>OY776080.1:17244392-18574892 GCA_963675205.1 Catocala nupta
TGGTGCGGGTGACAGTTTCAGTAACGTTTCGTTTCACTTTTAAAAGTTGCTGCGATTTAAAAATTATGACTTAGTATTTCAGTTGTACCACATTAGTAATATATTAAATCATTAATGTAGTAGTAAATTAAATTAAACTCAACCAGAATGTTCTAGTCTACAAATAAAATCGAATGGAAATAAAAATTCAGCAAAGTGTTATGTGTATAACGTAACGCCATAGACGTATTTAGTGATGGGATGTAATGCTACGATGGATAGTCATGTTTTTAATAATAAAAAACGTATATTGGGCGTAGTTCAATTATTATTGTAAAAAGTCTATAATTATATTAATGAAACAACAGAACATATATAAAAAAATAGATTTAAACTAAACTCATATCAGAGGAACATCTGAATTGTCACTAAATTCATCAAGTTTATATACAAGTTTATCTAAGTTTCCTGAGCATAGTGTTGAGTACTGATCGTTGTGCTCTTTCAACTTGAATCATTATAGTCTTAGCAGCACTTCCCCAGCAGCTTATGCAATATGTTATCAGAGATTGACTCAGTGCAAAATATAGTGTTTTAAGGATGCTTATTGATGCTGACGATCGGAGTAACCTCATAATGTTTGCTGTTTTACGGATTCTTTTTGACAAGAATGAAATGTGTGCCCTGAAATTCAGATTTTGGTCCACTAAGTCCAGAAGCAGTTAAGTACCTGGGTATGAACCCAGGTACTTAACTGCTTCTGTCTTATCAATATATCCACAGTCACACCCCTCCGGGAGTCTACAGTTATGTAATTTGATTCGGAACGAGCTATTTGGTGCGGTGGCAGCTGTCTTATAAAAACACACATAATTCGTTTTTTCCGCGTTTAGGGTTAATAGATTATGACTTAGCCATTTGGATACCTGCGTCATGCCCGACTCAGCCCTAGAAAAAGCCTCCGCCCATGAGGAGCCATCATAGATTATTACTGTATCGTCAGCATAGCATATAATGTCGTTTTGGATGCAGTTGTGGATATCATTCATGTACATTATAAATAGAGTGGGGCCGAGGATACTCCCTTGCGGGACGCCGAAATTAACCGTGTGAAGTTCACTTTCATGGTTGCCTACTTTGACACTCTGTTTCCTTTCCATTAGATAGCTTTGAAACCAGTCTAAAGCTATTCCCCTAATACCAAAGTGATTTTCCAACTTCCGCAAGAGTATTGGAAAAGACACGGTATCAAAAGCTTTCGCTAAATCTAAGAAGATACCCACACTGCATCTGTTCCTATCAAGCTGTGACGATACTGTAGAAGTTAACAGGCCAACAGCTTCCTCCGTTGATTTTCCTCTCCTGAAATCGAACTGCCTAGCGGAAATAAGATTATTCTTTTCAATGTACTTTACAAGCCTGTTGTTAACTATTTTCTCTAGCAGCTTTGAAAAGGTTGTAAGAAGGGAAATCGGACAGGGGTGACGGAAGCTGTTTTCCATGCATCTGGAAAGGTACCCGACTCTAAGCTTCGGTTAAATATTCTTGTTAGCGGTGGAACAACACTGCTTCTAATTTCTTTAAGGAGTACATTAGCGTCAACACCTGGAGCTTTATCATTTTGTAACGAGAGTATAAGAGTCTCTACTTCGGATTGGTCAGTGGGCTGCAGAAAGTAGGAGTGTGTTACTAGATTATTTGACACTTTACCTGCTAAGGCTTCTTGACTTAGTTGCAAATTGTCCAGTATTGTGTTAGCCAAACTCTGTCCCACCGTTGAAAAATGGTTATTGCACATATACTAGGTAGGTAGGTAGGTAGGTATTTCATTTTCTCTTTTATTATAATATTTAACTTTGATATATGTATTAGGTAATTATAATTAAATATAGGTAAAGTAGGTTAGTTATTCATTTTAATTCTCTAGATTTTAATACTCGCAATATAAAGGTACAATATAGTTACCTACCAGGTAGCCTTAATTATTATTTTTTTAATTCGTTTGCAACACAATGCCTTCCAGAAAGAGATCTTCTCTTTCTGCTACATCAAAACACGCTAGGCGAGACTAGCTAGATCACAAGAATTAGCTGAGGAGCGAGAATCCCGGTTAAGCCGCATGCGAGATAGTATGACCGAAGCAAGAGCAGGCGAAAGCAGTGCCGAACGAGAATTAAGGTTAAGTGCTGATTTATTGCCAGAAAATCAACCAAAATTTTTACAAATTTATTTTATATCTGATTATAACGAGCAGTTAGCTGTACGAAATCTAAATTTCCCACATCTTAATGTAGAATTGGTTTTGGCACTTCAGCAAATGTTACATCAGGTCAATAATGTATATGTGCATAGTTTTAAGTCAGCATTGGAATCTATTCCTCAAGGACAATGTGATAATTATAATGTTGTTATCAATGCCGATAGACGTCCAGCTCAAGAACACCCCAGGCGCTACAATGCACCTACGACTAATAAAGTTGCAGTAGTATTAGTCGACCAAGAATGTGATAGACGAGATATCGTGATCCGCACTAGAGACAACCGCCTGCAGCGTATTTATGAAACTCACAGAGCTTATGACAATTTGCAGTACCCTTTAATTTACTGTCGAGGGGAAGATGGCTATAATTTTGGTGTGTATCAAACTAACCCGGTTACAGGTACCTTAAATTATAGAAAAAAAGAAGCGAACGCAAGATGCTTTTTGTTATGTTCGAAAAGGAAAAACATTTCTTACTAAATTACATTAGCGTAAGGAATCAGAACAAAATCGCACGTGCCGTTGCTTCATCAGGAATAGCAGCGACGTTGTTACCTGGAGGCAAAACAGCTCACACTATGTTTAAAATACCTATCGATCTTGATCGCACAGAAAAACCGGTATGTGGCATTGCTAGGAATAGTGATAAAGCGCAGGTTATTCGCGAGTGTAGCTTAATCATTTGGGATGAGTGCACTATGGCACATAAAAAAGCCATAGAGGCAGTTGATAGGACTCTGAGAGACATCAGGCGCATTGACAAACCCATGGGTAGTATTACATATTAGTATGGTGGTATTATATTACATTTCTTTTTGTGGAGATTTCAGTCAAATTTTGCCAGTTATACCACGAGGAACACGAGCTGATGAAATCAGAAAAATGCGGGTGAGGCTTGGAGATGACCCACATGCACATAAATTTTCAGATTTATTATTAAAAATAGGCGATGGACGTTATCCACATGATGAAGGCAAAGTGGTTTTAAATGATGGGTTATGTTGTACAGTTTCGTCCGTGGAGGAGCTAATATTTTCAGTGTACGGCGACTTAAGTAATACAACACATTAGCGCAGCACTTGGTTATGTAAAAGATCTATTTTGACTCCTCGAAATGATCATGCATCTGCAATAAATAATGAAATCCTGACGCGTATTCAAGGAGAAAGTCGAGAGTATATCTCTATCAATAGAATGATGGATCAAGAAGAATCCACTCATTATCCGATAGAATTATTGAATTCACTAAATGTTCCTGGACTTCCCTCACATATAATTTAGTTTAAAATCGGTGTACCTATAATTCTTCTTCGTAATTTAAGTCCTCCTAAACTGTGCAATGGTACACGATTAAAGATCATAAATTTACAATCTAACATAATTGAAGCAGAAATTTTAACCAGTTGTGGTGCCAGTGAGTGTTTTAATTCCTAGAATTCCTTTGATACCGAACAATTTTCCCTTTCAGTTTAAGAGAGTACAGTTTCCAGTTGCTTTAATAATATATTTATTTATTTCTCTCTTCACAAAGGTGTTTCTTACACATCTATATACATTAGATATATGAACTTTATGATCCTTTGTGAGAGGCTGGTGTCCATACTAGGGAAACCCTGTGTGACGGATCACCAGGCCCTCACCTCGGAATATTCAATTAAAATTATACACTAAAATACACTAAATATACAATTCAAATTATACATTAAAAACATGCATAAAGTATATAACATTTTGAAAGACTGTCATTAAGTATGAATGCAAAAGTAAGAGTACATAACAAAATGAGGTATGTGTTCTTTGTGAGAAGTGTGTGCGTGTGTGTACGTGTGTGTGTGTGTGTACGTGTGTGTGTGTGGGTGTGTACGTGTGTGTGTGGGTACGTGTGTGTGTGTGTGTGTGTGGATGTGTGGGTGGGTGTGTGTATAAGTAGGTATAAGTGACGTATATTGTAACATATGTATAGTGTGGTACTAACACATATATACACATTTACTTGTGGTTATAGTTAGCGAGGGACGATGATGAATTGCTCCGTCTCGTCATAACTTTGTTTTTTCAGCCACCTGTATAGAGTCACTTTACATGGATTTTTGGTTAAATTGTAGATTTTTAGGATTTTGTTTAATTTGTTGTAAAGGTACGCTCCAAGAAAATTGAATTGGTGATGTGAGAAGGTTGTGTTTGTGCGAGTCGTGGGGCAAACTGCATGTTTGCGTCGTTTAGTAGCATGTAGTGAGGGATTGTATGGAAATAGCGAATGTTGCCTGAGAACCGTATGTTGGATGTAGAGTTGTCGAACAGTTAGCATTTCGGTGAGTTCATATACTAATTTTGTAGGATGCATAAATGGTAGAAAATTGCTGACTTTTAAGACCGCTCTTTGGGCTCTTTCTAATTTTAATAAGGTTGTCTTTGAGGTACCGCCCCACACTGTGATGCAATATGTGATAACTGATTGACAGAGACTTAGGTATACCATATTTATAACTTTTTTGTCCGCAACATGTCGAAGGTTCTTAAACAGATAAATAAACTTTCTTGTTCTCGCTACAAGAAGATCAACATGTGCGTTATAATTGAGCGCTCTGTCTAAAATAACACCTGGATATTTTATTGTAGTAACATTTTGTAGAGCTGGACATAGGCAGGAACTGGTACTGGAGGGACACGAGCTATTATGTGCTATGATTTTTAGATCTACTATAAGATGAGCGGGATTTTTTACAGAAAAACAAATGTATTTGGTCTTGTCAACGTTAAGGGCGAGTCTATTTTTATACAACCACGACATAACCATATTAAATTCCGTTTGTGCGTGATTGTATGCTTGTTGCCAAGTGTCTGCTTCAAATAAAAGCGCGGTGTCATCCGCAAAACTAATTATTCCTCCATTAGGCAATTTTAAGTCGCAAAGCTCATTAATATATGCTAGAAATAGAGTAGGACCGAGGATGCTTCCCTGCGGTACACCATGACCTATTGGAAGGTCATTGCTAACATATTCTGCTATCTTGACTCGTTGATGGCGATTAGTAAGGTAATCAGAAAACAAACCTAGTTGGCTTTCTCTGATTCCTAAGTATTCCAGTTTTTTAATCAGAAGTGGGACGGAGACCGTGTCAAATGCCTTAGCTAAGTCCATAAAGACAACAATTACTTTTTTGTTTACATCTAAATTATTTGTCACAAACTCAGTCAGTTCATGAATAGCATCACTAGTAGACAATCTCGATCGAAACCCAAATTGGGAAGAAGAAAGAAGCTTATTGTCTTCAAGGTATCCTACCAAAGACCTGTTCATAATCTTCTCAAGGATCTTCGAGAACGCTGGCAGTATAGAAATTGGTCTATAATTGTTAACACGGGCTCCGTCACCACTTTTATAAATTGGATGTACTTCCGCTAACTTCCATGCACTAGGGAATCTACCGGTTGTTATAGCTAAATTACAGATAAAGGTGATCGCTGGAATTAGAGTTTGCTTGTATCTTTTTATAAATACAGTTGGTATTTTATCGCAGCCGACGGCGCAATCAGTTTTCAGACCAGTAATCAAACTTCCGATATCATCTTCATCTGCAGGAAGAAGAACCAGTGAGTGGGGGTACGATTTTGTTGGAAGGGTCAGAGGGCTATTTGTGTGACTACCTAGACTGTTTGCAATAGCTCTACATAAATTCACAAAATATGAATTTACTTGATTAGCGGTAGTAGATGGGTCTAATGTATTAATTAATTGTAAGGCTTCATTTTTTATTTTTTTTGTATGTGTGATGTCTTTCACAGCATACCATAAGGTTTTATTACCAGTTTTTGTAGCAGCTGCAAGTTTATTTTTGTCGTGTTGAGTCTTAATGTTTTTTATTAGTCCATTGCAGAAATTTCTGTACCGTTTATATGTAAGAATAATATCATTATTATTGGGGTATTTCTTAGCCTTTTGATGTAGTTTGTCGCGATTCCTGATGCACCTCAGAAGCCCTGTGGTCATCCACGGCTTAAAGATTCTTTTGCGGTTTGGTAATCTAATAGTTTTGGTATTTGCTAATATTTTGTCATTAAGTGTATTTATAAAAAGTGATACCGCCAAGTCTACGTCTGTACTTTCGAAAATTGGAGAAAGATCTATGCTAGTCATATCGTTGTCCAGTTTCTCATAGTCGAGTGTTTTGATAATTTTACGTGATGTGTTTAGTGAGTAATTAAGTTCTAAGGTAAATATTACGGCATCATGGTCTGTAACAGATGTTTCAGCTACATAGCATGCAGCTGGGAGTCTTGTTTTTAAAAATATGTGGTCCAAGCAGGTTTTGCCATGGGTTGGTATAGTATGGGCAGGTAGCATAGCATGTGAGGCTAATAGATTTAGGTATGAAAGTGAATATGAGTCTGTAGTATGCTCCGCAATGTCGATATTGAGATCACCTACTAGTATAATATTGGAGAAGTTAGATAGTTTTTTTATGTAAGCATCCAGTGACGATAGAAAGTTGTTTAAATTTTTGTACCCTGCCGGTCTGTAGACCGCTAAAATAATCGTTTTGCTGTTAATTTTCATGGCAAGGATATTACAGTCTAAAACAGCGGGTTCTTCTACCGAGGCATTGTTTGTGTTTTTGTAAAAGACGACAACACCTTCATTTTGGGTTATATTATTGCTAGTTTTACAGGAATTATAGCCTTCAAGTGAGGGGATGTGATGAGAGCGTGTTAACCAGCATTCAGTTAGAACAAAAAGGTCCCAATCTATCTGTGACCTTGCTAAAAGTGTAAGTAGACTAGGCGTATTACGTGATATGCTACGTATATTTTGGTGAATTATATTAAGCGAATTTTTTGAGTTGTTGACAAAATTTTTACAGTCATCAATATCACAAACAGATGAATGGGCTATTGTAAATTGGTCTAGTTGATTGATAATATTATCATGCTTATTAGCCATTGGGATATAAAAATGTTATAGGTCGCGACGTTATTGGGTTAGGGTATGTGTAGGGGTATTTGTGTGAGTGTGTTAGTATAAAGGTAAGTAGTGGTGTGTTATGTACATTAGGTATAAGAAATGTGTGTATTATTTTGTAATTGTAGATATAGGTTTTATATTCATGACTTAAAGATAAAAGTAATAAATGCATAAAACATGCGTTTCGAAAATGGAATAGTTGTTTGGTGGGAAAGTGTGTTTTCCTACTAAAAATTGTCACTGAGTTGAAGTTGATTACAAATATTATTTCAAGGGACACAGAAACGAATCTATAAAAACCTATATAAGATAGTCACTGTTTTGTTATGAGTTTCAGACATGCTTCATTGCTAATTCGGATTTGAGGCTCACCTTCAGCTTTGCGTAGATAGATTAGGCCTCGAGAAGTCCAGCAGTAGGAGTATCCTTTCTCTCGCGCTAGCTGTCGGGCTGCGTAGTACAGTTTTTGAGCGTTAGGTGTTAACGACTCGGAAATGAATACTGGTTTGACAGGCCCAGGTACGTTGAGGTGTCCGCTTTATGTTACACCATGACGATAAATAAGGCACAAGGTCAGACTCCAGGAGTTGCTGGCGAAGATCTCAGCGTGAGTTGTTTTTCATGGTCATGGTCTACTTTACGTCGCTCTTTCCCGTGTGAGCAGTCCAAGGAATCTTTATGTTCATATTCCGGATGAGCTCACTGACAATGTTGTGTATGCTGAAGCTCTCAATTGATGTCCTGCGGTGACTATCTGTCGTCTCTGTCACGATTAGCTTTGTGAGTATTTGTTGCAATCAAAGCCAGCGTCGCTATCGGTAATCCTGCTACTCTTTTTGTTGACCGTCCCGGCTATGAGGCCTGTCATAAACTAATCGCGAGCAAAGCATATGCTATAGAAATAAACTAGGTACTATTACGAACGAAAGTTATTTAAAATATTATTCGACCGTTATGCTATTTACCAAACTAGGAATCAACTATAAAAAGTTACAGATCGCAAGCGAAGCCGCGGGCAAAAGGTATATAAAATATATCTATACAAATAAATAAAACTGAAGTGTCTGTTTGTAATGTCAAAATAACAGCTTTTTACCTAATGCATATGAAAGTATATAAAACTCTATTTTAAATTTTTGTCTGTCTGTATGTCGGTCTGTCTGTCGGTCTGTCTGTCGGTCTGTTTGTCGGTCTGTCTGTCGGTCTGTCTGTCGATCTGTCTGTCTGTCTGTCTGTCTGTCTGTTTGGTCCGGCTAATCTCCATTTTCGACGGGACTTTAACTGGAAGATAGCTGATGTTATAAGGAGTAACTTAGGCTACATTGATTTTAGAAAAAAAAATCCTATGGCTTTAAATCGGAATTAGTGAACAATTTCCGATTCAAATAAGGAAATGTATATAAAATAATAATCTTAATATATGCATCCAATATAAATCCTTAAAACATAAATCAAAATAGAGCTACAAAGTAGAAAAATGACATTAATTTTAGCATAGGTCATTTCTATACGAGGAATACAGAAATACTTATTATGTTTTTGTAAACTTTGCAAACTGAACAAACACAAATCCACGCGGACGAAGTCGCGGGTAATAGCTAGTAAGTAATATTCTTATTTAGGTAATATGTATGACATCGTCTACTCCATTATGTCCCTAATATTCTATCTACTTAGGTACTACTTACGGTATTAGCGCTCTATCTTCAATAACGCGCGCACTTGTCCGCAAGTTGATTGAAATGAAATGGAGCTACTGTCTTGATGCTCGGCATGGACAAGTCCAATTTTATGTAGGACGATATGCTTGCCCACAACTCACTAACTAATAATATTGTTTATTTATGCAACATAATATGCAATCTACACAAATAAGTATTTTTTGGGTTATTACACTTATTACCTACTTAACATAAAAGTAGGCATAATAAAGTATCGGGCACGCCACGATCGTGGCGGTAAGTCCCGTGTTTGAGGAGTGGCTGGAGAGGCGGCATGGCGCCCTCACCTTCCGGCTGACACAGGTTCTGACTGGCCACGGATGTTTTGGCCGGTTCCTGTGTCGTATACGCCGGCAAGAGACGCCCGGTTGTCACCACTGCGGCGACTGCCGCGACGTCACTGAGGACACGGCGCTGCATACTTTGGCGGTTTGCCCCGCCTGGGCATCGCAGCGCCGCGATTTGATCGCGGCAGTCGGATCGGTTGCCCTCTCGCTCCCGGCCGTAGTTCAGTCTATGGTCCGGAGTGAGAGGTCGTGGAACGCCGTCGCCTCCTTCTGCGAGGAAGTGATTTCCATCAAGGAGGCGGCGGGGCGGGAGAGGGAGCGTATAAACCCTCTCCCCAACCGCAGAGCCGGGCGCCGGAGGGCGCGGGACGACCTCCAGCCACCCTGAGGTTTGACCTGGGGGTGGCGGGCTTTGTGGGCCTGCCCGCCATCCGTTCAGCACCAGGTCCGAGAGGCGGCGTGCGTGTTCCCACGCGCGCCTCTGTGTCGAGTCCGTCTCCCCTCTAGGGGGGAGACAGTAGGGAATTTTTGAGGGAGTCCTTTGGGTAGGTCTCTTTGGGTAGTGGCCTGCCGTTTCATACGGCGGGCCGAAACCTCGGCGGGGTCGCGACCGCATGCGAAAGCGATTCGCGCGGCCCCGCCGATAGTGGTTTTGTTGAGGAACACCGTGGTAGGTTTAGTCGGTATTCCGGGAGGTACATTATTTCTTTTCCATCTTCTTTTACCCCGGCGAGTCCGTCATAATCCCTCCGCCCGCCCCCGCGGAGGGATATGCGTCATTGCATTCCCCCACGTAAAAAAAAAAAAAAAAAAAAAAGGCATAATAAAGTATAAAATTACTCATTAGTACAATAATGTACATCTTTATGTACCTACATAATGCAGTCAAATGCGCTCTGCTAGTCACTGCACCGGTTTTAAAAGAAATACTAAAACAGGTGCGCTGCCGAAACCGCAGTTGAGTGGAACGTAAATATTAATGTGATGTTGCTGTTCTATTATATATATAAATATATAATTCAATGGTCAAAGCATAAATAAATTAGAAATATACGCATAAACTTACTAACAAGCTGTTTTAGTTAAGATAACTCCCGCACTTTGATTTATTCTTGTATAGCAGGACTTAACAAACATTCAAACAACAGATACAAAGAACGTCCAAACTCGAAACAATGTTTGAGAATTCCACAATTTTTTAGACCCATGTGAGGTGACCACTTCTACAACTACGCCATCTGTGCTTACATTTACATATTTACTTCGAAAAATTGTAAAAATGATTAATGTAAAACGTAAAATAAATTGATTATATTATAATAATAATAATAATAATAATAATATTCTACCACATACACACAACACTATCTAGCCCAAACTAAGCAGAGCTTGTACTATGGATACTAGACAATGGATAAACATACATATATACTTTTTTTTTGTAAATACTGATACATACATAATGGTAAAGACACTTTACCTAACTTTCAATACGAGGTAGGTAAGTTAATAAACAGTTATTTTAATACGATTGTGCCATTCTGACTGTCACTGGTATAATCGGCGGAGACAATAGGCAAGTTCTGTCAATGTTATGTTTGTTTTTTGGGTGTGAGTAGTATTGCGTCGGTATTGCCTACACATTCACTATTATTATTGATTTTGTTTCAACACCATTAACCACCTGGTTCAAAAGTTATAAGATTTTCTTGGTACCCACAGCGACACATCAACCTAGACTGTTTGGACTTTGGACTATTAGAAGTTGAACGCTGCGAATCGTGCGAGAGAGTGCGTTATATTTTTGTTACGCTCTATCCTTACCATCTACATCGACACCACTATGCACTGTCCCTTTCCGACAATTCTCTAATTTGTATGTAGCATAGTTATGCGTATATAGGGTGTCTAACTTGATATGTAGCCGTGTGTACAAGGTCCATTACTACTAAAAAATGTAAATGGGTATAAATTAAAGAATATTTTTTATAGATTATTTTTACTATTTTTCTACCGATAAAATGATGTCGAGTTTCCCTCATTTTCATATGTGCACTTTATGAAGACTCACACTGTATACAGTATTCACCGTACCTACTACACAAATTATGGCTTAAAAGACAGAGTCTCCAATTGCACTAAGTTTATTTATAAACAAAGTTCTTAAATGTCAATGTCAAAGAAGTCAAAAACACGGAAATATATTTGGATTATTGTTCATTTCATACATACCTACTCTATAATAATATTAAAATAAAAAGTAATTCTGAATAAGTGTAAAATTTATATTAATATTGAGCTATTAGCTTGAATAACAATGGAGCTCCCGTATGATGTAAGTTCTATAATCATATGATTTGTAATGAATATTTAATCGTTTACTAGGTCTTTGTTTGCTCTCTAATTTTTTTCACGTGATTACCGATCACGTAAATGTTTTTTATTGTTATCATATTGATAGTGGATCCGCTCACAACTTTTGAACAGTCAACAAATTAGTTTAAAGCTATGTTTATTATTATTCAATCAATACATAATAATAAGTAAGTATATGAACTACTACTTTGCGTTAATATATAATGACTTTATCTTAAAAAAATATTAAATACATCATATCTCTTTCAGGTGCTAGTTTATCTTTTTAAGTACCTACCAAAATCTGATAGAAAAGCTGCCAGTGAGACTTGTCGCACATGGTACTTGGCTGCAAATGATCAATGCTTTTTAAGGAATAAAGTAGCTATATTTTACAAGACTATATTAGATGGTGAATCGTCATCACCTCTTCAAGTATTTGAGGACTCACCTATCATATATTACAATTATTTATTTAATGAAGTAGAAATATCCAATAAACAAAATGACTTTTGGAGTAAACTAGGTGAACACATAAAATGTTTAACTTTGAGAAACTGTGATATATGTGAAAAAGTATTTGTGTACATGTTGAAGAAGTGCACAAATCTGGAAACATTAAATATACAAAGTTGTAAAGAACTATTTATGTCAGGACGACTACTGGAAGGTAAAACAGAAGGATTCTTAACTGAAAACCTTGAAAATTTAAAATCCTTAAGTTTATCAGGCAATCAGTATTTAACAGATGCATTGTTCAATAGATTTGTATCAGCAGCACCATCACTGGAGGAACTGAACTTGTCTGCTTGCTCCTTACAATTCCATGCAGGTTTGCTTAAAAAATTCTATCCTCCTGCTAATCAAATTTTCCAAAATCCATCTGAAAGTGTTCTTACATTTTACTTTATACTACAATGGATCAAAGCCAGAGCTGCCAAAATTAAAAATTTGAATTTCTCAAACACACTTATAGATGGGGCAGCACTTAAATCTTTATCTGAAATAGAGAATTTAAAACTAGAGTCACTAGAAGTACATTCTTGTGACCAGCTGACTAATACTGGTCTACTGACATTAACAAATTATCAAATTTCACTTAGAGAACTTGATATAGGCTTATGCACCCGAGTAACAGATCAGTCTCTTGTACATATATGTAAAAATCTAGTCAATTTAGAAAACCTGAATATTCAGAGATGTAGGGCTGTCACTGATTTGGGGATAACAGAGTTAAACAAACTAAAGAAACTGAAATCATTAAACATTTCACAATGTGATCTTTTAACAATAGAAGGACTTCAAAATGGCATTTGCTCAACAGAGAATGAAACTCTGGAGGAACTGGATATTAACTCTCTAAACTTGGATCAGACAGGACTCATAATGATATCTGAGCACCTTCCAAGATTACGCATGTTAAACTTAAACTACTGCTTTAATGCAGTCACTGATACTTCTATACAAGTACTTTTTAAAAATCAACTGCACCTTCAGATTCTAAAAATTAGCCATTGCGATAAAGTGTCAGATGCTGGATTAACTGGTATGGGCAAAGTTGAACCAGAGGATGGAGAAGATGGTCCAATAATGTCCAATTATGATGAAGCACCTTTACCTCCTAAAATCCATCTTGGATCCAGAGCTGAAGAAGAAATAGTTCGCGATGCCAGACGAAAGCGAGATGTTATGCTCATGTGTGAAAAACTGACAATGGACACATATACTGGCTACTCCTTAGCTCGTATGAAGGCAATTAAGGAATTAGATATAAGTGGATGCAACAGAATAACAGATGTGAGCCTGACTTATGCATTCAATTTCAAGGAGCTGGTTAATCTAAATTTAAGTAGATGCCAACAAATCACTCATATAGGTATTGAGCATTTAGTGAGAAATTGTCCAAGCATTGAATACTTTAATCTAATAGATTGCTACAATTTGAAAGATGAGGCTGTGACTAAAATAGTACAATGTTTAAAGAGATTAAAGCAACTTGAACTAAGGGTAATTTGATTTGTATTTATGTACACACTGGGTATTTCTTAGTATAGTGAAAAATCTCTCAGGGGTGATTATACTTGTTATTATGAAAAAGAAACAGCTGTTCCATACAAAATTGGACTTTGACCTCGACAAAATGTATGGAACAGCTGACTTTTTTCTCGCGATTTCTGCAGTGTCCCAGAACAAAAGTTTGACCCCCTGAGAGATTTTCACTATACTAAGAAACACCCGGTATATTATGATTGTGTTTATTGTATCTTTTGCACCTAACAACTACTTTTGATTGCAGGGTTGTAACCAACTGACAAATACGACATTAGAAGCAATAAAATCACATTGTACAAAACTTAATTATCTAGATGTTCAAGGTTGTCGCAACATGAGCCCAGAACTCGCGTGTTCTATCGGCAGTTTACCTACATTGCATACCGTTTTAATGACTAAACCTGGACCATATGTTTCTGATGGTAAGAAGAACAGAGAACCAGCCCCAGCGTTTCTGCCAGCTTTAATGAGAAAATTACGCTTACAATAATATTAAATATTAAAATTTCTTTATAAGAAATTATGACACGAAGGAGCTTTAGATTACATATATTTAATACTCCTGCCTTTTATGACACATTGCTATGCATATTTTGTTTGTCTCTGTGATTTGAGAGCGTCTCATTAATCTAATCCTTACTAATATTACAAATTTGAATGTAGCTATATGTGCTTGTTATGTTTTCGCGGCCAAGCCAATTATAATGAAACCGAATATGGTTTAATTTAGTTTGCATATAAAGTAGAATTCTGGAGCATTGGCTAGAAATATATGGAAACTCAAGAATTGCAGCAGCTAAACAGACCTTGAGAAAATAAATGGTCGGTAATAATTCAAATATAATGGATCTACTTACAAGTTTTTTTAAGATCAAAGTAATAATCGCGAACCAATAATTATGATATAGGTAAGTATATCAATTGTAGTCACAAGCGATTTCCGCTTGTTATTTTGTTTAAAATTCTAAGGCAACTGTTATTCATTGATTCATATTATATAAATTTATTACCACTCACTCACTTAATTAGAGAAATAGAAGTCATACAAGAGGGAGTCGTAGGAAAAAAGTAAATATAGCGTCATATAGAGAATCGTTCAGAAGGCGACAAAAAAACATGGCTTCCATACAAAAAAACATGGCCGCCATACAAACTTTGACCTCTAATATCTCCGAAACGGTTAGAGATAGGCGAGGTGTGTTCGAGCAAATGTCATAGAGGTAGACAAGATATTTCCAGAAAAGGTCATTTTTAAGGTCAAGACGCTTCATTTTTGGTTCGCGGGCTTTCAAGGTCCCTGAATCCGAATCTAAAATTAGTTTTTTGATTCCTTGCTCCCTCGCTGTACACCCCTCTCAACCACGCGAAATACTAGTAAAAGTGTTATAAAGCGTGATAAAAAGGAAGTGTTTAGCAGTCAGTATTAGTCGTGCCCCGTGGAAAACTGACGAAATCGACGGTATTCGAATGATATCTAAATACAGTTGTACACACCGTGATATAAACTTTACATGGTCAAACACGCAGCTCATAAATTTACGCATAGTGTATATATGATTCGATTTCTATGTACTGACGAGGATTTTCTTAGTTAATTCTAGCATATTGTCACATTGTAAAGGTCAAACACAGAAACTGAAATTCTACTTATAGGGGTTGCAAGACTTGGTTAAGTAACAAATATATTATAAGCAACCGGGCACGTACTTCCTACATATTTCCATGAGCTAGAGGAGGCTTGTTGATTATATATTTTTTATTTAGCTTTAGAAATGTAATTATTAAAATTTCTTTATTCTGATCACAAAATTATATTTTTATGGGCCAATGTGTAATGAAGCTTATAGTGCCAGTATAATAAGTAATACGACTAAATAAAGTATCAAAGCATTTTTTTTCCCTGTCACCGTCGAAACTCAAGATCAAATAGTTTGCATTTAATATGCTTTCATTTTTCAGAATCCAAAAGTTTTGTAGTTAAAGAACAGTAATATGTCAACGTCGGACTGTTTCTTTTAAAAAAACTGTCTGCCAAACGTTCGCAATTTAATTATTTGATTAGGTAAAAACTATATCGACGACATTATATCGACATTAAGTATATATAAACTTTACCCACTTTCGACTTTTACTGTTCATGAAAACAGAATGTTCTGAACTGTCCATTAGTAGAGATAAATAGGTAGGTATCTTATTTTGTCATTAAGTTACTGTGTGATTGACTAACAATAGTTTCTGAAAGGCAGATAAATACAAAAAAATATTATGAGGCTGTTAAACGAATGTCAACTGCTGTAAAAGCAACAACCAATCGGATCATTTGACATATGTTTGTTATTTACGCGTCTTTAATTATCCTTTCATAAACCTAGGGTAGTTATTGTTTTAAGGCTTATGCAAAAAGACAGCCCTTCGCTTAGTACAAACAATAAGTAACAATCAATTACTCCAATAATTATATTATTCTGGTTCAAGTAGTGTATTTGTGAAAATTAATTTATTTATTGCATATTATATGTTAAATTAATTTAATGTACATACTACTCATAATTATGTGTATATATCTTACTAACGTTTAGATTATTCATGTACCGGAACTAAGTATAGCAGCTGTGATAGCAAATTTTATATAAATAAGATAATATATAATTAAGTACAAATCTGTTAACTACACACAATAAATGTTTTAACATATGATTATTTTCTTTTATCCTTCTCTTTATTGTGTGAAAATGTATCCATACACCTTAGTCAAGAGGGTACGAAGGGGTAATGTGAGACTTTTCCGGACGGATCCGGGCATGCCAACTAAGACCCTGCGGTTTGCGTCCATTCCGTTTTTGTTATGTGTGGATCACCACAACCTAACACTAACTATTTTAACAATCCACCCAGCGGAGCCTGTATGTGGGAACTGTAATTATAGGTCAACATCAGAATGTTGTAGCCCATTACAGATGATCCATTTACCGAAACAATCGGTTGCCAAATTTAGCAGGTGCTATGATGGTGAGCGATAACTCTTTGAGAAAACAGATGGTTTATCAAAGGGTTATCGCTCAGATTAAGCCATTTGTATGGATTTAGCAAAAGTCAACCAATCGTAGTAGTTGACACACGTTTGATAGTAAGTATTGCCAATACAAGGACTCCAAATACCAAATGAAATTTACTCTATTGTTAACTAGATCATACGATTAGTAAATAATATGTATATTAAGTTCCAAATTATTCATTTTATGGTAGCATAATAAAGGCTTCATCTTCCTCTGTGGGTACATATTATGTAGGTATCTAAGTATGTAAATATTTTAATGCTATCTGTGTTTATTTTGTGAACAATAAAAATGAAAGAATTTTTTATAGAGAAATATGTATATTTGTGCTTACGCCTGTATCCCTAGATACAGGTGAATAACACTAATTTCGCCAGCTTTGAAGATATTTAGGTCGTACGCTATAGATTTTTATATCTATCAAGCACATTGACGCGCTACTTTAGAAAATTTTATTTATTTTATTAAATGTTACAAACAAGTTTCCAAAATTCACGAGTGTGTGTACATTAAGATCCTCTATGCCGTGAAGACCAGTATGATCTTCAATAAGCTTGCATGTTTATATGCTTGTGCATGTGTGTTTCGTTATATATACTTATAAAAAACACTTCTCATCTGAAAAATCGAAATACTTCCGTTTTTATGGTTTCTGTCCTAATTTAACACAAAAGAGTTTTCATTCCATGAAAAATGTCACATGATTGTATAGCTGGCAGTTTGGCCATTACAGTGATAAGCGAAAATTCTAAATTCAAATTAGAATTTCATTATCTTATAAATTAATGACTGTTTTGAGACAAATGTGTGTTTAGAGTTGAAGTACATTTCACCCTTGAAAACTAAAAATTTGCGCTTATCTTAAAACGTCTGAAGAAGTTTTTTCTAAAACATATGGATACTCCGCCCGCAGAAGCCGCCCAAGTGGTGGCATTGCTGGATTCCTCCCAAAACCGTCCGCAAACCGCCACCATAGCTGACTTTTTCTTCAATGCAGCATTGTGCAAAGCGTTCCCGACTTAGCCAGCGTGTTGCGGCTGAAAGATTGCATCTAAGCCTGTCGTCTGTTCATAGAGTCTATAAACGCTATCGGCTGGTTTGTTCACGCGCCGTTCAGGATCTGGCAGGAATCGGGTTACTTCTGAGCGAGATGATCGATTTATTGTAACAACTTCTTGGCTGTAAGTGACTCTACAATTAGAAGAAGGTTGAAAGAATGTGGACCGGTACCGCACAAGCCAGCAAATGGGCCGCAATTAACTGCAAACCATCGAAGAGCGCGCCTTAACTTTCTACGTGAGCACCTAAATTGGTCATACCTCCAGTGGAACAAAGTCCTCTTTTCTGATAAGTGTAAAATATGCTGTATGGTAACGACGGAAGGAACAAAGTCTACAGAAGAGATGGAGAACGTTTTGCACAATGCTGCATTGAAGAAAAGGTCAGCTGTGGTGGCGGTTCGTGGACGGTTTTGGGAGGAATCAGCGCCGACGGTAAGACAGAGCTTGTCTTTGTGTCTGGGCCACGTCTACCTGCACTAAACAGTCATCGGTACATCGAACAGTTTCTTGAGCCTCACTTGATGCCCTATGCACATTTTATTGGCGACGGTTTCATATTCATGCACGACAATGCTAGGGCTCACACCGCGAGCGTCGTACGAGATTATGTTACCAAAGTCGGTATCTCCATTATGGAATGGCCAGCAAGAATCCCGGACATTAATGCTATTGAACATGTATGGGATGAATTAAAGAGACGAATTCGTGCAAGAGATCCTGCCCCAGAAACACTTAGCCAGCTGCAAAATGCAATCCAAGTGGAATGGAATGGAATGTCACAACATTTGATCGTGACTCTCATGCGATCGATGAAGAACCGTATGGAAGCAGTAATAAGAGCTCGGGGAGGGAATACAAGTTATTAAATAAACGTTTCATAGCTTTTTTTTTTCATTTACGTGTGTTGTTTTATCAATTTCCTTCCTACTCCATACAGGGTAAAAATGACTTGTTAAACAAAATACGAAACCTATGAAAATTTAATTTGAATTTAAAACATTAACATTAGGATTTGAAAACCTCATATTATTCACTATTAAACGATATTTGACATATATTCCTAAATATACACACTGTTCTGATAATCCTTACAAGACATAAACTTGCAAGGTGTTTATGTTTTGTAATTTTTCTGATGAGAAGTGTATTATATAAACATATACTTATGTAAATATCGAAGGATTGAAATAAATTGAACTCTTAGGTCTTTTACTTAGTGTGATACTTATATTATTTTGTAGGGTATGCTATACTAACCAATAGCACAATATGCATATTAATAATATCGTAAGTAAGGCTTACCAGATGTATGGTTTCGTCATGAGGTCCTCCCGCGACTTTTAAGCAGTCCTCTACTTTTATTTTTCTCTTTAAATCTCTTATAAGATCTCAGTTAGAATACGCTGTCCCCATATGGAGTCCTTATTACGAAAAGTATACAAACATAATAGAAAGGGTACAAAAAAAGTTTTTACGTTCCGTACACTTTAGATGTTATCATTCAAAGTTGCCGTATCCACAATTATTACATAATTATAACTTATTAAGCCTGGAGTCCAGGCGAATATTACTAATATCCATGATGCTGCATGGAATATGCAACAACAAATTCGATTGTAATGACATCACCAATCAAATATGTTATGTAGTACCTAGAACTGTTATGCGGCGAGAGGTGCGCGTACCTCGCTTATTTCACACTGCCAAGTGTCGTACTAACGCGGGTGTGCGGGCTCCTCTGCGCCGCCTTATTGAAACATACAACACACACCTCTTTACCATCGACATTTTTGCTTATTCGCAATCTAAATTTAAGAAAGCAGCCGTTGAATCCTTAAATAAGAACCTTATTTCATAATTATAATTCAAGTTGTCTCGCACGCGTCTATATTTAACCCGAATATATAATGTCGCGGACATTGGTGTGGGTTATACGTTAACCTTATTCATGTGTATGTAACTTTATAATACTTTATTGTAAACGTGTAACTGTTAAATGTCCCAAACAAATAAAATAAAATAAAAGCAAATACAGGTTGTCCGGTAATTAATGGATAACCTTGAAATGTCTTATAGTAGAACTGAAGGCCGTTCAGAAAAATGAAAAAAAAATAAGAAAGTTGTATGCAAGTTATATTAGCGTAGCATACTTTTGACTGTCTATCTATTAGCATAATTAGTGTTTAATAATAAAACAACAAAAAACCGAAGGATTTCATTCATTTATGGTCGTAGTATACAAGAAAGTTATACATGGTAATTAAAAAAAAACACATCTCAGGTAGTAGTTAAGATAGATTTCTTTTCATTTTTTTTTCTGTACGGCCATCAGTTCCTCTGTAAGACATTTCCAGGTTATCCATTAATTACCGGACACCCTGTATATTGAAAAATATTAAGGCAGCAAAAGTCATTTGGATCGGTCTGTCGGGCCGAAAATAATACCATGAGGCAGTCCGAAACCAGTACCTACGTTAAAATTAAGACGGATTTGATATTTTCCGTATATCCTTTTTTGACAGGCTTTAAAATAAATATGTTATTTAATCATAAATTCCTTTTTTCTGTCTAACTATCTAAGATACAATGTTAAAAACTTCCCTTAAGACTGCGCCGAGCGTAAGACGCGGTTGGACTGAATGACAGAGCTCAATATTCAAATCGGCGCGTGGCCGCCATAGTGAAATTGTATGGAGGATTTGAAGTGCTTTTTAATAAATAATATGTATCTTTATTGTCAACCAATAACTCAAATATTTGGCCCGGACAAATTTTAATATAACTATTTGTTTCGTTTAAGCTGTAAAATAGGATAGATTTCTATTGTTATAATCTAAAAATCACGTAATACGAGCTTTAGTTTAAGTTTTTTTACACGGAGTAATTGTAAACACATTCATTGTTACATGGTACCTAAATGTATATTTAATATTTGTATTAAACAAAAAGTGTTGATTTTATAACTTAACTGTGACCTGCCTGTTTTAGCACATTTAGCTCAGCGCAGTCTTATAGATCGTTTAAAAACGTCAAAGTACTCTTCTGAACAGTTGATGAATAGCAGATCTATCGTTGTTTCACGGCAGCCTTTTTGTTGGAGGGACATTACATCGCGTTCCTCTAAATAAGTATTGAACGATTTAAAGAAAAATATAGTTGGTTATATTTAGAAGATTTAACAAATTATCTCGTGAATTTAATTCAGTTGGCAACCGGTTTAGAATTAAATTCACTTACGTTTCACATTCAATTAGGTGTAATAAATAAGAATTAATGACGAAGACATAGCTACTCTAAAAGTAATTAGGTACCTAAATCTATATCTACCTATCTCTCTCTACATAGCCGAAAGTCAGTCTACGTCAACATCAATCTGGTTCCTATAGTTTGCTAAATACTTACGTAGGAAAAATATTAGATGAACATCTTTCATTCAAAAAACATATACACAATTTATCAGGTCATTAAGAAAGTCTATTTGGATTCAGGTCAAGGAGGGGAAGTCTGGGAGCGGGTTAAGTCCATCCATGTCTCCTTTGCGCGCTTTAATAACTACCTACAGCAGCTAGAGTGTCTGTCATCAAAAAATTGTCTCTTGCTGATTCTGGCATCAAATTGCAGATGTCGCTACGACTCTTACAGAAAATCTTAGAAAATGTGTTGAAATTTTTTTTGTGTCGTTAATGTCGTTAACCACGTTGGACATGTCATGAGTTAAGATAAAATTCGGTGCCAAAAACAACAAATCCTCGGGTGTTTTTACGGTAAGTGGTTACATTATGTTCTTAATTTATAATTTAATATGGTTTCACGTGAATATATGCAATTTTTCGAGAAATATTAGTCAGAAAAAACTTAACCTCAAAAGTAATGTAATACTTACTGTATACTAGTTTAGGGAAATGCCGTCATATGCCGGTTTTGCTCCGTTCTAGATATAGTGAACCTTTTTTGTAATGTATTATTTTGCCTAGTTTTTTAAAATAGGGAGTAGCGTATTTAAAAAAATGTAGGTAGTTTCTATACTGTACCTACCACTTGGCAATAAGTTTGTCTTTTGTTCAGTACAATTTGACTAAACACTCGCGTTAGTAAGTAAAAAAGTAAAAAAAATGTCTGTTTATGACCTCACCGTTTAAATCTCAGTCACTAACTACCAATTCGATTTAAGAGTATATTCTTCGCAACTTAAGTGTGTTATTTTTATTTTTAGGTAAACATAATTTAACATGGTGCGGAATTATAAAACGAAAACCAATAAAGCGTCATATCCAAAAGAAAAGTTAGAAGATGCCGTGCGACCTGTCCGGAATGGCGAGATGAGGGAGTATAAGGCTGCTCTAGTATATAATATACCTAGAATGACAATCATGGACCACGTGCATTGCAAGACAGGGAAATCATTATCTCTTGGAAGAGATACAGTTCTCTTACAAGAGATCGAAAAGAAGCTGGCCTCGTATATTCATATTATGGAACGAAGAGGATTTGGACTATCAAGAGACGAGGTTCTAGAAATGGTTGGTGGTTACGTCAATTATTCAGTACAAATATTTTAAAATAAACCCATTTATTTAGAATGCATAATATTTTTCAACCCCTGGCCTAAAAAATATGATTGCAATACCCCATTTATTGGTTTTACTGCAATAAAATGCAAATGGTACCTTATATCTATGATCTGAGACTATACATTTGCTAAGTGTTCATTTTTACATATTCATATCATAAACGCACTCTATAAAACCATCAATTACCTTATAAAACAACTATATGGCGGACTTACCCCAAAAAATCGGGAAATACCGTCTAAGCACCAAATTTTAAAAAACGGCCTTTAAATTACCAAAGGTATCTATCAGAGCATTGATGATATATGGAATTTGTAAGTAAGAATATGCTTTATGGTATCCGTTACAAAAAACTAAGTTAAGTTCAATAAGTGCTTCTAGATGATCAATTAAAAATGAAATACGCCGGCATTCCCACGTTGACCTTCTAAAATCTTTGCGAAACAGCAGATTAAGCACAGTGTTACACGTGGTACGTTGTTACAATGCATATATCTCCATCTCTGTCTTTCACGTTGAGAGTCTGTTCATATAGTTTTGACTAGCGCATAGGCGGCCATCTTGAAACAATTGTCATTGTCACAGTCTGTAACGCGTTGCAGAATTATTAACAAAAAAATCACCGTCATTGTTTTTATTTCGTTCCTGGTATATTTTATTTAGGGAAGTGATTGTTATTTTTCTGTTTTAGCAGTTTATATAGTGACAATTACCGTTAAATAGTTTTTTGTAAACATAACATAAAAGACGCATTTGAAGATTTTTTTGGTTTTGCATCACCTGGGGCACTGTGTTACGGGGCACTATGTGACAATGTAACAATGAGCCTCAACTGACTAATTCTTGTTCTTATCTACAGGTTTTAAGAACATAGTTCGAAATCGTAAGAGGAAGACGGATCATGGTCTCTATGCTGGAAAATATATGAAAGAAGCAACTCTGTTCGTAGAAAGTGGCGTAATTCTTCGAAAGGCAGCCAATGAAGAAGGATAACGTAATTCATGACATTGCAAAGATATTGTTACGGCTAATGCCCTCTGTCGGCACTGTGGGGAAGAGTCGGCGGTTTCTAATAATAATTTATTACAGCACCATCTATTGACATCTTACGGAACTACGTATAGTAACAATATGTAAAAAAGAATAAATAATTTTTAGAGCAAGAAACTGAACATACGAGTATGCGACTTACTCCAAATTATGCAAATAGAACTGTATTCAGTGCCAATAAAGAAAACGCATTGCAGGAATATTTAATAAACTGTTCTAAAATGTGCTATGGTCTAGACACCATTGAGTGCAGAAAACTCGCTTACGGGATGGCTGTATACTAACTTGAAGATTCTAAAAAACTGGGAAGATAAAATGATGGCAAGAGTTGACTGGTTATACGGATTTAGAAAACAGCATCCAGAATTAACGTTAATTGCAACGCATGCGTCGATATCCTAGTTTTGCAGACGGCAGCAAAGTTTACTGTTTCGATGAAACTGGAACAACTACAGTCCAAAAACCTAAAAGAAATATTGCGTCGTAGGGAACTAAACAGCTGAACAAAATAACGAGCGTCGAAAGAGGAACACTAGTTACTACGTGTTGTGCAGTATCTGCAACGGGATCAGCACCGCCTCCAGTAGTGTTGTTCCCCAGAAAACAATTCAAGTCTTTTATGACTAACGGTGCACCATTAGGAACTCTAGGGCTAGCTCAGCCAACAGGCTGGATGAATGGTAAACTGTTTCCTGAAACCATGAAACATTTTATTAAGGTAACAGCTTCTTCAAAAAAAAAACCCAGCGTTGCTAATAGTTGACAATCATGATAGTGTACTTAGCACCACAGTATTGAATGTCGCAAAAGATAACGGAGTTACCTTACTGACCATACCACCACATTCTAGCCACAGACTACAACCACTAGATGTATCTGTCTTTGGCCTTCTGCAAACTTACTACAATGCAGCTGCAGATTCATGGCTAATGCGTTATCGTGGAAAGACAATTTCCATCTATGATGTTGCTGAATTGCTGGGGCAATCTATTGATCGAGCTATGACACCCGCAAATATCAAATCAGGATTTATAAAATCTGGAATATTTCTCTATGACAGACATATATTCACAGATGACGATTATATGCCAAATGATGTAACAAATGGGTCATTCCAGGCTTCTTCTGACGTTCCCGGATCAAGTCGGCCCTTTAAAGTTGAACAAGCTTCTACATCTGATGTCCCCGGATCGAGTTTAAAAAGCCTATTCTGATCATGCTACCACATCAAGTCTCTCCTCTAGAGCTCAACAGGTAGCTATTAGCAATGCAGAGCTAAACACAACTTCGTTAGTTCACACACCAACTTCTCCAAATCAACAACTAATATCAGAATCCCTAAGTCCATTTTTACTAACGAACGAAAGTTATCAGTTGTATACCCAGCCTACACCATCTGAAACAGCTAAAAAAAAATCGCTATTACCAGCTCTTCCATCTATTCAAGATGAAAATCTTGTCAGTCCTATAGGATGTCGGGCTTACCCAAAAGCAAAACCCAATCTTCAATCGAACCGCGGGAGAAAGAGAAGAAAAAGCTGCATTCCAAAAAATACACTGATAAAGAATGAAATAGAACAAGAAGAAAAAGAAAAGACACAATTAAAGGAAGTTACTTGTAAGAGACCCAAGGCAACGGAAACAATAAAAAAGTTCTATTTCCTAAGGATTCGGAGAGTGATATAGAAAACATCTCAATAACGTCTGAAGATTTAACATCTGAAGAGGAATTGCCATTGAATTGTCTCGCGAAGCCGAAAAAAGACGAGTTTGTTGTTGTAAAATTTGTTGGAAATAACAAGTTAAACACTATCTTGGGCAATTACTAACAAATATTGTAGACAATGAATATGACGTAAGTTATTTACGTAGATGTGGAAAGATATGTAGATAATAACTTCTACTTCCCTTTGGAAGCTGATACAGCGACAGTATCGTCAGAAGATATTGAAATTGTGCTTACCCTTTAAATGTTGCTGCAAGAAAAACTAAACGTCAAGCAGATGTTTATACATTTCCAAAAAATGTATTAAAATATTGTATATAGATATTAAAAACATATTATATTGTTGGTTATATTTTATTATTTTATAGTTGTAACATTGTGCCCCTTGCTCTGTCACAGAGTATCCCAGATACGAGGTTCATTGTTACAATCGACTGATTTGATTAAGTGCCATTTAAAGTAGATTGCTGCTAATATTAATAAAGATTCGCCGTGGAGAGTCACGTTTCGGCACGAATGGGCCGGCTCGACCGGAGTGATACCACGGCCTCACCAAAAACCGGCGTGAAATAGCGCTTGCGTTGTGTTTCGTCGAGTGAGTGAGGGTACCGGAGGCCCAAACCCCTTCCCCCTATGATGGCACAGTTGAATTACCGAACGCTACCTCAGGAGGGTACCAACTGCGCTAGCGTTGGAGAATCCCTCTCTGGGCATCAGGGCAGAACGTACCTGAGCGTGAACGCCCAGGTCGCCCCTCGTATTCTGGGGGGGGCATAACTGCGCTCAATAATGCCCAAGGCAAGAGTAGAAATACTATGGCACCCCGTGCCACGCTGGCCGTAGACTTTTGCAACATCAGGGGATTACATAGTAATCTTAATGCTGTTCACCACCACCTCGAGACAGCAAAGCCAGCCTTGCTCTTCTTGACCGAGACGCAGATATCGTCTCCAGTAGACACATCCTACCTCGACTACCCTGGGTACGGACTAGAACACTCCTTTATGCCTAGGGCCGGAGTGTGCGTGCGTGCTCTCGTCGCCTCAGCAATCTTGAAGGTAGGGACCTCTCCATCTTAAGGCTGCGTGTAGACAGCGATGACCATCCCCGCGTCTATGCGTGCCTCTATAGGTCCCATAGCGATGACACCGAAACTGACCGAATCATTGAGCACATCGAGATGGCTTCAGACTTTGTGCAGCAGCATCCCGTCCGCAGAGATCGTTTTACTTGGCGATTTAAACGCCCACCCCGCCGACTGGCTCAGTTTCAGTAAGACCGATCATGCGGGGTGATCTATTCACGACTTCGCCTTGAAATATGGCCTGACACAACTGGTTTCCATGCCCACGCGAATCCCAGATGTGGAGAGCCAAAATCCTTCACTGTTGGACCTTCTGCTGACTTCACATCCGGATGGCTACCGCGTATCTATTGGCGCCCCACTTGGTTCCTCAGATCACTGCCTTGTCCGGAGTACAGTGCCTTTAACGTGCCCGCCGCAATCGCCTGTCACACACCTGTGGCACTACAAGTCAGCAGATTGGAATGGGATGCGTTCCTTCTTTGCGTCCTACCCTTGGGGACAATTATGCTTCTCGCCGGATGATCCCTATGGCATTGCTGACTCTGTTGCTGATGTGGTGCTACAGGGTATGGAGCTTTTTATTCCGTCCTCCGTGGTCCCCATTGGTGGCAAATTTCGGCCTTGGTTTGGTCCATCTTCCAAAAACGCTTCTCGCGGAAGCAGGAAGCTTACAGAGCCTGGGCTGCTTCAGTGCCGGCATGTGATGTAAATACCAGCGCATTAAAAAAGAGAGTATAACTTTGCTTCCAGGTTTTTCAAAAGAGACATTGCAAGGGTGAAATCAGAGCACATTGGTAGCAGATTGGCGAGAGGCTTGAGCGTCTTTCTTCGGGAACTCGTGCAATCTGGTCTCTTGCCAAAGCTATCGAATGAAATTTCTGCAAGCCATCCTTTCCACCCTACACATGGGAAATGATTCGTTGGCCTACGACGCAAAAGAGAAAGCCGATCTTCTAGGCAAACTTTTTGCGTCCAACTCGACTTTGGATGACGGGGGCAAAAACCGCTTACTATACCGCGGTGTGACGGTTGTATGCCGGATATCCAGTTCTACGAACGCTCAGTGCGCTTAACACTTCTATCCCTTGATATCGATAAGACGAGTGGGCCTGATGGAATCCCTCCTATTGTGTTAAAGATGTGCGCTCCTGAGTTGGCGCCGGACTTAACGCGACTATTTCGGCTCTCGTGGGTGATAGACATACGAACCTTAAGTACGCGGTTTTCAAGATCGCGAACTTACTCGGCTCTACGTCGGTGACACACGTGAATCTTAGTCACTCTGTATTGCGATGTCGTCGACAGAAGAAGCTTTGTGTTATTTAGGAATTATATCGTGTTACATTGTTAAAACTAAAAAAAAGACGAAGTCGGGATGTGTGGGTAAAGAACTGGCTTACGAAAAGAGAGCGTTTATCACATGTGAATTTAGTAAGAGAGTTACTTGAAGAGAAAGATTTCCATAATTATTTCAGTATACCTGAGCCAGTGTATGAAGAACCTTTGTGCTTAGTTACACCAATTATAGCTAAACAGGATACTTGCATGAGAGAAGCTATTTCACCGCATGAACGTTTAAGTGCAACATTACGATTTTTGATAACTGGTGGAACATATAAAGATTTTATGTATTCGTCAGCGATATAAAGACAGTCATTAGGGTACATAATTCCTGAGACATGTGACGCAATTTACTCTGCACTGAAAACATATTTAAAGGTTCCCTTTTTTTTAAATAAAATAACTTAGTACAAATAATCTGGAAATCAGACTTTATTTTCAATGGTACATTAACATTAATGCTAAACAAATAAATATACTATTTATCATGTAAAAATGTAACCTCATACTATTTTTAATTATTATTAAAGTTTAAATATTCAACCAGGGAGTCCGGCATTGCGATTTGCGAGTCTTGTGATAAGTTAAATGCTTGTGTTTCTTGCATCTGGACTGGAACAGCTGGGATATGTATCAATGGTCTTTGGGGTACTTGGACTGGAACTGGATTATGTATAGTTCTATTAAAAGTTAATCTTTTAAACCGTCCTAAAAATATTACTTCATTGATGAGTTTTTCAGCTATACCTTGTTGAATAGCAGTCATGTTGCGGAGTTTAGCTGCGACATTTTTTTCAATAGCATCATATTCATCATCAGGGTTTTGTAATCTTTTATCTATCAATGATATTGTATCTTCAATACCGTCATTGACTTTTCGTTTATGACGTGCAGATGAAGCAGTAGATGTCGCAGGTGTCGCAGGTGAAGACACGTCGTAGTTGGTACTCTGTAAATAAAAACAATATCATTATACTGACTTATGGTTTTTTTGTTACAATTCCCGAGATTAGAAGAAGAATGGATAGCAATTGCTGAAGAGTTTGAGCATAGATGGCAATTTCCAAATTATATGGAGCTGTCGATGGGAAACATGTCGCTATACTTAGTCCCTCCTGCCAGAGCAGGCTCACATTTTTTTTAATTACAAAGGGCATTTATTTATGTGGATATTGGAACAAATGGACGTATTTCTAATGGTGGTGTGTTACAAAAAACTAAATTCTTTCAAAGATTGAATTCCATGTGTTTAAATCTTCCTAGCCCCAGAAAACCAAGCGGACATTCAGAAGAGTTGCCTTATGTATTTATTGGCGACGAGGCTTTTGCTTTGAGGACAGATTTTATGAAGCCGTACCCACAAAAGCAATCACAGGCTAGCTCAAGTAAGACGATATACAATTACAGAGTATGCAGGGCTAAAAGAATTATAGAAAATGTTTTTGGAATGTTGGCCGGAAGATTTTTCGATCACCTATAAATACCAGTGTGCACAATATTATCAAAATAGTTTTGGCATGTTGTGTATTACACAATTTTTTAAGGAAAAAAGCAAAATCTTACAGTCCACATCAGCACTTTGATAGTGAAAATCATGCAAATGGAACTATTGAATTGGGACTAAGACCACAAAATGGAGAATTACAGTCACTACAACAAACACATGGTCGTAACCCCATTCAAAATGCAAAAATTATCAGAGAAAAGTATGAAACCTACTTTAATACTAGTAGTGCAGTGTCATGGCAACAAAGAATGTTATAATGAGAGTATCATTTTCACTATGCTCAGCATCAAACGTATTTTCATTATCCTTAGCTGTATCCTGTTCGCTGCTGTCCATATTGTCAACCGATTGTTCACCTGCAAATAAAACACTTAGCTAAATGTACTTTCTTTTTTTTGTGTTTGTACAACATCACAATGTCATTATTGTAATGAAATAACACTGCTATTCCATTTTAGAAACCTACCTAATTTAGACACAGGCCTAACAAAGGATACGCACGAATAGTGTACTATAGTGCAATTCTTTAATAAATAATTAAACTTACCTTCGCTTTGTTCATTCAGAAATTCAAGCTGACTGTAGTACCATAATTTTGGCACATATACCTGGTCAGTTCCTGAACCAGTCTTCTTGCTGTCTTGCACTTTTTTATGTTCTTTACGGTACCCAGCCCTTAATGAATTATTTTTTTCTTGCCGTTATCAATAGTAGCATCTCTTTCCACCTTACGTATAATTTCTAATAAATTATTGTATGCTTGTAACTTTATAATTTTGTCTCTGTAATCGTTGCTTCTAATTTTCCAAATACAAGGGTTATTTCGGAAAGCTTCTATAAATTCGGTTAGCAGTTCATGCGAATAAGTTCGGAGATCACTCATTTTGAGAAATGTCTGAATCAAAATTAACAAAAATTACAAAATTCTCAAATACTACAAGCGTTGCGCGTCCACGGACTGGTGAACAAAATGGCGGCTCACGGCTCGCAGTGCTGCCACACGTACGAGCGGAGACGGGTTACGAGCAAAATTTCAAACTTGTCGGAACGCTAACGAACATACTCGGCGGTTTTAAAGTACGCGTACTTAGGATGACACACCAGCGAAAAAGGTCGTCGAGCCACAAGTTCGCGAATTTACTCGCACGTCTATCACCCAATTTACTCTTCTGGCGTAGTCCCGACATCATGGAAGTCAGCATTGGACCACCCGATCCCAAAAAGAGAGATTATGCGAATGGGTCACTAGCTTTTTAGCAGACATAAGCATTGAGGTCGCAGTCGACGGTGAATGCTCTAACTCCATGCCTGTAAATGCTATCGCCTACTCTGTTCCTCCTCCATATCAATGACATGTTGCAAATAAGCAACGTTCATTGTTAAATAAATAAATAATAAATAAAAATGTTTATTTCTTCACTTAAGGATATAACTATGTTAGGTTTGGAGTCACCTTTTAAGCAAAGATTTGCTTGTATTAGGTGGATCCGCTCCTCCAGTTTACAATCATTCTACAGATGTGTGAGAAATAAGCAAAAAGCAAAAAGATTAATTTAAGACTTATTAACATTTTATAATTCTTATATCAGTAAGGGAGCATACTGGGTGTAGAATATGTTGTGTGAGTATGTGTGTGGGTTCATTTGTGTGTAAGTGTATGTTTGTGTAGGTGCCGGGATGTAGTGGGTGGGCATGTGTGTGAGATATGTGGTATGTGTAGCGCGAGGATGTGTGGGTGTGGTGTGTATATATGTATAAATTATATGTGTTTCTTAGTTATGTGATCTTGTGTAGGATATCTTCGGTTTCTTCGTAACTTTTACTCTTGAGCCATTCAGTTAGTGTTTTTTTACAGTCGTGGTAAGTCATAGAGTAGATGGCACATTGTTCATTGAGAGCGTTATATATTCGGGAAGATTGCTTAATAAATTGTTTTGAAGCAAATGTAGTATTCACTGGATAATCTGCAGCTACTTTATTTTTCCTCCTAGAATGTGTCTTGGAAATAATGAAGGGAAGAATGAAGGGAAGAATGAAGGGAAGAGAAGATGCGGACGACAGCACGAGCGATGCTCTCTATACCGGCCGCGCTAACATCTCTCGGGAAAACGGCATTGGGAGCCAAAACAAACTTGCGTCTGAAATTGAGACCTCTTTAAAGAAAGTCTCAGATTGGGGCAGACTTAATTTGGTCCGATTTAACCCCACAAAGACACAAGTATGCGCGTTCTCCGATAAAAAACTTCCGTTGGTCGTATCTCCTCGTTTTGAGCACATCCCCATAACTACCTCAGCCAATATTGGAATACTTGGTGTCGACATATCGAGTGAAGTCCAGTTCCGCGGCTACTTAGAAGGTAAGGTTAAATTAGCTTCGAAAAAGCTTGGCGTGCTCAACAGATCGAGACAGTATTTCACGCCGAACCACCGCCTACTACTTTACAAGGCGCAGGTTCGGCCTCACGAGTAGATAGGGTTTTGAGGGGAGAACTACGGGTCTCCCCCTTTGGACCACGGTACTGCGGGGTCAGGAAGCCCACTGCGCCTCGAAAGGCGTGTTCTATCGACCGCGCCGATTAGAGTGCGCGGTGCCTGACATTGGCGTTGGACTCGCAGGGGTATGTGGTTAGCCGCTGAGGACGACATGTTCGTTGCTCGGCAAGCACGTGGCGTTCGAGAGTCGGACTCAGATGCGGATAGTGCGAACCAGTTGGTCGCGCGAGGCACGGAGTTGTCTTAGCGAAGTGGCAGTGTGGTTTTACTGCCGCAACGCATCTCGGGCGCTTGCCTGCTCAGCAATCAGGCGGTCCGTCTACTAGTTTGCCACCTATATCATAAAAAAAAAAGTTTAAATAAGTTAAAATAAGAGGAGACTATAACAGTTACAAGCCATGCCAGTTGCAAGTTGATTATATTAATATTTTCGTTGCCACGAAACTGTATATTTTTTCTTGTAACATTGTGCCTACTCCTTACTCTATTACTGTATCCTGGCCTGGGAAGGAATTGGTTAATCCAATATGATCGAGCTGGAAAGAGCTCAACGTTCAGAACTAAAAGTAATGCTGGAAAACTATATCGCTTTCCTACTGACAAACCATACAGTGAGTGTAAGGTCCTAAGATTTCGGCAAATATTTATTCATCAAGCTACACTCGCCATGCATAAAAAGATTTTTAGATTAAATGAGCATGCAGTTCTCATTCAACGCCATATCTATCGCGACCAGATTCCCGCCATAAAAACTAGTTTTTTTAAACACCTTCCCACATTTCTACTCCCCTGTGTTTATAATATAGTCAATAGTCGTTAATATCGAATCAAAAACTCACCAACGAGTAAAAATAAGCATAAAATAGTATCTTGGTTTTTAAGGAATCTAACATATCAAGCAACAGAGGAGATTCTAGTAACTATCAGGTGATACACAGCTAGAGAGAATGACACAAACACACACACAAACACGCACACACCTTAAGGACACTTTGTAATTAATTTACTAATTTAGTCTTAATTCTTTTTACTTATTAGTTAAAACATTATTTTATAATTAGAATTATTCTTTTTGTTCATTTTGCTTATCGAGCCGGTGTATGATAGGTATAATCAATGTAAAATTGGTTATAGCTTAAGCCTTATGTTAAGTTTTTAGGTCTAGGCGATACAAGCCTTGAGCTTAGTGTCGATACCACTGGTAACCAAAATTATTGTATTTTATTTATACAAAATAAATTATTCTTATTATTATTCTTAAATATCTTGGTCAAAGTAATTAACATTTAAATACCTACCTAGCTACATAAATACCTACTCTATTTCGACTAGTAAGTCAGTAGTACCCACTACCACAGACCAGATTAAATAAATTATATCGTATTGCAAAAAAATGCTATTGTATAGGATAGGATAGACAATAGAATTTAGAAAAAATAAATAAAATGATCCTGTGACGAAAACATAGTATCTAATTTATTAATAAAAAGCGCTATGTTGCCGTTTGGCAACATTATGCGTTAGGTACCTGTGTTAGGTACCTATGGATATATACATAATATCTATATGACTTGAATTGGTATCGTTACGAAATTTAATATGTATTATTTATTTATTTAGGAGTGGAATGCAGCAATACAATTACGATTTATAGTGTGCCAAAGGACCACTTTACATTAAGTGCATTCGATGCGTGAGAACCCCTTGCATCCAGGTAGTTTGCATCAATTTTTTTTTCGCATCTGTGCTCTTGGTGATCGACACCGTCGGTTCTAACATCATACACTGGAACAGGCTTTGTAGGACCCAGCGTTTTTTCGTTTCTAGATCCTTTTCCACGTTGCTGGTAGATGGTCTTCCTCTCTTAGATTCATTATGTTTTTTTATAATTACATAGTGCTTCGGCTAGGTCTGATCTGTAGTCACCTAAACTAAGTACTTTATGGTTTCCTTTCTTGTAATGAGCTTTTTTATATAAAACCCACGAATTTATTACCGTCATATCCACCATATGATAAAAAAGACGGATATACCACTTTCTACTTTTGATTCTTATCCTGTACCTACCCAAAAAACTGTCCATCAGGTCTACGCCTCCCATATGGGCGATATAATCCTTGACGATTTTCGGACAGGGTATATTGATGATTGATTTTTACCCCAATCAATACCTATAATCTTTGATAATTACTGATTAATTTTATTAACCCCACCCATTCAAATGTCAAATGTCAACGTCAGTGTCAGATTAACGTCACGTTTGAAAAAAAATGCGCGTTTTTCAAGTAGTGTATACTTAATTTTAAGAAGTTTCTTCAGAAAATATTCTATTAAGTAGGTTATTGACAAATTTATTATATTTATGTGTAACGTTGTTATAAAATAAAAAGCAAAAATGCAATTTAAAAAAATACAAAATGTTTAAAGAAACGTAATCAAATTTATAAACATCTACAATTGGGCAAAGGGGAATAATTTCCCACTTGGGTTGTCCGTAAACGGGCAGAGGTGAATAATTTCCCACCTGAAAAAGTCTTTTATTTTCAGTTTTAGTAATTTATACTATATTTTATTTACACTACTACCTAACATGACACAAGAACTTAAAGTTAAATCATGAAAAGTTGAATTTTTTGTCCTGCCCGATTAAGGGTTAACTATATAGGTTTCTGGTTAAAGGATAGAGTAGGTATGTAGCAGACAAATAAAGCAAATACAGTACGAAAAAAGGTGTTGCCTTCATTCCCAGACAGAAATTTCATAGAATTTAGTTTCGCAGAAAATGTTTCATATGGGTAATATCAGAAACGACTTGCTACCGGAAAAGCAAATTGTAGATTAGGTTAAGTTAGAACTGAAACCATACAAATCCTAGAAACAAATTTATTTACACAAACAAACAAACAAAATTATCTCATTCTTTCTCCTAATATTCCCATGTCTTTACAACAATTGAGGTAATCTTTTTGCACTCGCGAATTACAAACTAGAATTGATTCAAGTACTAGAAATCCTACGCCACTACGTCACGCGAGCTTGACGAATAGGATGAGGGTTTCTAGTAGGTAAGTACATCTAAATGCGTAAGTATTAACTTAGAAATCCTACTGTAGTAGGTAGGTACACGATACATCACCCTCTGAGACGTATTGAAGCAGCATTTACGCGTGTCTATCGTTTTAAAATGCTGAGTTAGCATTTTTCGACGGAGACCTACTGAAGTAGCTTTTCAATATACGCGTCCAGGTATTGTTTTACCTACTATCCTCTCGACGTGTATATAATCAAAGATAACGGTTTCATAAGGTTTTAAGATAAGTTATTTGGGAAAAGGTAGAACGTCCCTGGTACTAGGTACCGACTAAACCTTAAGTGGTGAATACGTCGCTGGAACTAAAGCTACATCAGCGACACACCGAGCAGCGCTAGAAATGCCTGCGGGCAACGACTCCTGGGCGTTGCCCCATAACCACTGAGAGGGTCGCTCCGACTCAATGGCTGGCGGGCAGGAGATCCCCATGTACTCGCCGGCGGCTTTCACAACGGCGGAATCAGACGCGCCTGCGACGGTCCGCTGACGGCGGCTCGGATCCGCAAGGATACTTTCCTCATGGATCTACTCCGCCCCCTGAAGAAGGATGCGGCCGCTACCCAAAGCCTAGCTTTGATCACGGCTGGCAGCGAGAGGTACAACACACTAAGAAGGTCACCACACAGCGCTGTAGTACCGAGTACGTTACACGTCGAGCTTGAGCGGTTCAAGCTCGACATGTAACGTACTCTTATCCTAAGCATGACACCGGTTGATTATATTCATATCGCGTCATCAGTTATCTGTGTAGATGTTTCACTGCCTCTGTGGCGCAACGGTAATGAAGCGACTGCTGTGAAATCCCGGATCAGGCCATCAGAAAATCATTGAGTTTTTCTGTTAAGAAGTTCTCAATAGAAGCCCGTAGTTATACAGTTGATGCTGCACAGCCCATATCTCGACAAGCACGTAAAGCTGTTGGTCCTGCGCCGCATCACTCATCGATCGTTAGAGTCCCATCGGATTATATTAGAGAATTGATAGTGTACTTGTGTTTGCACACAATCACTTCTTAACCATAATATCGCCTGTATAGAGCCAGTCTCCGTCAAAATTTAACTAAATTCAGTCAGTCAGGTCCTTTGACCTTATGTAGATGTTCATTAGGTAAACTAAAATAAATACAAATAAACATCTTTCAATATATTTTATTACATTGAATTTAAAAATAACTTATATTAAACATAGATATTGTATTCTTACATACTTGATTTACCTTAATTAATCTTACCAAACTTTGTTCATAAACATATCTATTTAATGTTATATACAATGGCTGCAATATAAAATTGTAACTAAAACTATTGTGGTTGTATATATAAAGCGAACGGTTAAATAATAATTAAACTATAAATACATAAGAATAATAAAGAAGTTACTGGATAAAGGCATTTTTATGTATTAGTTTATTTAAAATTTAATTAACAAACTGAATGCTTTCTTTTTGCATAATGTTTTGATACTGTGTAATTTCAGATACTAAGACGGTTTGTAATTGTTACCACTTCCTTTAGCAATACACTATGACAAACGTCGACAAATGCGCAATCTTAATAGTATCTTATCGGTTGCAAGTAATCGTAAAACAAAGAATAAGATTTCGTTTTAAATGTATATCCTAAAATTAAACTTACATAACGATATTATAGGTGTTATTATATACTTAAAACTTATATATACAAAGTATATAATCTGTCAACAGACAAAACGTTTTTTATGAGCGAATCATAAATGTATAAATAGAGAATTTTGTAACCTATTATCCTATCCCTGTGCATTGAATTGAATTTCAAACTGCTGAATTTAAATAACTGCCTAAAACAAAAACATAAATTTTGCAACTAAACTCAACGGTCTTTGTTGCTAGTTGTAGCTATACAAATAAGGTAACTAAATAATTATATACATACAAGAATGCAAAAACTAATGTCCAAGCCAGAATATGCTTACTTCAATTATTATTTACCAAATCTATTAAGACCTGTAGAATTGACCCCAATTACTTGGGGCCTAAAATATAACTCGCATAATATTATGCGAGTATGAATTTTTATGAATGCAAGTATGGATAATTAGGAAGACCCATATGGGTGTTCCTAATTATCCCTTTGAGGATAAACACGCGTGAATCTATATATAAGTCTAAGCCCAAGCCCAGAATTCAGTTTGTGATTGTTTTTGTTTATTTATTTTGTATAATCATATATAATACTAGAGTTGCAATCTTTTCTTCGTAGTAACTATTCTTACTTTAAGGCACCAAAGCAACAGGCTATATGTTTTAATCATTGCGATGATTTAATCTGTAAATCTAGCTTTTATTTTGTATTTACATGTAACAGTGCAATGGACTTCAGTCGCTCTATAAATGTAGTCGTCTTCATAAAATAATAACTTAAACAAATATTGATAAGTATAAAATGTAGTCTTGAATAAAATAATAGACATATATTGTTCACAGTGGTATGGTATCAAATCTTTACATAAAGAATATATATATGAGAGCCAATCTCATCACTGCCTAAATAAGTTGTCTTCAGGTTAATGCGAGTATCCAAAACTAGGATTAATCTTGAACAAATCAGTTTCGAAAAAAAAAACCGCGGTTTATTATTAACAGCTTTTCATACTTACATTGGCCGCAACGTTTTGTGTACCTCTTTATCAACAGCCATGGTCACGAGAGATTAGAAATATATTCAATAAATAATATAAGCCGCGATAAAATCCATAAAAGAAGTATAATTTTAGATGTAGCAATACTTATTAATCTGAGTAATTATCTTAGGCAGTAATGTTATTGGGAATAGAATAATTAATTATTAGACTATTTTATAACAAGATAAACAATAAAGTTAATAACTGCACATCATAAAATTCACACTACTATTAACAAGAATCTGAAGAAATATACAATTACTATACATATTGGCAATTAAAATAAGTGCACACTCTTAAAGGAATCTTCATTCTTTCTATATAAAGTAAATATCATAATAGACCATTAAATACATATTTATCTTGATAAATTAATTGGGAGTTATTGTAATATTTGCAAAGTAAGCTAATCACAAAAGAAAATATACCGTGTATATTGGCATTATTGGTAAATGCCATAGTCATTTACGTATTTAATGTATATCCCCCAAAACATAAATTATTGTATCGTATCTATAGCCTCTAAAAATGTGCACTTGATTTTAAAATTACCTTTAGATACGAGGACATTATAAAACTTGTCTCGCAACTTCTCGTGGATAACTAAGGCGTGGACGAATAACTTATATCTATGTTTTTGGTTAATTTTGCATATAATTTATTAATACGAATAAAATGCCGCAGAAAAATCAGATGCCAATCTTTAGAACAAGTTCTTAATTTTGTATCAAACATTTACAACATATGAACGGCAATCACAATCTGCAGCTCCTTGTAAGATGAGGTATGTCCTCGACGTGGTAATCAACCTGCACACAGTTCAGTTCACAATGTCAGTCCACACAAGAGCGCGCGGACACCGGTGTGGTCACTCGTCACTCGCAGGGCTTCATAGTGAAGCTCGGCGAGCGCACCTGAACGTGCGGCGTGTTGAGCGTCGAGCTACTGGGCGACGGCGCTGTCGCATCCTGAGAACTATCGCACTCCAGATCTGGTATGCTAATATCCTCAAAGTCTGGAATATTCCCTGTATACGAGATTAGCTGATTCCCTTCAACTGAAAGTTGCCCAAAAAAATATCATTAATATATTTGAAGTCAATTTATTAGAACGACTGCAAATAACTACTAATATTTAAGTATAGGTAACTTAAAAATACTCTTAGGCAATCCAATCTCTATAAATAATAATAATATGACAATGTATAAAACAATTCATAATTATAATCATCATGCATATACTTCACAAGCAGTTACAAGCCTAATACATAAACATAATAACTTGTTTAACAATATCTTTATTATAATAATAGGCATATCTGTCAAGAGCGATATCATACTGTTATAATAACGTCTAAGTTTATAGGAAATTACAACCCACGCCCAAAATTAAAATTAATAAACAGACAAAACATAAAAGTTAAGACTATAAAATGCAACCCTATAATGACATTATTATCTTTGCGCGTAACACTTTAAAGTCTTAAACTGATTTAAAGAACGCGCGTCCTTAGGTGAGAGATCAATACAGTCATTAACAATCACGAAACAGAAATCGATGATCAACTTCAGAAAAAACTCACTAAACGAAAAGTAATCATAAGCACTAAAGTGTACTCAAACATAAAAATAGCATAACAAAAGCAATCACCGGTTCCAGTTTAACAATGTCAAAATCTAGATAAATTTCTACTTTTGTAAAAATATCGTGCAAAATAGTAACTAATTTATATAATTCTACATGAAAACATGAGTTACTATACTACCATTGTCCTCTGTAAATAGTTGCTGGACACGATTGTCGTCACTGCTTACATTCGATATCTCACCTTTCTGCTTCTTTGCTTTAATTAACAATAACATATAATTACAAATAACATATAACATGTATTTTTACACTATTGTGCCTTATTTTAACAGGATACTCCAGCAAGACATACAATGTTTTTCTGCAGAATTGTCCTCGTTGAGATGTCGCGTCAAAAATGAGTGTCATTATTAACTTTATCACTTCATGTTTATTGTGGCCTAATCTAGTCCACTTAAAGCATCATATCATAATATTTGATATCTGGTTTGCTTGTCAAATTAGTATATTAAATTTATGTTTAAACTAATATACTTAACATGTAATTTTCTATTATACAATATATTTAAAACAATAATTGTATTCTAAAGTCTGTACATAAATCACAAAATGTTCATTTGTATATGTAACAGATTCATTGTGCACATCGCGTTAGGTGACGTAATTCAGATAAGTTGTATTATCGTGTTATAAAATCACTTTTGTCGCGACAGTTTCTCCCTAACGTAGCGTAGTACTGACCGGAACCACCACGACTACAATAACCCTTTACCGAAAATATCCAACACGTCATGTGGCCGAGTGTGCGGTCAGCATTGCAAAAATCTTGAAAGATGGCAGGTAGCTACACGCTACTTTGCTGTGGAGGCCTCGCTGTTACCGATCAGCCAATCAAAATCAATCATCGGATACTGTTTGGTTGTATCTACAATTAACATAAACGTGAAATATAACTCTGAAAACACATGCATGTATGAATTGGCCTTTTATATAACGCAATGATTGTTGGTGGAAGTCGTGCGTGCATTCTGCTCTGATATTTGTAGATAATATATCCCTATGCTCTCGATCGTAATTATTCGTCTAGGGTCTACACCAATGTTTACCTTCTGAAATTAATCTTACAAGCTCAGTTAATAGATACTTGTTGATAAAGCAAATAGGGCACCATGATAATATATCTCAGTGCATGAAATTGTTACGTGTCATGGATGAAAATTATTTAGCAACCTTCATGATCCACTCAGCAATGTGGGTAGTAAACAATAATTCTGGTAAACTTTTCAATTTTGCTTGAAAATATTCACTTTGAATGTAACATAAAAAGTAGGTTAAATTCCACTGCAGGGTAACTCACCATTGTTAGCCGTTTTCGTCCTCTCGTCCATCGTATTATAGGGTAGGCCATAGAAAGGATCATCTGATCCAAATAGCTGTAAGATAATAAAATAATATAACAACATTTCCAAAACAAAACAGTAAGTTGAGTGATAATAATTATAATAAAGATAATTTGTAATAATATGTTTATATCAAAGTATTAATTTGATATTATGTCATGGTCAGAAAGCACAATTATCATGATAAGCATAATGTCTTGTAAATAATATGCAACACCAACATTGTCATTGTCTGTGGTATTTAAAGTGAAAAGGATTTATTTTTCATACACTTAAAGTAAAGTATCCACAAATCTATCTTTATCTAGCAACTAGCACTCCTGTCGATTAAATATAACTATTACATAATTATTTGATGTAGGCTGACAGGAAGGAATAGCGAGAGACATCGAAGGTAATATTCTTGCATCAGCATTCTATGGACAATACAGAAATAGTTTTATATAAATTTTATTTAAATTGTCTATACACATATACCTAGCTAAATTCTTACATAATTGGTGCTATTTTAGTGCTAACTGCCTAAAGCCAAAGAAACCACAATAAAAGCTTTACAAAATTGTAATCAAAACAATCTGATTACATAAAGTCGGGCTCGTTTCTATGTGAACCGGTCTGTACTGTATTACGTAGAAACATACGTCTGTGTGCGTGAGAACGGCAAGTGCTGCACAAGGCTCTCCACGCGGTCCAAACACATTGCCTGCAACGTGACTTCGACAGTGCTACCACACTAACGGCACCAAATATAAATGTTTACACTGCACCGCCAAGTAAACGTTTGCCTTTGTGTGTGTGTTCAATTGCTATGGGTGCGTTCGAATATAACGACGTCACGGAATAACAAAAAGTTACCGGTGAAAACATAAGTATCATTATAGAGACATATAGTTCAATGACTAAACAATTACATAAACACTAATAATAATTAAAAACAAACATTAAACATATATATATATATATGATAATAGTGATAAATGGCATATTTACCCCAAGTAATGTATTGGTATCAAAAGCATAAGCATCACTACGAAGTAACTCTCTCAATGACTCAAGATCCGTTTGCATTGCATCCAAATGATCATCAATATCGTTCCTGCAACATTAAATTATATTTGTTTTATAGGGATACAAATACATCCATCACTGACATTTACCATCATTATTTGCGCTATTAATATATTTCTTAAGTACCAAAACATAAGTTGCTGTACATTTTAATTTAATTTAATGTTTATATTTTAACAAAGGTTTTCTTACATTGAATATGCAAGTAATCAAAGTTAACAGATTTCATATCACATATCATCGTGGCCTAGTTACTGTATAAATTAAAGGTGTACATATTAATCAACATTAAAATTTGAGACAATAAGTAAGCGCACATCTTCACTATAACCAAAGCATAAGTTTAGTGCTATATCCAGATAGTCTACCGGATACATAAAGGATAAATAAGAGGTTTGAGTAACTGGTCTATTATAGATACTTATCGAAGTATTTTATGTACATAATAATAACAAAGATTTAGAACTATATATTCAATAAATATTTATATTAGGCCACTTCTGCAATCCTTGTTATTCAGAAAAATTATCATATATTTACACATACTTGTTTGAATTTGTTCCATAAAGAGAAGAATATTCCTCTCGATTTTTGCTGATGTTATCTCTCCTACTCCTGAATATTAAAATTACATACAAATTATATAGATGGAAAGCATCTTGCTTTGCAATAGCATTAGTCAGTAACACTATATTTTTATTCTTTTATATGTAAATGAGAGATAGCAGTTTGTGTTTGATTTAAATTTATGTAATTTACCATTGAGAATATAGATAGACTACATAATATAGAGAGAAGGGGATTAACATTAAAAAATATTATAATAATTTACCTTGTTTGAAACCTATTGACATTAGTGTTATTGTTAACTGTAGCAAGAGTCATGTTATTCCAATCAAAATCATCCTGAAGTTCTGTTTTAATGTCTGCCAAATTCAAATTCATGTCTGCACTTTTGTTTCCTTTCTTTGATTTTTTGTTAGCCTTGAGAGTCTCTGCTGGTTTTTCCAGTTTAATATTGATGCCACCAAGCATTTTGTCCTTAGAATTTGTTAACAGTGATTCTTGAACCAGATCTTGCAATGCATATTGCATATTCATATCATCAGAGGCAGCAACACCAACATCGCTGACTGAGTCATCACTAGCAAAAATCTCAGCAGGTAGTTTCAAATCTGCTGAAGGGTTTAATGTGTTATAGTTGCCTGTGGAAAGAAGGCTTTTGCTTCCTGCTGTTGAGTTCTTGTTAGTATTATTCTTTGATTTTGCTATCTGACCTTCAACTTTGATACCACTAGGTGATGGGGAACCCATGACATTGTTAACAATTTGATCCATCATTGGCTGGTCTAGTGTACATGTAGGAGGAGTTGGTGTAGATGAAGCAGATGTTCTTACAGTTTGGTTCTCATTTGACCTCTGCATGCCATTGCTACAGCATACTGGATACACCACCCTCTGCCCACCTGAAATAATATATTATTAGTTATATTCAAGATTAAGTACAGTATATAGATTTAAAAACAGGGATATTGTAATACCTGCTTCAATGTCATCTCCATCTTCCATGGTAACATGATATGCAGAAGTAGAAGGCTCAGTAGGGCTGTGGCTTGGGGTAGTATTAACTATAGGTACTTCAATAACAAAATCAGAAGTGGCTGGCATGGAATCTTGTGAGCCCTCATTGTGCAATATATCATCATGTGCCAGCTCGTGGATAGTGGGTCCATCTTCCTGCAAAACAAATTACATTTTCATACTTGCTACTATACAAAGGAACAATCTAAATCACATAAAAAAATCAACAACATACCAAATTGTCTTCATTTAAATCTTCCATTAAAGACTCCTTATCCAATTTCATATTCTTTAACCGGCCTGGATAAGAGCTTTCAGCACCAGAGTTATGTGCTGCACTATTTATCATCAACTGATATGGCCTCTTTACTCCAACATTATTGCCACTAGCATTTGTAGGCCTAGCTGGTTGTACCAATGACATCAGAAATTGAATAAGCTAAAATGAAAAAATTATGCAAATTGTATTATGAATATTTAATTTGCCAGTAGCTTTTACTTTTATTTTGGAAAATTAAATTACAGCTTAATAAAATAAAATAATATTATACTTACATTATTCACAATTTGCTGTTGTTTTATGTGCTTTTGTCTCAGAATAGCCACTTCCCTCCAGAGAGCTTCATTCTCTTGTTTCATAGCACTGAACTTAGCATCTAGACTCTCTTGTTTACCTTTCATTTGTTTCACATCAGATAACATTTTATTCATCAGCTCAGGTTTTAGTAGAACCTTCTCACCACTTTCATTGCTAGTCACTATTGACTTTGGATTAGCTATCTTTCTTTTAATGTGTTCCAATAAATAAGCATGACCTTTCATAAAACATGGATGAGAAAATTCAATCTCATCTTTCTCATAACGGAGACCACCATTTTCCACAGAAGTGATCTTATGAAAGCCATACATATTTAATTGCCTTATAAAGCTAGCCATATTGTTGTGTTTGTAATATAAAGGCAAAAGCTCTCTTGCAAAGTCAGCTTGATTCTTTATTACAAATGTTTTCCCACCCTGTAATATATATGTGTCATAAAGATCTACCTTTAAGGTTACAGAGGACATAATTAAACAAAAATATAGTACCTACATAAATAAATAGCACAAGCCTAGAGGTTTGTAATATCAAAATAGCTTATTTTACTACAAAAATAAATACCAAGTATATAATAACAAAGATTAAGCTATTTTACAAAATATTTATGCCATTGATACCACTTATCATAGAATACAGGGCAGTAGCTAGTTAACGATTATATACACACAGGTATATACTTAATGTTATTAGTACATTATGTACACTTTAAATACAAAATAATAACATCCCAACATCAATGCCAGCTGTAAGTCGTCCTAAATGTGAAATTATTATCGAGTTCAACATAATGGACAAAGATGCCGTCTAAAATTCACGTTAAACATCGGAGCATGGTGTAAAACGTGACCCGTAAACTATTTATTTATCAAGTTTCACAGGCAGTCTGTCAACTTGCAACATTTTAAGGTTGTTTTCGTAATGACTTTCTATTGAGAAATCACACGTCAATAAGGATTTAAGACTAAAGAATTGATTGCCAATAATAAGACGCAACTTTTTAGGATAAAAATAAAGTATAAAACTCTTACTGGGCTCCAGGAAATTAGATGATTAGTCTCTGTATCATTCACCAGTTTCCATAGTTTTCCAAGGAAAGCGGGTACACTTGCCCCGATTTCTACTACCGAACGCATGTTTCACTCAGTTTTATATTCAGCACTGTATAAAAACGATTATTATCTCTTATTTAAACACTTTCAGCGAAATATTGTAGTATTACATACAGAATACGATCCTCAAATCGCCATTTTAATTAATAACTCACACAGATACACAGTTTATTATTCACATCAGTAAATGTTTGCATGGATACACAGAGTAAAAACAGATTACGCACACATATGCAAACGGACGCCAACGTAAAGAAAAACGGATGCGTTCACATTTAGCGTGATTGTTCTGGGAACAAATCGTTACAAAAAAAATACCAATATTATTATATAACAAACTACCTATAAAACAATATCTTTTGAAATTTATTAAATTTTTAGTCAAGCCTTTACATTGCGATTGTAATTACTTTGTTCCTCTATTCTGTTCTACAACGAAGAATATATTTCATGATTTATCTCTGTTTATAATATATACTAAAGAAATATAATAACGTTTGAGTATGTACATATATTAAATAATAATATTCATGGAGTGTTCATAAATTATCCGTCCGTTAATTACTAAATTGTAATAGGATGCTTATTTGCTTGGATTTGAGCATAGCAATATAATATGATAAAATAGGTTTGATTCCCGGATCAAGTAAACTTATAGGCTTATTTTTGTATTACTAAAGCGGTATAAAGTTTAAAACCGGCACTTTTATGTGTAACTTAATACATAGTTAGATGTGGATATAATACATGTCTGCCTACACTTTTGGGGTTACATAGGCCTGTTGTTTTGTTAGTAAATGTATCTACGTATGTAAGCATATCTATTGTCGTATATTTCAGTACATTATAAATTACATCTATTGACAAATAGTTAGAAAAACGTTATTGAATTAGAGTGAGATATAGGTCTTTATTTCAATATATTAGCATAGATTATAAAATATATAATAAATATCAACTATAGCATTTTCTATGTTGTATAAAATACATGAATGTTTATTGATGTTCATACAATCATACGGCAAGTTGCTGCACCAAAAAGAGATACTGCTAGTAGGTACATACATATTATATCATTATACATATATGTACCAAAGGTAAGTTTTGTGTATTTGTTGAGGCTGGCTTACAATATAGGTACTACTATATATATCGCAGGCATTTTGTATGATTCCGCGATTTAAAAATGGCGTCGTCCGTATAAAAACGCTCGCTGTTTTAAAATATGCTGAAGGCAAAATGTAAATTGCCTTGTCACTTAACGCTTCGAGTCCCGACTCTTAGCACTCCGACTTGGATAGTTTAGGTAAGAAGTAGAAGGCGGGAGGCGGGAGCTCCGCTCCCGTCGTAACCTTCGTGGTTATTTTTTTTGTGACCACCCAGAAATAGGAGCCCTGACAATTAAACGAGTCGCAAATTTTCTTTCGGTATATTTTAAAAGAGCGAGCATTTTTAAACGAACGACTCCGTTTGTAAAACGCGGAGTCATATAAATTGCATGCGACATATATAATATAATCATGTCTATGGTGTATGTATAGTGTATACGAAATAATAATATTATGCCAGCAAGCCAGCAATTTATTCGCTTTTGACAGATAGAGCTAGGGATTACAGCCACATAACAAATTAAATTGAATAAATAATCTATCATTGATACTTTAATCGATCATTGTAAGTTTAATATTTATTAGTATTGATTTTTGATGACATTTATGATGTTGATGATGATGTTATTGTATATTGTATATGTTATTAATACAACAAAGTAAATAATTACAATAATTCTTATACATAACAAATTAAGTGTTACACATAATAATCTTCATTGAAAGTTGGTACAAAAACAAGTTCGTCTGGTTACCTAAAAATTCTTCACACTAACCTAACTAACTGAACTGACCCGATTTTCTATCATAGAAAATGTTTTCTATGATTGAAAACATTTTATAATAATAAAATTATATCTAAAACAATGTTAATTTAATTTACTTGCATCAATCAGTCGATCAATCGACTCGAAGAAGCAACTCTATTAAACCCTCTTCCTGTATTGGTCGATGGCCGGTGGCCGTAGCTAATCTATGGCCGTAGCCTGTATTTGTGGTAGTGAACGACGTATCGCAGAATCATATCTTCAAAGACGTCGGTTCGGTTAAACTAAAATCTTCATATTTCGTATCTGATACAAAGACCCATTTTATTGATTATACGAGAATAACATTTCGATTATTACATACATATTTTTATCAGACCTAAGATACATCTATCAATATGGAGGTAAGTCAAAATTGTGTCTGTAATGTATAGTTGTTATTATAAGCTTGTATTTAACCCTTTTTCTTTTAAAGATCGAGATCCTAAATGCATCTGGATCCAAACCTTTGGGAAAGATTCAAGTAACTCCTGAATCTACTGTAAAAAATGTGAAAGAAAAAATTCAACAGTGTGTTAAAAAATCTTTACATCCCGACCGGCAAGCCATTAAATTAGAAGCCAAAGGTAAAACGTTGAAAGACGAGGAAACTCTGAAGTCTCTCAATATTCAAGATTCTGCGAAACTATACGTTAAAGATTTAGGGCCTCAAATATCATGGAAGAACGTATTTTTGGCTGAGTACGCTGGACCACTATTTATATATTTATGGGTATATCAACGACCATGGATTCTTTACGGAGCGCAAAAATCAGCTCCTGGTGAAGTAGCCACGTATGTATATAACTTTTATTCACTTTACACATCTGATGTTATGAACACTTTCTCACAGAAATATTCAGAACATCTCTAATTCTTCTTTAATTTTATGTAAGTGGCATAAAGCAGGTTGTGGACTCAATATGGAATATGAAAAGTTTGATATGCATGTATACATTTGAAATGTGATTTATAGCAGTCAAGTTTAAATTTATGACATTCTTCAATGTCAATATAGGACATGTTGAGTATAGTTACTTACTGCAAAAGTTTCTCATGTCTAATCTTAATTAGACTGTTTAAAAAAATTGCAATGTAACTAAACAGAACAATACAGTATTGATATTAGTAATAATTAAAATAACTTAAGCAACATAGTTAATTGTATTAACCTATTAGGGTGCACACTGGCAGCCAGAAATATTAGGTTTTCAATTATAACTGGTATTCCAAGATTTGAGAGGTTAATTTATACTAACTTAAAGGGATTACCTGTACTTGAGACACAATAAAAAATCATAATATTTGCAATATAGTAGCAATGCCTAGTAAATACAAACATTGCTTCTATAGTTTCAGGACAATACAGCCTTGTTTATGAGAGATACAACTTACTATTAGGCAGAACCATGTGCTACCAAAAGTAATTAAGTTAAATTCATAGCTCTGAGGGGACCTTGGCAGTTATTGTTGATTAATTTTTTGTTGGTTGGTTTATTTTAAGTCAATTACTCTATACATTGGTATAAAATTACACATTATATATATTATAGTATAGGTGTGTTTAGATAGAATAGGGTTGTATTTAGTGTCCTAGCACATGGGAGTTTAAAATTATGGCAGAAAGACTTTACTCTTTTTATATTTTTAAAAGTCCTTTCTTACATTTTTTACAATTCCTGGATCACAGATAACTACCACCACTAAAACAGCACTCAGACTCAGAAAAACTATTTGTGAATCACTTGGATTTTTGTGCCATGTAGGGATCAAACTCACAACACTGGCATCAGTGGCAGTGGTTAGGTGACCACTTAAACTACTATATCATACAAATATTAGAATCCGAATATTAGAAATTGACCTCAATGACGTAGTCATTAGTGTAACTGACTGCCACGCCTGAGGTCGCAATTATTATATGAACATGTACTAAAGAAAGTATTCTAAAAAGCTATTAGTGTTAACTTGGACAAGATGTTTTGCAGCTGATGCTGAGTCAAAATCATGATGCTGATAAAAATCCTTGTAGTATACTATGCATAATTGCATACTATTGTGTATCTATAACTCAGTATACACAGTCAACATATTTATATTTCAGTGTTGCTGCAGCGTGTTGGTCAATTCACTATGGTAAACGGCTCTTAGAAACATTATTTGTTCACCGTTTCTCACATGGAACAATGCCACTTCGCAACTTGTTCAGGAACTGTGCCTACTACTGGATGTTCACTCTATATGTGGCATATCACATTAACCATCCTCTGTACACTGCTCCATGCAATGCATGCTACTACATAGGACTTGGAGGATTTATTGTAAGTAGTCTTGCTCATTATTTATTATTTTGATAATTTAATTGTTGTTTGCATCTGAAATTGTTTTGCCTTGGTTACTCGTACCTGGTAAAATCATCCAAAATATTCCATGTCAATACCAGAATAAGCACTTAAGTGTGTTCAATTTTAAAATTAGTTTTTACAAATATTTTATATTACAAATCAGTTATACTAAATTAAGATCATTAACATTGTGCTTTTTAGCCTAAGGATGAAAGTAATTACTTAACTACTTGAACTTACAGAAGAATAACCTTCAAATAATATTTGGATTTACGTCATTGCCTAAAGCGTTCACAAGATTGTATTAATTAAAATTTTACATTTACGCAGATTTATAATTAAAAACACATTAAAGTAACTATGAATAAATGAGTCCAAATATTTTTAACATATCAAAAATATACAAAACATGAAAATTTTATATTGTCAGTATATAGTAGGTACTATTTTCATTTAGGTACGTCAAAACTGATTTTTGATAACGTAAGTTTAAACCCAATAATTATTTGCTGTATTGTAAAGATAAATATAATTACTTAATTTGTTGACTAGACGACCGTGTGCAATACATAAAAGGCAGTTCAATATATGAATTTTGTAAACTCATCGCTGGTACTAGTACTATCTATAACCTTGTACAGAAGACAAAGTCCATTTGGTCGTCATTCGTAACATCGGTAATACCTACACATTTTTGTAAAATTGCGCATTCTATGGATATATATAATTATGGGTTTTGTTTCCGTATTTTAGGTTTAGAAAACTAAACTACTTTCGAAAATATAGAACCCAGATTTTATGTATTTTGCTAAACCAATGTTTTATGATTTTCTTTAAGACATTTTGACTATAAAAATCTTATCGATTTATGTTGAATGTGAAATAAGTAAACTTATGGATTTGGGTCCATTGACCGGAAACTATTTACTCAAGTATATGCCATTGCACATATACCTACATGAGTTTATGTTTAACTGCTGATTGTGGGGTTTAGGATACGAATCTTGGCTCGGGCGTAGTATTATTAGATTAACGTCATGGAATTCCCAATAACACTGTGGACCAGTTCTTGGTTATGTTAGTATCACACCGTGGGATACATCTATGCCAAACCGTTTTCAATCCTGTGTCTGTGCAGTGTGCAGACTTCTACCAAACGTAACAATAAAGTAAGAGGGTAAAATTACTAGGTTATGTTCGATATCATATGACTTATGGGTTTGAATTTCACATTATAAAATGTACATTGACTGCTTCAGTGACGCAGCGGTAGTGAATGGGATTGATGTAGATGAAGTCTCTGGGTCAAATCTCGGGTCGGGCTAAGCAAAATTTATTGGCTTTTTCTGCTAAGAAATCTCAATAGCAGCCCGGAGTTAGGAAGTTACCCCCGTACCTCGGCAAGCACGTAAAGCCGTTGGTCCTGCACCTCTGTCTGTCTCTGGTCGAGGCGGATTGCCGTACCATCGGATCATGAGAGTTAGGGACCAGACTTGCATTTGTGTTTGCGCACACACTTGTGCTAGTATCCGTTAAGATTGGCCGCCATGACAGAAATTCGGTCTGGGTATAAAATATATTTTATTACTTTTGTGCTTCGAAAACTATTTTACCCATCTATTTTTGTAGTTCCTAGAAATTAATGTTTAGATTACTGGAAGGAATAAAACAATAGCTTTAATTACCACAGTTTTTGATAAATCAGCAGATATGGATTACAAACAAAATTAAGTACTTCGATTTGCGGTCCGAATTCACGCGGTACAAATGAATAAATTTAAAGTTTCACACCGCCCGGCGCCAGTGCTAGACACAATTGCTTTTTAATGCTGATTGACATTTCAGCAGTTAACTTATTAAATAACTCTCTATGCAGCTTTGATGATGCAGTTGTAGTGGCATAATATGCTTTATATTATATGCAAGGCAGTTGCATTATATGTTTTATATTAGGTATATGCAACTGGCATAGTGTTGTCGATGGAACTGCTATGCATTAGGTTTCATTTAATCATCAGATATCATCAGAAAGAGCATGGAGCTCGCTTCGTACTATCACTTATATAGTACGAAGCGCATGCTCTTGCCCATTTTGAACGAAGATATACAAAGAAGGACAGTGTTTTGCGATAATATATTGATTTCACAAATTTTGTTTGGCATTAGCTTAGATTTAAGCATAAAGACTTTTTCTGTAGAGTTCATAGTTTATCCGGTACAACAGGTGGGCTCTCAGTCCTCTAACTGAGGGCCCAACTTTACAGTCCATAACTTGCTTATGTGACGTTCACAAAATCTGATTCCAAGTTTCACAATTCTTTGGGAATGTTCACTAAATCCTAAGCACATTTTGAACGAGTTGTAACAAAGTGGCCGTCACATCACACGCACATCCTTAATGTGTAAACCCAACACGAATTTCAACAGTGTTTTTCTTTATCATGAATAGAAAACTGGCATTCAGAACAAATAAATTTTAAACCTTGCGTTGTATGTTGTAATCCGTAACGGGGTAACGCGAATACCCGTTACGGATTTACATATAAACGAGCCTTCTTTAGATTTGAGTTATAAAATCAAAAGAATATAGTTTCTTGCAATAATTCGTAATCCAAGTATCGAGTGTATACATTTTAATTAGGGTTGTTCCGTATTCATCATATGACGTCTCATCCTATTTCTTTACTCATCCTTAACTAGAATTCCTAACTCGTCCGATTACAATATTTTAATAAAGTTTCCTTATTCAACCGAAATGTGTACCTTATTCTACCTGTGGCAAATATTACCGAAAAAAGTATGGATACCAAAACAATCTTTAATATTTTATTAGAATATTGTATAACAAATAGTTATTTTCCTATTTGTATAAATAAAATATTTGCTTCACATGTACACTCACTCACTTGTAACAGTCATAAATAGTGAAAGTGGTACCCTCTTCCACTTATGGATCTTACGAGAGTAGGCTCAGTGGTGCGCATTATTGTTTTTTGTAATAACTAGGTATTATGCACACGAGTGAAAAAGATAGCAATATAAATTTTTTGCTTCTAACATCCTACCTCTACACTCTACACCCTCAAACCGCTTTTAATTGTTTTAACGATGTTGCAATATGGTCAAATATCGAAACATGACACTTATACAATATTTATAGTTTACCTCTAACTGACGCGAAAAGTGCATCTCGAGTTATTCAAAATGCATCACGACCATGACAGTGACTTACGTTATGTGCAATCGCAACGAGGTCGGCAAATGTTGTTATATTCAATTTCACTAAAAAACATATGGATGGTCGCATAATGTGGCCTTGCGTAAAAGCACCGGATTGTTTTGGAAACGTAAGAGTGCTAAATGATGCCGTTTTATAAGAAAAACCTCATACATTTGTTCTCATAAATTGTTCCTAATGTTGTTTCGTTCGGTGAGTGAATGTGCCAGAGGCCCAATCAGGCTCTTTCCTCCTTCCCGCTCCTTCACCTTCCCACTTCCTTTCCTTTCCTAAAGGATTGGCAACGCGCAAGTGATGCCTCTGGTGTTGCAGGCGTCAATAGGCTACGGTGAACATTTACCATCATCATGCATGTTTGCCACCAGTAGTATAAAAAAATATGTGTTTTTTATATAAGTACCGTATTTTTCGTTATTTTCATATGCATTTAGTAAAAAGCTGTTATTTTGACACTTCAATTTTATTTATTTATATGTATAGATTACGAAAGCAGTATTTTTTGATCAGACCGTTAAAACAAAACTTAAAGCTTATAGGTAATTTCGTAATCGGTTGAGCTAGGAATACTTATAGGATGAATCAAGATTAGAAAATTGAAATAATTGCTGTCGGTTGAGTAAGGAACATAAATAGGTTGAGTTAGGAAAAAAACAGCATAGGATGAAACGTCATAGGATGAATACGGAGCAACCCTTTAATTAATTATACACTTGGTGCTATTTAATAATAATAATAATAATATCTTGTGTTTTTTTAGTTATGTGAGCTGGGCAATCTGAGCATTCATATATTACTGAAGAACCTGCGTCCCCCCGGCACTAAAGTAAGGCGCGTGCCAGTCCCCGATGGCAACCCTTTCTCTCTTCTTTTCAATTTCGTATCTTGTCCTAACTACACTTATGAATTCGGCTCTTGGCTGTTCTTCACTGTTATGACTAAATGCGCTCCAGGTAAGTGACTTTGCATATTACTATACATAATTAATTTAAACGAAAGACTTAAAAAAATGGCCTAAGCTAAATGAAATGAAGTAATTTTTCTATCTTAGCACATTTACGGACGTTTTATTTGATTAAATGTTGAGTACATAAATATCACCTTAAGAATTGTATTGTATTATAATGTTAAAAGCTAATGAATAACGCGACATTGAACTTTACTCGTTTTGTATAACATAGTGTTAATCAATGGTAATTTATAAGTTTTGGAATGTCATTCGATTTTAAAACGAGTTTGGTAGTATACAATTTACAGTTTCAGTTTTAACAAAGGTTTTAAATAATTTTTAGCCGGACTTTTCGCCGCCGCCGGATTCTACCAAATGGCAGTGTGGGCGATCGGCAAGCACCGCAACTACAAGAAAGAGTTCGCGGACTACCCAAAGGGACGTAAAGCTATCTTGCCTTTTATTCTATAGGTCAACTTTGACGCTAGGTGTTAAGTGCTCAATGCTGTGGACGAGGACTTCTTTGTCATGTTTATTTGGCCGGGTATTAGATACAGATCAATGGGTGATGGATTATATTTATTTATTGTATGACATGAATGTAAACACATAGATTTATGTGATAATGATAATGAATGTTTATTTTCCAATGTGTTTTCACGTTATCCAAATACGATTAATTTAGTTATTTTATAATATGCTTGTTTTTTATTATTGATAATACCCTACGATAGAAGACAGTTATGTTTAATAAAAACTTTCATAAAATATCTGTTTTTAATATTCTGTAAGTATTTACTTGACTGAGAGACTGAGACTCCATATAAATAATGCATATTATTATGTTGTATTACAGTTCGGCCGTTCAGTACGAAATTATACCAAGGGCACTGTTACTAACCATAAAATTACATAACTCAGTAATAGTCCGAAATTGAATGAAACATTTAATTATATATCGAGTATTTCTATTTATTGAGAATCGTAATACATAGCACATTATTCATCCTTCGTGGGACACTCATTATCATCGGTAGTAGACTCGGCAGATTCGACGAGTTTTGATGGCTCTTCGATGCATTGAACCTTACGCCGTAGACATTCGTTTTCTTCCTTCAACGAATGAATAATTCCTTCCCTTTCCTGCAAAACAAAAATGCAATCGCATTTCAATGTTATCAAAACCTGAACTGTTGACATTTAAACAACATTTCCGATTCTTAAAATATATATCCTCATATGCATGCTTTACTTTAAATGGTAAAACGCAAACATGATTCTGTTAAATACAGTAATAATAACATTATCGTTATTGTTTTAATAAGTTACTTGCACCAACCTGTTTAAAAAGTTTTGCATTCAAGGCAAGTTTTTTAAAACCTGACAATTCCAAAGTATAAATTGTATGTATCTGACTTACTTACTGCTTTAAAGGAATCTACCTATACTAATATTATAAAGCTGAAGAGTTTGTTTGGTTAAACGTGCTAATCTCAGGAAACAGTTATTCGAATTGAATTATTTTAATGTTGGATAGCCTATTTATCGACGAAGGTTTATAGGCTATATAATATCACGCTACGACTTACGAGGGCGGCGCAGTAATCATAAACGCAGGTGAAACCATCGGCATAGCTATTTAACTGATATAACGAGTTTAGCTTACTTCAATCTTTTGCTTGAATTTATCATCAAGTTTCTCCCTGTCTTCAGTGACGTGCTTCAGTTTGGCGCGCGCTATAGCTGGTGGTATGTACCGCGCTGACAATCCTAGAATTGATTCCATTTGGAAGCATCGGCCGCGGGTGGCCTTTAACTCGATTCGTAGGTTGTTGATCTCCGTCAGTAGAGTACAATTCTCCTGCGGGTTAACAGATAATATGAACGGTGGACGTTATGATAAGATGTTATAGCTCTAGATTATAATGAAGGTCGTCGTTTTAGACGAGATCCTACTATAACGTTTTCTTATTGTATCGTTAAGGGCAACTAATGCTGGCGTGTGAGGTAGCAAAAATATACCGCATTCGACCGACTGATACAAAAACTTCTACTCAGAGTTAAACGCACTCATGAGTCAATGTCATGTTGGTTGGTTTTTGTTGCAGTTCGTATATTGTCGGTATATGTCATGTAGGGCAATTGCCTCTTGCCAATCCTAACTAGGTATAATATTAAATATTATAAATGTATAAGTTTAAAGTGGGTATGGATGGATGTTTGTTATTCTTTTACGCAAAAAGGAATGAACGGATTTTGATGAAAGTTAACATTAGGTACCTATTATTGTTTATACATCAGTATAACATATAGATTACTAAAAATCCATCTTAACATAAATGTACGTTAACGCGAGCGAAGCTCCAGCAAAACCTAGTAATAATATAAATGCGAATGTCAGTTCGTTTGTTACGCTTTCACGCCTTAACTAGAAATTACGCTTAGATAAATGTTAGGGGTACAGGCAAGGACATAGGGTACCTTTTACCAAAAAAAAGGCTGTTCCGAGAGAAAGCTACAAAGTTAAAGATATAAAAGCTGAAACGTGTAGCGAGATGCTCGGCTAATGTAATACAAGCGTAGGTACCTACTAACAATCATTGACGTTCGTAGGAATTTGCTCTAAATGATACACAGTTTGAAAGGCATGAGCGTAGTAAACGCGTTGTGAGTGCATCTTAGTTCAAGTCTTACTAACATCCATAATCTTGCCGATGTCGTTCTTCGAGCCGCCGGTGGCCACGGCGAGCTGCTGTTTGATGGTGGCGACCTGCTTCTCGAGGTGATCCCGTTGTCGATTGAATTCGCGAACCGCCTCGTCGTCTGCTATGCGACTACGTACAAAGTCTATATCCTCGACGTATTTGTGAAATAGGGTCTGTAACATTAAACATTAACATAAGCCTAAGTTACTACCTAATAATTAATATTTGGGAGAACTTTATAATATAATCTAGGTAGACATTTGTGTATCACGATGGTATTGTTATACCATCTACGAAACTGGGTAGTTGTACGCTGTGGTCGTCTGCTACCATTCCCAATTATCATTATTGTGACAGGGAGTGCAAAATTAAATGCTCTGCTAAATAGGATTGCAGGTACGTGCAACAGGTGCTATATACTCTCAGGAATAATCGTGAGCAAGTGCATCGAGAAAAGACTAACGTGCTCCACTCAAATAACGTTTACCTACTAATGTTTGCAAGATGGTTTTGGCCACCATGGTTACCGGAACATGTATATTTTAATAATAAAAAACTCACTTTCACAGCCAGCTTCAATTTAGTTGGATCTTGGAATTCAGCTGTCATATTGTGCAAATCAATTTTGATCTTTTTCAGGGTATTTCTCAAAGTTAGATTTCTACTTGCTTCGGTCATGAAATCTTTTTTGGCAGATGAAAGTTTTTCGTTGAGCTGTTGAATCTTAAGTTCTGTAATAAAATATGGTAATAAAATAAAACATTAAAAATTTATTTAATAAAATTATTACCTATTTATAGAACTTATCTACACAAGCGCATACAAAACTTTCTACATTTAAATACTTGTCGATGTAGTTGATTATACTCTACGCAATAAGCTGTGCCGGCAATATACGTTTCATTTTACTGAAAATGGGTACATTGGTAGGTGTGTAAATTAATAAACTAATCATAATAATGCAATGCAATCAATCTACGTAGTTGTCGAAAAAAATTACAACTGAATAGACATTATGAAATAAATATTTTTACCGCGGAACGCTTTTTTCTTTAGGAGATATTCCAATGATGCTTCCAATTCAAGTATACGCACTTTTTTTGCTTTTATTTCGCGATCTAACGGGTCTATCTGTTTCAAAAGAGGAAATTAACTGTTATATTATACAGCTGTAACTTCTTTCTAGAATACTACTTATAAGTCGACTAACTAGAATATATCTACTCATACCAAGTTCATGTTTCACATTGAGCAGTTTCAGTTCCTCATTCTCCATGTCATTAATCTGATGTGTTAATTCCCGTATCTGTCGCTCTTTTGGCTCAATCTACATGTACAGTATGTTATCGGTGCTATAGTTACTTTATTATAATATAACATTTATATTTTTATGAATGTCTTGTGCTGGTCGATATTTAAAAGGCAGGTACAGAGTTTCGTTTTAGCCTTTGCTTTATGCTTATTACTGGCTGCTCATGCGCAATTACTGATCGAACTAGATCGAAAAATTGTTATCGGATTTTGTTGACTCAGTTTATGGAAGCGGCAGCGGTTACGGTAGCGGATATTGCTCGCTACAAGATTAAATCATAAAGAAATTCTCAGTAGGACCATAGAGTATAGTGGAGGCTAGGGAGAGTCTCTGGTAGGCGGCAATATGCGTCTACCTATTATTCTGCATAACAATTCAAGGATGTACGTACTTGCGTGATGCTTTGCTTTGCAGGTTGGAAAGGCAAAAAATAACTTCTTCATCTTATACAAGCAGCCTTAGGTTATTGCAGTTCGTCAATATTAGATCAATAACTACAAGTATATAACTGTATATCAGAAGCACAATGAGTTATTTATAGGTATATGACAAATCACACCCACCTGATTTTTAAGCTCTGTTATTTTAAAGTTCAGCACGAATTTATACTTTTCAAGTTCTTGCTTCTTCCTCTTTAATTCGTAGATCCTGGTTTCTTTATGTTTTATGGTGTTGTCTCTCTCACCGATTTCTTTCTTTAAATCAGCCACGTCACGTTCCAGTGTTGAGATGACTTTTTGGAACTGTTTGTGTTCAGCTGAAAACATTTGAGTATAGAGGATTAATGGTAATAAGTACCAAGTATACATGATACACGCATGTATCAGAGCATCATTTAATAGCGCAGAGCAATCTTTTGACCGTCTGTTCGCGTATACCCTGTAGTAAGCTAAATTTTTGATATGGGGTGACAAGACACCTCTATATCAAAAAAGTATTGAAATAAGTAAGTAATTAATTAGGTGATTACCTTTCAACTGTCCTATTTGATGTTTGAATTCATCGATGTCCTTGTGTGCGCTTATCAGTTTCTTCTTCATTAGTCCGGTCTCTCCCTTTAGTCTTACGTTAGAATCCTTTTCCTCCTTCAGTTGTACTTCGTAAGCAGTTCGTATTTCAATAATTTCGCGATCTGCGTCTTCTTCTATAGACGTTTTTATTGTCTCATGTTCCCGTTTCTCCATATCGGCTTGTTCTTGTAGCTACATAGGAGTCAAGAAATCATGTTATTCGGTAGAGATATAAATATATTGTTATTATCTACCCTATCCCATTGAATTTCAATCGATCTACTTTTTGCTTTATGCGTCTAGATAATTTGTTTGTTTTATCACCAAAATATATTTTATAGTTAGTATATACTAAAACTATAAAATATATTTTGCAAATTAATATTGATGTGTTTCGTAAAACAATTTAATAATGCTTTACTCTGCAGATTATAGCCTATTTTACATCAAGTCCAGCATGCCTAGGCTTCATGTACACTAGAGCAACACTTAGGCACACCCTAAGAATAAGCGTGACAGCATTTCGGACAAATACAATATAGGCTACTAAAGACAAGTCATAGACACAAAAGAAGAAAAAGATAAATAAGAATTAGGACAACAAACTGATCATGTTCAGTTACGATAAATTGATTGATCTTCGTGTACATTCTACTGTTATGATAGTAAAACATTTGAGGTAGTCGTAAAACTAGATTACCTCTTGTAACATAAGATCCTTTTCTTCTAACTTTGCTTCAAACATGTCGTTCATTTCTCTAAGAGCCTGTCTTTTGCTCTCAGCGAGTTCTTCTAGCCGTAACTCGTAGTCATGTCGCATCCTAGCCGTTTTATCTTCGAGACTCTGCAAATAATATTCACTATAGAACCAATGCCTTTCCGTACACGTTTAGTTACATATAAATGTTATGAAACCATTTATCAGAATATATTACCTGGTATCGATCATATTCGCCAATAAGTTTGATATTGAAATCGGCTTCTAAGGCTTGCAACGTTCTCTCGTGACTCGAACGCAGTTTAGCAATATCTTGTTGGATCATACCTATTTCGTGTGTATGTTCGTTTTCCATTTGCTGTTGAGATAAAAAAAACGTTAATTTATTATGTACAAATAGGTACATTTCTTATTTAACCTTCGCTACTAAACGTTCTTAATCATGTTGGAAAGTAGGTACTTTAATTTAACTATTTATTAGCCGACGTTTAGACCATTTTGCATCGATTGATCCAAGTTCGTCAAAAAGGCGCAATTCTTACCAACGCGATTGAGACCAGTTGTCTCATACTAAGTGCCTACTTAAATTAAGTAGGTACTTTTCTGCTAAATTACAGTGGAAATACATACTTCGTTCTTTTCTTTTAGCTCTTCAATAGCGGCGCAATATCCTTCGTGTACTTCTTTCAGCTTCTCAGCTTGTGTCGCCTCCGCTTGTCGAAGTTGATAAGTGTGTTCGGTTTCGAGTTCGCTCATTCGCGTACTCAATAACTAAACAAACAATATGAAACTATAATCAATGGTACTTACACTTATCTATTTGGATTCTGTTTATATAATCTACTTCAAAACACTTGATCGTCCTAGATCTATCTTACCGTAAATTGGGTCATCTTGCAAGCCTAAAATGGCCTAAATAGATTTAATATCCACATCTATTTTGGCTTCCAAGACGACCAATTCTTATCTGTCACCCACCTAGTAGTAACCTACTAGGTAGGTGACAGCCACCTTACCTTCGATACCTAAAAAATTAACGATATTTTAAGGTTACACCAAAGGCCGCGCCACCACTATATTTATTAATAAATTATTATTATTATATCTACGCGAAAACGAGACAAAGCTATACCTACTTTCTGTCTCGCGCAGTCTTATTATCTATAATGCTATAAGATGGTAGTACGGCCCCAGGGGTTACTTGACGAATCGCCTATTTTGATTGGCATATAGCTTGGTCTTGGTCGCAACCTCTTTACCGATCTTTTCACGTGCCCTCCGAGGCACACGGTTATGTCATTTTGTAAATGGTAGCCCATCTAAAACCATAACATCGTCAACGTTTACTTACCTCGTAGAAAGCCGTCACTGCGTCCCAGCCTTCCATTAAAATATTGCGTATAATTATAAAGTGCACTCAGAGCTAAAGAGCCCAGTGGGCTTAGTTATTGACACCAATAGCGACTTTTGTACATATGTAGGTACAAAGGTCTGGTGTAATTGCATTATGGCTCATGAACAAGTGAGGTGTAAATATAGTTTATGATGCTCTTTATGCTGGATTTGTATATTGACCTTTTGAGTATATGTCTACGTTGTATAACAACCTTAAATTACGTCTGTCTGTCCTGGCAGACGGCAGAGGTGTAATAAACTTACATATTACCAACTATGTTTTGTTACTCTGTACTGTATTACTGGCATTTACCGAGTGCTTTTACAATTTCTGCAGCTACTGAATCCCAAATATCGAACCCAAAACCTTGCTTCTTTATGCAAATCTGTGGCCTTGAATGATACAGGCGTAGATATCAACATAAACTAAGTAAGTATTGTAGTAAGTAGATACTTTAGTCATCTAGTTTTAGAACGTAAATCTATGATGGAATGTAAGTAGTAACTTAATGAACTAGGATTTCATTTATACTAACATTTATGTTGTTAATTTTCTCTTGCAAATCCTTCTTGCTAATTAATATCTCCTTAGAATAAGCAAAATCTTTATCCAACGCTATAGCTCTTCCGTCTGCATTAGTCAACCTCCACAGACATATGGATGCATCTTCAGCTACGGAAACCAAGGTCTGGTCGTCATATGAAAGACCTATTGCCGTCACTCTCATATTGTGCATATGAAACTCGTTAAATATGACTTTATCCAGCAATGGCAATTGAACTGTAGTGACACCACCTGGACCACCAGTGATGAAGAGCATTAGGTCGGAGCGAGCTAATACGATAGTGTCAAGTCCAACCCCGATCAAAGGCAGATTTCTTCTAATCGTATTGGAACCTATTTCTTTTATTTCACCGTCAGAACCCACTGCGTACGTTGTCTTGCCGATCCTGCAACATTTGAATGCATTAGTAAATTGATGCATAGAATCTTAGTCTCACGCTTATATTCGCGATAGGAGAGTAGGTAGAGATGTGTTGCATTCGCATTTCGTTAGCTTTGGTTATAGGGCTCATATAATAGGGGGTGAACCTATTGCCCTCCAACGGAGACAATTAAAAACTTCGTTTATTGATATTTATTGACTTTATTGACAGCAACAACCAGTAACATTATCAGTAGTCAGCTAGCGAGCCCGAGGACTCATGCGCAGCAGTCGCATTCAATAAAGGTGCACCAATGACACGGTAAAGTACAAAATTAATATAGGAATCTAAAAGGGTGCAGTAATTATAGCAATTCGTCTATTATCTACTACTTGTGAATCACACAAATTGTTGTCGCGTGTGGGAATCGAACCCACAACACTCGGGGCGGCAGCAGTGACGAGGCTACCATTTAAAGTACTACGTCGCGCGCCGTCCGTGCACTCAAGTAATATTTGCGCGGTTTGAAGGTTTGCCCAAGAGTAGAATCGCAATGCTACTGATCATTTACGTGACACCATGGCGCCATTGACAAGGCTTGTGCGCGCGTCTAGTAGGTATATAGAATATGTTAAACAAACATCTTACGCATTGACTGCACATGCACTGAATTGATTAGTTTTTAATATGACTTCCCCAACTCGTTGTCCAGTAGACATACTCCATTCGTACACGGCACCTTCTGTGCCGCAAGATACTAGTGTCAAATCATTTGCCGACCATGCCAGAGATGTTACCTGAAAAATTTATGAAATAGTATTTTTACAAATTCGAAGACATACCAGAATTCTCATTTAAATCAAGCGTAATTCGATTGGTAAAAATAATCCTAGGGTTAAGACGGGCTATGATGTGCGTGTCAATATTCCCGTGCTGAATAAGGTTTCTAGAGCTATTACTAAAAAGGTTCAGTAAGAAAGAAGTCACTATAGGTACTGTCAGCAAGAATGTCATGATTACGCTGGCCCCGCAGTTAATTCTTATTTGCATAGTCTCTAACAAGTTAGTTAGTTATATCCCAGGTATTTAAACAGTCTATAGAAAGAGATACCGCTTACGATTAGTTACTAATGCGTACATAGTGGTGTACGCACTTGTAAGCGGTCTGTAGTGTAAGTAAATAAAATCTTATTTATTTGTCAAGTCGTAGAATACTAGAGATAATTAAAAATCTATTGTGTCATGCCGCCAGTGTGCAACTGCGTCTCAATAATGCCGCCGCGCATGGAAGTCAGCCTAAAATTTAACTCATTCCTGATTCGTCGAATTGTAAGACTTGCTATTGCATGTCTGTTGTAAATATTGTATTGTTTTTTTTTTGTTCTATAAATTATTATTAAGGTGTCAAAAATAAAATAGACATTCTGTAATCTGGGGTCTTCGTTTTATTATATCTACTCGCCACTATCAACGACCGCCAAACTTTAGTACCCACTTGTATATATCAGATATACTTACCATTCCGTTATGACCTTTCAAGTTGAACACATTTTGAAATGACACCGACGAAAAAACTTGTATAACCTGGCTGTTAACTGCCGCAAATATGTGACCATTGGTACTGAATTTTGCACGTTTACAATTTCTTATTGGAAACTCTCGCATCACTTCAAAGTCATCTATCAACACCACCATGAATCGGAGTTTATCGGAGAAGCCAACAATCGCAAATAAACCTGGAAAATTAAAACGATACGATTATGAGAGACTCGACAAGCTTTTAAATCGTTTAAATGAGTACTTAGAGTAAATAGTATTAAAATTAGATTATAATATGAATTTAAAAGGAAATTCCAGATGTGTTATCGAGACATGCAGCATGATCTGGTGCATTATTATTTACAGTTGTTTTAGTAATAGATACTTTGTGCAATTTGATAGAAATTTTGCAGTGTGGAATGTAGCCGAAACTACGAGTAGACACCTACCTATAGGCATGAACGAACGTGATTTCTGTAACGTAGTTACGCAGTTGCGAAAATCGATATCGTTTGCTCATTTCGACTTTAAAGACTTACGCAAGCACTTCTAACACTTGGATCTCTAAAGCCAATAATGATGCTCCAACCAAATGAGTTCTTACACATATGATATGTACAGTAATATGAGCTAAGTTGTGACGCAAAACTTATACACATAATTAGTGTTGATAGGATGAATACTAAATACGATTTATGAGTGTTTCAACTATCAAATATCAATATTATCAACTAAGTATCTAAAATCAGTTTAGAATGAATTTCACCATGAAAATGTGTTAGTTAACTAAGCTATAAACATGCTTCCAATCGTTCTATGCTACTTCGACTGTCTAATTTTGTCGAATAGAATGCATATTAAGTATGAAATAAGTAGTAATGTAATGTAAGTAATGAAATGATGTGGCAATATTTGCCATCGGATGTCAAATAGGTATCACAGATGATGATTATCGTGATGATGATAACGATGACAGCTAAGTTACCCGTAGGATGTAAAGACACGCAATGAATCTCCTCTTGATATAATTTTATCATCTCTACGTCATCTGTCATGTAATTCCAGATTCTGATACTTTTATCAAATTCCCCTGAAGTCATAAATATTGGTTTCCATGCGCACATAGACAGTGAGTTTATTTTGCCATAGTGCATTGCCGGCCCGAGTTCAGTAAATATTATTTCTGGGTTCTAAAATAAGCACCACATTAATAAATCCAAGTATATTACCTATCTGAAAAGTCTAAAAGTAAGACACTATCCGAAGATAGGCCAAGATGTACATTATGACAGTTATGGTAAAGTCCCATAATAATAAAGGTGGGAAACCTAATAAGTTGCTACAGCTAAGAATTACGACTTTATTGCCTACTTATAATAATTATTACGGACAAAGGTGCAATAAATATTTAGTTCCTACTATTTTCAACAGTCTACCAATAGAAATTGAAGATAATTGTGTTTCAAAACAATCATTTAAAAGTAAAACAACGCAATATTTATTAAATGCAATTCGTGAAAACTTGACAGCTGTCTAAATAAATTTAATTATGTATAATAAAATTATAAGAGAAAAAAAAAAATGTTAATGTTATATATTATGACCAAAGTTTATTTTAGTTATGTTATCAATATTGTAATTGTCAGTGTAATTTATTAATTTAATTTATCTTATTATGTGGAAAAGTGTATGTAATTATGTTGACTTATTATGTAATGATATATTTGGGAGCTACGTCTGCCAACAAACTACTGTGCAGTTTGGCAGAAATATAAAATAATTGTAAACTTATTTTAGTAACACTGAATAAACACTTTTTCATTTTTTAATTTTTTTCATTTCATAGCCTAGGTGTACCTAGGTACTGTACTTTGTACCCTAGATTTACTGCACCATTAAAATAAAGTAATCGAAATGTTTTCTCATAAGTCATAACTCATAACATTTGCAGTTGTAGATATTTAATATCGCCATAATTGATATTACCTTCATAAACGAAGCCCGCAATCACATTACTATTTTTTACAAATACTATTTAGTAAGTTGTTTAAAGGTACCTGTAACATGTGTTGTCCAAATAATTTAACAGTATACAACTGTTTCCTCAGCGTCGTTATAAGCAAAGCTTCTTGATTCGGATCTATTGTGATATGTTGTATGGCGTCGAGATTAGACCACATCGGATATTCTCGGGTGTGCCTTTATATTAGAAATAATTTGGGTAATAATAATAATAATATGCTATCTCATACACACAACACCGTCTAGCCCAAACTAAGCAGAGCTTGTACTATGGGTACTAGACAATAAATAAACATACATATATATTATTATAATTTTGTAAATACGTACATATTATACATAGAAACACCCAGACCAAGACAAACATCCATGTCCATGCACACAAATGTTTGACTTGTGCGGGAATCAAACCCGCGACCTCAGGCGTGGCAGTCGGTTACACTAACCACTACGCCATCGACGCTGACTAAGTGACTATGTCCTGAATGATATGTAATATGAGTAATGAATAGTATGAATGATATAATGTAATGAATATGTCCGAAAGCTGCGTATCTATCAAATGTCAATAGTTACGTACTTGTAAGAATTTTTTGAAATTCTGTATACATTTCTTTTTCTCCAGTGATGAGGTGTTTCCTTCTCGAACATGTGAACGTAACCCGGTCCACAAGCGAAGGCAAAACCTACAAAATTACAACAGCGTTCAACTTTTAGGTATTTAAATATTTTTAACTTTCCTTTTGCTGGCTGTGATCTTACTGCCACTAAAATGGTAAGCCTTCTCATTCTGAGTGTGTGTGAGAGAGAGAGAGAGCGATAGCGAAGAGAGAGTTGGCACATAGGCTAGGATTATGTTAAGGAATACCGGCAACCCCAGACGTATTATTTTCTATCAGAAAACAATACGTCAAACACTTTAGAATTCCTTACGAAGATTCTAAAACGCATATGAATCAAACCCAATATACTTATCTGAGTTAAGGTAGGTAATTAAAACAGGTATTAACTTTGTTTACTCTCGTTCTGTGAAATGCTGCGACATACTTCTTTATCAATAAACACGCATATAACGCGGTATGTAACTGCACTTACGTGTTGACAAGATAACTACAATACATATGTACCTATTAGATCAGATCTAAATCTAAATAATTGATTCATTTTAAGACTGAAGTACCACAATCTCTGTATTCTTATATTCTTCGCGCTCTCGTTTCTGTTAAGCGCCTAATACTTTCGTATTTAAAAGGTTTGACTAATTGTTCTAAGTACTTTCAACCTATATTTAGATAATCTCCAATGTTCGTGAATTCTTTGAAGTTTTACTATGTATTACCTATTACCGAGTATTTCGTCATTATTAGTAGAATTGATAACATAATCTTTGAGTAAGTACCTAAGTAATCTTTATTATGAAAAATGGAAGAAATAGAATGGAATAAATTTACTAAAATAAGCTTAGCTCACCTTTCGCAAAGTTAGTGAAACATGTGACTGCATATGTTTCTTCTATGTGAACAGTTTCGCTGCTCGTCTCTTGTTTACTAGATATGCTTTGCTTGTCAGCTTCTGCATCCATTGCCCTGTTATATAACATATTATTAGGCACTTAAAATATGCAGACGTGCATTAAGGTACCTTCGACACCTCTACCACTGCACCCGAGCATTCTCTATGCTACTATAAAGCTATCATTTAGTTTACCATTCGTTTTTATTAGGTTAGATTAGTTTGAAAATGATAATGATACACAGTACATTAGTGGGATAAGTACACCGTGTCAAAGAATGTTACACCTGCACTTAGAAATGCCCGATTACGATAAATACTTGAAGTTCATTATGTAGTTTATTACATTGATATTTTGATAAAGTCTTCGAAGACTTTGCTAGTGCCGCTAGAAAATTTATGCAATGATGTCTCAACATAAATTAATGATATTAAAATTCATAAAAAACCTTACCTATAGATCTCAACTCTATATAAGTACCTATGTTAAGAACTATTTAAATAAACATCATGATAGCATACGAAACCAATATTTATAGGTATGATACTGTCATAACATAAGGATTCCACATATTTTCTACAAACTCTACAATTTTCATGCTCTCATATATATAATATATGTGAGCATAGGTATAAGTCGTTTCAGATATCGCTGGAGAGCTGCCCACTGTGGAAGCGAATCTGCGAGAGCTTCAAGCAAACGACTGGCGCCTCAAGACGTGGAGGTGGAGTTGGGGAGCGAGGGAATCTTTAGGGTTCCCTCGACCCGGAAAAGAGCGCTAAAAACGCGCAAGAATGCGAGTGCGGCTACCGAGTCAGAGACTGATACGGAGCCCACACGGAAGATAAACACCGCCGGGCGTGGTCGAGCCGCACCAGTGGCTCACCGAGCTGGGTTGAGTAAGGCCCGGCAGGAGTTAAGGCGTAGAGAAAATGACTCTCGAGAGCAAGAGTTCGAGAGGTCGCTCAGTCGCCAGTCGTCAATGGGAGTGGAAAAAGAAAGAAAAAGGACTGTGGTTTCTGACGACTTTCATCTTTGACGACTCTGACGATGCGGTCACAGCTGAGGAGATCGCAGATCTCAGCAGTAGGGACTAGGAGCATGTAAGGTCCAAAGCGGGTCTCTACGCTGGGGGCATCATCGAGGTGGCCACCAAATTCAGCCACCTGAACTTTAGTGAAAAAACTTAAGGAAGATGCAAAGGGCCTCCTCAACATTGTGGAGGACCTGGCAGCGTGGCCGGAACCGGAGACGGCAAGATGTCTTCGGGCCGGCAACACGAGGCTTCTGCGCCTCGTAAAGACCCTCGAGAGGGAAAACAAATCCCTCAAAAGGCAGTTTCAGGAGAAGGCTGCTGCGGTGAAAGTGCCCCCGACTCACCGGGCTCGACGATTCCGTCACGCCCGAAAAGGTAGTGGCGGCAGTGGTTCGGGCACCTAAATGTCAAGAATCGACAATCAAGCCCGCGGACATCCGGCTGTGCCCAATGGGCATGGGCATGCTCAAGTTAAGGTGCCCGGTCGATGCCGCCAAAATATTGGTTCAGTCGGGTCGGCTCCTCGTTGGGTGGACCTCAGTCAGGGTGCGGCCTCTAGAACAGATGCCCCTGCGCTGTTTCGGGTGCCAGGCGCTGGGGCATACGCGCGCAGTCTGCCTTGAGGGGGTGGATTGCTCGCGCCTCTGCTTCAGGTGAGGTTGCGAGGGTCACAAGGCCGCGCAGTGCGACAAAGCACCCAGGTGTGTTGTGTGTGCCGCGGCCGGAAGGCCCACGGGCCACGTCATGGGGATGCGGGCGTGTAAGCCCCCCAAGGTCAGGGGAGGCTCTGGCCAAGGCTCGCAGGCCACGCCAAGGGCGAATACCGTCAGAGAGGGATCCACAATGGAGACATGACCAGTCGGCCTTGTGTATTCCTCCAGGCGAACATCAACCACTCTGCCGGTACTCAGGACCTGTAAATACAGTCCATGGCGGAGTGGGACGTAAGCGTTGCGGTGGCCAGCGAACCGTATTTCGTTCCCAGCCAGCCCAATTGGGCTGGCGACAGGGATGACTCGGTTGCGGTTCTGTCGAGAGGAGGTTCTGGTCCTCCCCTTTCCATCATAGAAAGAGGTAGTGGTTTTGTCGTGGCAGGGTTTAGGGACTGCGTCGTCGTGGGGGTGTATTTCTCCCCCAACCGCAGCCTAGACTTTTTGGACGCCGTCGGAGCTGCGGTTCGACGTCAGTCGCCGAGACCAACCTTCGTTCTCGGCGACTTCAACGCGAAGTCCAGGGCGTGGGGTAACCCCACCACGGATGTCAAGGGGAGGAGGACCACACAAATATGGTCGCTTCTCTCCGGTCTTTCGCTCCTAAACACGGGCAACACATGGACGTGCGTGCGGCAGCATGGTAGTTCCATTGTGGATCTCTCGTTCGCGACCCCTGCTGTCGCTTTCGGGGCTGTAGTCGCTTCACACGATGGACTCTCGGCCAACTCGACCGAGAAATGGCCCTGGAGGCGGCTGCAGTCCAGCGCTGGGGATCCGCGGGTGTGCAGAACCGCACCGAGGCGGTTGTGGACGCGGCCGCAGGACGGTTACGCAGTGCCCTAAAGGAAGTATGCGATGCTGCGATGCCGAGGGCCCGCTGCGTCGCCAAATATACTGGTGGTCGCCCTAAAGGCCCTCTCCACGGAGGCCATAGACCGGGGAGATGTGGTTCTGGCAGTCTCGCTCGACATTGAGAACGCCTTCGGCATCCTGACGTTCGAGACGTTAAAGGAGGCATTCCGATACCATGGAGTGCCCCTGTACCTCCGGTGGCTGCTGGAGGCCTACCTCGATGAGAGGTACGTCGTTTGGGAGGGCACCGACGGGCGTCTGCTCCGGCGTCGTATAGAGCGTGGTGTTCCACAGGGTTCGGTTCTGGGTCCGGTGCGCCCATAGATACGGCGTGCCATACAGTAGAGAGTTGCGCTGCCTGGTAGACACAACAGAGCGACCTGATCGCCGTCATTGGCGGGGATCTGTCGCTGGGACGAACAGTGCGCACCATGCTGGCCAGTGACAGGTGCTGGCAAGCTGTTGCCGAATTCAGCGAGGCAGTAATGCTCCTGAAGGAGGCTGCGGAGCGGGAACGGGAGGCCGACGTCAGTGGGGACCCGCTCCGCCGAGCAAGGCCAGGGAGGAGGCGACGCCGTTACGCTCACCTCCTCCCCCCGCCTTAGATGGTTGTGTCTTAGGTCGTCGCCCTGCCAGGCTAACGTCTGAGCGCTGGAGAGAGTTCGGAACGGAGATCCTCCGGTGCTCCGTGATAGACGGGCAGAGCTCCGCAGTTAGGTTTAGTCGGTATTCCGTGGTATCTGGCGAGTCCGACACTACCCACTGTTGCCGTTGCGGTTTTCCGACCGCATCGACAGGAGTGGGTGTGCGTAAAAGCATTCCCTGCGAAATAAAAAAAAAAACGTTATACTTAGCCTATGTTACTCGGTGATATTAGTATAAATTGATGATTGGTTGACATGATTTCTAGGTACATAAACATATCATTTTGTCGAAGAATAAAGAACAGATATATTACGAAGTTTACATTTTTAGCTTCAGTCTACATGCCCAGCGATGAGGAAATCCCATCTAAGGGGTTGGTTGAACTGGTACAACTCTGTCAAGATCACGGCTGGCACATTATCATCTCAGCCGACGCAAACGCTTACCATCCACACTGTGGGGAAGCCACACACCGAACAAAAGAGGTGAGTCCTTAAAACAGAATATATTTTCTCGACTAACTATAATAACTACTACTACGTCTATAATAACTTTTAAACTTTCGCGTTACATGATATATATATAATTTGTAACGGGTATTAATTAATGGTGGATGTGGGTGAATCAAGATTCTTCTGCCTCACAAACGGAGACATGACATCGCAGCAACAGTCAGCTTGTGACCACGGCCGGTATAACCTAGTCGAAACATCAAGCATATAAAAGGTAAACATTAAGCATGATCGCGTTAAAACCCGTTACATATTATATTTATAACCTATCTGTAATGAACAATGGCTGCATGCCCACTTTTGTTAGTTCTAGATACCAAACTATAGTAGATATCCCTCTTGCAGCGGATGTAGCCGCAGAACTAGTTCCAAACTGGCACGTTTCAACCGAACCTTCCTTTGCAGATCACAGGCGTATCAGCTATACTATACAAGTGCCAGAGACGGATCAACTGCCTGACCGCAACCCCCGCAAGACGGACGTAGCAAGGAACAGGAGCCTTCTCCAACATGAGGTAGATAAAATCTGTTTTAAAGACATGTCTGGCAGCACTGACAACATCGACCACAACACTAACATATTTACCAAATGCATCCAGCTGGGGGGCTGGTGGGACAGGCTTGTTGATAATTCTGTAATAACCACCAGCTGGTAAGTCCCAATGGTGGGGACCAGAGCTGGAGAAACTTTGACTCAATCTGAGGAAACTGTTTAACCGAGATAAAACCACCAGGATTGACGAAGACTGCAAGCGATACAATCAAGCTCAATACCACTACAAGAAACACATAAGATACCGCAGAGAGGAATCGTGGCGCGGCGTTTCTGTAGCAACATTAACACCACTAATAGCAGCCAGAGTGAAAAAAGTCCTATCGCAAGATAACTACAAAACCCTAGGCGCCATTAGAAAACAAGATGGTACCTATGCGATTTCAAACAATGAAATAAGTCAGGTACTGCTCGAAACACACTTCCCTGGGTGCGAAGTGACGGTAAACCCAAGCTGGGAAGACACGCCTTACAATTAACCAACCCAGATTGACTGGACAGTGGCCAAATCCAGGGTTTACTGCTGACCGAATATCGTTGGCGATAGATAGCTTCCAGCCCTTCAAATCTGCGGGCCTGGACGAGATATTCCCTCTCCTGAAATGAGGACAACAACAGTTGTATCACACCTGCTTAACATATACAGAGCATCGATAGCGCATAACTACACACCTCGCCAGTGGAGAGAAGTCAAAGTAATCTTCCTACCCAAACCGGGTAAGTTGAACTACGCACAGGCGAAATCATACAGACCGATCAGCCTAACCTGTTTCTTTCTGAAGACTCTAGAGAGACTAGCTGATCCGTATCTAAGGGAAGGTGCTCTAAGACTCAAGCCACTACACCGGAATCCGCGCTGCACTCTGTTGTACGGACAATAGAAACAGCACTATCTGACAAATTAATGACACTAGGGGCCTTCATTGATATAGGAGCTTTTGATAAGACAATATTCAACAGCATCAGCCAGTCACTCAGCACGTTTGGAGTTGATAGAACCACTAGTGGCTGGATCGATCAACTTGTAAAGATGCGGGCCATACAATTCACGGTGAACTCTACCACGGGAGGCATAGTAGCGAAGGGCTGTCCCCAAGGGGGAGAACTCTCGCCACTGCTATGGAACATCGTGGTAGATGAGATGTTAGATCGCCTTAATAGCAGATGTTACTACACGGTTGGCTATGCGGACGACATAACCATTATGATAAAAGGCGACTCAGAAAACATAATCTGTAATCACTTGCAATCAGCCCTCAGAATCATGGAACAATGGTGTAACCATCATGAACTGACGGTGAACCTGACTAAGACAGAACTGTTCCTTTTCACACATAAAAGGAAAACTCAGTTAACTAACATGCCATGCTAATTATTTGGAACGGAACTTACCCTATCGCTAGAAGTCAAGTATCTGGGCGTATTACTCGACCATAAGCTCAACTGGAGTAACTAACTTAACACGAAAATAACCAAAGCATGCACAACATTCTGGCAATGCAGAAGATTAATAGGCAGAAAATGGAGCCTGAAACCATCTATACCCTTATGGCTCTACACGGCCATTATAGGCCCTATGATAATATATGACGCCAAAGTTTGGTGGCCCCGCACTCTTCTAAGCACAGTTATACACAAACTACAAAGCCTACAACGACTCGCCTGCCTGGCGATGACAGGCTGTATGAGAACAACCCCCACGGCAGCGCCGGAGGCCATACTAAACCTCAGATACCTACACCTCATCATACAGCAGGAAGCAGTCACAGCTGCCATACGAATTGAAAAGATAGAACACTGGAAAAATACCGCATCCAACTTCATGAAGAATTTAAAGATAGCTTTGGTATAAATAAAGTGAGAATATACACGGATGGATCCAAAACAAAATCAGGAACAGAAGTCAGAGTCTTCTCACACGACCTATGCATCAATTACTCAACAACCCTGGGAAACCACAACACTATCTTCCAGGCAGAATGTGTTGGAATCACTCGGGCTGCAACAGCGGTTACATCAAGGGGTCTAAGCGATAAGTCGATACGCATTATGTCGGATAGTGCCACGGTACTACAAGCTCTGAAAAGCAACTGCTTTAACAGTGGACTCATCCTGGAGTGTCACCGTGAGCTGCAAAGGATTGCAAGAAAAATCGGGTAACGTTGCAGTGGATACACAGCCACAGCAACTCTTCTGGCAATGACGCTGCACACCAACTGGCAAAAAGCGGACCGAACATTAAAATGGTAGGTAGGGTCCGAAACAATTGTCCCGATACCCTTCTGCCAACTCAAAACATGGTTATACGACAGAACCATGAAACTAGACGATAAACAGTGAGCAGAAACAAGGGAATGTAGACAGACCAAGGAAGCCATCCTTAGACATACATCTGTCACGCAAACTGCTACGTTCTTCAAGGAAAATCCTGCGACATCTAGTGGGTATAATAGTGGCCACTGCTCACTTAACAAACATCTTTTCAACATCGGCATCACTGACAGCCCCTTAGAGGGCCCCGTAGAGGCTGCATGGAGACGAGGAGACACCGATTCACGTGCTGCTACATTGCAAAAGCGTGAGCAACCAACGGGCGAAATTACTAAATAGTCCAGAAACGATAAAGGAAGTACTGCGCAACACCGATCTCCTATTATCTTTCTAGACAGAGCTGAGGTGGTATGAGTAATCGAACAACTTTTCACGTCGGTCACTTACGCACATGGCCCAATCGTATGGCTAAGTGCGGATAAAACGTGTAAAACGGATACGTGTGTTATCCGCACTCAGATACATTGCTCTTAGATAGTTAACTGAGAGCAATGTATATTAACTTACTCTATTTCTACTTTCTTCAACGACATTTCCATAACTTCAGTGGCTTTAAAGATGCAATTCTGTCGAAGCTCGCCGTTTTCCACCATCATGATTACACCAGTTTCCGTACCGAACATAATACGGTCCGACGTCAACCACATGCAGGAAGTTATGTTGATCTGTTCGTACGTGGAACAAACCAATTACCTTGTTATAAGACTTAGTAATCTACAATATTGTAACTAAAGATAGGTAAGTTGTATATGTAAACTGTATTTTGCTGTCTGTACGTAAAAATCGTAGTACAAAATTACGTACTCAACCAGATAACATTTTTGAAGTTATAAAGGCAATACCTTGATTAATAAAATTTAACATGAGACCTTAACAGATTGAGGCCGCCTACAATTTAAATAATTTAAATATATTTATGTTTATTCTTCTGTACGTGTGTATGGCATGAGATCCTCCTAACCGGCTAGTCCGATTATGATGAAAAATGTTGTGTATATTTGGGTCACTTGATTTTTTGATAAAAATTAGATCCCGTAGGTGGCTAACCCTAGTCTTCATTACTACGATATTTATTATTATTTTGATTACATAAAATGGCTTACATTTTCAGCTTTGCACCAGCCCCACTGACGCCAGACAGTTTCAGAGACGTTCATTATTCGAAATGTGTACGGTCCAGTTATTACAACTAATGTGGCATCAGATGGATTACATTGAACCTAACAAAAATAAACATTTGACTAGTTAACTTATTTTTCCACCTAAAAAAAATTATACCTACTTATACTCCATTAGGTTAGGTATTTAACTAAAGGTAAACAATCTTGATATAACTTTTTACACTAACACATACTAAACAAATAAACTAATGCTTAAACTAATGGTTCAATCGTTATTGTTGTATTTACATTGATTTATAGCAGCATTTTATTTTTAAACTGAGTTTTAGATAAAAATACACATCAAGATTGTTTACCTTTAGTTAAATACCTAACCAAATGGATTATAGTTTTTAATTATTGAAAATATTCCTTACGCTTTCGACGACTCCCTGGCCGCTTGGATTTTGAGCCTTGGCATGACTTTCAACCTTTCCCTTATCCCAATTGTAATAGTAGAGATACCAGTCAGGCTCTCCAGTAATTGCCACCAGATATTTGGAATCATAGGTAAATTGCACACATGCAAATTCCTTAGCCAAACAATGCTCAAAAGGTACCGTCAGTATCTTACGCCTCTTATACGTAGTTAAATCATATATTGTTATAATTGGCTTTTGACCTGTCTCTTCAGAAATTTCATTTAAAGCTAACCAGCGCCTGGAATTCATGAGAATCGTGTCAATTTCTTGGTGTGTATGCATGGCAAGTAAATAATTAATAATAGCCGAAATAAAACATTTAGGTACGGACACTTACCGATTAGGTGCGAGAACTAACGACTTGACAGGCTTGTGTTTATCTTGAAGTCTTATGAACTTTTGTTTTTTCTGCAGATGGTTATGAATAACTATGACTCCGCCTGCTGGGTAAATTATCTCCGATTCCGACAAGTAATGGGCATTGTACCTGCAAAAGTCATGTGATGTTACTAGATGCGACCCAATTGAACTCACGTGGCTCTGTAGCTACTAACACATCTATTACAGATACACACATATACACTTAATAATTATATTTAAGTAATGTAGACATATTTATAATATTTACTCATACGTGATAGATATCTTTTAAAAATTCGCTGGGCATCAAAGAGAAAATGATAAAAATAATGGATACATAAAATCTCGAACAAGTCGCTTGGCCGTTGAAAATCAATTAGTACCTAGTCAAAAATAGATTACAACAACATTCTGAAGTGAATTATGTAATATAAACAAATACTTCTAGAAATAAAATGCCATAAAGCCCTATCTTCAATACTTACTGGATATCTGTCCTCAGACCGTAAAATATACGAGCCGATATATTAGGAGGTAACGGCGCCATGATATATTATATACATAAGTAATTACTGTAAAATAAAAGCAAAGATTTGTTACAAACTTAGTTACAAACACCAACCACTTTGTAAAGTGAATGAGCTCAAACATAATAGTTGTCATGGATACGACGGTAGCAATTGATCTATGGAAATATAATTATAACTTAATGAAACCTTCAGCCAGTTGCGTAAACCATGCGATGACCTATTTACACAAACGGATAGATTATCTCTTCTAGGAAAATGTTCTGGAATTGCATAGTATTTTATAAGTATAATTATTCAAACTCGTATTTGCAAAAATATGTTTTCAGTGAAATGATAATGATGAAATGAAATGATATATTAATTACAAGCAGTAAATTTTACCTAACCACTGTAAATTTATAACATTGTAAACAACATAAATTACATAAAAACAATCATTCACAGCACAACATTGCCGATAGGTAGATAATTTTAGCAATATTTATTCAAAGTTCCAGAAAGCGGTAGAAATGTGGTATTTACACGTTTACGTTCATGAACTGCGCATTCACTATTTAACTGAGCATCGTCTGATTGGACCTCAATGCCGTCTGTAGTAGCGCATCCTCTCTGCAATTTCCGAGATAAGACGTTGCTTCCTCTGCCTGACAGTGCCAATACAAATCATCTTTACATCTTCATACTTCCATAATCGCTAGCGCTAGGAAGTTAGGCAAACTAAACATAATTGCAAAACAAGTTATATTTAGAATAAAGACTGCTACTGCTACTACATTTAACTAATAATGGTGTGAAGTACAAATTAATAGTTATTCGAACTTCAATAACACCTAGGGCTAAACTCTATGTGTTATCTTAATAATAAAAACATAGAGGCGCAAAGCAAATTATCCATCCAATTGTTACTAAAGTATTTCCTTTCCTTTATTTTATCAGGAACTTTCATGGTGTAGGCCCTTAAATAATAAGTAGGTATCTACTAATGAATTCCATAGGCTCACCTTAACCTAGCCAAAATGTACTTAGTTGACCAACTTGATAATTAAAAGCAAAACTTGTCACACATTACATGGTCTATCAAAAGAAAGTTTAAACCAGATCGCTTCTTCTTAAAGAGCTGCAGTAACGGCAGATTCGCCGCTTTATACAAAATTTGAGTCTGCGCTGAATCCTTGATAGACAATCAAATTCATACAAATGCACTTGTATACCTGTATATGGTAGCCGATCATTATTGCGTCTCTTATCAAAACCTGTTATAGCATTGGTCCCATACACCAATGACGAAAACAGAACGGATGCACATTAACGTCTGTAGTTGCTAGTCGTAAATCGACAATTAAATGTCGGTTCGTCGACAGCAAATCTAAGATGTTGTTCGACACACTTCTCTAGTTCTGTAAACGCTAATTTCGCGGTCTGAATTACAAATCGCATTTTACTTGCCGATACGATGAGTAATTGCTTTCTCTTTATTCCTATAGAGTTATCTGCTCTGGTGATATTCATTTTCGAATCAATATATTTATTATGTATCATTTTTTTGGTTAGAAGTTGTAAACTTTATTCAATAAGAGGTAATTAGGTGTTTTGATTTATGTATGTGCTGGACATTTTTATTAGTCATTAGAACCGAAACTTTTCTACTTATAATTGAATGCGGTTTTATTTTAACTGATTTATCTGTTCATCTAATGTACCTACTAAATAAATGCCTTCAATTCAGGAATTATTTTGTGTTTGCTACATATATGCATAGACTCACAATTGTATATGATAAACCCAAAGCAGTAGACAGATCAGTATTACGTTTTAGACTATGTTACTATTGAGAATACCCTTGCAAAAAATCCCAATAACATATTATGCCGCCTTGGGTATTAAAGCTGAAAGACCACTCGTCGCAAAAATAAGCGCAAACTTATGCCGAGACTCAACGAAACAATAAAAATAGTACTTATTAAAAATGTTTTAGTTCGCCTCTTATACCAGTATAATTCGTGATACTCACATAGATAGTTTATAATTCGTTATAATTATATCTTATTTTACTGCAATATTTAGTATGTAATTAGTCGTAGGTACTATTCAGTATTTCATAGCAATGACAGTTTATAAACAGCGTCATTTATTGACCAAGAAAGTTGATAACCGCTTGTTAACAAGTGACCCGATCAATTAATTGGCGATATTGGACACGCTGCAATGTTAGAAAATTATTTCCTTATTTCCACGAGTCTAACAATGAACGAAACTGTTAATGGGTGTTAACCTCACTCGAAATATAAGCATACTTTATCGTTTATAAGCATACTTTAACTAAGAAACTGCAAGGGTGTGATTGTAAGAATAGCGCAAAGGTTAAACTGATACCGATACGCCGAGTCTTGTTTGTGGCTTTCACTATACAGACATCATCAAACGTCAAACGCATGTGTGTCATTTGAAAAACTAAAACTTCTTCAACAAATTACGATATACAAGAACGGGTGGCCAAAGCTGTAAGTAACTATATCTCTCAGCCATTGATATATATATATATATTTTATACATCAATGCTCTCAGTGCCCTTTCTATACAAAATACACGAAAACAGGCACAAGCGCAAAATTTTGCACTTAATGGCAGCTATCTTTTGATAATGTCCCCCACGGATGAGAAAATGCAAGGGGACTTTCTCATCCGTGGTCAGCAATTAAAGTGTAATAAGTACACTCATAGTTATACCTCCCTAGATATAATTAATAGTAGTAGAACTACTACTAGTGTATATAGAGTGAGTTGAGAGTCCTTATGTCACTTAAAAATAAACCAACCTATCCATAGCTAACTATAAACCCATAGCTTGAACTATGGTTTTGCCATAACGTAAATAGTCTAGACTTTTGGTTTTACCTTAACGTAAAATAATAATTTGTATTTATGTTAAAATGATAATTGACTTGAAATGCATTTATTTAAAACGACTAGTAACGCACTAATCATTCCAGTAAAGTTTATAAAGATTCAAACAAACCGTGACACAGTACTACGAGACGCGGAACAAACATTATTTGTGTATCACACAAATGTTAGTCCTGTGTGGGATTCGAACCTGTAACACTCGGCGTAGAGGCAGCCGAGAGACCACCGAGCTTTGCATATAGGTATTAATGAACAATTCTATGTATTCCATTCACGAGTTACAACCGGACTGGTCAGTCAAAAGAGTACGATACTATATCAATAAGACATTCAATTTCACCAATACAATAGCTTAATAATACTCTTAGTTCAGGCTTGCTCGAGCAGGTAGGTTATATATAACTAAATTCTCGGTGGCTTTATAATATGTAAAGCTATGGCCTGTAACTGTGCTCTGTAGACAATAATAGGCTCATTAATTATTACCGAATATAATTACAAGCGTGAAGCTAAGTAAATAATCTTTTGTATATATTTGAGTTAAGAAGAATACTCATTTAAAATGTCATGTTACTCATAATTATGATGATTATTAGGTACTTTCGTTCAAAGTGCAAGTAATACAAAGAACAAAAGTAGGTATTAAGTGGAACAGTGAGTCATCTACGACTTGTTCTTTGTATTTTCATAATTTCATGTTTCTTTGTTTTGCAGCTCTTGTGGATTGATATAATTATAGTAGGTATACAATTATTATATTTTTGTAAGCATATTCTTTATGTACTTATTAGACAAAGAATTTAGTTAAAACTATACACGCTTCGTTAGGTGAAGTGACTATATTTCATAAAACACACACACACATACGTAGATACATATCACACCATAATCCTCGAAGAGATAGGTAGAGATGTATTACATCCTATTCCAGGTACAGTTCCAAGCTCCAAAAAGCTAAAATACTTTACCCAACCTAATCAAGCAATCGAAACTAAGACATCATGCACAAGAATCCTACCGCCCGTGCCTCCCCACGGCTCAAATAATTAGGTATTTATTGTACTGGTAGGTAAATAAGGTAAGTATTATGCAATTTTCGGCCAATGGTATCATATATATAATATCATATCATCTATATATAATATCAGTAATACAGCTGACAATCACTAGTCTTATGCTATGAAAAGCATACCTATTAAATCAAAGTACCTACATTTTTACTTGAAAGAAAACAGGATAATGATTTCTATAGCATTCTTTCTCAATAGTTATTAACACAGTTATCGTTTATCAAAAGAATATAATAAATTCCTAAGACTCCTTGGAATAACGTGACATTGAAAGAAAATAGAAACAACCTAAATATGTATAATATAGTTAATAGAGAACTGCGTTTTGTTAGCACGCTGTGGGATCGATAACAGTAGGTACCTCCTTTGTAGGTGGTGGTGGTGGTATTTCTGTTGTGATCCCTCCACGATCGCGTGACACGGCTTGACTCACACCTCAATCAATCTAACCGCTAAAATAAACCGCAGTAAGTAGGTACAACATTTAAGCAACAAACTGCGCAACACAAAACATTATTGTCTCTTTGTTTTTATGTTACACACTTATAAACACACCGACTACTAATGAATGGCCTTAATACAATGCATAATTATCAGTGAGATTAGTAAGTTAACGTTAATAGATTTTCGATTTTGTAAGCAGAGTTTAAATCTAAGTGTCATTGCATCCGTGTAGGTTTTAAATGTCGACTTTACCAAAATACCCAGTAGGTTCTAAATGTCAACTTTACCGATGATTGCTTAAAAAAAAATATTTCGTGGCGCTATTAAATTTTCCTAAGACGGTTCGACCTTCGTATTAGTGCGATGCCGCGGTGTAGTGGTCGCGGCTCCTGCGTGGCGTCATCGTTGGCAAATATACTTTACTGTTTACGGTATAACAACTATGTGACACGTGTTGTAATTACCGTGTTGTAAAAATGATGTTCATCGTTAACATTTATTTTAGATAGTTACATAGGTATGTTGTGTTTCTAATTATTTACATCACTTGAAAGAGAATGCTGAAAATTGATTACGTATATGCGTATACACGCTAATTGTTACAATACAAACTAGTAACGAACGAAGAATATAATTATTTTAGTTTTTCCTACCTTAGCTGTGTCTAATTGAAATGCAAATAGCGTTTGACATGAACCTGCCTATTTGTTTTTATACAGTCTGACGTAGTCGATTCCATTGAAAAATGATTTGCCAGACTGATGCAATTTTAACAATACAGTAATGGGCTCATTAATTTGAAGAGTGCTATATATTTATTGCATCGCAAGCAACTTTCTTTTTTGCTGATGTTCAGTTAGTGGTGCGCAGTGAAGCACAGTGCGGTGGAGTATCGCGCTCGCGTGGACGGCCGGCAGGCACGGCAGGCAGCGGCCGGTGGTGATGTGATAAGAGGTTGGCGGGCGCAGACGGCGGCACGGCCGCGGCCGCCGGCTAGTGTGCCCCAGCTCGCGACGCCGAGCGCCGCGACGCCTGGCGATCTCTCGCTCACAGCGCCGCAGCAAAAACAAACACCGTAATTATCTCGCCGCGATAAAACGATACAACGTGCTATCAGTTCTTGATAACTCACCAGTGCGATAACTGATAAAGTAAATGGTTGACGCCTAACACACTGTGTATTATGTAAAACCCTAAAAGTGAATTTCCTGGACGTGTAATTATGGCTGCGGCGACCGCTCCTCGTAAGACGGTATCCATCTACGATTACCCGGAGCATCTGAACCCCTTCCATGAGGAGGATAATCACAACAAGATCCGGTTTTGGACTCTGGGCAGACGACTCAACCGATCTAACAGCATCAGTTTCTCTGGACTTAAGGATCTTAAAAACTCATGGTAAGTTAAGTGTTTATAACCTTCCCGCGATAACATTGTTTTATAAACTTTGACGTTCCCCTATAGAATATGTTTTCAAATTGTACCTTGAAAAGTGGCTTCTGGCTAATAAATATTATCGCTTTGAAATTGTAATGACGTTTATAACGGTGTGCTCTAAATGTTTTTACCTTGTCATGGCTAGAGCCTAACTGAGGCCTAGCGGAGTAACAATAGCTACTTACCTATATAGTATGTATATCTATCTAATATTTAATTACTAATTACGAGAGGAAGAGTACAACCACTTGCCCCGTCTCCTGTACACTCATACCTATTGATAGATACTTCGATATGCTATTAATAAGGTTATCAATTTAACTTTCCTATAGATAGAGTTGTACCTACCGTGTTTGATATTTAAAACATTAGAGTCATCGTCCGATTTTAGCTAGAATTATGATCACATCGTTGACTCACTAAAGAAAATTCATACGATAAGGAGGTTATAAGATTGTTTTGCGTTTTAATAGATGTGAGAGTGAGTAGACGTTAATTAAATATTAAACCTCTATGGAACTGAGTTGAAAAGACGATAGCCGAAATAGGTAGCTAATGTTACAGTAATATTCTTCACTTTTGTTGGCTATTCTTGTAAACATTTTTGGTTAAACATATAAATTACGTAAGAAGCTAGGTATACAAATACTAAATCAAATTAATCATAGATTTTCACGTCTTATGACTATGAACACAATCTGCCGCTTGTACGTGATCAGAATCTTGATTTCGCAACGTATGCACATGTAGCTAGCAGTAATGCTGCATAATACCTACTCACTGCTTGTATAAAATTATAAAACCACGTGTCAATAAACAAATAAAGGCACGAATGTAATATATTCAAGAATGTTAAACATATAAAATTTGTATAGAATACAAGGCGAATGAAAATATGTATGTATGTACCTATGTAATACTTTCCGCTTATTACGAGTATAGCCGTGAGACTGTCAAATTGCAGACTAAGAAGAGGTTCTTAAAAATTGATTATATATGAGATATGTTATAATATTATACTAAGTGTACAAAAGTTACGTAAAGCGTGTATTCTCCCATTTGTCACATTTACACAATCATCTTCAGAATTAGCGAGTTTTCACTGCGTGACACACTCAGTCACCGATAAAATACAATTTCTACAAATTCTTGTTAAAGTCGAGAGATGCGATACTACTATGATACTATAATGTAGTAAGTATACCTAAAATCCTTATGTACGGTTCGGTAGGTAGTGCACTTATTCGTTACACGTAGCTGGGTTACACAATAAGGCTACCTATACAATCCTTGACATTTCGTCAATGAGCTTTGGTTAGGTTAGGCTCAGTATTGGAATATATTTCCTGGATATATCATAAGTAGGTACTTTACGTTGCTGTAGGTCTTGAATATATAAACTACACACTTATTAAGTATGTTTAATGAACGTAATCAATGATTCCCGTAACAAATTATTTAACGATCATTACATAATAATTGAAGTTACCTGTTCCATTTTTTTGCATATTTACTGTAGTAGATTATGAGTTTGAAACAAGTTATAACAACTGTCCATCAGCTATTTATCACGTACACTGTTTAAATATAACATATACGGACACATTAACAAAACAATTGTAAAAAGTCAGTTTAGAAGAACAAAATATATTAGAGTTATTTGTTTTAACAAAAACATGCGATGTATTGATTTATATTAATAGTAGATATCCTATCTAACCTACCACTGATTTGCAATGACATCTAGACTTTATTTATTTTAATTACTTTTATATTATATTATATAATAGTGGTCACGACAAACGTTGTCCTGCCCGTTAGCTTACAATCTGTTCTTAGCGCCACCTAGTACCGTATCCAAACTCAAATTTCATCATATTCATATTCATATTCATATTCTTTATTTGCAATTCCACAATGTAGGTAAATTAGATGGTAAAAACTTAAAATTAGGTGACATTATGGACCCTGTTGGGGCATAGCAAAATAATTACAATCAATAAGTTATTATCCAATTATAAGTTTATATTCAATATTATGTTATCAATTCATATAAGGCTAGGTAGGCAACACATTTATTATCATATTATTATTATAAGAGAATTATAATTTTATTATACCCACGACAAAAGTGGTTCAAAGGAGCTTTAATATTTTATATTTATTTATTTGTTTTATTTGATAATATAATTTTAATAATAACATTCTAAAAATTATTTATTTAATTAGTACATTATTTGTTGTTTTATTTATAATTAGGAATAATTTTAAATTAAATATTCATTTATGCTGTAGTAACATTTCTCGATTAGGTATATTTTAAGTTTACTTTTAAATTTATTTTCATATTCTATACTCCTTATTATATTTGGAATTTTGTTATTTGGTCTAGCCGTTTAGGAGTTTATTGGCATACAGCCCTGCCGTAAAATTTTACATATATAAAGACTAGGTTCATGATGTGAACTATGAATATTAGGGATCAATCAAGATTACATTTTGCACAAAACACACATTATATTATATGACAATATAATTCAGTGATCGTTGTACTTTTATCACTAGCAAGCGTGAGGAGCATCAAGTTGGAGGCATGATTACTTGTTTGTTTAACCATATCAACTAGTTGTGAATAATGCAATTGTCGTCAGATGTTTATTTATAGGATTGAACTCACTATTGCCACTTGGTGTCGTCTCAGAATACGTAAAACTGCTAGATGTTCAATAATGCATGATCGATACACGAGTTTATTGAACGTGGATAGGATTCGCAATATCCTCAATATCTAGCCTGTATCTGTACTTCTGTACTTTATTTCGACTAATTTTATTTTGCATGTTAGTTAATTTTCTTACAACCATTATTAATGATTGATTGCGATTGATTGCGAATTTTGCGAGTAGGCCATGAAGGCCATGCAGTGAAAAGTATAACAAAATTAAAATACCTAATTTCCGCAGCATTTGATATAAATTTCAGCTTGACTCTACCTGCTTTTGTTAAATAAAGTTTCTTGTCTAGTTGGAAAGACATAGATAAATAGTCAAAGAAGTGATTAAATAAGGGTTTCGTTTTCCCTTTTGAGGTACGGAACCCTAAAAATAAATAATTACACTAGGTGCAATTACAGTAAATAGTAAAGCCATTTACGTTCAAATGCAAATAACTAGTTTTCAACTTAACTTATAATCTCCATCTATCGATATTTATATTCATGAAAATCATATTATCTGTCACTTAGGTGTGTACAGCTGATTCATATCTTTAAGTCTTATATAAATTCTTTCCGATGTTGTTATAGATACAGCTTCTACGTTTATGCAATGACAGACCAAGACTGTGACTTCTTTAAATTTTATCGTTTATCTACATGTTTAACTGGTGCCTCTTTGATATCCGTTTATTTATTAATATGTTATAAAGTAAGTATTCAGAAGTAAATGATACGTGAAAGATTTGAAAAGCTTATCAGAAAAACGCGTCAAGGTTATATGATTATATCTATTTAGGCCAGTGAAGTCACAGATTTCACCGGTTATACCAAAGTACACATAAATATTTAGGTTCGTGCTACAGAAACACAGGAAATGACTCTTGAGTTGGGACAATTTATTAATAAAGGAGGTGATTCTTTTCGTCTCTTTATCTACCTTATCGGCCCACATTCACCCACTACTCTACTACTCAATATATTACATAGAGAGATCCCCTATATTACGTCATCTTTTCAACCAGTTTTATCAATGGTCGATGTGATCTGAGCTGATAGTTGGAGAGATCTACCAGATCTGTAACAAATTACACGTTGAGTTGTTCTTTACACACTAAATAATTATTATGTGCGCAATGAGTTTAATATAAGTAAGTGATTATTTGATTATTGAATCAATATATGTAACCATATCTAGACATTTCGGATAATTAAAGAATACATAAAAAAAGATGTAGCTATAAATACTTTGAACACTTTTTTATTGTAGCTCTAGTCTCTCTTCAACTGGTGTATGATAAATAAGATAAGACTCTGAAGAACATGGTCTTAATAAATGGAGGTGATCGATGTGGTTCTATTGCCTTAAGACCGTATACCGTATAAATATACGGTCTTAAGTCTTCAACGCATAGCTTGATTAGATTTTACAAACGGGTAGTAATATTTGGCTACAGCTGACCATTTAACCGGCTCTTGATGGCGTGCTTTCTTGCCCATAGCTGTGATAGGTATTGTTTGTAGTTATATAACTAATATTCACCATATTGCAATGCATATATTTTCTCCTACAACTGTTATACGGGTACACATTAATTAGTAAACAACATTATTACGGTTATGAACATTTTCTGTAGCATTGAACTACTATAAATTTAGAGCGTCTGTGCGTGATTAATAGTTTTCGTTTAAAAATTTTAGATTGGTTATTCAACGAAAGTTATAATTTCTATTATATATAGGCACATTTTCAATATCATTCTGAAGGAATAATATGGAAACAACGCGGCATGAATTTGAAAATATTATTTGACGTTTGTACAGTTCCCGTCATTATTTACAAATGCTTGAGCAAAACAAATTAAAAATAAACATTACGAATCTCGGTCGTAAGAACAATACAACAAAGTATAGTTATAATTAAATATATATACCATATAATGTTTAACGTGACGTACAAAGAACATAAAACAAGTTGGGCGCGCAGTTCCAGGCGTACATTGGCAACGTTCCAAATATTCAAAGCTACATTAGGTTTATTTAACTACAACCGTGATTATTTCGGACAGGATATTTGATAACCAGGTATTTAAGCTACCGCAGAAAGATTCTGCAATTTGACTGTAGTGGTGTACCTAAGTGGTCGCGTGACCACTGCATCTGCACCAAGTATTGTTCGATACCCACACAGGACAAAAAAATATCCACAATTAGTTGTTCGGACTGTCCAGTGTTCCGTCCGTTGTTTGAACGTTTGTAGAGTCCCGTGCGACAAAGAAGTTAATCCTAGTGTTGTATTTTTATAGTAAGAATAAAGAACTGTTATTGTGATTTTTTTACAGATTAATATTATTTTAATTATATTGGCAATTACAGACTATTACGGAAGCAACTAACACAACGCGAGCGGTAAAATAAACATGCATGATTAACATCTCTAGGGACCTACTGTAGTAAAACAATTAATTTTAAATGACTATACAGGCATCGATAGGAATGTAAAGTCATAGTCATATGAACGCAAGGATAACACTGGGGAACAGTCATTTTGCGGCATGGTAAGTTGAAGTAAATTTTGTGTAAGTTCAGTATGCTGAATACGAGAAATATATCAGATTTGTTAAATTGACCCTAGTTTATGAGATAAGACTTTATAACTATATGACTGAAAGAAGGTCGAAATAAAAATACAATTACATATTAAACGTCAACGACAACCTCTTATTTTGTATAGATATTTTGTTTACCGTTCACTTATGTATCTAAAATAAGAGCATTTTGTAAAATTTTATTAGTTACAATAAACATTATTATTATTATTATTATTATAAATATATATTTTAGAAGCGGCTATATAATAACGACATGAAAGCTTAATAAAGATGCTAATAACAAAAAATCATAAATAAATATATTAGAAAACCTTTATCTGTAAGCTTTTCTATTGTGTTTATGTTCAGGACAATCCCTTATTAAACTCAAGCAATACTCTGCCATCATAATATGGCTGTCCCATCGGCCTTGGTGTCTTTCTTTCATTGTTCTAATGTTCTGATGGAACCGTTCTTTATGTTAAATATCTCAAGAACCAGAGTCAATCTATACAAAGTAAATACATTTCGGGTATGACTGATGAAGGTGTTTTACCAGTAACAAAATTATGTAATGTCGCAGGAAAATATATATTTTTGTTGCCCAGTGTAATTAGTCTGTGTGTCATCCAATCGATCGAACAATATTCGAGTATAATTAGTTGATCGATTGTGGTCTTTTTCGATCGTTGAAGCGGTCACTAGAAGAGTCTAGAAAATGTTTTGAACAGTTTAAACAACCATGATTACTCGCGACTTCAGTCGCGACTTCAGTCGCGTAAAAGTAGGTAAGGTTATGTTAGTAACAATACGTTTTTAAATATAATATAGCCTATATTACTCGGTGTCAGTATACTTTCTATTCGTTTAAAATCGTTGGGAAGTTTTTGAGTTAAATCCTTAAGAACAAACAAACAAACTATCAAATCTTTCCTCTTTATAATATTAGTATAGATAACTGGAATGTCACAGAGCTTTATTATACTCGTATTAACCGTCATATTAATATGTTTCTGTGTCCGAATTTAATAATATTATGTAATTGTTAAGCATCTCCAATAGCATAACAATCTTTTAATTAAGACGTACAAGTATCATGTTGTCATTCTTTGCGAGCGCTGTCCGCCCTTGAAAATTATTTTCATAAAATACCGGCCTTTCCGACATAAATTATGCGTAATTTATTTAATTATATTGGTCGTACATCGTTCATGTACTTACATAAAATGAATATTAAACTAAACTTCAAGTTTTTGATCTCAGTAGTCCAAAAACCTGAAGTTAAAGCGCTACCAGTATAGCGCTGAGTACATAGTTCGGTCATAATGTGATAAAGTTAGCTAGGTATATAAGTATCAGATATATCTATATTTAGTTCCCTGTGGCGCACAGTACAGTATTTTGTGTGTGGCGTGATGTGAACACCTTAGGACAGAATTAAACCACATCCTAAATTTTAACACATAGAATGTTATCTTGATGCCCCCAGACGAAATAGTACATTTTTAACAACCTAATATGAAACGACCTACAAAATGATTTTGTGTAAAATGCATCAATATGAAAACAAAAGTACTCAATACAAATCTAAGCACAAAGTGGTAATAATATTTAAAGATCACTTATACGCCAATATAAATACTTAATGTCAAATGTTTTGTTACTACTCTTATTCTTGACGCTAATCTCTATAATGACTTAACCAATTTAGATGTAGTTTCAATTATATTTCGAAATAAGCTTGGGTAAACATTAAATGTAATTTCATTTAAATCGACTGATTGCTTACCATTGCTGTGAGGTAAGTATGATGGAAATGAAAATGATAGCAAAATGGTAAAAGACCTTTTGAATTGTTAACCACATTCAAATTGATTCAGCTATTATATGTAGAGATTAGATAATTCACAAACGCACAGTCTATTATTGTATATGATTATATAGAGGGATCAGAGGCAGTGGCGACCGTATAGACGGTACAAATCGATCAGTGAGGTTACTGTGGGTTAACCAACGTAGCCGCTGCGCCGTGTCTGTCCATTCGCAAAGAGTCAAACCCATCCGTGCCTCGGGGAGCAAATGCTAAAGCTATGAACCTCTATCTATGAGAGATATGGAGAGTCAGTAGTCGCAAATATAAACGTTCTATTGTCATTCCTTAGGATTGCGATGTTCAGATAAAATTTGTCTGTGCGAAAACGAATATTCGCAAATGAATTTATTTTTCTGATTAGAAAAAGAAAGCCAGCCCCGATTTACTTAGCAATATAATACCTAGGTTGAAAATTAATTTAGTATATGTGACGCTAGATTTCATTTCTAATTAATGCTTGTCTCTCTTTTCATACATTTATAAAGAGGTGTGCCATATGTGTGTTACTATCTACATCTTGTAAAATAAAAGAGTGGTTATGTTATTTAAGCGTCATAATATTATGATAATAAATAGCGTCTTGATATCAGAAATGTTTTTATTCTTATATTTTCTTGGAGATATATTGTTAGCAATTATAGGTAGAATATAATTACTTTATAGAAATATTTAATATAGTGTAGCGATGTATAAGCATTATTTGAATATGTTTAATTGTACCCGTTACTTTCTGTTGGCAATACTGATTTTGCTCGACCCCCCACTACGCTTGATAGTAGAGGGGATGAATAAAGCTAACGCGCGGAACGATAACGGGCAGTCGTGCGTTGAGTGGCGATCGGATAAGTTTGTGAAGTAAAAGTGTATTAAGTGGCGGATATTGCATTGAATTAAATAAGGTATGCATATTGTATAACTATGTAAACTATTAATATAAATTCTAATTATATTACAATTAAAGGAAATAAATGCCCGAGAACTGATTCTGGAGTTTCCTTACAATTTAGAAGTGGGATAGCCGGTCATGTTTGATTTGATTTGCCCATGGAAACAGTTCTTTTTAATCCCAGCCTACGTGCTAATTTAACCTTTATGAACAAATAAAAGAAAATAAATACATTTCGTTCAGAATTGGTTCTCAACATTTGACTCGTCACACATTTAATGGGGTATTGCATATGTACATGACGACACTCCTGTTTCTTTGTTTTTTCGTTTCGATTATGAGACTAAAATTAATGCTTACTGCCTAGCACTATGATTTCATACAAATTACTGTACAGATAAATGTGTTGCATGCTAGGTGGACTCGTTGTGTGTCGGCGTCGTAGTTTGGCTTGGCCAAGGCACTCTCTGGTAGCTAAATATTGGCAAGCGTCGTATTTACTTGATAATGTGCTGTGTACTTATGGATATCTAGCATTATTGCGATTGCTGAGGTTGAATTTGGCTGGGGCACTCCTCGGTATTTTTTCTCTCGGCACTGGTTATATCCAGCCAGAGCTACTCTCTGGGGATGTGTTATCAGGTGCGATCTGCTATATGTCCATCAAAATGGTGTTAAAAAGAGGAATGGCTTTTTAATGCTTTTGTCCATATTGGTGTGCCATGTTTATACGCAGCATACTGACATATAGATTGAAGGTATCATTATTATTATATTATTACTCTCTTATTTTCAATCGATACCTACAATATTAGATCACAATGAAACTATACGCTATTTTTAAAGATTAAAGCTTTCATGGATAAGGTGATTTCATGGTCAACAGTAATATTAAAAGATTAATTGTGATAAATATTTAATTAAAGAATTTAAACTGCCGATCATTCCTTAATTTTAAGACTAATAGATGAATCTGACGATAATCATAGTATACCGGAGGGTGAGCCCACTAACAGTAAACGCAATAATGAAAGCGGAAAAGGGCACATTTCAGAACAAATACAGAGTGAGGGACTGGAAGGGAGCCGGCAAGAGAGACAAATCCATATATCCATATATAAAAATCCGAGGAGGAAGGTCTCGCGACAACATGGATTACCAGGGGAGTCGCGACATTAAAACTCGGCACAATCATAAAAATCCGAGGAGGGAGGTGTCGCAACGACGTGGATTATACGGGGAGCGAAATGAAAACTCGGCACTGTTAAATAAACTAAGTAGATTAATTAATAACCCGCGTCTCGACAGTTATAATATAAATCGTAATCTTAAGAATATTTCGGGTAATGATAAAAATATCTTAAGCAAAGTCTTAGATGTATTAAGTAATGTTAAAGGCGCATCGACCTCAAGGCTTTCTTCGACAAACGTACTTCTAGAATTCGATCCTATATCTAAGGACCAAACTGTAATTAGTTGGTTAACTAAAGTGGAAGAATGCTTAGAAGTTTATGATTGGCACGAACGCGAAACATTTTGGTCTTCCGAAGCTGTCTGTCGTTGCTAAAACCTGGTATCATCAGGGATTGGATACGGTATTATATAGCTGGAACAAATGGAAAAAAGGTTATGGAATCATTCTCTTGTCGCAACGATTTTGCCGAACTGCTGACCAAACGCGAGCGGTAGGCGGTAGGAAAGCGGCGGACTATCTATTACATGGTATTGAGGATCGCGCTGTTAGAGTAGGAGCTCAAGCTGCTCAGTTTAGGGAGCCAGGAGATGTTTTATGGTATTTAAAAACTGTAAAGGCTGGGCATAATAGAGAGACATTGGACAGGATTAAACCGGATCGTAAAATCTTAACATGTAAATAAAGGCAAATTTGATTTAACTAATATAATTAAATGTCATAATTGTAACGAAGACTGTCATAAAAGTTTCAAATGTAATAAACCACTTAGTAAATGTACTTTTTGTAGTAGAATTGGATACTTAGAATTATACTGTAGGACTAAACAAAGCAATAACACACATGAGAAGATCCAAGTTGCTGATGCTAAATCGGAGAAGGAAATTTCTATATTAGATGAATCAGATAAGGCCAACGAAAAGTATCTAAATAATATAAAAATTAAAGAAATACCATTAATTTCGCACGTGGATCTAGGCAGTCAATGTACTTGAATACAGGAATCCCTAGAGCGAAAATTGGATCTGAAAAATAATTTTGGTGAAATGCCGGTCTTGCAAGGTATTGGGGGCAATCGCGTTCAGCCATTGGGAAGAGCGTATGTTGATATTTTGGTTTAAGGTATAACCGAAACTGTTGCAGGTGTTATTGTGGATGATGGCATCATTAGAACATTCAGTTCTGTTAGGTCACTATTTCACAGAGAAACCGAATATTACAATCACTAAAACTCCTGAACAGATAATTTTCAAAATATGTTTGGACCGCAAAATCTATTTAATGGCTGGCAACGACACAATTTCAATATAAAAAAGGACCCTTGTACCGCGCACCTTTCCCGTGAGTAAAAATTTTGATGTTCTGTCTGCGTCTTTTGATGACGAATTAGTGAAGGAGTCCCTACAGTGTGGCGAATAACTCACTCATGATCAAAACTTGCGTTACTAGATTTACTAGCCATATATACCACTTATTTTTTTTCGGGTCTTAAAGACTTAGCATTTACGACGGCCACTGAGATGAAGATAGAACTTAAGAATTCTGAACCAGTAGTTTACAGACCATATCGCTTGTCTAATGGTGAAAGGGCACAGATACTTGAAATGGTTCAAGAAATGATAGATGCAAGAATTGTCAGGGAGTATTCATCTCCGTATGCGAGTCCAATAGTATTAGTCAAAAAGAAATCTTGCGAAAAAGGGTTGAGTGTCGACTACAAAGCTTTAAATAGACGGACCAAGAAAGATCAATTAGATAGGCTTTCCGGTAACACTTTATTTATTTCTCTAGATTTGGCGTCTGGATATTATCAGATTCCCATAGAGGAAAGTTCACAGGAGAAAACTGCATTTCACTACTGATGGACAATTTGAATACACAAGGATGCCATTTGGTTTAGCTAATGCCTCTTCGGCGTTTTAAAGGACAATAAACAAAATCCTTTCAGATGCGACATCCAAGTTTGCGCCCGTAAATATGGATGATATTCTGCTCCCGGCACGATCCTTTGAAGAGGGAATGATGCGATTCGAAAACGTCCTCGCCCTTTTGAAGAAAGGTGGCCTTACTCTTAAACTGTCTAAATGCTGGTTCTTCCTCGAAATTATTGATTTCATGAGAATTCAAATAGGAGAACCAGCAGCTGGTACCAGAAAGACTGAATCGATTTCTAAATTTCCTACTCCCAAATCACAACATGAACTGCATCAATTCCTTGGGCTCGTAAGTTTTTTTAGAAGATTCGATCAGGGATTTGCAATTATGGCGGCGCCCCTTACATACTTCCTTAGGAAAGATTCAGAATGGGCTTGGACACCACAACATAATGAATATTTTCGGGCAGTAAAATCTGTCTTCATTCAAAGATCCATCCTTGTATTGTACGATCCCAAGAGGGAGACTCAAGTAGATACTAATGCCAGCAAGCATGGAATAGCCGGCATTCTGCTACAAAAGGATGGTGACAATTTATTCAGACCTGTTCCATATTCCAGCCGTAAAACTACACCAAATGAACAAAAATACCACTCATTCGAGTTAGAAACACTTGCAGTACTGTCTTCTTTAAATAGGTTCAGAGTATACCTAGTCACTATACCTTCGAAAGTTATGACTGAATGTAAAGAACAACATTAACAAAGAGAGACCTAATCTCTCGTATAGCTCGATGGTGGGTCCAACTTCAGGAATTTGATTCCGAAATTGAATATCGCCCCGGTTCCAGCATGAGACATGCGGACGCTTTAAGTAGGAACCCTGTCGGAGAGCCAATTAAATACCCCCACGTTCTTGATGTTCTTAATGTGAATACTAAGGACTGGATAGCCAGTATTTAATCTAGTGATAGTAAAGTAGTCCGTATCAAAGATATATTAAACAATCCCGAAGCTGTTGGCCTAGTTGAGGTTCTCAAAAATTATAAACTTAAAATGGCAATATTTACCGAGTTAAAGGTGAGGGGGATAACGATATTCATTGGTTAGTACCAAAAGGCGTTCGATGGCAAATCGCAAAAATGAAGCATGATGATGTAGGACACTTCGGATTTGAAACACTGGCCAGGATACCACAGTCTTAAAGGTTCCCAAAAATGCGAAGGTTTATAAAAAAATACGTTAATTCCTGTCTAGAGTACGCGTATCATAAAGGTGTTTCAGGTAAACAACAGGGCATCCTATACCAAAATTTCACATATCCTTTCATACCATTCACGCATTCATTTACTTTTAATAAACGGTCCGGTTTATTAAAAGTAGAAGGGGTAATTGTTATCTCCTAGTTATGATAGATGGCTTTACGAAGTATATTAATATTACACCTGTTCGATATACCAAAAATGTCACCTCAATTAAAGTTTTCAAAAAATACATTAGCTATTTTGGCGCCTCGTCCAGGGCACATTATTTACCAGTAACAGTTTTCGATCCTTTACAAAGTATTTTGGTATTAAACACATTTTAAATGCCGTAGCTACACCGCGGGCCAATGGCCAAGTAGAAAGATTTAATAAAACAATTTTGTACGCGCTAGCGGCTAAAACTCAATAATAACGATAAGGGGCAGTCGTGTGTTATGTGGCGATCGCATAAGTTTGTAAAGTAAAAGTGGATTAAGTGGCGGATATTGCATTGAATTAAATAAGGTATGCATATTGTATAACTATGTAAACTATTAATATAAATTCTAATTATGTTACAAATATTAAAGGAAATAAATGCCTGAGAACCGATTCTGGAGTTTCCTTACAATATACACCAATATTAACACAGTTTATTATTTTTGTATGTTAGTATCAGCACTTACACTTCTTTATCTTTATTCTCAGACATATTCGGAGAATTTCGAGCATGACATCAGCACCTTTGAGAGTCATTACGTTAAGAGTTAATTCGATCAGCACATGTGGGATAGACTATCCATCTGAAACGAAAATCGCTTTAAAGCTTAAAAGCTAAAAATTCTGATTGTTTTAAATTCGTTATTATTATTTTTATGATTTTCCAACATTTTAAGAGTTTAACTCTAGTCACAGGGACTTATCTTAAAATTTAAAGTTATTGATACATCTTGTAAACATATAATATTTATTTATTATTGGGAGTATATTCGTTAACTTTTTTAAGCATCGTTTAATCTATCTTCTCATTCATCTCTTTGCGGCCTGTGAAACTTCATTAAGAAATATAAACATATGCCAATAAATCATGCAATTAATGACCGGGCAAGTAGCTGCCATAGATATGCAGAATAACCTTCGTAATCACTAAAGTGACATTCTCTACAATTTATTTTTATTGGTTACACGCTATTAGTAATATAATACGAAGGAAATATTCTATCTGTTGTATGCTCAACACGACGCAGCTCTGGATGATTAAACAAAACAAGCTCAGCGTCTGCAATTACCTTCCTACAACATGTGACTAGAATACGTTTATGTAAACTATCTGCACATGTTATTGTGTATGTAGATACGTTGTTTAATTTCGAAAGAATATCCTGAAAAATTTATGTCAATTCTGCTACGTAAATATACTGCGTACCGGACCACCAATACGCATGGCGAAGGCAAATATGGATCAGATCAAAGAATAAATTGTAGACATTGGACATTTTCAATGTAGTAATATAGAATTACTATTAGGAATACGGGTTGCAAATAACCAAGTTAATTTATTTTTATTTTATAAGCAATTACGATCCCATATAATATAACAGAAGAAGAATATACCATCGTCTTAGATCAAATCACAGAGGTAATTTTTAATCCTTAACGCAGGACCATAAATAGCTCAGTAGGCAGAGCGAGGACACGGTTTGTCAAGGTCGCAGATTCAGTCCTACTTCATGGATAGTCTATTTCCACTGTTATAATTTGCAAATTACATGTTAATGCCAGCCAAGGTTTAAGTTAGTAGTGCAATAAGTTAGAATCGAACCCAAATCTATCAAGTAGACTTACACTTGATAGATTTGGCGACGCTTAGACTAATACGCTATTAATGCGCTATAGATAAATAACGCACTTTTTAAAATAAATCACAGCAATGTGCTACCAAAATATGCAAAACAAGAAGTTTTTATTATTGAAGTTGTAGCTATAGGTACTTTTTGATAAACACTCTTAAACCCATCACTCTGGATCATGGATGTGTCACTGAGTCAGGGCTCCTACAAACATGCCACACATGATACAACCAAACAACAGACTGCACGAATGACGTAGTAAATTAAGTGATCGCCTCGCCCGCGCCACTGATGCTGCACTATGTGTTGTGGGTGAATCCCCACACGGGGCTTTGTGTGTCCACAATTAACAAAATAAAAAGATATAATTTTTTTTAAATGTGACCTAGTTCAGCATATGCCAGGCTAAGGAAGCCTGGCGCTGGTTTTCAACTAAATCCCTTTGGTAACTGCACGGATGCTAATAACAATTCACATAAAATATAAGTATGGTTAAAAAATAAAATTACATTAATAACATAAATAATTAACAAAAAGAAATACAATTATACATAAATTCATATAAATTGCAAATGAAAAGAAATATATATCTCGTAAAAAAAACACTTTTAGACTATATTCAGTACCTATGCAGAAATATTGAATGACATCATAAAGTCAATGATGAAATGTCTGACCTGAGTGCTGAGTGCACCCAGATTTAGAGAAAGATGCAGTATCAAAACGTTGTATAATTTCGGAGGAATATCCTGAAAAAGTGACGTAAATACTGCGTACCAAACTACCAACGCGCCTGGGCAAAACAATACAAAATTATATCCAGATCAAAGAAGAAGAAATTTTATGTGAGATCAAAGATACTGCGATAAGGATAAAAGGAAAACGCATATGAAACGACAATTAAAACCTTTTTGTTTAAATAGCAGGATTGACGCCGTATTTTAATATCCGCACAATAACACATACAAATGAACTTGCAAAATAATTGGTTACAAGGAAAATCGTATTATTGACAATAATTAGTTTTTACTAATCACGCAACCGACACCATTATTAATGTATTTATGAAAAACCACCGTTTCTGCCGGACTGCCTGGCTGCTGGTGACGCACCGATAGTGTATGACTAAGAAGACTCGGATTCGATTTCCGGATTAGGCAAAGTGTTATAGGGATTTTGTCATAAAACTCTCAGTAGCAACACGGAGTTTGGAACAATGCCTGGCAAACGGCAAAAAGTTGGCCTTCTATTATGTGGTAAAATAACATAGCTTGTGAGATAAGAATGTTAATTCAAATCTTTATTTTTATTGCTTGCTTTGTAATACAGGCCTACTCCTTCGGAAATATAAGAATGAGACTGTGTGTATAGAGTTATTGCCTGTGGTTTCGCTCGCCTAAATCCCATGGGAATGCATACCGCGCAAAAGTGTCCTATGTATTCATCTATGAACCAAGCTTCTACACAAAGTTTCACACTTTAAACATTAGTAATAGGTAGTATAATGCGAAACTGGTTCGAATTGCATAACATATCAATTCATATAACAGTAGTCATTTGCAACGCACAAATGATTCATTATTTGGATAAATATAAATCAAGCAGTACCTAATTAATATATCATAAATAGTTCATTACGTTACATAAAATTGGAATAATATTCCCCGTCATGGACAATAATAGTTGCTTTCAAGTTGCTGTCGTTATGTTTACATACATAACCATGTTCATTTATTTGATTTATTAAAGCTGAAGATAGCACAGTGACTCAAGTATTCAAGAATTCATCAAGCTAACTTGAATCTATTGCAACTAGGACACGGGGTACAATAATACCTATCATTCCGTTGGTGTTGCCGGCGAATGCTTGACTAAATACCACAAAATCAATTAGACGGCAATGCTCAATTTTATTGTGAAACTATACAAGTTTCTAATAGTAAGTAGTTCAATTAAATTTCGAGAGCTCATGATCGCAAAGTAATAAATACATTATAACCGTCATTGGTAATTTACAACGTCTATGATATATTACAATTACAGTACGTTGTTTGAAAATAAATGTTATATGGTTGCTGTCGCGGCGGCACACCGGATTTTCAGCTGTCGGACATTTTAAGAATTGATAGGTTAAAGTGTCATAATATTGACCTTTATCTATTGATAGGTTATAATGTAAACGATTTAAAACAGGCCTACTACCAATAAAATACCCATCTATCAAAAGTTATATGACTTTGATCTACATAAATAACTAATGTGTTATTACCTTCTATGTATTATACACAGCACGAATTATCGTCGCTCAATCTATAGTGTTTATAAATATCTATGTATCTATAACATCATACCTACCCATCACTATAGAATAAGTACGTTACTATAACTCATAAGCGAATGTAGGTCTTTAGCCGAAAAAATGAGAACAGTAACTATGCCAAATAATTTTAATACGTGCCTATAAATACGTATTATGCAGCAAAACACAATATCACAAAATAAGAAAATCCACAAGTGCCAAATAATTTGATACAATATGCACACGTAACTCTGTGTTACTAAATGCACTCTGTATAAAAATAACATTATGTGTTAATATATTTTTTGTGCTTCATATGTTTTTATCATAAACATAGTCAGTAGATCCGCGAATTTTTTAATTTAAATACATGCAGCCACCGGCGACTTCGTCCGCGTGAAATTAAACAAAAAGGTGATTGTTCATTTCAAAGAGACGCTTTTCAAAAATTATAATAGCCTAATTTACTCCTTACAACATCAGCTATCTGCCAGTAAAAGTACCGTCAAAATCGGTCCAGCCGTCAAAATCCGGTCCGGTTCAAAAAATTGCCGGAACAAACAGACGGACATAAATTTTAAATATTGATTTTTGATTAAGTACCTCTATACTTATAAATTATGCATTTAGTAAAAAGCAGTTTATATTGACATTACAAACAGACAGTTCAATTTTATTTATTTCTGTAGAAGATTAGGTACGTAAAGGGTTCAAAATATGCTTCTATAATATGAACCAATGAAGCTCTCTGTCTGCTCAATCTGAAGCAATTCAAAATTACAATTATACAAGAACTTGGATAAATAAGCTAACCTTAAATACCGTGCAATTAGTACCTGATACGCATCAGTAGGATTTATCCTACGATAATTTGTTTTCGTTATTGACCCAGTTAGACGTACCTCCTTAGTTTCAGCAAATACATGTTCGATATTATTTACATATAAATGTACGTGTCTTATAGCTTCCTTATGACTTACTCGGTGCATTTGAATACAACCGAGTTACATTGTGTGCACTTTAGTACCTAATGTGACTGCGTCACGAAACCTTCGGAGATGGTAATTAAATCTAATATAAATACAACTTATGATCCACCATTATGTATGAAGTAATGTTAACAAAGATTAAGAATAGAATAAAGTGCCGTTGTTGTATCACGCTAAGGAATGCCTTCAGCACATAAGATAAAAGAGGCTAAGGTGAATCACTGGTCAGAAGTGTGATCTTTAGAACATTCAAGTGGGTCATGCCCAGTTCAGTTAAGTTAGGATAGTTAGAGCAATACTCGACCTGTTAATTTCCACTGCAGGTACTTATGAAGGCCACAGCCTTGGAATATCACCGTTAGATTTATTCTAATCAACAGGCACAATGAATCTAGGACGTACCTTAAAATCTATATCTTTAACATCATTATAAAGAGTAAAGATTTGTTCGTTTACTTATAATCGATAAACTCTGAGACTACCTACCGAACCGATTTTAATAATGTTTTACCCGTTTAGCCATAAATAACATAGACTAACCGCGCTGAAGCGTCTCAGCAGTACAGTAGACATCTATTTAATATAAAAACCAAATTTTGTTATGAATAAAGAACCCTTTATATTATGTTCTACCAGTTATGTTATTTAGACACTGAATGAAAATATAGTACTGGGACTAGTAACTAAATTACTAAAATCTACATTTTGAGTTAGGGAGAGGTTTTTACAAGTGATGTTAAGTGTCCATGGTCTTTCTAAAATAACTTATGTACCATAATATAAATAAATATTAATGTTATTTACGAATGCATTAATTCTTCGAAGATAACCGGTTTGAATAAAGATAAAGTTTTCCTCTTCAAAGTCTTATGCAGCGTACAATGCCATCCTGCTTAGTTAATCTTAAGTCGTGCTTAGTGTAGACTGCAGTATCTATGTACTTATGTTGATAAATTCAACAAACTTTATATAGTTACATCGTCGGCTAAACCATAAAAGGCCATACGCAAAACAACCATATACTATAGACAAAGGATCAATTTACTTATCTATCAAGACTTAAAATAGGTACCAGATATAATTAAAAATCTATTGTATCTGGCCACCGGTGTGCTGCGTTCCTTTTTAATTACTGCCTCGGTACTACTCGGTAGTGCAGCTCTGTCAAGTAATTCTTAGTAACAGTGTGGAGTCCGGCAATGTGCCCGGTCCAGCCCGGTAGACATATGCGGAAATAGGCTCGCCTCTGACCTAAATCAATAGTTAACGACATGTAAGTCTAATACACTATCTACTGCTTATTCTTTGGGTTATATTGACGGAGAATATGTATACGCGTAATTATTGTATCTTCTCAAAATAGTTGTGCCAAAATAAATATTGCAATTTCAGTCTTAATAAACATTACATTATGTTTGACCGCTATATCGAGGCGTCGCGGTCGTGTCGTATTGATAAATGTGCGAAACTTATATAAATGAATATATAGGTGCCGTGGAAATGTCTCGCAAACATGACTAATAGTCGCATTATCGTATTATTTATTAACTATAGACAGTTGTGTTCCGAATATTTTGTACAGCTTTTTCTTTAAGCAGGTGTTTAGTTAAGATCCGTCCTGGACATTAATGTGTATATTATTGAAGGCCTTAATAAGAAATAGAAAACGGCTAGGATAATATGGCGCAACAGTGCCAAATTTAGTAAATTTTATCCATATTATCCATTACAAATATAAATTTTACTACATTTGGAAACATGTACGCCTGTATTGCGCAAGACTTTCGTCATCTGAGCCTTGCACGTTTCGTGGCGACTTGTGACGTTTAATACTGAACATCTACCCAAAGACTTATAAAATGACAAGGTAAAAGACTACGGACTATATTTAAAAAAATTACAAGATAGTTATGACGTCGTAATAAGTAGAAATTCTAAAAAGTATTGATCATAACAATGCATAATAATGCTAGAAAGCTAGATACTGTATTTAATAAAGGCTTACAGAAAATGTATAAATATGGTTTTTAATATGCATTTATTAGACATACTGAGTATTTTAACTAGTATAAAATTATTTATTCTTATAGGTGTCGGGATAACCGGACTAACAATGTCAGCTGTATTGATATTTCCTAAAAATAGCGATTTTTTGTAACTTAGCGGGATGGAGTAAGCCAGTATTATGACTGTATCGATTACTTCAAACATCCAATTCGCTGTATAGGGGTTTCAATATGAGGATAAACCGCGGACTTTATCGCCCATTCTATTGTTGGATACGGATTCTATAATAAGTGGAAAGGGCTGTGAATCATTCACATAATATATCTAACTTCAAGGTTAGGAAGACCACCGCAAATAACAGAAATAACTATCTGCTGTTTTATGTAGGCCCACTTTATCGAGGCCCTGACTCCCTATTGAGACCCTATTTGATGGTTGTCACTGAGAATTTGCTGATAAAAAAACAATAACGCATTACTAAAGTCAGCTGTAACTGCCAGGTGCCTATCAACTATTAAGGTGGACTATTGTACGTCGAAAAGAGGTCACGTTACCAATACCTAGGCACCGAGTCTTACAGGTACGACAACTATACGAAATAAAGATTTCTATGATCTACAAATGGTTGTTTCGAATCTTGGTGTCAAATATTTGCGGTGTTTGTAACGTCCTCCACGTAACATGGCACAACCCAAGTGCGGCAGTTGCCTTTAAAAATAATTAAAGTAACATTTAGTACGTTTACTGTAAATAGTAAGTTACTGCATTTTAAACAACTAAATAATATTGTATCAAAACTACTTGAAATTTCGTACCAATTCAAGTTGCAATAGACAATATGATATGTAATTTTAAAGAGAGCATTGACAACATTCATGCATTAAGTAAACACATCGATTAGGTACACAATACTTGTACTACATACAGAATGCTTTTTATCAAGAGCGATGAACGATTTTCCATCACTTATGTGCACACATACCAAGTGCGACTACATCGACACATTTATCAAGTAGGTAGCTATCATATAGTAAAGGTACTAGGTTATAACACCAAAGTGCACTTACACGGTTATTGTTGATCTTTTGATGCCAATATTACCGGTAGTCGTCTGTTACCAATCAACCAAATGGGCATGCACCTACGTATAATGTGAGTGTTTCTATACTTAGATTTTTTTTACATGGGGGAATGCTATGACGCATATCCCTCCGCGGGGGCGGGCGGAGGGATTATGTCGGACTCGCCGGGGTAAAATAAGATGTTAAAAAGTAATGTAAATGTACCTCCCGGAATACCGACTAAACCTACCACGGTGTTCCTCGACAAAACCACTATCGACGGGGCCGCGCGAATCGCTTTCGCATGCGGTCGCGACCCCGCCGCGGTTACGGCCCGCCGTATGAAACGGCAGGCCACTACACGAAAGACCTACCCAAAATAGGCACTACGTCGCATAAAACCCTACTGTCTCCCCTAGAGGGGAGACGGACTCGACACAGAGGCGCGCGTGGGAACACGCACGCCACCTCTCGGACCTGGTGCTGAACGGATGGCGGGCAGGCCCACAAAGCCCGCCACCCCCAGGTCAAACCTCAGGGTGGCTGGAGGTCGTCTCGCGCCCTCCGGCGCCCGGCTCTGCGGTTGGGGAGAGGGTTTAAACGCTCCCTCTCCCGCTCCGCCGCCTCCTTGATGGAAATTACTTCCTCACAGAAGGAGGCGACGGCGTTCCACGACCTCTCACTCCGGACCATAGACTGAACTACGGCCGGGAGCGAGAGGGCAACCGATCCGACTGCCGCGATCAAATCACGGCGCTGCGATGCCCAGGCGGGGCAAACCGCCAAAGTGTGCAGCGCCGTGTCCTCAACAACGTCGCGGCAGTCGCCGCAGTGGTGACAACCGGGCGTCTCTTGCCGGCGTATACGACACAGGAACTGGCCAAAACAACCGTGGCCAGTTAGAACCTGTGTCAGCCGGAAGGTGAGGGCGCCATGCCGCCTCTCCAGCCACTCCTCAAAAACAGGACTTACCGCCACGATCGTGGCGTGCCCGGTGTTACCTGCGTTCGTTTAATTTATAATGACACGACGTATTACGTTCAATCTCATCATATTTTTTTTATGTCTAAAGTCCAACCTCTTCGATTAACCTAAGTAATAAATAAATTGTGAAATAAATACATTGTCTTGCCGTTGCGTCTTTTTTTGGCGCAGATCGCAAATGAAGTGAACGTGGAGTAGAAATAAATCTAGGTACTACAAATCAATATTGAAAATAATTTAACAAAAAATTTGTATGTATAGGTAATAAGTTCTATTGTGCTGCAGAACTTCATGTTGTGATTACATTACCTACTATTATTTCTACATTATTGGTATATAAAAACTTGTCTAAGCATAAAATAAAAGCCCTATTAAAATAGCTACCTTCGTGATCAAATGCCGTCAGTTTATGTGTTGACTAATTATTATATAATTAGTTGCATGATTAGCGGTGCTTAGGTACCTACGTGAAACGTTTCTATAAATGCTTACACCCGTGTCTCTGATTCGGCTGAGCAGACTTCCCCGACTTTGCCCTAGTTTACACAACAGCGCGACCGTCTGGGTAGAATTTTTGTACATCGATCTTATCCGTTGAACTCCTGACCTAGCCAAAACATCATGTTAAGAGGAATTGCGTAAATTGTATTATATTTGTAGTATCTACATATATTATATGTAAATTTAACGACCAAAATGACTGTGAATGTTATGATTTCTCATAGAGTTTAACGACAAATTTGTAATAAATCAAGATACCTAACATAAGCAAAAGGCTTGTGATAAAAATTAAGAACACTTAAATAAAATAAATATGTAACTTTAATAAATTCACCCTTAAGAGGGTGAAACTGGGGTCCAAAGTTTTTAATAAAGTAAAATTGTTAAACAGACTACGTAAAACAATTTTTAAATAAATATTAGATTGGTGTATCATAGTGTTTCAGATGGCACATATAGTACTTTTATCCCGGGCAATGCACACTCAGCCAGAGCCTCGGGTTAGTAACTTTTTTATACAATTTATGCTAAGGTTTGAAATCCTCAGCCCGTGTCCGACACGCACCTGAAATTGTATACTTATACGCATATGCATTTCAGTCTTTTAGAAACAAAAGTCAATTTAATTAATTTCTGCAGTGGTATAATGTTTTTCATTTGATACGTCTTTAAAAAACCGATGTTACTAACATAAGCTATTATTAAAAATAAATATTTGAAAAATTCAATCAAGAAACACAAAAGTTCAACGTCAGACTCCGACCTATTAAACTCTCTAAATCGTCACATCTTCTTTCTTTATACTACATTCTGATGTTTCCGTTACTTTCAATATGTACTACTGTTAATAGAGTATTTATATTTACTTAAGTAATTCGTGTCTTTTAAAACCATGAGCATAGAACAAGAGTTCTATTCATAACTGGTTCTGTGGCATTTAGCAAGGCGCTTATGGCGACTATCATATATGTAGTTATATAATTTCTCTACCTACATACCTGTAGGTTAAGAAATTATATGTATTGTAGGTACCTACTTACCACAGTCTCTGGTGTTACCCACTTCCAAACCTGACACGGGTTTCAGAAAAGCTAATCAACGAGGTGTCAAATTAAATTCATATCAAGCAAACATATTGTAGAACTATAGAGGGATCATATTTAAGTTGAACTATTTTACCATAAGCGCTACTCCTCATTCTAATGCAAGCATTTAGGGTGATAAAAAAAGATAACAATAGACGCTAGACTTGTGTCAAATCCATGCGCGCCACTTGCTGTTGACAGTCATTACTGCCTGCACTGAATTTTTTGGAAAATATCTTAGACTTTGAGACCTTCGACAATATTTTATTTTCTATTAAATAAGAGTTATGGCGTGTACAGTATCCGGTTGTTCAAGCCGAACAGGATTTTTGATGGAGAGTAATGGAAATATATCATTACATCGGTAAGACGATATAAGATTAATGTATTTTGTAAAAGTAATTCGTACGTTTTAGTTCATTTCGTAACTAAAGATCAATTTTATTATAGTTCGCGTATACATATGTCGGATCGTGAATTTTGTGATTATATTGCTATTTTCATGTTGAGATTAATATAAAACAACAGTGACAGGGTGTTTACCTACCTCATAGTGTTCTGAGCCAGAAATCATCAGATTCCTGGTATAATGAAGGAGAGCTTCGGTTACCGAATCAAATTTCGTTCTAAATATGTAAACTTATTTATTTATTTTTGGCAATGATTGATAGAAACATACAAAAGTTAACTACATACAATTTAGGTTTTAACGTTTTTCGTTGATTCTGACTTACTTTGACTTTTTGACAGACAGACAAAAATTTTAAAAATGGGTGTTTTGTTATAGATTCTTTATATACTTTCATATTCATTAGGTAAAAAGCTGTTATTTTGTCATTACAAACAGACACTTCAATTTTATTTATTTGTACAGATGAATCTGATATTGTTCACTATTCCATTGGTTTTAATATTTCTCCGCGGAACTCTATCCTTTTTCTAAAATCTATGTAGCCTAAGTTACTCCTTATAACATAAGCTATCTGCCAGTGAAAGTCCTGTCAAAATCGATTCAGCCGTGTCGGAGATTAGCCGGAACAAATAGACAGACAGACAGAGAGACAAACAAAAATTTAAAAAATATATGTTGTATTGGTACCTTATATACTTGCATATGCATTAGGTAAAAAGCTGTTATTTTGACATTACAAACGGACACTTCAATTTTATTTATGTAGATATTTGTATAGATGTATAGATAACTTATTGAAGTTGTTATAAATAAGTAATAACAAATATATTATTTTACAAGTAAGCCTATGTCAGAGTTGGTTTTGATATCTTTAAGTATCCTTTTCTGCATTTTAAAATCGTGAATAAAATAAAAATCTATTGAAAATAATGATGTGCTATTTATTTATTTAGATTATGATTTCTTGAGATGGAAAATATGCCAGCAATCACCGATGACCGATGTCAGTCTATTTCAGGTAGGGTAGTCTCTTATAAAATGGGAAAAAGGATACATGACTGACAATTTAGGGATATTGGATGCTATACATGCAACCAGGCTACACCACAATTCTGTGACAACCTAATCGAAATGACATGCACATATAGGTAAAAATATCCATAATCGCGTTAACTGCCGTTACGAATTAGACATTTACATTACATTAGACATATATTATATTTTGTTATAAGACATATATTATAGTTTGCTATAAGACATAGTAAATATTAATTCCTAAATTAAATCCGAAATTCACGCGGGTTAGGCCGGCTAGTAATTTCATCGACACAATCGTGATGTCGGTTATACACTGCACTATTGAACAATATCTGATTATTAGTTAGCATTGTAAAGTCAAAATGAAGACATTTCGTTTGTGTCGACCTACTAAGGCGATTACGTTGTCTCTTTTTAACATATGACAATTTTTTGGTGTTGAAAAGGATAGGTAACGATAATGACTATGATCTGGCTAAAATATGATCCATCTATAGTTCTACAATATCTTTGATATCAAGTAATTTGATTGGCTATTGCGAATTTAGTCAGCCAATCCCAATAGCTGCTATGCGTTTAACCTTCATAATACTAATTTTTGTGTTGATCTGCAACACATGTCATTGTCGTACTGTCATGTCGTAGTACTGTCATGTTAAGTTAATATGATATGCGTCAGACGATATGCTTATCTTTTCCTTCAAATATACGAATAATTGGTAATGGGCTGCACTTTACTTGTATTATAAACACGCTAATCTTAGCTTCAAAATCAATACCGTCAAACTACTGGGCTGACATTTGACTATAATTTACATAGCTAATAATGATTAGCCTTATTTGACATGAATGAAATTGGTGCCCAACGTTCAACACGAAGCAAGTGGTATTTAAACATGTATATGTATATTCTTACTACTTATATACAGTATTATACAAAACATAAATAAAACAGTACTATAGGTAGCTTTATCGCTATTTTAAATGTGATTGCTAACTGATAATTCATAAGGTCTCAAAAATAAATATCGTTAGTACCTACGGTTTAGAGGCGGCAACCATCGATCGCTACGGTAATCAACTACCCATAAGAATTATGTAATAAGGGGTGCATGAATAGGTCACATGTGTAGGTTAACTATAGAATTCACCTTTAATTGACTGTAACCTACCATTACTGGAAATGAATGACTCAAACGACAATATTTACAAGCTAGTTAATATTTTTTTCTAAAGTTGAAACTAATAAATGGTATACAAATTGTATACCATTTTACTTTTTCTTTTAAAAGGTCACGGTAAATTATAAATTTGAAATAACATAGGTACTTAAAGGACATTAATGCACTAGCATAAAAATGTTCTCTGGCTTACTACAGCCTTAGAACAAATTTAATGCGGAACACACAAATTTTAGCGTCGTGCACATAGATCAAATATACCATGATATATTTGATCGATGGTCGTGCACACGGCAGTGGTGACCGTTTAAACAACTGCGTCTTCTTGCTGGCATATCGTATCTAAATAGTGGTAAGGTTCATCTCGATATTCCGTAAGGTTAAGTTTACTAAGAGAGCACTTTAGTGTCAATCGGGACGCTGCAGGTTTGAATGGGGTTCCCTACATTCTTGCAGTATATTTTACCTGTGAAACCTCACATTTTTAAGTACCATGGCCTTTTTAAGGACACTTTTTAACACCAATGTAGGTTCGGTCGTTGATATCAGCAGACAAAGTCACTTTCGCATTTATAATATTAGTCTTTGTATACGATAGGTATTCGTATGAACTCTAATCGTACCTATCACGTTTATACGGGTAAAACGCATTTTTGAAATGATGATTTTGAATATTGACTGTAAGAAATATATCTAATAGTAATGTCCTTTGCCGTAATTGTGGTATGTAGATCATGAATGTTGTATATCGGTATCAACATTCTATAGACACATCAATAGACATAGATCGCTATTGTTCTGATTGATAACTGTCTTATACTTGTTATGTCAATTGCGCATTCAACAATTAACGAGAAACAAATCTAGTGATGACAAAAGGGCCAGCGATTGTCACACCTATTACGTAGATACCTGGGTATCACACAAGCCGGACGTAAGTTATCCAAGATAGATTGTGATCTTTCGACGTAATATGTCACGACTGCTTTAAATAGCAGTGACGCGCAATATAATAATAACTTGAGTTACATATACCTACGCAGCGTATTCAACTTGGGGTACATTAAAAAAAAGTACTGATGTCTAATTCCAAACGCCAAACACAAACTATTAGATGTTTAAATATTACAAGTCATTGCAAGGGGATTTGTTGAAGTTCAAGAACAGGTCACACTAATCTCGGTTTATCTCGGCGACCTAGGAGATTTAATGTCATACATGCGCGCTGTGTTTATGACACGTAACTGAGATAGCAAACGAATGATTGTTTATAAAGCTGAACATTAACAGTCTCAGACTGGGTCGAGGTTACTTGTCGCTGAATATATGTACGTAAGTACATTAGGTACATAAAAGTCAGGCAGTGATGTGTCTGTCAGCTAAATATTTTTCTCGGCAAACCATAATTTTCCATTCCAAGTATACTTCTACTTTAACGTACTACTTACTGTACTATTGCCACAATTTCTCAGCTTAAAGTTATAAATTATAATGTATACAAACTAAAACCAGAAAGTTTCGCACGTGTGAACTTTTCCGGGTACATTTGAATACAGATTGATGTTTCATACAAGCGAATATAGTACAATGGCCTAAGTCTGTGGGCGGACGATGGCCGCTCATCCGTCGTCCGTCACGGCACAATTGTGACCGCTCAAGTGGAATCAAGTGCACTAAACTTCCATTACTTTTGTGAGTGTTGCGCCTACAGACATCCGTTAACAGCATTGTGAGAACTGCTGCTGTAATGACTTTTAACTACCTCTATGTTCGCTGCTTCGACTACTACCTATTGTATCAGATGCTATTTCCCACGGTACGTCTTATTTAACCTCTAAATTATGCATATTCTTACTGAATTATTAAAAATAATATTCTTATATTTTCAGGGCCTTTCGATCGTTTATGAAGAAGGGGAAGAAAGGGCAGCAGACGGATAAGTCCGGTAGTCAACAACTAAATGGGGATAACTCGCCAATCGTGTACCGGAGAGCACTTCAATGTAAGCTAAACATGTTTTACAGTTTTACCTCTATGACAACCAATGTACAACAAAAAGAATAAATAGTATATAGATATCATGCTTGTATTCTATGCTGTGATTGACGTGAACGGATCACTTGCTTTAAAACTTCAGCACAGTAGATTATATAATATATATAAATAGACAAGCGGGTATTATTATTATTCATGTATTTCATATTAATTTTCAACGTAGCTATTCCATAATTTAAAAGTAGCTTTCATTACGTCAATAGTACTTGTATGTACCTACATACGTCTAAATCTCTACTCTTACAATGTTAGTAATACAAGTTGACTTAATGTTTCCAGACTCGACAGCGTCGCGAAGCACGGTAGGCTCTCCGGAGAGAACAGATCGTTATGTGTACGGCGGTTCTATCACACCTTTACCGCGCTCTCGGTTCCAAGAGCGCCTGCGGAGCACCAGCCACCATGAGGTCAACTCACTCAGGTAATCATCTATCCATGTAGCTACTTTCTAATACTTTTTAAAAGAGAAGATTATTATTCATTTGAGGTAAAAATTACTAGAAGGTGTTCTAATCTAATCGCTCGATGTAGCTGCAAGGTTACCTACAGGTAAGCGAACGTCGAGCGAAGAGATGATGATTGCCTAAATGTGGATGCGACTCTAGCTTGATTCGCGATTCGCTTGGGTATGCATAAGCAAATTTGATACAATTTTGTTAAAACTGTCAGGTTTTGCCTTAAGTTATAATTGTCGAGTATCTAAATAAATAGTCTCTGATTTAATGTGAAGAAACCTGTAAGCGTAGTCTAAAACATATAGGCATGAGACTATTACCTATATGATGGATATTTTAAAAGAACTCATGCACGAAAGCTCCTTTTAAATTTCTTAAATAATCTTGAAAATACAAACAGAAAATTTAATAATGTGCTCACCTTACGTTATGTTTATTTCAGTGTTACCCCTCGCATGGCCCGTAGCGAAGTGTCTGGTTCTCGACTGAGTGTGGAGAGCACGAACCCATTTGACGAAGACGGGCCTGTGCCTCCGGTTAGGGCATCTCGACGTAAGAAGAAACGCGCACCGTTGCCGCCAGGCCCCGTCATCACCACGCCCGATACTACACTTGACACAACCCTCGATACTACGGTTGACAGCGTCGCCGATACAACGGTAACAATTATTTCTACCAACAGTACCCAAACACATTGTATACCAAAGAAACCACAACATTTCTCTATCGTGTGTATTTGAAGATTCTATTTTCTTGCATTACAACAACTCACTTGTTTCAATATCTATCACAATACTTAATGCACTTTTTGATTACAATAAGATTATAGATAACCTTGTTTCGTACGGATTAAGAACCTACTCAATATAAAGTTACGTATTTTTTAAAGTGCAAATATCGAGGTACCTTCAGATAAATTACATGTTATTGTAAACACATAGGTATACACTACAGTCATAAGTTATTTTGTTTTTGATAAAACTAGGACACGTCGACCTCGTCTGCTCCTGAACATTAAACACAGAGAAAAATTGGTAAATATTTATATAAGTAACATGGCCTAAATGTTCGGTAATGAGTCTAATCCCAAAGGCTACCCCACATGCACTTATTGCTTTGGCTCACACATAATATAAGCACCTAATTTATGTTACACAGGTATTACGGTTAGGCTAATATTAAAAAGACACCTTATATCACTGCTAAGTGCTATTCGATGTACCTTCGTACTTGCAATGTCGATACGCTGCTAACTACTATGGGTATTTATAATAAAGATGAAAATAACAAGCTTCTATTTAAAATATTAATATATAAAAGTTAGCTATTATAATAATTGTTAAGAGACTTAACTAAACGGCCACTATTTTTACTGCAATATTACATATCTTGTAGTAAAAATATGTGGCTGCATTGTTTTTAACAATAGTCCGACCAGCTCAAACCATCAGCCATTCCAAGCGTAATTCTTTATAGCCATATGCAAGATATCGATTTGTATTCTATAACATGGCTGATTTGTTTATGCTGACCGGTATATCGCAGCCACATATTGCAGTATAAAATAAATACCGTTTGGAACTTCTTTTAATAAAATAGAAGCTTGTTTTGTTTTTCCATCTTTATAGAGATATTTGATAGAAGTTGAACTCTATCGAAAATCAACTGAAAATCAAGTCGTCGCAGACCAAATCTAAAACCGTTTTTACGTGCGGAAATGCACCTGTTGCATACCCCTTCGCCACAAGGGGAGGCGAGAGTGTTATGTACGGCTCTCCCGTATTTCGGGCCTACGGACCAAAACCCAACGGTGTGCCTACTCGCTGCCTTGTATAGTGGATGGGCCGCTGGAAAAGACTACCTCAGCGACCCACCCAGCAGACTACAACTCCTGGATGACGCGTGACGCCCCAGCACTACAAAGGACGTCGGAACGACTCAATGACTGGCGGACTGGATATCCCCGTTCTCCCGCCCGCGGCCTTCATTACGATGTGGTCACGATTTCGGTCTTAACGACGAGCGGCACGGCATGCGGGGCGGCGTCGGCAAGCAGAGCGTTGTGCACGCCACGTACCCTCAGTAGCGGTTAGTGGCAGCGACCGAGGTGGACGTATTTTGATAGTCGAAATATGCCCAAAATCATGGCGTTATCTAAATTATCCCTTCTTTATTTTGAAAGCAGTATATTCTTAATATCAGGGAAGGTGTGCACGAACTGAATAAAAACAACGAAATTTCTTCCCACAACCTTTTAATCACGTTTTTATATTTATGTTGAGGATGTTTTGAGGATGTAGCGATTCGCTCGTAAAAAACCGCACCCGTTTTCGCTATGAGCGGCGTCTGGTGGCGTGCTTCAAACATTTTTATACATTTGATCTTACCTCTCGCCACCACGCGCCAAGCTGCCGCTCACAGCGGCGAGGTCGTGAACGATCCGTTACGCAGTGGTTGCAGATGGGACTCGGTTCCCTCCTAGCGACCGTGTGCAAGTACTTGCCAAAGCAACCTTGCCCTGACAACACCTGCACCAGCCGGAAGGAAACGGTCCTATGCTGCCGGCCTGCCCACCGCTTCAACACCGGCTGGAGCCCTTCAGCCCAACGGTTCTGAAAACGGCCACGGGAGCATCCAGCCACGCCTTCCATTTTAAAATCATGTCCTAGTGGGCTCGATTTCGCGCGCGTTGTAATATTCTTAGAAGGGGACGACAACCCGTCTCCTACCGCACTTCCTCATTCACTATGAACACTTCGGCGAGCACTTCAGCCTCCAAGTCCCACGGGTTGTTCCGGCCAACGCGCAAGCTGCGTTGGCTGACACCGTGCGTAATCCTCGTATTACCCTGACCGCTATGACTCTTTGCGGCTTTCGCAAAAGAGTCCTGCACTAAGCTGTCAGGGAGTCCGCCCGCACACCGGTACGCCGTAAAGCGCCATCGACCGGATAACCCCCGTGTAGAGTCGCTGGCAACCAGCACTGGGTCCGCCCAAATTTGGCAATAGCCGCCCAAGGGCGGACGCAGTGCCGTGAAGCTTCGAAGCGAGCTGTCTGAATTGCTCGTCGAAGTGCCACCTTCCGTCCAGCACCAAGCCCAGATACTTCATGTGGGCCTGGATGGGAACGCGCGTCGAGCCCACCATTATCGAGGCGTCGCGGGGTGGACTGCGACGTGACCCACGAAAGACCAGGGCCTCCGTCTTGCGAAAAGCCACCCGTAAACTCAGCGCCTCGATACGCTCGACCACCAGGGAAACCTCCACGGTGGCCAAACGGGCCGCCTCAGGTGCCGGACGATGCGGATGGCGAGAATTTTCTCAAACATCTTCCCCGCCTCGACCAGCAGCACTATGGGTCTATACGCCGCGACCGACTCTGACGGCCGTCCCGTCTTGGCCAGCAGTACCAACTTTCCTTCCAGCACTCAGGGAATCGTCCCGACACCAGGCTCGCATCGAAAAGTTCCCTGAGGCGGACATCCAGGTGAACAAAGGCTAGCGCTAGAGCTCGCGCCGGCACACCGTCAGGTCCAGGGGCGGTCTTGAAGACCAAATCTAAAACCTAGAATGACTATGTAGATAGAACATTGTACAACACTGTTTCCGCACAGATATGAAACGTACAAACTAACATTGCGAAAATGAATACCCCATAAATAGGTATAGAGTGATCTTTACAATAAGATAAGGTAATATAATTACGAGTAGCTAGTATGTTACTCATAAAAAGAGGTATAAATATGTGTGTTTCTTTCAAAGAGAAACATATTACTGCATAATTATGTAAATATTTCTTACCCGAACTTACAAGAATATTCTATTTCGCAGGTGACCAGCATCACATCAGACTTGCAAATAGATGAATCAAAAGAGACTAAAATTAATAACACCGAGGGAGATCCAGAACTAGAAGAAATGAACCTTAACATTGAACTTAAAATAGTTGAAGACGAAGAAGATAAAAATGAGCAGAAAACGGCACCAACTGATCCCAACATAGAAAACAATAACGATATTGTAGAAGCTACTGTTATCGTAAATTCTGAACAAAAATCTGATGAAGGCCAAAATGAAAGTCATAAAGAACCCAATGGTAATATCCCAAAAGACATTAATGGCCCAATCAGAAACAGTACTTCAGAGGAAGAAATGTTTAACTCAGCAACATTCCGTAAAGTAGATATTATTAAATACAGGCGAAACTCCAGCGTAAATGAAGATGACATAAGATTAAGACGAGGTAATTTAGAAGATTTCCAATCTCTAAATAACAAGAGAAGCAAAAGTCTTACCAACGCGTTGGACGCCACATATACGACATACGATATAAATTTGAACGACAGCACAACACACGTTGACGCCAATGGAAATGAGGAGCCACAGAAAGTCGTGTGCAAATTGTATGACGAAACACAAAAAAAACAGAGTATTGAAACCATCTCCAGTACAGAAAAAGAATTCTTAGAGATAGATAGAGCAACAAGAGAGCTTGAAAGAGAAATTAACAAACTAAATTCTGCATTAAATGAAGAGGAATTGCCTCAAGTAGGCGGGCGATTGTCGGTATCAGAGATCAAAAGGAGATTTGATAAGAATGACGTGTCTTCACCAAATCCTATACCAAAGCCTAGACGGAGTCACTATGGTGGAGGGTCAAACACCCCATGAATGGAAATATTTAATCATAGCTATGTTTATTATCCAACCACACCTACGTAATATTATGTCATCAGTCATAATGATAAAATACGGGCTAAATTAAAATAAAAAAATACTATTAATTCATTCCAAAGTTAGAATTATATGGAAGATATGGACTTGTCAATCATAGGCCTGTATGTATTTACAAACATTATACAAAATACATTAGTGTTACATACCTAAGTAAATTGTAATATTTATATTATACTATCATAATAAAAACCTAATAATGAGTAGCACGTCATGTAAACTGGTAAACGAAACCGTGCTGTAAAGTGATTTTAGATATAAATATCGTGTATTAGATGTAATCGGATCTCAGATTTTCATTAAGGGCATTTGCAATAATAACAATCGACATCGAAACTTGCATACCATTTGATGCTTGATGAATATATAAAATAAGTATAGTGCCTTTTATATACAGCAGGTTACGATGAGTCAAATTAAGAAGTGTGGCTACCTACGGCTACGGCGATCCAAGCGATAGCTATAGAAAATTAATGACAGCTGTAGCGACAAATAACAGAGAAGATTTTCTATTATTTGTTAAAATTTTATATTTCCTTTCAGAATCAAATATCTATAATAAGCTCGCAAAAATCCATAACATGTCTTCCTGACAAACACTCTGCAGTTGTTTGCACGGTATGGCAATTTCTTTCGAAAGCGTCGTACTTGCTATAATAGCTAAGAGTGTAACGGAATTTCTCTTCATATTAAATCATTATTAAGCCCTGTTTTCCCCTCAATTAAACCTGATTAAATCGTATATAATAAAATAAATACGTAAATGACAGCCTGAACAAAACAATGTTTTGCCATAAAATATTTCTAATATTTAGCAGCGTAGAGTAATTTATTTGTGATAACTATTATATTATATTAAATGTATGCTTATGCAGTATCTTAATAAAGAACACAATTATAGCGTCATTGGCATCGATTTTCAGAGCATTTTACGATTTCAAAATATTTTAAACAATACATACTTAACTAATGGGATAGATGGGGTAAAGGGGTTAATGAGTTAAAGTGCTCGGAAAAGCTTTGGCATTGCAGTGTTGATTACTATAATACAAACGACTAGTGGTGTTTAGCACTATGACTTAGTATGCAAGATTCCTAAATATTATTTATACAAATGTTCACATTGGGATTAGTTATTTTGTTAGTTCAGTCATTGTTGTTTAATAAATTATTATTGTCTTGATATTGTGTATTCTTTATAAAGCGGATAAAAATTAAAGATTAGAAATGCGGTAAACTATGTATAATGTAATTTTAACTTTAAAACTAAACATAAAAAATTATAAGTATTAGTTGCAAGAATTTACTCATGGTTATAATTTGCTTATTCTATCCCTTTTATATTTTATAAATCTGGGTAAGTTTGATGTTGCAGTACTGACGAGTACTTTGTATTCCTTTGGAAGTCGTTTTTGCTGTCGTGCCTGAAAATATAAAATTAGCCATTATTTAACAGTTTCTATATCCATACCTATGTAGCTGCTTTTTAAAAAAGACAGCTGCTACTAGGATGCTCTTTTATCGCAGGTTTACAAACATTTAAACGATGCAAAGACAAAGACCAGACAAGACCTAGAAAGGAACAACAATTTGTTGATCATAAAATAATTGTTGCCTCATGTGAGAAATGAGACAAGAGACTTTTACGAAGTGCAACAAAAGTTGTACTTGGTAAGCTTGCTGAAATTAGGTAAACCATGTGTCAGTGATTTTGTATATAACTACAAACTTACTAACTTTAATCTTCTTGTTGTAAATAATTAATTTATATAGCATATAGGTACTGCAAAATATTACACGAATATTCAAATAAAATAAGGCTAATACGAATGTTGATATACGATGCGTCACTAGTGGCCGAGGGGATTACCGAAAATGATTTGAGCAACGCAATGGTTTACTTACTTTATTTTTCAATATAGGCGTAAGTACAGCCAACTTCTCGACAAGTTTCACCTTAGCAGCTAATACATCAGTTTCATCTTCAGAATATAAGTCCACCAGTGTGTCGATAGCTTCAGCTAACACCCACACTTCATTTTCTTTATGTGCTTGGTCCAATATAAATTCAGTAATAGTACAAATAACATTGGAAGTTATATCATTCAAGTTATTGACTAATAGCAATGCCAGAATACCAATCATTCTGATTAAGTTTGATCTTATCTCTGGCACTTGACATTCTTTCACCCCAGTCAACATTATCTGAAACATTTTGATATATGTAATACCTCATACTTATATGTTATTATTTACACTTTATCTATGTAGATACAATTTTAGAAGAATTTCTGTTCACAATATACTTGAAAAGATTATAACTCCTTATCATTATAACAAACATAAACGGAGAAGCCCAATCCTTTGAGGATAGCCTAAAGCTTCAAACTCGCACGTCACGTATCTACGCAGTAACAAGCGAGCGTGATTGGGTTCCATGATCTGTGGAATATTTGCTATCCCTTTTACACAGATAACTACCAAGACTATAATGTGTGGGTCTGAATCATCCTGTGATGATTTTAAATACAGTATAATCTGGTACTTCAACTCACTATTAACTACCATGATATAAAAGAAATAACAAAAGTTGAGAATAAAACAGGCAAAAACATGCAATATCTTCATATGATGTGAAGTTCTAGTAAAAATCTTTTAGTCCATACCTCTATATCTGACAAAGCCAAGTCACTAAACAAACTGCAGTCACTAGTATTCCCATTCTCTCTAAACTTGATTTTGTCTAATGCCGCTCTCATGACGGCCGTCGCAGATTCCGAAACGTTCACGTTCTCAGAATCTTGTTTGAAAACTAGCTTTCCTGCATCCACCCATATTTTATACACACCATTGACACCACCAAGATTTTCAATTGGAAGTGCGGATAACAGATTGTTTATACACAATAATGCGCGTGTTTGTAAACTAAGCAACCTGAAACATAAACTACATGATACCACTATTCTTTGCTAGAATGTAGTAGCTAGTCTAGTTCTGTAGCTGCTATAAGACCTATTTTGAAAACTAACCATCTAATCACATGACATCATTATAAGATCAGTGACAGTTGGCAAAAGTTCATCTGATTAATTGTAAGCAATTAATTAATACCAAGCATAATTAAAAACCTATTGTGTCTAGTTGCCATTGTGCCACTGTGACTCAATAGGATAAGCTTATCAGGTTTATGATAGAAACAGATATGAATACTGTAGTAGTCAGTAAAACATGAGTAAACTTTTTATAGATGGATTTATTAGATTGGCTTACCTTTTATGGATCAACTGGGATCCTTCATATTCTTTCAATATTAACATAACGTTTTGTGCAGGCAGTTGGGTTCTGGCCCAAACTTTATCAAATATTTCCAAAGACACTAAAGCTTCCATCACTTCTGGTGGGAGCTTATCTTCGGCTAGAACTGAGTCATCACCATTTTCACAAAGCTCTTCATCCCCTTCATCACTTTCTGATGAGTCATTGGCTTGCATATCTTCACCGTCTAAAACATTAATAACGCAAGTTAAAAAGATATTGCTGAATAGAAAATTCACCTGTTTAGTAGTTACTACTAAGTTGTACTTACCATCACATGAACAGATATTAGCAATAATTTCCAGTGAGCTCTGTTGTGCAGTCAACATCTGTGACACAGTCTTTAACTGATTTTCCAGTTGTTGGGCAGCCTTGTCTTTAGGAGCATCCACTTTCCCTGCCTCATCACTCAATGGCACATTACTGGACAACTGGTTACACACAAGCCTGTGATCAATAGCAAGAGTAGCAGCTAGTATGGATACTATTTGATTTATAATGTCTGCGGGTAATGTTGAGATATTGCCACCACAAGTGTTTATTATCACGCCAGCAGAAAGAGTTTTCATCAAGAGTAAAGAAGGATCACTGCCTTCTAATCCTAATAAAACTTGTAGTTGCCTTTCTGCATTTGATTTTATCTTGGCCATAGCTGCAGGATTGTCTTCAACTACTACAAAAATGCATTGTAGCACAGTAGTGACAATATCACTGTTAAATGTTCCAAGGTCAAGGTAGCGAGGCAATATGTCTAGTATTCTTGACTGCCCTAAATATTTAATGGCTAGATCTGTAATTAAAAACATTATAAATGTTAGAGTTACATCATATTTGTTAGATATATTCCTCAAATTATAGGGAGTGAGACTAGTTGGTCTACTGCATTATAAAAATATTTCTGCTAGTTTCTATGTGGTCAACAAATACCTAAGTTTCAAAGTCCTTCACTTTATTTTATTTTAAATAGATGAGTTAGAATACAGTCAAATTAATACACCAATGGTGCAGGTTTCAAACAGAAATCAGGCAAATTATACCAGAGTTTAAGTAACTAGTTATATGCTTGGAAGAAAAGAGCCATATATGATCACATGGCTATTACAGGTAAGAGAGAGGTGTATGGTAAGGGATATATGGAATATATTTTGTCTGTTGACAATAAAAGCACAACAAAATAAATTTTCTTACCTGAACTTTCACAAAGATTTAAAAGCAGGTTAACACATTGAATGAATGTATCAATGTCTTCATCTTTTGTTTTAGAGCTGGCATCTGGTACCCAACTTTCTGCATGCTATGGAAATTAAATAAAGCTGATATTACGAATCTAAAAGTATATACATATATAGGTATATGTATATCATAGTACAAAATTAACATAGAACCTACAAACATTGCTATTTATTATCTTTGTATATAGTTCTTCTGTATGTGGGTATGTCACAGAACTCCTACATGGCCAAACCAATTAATGAATGGTTCAGATTTACAAACTAGTGGATGTGGTTGCATTTAAGTTGCAAGCAAACATTCAGGCATTACAATGTCAGTCAGGACCACTAGCATAATATATAAGACAAAGTTATATGTACCTCATGAAAATAACATGTGACTGGGGTCATAACATCCTGCTCCATCATGGCATCACAGGTGTCCATAGTAACAGTAGATAAGTTCCGCAAGGTCCCAGCTGCAGCATTCCTTACAGAACTAGCATGGTCAAGTAACAACGGAGCTGCGACCTTTACCAGACCACGATCCAGAACCTGCTGGACATTCTCTGGACTTTCTATCATAAGGGCTAACGTTTGTAAACCGCAATATTTTTCTTCCACATCAGCAGCCTAAAAGAGAGAAATTGCATTCTATAAAAACATAACCTAAACTTATACCGTATTAATATTTTTAATAATCAGTTTTAGAAATTAATTATCTGTAATTTACAAGAAATCGCATAGTTTACTAAAAACTAACCTGTAACTGATCCAATATGGTTTGAATTGCATTTTCTTTGCTATCAACCGGAAGCTGTTCTTCATCATCATTAACTTCAACCGCAGGTAGACTTTTCTTTGTAGGTTTAGATTTTCTAATTTTACCCATTTTGATGATTTTCTAACCTTAATATATACACGCCGCGGTATATCTTTATCTATCAAAATCAATTGACATTTTACATTTATTTTTGACAGTACTGACGTATCATTTTATTCCGCAACACCGTCTTTTCAGATAGGTCTTAAGCGCACCGATAATAAAAAGAAAATAAAAAAAATTTAGGTTTTTAACTTTCTCTACTAAATGTAACATTAAAAAGGACTGTTCCACGTAAGTATCAAGTTTATTCTTTTACCTTTTAGTTTGTGAGTGATTGCTTTTAGACTCGGCTATCTAAAGAAAGGCCGATATGACTAGTATTACACAATAACGTAATTAAGTAACAAATATGATTTTTTATTTTTATTTTCATATTACGTACAGTTAATGATACTATAGGATATGTCTATTTTATAGTCACGGTCATTGAATATATGACCCATATTAATTTGTTATTAATAATTATACTTGTGTTTAAAATTTGACAAATAAGTAGCGCAATACATAATAAAAGAGCTGACGTAAAAGAAATATATATACTTCGAACAATTGTACTTTGACTATTTTGCAACGGATCTTATTGAACTGATTTTGTTATAAAAACAATGGAAAATGATCCAATTTCGTAGTTTCTGAGTCTTCACTTTTCGTGCGCTAGTACCGTACCTACTTAGGTATCTGCTTCTTTTCTATATTTATATAATATAATTGTGCACAGGATATTTTGTCATTGTTTTATAAAGTTATCCATTATGATCCATGTCCATTTTGAGCAGGTAGCATTTTTCATTTTGAGTAGGTAGCTTCAAAGTAGGTATATGTAAGTTAATTTATAAGGCAAATGAAGCCTTTTTATATGCAGTCGGTCTAATAATCCCGAATAAATATGTCCTTCTTAATTAGTAATAAGTACTTAGAGACATTCCATTTATCTGCCTTCTAAAGTCTACTCTTTATAATCCAAAAATCTAAATCAAAATATATTTATTCATTTAGGTCACAAAGTAACACTTATGAACGTCAAGATTACACTAACTAAAAAATTACATGAATTTACATTTACCTCTACCACAAGCCTTTCACACAAGCCCTTTCCATTTTATGCCTGAACAGTAATCATCCGCCTTCTCCATGCAGTCTTCACCTGGCCGGAGGGCACACTAAGTAGGTTTTCTGTTTACCAATTCACGATCCCACTCTCAGACACATTTACATCTTATTGTCACTTATAGTTTTTTTGTTTTTTGACAATTAGTTTGAGGTAGGATTAAAAATTAACATTAAATATGATTCGTGTTGTTAGAATTAGCAATTATTGCAGTAGGCAACTGTAACACACATTAACTAAAAAAAGTCAAACATGATGTATGTTTGACTTTTTTTCCCTTCTTTAGATATATTATAATAATTATGCAAAAAAAGGAGCAAACCGAAAATAAATGCTATAGGTAGGTAGGTACATATAAATCGTCTTTATCTTATATTCCTCGATAGCGACAGAGGTAATATTTACATTTTATAAGCTATAATGTCTTTGTTGTTTACGGTACGATCTCAGCACAGAGATAGAGGAATGATAGGGTCTCTGGCACTATTTCACCGATTTCAATCCAATTACAGCAAGCATTGTGATGTGTATTTGATATTGCGTATTACATAGGAATTAGAATGACATAACACATTATGCTGGCCAGGTTGCGGGCTGAACCTAGTAGTTAATTCCTTACCTACTGCAGCTTGTATGCTTGGGCAAATCGTAATTAAGTTATTAGGTAATTCTTAGCGGCATAAAGGTGTCTTGCAAGTTGCACTATAAGTACACAATAGATGTTAATAAGATAGTTTATAGTGGACATCTAAATGATATAAAATATATGAGTGTTCTATCTACACCTCTGCTTAATCTTTCGTCGATATAATCAAATGATAAATTAAATCTTATTATTATTATTTTGCTATGTAGCCATTTTCTGACGATCAATATAAACTGTTTTGTATGCTTGTATCACAGCCTTATTTTTTGTTAGCATATCGTTATGTCCCGCCGCGCGCCGCTGGGCAAAGGCGATACTACTTTGGATTTACTAATCAGTCTATTGTTTTTCTTATGTATTAAAAATAATATAGCTATTTATTATATTTTAGTCGCCTTTACTTTTATATTGTAATACATTCAAATTTATTATAATAATGCAAAGTATAATGCTTTGAACAAAATAAACCATTAAAACTTAGCGATTACTTCACCCCATATTCGCGTCGTCGTCGCGTCTGCGATATCTAATCTCTTGTCGCCATAATTCAGTCGAAGGACTCATCAAAGGTGTCAAAGGCACCGCCCAATCATGCGGCGCTTTTGATGTGTTTCTTTGAGAGGCTTTGTTCTCGCCGCCTGTCGGTAGAGTAAATTGGAACTCAAATGCTTTTTTGTTTTGAATGATGTGAATTGTGAATATGTATAGTCGTAAACTGTAAGTGTCATCTATATAAAAATGAAAAATTTATTCGAACTGATGGTATTAGTTAGCACCTATCTTTGCAATCTATCGTGAGGTCTTGGATTCGATTTCTCGGTTCGGATAATGATATTGGGCTTTACTGTGATCAATTAATAAGCCCAATATCATTATCCGACTCAGTAGCGTAGTCACGACTATAGGCTCGATTGAAATGGGATCGACCGGGGACCTGAATTGAACATAAACGTGAGAACAATAATTTAAAGTAGGTACTTATTGTACTTTATAGTATTTTGCATAAAGTACCTCCTCTGCTTAATCTTTTACAATACAGGTTTCAATATATATATATATATATGTTTATATAATTCAGAAGAATATTCTAAATTTTGATTATCATATTAATTTATAGCTTATGAGCATAACTATGCCTTGATCTATATCATCAAACGGAGAAAATTAATATTAAACTATAAAGCATATAACCGGCAGATATAATTAATACTTTAAACAGCAAATCGTAATTCGTCGCAATCGGTTCCATTTTCTCGCAGGCGTGTAGTACTCGAAGCTCTAAGTCTGAATTGTGCTGAACTACTGACCCTTCGTAGTAGTACTTCTTAGTTATTATTTCTTGTATAAAGATTAGATACCACAAATAGAATGTGGATTACAAATTACCCCTTCCAGCTAAGCTAGAATAGGTACTTGTGATAAGAGTGGTTTCACGTCGGGAGTGCAGTGGGTGGGGTTCGAACGTACGACTTCGCGATCGCAAGTCGCTTTTATATTAGTTGGTATTATTATGTTTATCTTGTTACAAGTATTTTAAGTATTTTCTAACATTAGGAAATACCCTGCTCTTTGTAAGATTTTCACGGCAACATTCATAGGTCCACCGTGAAGAGGCCCTTCGAGAGTTTTATATTTATTACAAACTAGCTGACCCGCGCAACTTCGTCTGCTTCACATAAGAGAATTTTCCCCGTTTTTGCAACAATTTTCATTGATGCTCCGCTCCTATTGGGCATAGCGTGATGTTATATAGCCCATAGCCTTCCTCGATAAATGGGCTATCCAACACTAAAAGAATTTTTCAATTCGAACCAGTTGTTCCTGAGATTATCGCGTTCAATCCAACAAACAAACAAACTCTTCAGCTTTATAATATTAGTATGGATTATTATGTTTGTAATTTTAACGGAATTGATTAATCCCCAATTGTACCAGAATTTTATTTCTGGCGTTGACGAAATGCCATACATTATACCCGGTTTCTGAAAAGCAGATCAACATAAACATTAGTTAACAGACGTTCAAACGCATATGTCAACAGCTGTATTAGCAACAGACAATCAAATCACTTGATATGACTATGATTTTTATAGCAAATGCGACTGCTGTACATAACTGTCAGGTTTGATCGCCGGGTCGGGTAGCAGTACGGAGTCTGCAAATGTGCCTGGTAGATGGCGAAAGGGCCTCTATTACATAGGAATTACAACCATATTTGATAAAGGTAGGCACAATAGTCACAATACACCTCCGTTCAACCCTTCGGGAATATAGGTGTGAGGTATGTCAATATAATACATATATAAATATGCAATTTATACTTATAGATAATAAAATGGTAGAGAGGTCAATTCGGTACATTGAATATATTTACAAAATATCAATTGTGTGGTGATTGGTAATCGATACTGATGCCAAAAATGCATTCAGTAAATTTTTGTCTGTCTGTCTGTATGTGCATGCATGGATAAAAAACTATAGAAGGGATTTTAATCAAACTTGGTACAATTATAGCTCTTAATCCTGGGCAGGTTTTAGGATACTTATATACTAAAAAAATGATTGGGAATCGATTCGTTTAATCTATACTAATATTATATAGCTGAAGAGTTTGTTTGTTTGGTTGAACGCTCTCATCTCAGAAACTACAGGTTCTAATTGAAAATTCTGTTAGTGTTGGTTAGCCTATTTATCGAGGAAGGCGATAGGAGCGGAGCATCAATGAAAAATGTTGCAAAAACGGGAATAATTCTCTTATGTGAAGTAAACGAAGTTGCGCGGATCAGCTAGTATACAGTATATAGTATACAGCTACCTTGTCAGACCCGTGAAAGTGTTGTTGTGTTAGGTAGTCTCAAGATTAAATTATATTTATATAATCCTTTTAAGATAATATTATGTGAAAATTACCCCGAAATAATCAATTTAAAATTAAATTAAAATGGAGAAACTTACATGGCAATATAGGCGGCACACAATGCCTATCGGATAACGACGGCTTGGGGTCATGACCTCTGTCTTGACCACAGGTGCCGCTTATCAGTTAATCGTATGATCACAGAGAAACAGATCTTTATGTAGCATGTCGGTTTCGCGGACTGCCTGCATTAGCATGATGCGATCCTTGGTTCATGGCCAAGGCCACAGCCAGACGATTGTGCAAACGAAACACATTACCGTAATGACCACACGGAAGGAATTTTCGCACTAAACCGACAAATTAGACGACCTACCAAAGTCAAGAAAGTCTTACCCAATTGATTGCGTGCGGTGCTATAAATTTCGGCATCATTCAAAGGCAGCGCAAAAGCTACCGAGCGTGATGAAAGATACCGCCAGCATCTTTTATGGTGTGTTTATTCTATAGCTTTTGACATTGTCGCACAGGCACCGCCACACAATTAAATATAGCGAAGCCGATGACTTGTGATGTCACACTAAAAAAAAATGCTTGTCTTTGGGGAAAATGTACATTTTAACGTACAGTAACTTTTTTATATTCATGATTTCTGCAATCTCTTTTGGGTTGGACAGGGCTTTTTGTACATATTGCATAACCATTCGATGTGCCTTGTCGAGTATACAACTAGCAGCAATCATCACTACACTAAACTTATGGTGCAGTCATATAAATTTTGTACCTATAGTTATTGTGTCTACAAAAAATTTCGGTCGCAGCTGCAGCTGTTATAATAACTTTAGCAGTAACTAATCTAAACTAATCAATAATCATTGAAGTCATACACAGGCAGCGATGACTCATTGGTGCTGGTTTATGATATGGTTGCTCAGATTTTACTTACTTTGCACTGCATAACTTATTAAAAGGCATCACGGCCACGAAACTACCGCCCCGCATGAAGTATTTTTACGCTAACAATTTTGTTTTTAAGCTGTAATGCATAGCCACAAAGGTTGACTTTGCCGATTTTAATACTGAGGCCAGTAATATTGCTTTTAAGGTAGTGTTTACGGCTAATTATATTTTAATTATATTATTATATTATTAAATTATAGTACTTTATGGACTGTATTCATGTTTTACCACTGTAATCAATAAATAAATTATTATTATTATTATTAATTATTATTAAGTAGAAACCACCCGCAATTTTTGATGCAATTGTTTCTTGATCTAAACATCTTCGAGAATTTTCTCGTTAGGGTTAGAAAGGCACGCATGTCGAAAGCGGCAATGCTTGTAGCGTTTTTTCGTGGCCCTTGGTTTAATAGAACATCTAAAGCTGTTATAAAAAGTCTAGTTGGTTTATCTCCTTTAGTTTGCAGTACATATTAAATAAACATACAAACATTTAAGCCCTCTCAACCCAACCGCAGAGCCGGGCGCCGGAAGGCGCGAGATGACCTCTAGCCACCCTGAGGTTTGACTCTTGGCTTGACTTTGAGGTTTGGCTTTGTGGGCCTGCCCGCCATCCGTTCAGCACCAGGTCCGAGAGGCGGCGTGCGTGTTCCCACGCGCGCCTCTGTTTCGAGTCCGTTTCTGTTTCGGGTTCTATAATGTGAGAAGTGCCTCTTTTGGGTAGGTCTCTTTGGGTAGTGGCCTGCCGTTTCATACGGCGGGCCATAACCTCAGCGGGGTCGCGACCGCAATGCGAAAGCGATTCGCGCGGCTCCGCCGATAGTGGTTTTGTCAAGGAACACCGTGGTAGGTTTAGTCGGTATTCCGGGAGGTACATTATTTCTTTTCCATCTTTCGTTTACCCCGGCGAGTCCGACATAATCCCTCCGCCCGCCCCCGCGGTAGAAAGGTAGGAAAAGTTAATTCCTTAGGTATTGTATAAAAGCATTTGTTCCAAGTACCTATTACATTGATTGTTGATACTTTACGATACGTTTGAATGTCGTGTCGGTAGCTATTATTTGGTCCTATAAATACCTAAATAATATTTTACATTATAAATAATTCGACGGCATACCTATATAGGTATAACAAACTGTACAAGTATTTGCCATATTTATTGACGAATAAATTGCTAATATTTTTCCAACTCTGAAACGTGCTATTATTAAGGAAAACGGTAGAGAAAAGTTGCAAGCTCAACACAAAAACATTAGGTATACTTACATATACTTATATCTAGAGATGGATGTATTTAGTAAGTAAACAGCGAACATTCACTTCTCCGCTCCACGAGCTCCATCTCGTTAAGTGAATGCTGATTGATTCGGCCGACAGGGGTGGCGACTGGCGAAAATTAGACGGTAATTGAGTTTTAGCTGACGCCGAATCATCAATCACTCAGATAATGGGATTAATTTATTTTCCGCGTTCTCATTACACGGCACATTACATACTACGGGTCTACAACACCTATTTATTCAAATAAAATAAGCTAACGATAGTGATAGAAATTTCAAAGTTATTTGTTTCGCTGTTAGTAAGTCGCTTTGTTGGTGGCTCTAGCGTGGGATACAAAGTACGCTTATTTTTTAAATGAAGTTTTTAATTTACTCAACCTTCGTCTAAATCATTTAAATAATTAAGAAATAGCGTAGGTTGATATGTTTTGTACATACATACCCATGTAAGTATTTGCTGGTATGTATATATTTATAACCACAAATAAGTAACGCATTTACAACAATGAATATTTTAAGGATAGCGCTTGTTACTGTAATACTAAACTAAAATTACATGCTACATTGCTAATTTCCTCATTCTCTTTCACAAAAGTAAACAAACCCATAAAGGCGTATAGATTCTGGCAGATAGATCCTGTTCAAACTTTAGAGGAAAAGATCGAATAGAATGTGCAAACATGGAAGCGCCCGCACGGCGCCAACTAACTATCTACTGCGCTAACTATGAAGATGCAGAGAGTTCGATACTACCCCGTATCCACCCTCAAGAATATCCACCTATTTAGTTTAGTTATGAATATGGTTGGGCTTAAATATACCTACCTATATGCGTTGCAACTTGTATATACAAGAATTTAAAAAATCTACTGTACAGATAAAGATCTTTTTACTATTAAATAACTTAGTTACTTTCTTGTTTGTGTTTGTTATATGAAGCTTCCCTTTTTTGCAGCCAATGCTTTATTAATAATATATTGTTTTTAAAATTGAAACATAATTTGTTATAAAACTTGAAAACACGTTTGTCTTGCAAAATGGTTGATTCGATCAAAGCGGGGACGCTTCCTTCCAACATTATAAATTACAGGGTCATAAAAGTCAATAATGACCAGCAATTATTTTAACTGCTGTTTAGTTGTTGTTCGTATACTGGAACAGCCACATTGTCCTACAAATTGTCAGTTTCGCGGTAACACTACCGACTACAACAAGGACAGTGACGTGAATCTTATCTACCAATTTTACCAAAAGATACATACCTACTCGATAAATAAAGTTTTAATAACAACACATTTGATAAAAAAAATTACCTTTTGGTGAGTTAACTTAATAAGAACAGTTACGATGACGAGTGTACCAAATCTTTTCTTTTTCGTGAACTCTGCACCATAGTGTCTTCGTATTATAATATAATCTGTGTCCATAGTTTACTAACAGATATTTAGTAAATCCTCTTTTCACAGATTTTAACGAATATATCTAATAGACAAGACTCGGCGGTGGTCTCAAATGTTAATGAATCTGTTGTTCTTACGATTATGCTGGCAGGAGAATTCTCGAACGAAGCACGTGTTTGCTTAAAGATTAACTAAGGAGGTAACAAATACTAAATAGACAAACTGTGTTTTTTTAAATACTTAAGAATATTGTTTATCCATTACTAACGCTTGATTAAGGATAGAGCTTTAGGATAAAACTAGCTTCCTATTATGTTTTAAAAATTAGAAAACCTGTTGAATCATGTATTGTAAGAAGGTAGCTAGTCAAGTACAAAGCACATACCTACACGTACCATCTTATAAAACACATGCTTTTCATTAAGTAGGTATAAGATATACTTAGTTAATTTGAGTTTAATAAATAACTTTTCTAAATTATAGACCAAACACCAATATTTACTTTATAACTTCTCTCATCACAAGCTTTAGGTACATCTACGACAATATGAACCTTATATACCTATAGTATATAACTTCACGCCTATAAGTACATACATTCCCGGAGGTGTAGATAGATATATGTGTAACATCCACCAATCGTGCTTACGTAAGTAAGTATCACGTTATTGGACACGAGCCTATTGCCGTCTACAGGCCACGTTATCAAACTCCTAGCCGTAACTGGTAATTTCTTAAAATTGCTCAATAACTCTTTGTCTAGTTAGGGAGCAGAACCCAAGACCTCGTGCTTGACCTAAGACCAATTTTATTGCCACGGCACCAACGAGCCAATCTACTTTGCCCTCAAATGCTTAGGTTCTGTTCAGAGTTGTAGACATCGATACTACTTACCTATTTATAACAGATTAATACCTCCCTTATAAATAGGTACATAAATGTGTATGCGCTATGGCGATGGTGATGTACGTAAGTAGGTATACTTAACTACTTACAAATGCATAATGACAAATTTTTCCGAAAGTCCTTGAATTAAAATTCAATAGTTCAATCTTAATCTGCAATAACTCATTTAGGGAATTTTTATTTCACGTAAATGTAAAATTAAAGCGTAACTAATGAAAGGGTAGGGCGCGCCCGGCAGATGCGGCGCGGGCGCGGCGGCGGCGGCGGCATCTTTGTGCCGCGCGCCTCATTTACATATGTTTCAAAATCTGGCCGCGGGACGACTGACTTGTCGACTCCCCGCTAGTGTTGTCTGACTTAACACCTGTCGACAATTTAAATTTAAATAAATCTCATTACGGCGCACTCTCATTATATTTTCCATTAAAAAAATCTAAGTGATTTCGTAACATGTAGAATTACTGGTTTGCATATACATTGATACGTTCGTATGTTCGATTTATGTTTGGTGTAGAGCGTATATCATATTAAAAAGTTGACTAAACCTAATCATCTTTGAATATTTAGTTCAGTGTCGATGTCGGTCCGGTACCGCCTGACTGATTCGTCGATTTTAAGGTAGAAAGACAGCAAGCCTGCAGCGGATTATAAAAATAAATACATTCGTGATGGTGTTAGGTAGTTTATCGCAATAATAAAACAAATATCAGGCTTTTGTGTTCAGGTCTAGTGCCTAGGGTTTTAGAGCTCATTAAGAAGCATTATACAGGAAAGGTAGGTACCAGAAATTGCAATTCTTACGCCGTCAGAGTAGCAACTCCTACTTATTTGTTACTAGCTGTTCCCCGCAGTTTCACCCGCGCTTATAATTACAGTTTCGCTGTCGTGACTTGTAGTGTGATGTTCTGTAGCTTATGTTACTTCTGGATAAAGTAGCATTCTAATTATAAAATAATGGTTGTAAACGATATGAAAGAATAAATATAAATCGATTAAGTAGTTTCAGTTTATCGATAACAAGGTAGATAAGTTTAGTTATTGCGAACATAACAACATACGTAATTGTTTTTATATTAATATTAACCTTTTTTCCACCTGGTATTTGTAGATGTAAAAATTCGTCTTTACAAATAGGTACATGGAATTATTACTACTTTGATTGTGCGTAACTAGATAAATAGATTAGATCCCTACATATTAGTTCCATCCTAAAAAAAGATCCGTGAGGCACACTCTACTTTGGTGTGTTACAAGCAAGTGAAATCCGATCATGTTACAAAGACCAACTTTGTGCTTACCTAAAACAGCGCAATTTTGTACGCCATTGTGTCACAGCTACTTACAGAAAAATATAGTTTCGTAATTTGGTTGGTCGCTGTAAACAGTTTAAGAAAAACTTACATAAATCGGTTCTGCTCGTTGTGGTCACTCACCATAACCACATTTCGATTTCGCTTCGTTTCGGTCGCTTCTCGAAACCTAATCAACTTGTATCCTCCTTGGTAAATTTGTAGCCATTCAAGTATAAAGTACTTAGGTACGTCGCTCATCATTATTGATGCTAACTATAAGTACAGGTGATTGAACAGAAGCTTTTATGGTCAGTGTAAGCTGTGACTAGTTATTGTAAGTAACTCCGGCTTCACCAGCCATTTTGCCACGAACTTTGTTTCCATCCAAGTAGTTGTCCTACTCTTTAACTTTTTCTATCACTGGTGACAGGATCCTACACAGAATTCTGAGCAATTTGTTACCAACATTCTGTCTATTTCAAGTACGTTTTCGCAAAACACGTTAGGACTGAAGTACAGAATAGCCGTGCTTGTTCACTATTTATTTATTTACGGTGGCCCATAGCTTAATTTTGTTTCCTTGGCATTGCCGCCGCAATTTTAAGGAAATAGTGCATGTCCATGGCTGGTTACAGCTTACCATCAAGTGGCTGATCTGTCACCAAAAGCAATATATTCTATCACATCATATATATTTTATCACATACACACAACATCATCTAGCCCAAACTAAGCGGAGCTTGTACTATGGGTACTAGACAATGGATAAACATACATATATACTTATTTTTTGTAAATACATACATATTATACATAGAAACACCCAGACCAAGACAAACATCCGTGTTCATGCACACAAATGTTTGACTTGTGCGGGAATCGAACCCGCGACCTCAGGCATGGCAGTCGGTTACACTAACCACTACGCCATCGAGGTTACATGGATAAAAAGTGTATTATTTTTGTTCATCAACATCTACTTGGAGTACTTACAGCGAAGTGATGTTTGAACTTTAATATTTTAGGAACCGGACATGTTACAACTCGTGAAACCTGGAAACTCAAAATCAAATCCTGCAAAGTTATAGAACGCACGCCTTTCATGCTTTAGACCTTTCCTTTTATGTAAGAATTCTACATATTGCTTGCCCTATTAATCGACTTCGCCTTCATCGACTTTTATAAGTAGGTATGTAATTATATATTTTGTTGTTTAAATATGCCTTGTCAGCCATAGGTACTCTGCTAAAAGGAAAAGTATTACTTTTTATCACGAGTAAGATTGTCAAACTTTGTTAACGGAAATTACGCAGATTATTTAAAAACGCGTCAATTAACAGTCACGTATTAAATTATTGTCAGTGAAGTAAAAATATACCTATTTATATAAGTCAGTAAGTAATAAAGTTTTGGTTGTAAACACATTTCCAAGCACTGAAGACAGGAGCACAAAAACTGTCATCAAAAAGGCTGAAGCATAAAGCAAAACGAGTCGATGCAACAAAGTGGTAACTTCACTAAGCTGCAGCGCGAGCCGCGTGCCCGCTCCGCGCTCCGGGTCGAACGCGGCGCGGCGCCCGGTAGCCGCCTCTCGAGCTTTCTTCATAAATCAAAAAGTTGTTTTTGTGTCTTATCGGCGGATAATCGGCGGCTGCTACCGAGCTGCCACTACCTCTGTCCCCACCACCCCCGACCCCACCGCTATCGTCCAGATGGACATTAACTTTTTGTCGAATTTTAATGGGAATTAAACATAACGAACCGATAATCATTAGGTCCCTCACTATCGACCGTTCTCGATGCCGCTAAATGGAAGCTATTAAAGGATTTTAGTGTAATAGATAACAAAGGGTAATAGGTACATAGAAAAACATGAGTGATCGTTTGGAATGTGTAGTGACTGTGTCAAGGTAGAGTGACAGTAGCTTTGTGTGATGACTAAACTTCAAAAAAAGATAGGTATGTAAAATGGTAAGCATTTAGTATAAATTCCTTCTAAAGTAAAATGCATTAAGTTACAGGCTATTCCTATTTAATTTTTAAGTAATATTTAACAAGTTAGCCTATCGCACCTTTCTTGTATTCATAAGTTAGACTTGGTTTTAGTACGGTTTTGCTTCCAGTTACGTTTAGGTGCCGCGTAACAGTTTCGTCAAACTAATTATAATTAACACGTACCGGGTAATTAATTTTTGTAATCACGCATAGTATCATTCTCTGTGTTAGATAGCACAGAGTTTCCTGAAAGAATAACCCAATACCAATAGATTACCAGAACGCGATCTAACGACAAAAACTTGCGCGTCTGTTCAAATTTAAGCACTAACCTAGAGCCTAAACACTGTTTCTTAGAACATTATCACGTGCGAGTGCGAGACAACGCGTTACAGTGTGCATAAGTGCCTTTGTCTCGTTCTCGCGCATGCAATGACAATGCTTTTAGAGATGGTAGCAAAAGTATTAACCAACACTAGAAACAAGTCATCAGGCCCAAAGTACTTACCTTAGTACTTTAGTTAACATTATAAATTGGCCATAAATAGTTTGTAACACGCCGTTTTACAAGAAGCAAACCTACGACCCGCAATGCAATGGTTCATAGGATAAATTAACAAAATCACTAATATAAGAACTCTGTTCAGTTCGAAGTAACTTAAACAGTCTGTGTCACAGTAAGTATTCTAGGTAGGTATACACCACACCTGCTTATACAGCTCAGGTACAGTCAGAGATGTATTTTCACTAACTTTGCGCCACTTTGCTGGCACGGGAATCAAACCTATGAGTTTAAGATGGTAAATATATAAACCAACGAGAAGATATGTATTGAATCAATTTAATTTATAATTTTATATGTAAGTAAGTATAAGTATACTAGATGTGTCCGCGGTTTCACCCGCGTTTATGATAACTGCGCCGCCCCGGTGGGTCGTAGCGTGATGTTATATAGGGGATCCCTTCTTTTCGCATAATGTTCTTTGTCCTAATATACTTCGGCATAACGATTTTGGCACAATTTGTTTTGGCATTATAATACTACGGCATAATTTTTTTAGGCATACATTTTATGTTGGCATAATCATCTCAAAGACTAATTTGTTTTGGCATAAATTTGATTCGCATAACGTTAGTTAGTGACAGAACCGAATTGCTGCATAACCGACTCTACGTAGTCTTGTTTGTCCTACCCCTAGAGTGTAATTTAAAATCGTGTAGAAGCGTAGGGGCGAGGCGGCCCGCGGGCTGAGGAGCAGGCGGTTGCGACCGAGCCGCCGCGGCTGAGGCTGGCCGGCGAAGCCGGCCAACAAGCCGAAGCTGCGGTGGTGAGCGAAAGCCGTCTGCGACGATTAGCACGCGTGGGGCCGCCGGAGGCCCGCAGCGCCGGAGCCGTGACATTAATAAATTTATGCTTTAGAATATTATGCTTAATCATGATTAGGGTTAGAGAAATTATGCTTAAAAATTATGCGTAAGCTGTTATGCGTAATTATATTATGCGAAAATATAATTATGCCAAACAAAATTATGCTAAGTTATATTAGGTCTTAAAATTTTATGCTAATGGATAGGGATCCGTTATATAGCCTATAACCTTTCTCGATAAATAAGCTATCTAACAAAAAAAGATTTTTCAATTCGAGCTCGTAGTTCCTAAGATTAGCGCGATCAAGTTTTATAATATTAGTATAGATTTACTGTCCATTTCGCTGATATTTGTGTGCGACGAACGTCCCGAGTTCGATTCCTAGCTCGGTCAGTGTCATAGGAGTCTTCAGTTAGAAAATTGTCAGTAGCAACATGGTCTCGGGAAATGTGCAAGGTAGATAGAAATAGGCTGGCCCTCTATTATGTTGGATCTAAAAACATAGCTTGCGATATCTTCACCTTTACCTGCCGTTTTGGGATATACAAACGTAATGCAACATAAGATATCTACAAAATATTTTGTATTGAGATAATATATCTGTCTAATAACAATGAATAATTACCAACGACCTTTAAACTAGCTGACTAGAAAGTGACGTTACGTATATGAGTCATCAATGTTCACGTAATCTCTGGGCAGTGTCAGTACGGTGCGTCATTATGCACGGAGACATAATTCGGCGTAACGTGCGGTGATGAGCGTGTTGTATGCGCATAGTGGCGGCGCGGCCGCGGCGGGCGGCGACGGTCGGCACGTTCGTGTCAGCACATCTACTTCGCCTAATTGCACCCCCGCAGCGTGATGGATGGTCCGCGCCGGGCCGGCCGCCGACCCCGCTCCGCGCCCCGCACACACCCCACAACACACCCCTCAGGCACAAGTCACAAGGGTTGTTCCCAGAAATTCCATTATCGTCCCACTCGCCGCGTGGGCCGCTTCATTTAACATTGACAACGCGCCGACTGCAACAATCGTTTCATTGTGTTTGACACACCAGTTTCTGAAATTCCACTATTTCTTAGATCAAATTACTTAGAAACTCATGCCTCTGTAAACTTAGGTAGGCAGCTTACAAAAAATCCAATTAAATGTTTTTTAGATTAGTCTAACTACCACGAAGTGCGTAATTATCTTACTCTTGACGATTTATTTTTATAATCTCACGCACATTGGTACTTTTGATACAAAGAAGAGCCAACCTCGTAACAACTATCGACGGATTACCGAAAATAACTTATTGCTTGTTGTAGCTAAGCTGATAGCAAATATTAATCTCACATAAATAGGTACTCACCTAGCTTTGAACTTATTAATTTTGTAATTATGAATTTTGTCATCTAGTTTTTTAGTAAACAAATTAATAAGAGCTATTAAAGAAGATAACTGACATAATTTTATGGTGCATTTTACTGCAGTATATTGTTCCCGATCCCTATAATCGATGAGACATCCGAATCCGACCCCTAATCGCCATTTTAATGTTTTCGGTTTTATGTTCTTCAAAGAAATAACAAATGCTAAAGGCCCTATAGAATTCCATGATTTATAAACATCGTCGTAAAGAAATGTTTCATGGTACACATTAAAATATACCTAGATATAAAAAACAGTCCGTCGCCGATCAAAACTAGAAAAGCGCCGGCGTTACACAAACGCATAGGTAGGTAGGTATTAAGGTATAGTACTGTAGGTATATAGCATTAGGTGAAAATAAAATATGGTTACCCTTTGTGTTCGCGATACAATAAAATTACAATGAAGACCTATATCGTCGGGTTCATTTTACAGATCGGAAATGAGTTGTGGCTTGCGTTGCATTGCGTGTTGTTTTGTTTGTTGCTTGCTTATAGCTCACACAGTATATCGGTACGTATAAAGCGCGTATGTAGCGTAATAAAAGGGGTGTAGGCAGAGTATTGATTACGAGGCTGTCGACAAAAATCCACCCTTTTCCGGTCGATCGTATGGAACGGAAGCGAAAAAAGATCAATATTTGGACAGAAATGATTATAACGCACACGACCGGACGCGAATACGCTCACCGGCGCTAATAAAACGTAAAGAACAGGATGCGATTTTCGACGGCATCATGTTAACTCGTCTGTTCTCAGCGTTCTCTTGTCACAACAACGTTCAGGTTTTTAGTCGCGTTGAATGCGATTCAATTGAATCGGATATCGAGCCCCGAGGCACACAATCGGTCTACAGTTTGTATGCCTCGAGTCGCGTCCCGAGCCTCGAGCGGCGAGCGCATTCTCATTGAACCGGCATCGCGCACTTCCGCGACACAATCTGATCCTACAGCTATTGAATATGATCCTCTGTTTATTTTGCATGTGTTTACCTGAATTGTAAATCTTAATACGAGAGTCTATCGACATACTGAGAAGAATAGAGACGCTATGTATACGTTGTATTTACACATAAGTATTTTTCCTTAAAACATATTTAAATGGCAAATGAGGCATAAATTAGCTTTGTTGTTTCATCTGTCAGGCACATATTTCATCAGAAATAAGTGTTATTTGCCCAGCTATATTCCCCAGTTGACACGTATACGAGCAATTCTAAATCTTGAAATCTATTTTATTGATAGACTTCTACACATTTGATATGAAAATCTCTTTTACACATGCTAGTTTAATGCGTGTATCTCTGAAAATGTACACAGAAGTTTATTACACGGTATTGTTTGAGGACACGCACGTAATGAAGGGCAGCCCTTCTAACCCGGGAATTAGTGATCACATGCCCGCTGCGCCATAGAGGCAGTGTAAACAATCTACTAATATTACCTTACGACTACACTTATGTTAAACATTGAAATTACATTACCTACTTTATACGGCTTCTATCACAGTTTATTTTTAAAAACACTACCTAAAGAATACTTACCTATTTAAAATTACACTGGTCGCAGGGGTTTATTCCGCATTCGACCCTCATGTTTCGTCCCGAATGTAAAAATACGCATTCGCCCCAAAAATTGTTCCTCATATGCACCGAAATATTAATTTCTTAACGTAATTCCTATTTCGTCTCGAATTATGTTTCTATTTTGACCCTGTTTTTTTATAATAGATTTTGATGTACTGTCAGCCAAAAAATATTTTGAAATACCTCCTTGATCTCTCGGCGAAACTTTGGGCTTATGATTGCATGACATTACGAGCCTGACATTGAAAAGACTTAAAATAATTTTAAACATGTTTTGTTTTGCTAACCATAATAATATGCTAAACATGTAGGACGAAAAAATAATAAATAACGGGACGAATGCGGAATAAACTGTCGCAGTGAGACTCTCCGTTACCATAGCTGCTGAAAAGTAACCGAAACAATTCGTATACAGTAATTTAATTACAATTTACTGCATGATAAACGATAATTTGTACATAAACACAAACAACTGCGTTTACCAGCGCAAAACAAGTATTAGGATATAAGGATCAAACGCTAGCAACGGCAAGAGCTAGCAAAACTGTTTCTAAAAAAAACCGGTTCTTTTGTCATCAGACCTAAGTTGAAATAGATAACGTGACCCTATGACAGTAATGGGGTAATGACCCACTGCGAGTACCTCAGAAACCCACACGAACGAAAAAAACGAATAAGAAAGTCAAAAGCTATTTACATCCCACAGTCTGCACGAATAATAAAAATTATCAGCATCATAAAATAACAAGTGCTGTTTAATGCATCTCTTACGAACGTTTCCGATCTGTGTTACAAGACTAATGCGTCTATAAAAAATAAATAGAATCTTCATCTGTAATTCTTTTTGTGGTATTTACACTCGGCCGATAATAATTTCTTCAAAGTTTACACTTGCTTGATAATAATTCTTTCTTTATTTACGCTAAGGCAATGATTCCGGGTTATTTACACAAGTTGATAGATAAAGGGCGATAGGCAAGCGGTGTTCTTGTCATGAGAAAGAAAAGTAAACAAATAAAGAGATCCTAGTCGCGAGTCGACTGTGTAACACCAGGGGTTGCTTTGATAACACAAACAACCAGATACTAAAATTAGATACTTTGTACGTTGAAAACTTTATTGAAATACCGCTTTGTTTGTCGGGCTGTACTTCAGTTCAACACGCGCTTTAAACTGTTGTAATAATATTTGTCGTCAGATTAGATTACAGTTTTCATTCCTTTGGTCGCCGAAAGCCGAAAAAGAATTTCTATTAATGTTGCACGAGTATTTTTACCATACCTATACATTAAGGTATTTTTGTTTTCATGTACAGTCCAGGAAACAATAATAAACAAACAATAAGTTCATATTTAAACTGACCTCAATTTAATGTTCGTCCCTGGTTATGATATTAAACACTCAACAGCTTTAGACAACATATATGATGTTATGTTTTTAATCATTTTGATATTGATTTACCAAATTTAATAATAGGTAAGTTCGAGGTAATGTAGTTGATTTGTTACCTATTATTGGTAAGTTCGATTAAATGCTGTGTGTCCTGACACAAGAACCTTGGTTTTTATAGAATTTAAACACGACGAATCATCATAATTATTATTATCATCACTAGAATTTTACATTTAAAACCAATTTAAAGGACTTTAAAATTGTGTTAGTTTATGTCGTGGTTATAGCGGAGGATAAAGTAGGAACCACAACATATGTCCCCGAAAATATGTGGATACACAAAGATTTAAGTTGGCTGATTTCTGAAGGATTATTCTTGGTGGGTGCGCCAGGCGGGAATCTAACCATAAGTAGGTATAATGTTTATAATAACCACCTAATCATATTGCATGGCCTTTTAAACGGCGGTTTTTATTTTAGTTCGTGTCAGCGACTACTAAAAAGAGCGAATGCTTGCCCAGACCCAATGACATTTGACACGCGTTTGCCATTTTAACTTGGCCATTACCGAAACATGTCCTGGATGAGGAAGAATAATTGTTATGTTAGTGTACGTACAATCACACACGATATACTTCCATTAAGTTTTTGTTTGTATCATCGTATTTAGTTAATGTAAGAATTTAGAAATTTTCTAGAAAGTGGTTTCACGTCACAGTCGGTCTGCGCGCAAGAGCACTGAGCACAAATTCAAACCTGTAATTTGAATATGGAAGGCGGCGTGGCTGGCTGAGGCCGACCACTGCGACCGGCGTGCACTGCGGATTGCCTCATTAAATAAACCACGTGAAACTAGCCCTACTGGGGAACTGTGCTTTTCGACATCTGCGTATCATTATTCTGCCAATTATGAGACGACACTATCACCCGAATGAATGATCAGACTGCCTACTGTTACTAACTTGCATGGCCATTCAATACTAGGTATTAATATGCCGCCACATTTGCTTACACAATGAAAACATGAAACAATTGACGTTGTTTTATCGAGTGTCAGTGGCGGCGACGAGTACATTAATGGGCTAGTTGTTATTGAAGAGGACACATTCGTAGAATGTCGGAAATAGCGCTTCCGAGTAACTCTTGCATTGGATCTCTTGTCGGTCGTCCCGTGTTTATTTATACAACTTCTGTAATCTGATGGCGGCCGCCGCCGGCTGCGATCGGTGATCGTATCACTTCACGACTAGAATAACTGTCTTGACATCAAAGAAGGTCAATCTGTTTTGTAATGTTGAGACAAAGTTTTAAACAGTTGTTTATCTAAATGCTAACCGAACTAGGCAGATATTGATAGGTAAGTGTTCGAATGAAAATAATTGATATAATGTGAGAAACGACCCAACTTAAATTTTATGTTAAGTACGTTCCATATTTTATCTAAATTGAAAGTTATTAGAATAGATAGATGTACAAATTAGGAACCAACCTTTTGAGTGGCGTTCACCTACAGCCTCCTACACAGAGATATTAATTGTAATGATACCTACGTGTAAACTGTGCGTGGGCGAAGGTAAGAGATAAGGCGCGAGGAAGGTATCTACATGTGTGTGGTAGGTAAGTGGGAACAGATCGGAGGTTTGCGGCTCGATTTGCGGCATCGTCGGCGGCATCGACACAGTGGTCGGGCGCGCGGGCGGTTCGGGCTCGGCCGCGGCGGCGCGGCGAGATCAAAGCTCGGCGCGGGTCGACGCACGCGGCTCTCGATCGCCCGCGTCACGCCCCGCGCGCGCACACATCGCGCGCCGCCCCGGCTCGTCCGCCTGCGCCTGCGCATGCTCGTCGCGCGTCTTCCACTCAACAACGAACGACCTCAACTCAATTCGTTTGGCCGACTGAGAGATGCCGCCCTATCGGCACTCGACGGCCGGCGTGCACAAAATAACACTCAAAGAAACCTACCTACCATCTTTGAACCGGTTATTGTTTACAAACGACCAATGTTTAATGGCCATAAATTGCTTGAACGAAATATCGCGGCCTTGTTATTCTCAGAGCATGTTCCTTCCGTATTACAAAGCCGCTGTGAAAAGTATCAAACAGCGATCACTTAAAAGTAAATTTGTTTGATTACTTTCATGACTTGGTGTCGAGTTATATATACGTACCTACATATGTCGATCCATGATTGCCTCCAAAAGTGAACCAATACATAGAACGTTAATAGATTTACTTACCCAAAATGTTATACACATTTTAGTTTAATTACAGGTTTAGAGCATATTTTAATTAAGTTCGTTAGTAGTAATAAACTTTATACACCAAAATTCTAAGCTACTTAATTCATCGCGTGACTGACACGACGCGACAGCGACGTAGTCACGTAGCCATTAACTTCCACCCTTGTTGAAAAGTGCTTTTCTCCTAATCGCCCTAACAAATAAATCGTAGAAAATAATGAAACTCAACATGTATCTAAAAGACCGTTGGACATCCAGTCTTGAGTTTTGTGATATGTCGTATCATATCGGTTCGATTCTTAATAAATTTGCGACTAATGGAAGTTACGTGTGTAGTAACGTGCAAGATTGTAAAGAAGTTTACAATATGTTTTCTTAAATAAATACACGGGAACCGCTGAATGGATTTAGATGACTCTTAGAGCACAGATAGCCAATGGCCAATTTAACAAGTAGGATTACCTATTAATTAACCTTTTTATCCCTGTAAAACGTTCACGTGGGATTAATTCATGCGAATGTGGATACTATTAAGTAGACTAATTAAATAACGGGGACTCTGAGACCAAATGTAAAGTAATAGTTATAGAATAGTTTATAAAAAACCGACATATTATAATCTACTAGTCTACTACTGTCCGTGATTTGCTTGCTTGAAAGGCTTTTACACTACATCCGAAATCTAATCAAAATTTGATCGGTTTAGTAACACGACCTTAATTACCTGTCTAATTTATAAATAAATAGGACTCAAGACAAGAGGCAAACCTAGTTTCTATTTAAATTTTTTTACTTCTGTAAAGCCAGATACTGAACTCATTCATAATTGAAATCACTAGGTATGCTTATCAAATTTTTATGTCTATCCATATGTGTTTTTATCGTAATAAACTGACAATGTTCAACCGACAGCAAGCCACGCAACTCGACTAGGTACAACTTCCTAATAAAAGAAAATCTTAAGTACCTACTTATTTTTATAGTCATAAAATCAAAGTAGAGGCGCTGGCACAGTGTAGCACGGCATGGTACGGTGCGGGCGCGGTGCGGGCGCGGCGCGGACGCGGCACGGCTCGGTGTGCGGTGGTTGTGTGTCGGCACTCGGTGGCGTGTCTGACGGGCATCGTAACGCAACGGGTTGAATTAATTAGTAGTGCACCGCTCGGCGGCCGCGCCACTCACTGTCTTTATAACATAATTTGCACTTCGTGCGGCGAGATCAAAGCCGAGGCCGTTCAATGGCGGCGCCTTTGATCACGACGAGCCTTTAACTACCGCCGCCTCCGCCAGCCACGCCTCGAAATAGTCAATTTGTCGTTGGTTTTTTCACAACACGATGTGGAACTTTTACGCGCAGGGTAACGTCTCGACATATTATTTATGTATGTCGTAACAATACTGCGATCTAGCAACATTTATAGTAAGTACTATATAATCACTAAACATAGACTAGAACTAGATACACAGTATTATAGGTATTTAGATAAAAATAATATTATGTGTTTATTATGATTAATAAAAGCGGCGATATGGATTTCTACCAATGATTACACAAATAGACTTTTCTTGTTATAGTTGCAAAAATTATCTATTATCTTAACAACAAAAGCGGCTTCTAGATAAATTTGTGAATATGATTATGATTACGAAAACTTTTTATTCTGATATGAAATAATATATTAAGAAACTACCTAATACTTATTGTATCACATAATTAATAACAGTGTAGGTACTGCATCTTATTATATTAAGCATCTACTGGCACGTACCCGATGCCTCTATCACGTTTTTATGGTTTATCCATAGCAATCTAACCTATGTCACTCATAATAGCCCATAAATTATATCAATGTCAAAAAGTGATGTCGTGTCGTTTGCGTCGTTCACAAATACGTTAAAAAGTTCAAGAAGTTCAGACCTACAACCACATTTTAGCATTTTAATATTAGTACGAGCTCAGAACCCTTTTAAATTTTAATACATTTATTTTCTCAATAAACACGCTCAACTTTGTACAACGCACCTACACATTCAAGTCTTCAAGCCTGTAGCAAAGCAGTAATGCGATACGAAATTACATTAATATAGTAAGTGGATTGTATGTAAGCGTATTGGCAAGGCCAGGTAGAGATAGCCGACAAAGAGATGAGGCATGGTGGTAGCTAATCAATTTGATAGCGCTAACTACTGACCGGCCGCGGCGATTATATTGCGAAGGGCCCATTTGTTCGACGGAACTACAAACAGAGGTAATACTTGTGTACTATTTTACACGAGCGTTGATACGATTATCAACGTAACTAAGTAGTATATAGTATAATTAAGTGTACATGAAATAATAATTAGAATTGACCACATAAACAGACAAACATTGGTATCAAAGGCAATGCTCCGAAAATGTTTAAATCGTACCTAAGTAATAGAATGCAGGTTGTTAAAATCGATAACGTCATAAGTCATAACTCATAAGTAACGAATCCCTATCAAGTACGGAGTCCGCATCCGCAATACTAGCCACTAGGTTTTTTTATTTACAATATATATAAATGACATAAAAGACCTAGGACTTCATGAACATTTAACGTTATACGCCGATGATACGTGTCTTTTTTATTTTGGACCCACAGTACAAGATATCATTTCATTAGCACAGGACACGAAACACCTTACCAAATTGGTTTCAATGCAACTTATTAACTATAAATATTACAAAAACTAATTATATTATATTTAGATCAAAAAATAAACCTATACCAATTCATAAACACTTAGCAAGCAATAATATTCCGTTAGAACAGAAGTCGTCTGAAAAATATCTTGGCCTAAGGATAGATCAACATTTATCATGGGAAACCCACGTAGAACTTATCAAGGGCAAAATTTCATCACTTAAAGTTATAAGGCCCATTCGACCTATAAGTAAGTGCATTCCGCGAGAATTAAGTTTTAATATTTATAATTCATTTTAGTCAAGCCACATCTACTTACTATATCTGATCGAAATTTGGGGCAGTAGTACAAAAACTAACTTACAACAAAGACAATAAAATAGTAAAAACGTTATTTTAATTACGTTATTGCAATGTTTATGAACAAACCAAAATTATGAATATCAAACAACTTTATATTTACAGTACCTGAGCTGCCTACTAATCAGAAAAATTCTAAATAAAACCATTCATACAAACCTGAAATTTATTAAAAATTTGATATAAATAACCGTAGTACCTACTCATCGAGCATGTTTACTTGTTCTGCCAAAAATAAGATCCAATTATGGAAAAAAACATAACTTTTGAAGGTATTCAACTATATAATAGTCTGCCCTTACACAAGAAATGTTGACACATTTGGCTCATTTAATTTTAAGTCCACATTTTCTCATTTATAATAATTATTTAGTAAGGATTAAATTTCATATAGATATTGGCGCTTTGATCCTTTAGTTAGGTAATTGTCAGTTGAAAGTGTTCGCATATCCGTATAGTAAATGTTGAGACATTATGTATAGAGTTTCGGAGACGAGCAATACGAAGTACTTACTTATTACTTATATGTAAGTAGTACGGTATAAAAGAACATTAAAGTGGTATAGTATAATTACGAGGAGACGGAGCGGTGCCCGTCTCGAACGCACCGTGGCAGCGGAAAGATCAAAGACACAAAGATGAGTATCGTATCACTGGGCGGCGGCGCGGCGCGCGCGGCCGGCCCGAGGGCCTCGCGTCCTTTATTTTTTGTATATTTTTTAACAACTTAACGCACAGTTCTCCATTTACAAATATCTGCATTTAAAAAGCCCCGCGGCAAAGTTCTGTAAGCAGGTACTACCTACACAAACCTTCAAGAAGATTTTATTCGGGCATCTATTGTGTACAGATAAGTTATTTTAAGATATGGTATCAAAAGCAAGCTTTATTATCACTTTTTGTAACCATAGACATAACCTCTGCTTATCAGTGTCAGCACACTTTTATCCTTTTACACACAAAGTACGTTTCACTTCCTGTGCATAGAGCAATAGGGGTATTACTACGAAACAAAAGAAATAGGAATTTAGTAACGAAATAGATTCGCCGGCACTTATTCTTAGCTTTCATTTAAATAAATAAGAATATCTAGGTACACATTACAAATTAATTTTCCCTTAGACTTCAGGATAATAAACACTATATTCTTATCCTATTTTAAATCTAAAATATTAATAAGGCTTAGATTGCTTTGCAAGCTAAAACATTGCTGGCACTTTAGCAGTCGTAGTCGTGTAGAACATCAACATCGCCATTACACACCAGAAATAATTAGCTACGTAGCAATTACTTATATTATTGATTTATTATAATTTTAGAAGCTGTGTTGGTAAAAGCGAATTTATTTATTATTCTTTATTAGACAATCAAATCTTATTGTCTTATTCAGACAAAACATTTTACTAAAGGTATATACGATGAGTAATTATTAAAGTAGGTACTTTGTAAGCGAAGTAAATGCTTTATACATCAAATTTCTGTAAACCTTTATAATATATAGCAACATTATTAGGCAAGGTAGCATTCTTATTAACAATACTTTTTAAAAATTTTACTTATAACGACGTTATAAATGTAATCCTCTTGTAAGTTTTATGAATATGGCTGTTACTGTATAGAGAAAGTAACTTAAATATGATATTGTATTTCGATTTATAGGTACAATACAACAAATAGTGCTGGTGGGTTAGTAGGTAAGTAGGTATACACAGGTATGCTTACTTAAGCACACGTTTTTTGTAAGATACATATTGAGTAATATCCATTCCACTCCCACTTTCAAAGTAAATTGGGAAATGAGTGCGCATGGTAAGCGTTATACTCCCTCCCATTGTTTGACATATTTTTTAGGCAGGTATATTACAATATCGTAATTGTATCTATTTACACGGATTCGAATTTGTATGCACGAATGGCGTAGTGGTTTAAGTGGTCGCCTCGTCATTGCTACTACACCGAGCGTTTCGGTTCGAATCCCACACGAGTTAAAAATTTGAGTAATCTACAAATGCTTATTCCGAGTCTGGATATTCTTTGTGTCTGTTGTGTGAATGTTTGTAGAGTCCTCAGAGACACGGGATTTATTCCTAGTGCATGAGTTGCCTTTTAAATGAAATACAAATAAAAAATATATTTTCCTAATGTAATACTGCTTTATAACTAAATTTATAATAAACCCTTCTAAAGTTAAGTTGTTGGGCAATTATGATTAGCTTGGACAGAACCCTTATTAATTTTTACGCAAATAAATCGAAAGAGACAATAAACTTTAATATGTCTAGCGCGCTACATTATTTTGATACGTCGTCTAGTATGACTAGTATAGTCTCAAAGTAAATAATTCTCCCCTACGCCGCGCCGGTTACATATTACAAAGCGGATCTGTTTTAATTTAGTTTGTAAAACAACATGTCTGACATACGTACCTAGTACCACAACTCACAAGTCTTCAAACGTTGTTACCTAAATGAAACGCTAACTCCTTTGATCATTCAACTCAAAAATGAGTAAATCTGAACTGCCACATTTTTTCCTACCTATTTGCAAAGAGGCTGCCAAACGATGATGGCACGTGACGCAATAGCCGCCGGCGCCTTTGATGTCCGCTTTGTATCCAGTAAATCCAGTAATGGATCGGCGGGCAGGCACAGTTGTCGCTTGTGATGTTACCGCTCAAGAGCGCGCCGACAAAGAGCCCCGCGGTAGCACAAAGCTATTGATATCATTTAAATCCCTTTGATAATCGCCGACACTGTTACTGTATCCCTCTGGGAACTGCACAATGCCTTACCTACTAGTATTGCTGTGCATAAAGCAGATCCGCCATGCATGTATGTTATTTATTACTTTAATAGATAATTTCTTAGTTCATATTGTATCATACTGATACGTGAATAAAACATAAATTTTGACTTACGAAACTAGCTAAATAATCATCAACTAAAAAAGATGTCGATCATTAAATTTAAGAATATCTTACAAAATGAGAGGAATGCTCATAATATTTTGAACGTAGGTGTATATTACTATTAGCACTATAGCAACTAATTCATCAAGTAAAGAAAAGCAAATTGAAATGTTATGTTTAATTGAGTATGTCGGAAATAATAATTTTACCAATTTATTTTTCGATATAGCCATAAAGTTTAGTGAAGGTTCGTATTTATTATTAGCGGCTTCGTCTAAGAAATTCCTCTCTCTATCTACTAAAACGATTGTTTTACATCAAACCTGTTATTAAAATGTTTTTTCATGTATCATTCACTCCACCTGTGTATAATCTATAACACGTACCTTCTAATAATCACACTTTGTAGCTATTAATTCGGGATCACTTTTTAAGCGTCCGATATACGAGAGAACAGGTTTTATAGTAGGTGAATGTTAAAGAAAAAGAATCGTTCATGCCGTAAAGTATAAGGGGATAAAACAGGATACGTAATCGTATGTTATTATTTCTTTGTACGAAGCCGACAGCCGATACCGTGTCTACTACAAATTGCATCTGCGCTGGGTTTTGCTGCCCTCAGGCCGCGGGGTGCCTTGTGTTTGTGAACAACAGCGTGTTGTGTGTAAAGATTAGAGAAAAGCAGTGCTTAACACCATCGCTTGTGCTAAGTCCTACGAACAGTAGGTACAGTCTTTAACAAAGTTGATACTAGACCGTGCACCGTCGTTGTCGCATACTGTAGTACTTTACATATCTATTTATGCCATGATGTTGCCTCGTCGCATAAAACTACTGATTGAGTTGGTATGGCGTCGGTGTAACATGCTTTTCTTTTCCGCATTATGTGAACACCTATTTAATCATATAAACCTCAGTTCAGTTACGTCACTTGTTATAGCATTCGCTGTGTCCGCACTTATTAACGATACAACGTTTTGTTTATTATTTAATGTTATAGGAATATAATAAAAATTTTACTTTAACCTAACTTCGGTTACGTACAGTGTAATTGTTTATGTTGGGGCTAACAAATTGGTACATAATATGTACCTATTATATTAAATGAATCATAAATTATATCCTAATGCTGATTATTAGACTAGAGACCTATGAGTTGGACGGCGTCGGCGGCGGTGAATGTAGTTTCACGTGTTTAGGTCAGATATCAACACACCTGTATGTACTCGTATACGTGGCGGCACTTTTATAAGAAAAGCAGAAGATTGAAGGAGTGTGATGAAAATACGTGAGTGGGCATTGCCTACGCGACGCGATAGAACTCGAGCGACCACATCTGGCGACGTGCCAGCCGACTGAATAGCAGAAATAACGCCACTATCAACATTCCAGGTCACTTCGTATGATTATCTTTTTATTATATGCATATACACAGATCTGATCTCCTTAAAGATAATTAACCAAACATCTTGTTGCATGCGTCCGTTTTCAGACACATGTAGGAAACGTCTCTCTTTAGGTAAATATTCACATTGAATCACGTATTACTACTTTTATTAATCTTTTTATATGAGACAATCCAGAATATGCACGTTTACTTAGACTAAATTCTTATATATTGCTGGGCTAGCTTGTTTAAAAGGTAAAGCCATTTTATTGACGATATTTTGAGGATCGACTAGCATTGCTATCAACACTATTTCGTGGAACACGCCACCCACGTAGAGCCTGCGCGCGAGACCCTCCCGACCGCTGACTATGGTCATCTTATTGTAACGTCATCCGATAGATAAATTTTATGTACTAATAAAATAGTACCTAGAATTATACATGAAGTTTGTGTATTACGTAGGCAAATATACGCACAAACTTATCTAACAATAAAGTAGGTTGGCGCCTAAATAAAATTTAATCGAATATCTAATGAACCCAAGAACGCCATTTCACGTCTTCGTGAAGATTTCTTTATTACACACATAAAACTTACATAAAACACTGTTTGTTGTAAGTCAGTTTTGGAATACGACCTCATCTCGGTCGACAATAACTTCTCGACAATAAACCTAACACGAAGAGGCCGTAAAATTCTAATTTGAAACGTTCTGGCTGTACCACATCCCTGGCTGGCACCCCACAAGGCAGCGCCCGCGCCCTCCAGCCCTCCACCCTGCAGTTAATAGGAAACATTGGACAACCATCTAATAGCTACCTACGTTAGGAATGTGCACTTTACCTTCCAAGAAAAGTAAATGTAAAGAAAAGTAATCACAATAGCAACGCTCATTAGGCACTATCAATCTATTTTTTTACGTATTTACTTACTTATTGTTTGTTGAAGTAAGACACATTTGACGTCATATTAAGTAATGTATTAAAATGTATTATGAGTAGATTTAGGATCTAAACAATCGGTTACAATACATTATTAGTTTGGTTATTTACTTGCTGACGTAAAATATTTTGTTATATGAAAAGGATCTAGTCCGCCGAGTCGTGTCAAGTATCATTTTATAGTTGGTCAATTGAAGCCGTTCGGACAGAGGTTTGCCACTAAGCAAGTACTTACTATCTACCTAACTACCTTAATCTTTTTTGTAATCGCTTACTCAGGGTCATCGACCGCATGGAGGCTGCCATTGCTAACGTAGCGGATGCGCGTTCACCTTTCTCTCTATTAGTGCCCTATAGATATTTAACTACTGCTCACTTTCTTTGCCAAGTAAAAGTTTGTATTAAAAACGATATCATCATAGGTATGCTAGTAACAAAATATGCACGACCTTTATTGTTGAATTGAATAACCTAGGATGTTCTTCATATACTTAGTTATTAATACAGGTGACCTAGTAGTCTTAACTATGGGTTTCTTTCTGTTGACAATAATTATTCAACAGGTAGGTGTTTAGGTAGGCATAATGTTCGTACCTTAATAAACCGGATATCATATAATACGTTTGACCTATTGTTTCATCATTCATTCATCAGTTCGTGCTTTTAATATTACTCTTTAATAAAAAGATGTTAGATACCTACTTAATCAACTGCACAACGTTGTAAGATATAAATTGTAAATGCAATTAATCTAGGTTAGTAGACTCATTATATTTGTAGTTGTGGTAAGTAGGTACCTACCTGCACTTCCATGCGCCATGTCGCTATGCGACATAGGCGCTTCTTTGAAGCAAGTTTTATATACCTATTAGATTATAGTGTAATATATTAGTTTAATAAAATCAAAGTAAGATCATCATAATCAAATGGTTTTTATTCGACCTACCTATAAACCAACAATTGTCTAAAACTCATAACGTTTCCTTTTTATGTAAGTATGTCCTTACTACTTAGTATTGGTAGACATTTAAATTGATCAGTTGTCTATAAAAGTAGATTTCTATTTATTATTTTAACTAACCATTATTAAGTATTTTGACGATCATAAGTGTCACTGTGTGTATTATATGAATTATGTTTGTTTGCTGGACTTTGTATCAAATTTAGTAGGTACTTATTTAATTATTTATTGGTACCTACTTATTTAATTTTTGTATGTAGTTAGAATAATATAAATATTGCAGTATAGACTATAGTTACTGCAAAATTAATACTATTCTAATAAAAAGAATTACTTCTTACATTAACGTTGGTAAGGTACCTATATACTCCGTATATACTCCGAGTGTTTATTTAAGGTAACATAAATAGATATCCTGTGTGACCCAGCCGGTAAAACAGATCTCGTTAAGGCTCTTGAAGAGTCAAAGCGAGGCACATGGTGGTCTGCTTCAATCGCCGTCACGCATACGGTTGTATTTTGTACGCTTGCAAGCGGTACATTTGTTTCGCGAGTGCGAGACAGCAGCCGTGCCATGCCGCCAGTGCCGCCACAACGCGTCGCACTATCCCGCGCCCTCACCCGCCCCTCCCTACTCCCTTCATCCATCAGTCAGTCACTTTACGGCACGCGCGAGGGACGGTCGCTCGGTTTCTCTCATCGTCCAAAATTCACGCGGACAACTGGGTCAAAGGTTTAACGTTAACATTGAATCGTACCTCGTCCAGTGTTGTGATCGATTACAGTGGAAGTGAATCAGAATTGTTGTTAGTGTCAAAATATAATAAAGTTGCGGCTCTTTTGAAGTGTACGGGATGCGTGCGTGAGCGCAGCGCATGACGTGCTACGAAACGTTGAGAGCTCCGGCACCCGCCGCGGACGCCCCCATGGCGCACCACTTCGTCAAGTGGTGGCGCAACAAGTTTAGAAATGGATACAAGAAATTTAGCAGTAAGTTATTACCAGTAACACTATATTTTAACAAAATATTTACGTACTGCCACCAGAAATGTACGTTATTTGGATACTTCTCAGTATTAAACATTGTTATCATACCTTTTTGTACAAACCAATACAGCTGATGAATGATAATAATAGGTAGATGTGTTAGTATACAAAAAAAGAAGTGCACTTATGTTAGAAGTTTATAAAAATGCAAGCTTAGCAACAGTACCTACATTTTCGTATATACTTATGTGATATGAATAGCAAACTTCATAATATTATTATAAAAACCGGTCAAGGGCGAGACGAAATAGATCGAGAAGGGTTCTACACATCGTGTTGTTTACATATAAAACAACGCCATCTATTGAGACGTGATGTGCTATTTTTTGTCTTGTTTTCTGGAATTATTGATTAGGCTACCTTTGTACTACACACGTTATACAGCAATGTTGTCTTGTAAAGAGAGTTAACGTCCCCGCGTCCTTTAAAAGAATTACTCTGCGCTACTAACTTAAACGTAATTTTATTATTCATCAGCTGTGTTATCTACTACTTCAGTAGTACCTATTTAGAACCTAGTTACCTTAAGGAAGTCAATCTAGTGCGGATGCCGGTTCCGTGCTTATACATACAGGACGTGTAATAATAATTAGTAATACGATTTGTTTATATTAATAAGTAGATAGATAACATCTACATAACATTTGTTTACTATTTTTTCGCAGCGTGTTACTAGGTACCTACAATTCGACGGATGTATTGTAACTGTATTGTATATAAGAGATATAAATTTAACTGCGTGGAATAAGTATCAATAATAAAATAACGTAAATAAAAAACGTGAATGCGTGATACGGGCTAGTAGATAAATCATGTTGCTTATCTTGTTCATTCAATTTATGTAGAATACCTAATGTAAAGTTAATATACCTACCCGTATCGTGCTTATTATAAGATTTTACGATCTCGCGCGATGTTATCAGAAGTCGGCGAGATCAAACGCGCGACGGCGACGACTCGCCGACCGGGTGATTCGTTCGCGGCAACATGAATTCAATGAAAAAAAATCAAATAATAGGACGAGTCCTCGTCTTCCGCTACACGGGGCGGTACAACCCACGTTTAAAACTTCGTTACTTCTACATTAGTAGTTTGTTTATTTAAAATTTGTTTCGTAATACTCGACCTACGTGAGATAAAATACGCGTTAAGTCGAAGTGAGACTATATAACTATTTAGTCATATCCTTGATTTGTTATTTTGTTAAGCAGCTGTATAACTAATTTTAAGCAATATCGTGACCTTCAAGCTTTATTAGACAAATAAAGGTGGGTACGTTCGAAATATCAAAGTTTATGTTGATGTAAAAACAGCGTGACAGATGAATAGCTATAAAGATAATTAGTATGTAGCTACTTCATTTTCCTGTAGATAAAAAACGAACATTTGAAATATGAGGTCGTGATCACCTGCTTAAGTAATATTACTTACTTCAAAGCAAACAAATACAAAGACTTTGATCTCGCTCGTTTATTACATATTTAAACTGAAATATTTATTTTGCGAATACCGCAACCTGAAGTAATTAAGTGTAACATGATTTCGAAAGCGGTAAAGCTATTATTTTATTGTTTAATGTCAGATTTGAGATAATCAGAGCACCGAGCAATTTCTAAATATTGGACATACCTATAGATAAAGTTGCACCAAAATCAACATGTAAATGGATATTCGATGGAATTGAGCTTTCTTAGATCTCGGATTCTATGGCTATGTATATAATTTTATAAACTTGTTTTATTTTTAAATCACGTAGGTACCTATACGTGCTTGTTTGTATATTTTGGTTTTCTTTGTTTATTTTTAAAAGACCTTACATTGATAATCTTTAAGTTAATTAACAAGAAAATATTTTTGGCTTTTGAACGATCGCAGCATTAGAAACATTTTGTAAAATAAATAAAAATGTAAGGCTCAATGTCTCAAGAAATTCTATTTTTGTATCAAAATATTATTGTGGAACAATGTTCTCGAGTGAGGGACGTCTACTTCTAAAATGTAAATCGGCGGTATGGTATTTTAGTTCAAGAAACTTCATAAGGCTAAAACGTGCATGGGTAAATTTGTTGATCTGGACGCTATCTTGTCCTCTATTCTAAAGGCTTGATAGTTTAAAAGTAACTTCTAAAAATCATGATGCAGTAATCAAACGTTACCTATAAACTGAAACCTATATGTAAATATTATGTTCGTAATACATTTAAAAATATACGTATACTTTAGTATTTGGTCTGACTACATGACGACATAATCTTGCGAAATAAAATTCATTATGATTTTATAGAAGATATTTTTAGGTTTTATCTTTTAATACTAAATCACCGTTAATATATAAATACAGATCTACTTCTTGATTCGTAAACATCAACATTGCGCCAAAATTATACATTTATTAATAAATGTGAAGACAATTGCTAAAACCTCAACGTGCGTCGAATGCTTGCGTCTGTACATATTATGACGGACGTGACGTATTCTAAAAGCGGTATCATGTACGAAACTGGCAAGTATGGCACCCCGTTTCATTTTAACAATAGTCAGCAAACATTCAAATTTCATTAGTAATATGTAGGTGTTACAAACATATCCGGAACGAATTCTTTAATCAGATTTGCCGACGAATCTAGGTGGATTTGATAAACATTATTTCTAATTGTCTACACAAATTATTGTAGTTAGTCCTAGCTTTCTCTCTATTATTTACGACTCCTATTAAATGGAATAGCTCTATAAACTTGAACAATCCGAATTACTGCGCCAAGAATGTGGTTACGCACAGTCGCGTTATAATGTAGTACTGTAAAACGTGTAACATTTTACTGTTTCAAGAACAAAGTGAAGCCAACTCTTGATTAGATTACAACTAGGTTGGTAGTTACCTGCAATTTGAAACGACAAACAAAGATATTACAGATCAAGAGGACGTACAAAAAATATGACAATGAACCTTATTATATTATTCTTAAAATATATTTAGATTGCTACTATACGATAATAACGACGTGATGATGTAACATTATAATGATGAACTATAATTGAAAATTTCGACTTGCAAAACTTAGGTTGTAAGGCTGATGAAAGGAATGCCGCCTCTTTTGAGAAAAATAACATTAGCGGCAGATGTGCGATGCCACGGTGGATCCGAAACGTTCCAAAAGCCGAAACACTCACGAAGCCTTCCAGGAAATGTCTTAACGCTCCCCGTAGTCTTGTGTCGTTTACATCTCTCGGTCGGTCCGCATCACAAAAACTTTTTGATTTTCGCCGACATACTGTTGGATTTACAGTTTTTATTTTTCGTGCTATTGTATTACTCGTATTGTGTTTGTTCCCTTGCCAATGATTACAATGGTTGGAATAGCTTGAAATGCACGGAGGTTATACACCTTTGCAATACTGTGTCTGGCGTAGTATTGTACAATATGTCGTTTGGCGACCCTGGCCACAGTGGCCACTGGCAATAGCACTTTACTAATAATTATACCTAAAGTATTGTTTAAAATAATTTGTGTATTAGTATTAATGTAAAAAGGTATTGTTAAGGTTAGCATTTTACAGGGAGGCCAAAAGGATGAATTAATAGAAATGAGTTATCAGAAATATTATAAGGAACTGACCTCTGAGATAATGAGGGATATGTAATAAATAAAAAGAAGCGCCATTTTGGCTTTTAAACATTCTGGTTTATAAGACTATTAAATTTAAAACAAAAAATCTTTTATAGGAATTAAAAATAAAATTAGGTCGCTGACGTAATATTAAAAATATTTTATTCGTGATTCGAATGTTAGATAATTTATTGCGTTTTTGTCACTACAGTAGGTATAACATATTATGTCTTTTAGTTAAATTGTATACATGTAAAACAGGGAATGATGAGAAAGCATACCTAACTATTATAAGATTATAAGTATAACAGAGGACAGATATTTGAAATACTTATGTTAAAAAATAAACCTCCTTAACCATCTTTCGTAATTAGGTTTACCTTAATTAAACTGAATTATACGCAATTGCTTGCAAGTTCTTCTTACATGTCGTGTCCGAGGCAGAGTAAGTATAAATTGTTCTGAGAAATTAATGTTCACGGGTAAATATCTCTTAATAACTTAAGTAGGTATATCCAATTTGGAATCCACTCTAACATTAAATTGACGAATATAATATAATGTACCCGTGTTATTTCTACATTGTGTTGTTTGTATGCGTCAAAACTTTGTAACGACTGTTGTACGTTTAAATAAGTTGGAAACGTTCGCATACAAAATCGATGCGCAATTAACTTAAAGTACAATGGAACAAATTGCACTGTTGTAACACATTCAAAGCGCGCGTTCACGCTAACTCACAACTATCCTTGCCGAGTCGGAAGTAGCGCATGGCACCGCGTGTATAATGAAGGCTCATGGCTCAACGTGCATGACGGCGAAGAACGTGTTCTCGTTGAAAAATGATTTAGAAAACGTGTTCGGTATTTATTTGGTTAACATCAACACACATGGCTGCGGATAGCCGACCAGGCGCCTGGTACGAATACGGCTGCAAATAAATAGATAGTCTAGCTTCATAACTTACCACGTTAATAGCCAATTTTTAACACATATAGTTATGAATTCCATGACATGTTATCCAACACCAATACAAAAATAAAAGAGTAAATAAACAGAAAGAAAAAAATACTGGCTAAGTGCGAATTGCATTCGCGTACCAAGGATGCCGTACCTTAGAAGGATATTACAAAGATAAATAAGTTCAATTCATCAATGCGTGCTGCTTAAGTATCGACCGCGTAATTCAGTTTGTTCGTAATCGATATTTGCTGGTTAGGTACCCTAAAAGCTGTACTAAATGGACACGTACTTAGTTTTATTTTCCTGTAATCTTTACATTAACTTCTATCAATATTAATTACATAAAACATTTCAGTCTGCAAACTATAAATATAATATTCCCATATATGTATATGGTGTTTTTCGTGATATTTTTCATCGCTAGTTAGTAAAAACTATGCAGCATACACAACAAATAAACGATATTCGGACTACGATATAGTAATTTCGTTTAATTATTGTGTATCATATGACAGACAGTGACAGACAGAGGCTTAAGAGGTCTTTCATATGATACCCAATATACAAATATATATGTATATATATATATATATATATATCTCTAAATATATATATATTTGTATATTGGGTATATATATATATACATATATATTTGTATATATGTATTTGGTTAAGCCTAAACAAATAGTTATTCCAAATTTTAAGTCAAGTCAAGATAAGTATACTAGCAATATGATGAGTAGTGTCATAAGCGAATGCAAATGCTGTCCGAGTCAGAGCATTCGGGCTACTGACCTTCGCTTCTAAAAGTTGAGCGAGTTGTTTATGATTTGTTGTCTAGCGACGTGGTGAGGGAATGCGAGTCGAAACAAAAACTAATTAAATAAAAGCTATTGACCGAATTGCATATGACATTAACGCTCGTAACACGGGTATTAGTGTACGAAGCTGTCCTGCGATAAGAGACGAAGTCATTAAAAATTATGATTATATTTACAAGTGACATAATTACATTTACAGTTGGCACGGAGAGCGAGCGCACAGATACGGAAGAGCTCGTGGGTCGTGCGGCTTCCCAGTGCTCCGCGCCTCCAGACTTACTGCCGAGCGAAGCGCGCGCACTGCTGCAGCCCAATATTCCGCTGCCACCTCCACACCGCTCCTCACATGAGCCTGCTTATAAACATCCACCATCGCCTTCCCCAGCAACAGAACAAAATGAGGATAAACAACCCAGGCTACGATTTGAGGTAAGCATTACAACTATCGATATAATTATCTATCTACGTGAATGGTATGAGACATGTAGTAGCGTGACTGTTCTCTGACTACCCACTAACTACTCTTGTAGGTATGGGAATTAGAAAGTGGCTATTAGTAACCAAGCAAGTCGTGACTTCAGATTTAATCAAATTCATGTCTTTACAATCTACATACATTATCATGAATTCCTAGAGAATTTAAAATGCCGCACGGCGTAAGGCTACCTTTATAGTTCAATGTTTAAAAAAGTCCCAGAGTTTATTTTAATAAGTCGGTCATACGCCATATTAATGCAGTCGTCGATGGTCACTGTTAGCTTAATTTCAATAGACTCTTCCGTTATAAGGTCAAAGAAAAATTGGTTTAAATAGTGTGCCTTATTTTCGGTAGAATTCATTTTAATGGAACATAATCCATTATAGGTATTGATTATTAAGAGCAAGTTAATTTTTACTTACCGATATCGATCAGGTAACAAAAACGAATTATATAACTTGCTTGTCAATTATTGTTGATCTTTCTGATTTTGTTTTAAATAAGTTTTTATTTGTGAATAATGTTACTAGCAATCTATACTAATATTATGAAGTTGAAGAGTTTATTTGTTTGGTTGAACGCGCTAATCTCAGAAACTACTGGTCCGAATTGAAAAATTATTTTAGTGTTGGATAGCCTGTTTATCGAGGATGGCTATATGCTACATAACATCACGCCACGATCCACGGGGGCGGTGCAGTAATTATAAACGCGGGTGAAACCGCGGGCACATCTAGTAACATATAATTACATGTACTTATTCGTGGCATACCGTTTACATAGTAGTGGCGATCACGGACAACTCGACTTTACCTTAATCATACTGATCGTAAAGGCATTGCTAGTTTTCTTTTAAAGGGTCAGATAAGAAGGACGCCCGCCTTGTCGTCCGCCAAGCGCCCTATGTCCGGCGCCACTGGCCACTAGGTTATCTACCACAACATTGGTAATATTGTAGTTGTTCACCGACTACAATCTAATAAAGGAAGCGATGTACGATGTACGTACTGTATCGACATTCTTTTGTTATCGATATTGCTATAGGTATTGTTTCAAAATTGCATCGGCTAGAAAACCGAAGTGAAAATATATTGCTGAAAGTGACACAGACTATCTTACAGAATATCGACGCAAGTTATAGGTACACGTGATTTTTGCATTTAGTTTGGTCAGTAAGAGCGTCGACAGTATAGTCGCCTTGGGCCCTTATTCCTTCTACTCCCTGTCCTCCTCACATAGACATCGTAAACTGCGTATCATCAGACAGACCGGACACTCGTACCACATATGTGGTAACCAATGACGGCTAAGAAGCGGCTTGGTTGTGAGGTGGAAATTCTGAGGTGCCGAGGAAACCATGACATGAGATAGCCATGTCCATTAGCGGCGGTTACCGATGACTTTAAGATGGAACAAAGCTTCTACACCAGTAGCAAAAAATAAAAGATACCTTCTATGACATGATGACTAATGCATAATTTCACTATCGTTTTAGGAGCTGACATGCGACGTGGAATTGCAGCATCCTGAACCTTCAAAACAACAACCCCTGCAGTTTTCCTTCACTCTGTACGACCTTGATGGACATGGGCGTATGACCAAGGATGTACGTATTTTTGAAGTAATATATTTTCCTATAAATTTTATTATTTAATTTATATTAATTTCTGTATGTAACCATATTATATGTTATTTTGCAGGACATCGCTGGGATTGTTTCAACAATATATGAATCTATAGGAAAATCAGTAACAGTACCCCACTATGGATCTAAAACTATACAGGTGCGATTAACCGTAGTGCCAGAAGGTGGCAAGACAAGAAGTCAAAGAGAAAGGCGGGAAGGGCGACGACGTCGACGTAGAGAATGTTCGTCAGCTGTAAACACCACACCACCAGAATGTATAGATCACAGCGAAGATGAACAACGGGAAAGATTGTCCCCCGATGACGACGTTTCTTCTAAATCATCATGCTCAGGTGACCGGCGACCAGCTCAAAGACAAACTACTTATGCACAATCTCGACCCCACCGCCAGCCTCGCAGGGATCATCGCGAACGCAAACACGCTAAGAAGCGTTCTGGAAGCTTACAACGACGAGAACTATTAGAAATAATTCAAGCTAACATGGAAAAGAACCATCTGAGCTTTCAAGCTGCGAGGTTAGTTCTTATTTCAACTGTGTTATGGTAGAAGCGAATATACAACGTACACAAAGGTGGAATTAATAAGTATATATGGCTGCATTCGTTTTGCTTTAGATGCATATTACTGCATGCACTTTGATAATATGTCTGGATTATACAAGGATGAAACACTTTGTATCTGAACAAATAAGATGTCTATAAAAATCTTAGAGCCAAAGAGATTACACGCTGTTAGGTGGAAAATTACAATCTCACTATCAAACAATTTTTCTAGTCTTGACGTTACTAATTTTCGTTTCAATATTTTCAGAAAGCCCTGTGACACTGTTGTCAATGACGAAGAATTGCCAAATAAATATCAGAAGCACCGAAATAGATCTCACACCATTAGTGAGAAGCCCATGAATGCATTCCAAAAAATGAAATCTGAGAATTCTGGCAACGGATACCTAGATCTTGCCGGCGGTGGCGACTCGCACTTGTGCAGGTACGACCGCTACCTACACGCGGTAATCTGTTCATCGGCACGCCACGCACACACGGGCTACCACCAGAAGCAGAGTCCGGTACCGCGGCCGCCACGAACGCCTCACGTTCGCCACGCGCGGTCTCGATCGCACGACCTACCCGCTCAAGCACATACACAAACAACACAACAACCGAGAGTATTACAAATTATATTCTTATAGAATTTAAGAAAGGGCAATACCGCTGACGGTTTTGTCCTTTTCGCTTGTTGAGTACGATCGTGCGTGGTATAGTTTATTTGTTGAGTTACCAAGTGCTGTAATGAAAGCAATTTTATTTCTAAGTGATAGAGAGTGGATTTCATTCCCCTAGTTGGCGACAAGCATAACCTTCAAGTATTAACATGCAATTATACAAGGTCTGCTAATAGTATCAACAGAAAGTGTTCTGCAGTTTAATCAGTGATCCTCAACACGAAAACAATTGTTTACTAAACGATTTGTAAAGTACTCGGTAATGCTACTATAAGAATTTACTATAAATTGTATTTAAATACTGATAAAATAAAGTGGCCTAAAAGTAAATTTTTCATCAAAGTGCCTTTACTTGGTAACATTGGTGTTGTGTAAGTAGAGGTTTAGCAGAGTTCATGTTAAAATGTATACTGATAATGCTCAGTAGACTATGTACCTATGATAATACAAAACTCATTTTAGAGTTTATAGACTGATTTTAGATGTAAGTGTTAGGTACTCCGAATATGATAGTTTATAACATTGTTATGTGAAAATGTCAAGTAAATAAGGTTGCTCATTTTTTCCTTTTTACGGCGATAACATTTGTGAAATTTTCATTGTTTGTTTTGTTCGTCCCCTCACATTACCAATATCAGTATTCGTTATTTTAAGTTAATGAAGGAATCTCTATGTTTTTATCTACCTCTATTTTGCTTTCAAAATGTATTTATAACTTATTTGTGGATGGCTGAAATTGTAAGGTTATTTTAAGATGGTAGGTATTTTGTGATAATTGTTATGTCAAATAAAAACTAATGGTATGTAATGATTTCAACTGAAAACAGTTCAGTTGTCAATGTATAATGTGTACAAAGTGCTGTATCTTGTCAAAAATATTTATTGTCAAATATAATCCGTGAGATTAATTTACAATTGATTAGTTTAATTTACTTCACTCCTCATCTGCCAAGGCGTCTACACCTTTTTGACTGCCATATCACGATAGTCAACATTATTACTGCAGTTATTGCAATTGTGGATTCTTGTGGCAGACCACATTTATTAACTGAGTAGTCACTTGGTGTAAACATTACCTAGAAACAACAATAAATACATAAAGAAAGCAGGTTATCCTTAACATAAGTAACAAGATATTCCTACGTTGGTTAATTTTATTATTATATTTTCACCTAAGTAATATATTTGAGATGGCATGGATAATGTGGGCATAACGCAGTTAGCTACTAAAGTGAGATTTTACTAGAATTTTTACCACTAAGTTAATAATATATAGTTATAAGGTAGCATACCGCCTTACGATAAGCGAATAAGTTACCCTTTTTTTTACGGGGGAAGGTGGAGGGGTTTTGTCGGCCTCAACCAGAGAAAGATAGAAAGTCCCGAGGCCTACCGATTAAACCAACCACGATGTTCCTTCACACGGTCTATGACCGAGGCGTAGGGATCGCTCGCGCATTCATCCTGCAGGAATAAGTTAGTTTGCAATCGCTTGCAACGTTAGGTTTTACACTGCTGCTCCTTTTTGCATTGCCAGCATAAGAAGCTACAGGGCCGTGCTGCCTGCAGCATGTCTCCAATCGGATAAGAAGTTCCCAGAATTCATGGCACGATTTTGGGATGGTCTACCACACAACCAACACTTTTTTATTTTTAAGAATTCATTGCATCAGACACGCTTTACTAATTCGATTTCTGCCTGGGTAGCGTTTACAAATGCCAGTAGAAAATACTGTAAATTAAAAGATCAGAGCGCAAGACATCTAAGTTGGCACAAAATAAAAAAAATAACACTAATACTTATATTGGGTACTTGTCTCTCATTATTTGTTTATAATCACACATCTGTGTGTACATAAATTTAAATATGGTGATTAAAGGTGAAATTATACATGGTGCTAAAAATAAACGTAACATTAGGTACCTATATCGAGTGTAAAACTTTATAGCTTCATAAAGGCCCTCATTTCTATGGTACTCAGTACTTAAGTTTAGAAATTACCATAATAATACCCATAAAAATATTTTTTAAGATTATTTTGATATTATAGAATGACATAATTATTTCACACATAATCTGACCTATTTTTATTTGTAAGTACCTAGTGAATTTCTTTAACTTTTTAAATAAGGCCGCCTAAACACTTATCAGTCTGCTAGAATAAAATTATTAAGTCAACTTACCAACATATATTTCGGGTTAGGCCTATTTCTCCACGAGAATGAAGGTACTGAGTATTCATAAAATTCGAATATTTCTTTGTTTCTGTAACTGTGCTGCTGCAGACAGCCGTGATGTGTGTGGCCACCAAACACAGCTTTTGGTTTAATTTGAGTAGCAAGGTACTCAGTAGCTTCCAATGATAATGAATCAATTTTAGTGCGAAACCGTCTATTCCTTATTGGTAATGGTGGCGCGTCAGGTTCATTACACTCCATGTCCGATAATCTGTACAGTGGAAAATGCTGCAAATAATTAAGTGATGATAACGCCAAATCCATGATTACTACAACAATTATCACTGAGAATAAAATAATACAATATTACCTGCATGAGTATTGGTCTACTGTAATTAATTTTTATCATGCCTTCATCACAGAATACAGGATCTTCGGCACATTTTAGTATTCCTAAAATGAAATTACATAAACTACAATTTATTGATAATGTTAGAATAGACGGGAACGGAGCAAATAAAGAATGACCGGACAGGCCAAGAGTGCTGCTGACACTAATTTAATATTGTTAAAATTGAAATAGGCTAAATTGCATACAATGTTATGATTAGCTGTAAATCTTAACAAATGATATAAAATAAAGGGCATCTAATCAATGACGAACTTCCGATGCTATTAACGTTGGGTACCCGGTTACACGAGGGTCGCTATATCGGAGGACTCCGCTTCACTTAGATATGGCTGCTTAGCTTTCTTACTTTTTTGTTTACAGTGGTTTTTGAAGTTAGTTTATATTTTTTATTTAAACGCTACATACCTACGTGATTATTATAATAAGTTTTCGTGTCGTAGCTTGATAAAAATCTTTACAACAGCTCTCTTCTATCAGCGATATTTAAGCGTAATTTATACCCCCTAATTTCCTATAATGTTGTTATCTCATCGACGTTATTACAACAATTATTTCAATAGTTTGATGACGCCTGATAATACCTAGCCTTGCTATGGCTGCTGCATGAGACCACTCATGACAATATCAGACTACCTACAATTGCACGAGCAAAAAGGTGTGACCATGATTGTTTATAAAACGTTTTGTTTGATATAATGATGATGCCGTAAAGTCGAAATCGCCATAAATTGGCATGCAGTCTACGTTAACAATTCACTTGCCTAGTTTAGTAGTTGCGGTAATGCCTGATACGGATGCATTGTAATATTATTAAGATAGCCCCAATATTTGGATTGCGTGTTCTGATATCAAAGATATCTGAGAGCCTAATCTTATAATAGTTATAATGCTCTAAGTTGTATGTAGGTATTTTCAGTAATATAGTAGGTATAAATTATCTCTTCATTACCGGTCGTTATGTGGCTAACAGCATAAGTTGTTTGTTACTAAGTAACTTTCTGTTTCAGTTCGACGTAGAAAGTAATGATTGACAATGGAATTGTTTAATGGCATCAGGTTCCAGAATAATCTAGTATAGAAAAGCGCGTAGCGTTTGGTAGATTTGCAAAATTTGTTAAAAATGGAGGTCGCCTTATAATATGGTTTGTCTTGCTTATAGATATTTGCGTTTGCTATATAATTTCTGATTTGTCTGATAATGATAAGAAGACCTTTGTTTTGTCGATTATTTATCTTTCTTAGTTGGCGGTGAATCTTAGTGAAGTGAATGATGCCTCAAATAGTGTTCAACCTCTTGGCGACTTGCGTGCTTCTTTACAGTCACCGTCAAATGTAGGTACCTACTATCCCGTACCCCGAGTTCAACAGCCGAGTTGCTTTGGCAACTCGGGTGGGAAGGAAACATTTTGCCAACAATAGTCCAATAGAACTATCCTTGTCAAAATCTCTGCGATAATTTTATCTTGACGTGGGAACACAGTACACATAAATATGATGAAACGTTAACTTTAACTTGTGAGACATGCTTGTAGGATGATAATGACCGCCATTCAGCACAGGGACCTGTGCTTTGGGACACTATTGGCATGTCTTTTCTCGAAACTTGCTTGTGGCAGATCCTGTGCACCGATTCACAATCATAGTAGCATAAAGACAACAAAACAAGGTTGAGCCCTGTGAAGATCAAGTCAGCACTTGGTTTGGTGCCATTTATACGGATGCTCGAAAGAAGATCGAATGTTGGAGTAAACTATAATGTACCGATAACGAATAAATGATAAAAATAGAATAGGCGAACACGGAGATCTTTAAATGTCTGTGAGAGGCTGGTTGGCACAAATTTATTACGTTGTTTTGTTTAACCATCACTTTTTCATCACAATGTAGTAGTTACATATAATACTAAAATTACCTGCAATTTTGGCAATGTCATTTCGGGCTTTTGTACACAAGTCACACCGGTCTCCTTCCATGGCCATGGAATTAATAAGCACAAAGTGATTTTCTTTTAAACTTATGAACTGAACTAACGAACTATTTTGCATTTTTAAAAACCTCTGCACGCCATCTTTCTTCATGCTGCAAATATCGAACACAAGCGAAATAATTACACAGGTCTGCAATGGTTATCCCCTTTCAGTTTTGATGATTGATTTGGATAGATTTTTGGGCGCTAATTACGGGAAAAATATTTAAAAAATTCCATCACATAAGAATTTTTAATTACTCTTCATAATCATCCTTTAGTTTTGCCAAAATTACCTAAGCCTTTCTAATTATTAATTAATGTTTTATTTTAATCGTTTCTTATTGAAGAAAAACACATTGAATGGTTGAAGTAGACATTAATGAATGAGTTCTCATAAATTTAGCTAAATAAAACTTTTAATTTACTAAGTGACATACCCTTATTATCAAAAAACTGGCGGATTTTTAAGTCATTTGCTAAAGACCTCATTTCTTAAGTTTTTTTTAATAGAAAGAGACGTAGGATTCGAACCCCCAACACTCGGCGCAATGGCAGTGACGAAGTGACCGCTTAAACCTGATAGTTAATGATGGTAGATTAATATTTTTTTGTATAAATAGCAGCATCATTGTTTTTAAAAAATCAGTACATCAGTGCATTTCTTAACGCTTACTTGAAAAATGTCATCGCGTAAGTGTTTAAACTCTCCGGACACTTTTTGCTACATTTGTGGGAAATTTACGCTGAGAAAACAGCAGCGTAATATAACCGAATTCATAAGTAACGTTTATAATATGTATTTCGGCCTATCAATCGCTAATCAAGATAAACAGTGGGTCCCACATAAAGTTTGTACCATATGCGTTCGTGAACTTCGAAAGTGGTCAAAAGGGAAGAACAATACCTTTGATCTCCTATCGCCTGTGTTATGGAGAGAACTCAGTATCAGATTGAAGCAAAATACGAAAAAATGGGATGTTCGATGAGCATTAAACTTCACTTCCTTAATTCGCATTTGGACTACTTTCTTGATAACTTGTGAGCTATAAGTGAAAAGCAAGACGAAAGATTTCACCAGGATTTGAAGGAAATGGAACGTCGCTATCAGGGAAAGTGGAATAAAATAATGATGGCAGACTATTGTTGGCTATTAAAGCGAGATGATCTAAGGCGGAATTTCAAGCGAAAATCTCATAATCGGAGCTTCGGTGAAAAAAAAGCAAGATACCATAAAAGTATTTAATATTTTTAATTTATTTATTACTGTCCCTTGAATGTATTTTTAATGTTTTAAAGTAATGTAATTGTTTCTTAATTGTAATTAAAAAAAAAACAATCAGTAAAGTTGGCCTTTTTTTCCGATTTCATACAAAAGGATTTATCAAAAAAACTGAGGGTGATAGGACAAATCCGTGTACATACCTATACGTAATCAGCGCACCAAAATACCCCAAGATCAGCAATCAAATCCAAAAGGGGAAAATAAGAGTTAAAATTTGCAGACCTGTGTTATTGTTTAGCACAAACAATATTTCATACTTTCAAAATAAGATCGAATGTTTCTAAAATATCTTACGCGAAGAGAATGTTTGCGGCAATAGTGATATAAATTAGTTTAGATATATTCTTTAAGCTCATACACTTTCTTTATGATAATACGTCACTTACGCATTATGAAAGCCAATATCATGATTCCCAGCAACAACATGCATCACAGCATCTTTTGGGATGGGGAATAATTTGTAGAAACGGTCCACATAGGCCTCGAACTTTTTATGACTACTCGAATCTCCCGTATCAAACAAATCACCTGAAATCAAATTTTACCTTTTCATTTAAGTAATTAACAGAGACAGCAAGGTATTTCATAGAATCATGGTAAAAGATAACAGTATATAGGTACACAAGATAATATTTACTACTGTAATAAATTACATATAATACTTACATAAAGATACCATCCCATACCATTAAGCTAGCAAGTAATAATTATGTTAAATAAATTATTATATTAAGAAATTAATGTATGTATTTCAACAAAAAATTAAATTCAATCCTTTATTTAAGTCGGAGAGGTCTCGATTTCGATGCCAAGGCGCGCACCTCTGCCTTTTCGAAGTCATGTTCATATTAAATAGTTAATTATCGCTCGCTTTAAAGGTGCTGGAAATATCGTGAGGAAACGTGCATGTCTGAGAGTTCTCCATAATGTTCTCAAAGAGTTGTAAAGTTTGTCAACCCGCATTCGCCAGCGTGGTGGACTATGGCCTAACCTTTCTCAGGCTGGGAAGAGGCTCGTGTCCAGCAGTGGAACAGTTTAATATGTACAGATATTATTTATTAATATTATATCGTATATGTAGTATGAAAACAATAGTTATTTTTCACATCATAGTGAGCATATTTTACCTAAAACGAAAACCACTTCGGGTTGGTGTAGTGTCACTATTGCTTGATATGCTTGGTGCATCTGCCATTCTCTTCTCCATTTATCAAGCCAATGTCCTCTCCTCGGATCCAGTAAATGTGTATCGGCCAAAATGAAAGCTTTTAGTGCTGTAGTATTTTTTGATTTCTGTATTACAGCTGGCCAAGAACACTAGAATTGAAAATATTAAGATAGTATGGTATTTATTAATTTATTCGATTAAATATATGATAAAAATTGTACAGCACAAAATATTTAATAAATTAGGTAACTAAATATGACAATAAATTAATCAAAGAGAAATCACCTGCGCAGCTACAATGTAGTAAATAATATATTCACAATAAACATATGTAACAAATACACCAAAAACAAAAATCAACAACTTTTTTGTAACACGTCGCATTCTTATTATGGTTAATACCTACTGTGCATTATTGAGATAAACCAACACTTTTATCATGCCGTCATCTAGATATAATATCGATGAGTTCATAGGCACAAATATCAGAAACTTAGGAAAATTTGTCCGTTTATCCCGATAACAGAACACACGCAGTGTTGCCAACTTGTAACATCAAATTATGGCTAGACATTTTAGGCAAGGTGCAATTTTATTTAACTATTTCTATTACACTGAATCAATTTTACAGCACCTCTCTAATCCAGTGATCTCTGTACCTATTCGGTCTCGTTTTTGGCGATGTTGTGTATTGCGCGTTACTTTGTGTGATGGTTGCCGCTTTTCCCTAGGCTGCATTTGTATTCCGGGTCCAGGCCACAACATTAAAACGTAGCAATTTTATTAATAATGTCAACGCTGCAATATTTTAGATGTAAAAATACTCTACTAGAGCACGCTGTGCGATAAAATATCTGTCAGCTGAACCTACACGTCATACCTTCAGTGCTAACAAAAGATCTATTAGGCAAGAAGTAAGTACTAGTTTTATTGAACTGGATCAAATAATAGATAAGTAGCTATACATTGTACAACAAAGAGAGGATCATATTTAAAAGTCGTAAACATTAATGTCCACCCTTATCATCTTGAACTTAATAGTTTTCTTGAATTGATATTGCGTTAACATTTCAATTCAAGAAAACTATTTATTACATATAAATTTTGATATACTTATTACAGTAAAAAATTATCATGTCAAGTCCAATTAGTTGCGATTTTTATTATTTTACATGCGTATCTATGTATTTCTTCACTATAGGTATATTATAAAACAAAGTCCCCCGCCGCGTCTGTCTGGTCGCGATAAACTCAAAAACTACAGAACGATTCATGAGGAAGGTTTAGATGTATAACTTGTTAAAGTTTTGTACTATACGTGCGAAACCGGAGCGTTTGAGTTTTTTTACACTTTACATTTGTTTACTGATTCTAGGACGACCATCTGGCAAAAGTAAGAAAAGTCATAAAAACAAACGGTTAGTACACTTTTTTGTTCAATGATCCTTTTTGATTGGTTAACAAAATTAAGGACGGAGTCATTTAAGGTCAACATGTGTAAGCTCAAAATTTTTCTGAAATGGTCAACCTTCGCTCAAGTCCATAGTATACTTACCTACGACCTGCGAAAATGAAATCGGTGTTTATATCTGGCAAATATTTACATTAACTAAATTACATAATAGTAATAGGATCTGGGAAGTTTATAAGTAACATTACTTATGTTTGCGAAATTTGCCAGCATTATCATTATTTATGGGCACACTACATAAGTCTTAAATATAACCTCGGTATATAAAGGGCCTATCGTTTTTGTGGTCACCAGTCGGCGTCACTAGCGAGTAAGGTCCTTTCAATCCTGTCGCAGGTGCTGTCAAAAGCCGCATTTGGCGGTATTTCGTCGGTTTTTATGGTTACCGTTGAACGTAGGTACTATAGGGTACTAACTTACTAGAGGTCTAGAGACCTTACCATCCACTAGCACCTCTAGTTGTAAATTCGAGCGCGATAGCTTTCATTGTAGGCTGTATATAAAAAAGGTTGTTAAATTGTTAACACTGAAAAACAGAAAGTTATTGACAATTGACAGTTGGAATGTTGGCAGATAAAAGCCATAAATACCCATGCAATAAATAATATACATATAATTTTAGCCTCATTTATTACAAAAACAAAATACAAAATACTGAGTTTGATTGTATCACTATTTACAAGTACATGTGTACAAAAACTTGTTAGCTTTCATAGTCATTTATGAAAAACACGAATTGGTCATATTATATCACAGTATCTTACCAAGTATTCTAGCTTCTATTTTATGTAGAAAATACGAGTCAATTGTATTGGAACTTGGAACACTGTTTTCACAAACTACATTAATGCAATGGATTTAACAATAAAATAACTAAATTGATGTTATATACTTGTAAAAGACATTATATTTAATCAATTATAAATAAATATTAATTTTTGGCATTATAATACTTCATCAAAATTTTGAACATTTGGTGTGAGAGTAAAGAATTCTTTGCGATGGAAAACTTAAATATAAGAAAAAGAGTGATCAGGTTATATTTTAACTGCACTCTTGACAATTATTATAATAAAATGATTATTTAATTTAATGTTCATATGAAAGTTTCATATAAAATAATATTAATTAAAATAACTAATATTTAAAAGTGCTAACAGTATGTCAATCCTATAACTACTATGACTTACCATAAAACTTACTATTTAACAAGAATATTAAAAGATTAAGATTAATTTTTGCCTTTCCAAACATGTCCATGACTGCACAACCTTCATATTGTTTTTGTAATAGATCTTGAATATCTACTTCAATAGTTTCCATTTCAACACCCATGAATTTCCCTTTAATTGTGAAGACCCCATTGTGGTCCGTTGGAGTTATGTCGAATTGTACATTTTTGAACTGCGAGGGCGAAAGTCCATCTATCTCCAGAAGAACACCTCTTTCCAGCAATTTTGCACCAGAATATTTCACAGTTAGCTTTGATTTCAGTTTCTGAATATCTTTGCCTGATCTTCGTAAGCATGCATGAACACTCCTGTAAAGCAAGTTTTATTTTTTAGGAAATATATTCAACGAATGGTATATCTAATAAATAACTCAACTTCTACTTACTTTTTGCCAGTGTGAAGATTAGCTAAACAAGACTTAATATATTGATCATAAGATTTGCACTTTTCTTCATAGTATTTAGTTTTTTCTTGCAAGCTTTGTTTAGTCCTCGTCAGTGTTGCCAAGGCTCTTCTCTGCGCCTGTCTGTATTTGCCTTTATTGCATAGATCAAGACCGATTGAAGTAACTAATGCTTGATAACCATCCTCTCGCGTGACGTAACCTTCATCTTCAAGCATTTGTAAATTTTTGCGTAACTTCGCAATATGCTCACGCAACGTCATCGCTTCATCTTGTCGCGCTTGGCCGGAATAGATCTTTTTTTGTATTTTATCTGAGTATTGCTCTTGTTGAGATTTAGTGGTACCAATACATAATGCTTCTAAAAGATGTTCACCTTAAAATAATCCTTTGATTAAACACTATAACTATACACAATAAATTTCCATAGCTATTAAATGATTGTACAACTTACCATTTAGAAATGGGATTATGGATACACATAACTCTTTGGTTTTAATGAACAGCTTATTCAAATCCGTCATGTCCTCTGAAAGCGCTTGAAACTTATTCATGAGAGCCAAACAAACTTCTAACCTTGCATGTTCTTCTGTAGTGTCGCCCATTTGCTATAAAGTAAAGTAAGTATAGGTAATCACAAGGTCTTCGGATTATATTTAAAGCGCGGCAAGCTAAATTAATTTCTTGTACTGTCAAGGATTGAAAATAAATAAAACAGCGATAATTTTGTTTGATTGCAAAATTTTGTATGTCATGTATTTAATATCTAACTTATTAATTTACTTCATAATAGGTATATATATTACTGCGTATCGCCAAAATAAGTTATGGTAGAAATTAGTAAAACGCTTTTCTATAAGAAATTCCTACTCATATATATCCACACTATAATGTTACACGCTGTATATTAACGATAAAACAAGTCAGTTAATTAACTTATTACCTATGGATCGGCATATCCCTGCCCTAGAACAGACTTACCGCATCAATATCCCTTGAGGCCAACTGTGCTACCGACGGTACATCTCCCAAGTCGTCCAGTAGCTCGTTGAGTCGATCACGAGGGTCGGGTGCTATGATGTCTTGGTATTCGATCAGTAGTGCATGGGTATCAACAATTTCCTAAAACAAGGTGAGTATTCTTTATTATGCGCATATTGTGTATTACCACAATATACCTACCTCTATAAAGCTTAATAAATACTAAGCAATAGAGTCGATGTGCAATTGTTTAAGAAATGTGCATTTGTAGGTATTTTAACATGTTTTTATTAGCTTTATACGTATGTAACGAAAACTTTGAACATGATTTTGATCGCCCTTCAAAACGTCGGATTAACTCGAAATTTGGCATACTTACCGATGACAATACAATAATTTAGAAAAATGTAAAATAAAATATAAAAAATGTTAAACATAAATAATCGTTTAAAAATTAAAAAACACGCTGTACCTATTAAAAATGCAAACTAAAAAGTAGAAAATAATTTAATAATTTTTATGTTAAAAATCGTGGAGTAGAATGAGGTAGAATGTAGAAAATAATAATACGATTAATAATAATACGCCCGTATTATTATTAATCGTATTATTATTTTCGATAACTATTATTTATAATACAACTCGCGCACTAAGAATCATTCGTGTGTCGCGGTGGACTTTACAGACATTCAAACACCGGATGACCGGACAAATAAAAACCCAAACTCAGAAGAATTTGAGGAGTTGTAATTCAGAATAACCGAAGTTAGGGTTTGAGTGCACAATGCACAAACAACGGTCGGGCGTCGAGACACAGTGCATCTATCATCATGTCTCGATATGGCAGGTTAGTATACCGGTGACCGGTGACAGGTGTCAGCATGTTATAAACAATTACCTGAACAGTAATATAGATGTGTGGATGATGGAGCAACGTAGCCTCGGTATACTCATCGACCGCGAAATATTCTTCCAGCGTAGGCCCACGGCAACATCGTCGAAACAACTCCTTCATTTTCTCATGGCATTCAACAATAAATGGGTTTAGACATCGTAGATGACTTGATTCCTCTCCAAACTTGTGAAAAAGAAATATCATAATCATATAATAAAAAATATATATACAATTAAATTTGTAGAAAATAAATATTGTTTGAATAATGGTCTAAGATTATAAAATGTCGTTTGCCAGCGGCTCGTATCCGAGCCGCTTCATTGCGTACCTCTGTTTACCAGCGGCTCGGATACGAGCCACTGAGTGCCACGCCACTTAAAACCTTATTTTCTTACCTAAGTGTTATAAATTATAACTGATTGTTTTTCGGCTACGAATGGATTTTTTTTGGGTAAGGGACATATTCTAAAGAATTACGAAAATATAAACATACTATAATATCGACGGTTGAAACGCTATTTGACTTAAGCGCCCTTTAGAATCAGCAAATTTATCTGATTTCACATATACCTAAGTCAAAAAATAGCGCTGATGTCAAATAGTCTTTCAAGCGACAATATATTAAAATTAATTTTGTACACAAGGAACAGAACTTACGCCCTTTTTCGCGGATGAGAAATGTAATATCTTAGCAACTGAAGCTAGATTCTTTCGTTGGTCCGTCGTTAGTCCAGTACCGTTAGGTAAATTAATGATATGGAATGCATCAGGAGCGACAATCGCTGCATTTAAAAACTGATAGTAAACGAGGTTTCCTATAACCTGCAAAATTACATGACTTTTTATAAAACACCAAGCAAAACCTTTTAGAAGTTCCAAAATCTTTAAAATTTGTAGTACCTTCAAGATATCTTTTTCAGGAGTGTGAGGAAACTTAGAAGTGAGGGCTCTGTGTAAAACACGTGCCATGTAAGTGATGCAAAATGGAAGAAGTTCAGTAGAATTAATGATTTCATCCAAAAACATCGCTACTATAGTTTTTAATTGTGTAAGAGCTTTTTGTAGTCGCGATTTAACTTCAGGATAAGTCAAGGCGTCTTCTTGAGTCACATTGTAGGGCAGTTTTCTGGAAAATGTAAAATCTGTTTGTATTGCACAATATATAAGAGTATTACAAATTAATACTATACTCGTAAACCCCTTCAGCAAAACTAATATGTTTAAGTTCACATCCATAGTGCAATGAGTGGAATTAGAATCCAAGACCTCTCGATAGCGAGTCCTATGCCTTGTCCATTGGGCCATATATATTTGTACAGGCCCTCAAATATATATTATGCTTTCAATATAGTGTACTCACGATATTTGGCCAGTTTTCATTTCAGTTTCATTCCTCCATGCTTTATAAATCTCAACAGGGCCTGTCTCAATGTTCAGATCCTTATCTTTCAACATCTTATCAACTAGAGGACCAATTATAGTTTGCAGGCTGTTTAATCCCGACAATTGTCTAGATAAACTCACAGCCATTTTAAGTACCAATGGTGTTGATGCAATTATATCAAACGGTTTAACAACTTTGCAGCTTATTTCCTCTTCCAGAGTAAATCTGAATAGTTTTAACAATAAATACTCATCTCTGGCATAAGCGCCAAAATTGTACAAACTTAAGACCACATTTTGAAGAAAGAAATTAGTTTTATTCTGTGGAATGCAGAATAGAAGTTTTGATAAGTAGGTCGGATTTGTTTGTAGCTCATAAAAAAGATGTTGGTACCCATCAAGAAGTCTTTTGCTTTCTTTGGTGAGAGACTTCAAACCCTTGACAGCTGTAGAAACTGTAATTAAGCCTCCTTTACTGTCAGCACGTGTTTCTAAAACTAGTTTTGTCATGGAATTATGTTTGACCAGATTGTTTAATTTCAAACCATGTGCAGCTACTTCCTGCAATGCTATACGATTTTGAACAAGAAGACCAATTTTTAAGTCCATGTCATCTAATTGTTTAGACAGTTCCTGATTCTTTCTTATAGATTGAACAACTTCAGACTTCAGTGATTGCAGCTCTATTTCTCGATCATAATCTTCAGTTGAAAAATCTAACATTGGTATGAATTTCTTGACCACTTTTAGTGGTGGGTTTGAAGAATGGAATAATGATGTAAATGCTTCACGAGCACGACGGCCTCTCCAGAGTGCTTGGATTTTTATTATTTTATGCTCCTGTAAGTAGTAAATGTAATTTGTCAAAAGTTATCATGATGAGTGACTTATACTGGATTCATTATCCTACAAATATTGTTAGAAAGATAGCCAAAGAACTTAACAAACATGAAAACAAAGTGCAGTTTAATGTCCTCCAGACCGAATTTCGGTCCCGGCGGCCAATCTTAACGGAGACTGACCATCCCCGCGCAGGAGATATTATAGTGCACAAGTGCGTGGGACGGTAATCTGACACGACCGGAGAGAGATCAGGCGCAGTACCAACGGCTTTACGTGCTTGCCGAGGCACAGGCTATTGAGATTTCCTAAGAGAAAACCTAATAAATTTCTTTTGGCCCAACCCGGGATTCGCAATCCGAGACCTCATGCACAGCACTCGCATTCACTACCACTGCGCCACGGAGGCAGTTAGATAGTACAACTGTTTATGATCACAGAAATTTTCGTACTTTATTGAGTAACTACTGTAGTAACCACTTGCATTGTCAGTTGTGCTGTGAATGCATTCAAACACATAACTGTTATATCTACATTACAAGCAATACATATAGTTAGGATAAATTTTATACCTGAATTTTGTACCAAGCCATTGGATTTTCTTTCTTTTCTCTTCTCAATTTGGCCTCAATAGCCTTCATTTTTATTAAAGTACCATATTTTCGTTCAATTATTATTCTTCTCCACCAAGCTTGGATTTTTATAATATAGTCTACATTATCTTCAAAGAAACAAAGCCTGTCATTCAAATGTTTTCTGATTAAAAACCCTCTACAGTAAGCTTGAAGTTTTACAATTGAGTTCTCTAAAACAGTCTGCATATATTTATTGACATGATGTTTATTAGTTTTCTCAATGATGATTTTAACATCCCTTCTGGTTAAATAACGTGCATGAGGAACAAAATCCTTGGGTGTTGTCCAACTGTATGCATATGATTCAACATCAATATACACTGTGTTACCTGCATTGGTATGACACACAATCCATGGACAAATGTGGTGGCCCCTTTTCTTTAAAGCTTTTGAAAACATTTGAAAATAAACTTCTTTACAGGAGCTTTCAATCATCTTCGAAGCTGATAACACTGGGTGTAAAAGAGCATCCCAAAAGTCATGGGCATTATTTTTCAAAACAGCTAAGTTTAACTGAACCAATGATTCAGTAAGTTCTTTAACATTTTGCGATTCTGTGTTAACTTCATTAATGGTTTGAACAATATCATCATACCAAAGGTTTTGACATTCTTTGTGAATTAAAACTTTTTTCAATAAACGCAAATAAAGTTGGCTCTCGTCTTTTTCCAAAGGTGTCGTCAGTTTTAGGCTGGAGTGTTTCAGCATAATCATCAAAGTGTCAGCATCCTCATCTATAACAGCTTTGTTGATGTGTTCTATTACTGAGACCACTGGAATAAAAAGTTATTAATTAGGTATACCAGCTATACATAACATGTTGATTCTGATAGAATATAGGTAACTTATAGTATATACTTACATTCCTCATTGTCATCATCCTTCATGTTCACCATGTCAATGGAGTCTCTGATGTCATCTAGCGTTAATAAGGGGCAGGCACACTGTTCTCTTACTTTCACTTGGAGAGCTGTGGCCAAAGCAGCCAGGTAACGGCACCGACAGTGAGGCCTTAAGCCTTCTAGATGTAACTGTTTTGAGTTAAGAGAGTTCCATACCGCCGTATCGTCGCCTCTATCAACTGCTTCTGATACCACAGCTACAGCCAGCAGATATGATACGGAAGCTGCTATTTCACTTTCATTCAGATTCTTTTCTAATTCACATTTCTCTAATTTCATTTCCTCATACAACAGTGGCACTGCATACTTTTCTACTTTAAAGTTTAACTCTAAATGTGGATTGTTTAATGCAACATATAAATCCTCAGGAGTTCCCTCATCTAAAGCTTGGTTGACATAATTTATGGCATTTTTGTGGTCTGTATGTTCTAAGGACTTACAGTTCCCCTCATTGATAATGTTTTGAAATATTTTATGCCAGTTAGTGACACTCTCAACATCAACATCTTTATTGTATTCATTTAGTTCTTTTACAACATCACAATAAAAATCTGCATTTGCTGGTTTAAAATCTTTAACCTTCACCCAATCTTCATGAAATATTTTTTGCAATGTGTTAATATCACTATTTTGAGAAGCTGAACATAATTTTCTCCATAAATATTTATAATTAACAGCAGTAATGTGCCCTTGTATTTCAACAAGGGTGAGTAAGTCATCATACTCATCGGGGATGTAGCTATCATTAAGAGAATGATTGTGAGCAGCTTGCATTTTCTCACATTGTGCAGCTTTTAAAACCTTTTTGTACTCATCTATTAACCTGTTTTGTACATGTTTTAACTTCAATTGTGGGTTCAATAAAGCTGAAGTTATTGATTTGTCATTACGAAGGAGAGTATTAATCTCAACAATAGCATTATGAAAAGTTAAATTGTCATTCCCACTGCTATTTTTTGATAAAATACCACCAATTTTTTGGAATATTGGCAGTGGATGTGCACACTTCTGCAAGTCCTTTGAAACAGAGTCTAATTCCTCATCTATTAAATCAGAAACAGAAGTAAATAAACAATGTAATCAACATTTAATGATAATAAATTTAAAAAATAAGGCACTATACAATCATAAAATATGAACCATACCTGTGAATATGACTTTGCCATATATATCATGGATGAGTGGAGCTTTGCCAAGTTTGAACAAGTGTGAACTAAGTGCATGTATGCAGTATATTACTCGTGGCATATTCTTGTTGTCATATATATCTGTAGTTTCTGGTTGAAATGTCTGTAAATGCAAATTAATTATAAAACATAGTGATTGATTTCATTACCTTAGTATTATAAATTAATGTGATTTATTACCAATATCAACTGGATGTACTGACTGACTATTTCTGCCCAAGAAAGTATCAAATAAACTAATTATTATTCCTCAAAAATTCTTAAATAGTAGTGATAGCCTAGTGGAACACTAGAACATAAAATTGCTAAGAAGAGATTTTAAGATTGATCCCAAGGCATGCACCTTTGATCTTTCAAAGTTATGTGCATATTAATTAGTTAATTATCGCTTGAAGAAATATTGGTAAAAAAATCATTGTGATATGTGAAGCCATCCACAACTGGGCCAGCTTGGGGGATCTTTTAATTATAAACCAGGTTGGACCATATATTTCTTCAAAAAAAGAAACACCCACATTTGGATACAAAGAACACCTGCTTTTCGTAAATATTCAATATCAACAATCAGAACAACTATTTGTGGATCACACAAATTTTTGTTCCATGTGGGAATCAAACCCAGGTGCACAATTGGATTAGAGACAAATTATTTAGCCACACTATACAAAATAGGGAACGTAAGATGCATTAATTGTATAAGTTTATTATTCATAAGCAATTATGTATTTTTTAGTTTTTTTTTTAAATCATTTCAAACTTATTTTCTGATAATAGTCACACAAGCACTTAACGATATATCACTCACCACTGGCAGTTCTGTCCTTTTTAAAACTTGCAGAAATTTATTTATATTGTCAGTATGCTTAAATTGTAATCCCATAATCTGAAATATTTATTAAAACAAATAAGATTACCACCGAAAAATACAACTCTATAACCCGCAAATTTTAATTTTTTTGCCGATGTAACTCATAGAAGTTTTACTATGCAGATCTATTTAGACCATTTAATTAAATAATAGGTTCTGTGTTCTTAATAAAGTTTACAGCTATTTAATTTTAGTCAAATATAAACCTTGTATCGCTTTTGATCAATGTCATAGATTTTGTTGACAGGCAGTAAGTCAGGGGAAATAAAATTTCCTAGTTTAGCCAAGTAAACCCCATTGCGTAAACATTCTTCGAATTCTGTAGCTGGTGGTAGTTTTTCTTTTAAGCATGCTTCCATCCAAATTTTAGCTTCTTCTAGTCGACATAGATATTCGTAGGCAATAGTTCTTTGTCTTATAACATCCATTTCTTGCCCCGTTTTACGAATATCGGAGTCGCCTGTAAAATTATATAAATATTATTTGGTTGGACAACAATCGCAGAACTATTGCATACCTGTGCATTATATTTTCAAAATTCATTACTGCCTATTTCATTCATTATTGAGTATGTACCTACTGTTATTTACTTACAGTCGTCAATTTTTCCAATATATATTTCTTCGGTACCTTTTCCCATGTTGATGGATAGTCCACGTTTACCTCGAATGTTAATGATAACATTTAAAAATAATTAAACCAGCTCTTTAAGACGCTGAAATTCGCTCATAAACTTTCAAAACAAACCCAACAATCTAGCAACAATTTTTCGTTCGAGTTCACTGTTCAGAAGTTTAGTTCGTTATTATTTAAAGTTTGACACTTTACACAGACATATGTCATTTCGATCGTTAAAAAGTAAAATCGATTTTTAAGCAAATCGTATCGAGTCATTCACAGATAGAATCAAATAAAATAAATTATCACCCAAAAGCACCAAAATATACAGGTTTTATTCAAAAAGTTAACGTTATGCAAAATTCATAAGTATATAATCTTACACAGGTGTATTCCCAAAGAAATAGACAAAGGTATATTATTCCCATTTCACCCCCATTCCACCGGATGTGGTTCTAAATTGAATGTAGTGGGGCGCTAGTCTATTAACGTTAACTGGATAACATAGTAATTCAATCTTTGTGCTGTCACTAAAAATTTCTTTGACAGGAAATCCAATATCTTTTTGCCTAACTCGGGATCTGAAACTTTACACACAGCATCATCAATCATCATATACACTACCGCAGCGCCATCGCAATCGTACATAATTATTTTAATATTTTATTAGATATTAATTATTATTATTAATATTTGGAGAGGTTTGTATTTATGCTTGAATAGTTGCACAGCCTAGCTTGCTTTTTCTGCTTTCTAGCTTCACTGGATTGGCTGCTTGTTTAGTATAGATGCAAACCTACTTTACTCGACTCTTCAAGAAGAGTAAGGTGCCAATGGTCTTAGGGGAGAGCGCAACAGTCGTGTAGATCCCTAAGACAAGTCTGGTGAGGAATCCTTCACGTGGTTGCCCCCTGTTATTGGTCTAGTTTCCTCTGAAATAGACGTAACTAATATCACCAGACGACCACTGCCTGGGATGGAGAGGTCATGTTCCGGCGGGTCCATCGTCGAACGACAGACGATGGATAGTAATGACCTCCCGCGTGTTTATGCCGTGGTTGAGTGGTGATGTGGCGATGGTGGTGCTGCTGATCTGCAACACGCCCTTTTGGTCTGGATTTCCTCTCACACGGAAGGTTGCAGTCTAGCCAGCTACAATCAATCAGCTGCGGTGTCCGCTCATGCGGCCGCCAGGCGACTGTCCTTGGGTGAAGAGGTCTCCAGCCAGTAGTGCTCGTTTCCCACCTCAGTGGTTTGGGGTGGAGCGACTTGTGCTGTACTTCTCGGGGACAGCTTATTCGGGGGCCCTATACCTTGCTGGTAGCCCTGGTGCCTAAACAAGGCATCCTCAATGTTGTGGTCTCCGTGGCGGGTGGGGAGCCAGCAGGTGAACTCAATGATAGACCAGATGGACTCTATCAAAACCAACACTAAAGGGTTGACCAATAAGGGCGAGCAATTAAGGACCTCTGGACCCTTAGGGAGAGAGGGTAAGGCGGGTGTAGGAGCTGCACGTGGGAGCACCTACACACCTAAGCGTCATGGTCGTGATGGCCCTAGTGGCCGTCCGAGCCTGAGCCGAGGGATTGGTGCTCACCCGAGCAGTTCAAAGGCGTGGGGTACCCCTGAAAAGGGTACCCAATGCAGAGGGCGTAGCAGCACCGGAGGCGGTCAGTTGCGTAAAGAATACCCGAAAGGTGATCTTAGCGCAGCACCCTCGGGGAGAGGCTGTCAGCCATCTAGTCTCGGGGAGGCTAGCAAGGAGCAATCGGGCAAGGCACACTCTACGGAGGAGCCAAACTTGGCTGCATACTCTGCAAGCCATATCCACAGTAGGAAGAGGCGCAGTGGGTGTGCCAACCGTAAACGGCGTGAGCTGCAGCGGCAGATGGCACTGGCATCCGGTGCAGCTAAAAGGATAAGGGAAGTGAGCGACGAAACCGTCGCTCAGGTCGGTGACAACAAGCGGGCCAAGACCCAAGGTGCCTCCTACAGGGAGGCGCTGACGGGAGTCAAAACGGCCGTTGCCTGACAACTTCCCTGACGCTCTATTAGCTGCAGAGCAGGTGGCGCCTATACGTGTGGCCATTTGGGACCTGTTAGACGCCGTATCCTCGGCCGGCTATTAGTGTCGGTGCACTGCTCGGAGGAGCTCTGCACATTACATGTGAGGGAGAGAGAGCTGCAGAGTGGCTTCGCGGTCTCGACGGGAAAACCGTTGGGAACGTGAAGCTTAAAGTGGTCAGCGCCAAGGAGCTTCCAAGGCCAATCAAGATGGCCTGGGAGACCAGGAATACCTGGTGCCTAGATGCCTCCAGGGTGCTGACCATGCTGCAGCGCCTCAATCCCTCCTTAAGGACCTGCGAGTGGAAGGTGCTGGGCACGCAGGTCGAAGAGACGCACACTAGGCGCATCATCTTGGTGGACAGCGTCTCAGTCGCGGTCATCAAAGCAGGCGGCTTCTGTCTCCATGCTGGCATGGACAAGAGCACGTTCAAGATACTCGAGGATCCGAACGCGCAGAAGGTGCCAGTTGATGCCGGCGTGGGGGAGGAGGCCTCTGCTTTGACAGAATCACGGGCAAAGGACGGGAAGGAGCCCGTAATTCCTGTGGAGTCGGGTACGGCTCTCTACACCTCTTCGCCTTGGGCGTCACCGAAGATCGACGACATAATCGGACATATTGACGGTCTGGTTTTGTGGTCGTCGCCGGGTATTGCGGGGGCGATGTTGGAAGAGGAGAGCAAGGGGCCCCCCTTGCTCTCCTCTCCTCCGGCCAGTAATGGCTACCACCGAAGGCGCTACCATATAGGCAGACCGAATGGCGGGACTAAGGTGCGTACAAATAAATCTTCATTACTGCATCGGGGCGATGGCCGTTCTGGCCCGCCACCTGCGGATGAATGAATATGATATTGCCCTGATTCACGAACCTTATGTTTAAGAGGGAAAGATCAGGGGCTTGGGTGGGACGGGAGGTGTAATTTTTCATAACTGTTCCACTAATGATATGAGGACATGTGTATATGTCAGAAATGGCATAAACGCAATGTCCTTATACAATTTCTGTTCTAGGGATCTTACGACAGTTAAGATCGCTATGCGAGGGAGCGGATACTGTAATCCTGACCTCTGCATACTTCGACAACATGGACAAGGAAATAGTATCTGGACAGATAAAGGACCTTGTTTAATATGGCAGCCGGGAGAACCTGGACATGATTCTGGGGTGCGATGCCAACGCACACCACACAGTCTGGGGGAGCACGAATGTGAATGTAAGAGGGGAAAGCTACTGGAGTATGTGGTAAGTACCTCTTTACAAATTCTAAATAAAGTTTAACGCGTTACCAGCCGGCGGGCAGAAGCCAGGTCCGTAGCTGGTAACCGTTAGGGTTATATTGAAACACGCAGACTGATTCAACTGAGAATATATTTACAATTTTTCACCTATCTTATATCCCATTTATTAGTCATGCAAGTAACGCTAACACTAATGTGTACAATAATTATTTACACCAATCAGTGACAAGTAAACAAAAATCTAACATTTACGAATGATTTCTTGGAAATCTGTTCGTGAGTATAAAAGTAGTGCCACGTATAAAAAGCAGAGGGAAGCTTCGCGCGTCACCAGTTCGAAAGTTGATATCGTCGCGGCTAGACGAATGATGCTCGGTTCGATCGCCTTCGCACGTCGCTTGGTTTCGGCGCGGCTAGTTGTATGATGCTCCGTTCGATTCCAGGTTTCTCGTAAAGTTATATGTTGCCTGTGCGTATATACATACGCCACATCACTCCCGCCTAAGCGAAGCGTACGTTTTGTTTCACCGCGCGGCCGGATCTGGTGACGTACGAATTTCGCGGTGAAGGTGATGACTGTGATGAGGCTGTCCGCATTGGTGTGGGTGATGTGTCCGGGGCTGGCGTGTTTGTTAATGTTGTGTTTTCGGGCGAGTCTTTCTCGTTAAGTAGATGGGCTGGCTTCAATCTGTCGATTGAAATTACTGCGGTGCGAAGCAGAAGTTGCACTGTGAAGTGCTTGCCGTCGGTACTGCGTTGAAGTACTTGATATGGTCCGTTGTATGGTGGTACGAGAGGTCTGCGCACGATGTCGTTGCGCACAAACACATGCGTACATGTCCCGAGGTCTTTGTGTATGAATGTGTTTGATCTTGTCGCTTGCCTTGTTGATGTTGGTGATAATGACGACATTGTTTCAGTCAGCTGACGGACAAATTCCGCATCTTCAATGTTCGGCTTGGTAGGCGCGAAGAAATCAGATGGGATGCGTAACGTAGATCCGTATGTCATCAGGGCCGGGCTGACAGTTGAGTCTTCACGTAGGGCGGTGTGAAGTTCTAGTAATACTGTAGGTAATTCATTGATCCATCTGTTATCGGTCACTCTTGCCATCAGTGCCGCTTTCAGAGATCGATGCCATCGTTCGATTTTTCCATTAGCTTGCGGGTGAAATGCAGTAGTACGTATTCGAGTGACGCCTATTTTCTTCATTAAAGCTTGAAATAAATGGGTCATGTTAAAAAAAATTGTAATTTCGCAACGTCCAGTACGATTATTTGTATACTATGACACAACTCATTACTTTTTCTAACTAAAACCATTATATGCCTATTTGTGTTTCATAACAATAGAATAAATATAAAAAAATAAACAGTATATTAAAAAAAAAGACAAAACTACCATTGTGTAATTCCCGTTTCATACAAATAATTAATGCCCACATTCTTGATGGTACTGCTAAAAATTAATTATTAATAAAACACACGTTTTTTTTTTAATATACCTAATTTTTAAGTTTATCAATTCATAAAAGAAATAATAAATACTTCAAATTATTCTTCAAATTTAATTAGTGAATGCGTATCCTTATTTTACTCATATCTGTTATTCTTCTCTGTTTTGTGTTTGTTATTTCTTATTATGGTAATAAATAAAATTATTATACGGGTAACATTAGTAAATAAACTGTCAAACTAAATGATGCAACAATTAATGTTCGGCCATTTTGTTCAATGGAGTACTACGAGCCGTTGCGCTCCTTGTTAAATTGGACATTTCAAAATTTAAGTGTTTTATTATTTACGTTAGATTATCATAGTTGTGAGACATTTGCTTAGAATAAATTAAGATTCGTATTATGTATTTACTAATTAAAAGATTCTATTCATACTAGACTCAATATATTCATTATTAGACGCAATGACAATCCGATCACATGACCATGTGTAAAAAGGAAGTATATGAGAGAAACAAAGAGGCCACATATATAACACCTCCGTCCCAAATCGTCTAGTTGTTAAGTTCCGAAGGGTGTTCGGTGTTACTGTTCCTCTCTTGGTATTAACGTACCCAGCATCTGATCAACATGTCTTTTGCAAATCTGACCAGAATCAGTCTCTATTTGATAGTGCAATTGGCCTAATATCCTTATAACGGTGCCGAATTCCCATTTAATTTGGTCGTCTGTGTAGCTGCGTATTTGCACTCTCTGCCCAACACCAAATGAGCGTACCCTTGCCTCATCAGTCGGCGGACGTGTTTCATCCCTCGTCCTCGCCTTGAAATGAACCCTTAGGGTGTTTCTTATCTTCCTGCCAAGCATGAGCTCATATGGGCTTTTATTTGTGTTGCTGCTCGGCGTCCTCCGTAGGCGTTCCTTAATACCCAGCAATTTGTCTTGTAGAGAGCCTGGCTCTGCCCTGATGCTGTGTTTGCCTTGCCTTTTTAATTGTTTGTACGTATCGCTCTGCCTGTCCGTTCGTGGCCGGATGATATGGGGCTGTGGTTTTGTGAACAACCCCGCTTTCTCTAAGGAATGATTCAAATTCATTTGAAACAAATTGTCGACCGTTGTCTGATACTAAAGTAAGCGGAAATCCAAATGTCACGAAAATTTCTTTAAGTTGGCGGATACACCATGAGCTTGTGGTTGTTTTCGTTTCTATAATTTCCACCCATTTTGTAAAAGCATCCACTATTATGTATAAGGAATAACCCTTAATCGGCCCAGCAAAATCGATATGGATCCTTTGCCATGGCCCTGATGGTGAGTCCCAATGATGTAGTACTGCGCATGCAGGTTGATTTTGTTTTAATCGACATACTCGACAACTTTTAACTATGTCTTCTATGTCTTGATCCAAATTTCTCCAGAATACGTATCCACGCGCCAGTAATTTCATTTTTACTATTCCAAGATGCCCTGTATGTAGTTCTTCTAAAACCTGCTGTCTCAGGGTTGCCGGAATCATTACTCGTGTTCCTTTTATAATACAACCGTCTTGTAAGGTCAATTCGTTGTCATTGTAGCCGTATCTTCTCACTGAGGTACCATTTTTTAAAGCTTCCAATAAATGGTTGTATTCATTATCGCGTTGGGTATTTTCGGCAATTTTTATGCGGCCGACGGCAATTGTGTTCATTTGATTTAATTGAAATGCGCAATGTACGTCAATTAGGTTATTTGCTACTGTATCTACCAGAAATCTTGATAGATAATCTGCATTGCTAGGATCATCCGATGTTCTGTATTCAATAGTGTAGTCAAAACCAGATAGAAAATGTGCATAGTGAAAAAGCCTCATTGTGCTCATCGCCGGTAAAGTTTTGTGTGGATTGAAAATCGTAGTTAATGGTTTATGGTCTGTAATAAGTATGAATTTTCTTCCGTAGCAGTAGTGAAAAAATTTCTTTAATCTCTAGAATAAAGACGTCGCTTCTTTATCTATCTGACTGTATTTTTTTTCACTACTCGTCAATGAACGTGATGCAAAAGCAATAGGCCGATCCGATCCGTCCGATAATCGATGCGATAGAACTGCTCCAAGTCCAAAAGGTGAAGCATCTGTAGCGAGAACTAAGGGTTTCTTTTGGTCAAAATGCATTAAAACTCTGTCACTGAGGATTTCCTGTTTAATTTTCTTGAAACTTTCATTACATTTGTGCGTCCATTCGTATTTAATGTCCTTCTTGAGTAAGTTATTAAGAGGGCTGGATATTGAAGCTAAATTCGGTATGAATTTATTGTAATAATTAGCCATTCCTAGAAATGTCCGCAGTTCGTTGATGTTGCTGGGACGTTTTGTATCCAGAATAGCATTCACCTTATTTCTATTTTTGTGCAATCCATTTTATCAATGGTATGACCCAAGTACTCGATTCTCTCTTGAAAAAAATTACACTTATCCTTATTGAGTTTCAAATTATTTTCTTTTAATTTTTGTAGTACCAAGCGTAGTCTTGAAAGAAGTGGTTCTTCTGAATGTCCTTGAATAATTATGTCGTCGAAAAAGCATTTCACTCCAGCTACTCCTTGGAGCAAACGATCCATAAATTTTTGCCATAAATTTGGGGCAACCTTGACGCCAAACATAAGTCTATTTACTTTGAACGTTCCCTTGTGGGTACTTAATGTTTGCATTATAGCGCTCTCCTCGTCCATCAGCATGTTTAGATAAGCTTGACTGATATCAAGTATGCAAAATATTTGACCTCCGTTCATCTCTACCAGAATGTCCTCTATGATCGGAATAGGGTATTGTTCATCCCTTATAACTTTATTTAAGGTCACTTTGTAATCCGCGCATAAGCGTATACTGCCATTTGGTTTGACAATAGGAACCACTGGTGTTCCCCACTCAGAGCTATCAACCTTTGTAATTACTCCTTGTTCCCAGAGTCGCACTATTTCATCATCAACTTTGTTTTTAAGAGCATATCGTATACGTCTTGGCTTAACAAAAATTGGTGACACTTCTTCCTTTAGGGTCAAATGAGCTTTGTAATCAGGTATGCACCCAAGGGAGCCATCAAATACCGTCGAGTATTCAGAAAGTAGCTTATCCAGTTTTGAATGTTCTTTAGCATTAACTGCGTTTATATTTGCCAGATCCAAATTGATTGCTCGTATCCATGCTCTACCGAAGATAGGGTCAACATCTTGTTTGATAATGTATAATTTTTCCTCAAGTGTTTGGTCTTTGTATTTACACGTAACGTTGGTTACTCCAAGGGCTGCGAAGATTTCTCCTGTATATTGTTCTCATCGTGATATTAGTTTTATAAATCTTGCATCCAGTGTGCAATGTTTTAAAATCTTTGTAAGATATAGATGACAGAGCAGCTCCTGTATCTACTTCCATTTTCAGTTTCGAGTCATTGATGCGTACATTTATCATAAATTTGTCTGTGTTGTTAGATCGTATTAAATTTATATCCCAAGAACGGTATCATCGATTGTATCTGAAGAGTTGTCCGTGTCCTGCACCTCCACGTGCTCAGGCTCCAGTTGGTTGTTCCCAGATGTTGATTGTAAGCAAACGCGAGCAAGGTGACCTACTCGTTTGCACTTGCTGCAAGTATCCTTGATGCTGCGACATCTGCTAGCTAAATGTTCCTTGCTCCCACAACGAAAACATTTCCCTCGTAAATCCTTAATCGTTAAAGGTTTATTCTCTGGCCGTTGATTGCGGTGTTTAGGGCAAGCTTGAACAGTTTTCACATGTAGTAGACCTTGGTTTGAAGAGTGAGCTGGTGACATATAGCTGCTGTCAGATTTTGCTAGTTCAATTGTGGTGCTTTATTTAATAAGTCAGAAAAATCGGTCACTATTGTTTCCTGTAGTATTTTGGTTCGAATATCGGTGTCATTTAATCCTCTTATAAATTGTAAGGTAAGAAAATTATCACAGATCGACTTTTTACAGTTATTGCACGTGAACTCGCAATCTTGAGCTAAATGTTTCAAGTCTGACGAGTATGACATGACTGTCTCATCAGAGCCTTGAAGTCGCGAAATAAATTTATGTTGATTAGCCCAAATCCTAGGTTTTGGATCTATATAGTGTTGTAATATTTGAACCAAGCTGCCGAATTCCAGTTCACAAGGATCGTTTGGTGCGCACAAGTCGTAAGCTTTCTGGTGTAATTCTGGTGGCAATAAACTAAGCAACGTGAGAGTCTGAATTTGTGAATTGTAACAATTATTTAGCTTCATGTAGGTTTTTAATCTCTGAACAAAATTATTGAAACTTTCTCGTTCCTGTAACGGTTGAAAATTAATTCTTGGTGTTGTTTCCGGCGTACTTACAAGTGAAACCGTGACGTAAGTCGACGATGTGTTCAGTGATGTAGGGCATAAGCTATGCAACTTTAGCTTTAATTGTAATATGCACTCTTCTGTAGAATGCCACTGTTCAATTTCAGCTTCCGCATCATGTGTTTGTAATAATTCAATTTCATCTTGTACTTTATCAAATTTTTGTTCATAATTTGTTAGACTTGTCAAACGTGAACTTACTTCGTAATCCGAAGGATTTTGTAACTGTGCTAGTGTATGTTCAAATTTGGTCAGGTGGCCGCGTATATTTGCGCGCAGGCGAGTAAGTCGCGCCAGTTCTGCCTCCATCGTCGCCAATATTATGTATTTACTAATTGGAAGATTCTATTCATACTAGACTCAATATATTCATTATTAGACCCAATGACAATCCGATCACATGACCATGTGTAAAAAGGAAGTATATGAGAGAAACAAAGAGGCCACATATATAACAATTCGTATAGCATGAAATTTAGCATGGCACTCGATATGTTTTTAGGTTAGACACACGCAATTATTTCATATATGTTATTAAATCTGTCACATTTGTCTGTTACGTAACAGATATGAACGATAAAGGCCTGTTCACATAGCTCTATATATGTATTATTTTACTTGCATAATATAATTATTGTATAACTGCAGGAATTAGATTATACTATTATCATTGTAGATCGCAAAGCTCAAATTTCAAAAAAATCTGATTTCAGATTCTACACATATATTTTCAGATGAACCTGTAACGCAATATAGGCAAAACATTTTTTTTTGTTTAACCCAATTAGTAAAGAATTTGGTTTGTTTGGTACATAGAATTTCTTTGAAGCTTCTCCTGGGAAGGGAGCAGCAGACGGCGTAGGTGGCAATATCAAAAGACTATTGGACAGAAAAGTAGCTTATGGAGCAGATGTTCTGGACGCAAGGTCTGCATACCGTAAATTGGGGTGTATTGCAACTACTGGGGTGGCAAACAACATTTTTTTGAAAAAGTTCATCTTTATTATGACAAAATTTTCAGTGTCTATAGTAAAAATTTATATGGCAATATTTAGTTTTGATGTTAAATTTTAAATTTGGCAGTACTGAGTTACGTCATTTGATCAAATTCGCGCGAATTTTATTGTGTTGTTTTTCACTCCAGTAGTTGCAATACACCCCAATTTACCGGTATATACTTTTAAAAAATGAAACGTTCGTAAAAGTTTACCTTGCTGGCGAAAAAAATATTAAGACATTAAAGAAAAGTTTCGGCAATATTTGCTCTCTCTTAAGCCAGTTCCAAATATATTAACTATTCAGCAAATTTAAACTACCACTAATGATACAAACATAATCTTTTCAAAATTTATGTTGTTTCTGTGCATACGCTTACAATCAAGGATTTTGTAGTTGTTATTTTTAACATAATTTGCTTTATGAAATGTCACCTAAGAAACGGGTTAATTATTATTGACAAAATTTAAATAATTTGCCAAAATAAACCAAAAGAATTTTAATCTGACAGTTATCAAAACGTATTAGGTTGTTTGTGCTTTTACAACTGACTGATATTATGATGATAATGAATTCGGATATAATTATTTTAATAAACTAAATGTAACTTATTATTTTTTAAGATGATTGTATAAAATTGCCCTAATAATTCCTTTCTGTTACTTTTCTGTTATAATCAAATAATTTTCTTACTGTTTCATATCCGTAAATTACACTTTTTGAAAATGACCCAAACACGATTCGAACTGTCTCCCTTGGTCTGTAGTAAGTCGTAGAGGACATCCAAACCGCGATATCCATCTCTCGTACACGGCCTTCGCGACAGTTTCGGCGGCGGTAACGTCACGAGTAGGTATTACCTCTGGCCAGTTAGTGCAGCGGTCAATCATAGTAACTAAGTATCTATAGTCATCTGATGGTGGGAGTGGCCCAACTATGTCCACGTGCAGGTGTTCAAAACGAGATGATTGTTGAAACTCACCGACCGGGCTAATGACGTGTCGATGAACTTTCGCTCGTTGACAGCTGATGCACGTAATAAAATATTTTATTTAACTACATAATTTTTATCTATGTATATATTTATAAGTCAATAATAAAAGTAAAATAAAAAGAACCCATTAATTCATTTATATGTATTTATTAAAATCATGTGCATAAGGTTATATTTGTTTTATATAGTATATGTATATATACACTTATCATATCACACTTACATATATGTATACATAAACACTATATACATTTATTCATATACTAAGCATAGACAATGTTAGGCTATCAAATCATGTATAGAAAACCCAATCTTAATTCATATTTATTGGGTAATGAAAAGAAGTATAATTCAATTCATATTTGATTCTTAAACTTTACAATGTCGTATATAATACATAGACACAAAATAGAAATATCAAACGAGAATGGTTCAATTTAATATTTTATTTAATTTAATCATTTTGATTTTAACAGGTAAATAAATAGTAATAACAATTGAATAGTTACTCAGCTTTTATTTCGTAGCGCAAACTCGGAGCTCCGTTCGGTTCGGCGGCCAATCAACAAGTGAAGTGATCCGTCTGACACGTGTCCTTTTATACTAGTGAACAAACAAGTCGGGCGGCCACGTGTTTTTTAGAAATGATTATATTTGAGCTACTTAGTTTTTGCTAATAATGTTGTTAAATCATAATTTATTTTTCTTTATGTTTGAACATGTAAATAACTCTAAAATTGATCTTATTATTGTAACTTAACCTAAAATCTAACCTATAAATAACAATGACATAAAATCTAGCCGGATTTATTACACAGTTTGTTATCGGCACTATTTCCGGGATAAATAGGTACTTACAAATGAGACACACACATATTTAAGCGTACTTATTTTCATATTTCTTTGAATATTTAGACAAAATATTTCGAATAATCTATCACACGCCTTGGCCCATATACCTACGTCTTTATTTATAGATGGCCAGTAAAACTTTGTGGTCATTATTCTTCCTGTTGTACGAACGCCGGGGTGACTTAGTTCGTGTTGTGCTTTGAAGGCTGCGACACGATAAGGCAATGGTAGGTATGGTCGAATGTTCGCTGTCGATGTTTCGCACCAAATAGACCGTTTGACTCCCGGTAGGTTTACGCGGGAAAACTTCAGTCTGGGTTATTCATGCAAACACGTAACTCGGCGTCCGTTTCTTGTTCTTGAGATAACTTATCGTAGTCCATCGTTGCGTTGAGTAGTTCGATTTCTGATAACGATGATTTACGTGATATCGCGTCAGCGGCTTCGTTCTTATCACCGTGAATGTATTTGATGTTAGTGCAGTATTGGCTTATGAAATGCAATTGTCGTTCTCGACGCGGTGTGTCACTGCTACTCGGCGTTCTTGTTAGAGCGTACGTCAATGGTTTGTGATCCGTACATATGGTGAATTCGTTGCCCTCTATTTATTTATTTATTAATTCATTAACAATTTATTACAATCGTGTCTGAATATTACATAATAGAAAAATAATTAAAAATAATATAAAAATATTGAATACATTTAAATAAACAATCCATTAAAAGAAATTATAGTAATTAATTATTAATTCAAATACATTACATTACATACGTATTCATAATTATTATAACTATTATTAATAAAATGTCAACTCTATCAATTGTAATAACCAAAATAATTTAATTAAGTAATGTCATGAGAAAAATAAATTTAATTAAAAAGTAGGTTAATATCAGGTATAAATATTATGTCAAAAATAAAAATATATATCCACCACCACTTCAATGTCAACCACAAGACAAGCCAGCAAATTCGTCCACAGAATAAAATGACCCCTCCAATAGGAATGCTTTAATCTTTTTTTTAAAAACATGTCTTTTATAAATATCATTTTTTAATTCTATTGGTAGACAATTGAATAATTTTACACTTTGATATTGCGCACAATGCTTTGTTATGTTTAAGGTTGGTGTGACATTGTTTTTAAGCTTTTTCTTCTAGTACTTTCTCTGATTAACCTTTCATCTGCACTTTCATAATCAGTTATGTATTTCGACAACTGGCTCAGGACAGTCAGTATATAAAGACAAGGTACCGTTAGTATAGACAGTTCTTTGAAATGTTCCCTACAAGATTCCCATTGTGGAATACGGACCATAGTTCTGATTGCCTATTTTTGTATTATGAACGCCTTTTCACAATCGTATTTGTAACTATTACCCCAGAACTGAATACTGTATCTTAGCCTGGACTCTACTAGGGCATAATATACAGTTTTTAGCTGACTGATACTAACTTCATCTCTTAAGCTTCTAAGGGCATAGCAAGAAGATGATATCGATTCCTCAATTAAAAGCAGTTCATTTTGCCAATTTAGTAGCGAATCGATATGTACACCTAGGAATTTAACTGTGTTTACAGTTTCTATTTTATCACTCATTAACTGTACAGCCAAGTTTTCAGTATTTCGAGAAGTAGATTTAAATAGCATAACGTTTGTCTTTGTAGTGTTAATTATTAACTTATTTGCTGCAAACCATTTGTGAAAATCGAGTAATAGACTATTTATTTTACAATTTAGTAATTCTATACTATTTGCACTTATGATTGCATTAGTATCATCAGCAAATACAACAAGTTGAGGATTTGAACTTAACTGATTTGAAAAATTTTGAAGGTCATTTATGAATAGTAAAAAAAGGATGGGGCCTCAAATAGATCCCTGGGGTACGCCTGTTGTCACATGGTGCATTTTAGATTGGTAAGCTTTTTGGCAGTTCATACTGTCGATTGCGCTGACCTCTACGTACATTTGCCTATTGTGTAAGTATGACTTAAATAATTCTAAGACTTTACCTCTAATGCCATAATGTTCTAGTTTGATAAGAAGTTCGTGATCCACAGTATCAAAAGCAGAGCTAAGGTCTAAGAAAACGCCCGCTACTTTCATTTTTCATTTATTTTCTCTACAATTTTGCTAACTAAGGTATGTAAGGCATCAGACGTTCCTCTTATTTAGAACTTGGTTTGTAATTAAATGACTGATTAGGCGAGATTTTAAGAGCTTTTCGAATATCTTGTATAATATTGGAAGGACCGATATAGGCCTGTAGTTTTTTGGATCGGCCGTTAAGCCCTTTTTATGTATTGGAACCATCTTGGCAATTTTTAATTGTTCGGGAAATAGACTTTGCTCACAACATTTATTAAAAAAGTATGAAAGTGGTGTTGCCAAATTCGCAATATAAGTCTTTATTGTTATTTGGACTTCATCAAACCCACTAGAAGTCTTTGTGGGCATTTTTCTAACTACGTTTCTTATTTCATTTGGCGTTATATGAGAAAAGACCATGTCTTTCGTGACCCTTTGACAGCTTTCTTGTAAGAATGAAACTGATTCGTCTTTCGTCTATATTAGTCCAATTTGAAGGCTGTTTAAAGTTGAATTGCTCCGCTAATATATTTGCGACACAGGCAGGGTCGTCAATAGACTTATTATTATGTGTTATATTAATTTTTGTTACTAATTTATGAGTGTTTTTGTTTCTATGCCGATTAACAACCTGCCAAATTTCTTTAGTAATATTCTTTGCATTTGCCAGTTGTCTCCGCACAGAATTTCTCTTTGCAGTTTTCACAACTTTCTTAAACAGTGTCACATATTTTTTCCTGTACGCTAAAATAGACTCGTTGAGACAACTTCCACTATTTATACACAGAATACGTTTCATTCTGCTTGATACTTGAATACCTTTTGTTAACCAATTGATACCAGTAGTTTTCTTTTTTACATTAATCTTTATAGTTTTTTTCCTGAATGTACGTTTAAAGCATGTATTGAATCTATTTATAAATGTGTTGTTGTCCATGGAGGTCCAATCATAATTTAATAAAATATTTTGAAAAATGTCATGACCTTTGCTATTAATTATTCTTATGTCAATGGAAAGAGTACGATTTGCAACTGTTTTATTGCCTGTCAGCCTTTTAAGTTTTATTTCACATAAGATCCCACTATGCCCATCTGTTAAGCCATTGTGATCATTGAAAATTTTATCTATCTATTCATCAGCTAAATTAGTTAAGAAATTGTCGATACATGAAACTGAATTATTACGTATAAAAGTAGCTGTATGCACTAATGCTCTGAAATTATAACAACGCAATAAATTTAAAAAAATCTATACATTTTTTGTTATCTTTCAATATATTGACATTAAAATCCCCACAAATGAGAGCATTCTTATTAAAAAAAATTCAAGCATTTTTTCTAAATTTTTCATAAACTGTTCAAAGTTTTTTTCATCAGGACTTCGATAATAACAGGCCAGATACAGCCCAGTTATGACGTCTTTTATAGAACATGTTTCAAATATACCTTCCTGACACAGCTTATTAATTTGGGGACACTCAACAATTCTCTATGTACATGTCCAAGAATAAGACTGCCCCCTCGCTTTTTGTTTATTCTTGTATTATATGTGATCAATTTATAGTTACTAATACTAAACAAAGGAGCTGAAATTTGATTAAGAAAATGTTCAGTTAAACAAATGTAATCAAGTACAGGCAGTGTAGTCGGGTAAAGTTCAAATTCATCTATTTTATTTTTTATACCACAAACATTTTGATGAAAAATATTAAGAGAAACAGTATGAGAATCTTGGTTTGTATGTGTATTTTTCTTTGTGTCACATGCAAATTCAGATGTTATCCTGTCATTACTGACGAAAAAAATTACTATCAGGTACCATCATAGTATCGTTATCTGTCTGTGTTATAGCATCTACATATACCAATTTATGTTGAATAGTACTTTCAGTCTGAATATACTTATTGCGGTAACTTTTAGACGTACTAGTATTTTTGCCTTTAATACCAGTTACATAACTTTCATAATTGTGTTTATATTTTAAACGTAATATTTCTCTGTGGAATATTCTACTTATATACAATTTACCGATAAATCTCAATTCATTTAAATGTGTTTGATAATCTACAAAAAACATATTATTAAAGTTATTACAGATATAATTCAACAAATTATTTACTTTCTTCACATTTTTTTACGAACTTCGCCAACTAAGACATTTGTATCTTTAATTTGGTTCATTATGTAGTATAAAAATGACTGCAGTTTTAATGGGTTGTCATCATTTGAGCCACCTATAATTATCACATAGTCTGCCTTGGTGAAATTCTGACACATTGTTGCGCATGAACTAAGTATTTCTGACATAGGAGCATAAGGCTTTATAATCGATGTGATTGTGAAGCTATTGCCTTGTTATTCTTGTAGTAGTTTTCTCAGGTGGTATCCGTTCTCATCAGAAAATATCATGATTTTGGGCTTGTTGCCAGTTTGTGGTTGCTTTTCGAGATTACTGATGTTATTATTTATACTGTGTATAGATACATCTTCTTTGCTATTAATGAGTTCTATTAATGAACTATTTGTTGTTACATTATGATTTAATGCCGAACTTTGGTCATTTATGTAGGTAAAATTGTCAACAATTGTAGCCATATCTATACTGTCTCTTTTCTTTATATTATAATTTTCTTTTGTTGTTGATGGTTTAGGACTTTTTTGAGATCTTTCAATTTTTGTTAGGTTCATTATTGTTTCACTCGAAGTTGTTCTGGACAATCCTACTTTCATATTAATGCATGTAAAACGTCTTCGATATTAAGGTGAATAAAACTTTAAGGGTGTCTTAATGCCAAAATTGTGTGTGTCTCTAACACCTACTGATTTATAAAGTTTTACTTTTTGTTTATATTCTTGTATTTCTCTTTTCAGTCATGTTTTCTTGGTTCAAATTTTCTACTTCTGTATTTGCAATTTTAGCTCCATATTTAAGAGGTCTAACTGCTCCTTTATTTCGGCGATTTCTAGTGTGTTGTGACTGCTGTTCGGTAGACTTTGGTATGATATGTCCATCACTTCTTCGAGTTCGCTGTCATTAAAGTTAAGTCTATTTTGTCTGCGTAAAGTATTTACGTTGTCAAGGCCTTGCCTTTCCTTCGGTTAGAAATTAGAATGTCTAAAAAACAATTTTAAACATTCGCAAAAATAATGCCTTGCTTAATGTGAATGGCCTGCCTTATAAGTGACACTCATGAATGCTCGTCCTTAATACTTGAATGGTGTGAGTGGCCTGCCTTATAAGTAATACTCATGAATGCTCGTCCTTAATACATACATACATACATACATAAATTCACGCCTGTTTCCCAGAGGGGTAGGCAGAGACTACGGATTTCCATTTGCTACGATCCTGACACACTTCTCTGGCTTCATTCACTTTCATAACATTCCTCATACACGCTCGCCGGTTTAAGGTGCTCTTAACCTGGCCTTTATCCAGAACGTCCTTAATACTTGACGTTAAGCTAATGATGTGCAATTTTGTCTATCTGGAACGCGATCAGTGAGAGCTGCGCTTATGTTGGTATCACTGTGGGTTGCGCGAAAATTTATGTCTTTGAATAAAATAACGGGTTTTCGAAGGAACAAAATTATTTGTCACTGTTAAGTTCGTTTATTGAGCACTTTTATAATTTATATTGTCTGAGTGAAACTTTTTGCTATGTTTACGTACTTACAACAAGTCAGTGGTAAATATGTAGATAATATCACAAACACTGTGCACTTTGTTTATATAATGTTTAGAGATTTTTCAGATGCAGACTAATAATGTGTAATAATGACTAATAATTTCACTATTTATAAGTAATTTGATGTTACTTTTATAAAGATTTACTCAACAATATGCCATAAATAGAAATTAATTATGGAGCTAATGTTTACTATACAAGTAACAGCTGTCAGACAGTTACATGATATTAAGTTCATATCAGTCGGCGTAGGTTTTTAACAGCTGAATACATTGCTAGAAGTTCGCGATCGTATACACTGTATCTTCTCTGCGTCTCGCTCATTGTTTTTGAGTAAAAGGCGAGTGGTTTCCACACGTTGTCTATTTTCTGTTGTAGGACTGCGCCGAGGCTAGTGTCAGACGCGTCAGTGAGTAAGCATAACGGAGCGTTAGGTATCGGGTGCGATAATATAGTAGCCTCGAAAATGCTTTGTCGGCATTGTTCGAACGCTGTTTCAGTTTCATGTGTCCATTGTATAAGTGTTTTGTCGTTTTTCTTGCTATTGTGTTGTTTGTGGGGTTGTTTAGTAAATTTTGGTATTCGGCTTGATGGGGTGGGCAGCTACGGTAGAAGTTGATCATGCCTAAAAATCTTTTTAACTCTTGCAGTGTAGTTGGTTTGGGAAACGTAAGTATGGCTTCAATGCGTTCTTCTGTGGGTTTGATTCCGTCCGGTGTAACTTCATAACCGAGGAACTGTATCTTGTCTTTGCCGAACTCACATTTATCGATGTTTAGAGTGATGCCGTAGTTGTCGAGTCGTTCGAGAACTTTCTGTAAGTGACGCTTGTGATCCTCTGGGTTTTCTGAGTGCACTAGTAAATCATCGACGAAACAGAATACGTTGTCGTCGAGCCCTCGTAGTACTTCATGCATGAAACGTTGAAATGTTTGGCCGGAGTTGCGTAAGCCGAACGTCATACAATTGAACTCGAAGAGGCCGAAGGGGGTTATTATGGCAGTCTTCGCAGCATCTTCTTTTTCAATAGGTATCCAGAAGTACGCCATTTTGAGATCTAGCTTAGAAAAGATTTTATTCCATGTAGCTGGTACGTAAAATCTTGAATTCTCGGTAAGTATAGGGTAGCGATCGGGTACTGTAATGACGTTCAATCTTCTATAGTCGCCACACACGCGTAACCATCCTTTTTCTTAACAACGTGAAGCGGGCTGGCCCATGGACTGTTTGATGGTTTACAGATTCCCATCTCCATCATCTCAAATTCTAGCTTCGCAGCTTTGTATTTATCGGGCGGCAGGGGGCGCGGCCTTGAATAGATTGGTTGGCCTGTTGTTTCTATGCGATGAGTTACGTTGTGCTTAGTCAGAGTTTTGAGTGACATGGGTCGCAGTACGTCGGGATATTCTTTCAAGATGTCGTGATAGGGGTGATGGTGGCTGATAACGTATACGGCTTCCTCGCTGCTATGTATTTTGATGGTGTGAACGCTAAGATCGGTACCTAATGCGGTCGATGAGTTTTCTTTGATGTAGATCGACAAGTAATTTGTGCTTCGCTAAGAAATTTGCGCCTAGTATTGATGTTTTCACGTCAGCCACGGTAAATGTCCATTTAAAGCTTCAGCGTAGACCTAGGTTGAGTTCGAGTGTGCGCTCACCGTAGGTACGTATCTCTGTACCGTTCGCAGCAAACAGTTTGTAGGTACTTTCAATCGGCTTCACGTGTTTCTTATTTCTTGCGGCTAATACGGATATGTCGGCACCCGTGTCGACTAGAAACTTCTCTCTGTTGTTAAGATCGATAACGCAGAGGCGGTAGCTTGGTTTGCTAACATCGACGCCCGCCATAGTTGATGTGTTGTCTAGTTTTCCTGCTTCTTTTTTGCGCACGGTGATTCGCATCTACGGGCTTCATCTCCATAGCGCAAGTGGTAATAACACAGCCAGTCGGGATCGCTGGGTTTGCGGTCTGAGCGGGCACGGTATCTCGAGTTCGATCGCGATCGGTTGTTGCTATGCGAACGAGTGGCACCATAGCGATACGACGCATGTTGTTGATTGGTTCGAATCTCGGCGATCTCCAGCGTTAGTTTTTCTATTTGTTTATATAATAGGTCGAACGTTAGATTTTCTGTATTTGGGTGAGTTGGGCAATGTAAACACGACGGGCTTGATGTGTGCGCCGGCGTAGGGGTTGTAGTGTGGACTACGGCGACTGTTGCGGGTTCGAAATGTTCAACCAATTTGTCGGCCATCACAGCTAAACATTCTAGCGACGATTCGGTGTTCATGGAGAGTACGGCGCGGACTTGTGTGGGTAATTGGTTGAGCCACATAACTTTTAGAGCTTCGTCGGTTAGTAATTTACCGCTCAAATCGCGCATCTTACGTAATAACTGGCTAGGTTTCATGTCGCCGATTTCTAGGCCCCTGAGTAATTTCTGTAGCTGACGATGGTCTGATTCTTGGTACGTCGATATCAGTCTGTTCTTTAGCGTAATGTACTTGTTGGTCGATGGCGGGTTTAATATGATGTCGCCGATTTGTTCGAGGTCGCTACAGCCTAGCAACGGGACGACGAGGTTGAATTTCTGTTCTTCTTCCATCTTGCTGGTGGCGACGGCGGCTTCAAACTGTGCGAACCACAGTCGTGGGTTTTGACGCCAGAATGATGGTAGACGTGCAGGCAGTGAGATTGTAGTGACATCACCGTGAAGAGGGGTCGTTACATGCTTGTCGGTGAATTCTTCAGCTTTTTCTTGTGCCATGACGATAAGGTAGCGTGTTCGTACGTCTAGATTTGGCCGAAAACCAACAGATGTTGGCTGTCGGTTCAGTGAACCGATATTACAACAGCACTAGAACGATGAGAGGTCAGGGGTCACCAATTTAACGCGTTACCAGCCGGCGGGCAGAAGCCAGGTCCGTAGCTGGTAACCGTTAGGGTTATATTGAAACACGCAGACTGATTCAACTGAGAATATATTTACAATTTTTCACCTATCTTATATCCCATTTATTAAACCTCAGTATAGCCTTACCTACACCACAACCTAGACGCGTGCCGCGTAAGACGGATAGGTTAAAATTTGTTAAAACTGTATGATCAGCACTCGCTACTGCAAACACATCGCTGTGTATGACAGAAGTTGAAGACATTGAACAGTATGTTGATACTCTCACTTGTATCATTACACACAGTTATGAACAGAATTGCCCTCTCGTGACGTCTAAAGCAGGCCCCAAACGTCACTGGTGGTGCCCTGAACTGCAGAATTTACGTCACAAAGTAAGACATCTGTTCAACAGAGCAATAAACACACGACGACCAAACGACTGGGAAACCTATCAAACCATAAAATCAACCTACAAAAAGCGCATACGACTCCGTAAACTGGAATGCTGGAAGCGTTTTTGTACCAACATGGAAAGCACCAGCCAGGCAACCAGAGTAAAGGGCATACTATCAAGTGCACCTGAAAGTATACTAGGATGTCTGAAGAAACCTGACAACACCTACACTAAATCAGATGCTGAAACCAATGCACTGCTTCTGGGGACACACTTTCCCGGGTGCCAGATTAATGACACTCACAACTGGGAAGCGTACACTGAACGAGCATGTAGCAGTCAAGACTGGACCGTAACCCTGGACCTCATCAACAGACAGAAAGTGTTATGGGCTATCAACAGCTTCCTTCCCTTCAAATCCGCAGGTCTAAACGGAATTTTTCCGGCCTACTAAGATGGAGCGGCGATCTTCTGGCAGACCAGCTTGATGAGATATTCAGAGCATGCGTCGCCTACCGATACGTTCCACGGAAATGGAGGGAAGTGAAAGTGGTATTCATTCCAAAACCAGGCAGGAGCGATTACACTTTAGCGAAATCTTTTCGGCCAATAAGTCTCACGTCGTTCCTCCTCAAAACACTAGAGGCTAAGTGATAAAGAAATAAGAGAAAACACCCTAGTTCACAAACCTCTACACCCACACCAACAGGCCTACAGCCAAGGCAAATCTACAGAATCGGCGCTCCACAGCGTTGTATCGCGAATTGGAGACGGACTAACTGCAAAACAACCAACGCTGGGCGCCTTCATTGATATAGAAGGAGCCTTTGACAAAACCAACTTTAATAGCATAACCGAAGCACTGGAAGCGTATGGGTCACTCCAACGCTATCAGAGTGGATAAACAATATGCTGAAATACAGAGCGATACAACTCTCAGTTAACTCAACAACTAGGGGAATTGTGGCCAGAGGCTGCCCAAAAGGTGGTGTACTTTCGCTACTCCTATGGAACATAGTGGTAGATGACTTAATACGAAAACTGAACGGCAGAGGGCTCTTCACAGTGGAAAATGCAGATGACCTTGCTATTCTTACGACCGGATGCTTCGAGGACACACTATGTGACTTCATGAGATCTGCCTTCAGAATAATTAAAGAATGGTGCATAAGCCATGGTCTACCGGTCAACCCGGCAAAAACTGAACTCATACTGTTTACTCGCAAGAGAAACTCAAACAACCTCAGACTACCGAAATTATTCAACACCGAATTAAAACTTACTAACGAAGTCAAGTACCTAGGGGTCATACTAGACAGCAAACCGCTGTGAAACAAGCACCTTGACTACAAACTACAACGAGCATGCGCATGCTTCTTCCAATGCAGCAGAATGATCAAAAAAACATGGGGACTCTCCCCAAAAATAACATTGTGGCTATATACCGCGTAATTAGACTAACAATAACATACGGTGCTCTCGTATGGTGGACCAGGACTGAACTCAATACCGTCATCAACAAGCTGCAGAGATTCCAGAGAATGGCATGCTCAGCAATAACAGGGTTATGAGAACAACACCGACAGCCGCCCTCGAAGTCATTCTAGGGCTGCCCCTTAGACCTCTACATACAGCAAGAAGCAACTATAGCCGCAATACGGCTGAAACACCAGGGCCTGTGGGGAACCACCAGGAGTCCACATGCATTGATCTTAGAGCGAGCTACAGCTCACGAACCACTACTCGCCGCCCCGTGTGACAAGATCTCCAAACAACATCTATTTCAGAAAAACTACCATATACAACTCCATGAGGAACAGAGAGGTCAATCGGGAATCAACGAGGTCCGAGTCTACACTGATGGTTCAAAAACCATACAAGGAACGGGCGCTGGAGTTCACTCCCTGGATCTCAACATTAACATCTCTATGACACTTGGCTCACACAGTTCTATTTTCCAATGCGAATGTGTGGCCATCACGGAAGCCGCTACCGCGATCGACAGGAGACGGATTGAAGGCTACAGCATACAAATCCTCTCCGACAGCACAGCAATACTTAGAGCACTAGAGAGCAATAGCTGCAACTCCAGGCTCGTCTACGAATGCCACCTTGCCCTTGAAAGAATTTCGAGGGAAAACATTGTGACTTTACAATGGATAAAGGGGCTGAGTTGAGAGATGAGTTGGATAGAAGAGGATCGGGAACTACCAGAGAAGGTCCACCCCCTTTCCTCCCTTTACCATTCTCACAACTAAGAACATGGATGCGGCTTCGCACTCAGTGCCAACACAACGAACGCTGGGCACGGACAACGGGCTGCAGACAGTCAAGAGAAGCCCTGCCGGCCATCTCACCACGTCTGACACACCGCCTGCTCAACCTACAAAGATTGGACCTTCGGACCCTCGTGGAGACCCTAACAGGACATTGCCCCCTGAACAAACATCTGTACAACATCGGAGCAACGATCGGAATGTCTAACCGAAGAAGAATCTGCTGCCCACGTGGTCCTGGAATGTGTGGGAGTAACAGCACAACGTAAGGAAATCCTCAACAACCCGAGGTCACTCCGCGAAGCCTGCGAAGACCCCAGAAAACTTCTGTGCTTCTGGGCGGAGTTGGGCTGACTATCTCTATAACCGGCCGACTCTCACGCATAATGGACCAACCTGGAGTTCAAATGCGGAAAAGGGAGTCAAATTACAATTACAATTACAATCCCATTTATTAGTCATGCAAGTAACGCTAACACTAATGTGTACAATAATTATTTACACCAATCAGTGACAAGTAAACAAAAATCTAACATTTACGAATGATTTCTTGGAAATCTGTTCGCGAGTATAAAAGTAGTGCCACGTATAAAAAGCAGAGGGAAGCTTCGCGCGTCACCAGTTGGAAAGTTGATATCGTCGCGGCTAGACGTATGATGCTCCGTTCGATCGCCTTCGCGCGTCGCTTGGTTTCGGCGCGGCTAGTTGTATGATGCTCCGTTCGATTCCAGGTTTCTCGTAAAGTTATATGTTGCCTGTGCGTATATACATACGCCACAAAAGGAAACAGGCCAACGTTCGCTGACTGTAGGCGAGCAGATGTAATTAACATCACGTTAGCCTTCAACAGAGCTAGCACTAAGATTGTCGAGTGGCATGTGTCTGATGAGATTACCTTGTCTGATCATAATTACATATGCTTTAAGTATAGGACGCTGGTTCCAGCTCCTTCAGCACGTAGAAGGAATCCCAGAAATACGGACTGGAACTCCTTTAGGAGTGACCTCAGAATAGATTTACAGGATTCTAAGGATAAGCTCAATTCTATATTAGAAATTGAGTTTACAGCAGACAAATTGGTCCAGACTGTGAATACGGCCTGGACAAACAACTGTCCTGACAGGGAACTTAGGCCCAGAAGGGTATCGTGGTGGACGCCAGAGTTGGTCAAACTGCGGCTAGAAGCCAGACGAGCGTTTAACAATGCTAGAACCAGTAGGGACTACTGCGATTACGCTCGTTGTTTGACCAACTATAACAAAGCTGTGCGGAAAGCCAAACGGAAAGCTTGGAGAGCACACTGTGAAAACATCAGTACAATTCCTGAAGGAATGAGGCTTTCCAAGGCGCTCTCGACTGTCAGAGCACACCCATTGACAACCATTAAGGATGGCAATGGACAGTGAACAGGGTCTGGTAAGGAGACACTAGCAATGATGCTAAACACACACTTTCCAGACTGCAGGAGGACCCGATCAGCCTGGTTGAACTATGCTGTCGTACAACCAAAGCAGATTGGAACACTGCTAGGAAGGTAGTAGATAAAGGGAAGGTCGGCTGGGCTCTAAATGGTTTTCAACCATTCAAGTCACTTGTTCCAGACATGGTTTATCCGATCATACTACACCAGGGAGCTGCACTCTTGGTTCCGCATTTGTGCAGATTATAGAGAGCCTGCATAGCTTTTGGATACATTCCAAAGATATGGAGGTGTGTTAAAGTCATCTACATACCGAAACCGGGCAAAGCGGACTAAGAAGAAGCCAAGGCATACAGACCTATCAGTCTTGAATCGTTCTTCTTGAAAGCCCTGGAGAAGTTAGTAGATAGACATGTCAGGGAGGGAGCATTAAATTATATTCCCCCTCCATAGGCTACAATGTGCCTACCAGTCGGGAAAATCCACTGAGACGGCACTACATTTTGTGGTAAAGAAGGCAGAACATGCATTAGAGAACCGGGAAGTTTGCATTGCTGCATTCCTGGACATTGAGGGAGCTTTCGATCGGACCACCTTTGATGCTATCAGTGTGGCATCGGCAAATCACGGCATAGAGCCAACCATTTGCAAGTGGATCCATTGTATGTTCAGGGGTAGGTCATTAGGTCTGAGTTGTTAGGAGATGAAATGTAGGCAACGACAACCAAGGGCTGCCAAAAAAGCTGGAAAAAAGCTTTTGATTGTGTGGACCACGAAATTCTAAAAAATAAGCTTTGTCATAGTGGCATAAGAGGTAATGCCTTAAATCTGATAATCTAAAATAATCTTTCTGCGTGAGAGTCGGCCGGTTATAGAGATAGCCAGCCCAACTCCGCCCAGAAGCACAGAAGTTTCCTAGGGTCATCGCAGGCTTCGCGGAGTGACCTCAGGTTGTTGAGGATTTTCTTACGTTGTGCTGTTACTCCCACACATTCCAGGACCACGTGGGCAGCAGATTCTACTTCGGTCAGACATCCCCTACAGAGTGGGCTGTCTGTTGCTCCGATGTTGTACAGATGTTTGTTCAGGTGGCAATGTCCTGTTAGGGTCCCCACGATGGTCCGAAGGTCCAATCTTTGTAGGTTGAGCAGGCGATGTGTCAGACGTGGTGAGATGGCCGGCAGGGCTTCTCTCGACTGTCAGCAGTTCGTTGTCCGTGCCCAGCGTTCGTTGTGTTGGCTCTGAGTGCGAAGCTGCATCCATGTTCTTAGCTGTGAGAATGGTAAAGGGAGGAAAAGGGGTGGACCTTCCCTGGTGGTTCCCGATCCTCTTCTAGCCAACTCAACTGCAGCATCATTGCCCAGTGATTCACTGTGCCCCTTTATCCATTATAAAATCACAATGTTTTCCCTCGAAATTCTTTCAAGGGTAAGGTGGCATTCGTAGACGAGCCTGGAGTCGCAGCTATCGCTCTCTAGTGCTCTAAGTATTGCTGTGCTGTCGGAGAGGATTCGTATCCTGTAGCCTTCAATCCGTCTCCTGTCGATCGCGGTAGCGGCCTCCGTGATGGCCACACATTCGCATTGGAAAATAGAACTGTGTGAGCCTAGTGTAATAGATATGTTAGTATTGAGACCCAGAGAGTGAACTCCAGCGCCCGTTTCCTGTATGGTTTTTGAACCATCAGTGTAGACTCGGACCTCGTTGATTCCCGATTGATCTCTCTGTTTCTCATGGAGTTGTATATGGTAGCTTTTCTGAAATAGATGTTGTTTGGAGATCTTGTCACACGGGGCGGTGAGTAGTGGTTCGTGAGCTGTAGCTCGCTCTAAGATCAATGCATGTGGACTCCTGGTGGTTCCCCACAGGCCCTGGTGTTCCAGCCGTATTGCGGCTATAGTCGCTTCTTGCTGTATGTAAAGGTCTAAGGAGGACAGCCCTAGGATAACTTCAAGGGCGGCTGTCGGTGTTGTTCTCATACACCCTTTTTTTTTTTTTTTATTAATCAAAGGTTAGTTACATTTTATCTTATGACTAGTGAACTCGCCAAACGTATTCGTTTAACGGCGAGAAGCGCTCTTAAATTAATAACCCACCAAGATAGGATACATAATTATCAAAATTATCTGATAAGTATATAAAATGTGCAAAATATACATGTGAATAAGTTTATAAAATCCATGTTAAATGTGTTACTTTACTGCTCGACACAGTCATCGAGCAGAGAATCTTTAATTCTTTTTTTTAACAAGTATATGCTTAATTTAGGGTTTTGTCTTAATATATCTAAACTATTAAATACTAGTGGTACTATATACTTATTTGTTCTCTCTCCATAATAATTTATTATTTTTGGTTTAAATAGATTATCATCTCTTACTCTTTTAGTAATGTATCTATTTGTAACAAACACTTTGTACTGGTCACTATAATAATATTCCAAACCTATTAAATACTTTATTTGTTTATGTATTGGTAATATCTTACAGATGCTAAATAACTTTTCATAATCTTTCTTACACATATCCTTCTCCTTCTTTGTTACAATATATTTAAGCAGTCTTATTTGTAATGTTTTTATATCATTTAAATAAGTAGTAAATGTTCTACCATACACAATAAGTTCGTAGTTTATTAATGCGTGAGCAAGTGCGTAATATACTATTAATAGTGTGTGCTTATTTACTACTCTATTTAATTGATAGAACTTTCCTAAGACAGACCTTAACCTATTACAAATATCAGATACATGTATTCTCCAGTTGAAATGCTTATCTATATTCAGACCTAAATATTTAAATTGTTCTACATACTCTAGCGATACACAAGTACAATCAGCCTTATTATTATGCAAACAATCATATGAATGTCCATTTATTGCTATATCCGACACATTTACAAATTTCGCCAGTCTATTGTAAGGCGAGTATATATGCATGCATTTTGTTTTTTTCAAGTTTAGAATTATGCCATTATCATGGGCCCATTTTGTGATGTTTTCAAAATCTTCTTGAACGGAGTTTTGTACTTCTATGATGTCTTTTGAAGCGTACCCTGTTATTGCTGAGCATGCCATTCTCTGCAGTCTCTGCAGCTTGGTGGTGACGGTATTGAGTTCAGTCCTGGTCCACCATACGAGAGCACCGTATGTTATTGTTGGTCTAATTATGGCGGTATATAGCCACAATATTATTTTTGGGGAGAGTCCCCATGTCTTTCCGATCATTCAGCTGCATTGGAAGAAGCATGCGCATGTTCATTGTAGTTTGTAGTCAAGGTGCTTGTTCCACAGCAGTTTGCTGTCTAGTATGACCCCTAGGTACTTGACTTCGTTAGTAAGTTTTAATTCGGTGTTCAATAATTTCGGTAGTCTGAGGTTGTTTGAGTTTCTCTTGCGAGTAAACAATATGAGTTCAGTTTTTGTCGGGTTGACCGATAGACCATGGCTTATGCACCATTCTTTCAAAGGCAAAGACAAAGACATTTATTGCTTAAACTGTGTAGGTACATGAAATGTGTTCTTAAAATAATTAGATTTCATTTCAACAGTCTACCCTGTCGGGCATTGCAATAGTATAAATTAAAAGTAAATTAAATTAATTAATAAAAGTATGGACATGATAAAAAATATAGAAATTTTAAAAGTCCATTGGATCACTTGAAGGCAAAATTCTCTTGCATATTGTAGAATGCAGATTTAATTAACCATTTTTAAGACAGTTTTAAACAATTTTCCTTCCAATTTTGTTTATATCTACAGGTAAATGGTTGAATACCCTAATTGCTGTTATATATGCGCTTTTATAATAGGCTATGTTTTTTACATTCGCCAAATTTATATTAAAAGTTTATATTTACTGCGTACATTAGGTTTGGAATTACACTTAAGCTCAAAAGACGTGATGTTATTTTTTACAAATAGACAAAGCTGCAAAATATAAATACTTGTGAGCGTAAGGAAACCCTTTTCACAAAAAACAGTTCTAAGCGATTCTATATTGTACATGTTATAGATAATGCGTAAACATCTTTTTTGCAAGACAAATGTAGATTGGATTTCACATGAATTGCCCCAGTATATAATTCCGTAAGTTAACAGAGGATAAACGTAACCAAAGTAAGCTGTTTCAACAAGTATGGACAAAGTGTAACAGTAAGATGATAATTTTTTATTGACTTTCTCTATATGACCTTTCCAATTTAAGTGGTGGTCTATAGTGACCCCAAGAAAGTTAATTTGTTCTACTTCTTCAATCGAGGTATTCGAATGGTGTATATTTAATATTAGTGGTTTATACCTATAATTCCTAAAATGCATTAGCTTAGTTTTTGTAAGGTTAACTTTCAAATTTATGGATTGTAGCCAGCTAGTTACTGCTTTAATTATTCTGAAGGCAGATCTCATGAGGTCACATAGTGTGTCCTCGAAGCATCCGGACACGAGTATAGCAAGGTCATCTGCATATCGCTCTGTGAAGAGCCCTCTGCCGTTCAGTTTTCGTATTAAGTCATCTACCACTATGTTCCATAGGAGTGGCGAAAATACACCACCTTGTGGGCAGCCTCTGGCCACAATTCCCCTAGTTGTTGTGTTAACTGAGAGTTGTATAGCCACTATATAGTCCACTCTGATAGCGTTGGAGTGACCCCATACACTTCCAGTGCTTCGGTTATGCTGTTAAAGTTGGTTTTGTCAAAGGCTCCTTCTATATCAATGAAGGCGCCCAGCGTTGGTTGTTTTGCAGTTAGTCCGTCTCCAATTAGCGATACAACGCTGTGGAGCGCCGATTCTGTAGATTTGCCTTGGCTGTAGGCCTGTTGGTGTGGGTGTAGAGGTTTGTGAACTAGGGTGTTTCCGCTTATTTCTTTATCACATAGCTTCTCTAGTGTTTTGAGGAGGAACGACGTGAGACTTATTGGCCGAAAAGATTTCGCTAAAGTGTAATCGCTTCTGCCTGGTTTTGGAATGAATACCACTTTCACTTCCCTCCATTTCCATGGTACGTATCGGTAAGCGACGCATGCTCTGAATATCTCAACAAGGTGGTCTGCCAAGAGATTGCCGCTCCATCTTAGTAGGCCGGAAAAATTTCGTCTAGACCTGCGGATTTGAAGGGAAGGAAGCTGTTGATAGCCCATAACCATTTCTCTCTGTTGATGAGGTCCAGGGCTTCGGTCCAGTCTTGACTACTACATGCTCGTTCAGTGTACGCTTCCCAGTTGTAAGTGTCATTAATCTCGTACCCGGGAAAGTGTGTCTCCAGCAGTAGTGCACTGGTTTCAGCATCTGATTTAGTGTAGGTGTTGTCAGGTTTCTTCAGACATCCTAGTATACTCACAGGTGCATTTGATAGTATGCCCTTTGCTCTGGTTGCCTGGCTGGTGCTTTCAATGTTGGTACAAAAACGCTTCCAGCATTCCTGTTTACGGAGTCGTATGCGCTTTTTGTAGGTAGATTTTATGGTTTGATAGGTTTCCCAGTCGTTTGGTCGTCGTGTTTTTATTGCTCTGTTGAACAGACGTCTTACTTTGCGACGTAAATTCTGCAGTTCAGGGCACCACCAATGACATTTGGGTCCTGCTTTGGGCGTCACGAGAGGGCAATTCTGTTCATAACTGTGTGTAATGATCAGAGGTCGGAGTAGGTAGATTGATTTTATGTACTTGCGTCAAGATATCATAATATGGACATGCCATTTTATCCACAATGTGCGGGAAGTACCGAAAAAAGTTCCGGGATTGGAATTATGGAATAAAATAAAATAAAAAACATATAGATAGGCTAACAAAATCGTTTATTATATGAATGATTGATTGAATTCAATGAACAATTATTTTTAATTAAACAAAAACATAAATAAATTATTTTAATCCTCATCGGATACAATTTCCTTATTTTGGCTTTCATCGTTAATACAATTAAAATAAATAATCATAATTTTTTCAATATTTTCCAATTTAAAAGTATTTCTTTTGACTTCCAGTATCCATTTATATGTGGAAAATGATCGTTCAACATCTGCAGACGTCAATGGAGCAAATTCAAAACACATTTCACTTGGTCAAACATTAAAAGTGAATCAACTATGGATAATTTTTGATTTTGTAACTCTTTTAGAACTTCTTGAATAATACGGTAATTTTCTTCGATATATTTTAATTCTTCCTGTAAAATTGGTTTTCTAAAATATTTTTTGCATTGCGAATGGCTATTGAACCAGTACTGTTGAAGTTGTTTAGAACATCTTTTATATTTTCGAAGTGTTGAGCGTAGTAAAATGCTGCTTCCAACCAAGTACCCCATCTTGTAATTACTGGTTGCGGAGGCAGTGGTAGGTCAGGATATTTTTCTTTTAAACTCTTTACTCTATTCGGGGCTTTTAGAAATATTTTTTTAACATTTGATACTAAAATATCGACATTGTTATATTCTGATCTTATCTTCTCTGATATACGATGAAGAGCATGCGCCAAACATGTTACTTGTTTCATTTCAGGTAAATATTCTTTTAATTTTCGCCATGCAGACAGCATGTACGCTACACTGTCAGTGCAGAGCAATAAGACATTGTCAACTTTTGATTCAAAAGAGTCTTGCCATAAATTTTCTAGACATTGCAATACAAATTGCGCGATTGTTTGACCATTTACTACCGTTAACATTTTACAAGCAATCAAATAAGGCCGGCTTGAATTATTATGAGGATGCAGTGGCTTTATTAAGAAGTGGACTATATGTCTACCTAAAAATCTGTGATCTCATCCAACGATATCCATAGTTTCTCATTTTTATTATTTTCATATTTAGTATTAATTTTGTTCTTATAAAACTTATCTAAATAAACTTTACGTAACTGTGATTCATCGGGCACTTTTCTATCACTACAAACACAACAACAAGTACTGCACATATATTTTTGAAAAAACTCCTTGAAAGCCGGGTTTTTCATTTGCATCCAGGGAATGTTGCACAGGATCAGGAACTTAATAAGGTCGAAGTAAAACTCCTCATTCGGACGCTTATGTTTTCCTTGATGTACTGCGCCTTCGAAGTGTCTTGTGATATTGCCTTTATTTATAATTTTCAAGTGGCTCTCACACTTCGAGCAATATAGAGATCGGCTAGCGTGATCGTAAATTAGCTCGGGATGACCAATTATCCACTTTTGTACTGTTTCAGCCTTGACGTTTGCGCCAGACATGTTTGAGTGAAAGATTCTCCTAAAACAATTAAAATGTAGCTAAAGTGATATTTGTTGAAACTAGCAGTTAACTAACCTGAACAGTTTTCAGTTTATAATTTTATTTAGAAGAACAATTATGCGTATGCATAACCCGGGTTCCGAGAGAACGATACATAAACGTCTAGTAAATCAACTTTTACATATTACAATTAGCTACAATATGTATTAAAACAAATTATGATTTATCGCGTGAATAGGAAGATTATCAATCGGATATGAGACTAAAATGTTAACATTATTCTTTAAAAACCTAAAACATACTTAATAAGAAAATTATTAAAGCTTACCTGAAGTGAAATTACTTGAAGTAGAGATACAATTTAAAAACAAATCGATGTCCGTAGATACAAGCCAAATTCGTCGTTTTAAGAAGGTGCCAGAAATCAGTAAACAAGCCAGGGTGAGATTATTATTTACACAACACAGGAATTTCACAAATTAGGAGCGCACTCTACGAACCGAGGTAAGCGAGTGAGATACCTGGAACACAGCGCGCGCGCATTGTTCTAACAAACACCCAATGAGTCATACAGGATACTTGCTTCTGATTGGTCGTCGCGTGCGATCAATGCGTTGTGAACATAGATGAACATGAGATAAAGAAACAAAAGGCCCTGTCTAAGTTTTGTCTCATACTGTCAAGCGTCATTTCTAATTCAACAGTAAGGGATAAAATACGGTGTAACTATTCCAAGGTATTTTTGTATAAAATAAAATACTGATTTCTTTCACCATTAGCTAATACTGGCAGCGTAGATTGATATTATTAATACGTTTTTCACCTTAAACACAAATTCGTGCTAATTTCAAAATTCCGAAACAAATATCACAATAAATATGAAGTTCCGGTATTTTAGAGGTATATCCATATTATCTTCTACGTTTGACGTCAACGACCTTAAATCAATCTACCTACTCCCACCTCTGTAATGATACAAGTGAGTGTATCAACATACTATTCAATGTCTTCAACTTCTGTCATACACAGCGGTGTGTTGGCAGTAGCGAGTGCTGATCTTACAGTTTTAACAAATTTTAACCTATCCGTCTTACGCGGGACGAGTCTAGGTTGTGGTGTGGGTAAGGCTATACTAAGGTTAAAGCGTATACATCTGTGGTCCGAGCATGATGCTTCCTTAGAGACGTGCCAGTCTGTAATGAAGTGGGATACATCGTCTGTTGATAGAGTAAGGTCTATAATAGTTTGTGCTTTTGAGTTTACAAAAGTCGGTTCCGATCCTTTATTGACTAAAAGGAGGTTAGTAGTGAAAATATAGTTTACCAGTTCCTCTCGGCGGTCATTTGACTTTTCACTGCTCCACAAAATGTGGTGTGCGTTGGAGTCAGCGCATATGATAAGTTCCAGCTTTTCTTTTGTGCAGTATTCCACCAGGGACATCAGTTCCGGCGATGGTATATCCTCGTCGCTTGGCAGGTAAGCGGACGCTAGGACTAGATCACAGGATTGATTATTGATTGCTGCAGAAAACCTAGCAGCTGTCAAGTCTCTAGAACAGAATTCGGTTATTAAGAGTGTTTTGACATGTTTGGGGGCATAGATACAGGTTCTGTGGTTACTTACGGTGGTGTTTACGAGGAGGTTTCCACCGATGTTGTTGAGACCATAGATTCTGCCCTTCCTGATCCACGGCTCCTGAATTAGGGCTATAGTCTTGGTGTTTTCTTCCAGCGTTCTGCGTAGGGAAGTCGTCGCAGTGAAGCTATGCTGGAGGTTTGTTTAGAGTAGTGGAGTGTAGCTACTCTCGAAACGGAGAGGAGTTGAGGCAGCTGTCGCTGGCCTCATTTTCCCCAACGTCGAGAAAGCACTCTTCTACTCCTGTGGTTGTCGGGGTGTCAGTCACAACAACATCCATCGCGTCCTGTTGTGGTTGTGACGGATTCTCGACAGATGTCCTTGGTGCTACTGGTTTTGCTGCTTGAGCAGCGCCTTCGGTCTTTTCGGTTTCCTCCTCGAGAATCCGGATGTAGATGTTCCCGAAGAGCCAGTAAAGGCGCCGCTCTTGCTGTTTGAGGGTGTTTACGTCCATCTCTGGTATCCGGAGCAGCAGGTGAACGCCAGGCGCTTCGCGTTCGGTCTGTTTCTCCGCACGGACCAGAGACCACGAGTTGACGTTTACAAACCCGTTATGTGCCACAAGCAGTCTGCGCAGTTTGTTTATGTCCCTGTTGGGCTCAGGAATGAAGAGCCCGCAGAGAATTCTCTGCTGTATTTCAGCTTGTGGTTTGACCACAAGCTGAGTGCCAGCAATTGGTGACGGAGTGGTGTTAACAGCAGGTCGGAGCCACTCCAGTGCGACGTCATCCTCACACAACATTTTGAGTACGCCCTCGCTGTGGTGTGCCTTACCCCGGAAATGTACTTTGGCCGTCTGAGTTGTTGTTTTGGGGTTCAGCAGATCCTCCTCAAACTTTAACTCTAGACAGGTGCGGATGGCGTTGGCTTGTTCTGCGGTGAGGTCATGGAAGGGCTTGGTCATCACCGCCACGCAGAGCTCGTTTGCTCTAAACGAAGCCGGGTAGCTAGCAGAGCCTCGTTGTCTGTTCAATGCCGGCTTCACGCGCTTGCTGTCCCCAGTTGGCGTGGTTGTGTCCTCTGGCCGGGATCTCTTGTTCCTAGACAATGAGTTTGCCGAGGTGGTGGGTTGGGCTTTGGCCACCAGCCTGCCTGCGCGTTTACCCCGTGGCTTGGATCGGCGACGAGTGTGATCGTTTGATGATGATGGCGCTGGCGCTGCCTCGGGCTTCGCCTACACCTGGACCTTTTCGACATTGTCTACTTCGGTAACGGGTTTTGCTTCGGAGGGAAGCTGTCGCCTTTCATCATTGACCTTTCGCCTTGTCTGATCCTGCGCCTGGGTGTCCGGTCTGGCTTGCTGAAGTTTCTTGCCCTTCTTTTTCGGTTTTCTACGGGGAGAAACCAGGGTCCATTTCGGCTCCTCAGGTTGCACCGGGATGGCCTTCTTGAGAGCCGACAGTTCGATTACCGTACCAGTAGACGAAGCCCCTAGGGGCGCGTCAGATGCTACGGTAAAGGAGTTGGGGGAACCCGACCCGCTCGAGGAAGCAGCTATGTCATTCCCGCGCAGCCAAGCTACGGACGCTGCCTTGTTGAGGTTCGGCGCATTCGGTGGATTCGCGTTGCCGGTGTGCCGTCAGAGACGGAGCCGCGCTCAGGTTAAGCGCTTCCAGGGAACTTGCCTTGCCCTTACTTGGCGCAGTCTGTGACCTGGCTTTGCTGAAACTCAGCGCATTCAGAGCTGCAGTCACGTTCCGGGTTGGCGCATCCGAAGACGCTGCCGGTTGAGTGTGGGGCATTTGCGCGTCCGAGAACGCAGCAACCCGAGAGGTTGTTGGAACTTGCACATCCGAAGACGCAGCAGAGTTCCGGAATGGAGCTGTATTCACAGCGAATAGGGGTTTCGGTTTCTTTTAGAGGTCATAGTTGTTCTAAAGTTAATATCATCTATGGAGCGCTCCCACCACGTAGTCCTCAGTCGAGGACGTCGTGCGCTCTACGCACGATCGCCAGAGCTACCCCATAGACTTAGGGCCCACACCCTGTGAGATGGACGAGACTCGACGCTGCGAAGAATTCCGGGGCTGTGTACAACCAAAGAACAAGCCGCACACCTACCACCGTGTTCCGCGCCTCGCTGTCTGCCCTCCCCTAGTTAGGGACCCTCGCCGACGGCCCTCAGACGGGATGTCACAGCCGATTGACCGTTAGTGGCTAGCTAGCGGCCTCCCGTGTGAAGAGAAATCCAGACCAAAGGGCTGTGTTGAAGGCAGCGAACAACAACAACTGGCTCGCTACGTTCTCAACCCCCAGGATTCCTTCATCCTCCAGTACGGGTTCCTGCGCACGGCACAAATACGCAGGAGGTCATTACTATCCAGCATCTGTCGTTCGACGATGGACCTGCCGGAACATGACCTCTCCATCCCAGGCAGTGGTCGTCTGGTGGTTTTAGTTACGTCTATTTCAGAGGGAACTAGACCAATAAACAGGGGGCAACCACGTGAAGGATTCCCCACCAGACTTGTCTTAGGGATCTACACGACTGTTGCGCTCTCCCCTAAGACCATCGGCACCTTACTCGTCTTGAAGAGTCGAGTAAAGTAGGTTTGCATCTATACTAAACAAGCAGCCAATCCAGTGAAGCTAGGAAGCAGAAAATGCAAGCTAGGCAATGCAACTATTAAAGCATAAATACAAACTGCCCCCCGTCACTCTAGCGAAGCGTCGTGTCTATGGTAGTGGGCGGCCATCTTGACTCGACACATTCGTAAAGAAGGCAGCCTGCACACCGTACCTGCAACGAATCGCTTTTAATCAGAGCTTTGTTAGTAAATTATTATCAAGTGAAATTGAATTCTAAGACTAATCAGTTCGACCTACGTGTTTAAGACAGTATTTTAGCTTGATCGTCTACCTAATTTGAATTACTTGTACAAATTGTTTGTGTCTGGCTATTACTACTGATTTTTGATAAAAGAAGACTTTTTATTTGGCTCTGATCCCTGAAGACGCCCACAGTATCTACTATGAGTTCTGATGAAGGCCCTCCTGCGCTTACATCAGAAGTGGGATCCAATGAACAACAAAATGAGACGCCGCAGCCTAATCTGTCATACGCCAAAAAACTTCTAAGCAATATAGAAGCAATTAATGCTCGTGTGTTTACTGCTGCGCAACAGTCACCATCTATTAGTGCAAATAAGACACCATTGCTAAAATTTGATCCAGATGAAGCGGATTCGGACATTGAAGGGTGGTGTAAGGTAACCGAAGTTATTGTGCACAATCTACGTCTAGAAGGAGTCCATGTACATACATACCGCTTTGACTGCGGCACTCAAAGGACGAGCAGCTGCTATTATTACTTAGCTCAATTTGAACGAGATCACGTGGAGTTCCGTTAAAGAGTTTTTACTTGCGAGATTTTCGAAACCGAAACTTGTGCAGGACTACTTCGATGACGTGTTATGTTTCCAATTCGGTGTTAAAGAGACTGCATCTGAAGCTGCAGTCCGGTTGTGGCACCTTATCGAACAGATCCCTAAATGCCCGAAGAAGTGATTGTTGGGTTTGTGATATCAGTATTGTGCCAGAGGGACAACATGATACGTCGTGAACTAAACGCGCAAACTATCACTAACCGAGCACAACTGTTTCGGATTCTTGGTGGAATTTCACTCAAACGACGACTAGATACTGAAGATCAAGTAGCCGAAGCTAAGCGACCTCGTATGATCGAGAAATTTACTGGCAAATATCACTATTGTGGAGTAATGGGAATCGAATAGCTGAGTGTAGAAAGCGACGTGAGGACAACAGCACGAAGCCACTTGAGTCACGTGTTGCAGAGAAGAAATCACTTGTGACATGCTATACGTGCGGGCAGCTTGGGCATATTGCAACTGTATGTCCAGGCAGAAAAAACGGTGGTGGAGCAACGGTGAAGGAGGTCGGTCAACCAGTGCGAGCATCGCCCTTCTAGGGGCACACTTCGGACGTCTTCTGGTGAGCCAGTCTCTTTCTTATTTGATAGTGGGTCATCTTGTTCCTTGCTGAAAGAAAGCTTTTGTGGCAAACTTGGGGGTACTGTGCATAAGAGCCTCGTCTATCTCAGCGGTATAGGCGGTGATGATATACCATGTGCGACTCAGATTTTGTGCGACGTGACCATTGATGAACTTCCACTAAATTTGCTCATTCATGTAGTGTCCGATAGCTTTATAATTGATCCTATAATAGTCGGAAGAGATATTTTGACAAGGGGGTATGTGTTAGAATTGATAATGACAAAATTACGTTTCATAGACAGAAGCAAAATAATTTATTTTGCGAAATAAAATCAAATATGCTAGATTTTGCAAAAATAGATACGGATTTGCTAGGGCAGGATAAGAAATCGTTAGTAACGTTACTAAAGAAATATTCCGATTATTTTACTGAGGGTATCCCTTCGCGCCGAGTTACTACCGGGGAATGTCAAATCAATTTAGTAGACCCGCATAAGGTGGTGCAGCGATGCCCATATAGGCTGCAATAATTGAAAAAGAAATAGTTAGGGAGAAGGTTCAAGAGTTGCTTGATGCTGGGGTTATTCGCGATAGTACCTCTCATATTGCTAGCCCGATATTATTAGTTGAGAAAAAGGATAAATCTCATAGAATGTGTGTGGACTATTGGGAGTTGAATTCCAATACGCAGCCTGAGTCTTATCACTTACCTCGAATTGAAGAGCAAATAGATCAACTTGCGGGCTCTCACTATTTTTCTTCTTTAGATATGGCGTCTGGGTTTCACCAGATCTTGATGAACCCTGATTCTGTAGAGAAAACTGCGTTTGTTACCCCCGAAGGACAGTATGAGTATCTTGCGATGCCTTTCGGTCTGCGAAACGCACCATCGGCTTATCAGCGATGCATTACTAAAGCTCTGGGGCATTTAAAAGATAAGCCGCTGATCTATATGGATGATGTCTTGTGCCACTCGCCTGGTGTAACGGAAGGGTTGCAACGGTTAGATGATGTACTCGATACTCTGACAAAGGCGGGGTTTACCTTTAATCTTCAAAAATGTAAATTTATGAAACAAAAGGTTGATTATCTGGGTTACTCGATCCAATCTGGTGTGATCAGACCAATCTCTCGAAAGATACAAGCGTTAGTAGATGCTCCACAGCCAAAAACTGCTATCCAGGTTCGACAGTTTCTTGGTCTTGCCTCATACTTTCGTAAGTTCATCCCAAATTTTACGCACATCATAGGGCCGCTATATCCGTTGACAAAGTTAAAAGGACCAATAACGTGGATCCAGAAACATGAAGAAATTCGTAACGCTATTATAAACGAGCTTACAACAGAACCGGTTCTGACCATCTTTGACCCCGAACTATCAGTGGAGGTACATACCGACGCCAGCTCCGAGGGTTATGGAGCGATCCTCATACAAAAAAAGATAACTTACCACATGTTGTAGAATATTTTAGTCGACGCACGTCTGAAGTAGAGTCCCGCATCACTCTTACGAACTCGAGACGTTGGCGGTTGTAAGAGCGGTAGAGCATTTCCGGCATTACCTATAAAATGCGTGCGTAAATTTATTGAATCATGTATTATCTGCAAAGCATCAAAAGGTCCATCGGGAGCTCAACCCGTTAAGCTTCACCCGATACCGAAAATCTCGGTGCCGTGGCACACTATTTACATCGATTTTACGGGGAAGCTTAACGGTAAGAGCGATCGAAAAGAATATTGTTCTGTGATTATAGATGGCTTCACTAAATACGTCCTGTTGGAACATACCACTTCTATTGACACCAAGAGTGCGATACAAGCGTTACAAAAAGCAGTCTGTCTCTTCGGCGCACCTAAACGAGTTATTGTTATAGTTGAAATTAGATAAAAAGTTCAAAGGTCCATTTGTTATAGCTGCGGTACTCGACAACGATAGATATGAATTAAAGAACTTAGACGGTTCTCACCGAACCTATAAGTATGCACACGAGAATTTGAGCTCAGTGCCCTCAGGACACGACGGCTTGCTTGAAATAGCGAATAATGTTTTAAGTTATGATGAGGCCGAGACGGCGCCAGAACATGTCTCGGCGCCGATTGACAACGGTCAGGATAATGCTTTAATTTCAAGTTACTTTGATACTTTGACCGCATGCTTTGATACCGTGTCCGTCGACTCCGATACTGTCACAGTCAGTTCAGAAAATCTTAGTACGTATTCTGATCCCGAAACATGGGACATACAATATGAGGTAGAAATTGGCGAAAAACAAAATAATCTTTGATTGTAAGTTATTGCCATTATTGTGTTTATTTTGTATGTGTGTGTGTCGTGTGTGGTACGTTTGATCTGTAAGTCCAGACCTATAATATGTATCTTTGTCTATCCTGGCCGAGACGATGTCATCCGGGCCAAACATGTCATGGGTTGGCTGAAGGGACACAGTCGTCTGGTGCAGATGGTTTGAGTCGATCCTAGTCGAAGGGACAGTGTCGTCCAAGCCATACTCGTCCTGAGTTGGTTGAAGGGACACACTCGTCCGGTCCAGATGTGCCACTTTAGCAGAATAGACGAAAGGATGGTCCAAGTCTTTACGTTTATGAAGGTCTGTTGCAAATTGGTGTGCATTTGAGGTTGATAAATCGATGTTAGGTGAGTGATAAAAATCTATCTGGAATTATTCAGGTTAGGGCAGGATGATCGAGCGGATGTCTTGGTGATTGTTTGTTTCAGAAATGTAAACTGATAACGCCCGAGGACGGTCGATTGTCAGTCTGGCTGTAGCGGGGCGGCCATCTTGACTCGACACATTCGTAAGGAAGGCCGCCCGCGCACCGTACCTGCGACGAATCGCTTTTAATCAGAGCTTTGTTAGTGAATTATTATCAAGTGAAATTGAATTCTAAGACTAATCAGTTCGTCCTACGTATTTAAGACAGTATTTTAGCTTGATCGTCTACCTAATTTGAATTACTTGTACAATTTGTTTGTACCTGGCAATTACAACTGATTTTTGATAAAAGAAGACTTTTTATTCGGTTCTGATCCCTGAAGACGCCCACGGTATCTACGATGAGTTCTGATGAAAGCCCTCTTGCGCTTACATATAAATTACGTGTTTGTATGTATCAGCTATACAAATATAATTGGTACAAAAGTTAATTGTTTTCTATTCCTCTTGTTTGTTTATACAATAATTATACAAACGTCTTAGTGCAATAATCGAATATGATCAACATCGTCCCAACTCTCGGCATAAGTGTCGCACGAAGACCCAAAGCTATATTTTACGGAGTATAGGTACTATACAGGTTGTAAGATTCTTTACTTTGATTGCTGTCATATACGTCTACGTTGCTGGTACTCTATAAAATATTTCATATCATAATTCCAAATAATTTGACATTAAATTTTATAAGCTCATAGTGTCCTGACATCACTGTAAAATATAAAGATTTTTACGTCTTTAGCTGTTATAAACTCAAATATTTATCGAGCGTCTGTCACTAATAATAATATTAATTATAACATTATTTAAATCTATTTCAAATAATTCCATCTTAATATCATTGAATATTGACAATAAATTTTCATAAATTTATGTATATAATGGAGAAAGATGACAATCAATCTGCAAAAACGGAGACTGTCCTAGATGAAGAAGATCTTTACGGAGCACAAGATATCGTTCCTGAACCTATATATCTTTGCAAATGTCTTTTAAGTGGCGACTCTTCCGAACAAGTCGTAGTGTCACCACGCAAAAAAAAGATTTTGTCAACCGTTGCTAGAACTGAGGAATATTTGCGTGAACGTCGAATTCCTGAATTATTAAGATTCCTTCTTACAAAAGTAATTGCTCATGCTCCTATACACCCAGTTTCATTTTTACAGACATTATTGGATGATTGTATGCTATATCGATCAGGGCATGGACAGGCCCCTGTCTTATATGAAGAAAGGTAAACTGTTTCTAGTAAACTTAGTTGACAATGGTATAATATGATACCGTCCCCTATGAATAATAGTAATAGTTAATGTACTACATTGAAAAAACAGAAACGAAAGATAGCTGATCCGAACATTTTGCAATCCCAACGTAACCCACAATTATTTAACTTGAGGACTAGCTAATTATTAAGATAATAATTACTTATTTCAGACATCTACAAGCTGTTGTTAAAAGTTTTGATCCGGGCAGTCGGGGATGGCTAAGCTCTGGGCAAGTTCGAAGAGCGTTTACCACTCTTGGACTTAATCCACCAGATAACTTAGATGAAAGGACTCCTTGTGATGTAGTTTTGAATAATTTAAAAGAAACCCAGGAGTTGCAATTATTTAAATTAATATCTGCTGGATTCGACATCGATGATGGTGTAAACATGGATGATTTTCAATGTAACAGCAGCGGTTCTAATAATAATATTTAAACACGCTCCAGTAATATACATATTATGTTAATAATTGTTATGACTATTTACATTAAAATGATTAATTATAACAGTACATATTATTTATACTTAGTAGGTACCTGTTACGTTTACTGCGATGTCCAGAAGGCACCACACAAAATATTTAACCTAATTTTTTGCGCGTATGTGCGTTTATGCTTTTGTCAGATCGTATTATAAAAATTAGTTGAATAGTGAGGTAATATTTCATGCTAAGTACTAGAAAAGACAATTGATGGCGAAGGGATGAACTGCCTCGTCACCGAGGCAGCAAAAAATATCTGGTGGAATGCGAGTCGAGTTTATACACGACGGGTTCAGTTAAGGTCCTAAAATGAATCGCAATAAGAGGTGATGGTAGGCCTTCTGTACCACTGTACAAGATAATTAATTATAAGACTGTATTTTTTATTATCTGTTATAGCGACAATAGACTAACACATTTTAACACTCTAGCTATTACGGTTCAACTTCATGAGATACAGTCCGCTGTCAGACAGACGGATGGACAGCGGAAGCTCAGTAATAGAGTCCTGTTATAAAATACCGGTCAGAAAAATAAATAAGGCCACGCTTAAGTATAACACTCTTGATGTATGGCTCTTGCAAACCATATTTTAAAAGATTTAATTAAAATGCAGAGAGTCTCGATTTGGAACCCACGTCGCGCACCTCTGACTTTCGGAAGTTATATGACTTTTCGAAATTATGTGCGTATTGATTGACAATTATCGCCTGCTCCGTGCCTCGGAGAGCACGTCAAGCCGTCGGTTCCGGCTGCCATGAACATCTATGGCAGTCGTTATTGGGAAGTCAATGTCCTAGAATATCCTGACACTGGTCTAGCCTTAGGGTATCGTTAGCCTTCGGGTTGTGGAGGTCAGGTGGCAGCCGCTCCGTGTAAAAACTGATATCCAGTCAAATCCGGTTAGACTAGAAAAGCCGACCCCAAGTGACTTGGGAATAATAAAGGCTAGGGAGAAGAAGATGTTATTATTTGTGTAGCTATGCTCATAATAATACACACAAATACATAATATACTATAATGTGCAAATGTATAAAAATAATAGACTTATAATTAAATTAATAATGTAAAGTAAATAATGATCTTTTATGTTTTCATTATAATTTAATACAATTTTATTATTCCTTATTCAATGTAATTTAATTTATAACATAAATGCACGATGCTTATTAACTAAGGATATTAGGATATAGATATTTATTTTATTTCAATATTAAAAACTGATATCCAGTCAAATCTGGTTAGACTAGAAAAGCCGACCCCAAGTGACTTGGGAATAATAAAACCTAAGAAGAAGATATAGTTTTTGTGACAACATTAATCAATATAAATATAGCGTGCTCAAATCAAAGATGTCTTATGCAAATACCATTTTCAATCAGAATAAATCTTTGGTATGGCATCAAAGCTAAAATAACGTGCCAATTCAGATTATAAATGGAATTAAAACAATGTATTCACAAATAACATAAATGGTTGATTGAAGAAACGACCACGATCCAAGATTTCACAAATGACATCATTATACAGGGTGTCCGATAATTAATGGATAACCTGGAAATGTCTTATAGTGGAACTGATGGCCGTTCAGAAAAAAATATGAAAAATAGATATCTTAACTACTACCTGAGATATGTGTTTTTTTTTAATTACCATGTATAACTTTCTTGTTTACTACGACCATAAATGAATGAAATCCATCGGTTTTTTGTTGTTTTATTATTAAACACTAATTATGTTATAGATAAACAGTCAAAAGTATGCTTTGCTAATATAGCTTGCACTTTTTAATTATATTTTTTTTATTTATATTTTTTATAATTTCTTTTTCATTTTTCTGAACGGCCTTCAGTTCTACTATAAGACATTTCAAGGTTATCCATTAATTACCGGACAACCTGTATATTATACTAGATGTGGCCGCGGTTTCACCCGCATTTATGATTACTGCGCCACCCCCGTTGGTCGTAGCATGATGTTATATAGCCTATAGCCTTCCTCGATAAATGAGCTATCCAACACTAAAATTATTTTCAATTCGGATCAGTAGTTCCTGAGATTTGCGCGTTCAAGCAAACAAACAAACAAACTCTTCAGCTTTATCATATTAATATAGATAAATATGAAATGAGTATGTCTTCAAATTATCTTAACTTGTAAATAGTGTTTGCTTAACCGCAGCACATAGATAAACCTAAGTTTTTATATGTACATCTTTACATACTTAGGTCTACAATAAATGGACCTATCTCAATTTGATCTCAATAATATAGGTATGTGGGAGTCCGTGATAATAATAACATTAATAAAAATATATTCATGGTTTCTGACCAAATAGGGGTAGGTGTTAGTAGGCTAATTAATTCTTATACAGAGTCGCCTTGCATAAATGTTTGTTCCCTTGAGCATGGGGTACCAATTAGAACAAAAAGTAAACAGTTCCAAAAATAGATCATAGATGGCACTATGAGTTCCAATGTTAATATTAAGATCAATCAAAATGCTTTATTGCAAGAAAATTTACCATAAAATGTTATTATAAATAAACATTGTACATATTTAATTAACGTGCATCAAGGTAAACGCATTTATTTTATGATTTAAAGATATCGATATATCAGTATTTTTTACATCACACTTATGTAATCTACCTATCATTTTATTTTACCTATAGGGCTAGATGAGACGCTAGATGGCTCTTTTATATGTTTATACAAGTCTACAAAAACATTGTGTTTTTATTTCATACCCTTTTTTTGGTTTACTTCAATATTTGTTTATTACCTACTGATAATAATTAATAAGAAATTACTTATAATCTGAAAAATATGTATGCTTAACAAATGTCAATGTATTAAACAAAACGTTTTGTTGTACTACATGGCATTATATTCAAACATCTGGTCGGTTCTCGTAACTTCTATTGTCAAATTTAATTTGCTTGTGCGGCAGTAGATATAGCGCAGTCGTTGGACTCGTCGGCGTTATAATAATCATTATCTCTGTGCTACCTACTTATTCTGAATTGAATTACAAACTTACGACCGACATGCCGATAGAAATGGAGTTTTAGTAAATCATAGCAACATTTTACTAAAATAGTTAGGTAAATATTAAGTAACCTATCATAATAATTATTCTATAAAATTAAAGACTGTTATTTGTTTATACCGCTTTGTTAGTTTGGTTTTTACGCAATTTCTAGTATTATTTAATCACTAGACGCAACTTAACTAAATCTGTTTCAAGGGGCCTGAAAGCGTGATTAGGGTTGCCACTTTTATTTTGAACAAATAGAGTATGTTTACTATCTTAGGTAAAAAAGTACATGATCTGAAAATAAAGTATTACTTATTTAACCTGCCTTTTGGTTACCATATTTTTAAAGCGGACATAGGTAAAATAAAGTATCTTCACGTCCTTTATTTCCTACTAAGGTACTTCCTACTAGGGTAAGACCCGCCCACCCTCGCGCTACAAGGCCAAGTATGAAACGATGTTTCCTATTTGTTTTGCTTCGAAAAATATAAATTATGAGCAATATTTTTAAAAATAGGTTGTGGTTTGCTTCTTCCTGTTGTCGACGTCACGTGACGATATTATGACATCACATTTCGTTTCGAATATTATCATTTACTATTTTACTCACATCACTCACTCATCACTCATCACATCACACTCATCATTTTTTAACTAGTTACTATTAATGTGTTCATATCTGGTTTGGTTGACATTGTAATAAATATTCGGATGTAATAGTAATATTACATGAGATAAATATTTCTTGGACGTCGTCGTCACCATATATCCTTATAATTATTATTTAGACACGAATATTTAAATAAATCATACCAAAGCATGAATAGTGTTTTAGGATTAGTAACATCATATTTATCATGGTATATTAATGTGATCTTTCCTTACATAAGTTCCACAATATTCATTAAATAAGTAGGTAGGTACTTATCTATTGTTTTGTTACTTGACTTTAAGCTATTATTACATATTAATTATTAATTTCCCTACAAAATCAATAATTAATATGGATATAACAGTAAAAGAATACAATGTCAATAATTATTATGACATAGTTAAAAGATTACGAGCCATGACTACGTAAAGCATACCTACTAACTCAGTTGTTTTTTTAATCTATTAATAGGTACATTGTATTTTATAGAAGGTATATCAATAATTATATTATTAGCTTTAACTTCTGTTAAAGTATTAAGCAGGTCCAGATAATTAATATTTTATAACAAAATTTCAATTGACAATCAAGCTTCGACTTTATTGAGAATCGACGCGGCAGGCAGGCGCGCTACTCGACGCCGTGGCACAGTACATAAATATACAGTAACCTATCTTCATACAAACGGTCGGAACTCGAGTCATACCTACGCGCCTCGGCGTCGGCATGCGCTCGGCTCGCAACCAGTCGCGAATGCGCTGCAGTGACGAACGTACGGTATGTTGTTTTTTAAACAGTAACCGCGCGAACTTCTTTTAAAACTAAACATATAAATTGTAAAGTAGCTGCAGGTATCCAACCAAGGTATATAACCAAGTAAAAGATATTCCTTATTCTCCTCCTTGTCCATGTTTCCCAAAACAATTTTTAATTAAGCTTTATATTCGAATGCGGATTTTTTATACTTTAAATATAATAATAAAGCATTCCGTACGTCTCAGTCGAGGAGCAAATATTTTTCAGTCGCAAATTTATAAGACCGATTTGTTATTAAGTCTTAAATCTAACATAAACATGTATTTTAAATTAAATCTACCAATCAAAAAACAACATTTTTATTGAACACTTCCTATTCCATTCACAAAGTATTTTATTTGTTTAAATAAAATAAGAAATATTTACAATCACAAAAATAAATAGAAACTCAAAGTAGGCAGATTTAATTAAAATGCTGTTAGTGGGCAGCTCAGCCCTATCGCATGTTTACGTACCGCGCGGCTGTAGGCATTTATTTCAAAGGTACGGCCGAGTTACAATACTGTATATTTATGTACTGTGCATGCCATGGTAACTACGAACAAATGTACAGGTACGTTTTTCGACAAGAGCGCCTCTATTAGCAGTATCATGAATTAATTCGGCCTCGGTGGCGTAGTGGTTAGTGTAATCGACTGCCACGCCTAAGGTCGCGGGTTCGATTCCCGCACAAGTCAAACATTTGTGTGCATGAACATGGATGTTCGTCTTGGTCTGGGTGTTTCTATGTATAATATGTAGGTATTTACAAAAAAAAAAAAGGATATATGTATGTTTATCCATTGTCTAGTACCCATAGTACAAGCTCTGCTTAGTTTGGGCTGGATGGTGTTGTGTGTATGTGGTAGAATATTATATTATATTATATATTATTATAATTGTGTTATAATTGTGTTACTATATAGTTTTCAATAGATGGCGATATTACAAAATTTTGCTGCGATAGCCATAGACTACAGTACGGTAGCGTCTACTTTAGTATTGCAGAGTAAAAATTCAGTGGGATATTTTGTTTTAGTCTACAACAACTTAAATCAATGAAGATGATAATTTGTATAAATAATATCTAAAATCTCAGCAATAATGCCATATAAAAGTATGTCGCGTCGTGGACGGCCGAGATGCGACATACCGGGTCTTCATTACGATCTGACATGGTTCTTGGTAGATGTGGGCACTAACTTGGGTAATCGAGCGAAAGATAGTTTTAGTTGAGAATAACTTTATTTTTACAGTAGGTACTTCTACAAAAATGAAACAGACACGTGCGTTGGTACTGAGCGTATCGCGTGACTGTCCGAGGAAGAGTGTCGCCTCCAACCGTTCTCCTCCTAGTCCGCGCCGCATCCCCACTACCGACGATCGTGTCCAAACGGTAGTGCGCCGCTTGCGTTTCCGGTGACGATATTATTTTATTAGTTCACTATACTAATCACTAGATGGCGCTGTCCGTCGCACTATGCGCCCTCAATCCACGACAAGTACAATAGAGCTAAACAGGTAATATCAATGCAGATTAAAATATTTAACTGAATAAGATTTAGTGGAAATATTGAGATCATCTAACAACACTGTTTTTGACACGTCATGTTCGACGATTTCTAAAAGAAAATTTTCGATATAAGCGTTTGCTCAAAGTTAATTTCTTGTTTTGCTGTGTATTTGTGATTTTTCTACAACCTAGTACGTTGAGATAAACTTAGTTCCTCCGGCCAGGCATCGAGAATACCTAAAAATGCTAAAGACTTCTATTTTGTGGTGAATTTGATCAATTTTGTCATCATGACTTATAGATCATGTTGTGTACCAGGATGTTTGGTGAAGCTTGGAGACGGTAAACGGACTGTGATGAGTGATGACGCTGTTAAAGTCGCAGCGCATAATTATTATATGACTCACAAAAGAAAATAAAAAACATACACATTATTTTTTGTTTATTATTTCATGTTCCCCATATATTCCATTTTGTAACTTTATTAATATGCTGCCTATTTTTGTATGCACACAAATAAAGGCAGCATATTAATTACAATAAAATTATAAAAAAATTAAATAAATAATGCAGGTGTCTATATACGTATATACACGTATGTATGTATAGGTTGCTTGGATTGACGACTTCAGTTTAGTTCATGATACTGCTACTTGGCGGCAGCACTTATGCAGACCTCTAGCGAGGCTCGAGTTGCCTATCTATATAGTATTGTAATCTATGGTACTGTGGCCGCGGCTACCGGCAGCGCTCATACACGATATTATACACGAAAATTCACGAAGCTGACCGGAATAAACCGAACGCCACGCGCCGCCGCCGGGCGATACTCGCGCGTGCGTGTGATTTGATTTCAAGTATGGCGTAGTGGTTTAATCGCTTAAACCGGGTACTTATCGACGTGCGGAGTGTTATGGGTTCGATTCTCACACAGAAAATAAATTATGTTCAACAGATTTTTTGTGTTGAGTCTGTTATACGGCAAAAGGGGTTGGGTTTAGAAACGTGCCTATTCGTTGGGCAGAATCTAAGGGTAGTACGTGATACTAGAGAGTTTTCTGAGCCACAATCAGTAATTTTTTCTTGCCGGAGACCACTCATTTAAAAAAAAATAAGAAATTCATATTGCGTTTTTTGAGGTTATGAATAAGTAATTGACACAGAATTACGTTCCTTTCTACTTAGGGAAGTAGGGAGGAATGCAATTCAGTGTCAAAATATTTATAAATTAAAGTTATTATTATAGATATTTATTTCAAAGTCTATAAAAATGAGCCTGTACTTTTTTTTATGGGAAACGAAACGCATTGCTCCCATTTTGTTAAGTTGTTTTGTTGACATTCATTCCGTTCCGCAATAGAAAAACAAAATATTTCAGGCAAGATAGGTCCTGGCAAAGTAGTACAGATCGACGAATCGAAATTCGGAAAATAGGAAGTAAAATAAAGGTAAATATTAAAATCTGTGACAGACCCGAATTAGTTTACCCCGACTTCACGTGGTACTTTTTGCCCTACCCCTAGAGTGTTTTTTAGAGCCCGGAGGCACGGAGGGGGTGCAGCCTCCGGCCGCAGTAACAAAGCATAGGCACAAGCGAGCCTAAGCGGCCGAGGCTGGTCGCCACAGGCGACCAGCAAGCCGAGGCTGCTTAGGTGAGCGCATGGGCCAGTGCTTTGTTACGCTAGGGCGAAGAGGCTGCACATCCTGCAGTGCCGGAGAAGATGCATTCTCAAGATATTGTATAATATAGACTTTATGTAGTAAATTATATTTTCTGTAAACTGTTAGATAAGGACAGTGATTTGCCCTCTTATTCTTTGTTATTTATCAATATACGACAATAAAATTTTAAAAATAAAAGTTAATTTTTCTCGGAAATTATAGGGCTCCGGTAATTATAGGGGAGGGCGGGGATTAGTTACCCTTCCCCCTCCCCTCCCTCCCCCCACCACCGTTACCCCCTATCGAATAGGCACGTTTCTAAACTTTTACCGGCAAAAGAGTAACCGAATAAGTCTTTTAAAAAAAAGTGCTGGTTATTTATTATATTTATTTTTCGATAGTTAAATTCAAAATAATCTATGTGATGTATTTTATAAATAGTCATAACTCAGTAAATTTCAACAGAGACTAAATACTAGGCATTGCACAGTTGTTTTCAAAAATCTGAGCGCAATGAAGTTATTTTATATTTACAATTATAGTGAAATATAGATAACTAACTGCCAAAGTAGAATTCTATACGCCAATGAGTTATTTTCAAAGTACCCGAACATCAATCACAATCGCATACATATTGAAATATATTGTTTTATTAATACTTTTTAAAACGCATTCATTAAAATTATATGAAAAAAATTAATACAAGGTCAAATTTTGACAGCAAAATGATATATGCACGAAAATCCGACCGAGTAAATGAGAATCACCAAAGTGTGATCGTACGCATTTCGGCACTCAACACTATAGGTAGATAACTTTTATTTTCAAGGTTGCGCACATTTTGCATCGGCTCGTTTAAATATGTTCTATCCATGGTAAACAGTCAAGTACCTATTTTACTGTCACAACGCCATCTCTTATGAGCTGTTATCAAATAGGATTCGGAACTTGTGTACTTGTTATGGGTAGATGGCAGCAGTGGCGCTAGTTTTGTGCTGCCATCTAGTGTAAAAAGATAGGTACCAAAATAGCAAGTAGAATAGCCAGAGTTAGGCGTGTCCAAGATTTTTGTATGGGATTGAGTATCTGTACTAGTATAGTATTATATTATCTGTGCCCTGGGGCTAGTTAAATTCTTTAATTGATTAGTTAAAAAAAAGTTAAAAACAAAATTAAATGCAGATTCAACAGTCATATTTCTTTATAGTGACAGCTTATCTGTCACTAAAAAAGAGGCAATCCATTTGACAGAGGTAATAGAATCATTACATTATAGAGTAGGGTGTAACTTTATTCTTTGTGCATTACCATATTCCTATGTACTAACAAACGAACAAAATAGGAACATTAAAAAACTTAATTTACTTTTTTACAACAGTACATGTCACAACAATTATAGTTTATTCTTTGACACTAATAGATTTATTAGTAAATTTTTATTAACTGAAGATACAATGTATCTATCTTTTTTTGAAAAAAGCAACTTGCTAAATTATTAGCATTTAATATACATATGTAGTGACTCAGGTACCAGTAGGGTAGTGAAGGTTTTAGGACATAGTAGTATTACTACTACAAATTTTCATATTGACACTTCTAGTAGTTTAAACTGTTAGATGAGACAAAGGATAGGCAGGCACACAGTATTAAACTAATTCATCAGAATATTCAGGGTCTATCCGGCAAGGAGTTAGAATTAGATTTATTTTTTAAACAACATGTCATTTAAATATGTTGCATAACGGAACATTGGTTAAAACCTAATCAATTAATATTTAATAACGAATATTATTCAATTGTAAGTGCGTTTATAAGAAAGAATTCTATACATGGTGGCACTCTAGTATACGTATGTAACAATCTAAAATGTTAAGAACGTAAAGATATAGTATTTCTTTCTATCGAGCGCACTGTTGAAATATCGTGTGTGGAATTAGAGCAACATGTCATAGTTTGTGTGTATCGACCACCGCAGAGTGACTTTAATGTATTTTAAACCGTAATAGAGGATATTTTAAAACGCTTGAGTTTTAGTAAGAAGCATATTGCAGTGTGTGGTGATTTTAATGTTCTCTCTTTGATACTTATTAGTTTATTTGGATCATTTAACTTAAAGCATTTATTTTTTGAACCTACTAGGATCACTTCACATTCTGCTACCTGCTTAGATAATGTATTTTGCGACTGCCAATTTCTTAATAGGGCCATATTGAGTGAACTAACATCTGACCACTGTGGGCAAAAAGTAGTATTTCCTGTGACTACAATTCATAAAGAGAATAAGGTCACGTGTAGACCGATGACATCTAATCGCTTATAGGAATTTAATGATAACATAAGTGCCAAAGTTGTCAATATGGACCTTTCTCTAAATAATCCAGACGAACTATATGAGTATTTACTTAACATAATTACTTTAGAATATAATAATATTTTTAAATGTAAGACCTTTAGTCAGAATAATAAGATTAAGTTTTGTGATTGGGTAAGATCTGGGATATATGGAAGTAGAGCAAAACTATAAGAATTATATGGTATGAAACAATACAATTTCGATTCGATTTCAAAATTTTATTTAATATGTTAAAAGTTATTCATAATTATTTAAAAAGACTTGTGCAACTGCCAAGTCCCTTTACCTAAAAACTAAAATTCAAAATTCTAGTAATAATATTAAAACTACATGGAACATTATTATAATGAAACATGTCGCAGCAAGGTGCGTGATAATTTTGAACTGAATGTATATAATAGCGTAATTTCAAATAATTTGGAAGTAGCCGATACATTCAATAACTACTACACAAAAAGCCCTTTAAATACAACTAGTACCCTTAGGTCTAGCCCATCTCGAGCAGAATACTTGGTTATGGGCAGCGTGGAAGACTGCAAGACACAATTTAGTTTTGAATGTGTACATCCGTATGATATAATAAAAGTATTAAAGTTGCTAAATTCAAAAAAATCTGCCAGCTTCTGGGGTATTTCTGTAAAATTAGTTGTAAGTATTATTGTTAATATAGTGCCACACCTAGCCGCAATATTCAACGGATGCATTGATGTGGGCATTTTTCCAAATTTAATGAAATGTAGTCAAATAATACCTGTATTTGAAAATGCATGCAAAAGCGACCCTAGTAATTTTGGCCAATTTCAATATTACCTGCTATTAGTAAAATATTTGAGAAGATTATATTACAGCAATTAGAGAGCCACTTTAGTGTAAATAATTTATTTCATGCAGATCAATATGGTTTTAGGAAAGGCCGTTCTACGATAAATGCGGGTGTTACGCTTTTAAGACATATATTCAGTGCCTGGGAAAGTTCGCAAGATCTCATTGACGTATTCTGTGATCTCTCTAAAGCCTTTGACTGCGTTGACCATCATACGCTGTTGCGAAAACTCGGGCATTATGGCATCAGAGATACTGCACTTGACTTAGTTGGTTCCTACCTAAGCGATAGACTACAATACGTTAATATCAACGGAAGTAGATCTTCTGGATTACCAGTCACAATGGGCGTGACACAGGGCTCAATTTTGGGACCCTTTCTATTTTTAGTGTACGTAAATGATTTGCCGTTCTTCATGCAGGATTTGTGTGACATTGTTTTATTTGCAGATGACACATCTCTTATTTTTAAAGTAGACAAAAGAGGAACAAATTTAAATACTGTTAATGATTCGCTCGCGCACATCCTGGACTGATTTACGTCGAATAATTTACTACTAAACTCTAAAGAAACAAAATGTATCAAGTTTACATTGCCAAATGAAAAGAGTCCTAACATAAATATAAATTTAAACAATGAAATTATTACTTTCGTACAATCGACAGTTTTTCTAGGTTTGACTTTAGATCATAAAGTTCAGTGGGGCGCTCATATATCGTGTCTTGCAGGAAAACTTAGCTCAGCCGCATACGCAGTTCGGAAAGTAAGACAACTTACTGATGTAGATACTGTGAGACTAGTATACTTCAGTTATTTTCACAGTGTCATGGTATATTATTGTGGGGCAAGGCAGCTAATATCTAGACAATTTTTATTCTTCAAAAGCGTGCAGAACGTAGCATTTATAATTTAGGACCACGAGTTTCCCTGAAAGATCGATTTAAAGAAATAGGTATAGTTACTGTTGCGTCGCAATGTATATTTGCTAACATTATGTTTATAAACATAATATTAACTTATATAATAAGAATAGTGATATCCATAACGTAAACACTAGAAATAAGCATAAGTTAGTAAGCCCATATCATCGTTTACATAAAGTTCACAATACATTTGCGGGACTCTGTATACGTTTTTTTAATAAACTACCTATTAATATTATTAATTTACCATTGCTTAAATTTAATCGCGCCGTTAAAATACAACTTATTCAGTCAACGACTACTTAAATTACAAAAACTCATGGAACTAGTTGCTTGTTGCATACAGAATTTTAAGATCTGTATGACTTTTAAGTCAATTTAGTAATGTAGAGGTACCTCGTGATTATTTGAGATGTTAACAAGTACCTTGTTTCTTAATTTGATTATTATTGAAGTATATAAGTGCACAACCGCACTTAGTCACGGACTGCCTTTGCATTGTCAAAAAGTGTAAGTATATGCGCCACCATGCCATCCTACTGCCTATTTTAAATTTATATTAAAACATATACCTTAGCCCAAATTATTTCATCTCTATAATATTATTAAGTTATTATTGTTTTTATCTTTAGTTTTTTTTATAGTCAGTAGTATATGGCATAATGGCTGCAACACCTTGTTAATCTGAGTTGTAAAATACTGAAATTATATTAAATTGGCGATTTAAAAGAGTGGCCGTGAGTTTCTTGCAGGTTTCTCTTATAGGCTCAACCTTTTGCCTGAACCTGACAACTAACCTAAATGTAGCATCAGTAACTTAGTAAACTCACTAACCCATATATTTTGACGTTCATAAGTGTTACTTTGTGACCTAAATGAATAAATTATTTTTGACGTTGACTTTGACTTTGAATAACAGTTACCTACTCCTTGAGCCGAATATATGTATTCTGTGGACAGTATTGTCAAGTGTCAACTTTCTCACTTTGAGTTTTGACAATCTTGTCAGTTTGACAAATTGACTGGTTCAAAAATGTTTTTGTGTATTGTGGGCACTAAGCAGCCTTTATTCAAATTACAAATATTTTACCTTACTGAAACACCAAGTATTACAATAAAACTCTCTCTATAGCCACCGATAATTCGTATACTGTCATATAACTTAATAAATACATTGTTTTTAGAACATAATGGTGTAATGATAAAGTATTCTTGCATTTTTATTGTTTGTGTATCATTAAAAAGTTTGCCAAAATGTTTTTTGTCGGTATTCTGATTCATATAACATTTCTATTTTCAATTTTCGATATATATTTTAAATCACCAATTGTTAAGAATGTGGCTCCTTACCAACCTCAGCATGAACGTCTCGCTGATCGTCTTGTGCTGTTCATGGTTGATGGATTGAGAGCCGAATCGTTTGTCAACTATACTACTATGCCTTATTTAAGGTCTGTATGATGATTAAACCTTGCTTTTATTTGTAGTAAGTATACAACTACAAGTAGAGGCAAAATTTTATATTTAAAATTACATATTTAAAATATAGTGGCTAATTAAATTAAAATAACAACATTATAGGTCAGTGGCAAACTCATATGGAAGATGGGGTATATCAAATACTCAAGTACCTACTGAATCACGCCCAGGCCATGTGGCAGTGATAGCAGGATTTTATGAAGATCCTTCTGCTGTTGCTAAAGGATGGAAAGAGAATCCTGTTGATTTCGACTCTGTTTTTAATCAAACTACTTACACTTGGTGCTGGGGCACCTATGACATTGTGAATATATTTACTAAAGCAAATATTGATGATCACATTGTTGTTCATGAATTTGATCCTTATGATCACACCTTTGCTACAGATAAAGATACATCATTACTTGATGCATGGGTCTTTGACAATGTTGAAATATTTTTTGAAAAAGCCAAGCATATCAGTACTGTTAGTGCAAAATTAGAACAGAATAAAATTATATTTTTCTTACATCTTTTGGGAACAGATACTGCTGGACATACTCATAAACCCAAAACAAAGTTAGTACTGTATACATGCCTTTCATTTTAATTAATTGTTAACTAAAATAAAATTATTGATTAAGAAAGTGGTATTTCACAGGAACTTCCTTTCCACACTGATTCATGTTGATGAGGGCGTTAAAAGAATGGAAAAGCTGATAAGGAATTATTATAATGATGACGGCAGAACAACTTTTTTGATGACTTCAGACCATGGCATGACAGATTGGGGTAAATTACTAACACATCTAATCAATAGTGATGAATATTTACACTATTCAATACTTACTTTATCATATTATAATACATTATCTCATCAATGACTGTTTATCTTTATGAGTTTCTATGGGTAAAATATTTTCCTGTTCTTTTTATCACCCATCTAGCCTTGCATTCCAGGTGCACAGTTGAGGGGCAACTGTGCACCTGGATTGCAAGTTTCCTGCAGAACCGTCGTATTAGAGTCCTTTGCAATGGTCGCGCTTCCATATTTATGCAGGTCAATGCAGGAGTGCCTCAGGGGACCGTCTTATCCCCTACGCTCTTTCTTCTGCATTTCAATGATATGTTGAATCTCGGCAACATACATTGTTATGCGGACGACAGTACCGTGCATGGGCGTTATCTCAGACTTCCTGGGGCCAAACAGGCTGAGGTTCGAGGTTAGAGGAAAAGGCAGGATCTTGTCGTTGAACTTGACCAGACCTTGGACCGCATCTCTGAATGGGATGACAAGAACTTGGTCCAGTTCAACGCCACAAAGACCCAGGCATGCGCGTTCTCAATAAAAAAGTCTCCGTTCCTTCCCCTCCCTTCTCTGAAGAACACACGACTGGTTATACGTGAAAGCCTCTCCATCTTAGGTATGAATCTTTGCCGCTCTCTTAATCCCAAAACCTACATCGAGAACGTCATTAAGCAAGCTTCGTTTTCGCGCCTGGGCAGCTGTGCCTATTGTATAAGGCACAAGTGCGCCCTTGCGTCTAGTACTGTTCTCATCTTTGTGATGGCTCCGCGCAGTACTTGCTGGACGCTCTCGACAGCTTACAGCGGCGGGCTGTCCGTATCATCGGAGATCCAGACGTCACGAGTTCACTGGAACCTCTGCAACTCCGTAGGCATTGGCATGTTTCTACAGAATATACCATAGGGAGTGCTCGAAGAGTTATTCCACCTTATCCCGCCCTCCCTCTTTCCTATCCAGAACAACGCGTGCTGGGCTTAGATGCCATCCTTACAAGGTAGAGTCGACTAGAGCGCGTATCAACTAGTTTGGGTCCTCATACCTCTGCCGAACGATAAAGGCATGGAATTCTCTGCCAAGGCACGTGTTTCCTTCTTCCTTCAATCCTGGGTCCTTTAAGTGGGGCGTGAAAAAGCATCTTCTCAGGCCAAAGTAGAGACCTCAACATCGCCTCGGCTGCTATGAAGACGGTGTGGAGGCCACTGCTCTTAGACCACACGACTGCTTACCATCAGACGAAGTGTGGTCATTTTGACGAGCAAAATAAATAAAAAAAGAAAAAGACTACTTTAAATATAAAATTAACGTAATTAAATCGAAAAGAATTTTGATAAATCCTTTTAAAAGTAATGTAGCAATCTTTCCTATAAGAAACATCTGCATAAATGTGACAATTTTATTCAATTGTTGTATTAATTCAATTTGTTTTTTGCTTTCAGGTTCCCATGGAGCAGGTGATGACCATGAGACTCAAACTCCTTATGTAATTTGGGGCTCAGGTGTGAAACAAACACAGAAAGTACATGAAGACCCTGAAACAAATGGCATGTCCTTAGAACACAGGTTTGACATTAATCAGGTGGATTTGTCTCCACTTATGTCTACTATCCTTTCTATTCCTGTTCCTGTAAATTCTAAAGTAAGTACAGCTCATACATATCTTCCTAAATATATGTATATACATTCATATCACCTATATATCTGAAGGTATCCCATATAATAAAAACCCATTACCAATTACTGAGCACTAATGAGCCCAGTAGTTCTAGACTCCAAGCTACTACAGATACCATAATTATGCAGAATAGTTGTACACACACAGTATAGTTACACAATTTTAATTAAAACATTGCTTAAATTATTTCTATATAGGTATGCCAAACCAAGTAATATCTATGAGAGGCATGAATATATTATGTGTCCATAAATGTAATTAATATACATTTTGTAAATAATATACTTTATGTTAAAATCTGTGTTATGTTTTTAATATTAAATCTATATAAATACTATATGTTTGCAGTTCTATATTACTTTTATTCCATTTGAGTACAGTTTCATAGTAAATTTTATATTATCATATATTAACATACCAGAATGTTTCATGTGTGACTAATAATGTGCATGTTATCTTTCAGGGAAAATTACCTACTGAGGTATTAGATATATCTTTAGCAAACAAAGCTAAAGCTGTGTATAGTAACAGCAGGCAGTTAGCATCACAATATAATAAGAAGAGAATGGATGTTGAAGAAAATGCAATATCACTACTCTATAAGCCCTTTGAATCTTTTAGCAAAGAAAAGTATCAAGAACTTCTTAAATTTACAGAAAAATTGTTAGCTGAAGATGATTATGAAAGTTTGATACTTTTAAGTGAAGAAATTATACATTTGAGCCTTACTGGGCTACACTACTATCATAACTATTATCAGCAACTACTACTTATTTTAGTGACTGCTTCGTTTTTAGGTTGGATAGCATGTTTAATGAAAATTTTATCAGAGCAACAATTCAATACACAAGTAGAACCCTTAAATTTGAAGAGTTTTACCTCCTCAAGAGGCTTGTTGAATAGATGCTTCAATACAGTGTTTGTAATTATCTGTGTACTGTCATCATATTTAGTTTATGGTAAAATATGTAATGATTAATAATTTATTTTTGTTTATTACAACATGTAGATAAAATTAATAGTTATAATATTTTGTTGTTTCAGCTCAAAATTTACCAGTCCAGTATTACATGTATTTTTCAATGCCTATATTTTTATGGTGGTATGCAATGTCTTCACTTTCTTTATGGATAAAAATATATAGCCAGTTTCGAAAAAATAAGCAACTATGTTCTCTGTTATTTAAAATTGTATGCTATTCCTTAGGTTCTATTGCAATGGTAAGTAGACTGGCCAGTATGTTTTGATTACTAATTTGTTGCTATTACAATAATGATATGTTGGCAGCACTGGATGGAATCTATTCCATTAATCTAATAATCAATAATGTTCTTTTGCAGAGCCTTTCATTTGCTTACAGGTGGATGTTAAGCATTCCACTTTTGGGTATGGGATTATGGCCTTTCCTATCTTCAACTAGACATCATTTACCAAACCATTTTCTCATTCTTTGGCCAATTGGTTGTGTTCTACTGAGTATATTTTCCTTTATGCCAGTCGTTGGCAAAGATGTTTTTATTGAACTAGTGTAAGTAGTCATTATCAGTCTTATCCCATGTTGTGGGTGTTTGTCGCTAAAATAGTCAAACTATTAAAATTAAATATTTATTATTTCAGCATTACTGCAGGTATTATATGGTTAGTGGCACTCGCTGTATACATTCGCAAAATTCTGTTGCCTTTATATTATAGCAAATATGAAAATAAAAATGAAATTGTGTTAACGGCGTTGCAAGTCGTCTTACTAATAATGTCTCTTCAAAATATTTATGTACAATCTAAGAGATTTGAAAGGGGCACTCCTGTTTCTAATTACTACCAAACATTAGCTTGGATAACAGCAGGTAATTTAAATGACAGATTTCTTTTTTAATATTTATATTTTCTAAAGAGTACTACATGTTTTAAATAATTATTTTTGTTTCAGCAATATCACTAGTCATTCCCTTATTGTTCTCTAAGAGACTGATTTGTCGCCTATTAGCTATAAATACTTCAATTATAAATTTCTACCTTTTATTATCAGTCTCTCATGAAGGTCTGTTTATAGTAGTGTTGATATTCAACCTGTTTTGTTGGATATTCATCGAATTTAAATTACTTCATTTAAAAAATGTAAAGGTAATTATCATAACTTTGTTTTAAAATTTATTATAAAATTACTTGATTAATATTGTACATTTTACAGCTTGTTGAAAGTACTTTTGAAAATGACAGTATTGACGGATTAAGATCATTTACTTTCATTGAGAGAGGAATAAACAGTCAAGATTTCAGAAGAGGATTCTTCTTTGTATCCTTTTGAACATAGATTCATCCATGTTACACTTTTGAATAGAACAATTGCTGTAGCATTTTACGGCGATTTTTGATATTTCACCTGTTTTGATGTTTAATATATGTTTAGTAAAATCATCATTGTAAACTTTAGTTTCCTTAACCATGAACTCAGGTATTATACATTATACTAGCATTTTTTGGAACAGGCAACATAGCGTCATTGAATTCATTCGAAGTTAGATGGGTGACATGCTTTTTAACATCTTTCCAGCCATTTATAATAACTGCACTCATTTTATTGAAAACATTGGCTCCCTTTTTGAGTGTTGCATGTAGTTTTAGAGCAGTACAACATTTAACTAAGGTAATTTGCCACAAAATTAAATTATTCATAAGATAAATTGCAATGATTGCAATGTGTATATGGCATAGTAGTAGTGATTAATGTACTACCATAGTATTTTGAGTGTAGATTAGGAAAGGCAAAAACTCACTTGACATATTCCTTAGTGATTTACTTTTTAAAACATATGTTGCTTATGGAATAATTATGCTATCACACATTTAAACAACAACTATAATACCCAGACCAGGCACAACAATGTATGTGAATTTGAGAGGTTTGAATCAACCATTAGTTTTTGTGGTGACCATCCATTTAACCATTGCACCATCTATGCAGTCATAAAAATATTATCACTAGATAAACAAAGATTGTTGTCAATATAACAAAGATTTGTATAATTACAGGCACCTATTGGTTACCTCAATATAATAGTATTGATATATTCAAATTTGATGGGAATACAATTATTATACAATGTGAGAAATACTGGCAGCTGGCTGGAGATTGGGACATCAATATCACAGTTTGTTATTGTTCAAGTTATTACATTGTTTATCGTTATAATTAATCTTATAGCTAAATTGTTAACTGATATCTGTATTCATAGTTTTGCAGGTAAAATATTTAAAAGTAGAAAAAAATATGTGTAAGGCAAATTAAAACATTTATATACCTTTAAATTTTATTATTCACATTAGTGATAACCTTAACCTTATTACATGTATAATTCAAAATCTATCCTATTAGAAGTATAAAACTGGCTATCCTCTCCATGTTTTCTAACCCAAACACCAGTTTTGAAGTAACCTTCTTCTGACCATTTCTGCATTTGTGCAGTGGAGTGAGGCCCAGATATGTCTTCGTCATTTTGGTTCCATTTGAATTCCCATCTTACATCTTTCTGTTCTTCTTCTTCCTCTTCCTCTTTGTCATTTTTATTGTTATCAGGATTAATCTTATCTAATACATTCTTTTCTTTTTGATCAAAATCATCAGCATACATATCTAAATCAGCATCATCATGTTTGCTATTGTGTTTAGCAATGACTGTGCTTATCTTCTCATAAGTTTCTTGATATATGTCCATGTTACCCATTTTTGTCAAGATTTGATTAGCAAGTTCTGTCACTCTTGTAACAGTTTTACTGTTCTCATCAACAATCCCAGCTTTTTTCCTCTTCCAACGCTCAGCACTGGATATTTTTGAACTGGCACCTGTAATCAATTTATTTATTATAGTACATTATCACACAAGGAATGCTGCAAAGGCTTATATTACTTATGAAGAGCTCATATTAGTAGTGCAATCTATGGTGTTTGATCCTGCAACTTGTTTGTAAGTCTAATGCCGCCAATGGAACTTGTAAAGTTATCCGAGTATACTTTTAGATTTTATAGCTTCATGTTATAATATATTGACATGTATAGATTATGTTCTAGACACATACCCTCAAGCAAGTATGGCTATCTTATCAAAAAAGTAAATATGCAGCAAGTTAGATGATGATGTACGCAGTTTATGTTATGTGTATGCATCCCAATCTTCTTCTTTGTCAGAATAAAATTAAACATAAGTGTTTAATAATTAAATATTAATATAATTTTAAGAATAAGTATTTCATATAATAAGATTTTAATTACAAAGTGGGTATTATATAAGCTATATGTATGCAAAATGTTATTATTTTTTTTTCGTGTGCTTAGTTGCCAACCTGTTGTCAAGAGTTGTTCAAGCCGCCCGTAGGTAATGATGGATAATGGAAAAATTCCGGAATGAAAAGAAAAGAAAAATTAAAAATTTCCAATATTTTTCCAATTTTTCAAATATTTTTCAAATATTGGAAAAAAATGGGAAGTCGACCAAGATCAGAAAATAAAACAAGATAACAAATTTTTATTTGTTACTTTTTATCAAAATACTAAAATTTATCATATTTAGGATTCCGTACCCTATTACTAAGACTGTTATTTATTATTTTTCTTAAAGACTTTATGATTTCTTGCATAAGATTATACCGTTCATCACCGGTATACCGGTCAAGTTCATGCGAGATAAATTTACAAAACATTAAATTTGAAATTCTAATGTTCTCATTTTCTTCCGCTTTGTACTCTGGTTCTGTCATCACTGCCGCATCACAAAATTGTTTTTCTGAATTTGGGATTTGTTTTTGGGATTCTTTAACTGTATAATCTGGACTAGACCAACGTTGAGCGTACTGACTGTACTCATCTGGTTCTGATATGTACGTATCACTTCTAGGTAAGCTGCAATTTGGAGTATTGTCTTTTCCGGCGACTTCTGAAAGCTTATTTTTTTTTCTTGGAATGTAATCAGCATTTTCAGTGAGTAAATTTTCTGATTCATTACGCATATTGTCAAAATTACAGTTCATTTCAGTATCTGATTCACTATCTGAAGCTAGTATAATCTTTTCTGAAAAACAAATAAACATACATAAACTCACGCGAAGGCAAAGCCACTGAGTCTAAAATATATTATAATGCTACGTGTACGAGTAGTTATACGAACGTGCGTTATTAAGTAGATAGATACCTACTAGTTAGTAAAAGAAATAAAATACAGTCAAGTACTCTCGTCACTTTTTACGAAAATTTCAATTGAAAAAAACTGCAACAAAAAATTGAAGCTACCTGTTAAAACTAGATGGAGCAGTGTACATGATATGCTGCAAGTGATGAAATTTGTCAAACCAGCAATGCAAACGTTGGCGGTGCATGAACGAGCACAGTTGTCGTCAGAAAACAAATCACATTTATTTGATGAAAGATTTTGGACAATGACAAATGAAGTTGCTGCAATTGTAGAACCAATCGCTGTTAGCATCTCCCAACTAGAAGGTAACGATATTTTAATTCAGAAAACAGTTTCAGTGTGGAATACCTTAAAATTAAAAATAACAGAAGTTTTTGCTCACACCAATATTATCAATGAAGAAGAAAAGCAAACTCTGCTTGACAAAGTTGAATCCAGAAAAGGAACAGTTGTAAAACCTATCCATTTTGCTGCATGTTTGCTAGATCCTAAGATCTGTGGTGATAACTTAAGTAGTGAAGAAGATGCTGCAGCAATGAATTTTATCGATGAACTAGCAACGTACTTAAATATTGATAATATAATGGCGGAAGCTTCCGATTTTAAATCAAAATCTAACTTTTGGAGTCAAAGATTTGTGTGGTCGCCAGTAAATAATGTCATCCCCCTTTCTTGGTGGCAAGGCATATGTAAATTTACGAAACTGAGAAAAGTGGCTGAAGTTATCTTCACGGCTCCTGTAACGTCTGCCGCATGTGAACGTTCTTTTAGTACAATAAGTGGAATTCACACAAAGAAGCGTAATAGACTGCTGACGGAGCGAGCTGAAAAAATGGCTTTTATTGCATATAACTGGAATATGGAAAATAGAAATAATGATGATTTGTATATTCACAATAATCAAGAGGACGATATCAGTCCACCAACTGAAGATTTACTGTTTGTAGATGCAGATAATGTACAAAATGTTGATGACGAATTCTTTTATGATGATCATGATTCAGATTTGGATTCAGATTAATCATGAGTGACGTAATTATATATTTTTATGTGTAAAATAAACCATTGACCATGAATCTGTATTAAAATATAACTTCGCACATTTGTTTTTTTTTTAAACAACATGTAAAGCCATTAAATCCTTTGAATTTCAACTTATTATGAACTATATTTTATAAACTATTTCATTTAAACTAATAATTTCGATGAAAAGATATATTTCCATTATTTTTCCAATTATTCAATTTTTCAGAAAAATAAATTGAAAAATTTCCGAGTTTTGAAATTTTCCGGAAAATTACCCATCACCGCCCGTAGGCCTCTGACATGGCTTAACGACTGCTGTCAATTTGGAAACAACCGGGACCGACTTTTTACGTGCCCTCCGAAGCACGGAGACGCTCAGATGAAATACCACTAAGCGGTCACCCATCTAGTCTATAGATGGGTGACCGCTTAGTGGTATAAACCGATGGGTAACCGCACCCAACGTTGCTTAACCTCGCTAATCGTTTATAGATCATTGAGTGTAACTGGCTATGAGCGCCTCATGTTATTAAATATAATGTATTAACTAATAAATAATACAAATTATTCATTGTGACGATGATATTTCAATAATTTAATAAATTTATACAAGGTATTATTCACTGAGATTCACGGTTGACCTTGCATTACAGTGAGTATGGCTGAGCGCTGCGGACTCTACCCTTTACCTCAAAAACGGTTGGACGTATGTTGCAAATTTTATGCTTAAAACTTTTTCATTGAATGTTAACATCATTGGAGCTGTAGAAACCGAGATAATCGCGAAGTACTGATTTTTGAGACCTTTGACCTTGAATAACTTACGGCGCAGACACATTTCGAGGTTGACCTCTTTTTTCTTGCTTGCTTGCTTGAGTCACTGCACTATGTAACTATAGTCTCTTCTGATGTAGGCCCTAATCATAAAATCAATATAATAGTTGAATGACAGTATCTTACCCAGCCTTTGTAAAGCTTTAGCAATAGTTTCTTTAGGTTTCATGTGTTGTATTATCTCTTTATAATTTTCAATTAAATCAAACTTTTCTTCCGGTTCTTCATCATCACTGCTAGAGTCATCTCCAAGTCCCTTGTTTTCATCATCCTTGTGAACCTTATATTTATCTTCTGGTCTTCCCTTAACCTTGACCCAATCAATATTGTCAAGCCAACCATCTCTTATTTCTTTCTCTTTCTTCCAGTGATAGTGGCCCTGGTTATCAAAATGACCCTCTTCAAGTTCCTCCTTCATGTTGAATGGTGTGATTGTAATCTGTGGCAATACAACAAATAAATATTATAAACCTATGAAAAATTTTGCTTGTTAGGCTTGGCTTAGGCTTATGGACAATCATAAGAAATCAGTAGCCGCAAGACATCTGGAAATGTTGGTGGATGACAAGACAATAATTCTATTTAATTTTACCTTTATTATATGAAACCTGAAATATGGGGTCAGAGTGTAGCAAAGGGTGTGTAATTGATTTAGGACTTTTCATAAAAATATAATTGTCATAAGGTTTTGTTTATACAATTCTATCATCTAAAACAACTAATAAATAATAAGATAAATATCATCTGACCACATCGGACCCTTAATAATTTCTGACAAGTGTAATTTTAAATGCTAAGGGTCCAAAGTGAATTAAGAGAATATGTACAATGATTACTCGGTAAGTGTATTTGTGTCTCTCACACTCTCCCCGCGCGTGTACCGTTCTTCCTGCTGTAAGGTCGCAATCAGTAACGTGCCTGTTAAATGCGTGTAAACCGAAAATAAATAGATTTAATAGTTTAAATAATTTTATTAGCTTATAAATTAATAAAATAAAATCAATAGTAGTAGTAGTGTAATATTTGCAAAATTTTGTAATACAGTGCTAAATAAACAACGCGATAAAATCCGTATATAGTAGTTTAATTTCAACAACATTATTTTTAAATTGCGCCTTTTGAATTAACAGAAAATAATCATGTTTTAGTAAATTACAGAAATTTAAATTAGTGCTTGCTGCATATTTCTTGTTTGTTGCATAAATATTTTAAATTAATGTTATAACAATACAGTTTAGTAACTTTTTAAGTGTTTTACTAAGTAGATTGGTAGGTACTCTATTTTTGATAATATTGAAATGTACTTAATATATTGTTAAATTGTGTAATTTTGCAGAGAAATGGAATCCCGAGCACGAAGAATAATGAACCTATTGAATCCACCAAATCACTATAGATTAGAATGCGATATGAGGATGATCTATCTTTGGAAACTGATAACGTAATTTAACTTTTAATTATGTTATTTAGGGTTTTTATTTTGTTTACATTTACAAAGTGAAGGTTATATATTTTTAATTTCAATATTATTCCTAGCGAAGAAAAAGAGAACATGCCATTGGAATCCACTAGTCCAAAAAAATACAACTGGTGTTACCCAGCTACAAGCAACTGTTTCTGATAATTTTCATGATAAAAGACTATCACAAGACTGTGCTGCGCCTGTAGGAAGTGACAAAGTAAGCAATATCTCAGTAATTCATCACACACCGTCGTTTGTCTAATTCAAGCTCTTTGTCCAGCTTTAGTAGCTCTAGCAGTTCGACTTCAAGCAGTAACTTAAGTACTACCACCTTTAGATGAAAACGCCGACTCACAGCCAGATACTTTTAAAATCAATGTTTCTTCACTATCCATATTGACGCAGATTTGCGAAGTGTTACTACCAGCATCTATAAAACGTCAACTGATATATACAACCTAAGTACGACAGGTGATGATATTCAAACAAAACCAAGGAAACGTAAATCAGATCCAATTAAATGGATGCAAACATGCAAGACATTAAACGACTTCGGTCAAAGCTACGTAGAAACACTTACGCACAGTAAACACTACGTACATTCGAATAAATTGGCATTGGCAAAAATTTAGATTAAAATGCACTGATCGGATCGATGATTCCAAGAGGTTGGAGATCTTTAATTCATTTATTTTTTCACAATTAGGGGATAGACCGTTATAAAGAATTTTGTGATAAATGTCTATAACATTAAAAATTCAATTTATCTATTTACTATCAAAATGTACGTGGTCTTAGGACCAAGACAGTCGATTTTTATACAAGTGTTTTAAATGAAGAATTCCACATAATAGTAATAACTGAGTCGTGGCTGAACGATACTGTTTTCGATCATGAACTACTAGGTGATAGGTATAATGTCTTCCGCCGAGACCGCAGATCTACTGGACAAGCAAATAGGAAAGAGGGTGGGGGCGTTATGGTTGCAGTTTTAAAAACCCTAAATGTCCTAAGGATAAAAGCTTGGGAGTCGGACTCGGAGGAATTTTGGATTTCGCTCAAAATGGAACAACATAGAAATATTTATACACTAAATATGTTCTGTTTACATGGCTCCCGCCGTGTAGGACGAGCATATGGATACATTCTTAAACAACTTTAATAATGTTTTTCATAATAAGATTAAAACCAAATCAGTTACGTTGCTATTATGAGACTTTAATTTGCCACGTATTTCATGGCAATGGAATGATCAACTGAAAATATGCACGCCCTTAGCGAGTGGGGACATGATTGTGGGAAAGTTTTTGGACGAAATGATGTATTGTGGTTTGGAACAAAGCAATCATATTTGTAATATTAACCACCGTATTTTAGATTTAATATTTTCAAATTTAACTGAGCAAATAACGGTTTCTAACGCTTATAATCCATTGATTAAGCTGGATATACATCATCCAGCAATTATATTAGATGTAAATCTTTCAATTGCCGCTAGCAACAAGGTACTTAGGTCGGATCGTACTCCTACGCTTGACTACAATAGGTGTGACTATGACGTCATTAATGAAACATTGACGGCTATTTTTCGTGGGATGATGTCTGGCAACATACCCCCGCTGGCAATTTAGAGTTAAAAACAGAGCTATTTTATACGACAATAGAAGCAATTATAGTAAAGCACACACCTTTAACACGCAAACGTAGCCAAAGATACCATAGATAGTAGAAGATAGATTCCATTAGTAAAATGTCTGAAAGAGAAAGCAAAATATCATAGTAAGTATAAAAGGTATAATAATTTAATGGACAAATATGAATATACGTTGCTTAGAGATCGGTGCGATTCTATGATTAAAGAATGTTGCCGAAATTTTAAAACTAACGCAGCTGATACTCTTCAGACTTATCCAAAATATTTTTGGTCATATATAAAGGGCTTAAAATCCAACAGCAATTCGCTACCTTACCGTATGAAATTAGGTCATATTAATGCGTGTGGCGGCCAGGAGATATGTGATTTATTCGGAGAAAGTTTCAATTCAATATATAGCAAGTTAGGAACAATTCCTAACTCTACCCATATCTTTAAGGACTCCTGTAATATTCCTTCTCTCAGTAAAATTATATTATCAGAAGCCGAGGTCCTCAGTGCGCTTACAGCTCTAGACATTGAAAAGGGTGCTGGTACAGATGGTTTACCGCCCATATTTCTTAAGAAATGTGCAGAAAGTTTGGTATATCCACTTTGTGACATTTTTAATGCTTCATTGAGGCAAGGTATCTTTCCCAGCAAATGGAAAGTTGCACGAATCTCACCGATTTTCAAAAATGGTGACATATCTGAGGTATCAAATTATCGTCCGATCTCTATCCTCTCATCAATTGGTAAAGTCTTTGAATCACTAGTGGTAAAAGAAATCTATTGGCATGTTAAACAACAGCTTCATCTCGCGCAACATGGTTTTCTTCCTAGGAATCCATTAGTGTAGTTATTGTTGTTCTTGATCTTTATTAATGACTTAGCCAAAATTATAGAATGTAAATTTACCATGTATGCGGATGATCTTAAATTATACCAAATTGTAAAATGTCCTGAGGATATTATAAAATTACAAACTGCAATCGATAATGTGTCCAGATGGTATTCCAAAAATCATATGATTTTAAATGCAAATAAATGTAAGCAAATTAGATTTAGCAGAAAACGACTTCAAATAAATGCAACTTACTCTATTGACAATGTACCACTCGAAGAAGTGTTGTGGATTCGTGACTCATAGATTGTCAGCTTGGCTTTAGACAACATATTGACAGTATAGCTCAAAAAGCCGCCCGTCTATCGGGTTTCATATCAAGACAACTTAAAACATTTAAAAACCCGAAAGTCACGATACCAGTATACAATTGTATTGTTCGAAGTGTTTTGGAGTATGGAAGTCCAGTTTGGAATCCTACATATAATGTTCATTCACATAAATTGGAACGTATACAAAAACGATTTCTCTATCAACTATCATATGTAAACAAGCAATGTAATAAACTAATATCCTATGAATCTAGATTAGAATATTTCAAAATGTCAACTTTATACTCTAGAAAAGATATACAAGATGCAGGGGTCTATAAAATAGATTGTGACTGCGGACTCTCATACATTGGTCAAACCAAGAGATGCATAGGCAACCGCATAAAAGAACACATAGCTGATGTAAAACACAAACACTTGTTGAAGTCTGCTGTGTGTGAACATATACAACAGGGGACCAACCACTACCTGAGATTTGACAAACCACAGATTCTCGCTAAAGAACAACGATTCCTACCAAGGATGCTTCGCGAGGCTATTGAAATCAAAAAACATCCCAATTTCAATAGAGAAGATGGTTGGAATGTACCACCAGCTTGGGATCCAGTACTTCAAATAGTCAAACCCAAGAAGAAACTAACCACAGCTAGATACTTTGAGCTCATTCTGCGTAAATAGAAACAGCAATAATTAAATTATGTTCGGGTACTTTGAAATAACTACACTGGAACATTGAGACAACTACCATCTTAGTCTCCCCGTGACCATGGCTGCTGGAAAGCAACCAAAACGTCGGGGAAAGTGTAAACCGAAAATAAATAGATTTAATAGTTTAAATAATTTTATTAGGTTATAAATTAGTAAAATAAAGGCAATAGTAGTAGTGTAATATTTTCAAAATTTTGTAATACAGTGCTAAATAAACAACGCGATAAAATCCATATATAGTAGTTTAATTTCAAAGATAATTTTATTAATTAATTATGATAATGATTTTATTGAAGTACTAGCTTTTGCTCGAGGCTTCACTCACGTAAAAGAAGTTTATAATTTAGATTATGTTAATATGTTAGTAACTATACTTTTTTAAAATAAAATATAGCCTATATTACTTGGTGATAATGTAGCTTTCTAATGGTAAAATAATTTTTTAATCTGTTGAATAGTTTTTCAGGTAAGCCCTTATAAACAAACAAAAAATAAAAAATCAAATCTTTCATCTTTATAATATTAGTATTAAAATAAATTCTTTAACTTTATCTGATATTTTATCTATAAAATGGAAACAATAAGTTCAGATTTGCGGTTGGATTTTGTGATATAGAGTACCAACTAAGATTAAAAACTAAACACTTGTAGGCACATTAATAATATACTGGCTCAATCTTAAATAGCTCCAAATTTCTGTTATGTGGTTTTGTACTATATGGGCCTAATTTAAGTTTTTCAATTACTTGTAATTCATAAAATTTAATTACATCCAAATTCATTTTCATAGCTATTTATAGTGAAGTTATCAAAGAACAAATCTGCAGAATTTTACATTTATAACTTAAATAATAAGCATTTTATTCGAAAAATAAGTTGGCATGTAGGAATCCAAAATCTTTAAATGCCATTTCCCAAAAAACTACTTATTCATATTATGCCCTTGTATTACTATAGCTGCGACATGTCTATAACAAGCAGTTTATCAGTAAATCACAGTTTTTGTGTGACATCTATGTACTAATAATTTTCACACACTGGATCAAAAATTTAATATATATTGTTAGTTTGGTATTCTATTGGGGAGGAGAGATTGGAGAGGGATGAAATCTAGTGATCTTTCCCCATTGCAACTTATTAGTTATTTTGAACCATTTTAACAACTAAACCTGTGATTAACCGATAAACTGCTCGTAGTAAACAATAAAGTAGCTTTAAGATGGAAAGCTATACTTAAAGTAAAATAATAATTCATATGAATGTAACCTTGTTGCTGAATTAAAGAAGCTACTATTTACAATTAAGTACATACTATAAAGTACTACTCACTTCACCTTCCATTCCTGCGATTCCTTCTTCTTCGCCTTCAATATCGTTAGCATTGAGAACATTGTTTCTTTCTTCCTCTGCACCACTATCTTCTTCATCAGAATCTAAAGAGTGCTTTTTACCTCCCGTTTTCTGTTTCTTTTCTTCCTCAAGATCAAATGCTACGGCAGCCGTTCGTTTTGCCATAATTAAAATTAACAAGAACAATGGAGAATTTATAAGCAATATGTAGTGTTATTAATTAAATATTAAATGTTTTATACAATGCGCATTGCACAGGCAATGACAGGCAACAAGCATAAACGTCAATTCTGACCACAGAGTAGATTCTGACATTTCTGACATCCGTTGACCGTTACGTCCAAAGCCGAAGCATAGTTTGACGTTTAGTTACTGTCAAATTCGGTCAATAGTTAGGTACTACAAGAACTATTTTGTTTATCAGAAAAGTAATGAACAGTGGATAAATTTTTCACCTTTCGCCCATGTGAAAGTAACGAAATGGCCAAGCCACATATTTAGACTAAGGCATAGAGTTTGTGAAGTTAGGTTCACCTATACTCGTCTAATGCCTTCAAGGATTTTGTAGCAAATATTTACTTAATGCCTTCTTAAAATAATAATAATAATAATATTCTACCACATACACACAACACCATCTAGCCCAAACTAAGCAGAGCTTGTACTATGGGTACTAGACAATGGATAAACATACATATATCCTTTTTTTTTTGTAAATACATACATATTATACATAGAAACACCCAGACCAAGACAAACATCCATGTTCATGCACACAAATATTTGTCTTGTGCGGGAATTGAACCCGCGACCTCAGGCGTGGCAGTCGGTTACACTAACCACTACGCCATCGAGTTGTACATTTTTTATATTTAAAGGTATTTTGTTATAGATTTTTGCTCCTTCATAAATCATTGTTTTGACGCCATAGTTATGAGTTCGGGTCTTTGGTAAAACTATAAAACTTGCTCGACGACTGCTGCGATTTGAAATTTGTTTTTTGGTTAATATTCTGCTACTGTGGAAATTAAGTATTGTGTAGAACTTTAAAGATAAATATACATGTATTATAGATATATAATTGACTGATATTCATTAGTTTTGTTTCTTCATATACTTTATTTGTCGGTGCTAGGAATGGATAGCTGAAAATCGTTTTATCAGTTTATTCTGTACCACTTGTAGATCTGCTATTCGTGTTTTGGGGGCAGTGCCCCAAATTTCAATAAGATATGTTAAATGCGGTTTTATCAAGGTATTATAAATAGTGTATCGAAGTTTGTGCGGTATACATCTAACTACATGTCGATCCAAGTAGAGATACAAGTTTTGTTCTTATATGTTCTAAGTGAGCTTTTCATGATAGTGAACTATCCAATCTTAACCCTAGATATTTCTCACACGTTTTTTGCTGCAGTGGTTCTTTATTAATTATTATAGGTTCATGTTTTGGGTTTAAATAATATGTAAAAAGTTTTATTGATATTTATTGTTAGGAGATTGTACTGGAACCATGCATTTATCTCTATTACCAAACCAAAACTAATTATCTATATAGCTATACACCTATAGCTATGTATGTACATCTATGGAGCTCTTTTTCTATTTATTAGGCTACTCATACTGAGTGCCCTAGTCATAGATTACAATACTATATAGATAGGCAACTCGAGCCTCGCTAGAGGTCTGCCTAAGTGCTGCCGCCAAGTAGCAGTATCATGAACTAAACTGAAGTCGTCAAAGCAACCTATACATACATACGTGTATATACGTAAATGAATAATGCAGGTGAGTTAGCGTACCACTGGTCAGTTTCCTTACTCGTCAATTTCACTAATTCACCAGTTTACTCATTAGACAGTTTCGGTACGTTGACAATTTCGCTAGTTAGGCATTTTCCTGATTCTTTAGTTTCGTTATTTGTCAGCTTTGCTAATCGAACGGTTTACCTATTCGTCAGTTACGCTAGGTAGACAATTTTGCCAGTTTGCATTTTTCGTAATCCTTCAGTTTCCTCGTTCACTAGTTTTGCTACGCTGTTAGTTTCGTTAATTCGCTAGTTTCCTTGTGAACTAGTTTACTTTGTCGTCGGTAGATAGGTAGGTAGGTTAGATTGTCATCTGCACTAGTTTCCATATTCGTCTGTTTCACTGGTTGCCAGGATGTAAAGATGTCTGACAAATAAGAATTCGTCAGACATCTTTATATTTATGCATGTTCGCTTTGTGATTGACGCTCGCTCGTGACATATTTGCCTCTCCTGTCACCCTGGTCAGAGTCAAGCGTGGCGTGAACGGGGTGCGGTGTGGGTAGTGGTGTGGTACGGAAAGGAACGGCCATCTCAATTAGTAGGTCAATGTCTTGTAACTTTTGTAATGATTTTATTTTATTCCAAAAGACAAATATATGAACATGTTTAACCAGGTTGGAAATGATCAACGTAACAAGACGAATAGACAAACGTATTAATTAAATAAGCCATATCTGTTATTTTTATGTTCAACCATTTTTTATTTCTAGGGAGTATAGTAATAATAAGTTGTTTTCTGAGTTTCTACTAATTTCTATATAATGGCTAAAAAATAAAATATTATATATTATATATAAAATATTTCTATATAATTAAGAAAATAAAATGCTGGGAATCAAAAATTGTTTGATTTTATTTAAATATATATATATATATATATATATTAGAGCGGCCAAGGTAGTTAAAAATATTAAACGTATTATTGTTAAAATTAAGACATAGGTATTCAACTGAGATTATTATCAAACCATTATCATATCAGATAGGGAGGGAATAAGTCAACTTTCCACAAGTAGGTATATGAAATGACAGCTTGTGTGGTGTGCAAGTATTATTTTTTCATTCATTTTAGCACGATGACAAAGATGTTTTTGATACTTCTAAACTAACACGACATACCTACTGCATTCTTAAGACCTCATGACGATACATCATCATGATTCATTGATTCATTGATTTGATGATGGATGATGATATTAGTTTTCTGTACTTATGTAATCGGGTAATAACTTAATAAGGACTATCATAGGTACATCAATATATGACATGACACGACGGAGTAGTAAAACACAATCTAAACTAACTGACGAACAAGAAAACTTGCGAACAAGGAAAGTAATGGGTTAGGAACATGACGAAATAGCAAAACTGACAATCTAAACTAACTAACGAACAAGGAAACTTGCGAACGAGGAAAGTAACGGGTTAGGAATATGACAAAATAGCAAAACTGACAATCTAAACTAACTGACGAAAAAGGAAACTTGCGAACCAGGAAACCAACTTAATGGGGAAATTGACAACTTAGTGAAACTGGCAAATAAGGAAATTGGCGAATTCAGAAACTGTCTAATGAGTAAACTGGTGAATTAGTGAAATTGACGAGTAAGGAAACTGACCAGTGGTACGCTAACTCATGCAGGTGTCTACCTGCATTATTCATTTAAAATTTTTAAATTTTATTGTTATTTATATGCTGCCTATATTTGTATGCATACAAAAATAGGCAGCATATTAATCAAGTTACAAAATGGAATATATGGGGAACATATACATGAAAAAATAAACAAAAAATAATGTGTATGTTTTTTATTTTCTCTTGTGAGTCATATAATAATTATGCGCTATGACTTTAACAGCATCATCACAGTCCGTTTACCGTCTCCAAGCTTCACCAAACATCCTGGTACACAACATGATCTATGTCATGATGACAAAATTGATCAAATTCACCACAAAATAGAAGTCTATAGCATTTTTAGGTATTCTCGATGCCTGACCGGAGGAACTACGTTTATCTCAACGTAGGTACTAGGTTGTAGAAAAACCACAAATACACAGAAAAATAAGAAATTAACTTTGAGCAAACGCATAAATCGAAAATTTTCTTGAAATTGTCGAACATGACGTGTCAAAAACAGTGTTGCTAAATGATCTCAATATTTCCACTAAATCTTATTCAGTTAAATATTTTAATCTGCATTGATATTACCTGTTTAGCTCTATTGTACTTTTATATGGCATTATTGCTGAGATTTTAGATATTATTTATACAAATTATCATCTTCATTGATTTAAGTTGTAGTAGACTAAAACAAAATATCCCACTGAATTTTTACTTTGCTACACTAAAGTAGACGCTACCGTATTGTAATTTATGGCTACCGCAGTAAAATTTTGTAATATCGCCATCTACTGAAAACTATATAGTAACACAATTAATTCATGATAATAGAGGCGCTCTTGTCGAAAAACGTACCCGTACATTTGTTCGTAGTTACCATAGCATGGCCCTAGTCATAGAGTAGTATAAGTATAATAGGAATAGAGCCCATTCAAGCAAAAATTTTGCCACCTCTTTTTCAACGCCCGCTAGTGCCATCTTTTATTTGGTTCTAATAACTATATGCAAGTACCTACTTAGAGATAGCTATATGTGTATATATATATATATATATATATATATATATATATATATATATATATCCTGTAACTTATTGTACGTCCACTATGGCCATTTTTGCATCTAATGTGGCGTCCACCTGCTTACGACGTCCATATATGGACGTCAAATAGGAGACTAGGCGCAATCTTCGCGAAATGACACACTGATACTAGAAAAGTCAAAATATGAAAAACAAATTGGACGTCATTTTTCTTCCAATCTTGCTATACTGTATATTTACGTAGTTCCGTTGATTTTCGTTGCAAAACGAATAGCGCTGTTGTCAATTTGTAAATACTTTCATTGATAGGCGTGTTTGACTTCCGCACAAACTTTGGAGATGTGACGTTGCCGTACTGTGCGCATTGTTTATGTTTTAGATAAATCATAGTATTTCACTATATCATGTCGTATACGGGTTTCGCGCGAATTCATTTGATAAGATATGTGACCTCCGCCTCTTTTGGCAAAATGACCAGTGAAAATCGTCGAAGTGCAAGGATATTAAAATTGATACGAGGAGATAAAGGTAAGGTTTACAGTATTAAGAATTATAATTGACCGGGCGAGTGAAGCGTCTTTGCATCAACTAGCCAAATTTTCTTTCGTCTGTCAGTTAAGTTGTTTGTTTGTATGATCGTACTCGCGTACAGGTCGTTATTTTGAACCAATCTTGATGAAACTTGGTAGGTATATAGGTTCTATGCATTAGGTTCATCTTATGGGGCAACTCATCCAGTAAAGAAATGCTCTTTAAAATGCAAAAACGATGTATTCGCGCCATGTTTTGCCTACAAAGCAGAGACAGCTGCAAGCCATGGTTTAGAGAACACAGAATTCTGACACTTCCGTCATTATATATTATTGAAGTAGCTATTTTTGTTAAAAATAATCCGCATCTGTTTCCTCGTCTATCTGACAAAGTTACACGAAGTCGACGAGATAATACCAGACTCTGTATACACCCTGCAAAAACATCGATGCTGCATAATAGTGTTGTATGCATGGCACCAATCATCTTTAATAAAATACCTACCTATTATAAACATTTAAATATTAATGTATTTAAGTCACAATTTAAAGCAATGTTGGCAGAAAAATGTTATTACCATATTAATGAATTTTTAAATGATAATTTTTAATTTAATTTTATTGTGAATCTTATTATTTTAATGTAATAAATTATTAATTTTATGACATATCTATTAATAAATATCATTTTAATATTGTAATTAACATTTTGATATATTTTAATTGTTAATATTATTTGTATTTGTATGCCTATATCGGCAAAACATGTAGATCTAAATTGTCCATAACATCTCGGAATATGCATGTTTTGTTATATTGTACACACATGTTTTCACAAATAAATATATCTTATCTTATCTTATCTTATCTTATCTTATCTTATCTTAGGTATTTGATTTTTTTGTCGTCGGCCATTTTTAGTAGGACGAGTGGTTTCCATAAAAAGCGGAGAAGTTTGTTGCGGCGCTAATTACCAACCGATTTTGATGAAATTCGGTAGGTAGGTATATAAAAAAAACCATCCTTACAAGTTGTGGTAAAAATTATCAGAATTGGTCAAGTGATTGTTGAGATATGACAACCAACTTGAGATTGCGTGTAAATCTGTGAATGAACTCGCACCAACAGTGAGGGTGCGAGGTCACGTTTGACGGTTTGATGCATTTTTAGCGCTGAATAGTTTCTTTAGGGTTTCGGAGTAATCGAGGAATCCTTATAAATTCACCATGTCCGTCTGTCCATCCTTCCGTCTGTATGTCACAGACGATTTTCTCGGAAACTATCAGTACTATATAAACGTTTAACACACATGTGTCTTCTGTTAACGGCTAGGTAACTAAAGAGTTCTTAAATAAAATTTTGAAAAGAGTAAAAATTACGTGTGACTCTATACCTACATGTAAAGAGGGGATAAATTTTTCAACCCCTCCCTCTCAAGTAGGGTATCGTTGAATAGGAATTTAAAAATAAAATAATTATTTCCTACATCAATTTTTGTCTTAGGCATGTCAACTGCGAGATACAATAGCAGTCGGCTATTGTTGTATAAAAAAAGTTGAGAAAATTGTGAGAAATAAGCTCTCTCGCGAGGTTTACTGTTCGTAGAACTACTACAGTATTAGGTACTTTAGTTTGAACTTTCACAGTTATATCTATTTGGCATCAAATCGTAACATATATACGTAATCTTGAGAGCACCTTTATTCTGAGCGGAATAAGGTGGTTTTATGTTTGTAATGCATTGAATTTTTTTTAATATGGCAGTTTTTTCGACGTCCTCCCTTTTTAACCGACTTCAAAAAAGGAGAAGGTTCTTCTCCTCATAGACGGAAAATAAATCACTCCTTGCTATTATTTATGTATTTTTCGAGTAAAGTGGGTAGGTATGCACTATCGGAACCAAAAATAGTCAAAAATCAAAAAGGATGGGAATCCAGCGTAGAATTTTAGATCGTCAATTAATCAAATTGTTATCAAATAAAGCAGAACATTAAAGTGGAATGAACAATGAAATAAGTTAGGTTCTACAATTCTGCATGAGTTGATAACTAGGTGTCCACTTTTGATTCACTTTTGATTTGGCACGGTTACAAAGTTAGAAGAAAATAAAATCAATGCATTAAATAATCTACCTACCTACCTACAATTATCTATAAAACATTAGTTGATTGTTTGTTGACAAGAGTCTTTAATATGAACTAACATTTGGTAGGTATTTTTATTTCGGGAAAATAATTCCTTTGTAGGTAAGTCAATTAGTCGGTTCGTATAGGTGATACACCGGCCGCCGACGCCGTCGTGGGGTATCTACCTAGGTAGTACTTATATTTTGACTTTTTGATAATACTTATATCTAATTAAAGTGTAGACGCTATACCGAGACAAAACGGCCGTGCCGAAACATTCTATAGGATTAAGTACTCTATACATTGTCTTGAAATATAGTTATTCTTTTTGTTTTAAATATGGACGCTATATTACTAAAAAATATGTGTGATGTGCGTTATTTGGCGTCCGTATATTAAGAACTTTTCACGCTTCTGTTTGATAATATTTAACTTTTTAAATTAAATTTTATAACATACGTACTTAAATAAAACTGTTAAAGTTGATTTATGTACATGACAAGGATTTTGAAAGGAGGTATTCTTACGTCTGTTGGGCATTTACGATATACGGACGCCAGATTATCCTAAAATATTAACACTTAGTATTATTTGACGTCCATATCTTCGATACCTGTCTGATATCGAAGATATGGACGTCAAATAATAGTTAGTGTGAATATTTCTGGGTAATCTGGCGTCCGTATTATGAAAATACAGAGACACCTGTTTTCATAATACGGACGCCAGATTATTGTAATATTTGATTATATTTTATTGTAATTTATGCCATTGTGTGCAACTAGAGTTTAGCTTTAAATGACTACCTATGTCATTTCAAATACCAAATTATGTTAATTATGTTTCTTAAAATCTTATTACATAATTATAAATATCTACCTCACTGAATGAAGGATTGATAGTTCGGTGTTAAACCTTCTGCTGACTTCACATCCGGATAGCCGCGTATCTGTTGGCGCCCCACTTGGTTTCTCAGATCACTGCTTTGTCTGGAGTACAGTGCCTCTCACGTGCCCGCCGCAATCGTGTGTCGCACGCAGCCGCCGTGTTTGGCACTACAAGTCAGCAGATTGGGATGGAATGCGGTCCTTCTTTGCGTCCTACCCTTGGGGACAAGTATGCTTCTCGGCGGATGATCCCAATACCGTTGCTGACTCTATTGCTTATGTGGTGCTACAGGTTATGGAACTTTTTATTTCGCCCTCTGCGGTCCCCATTGGTGGCAAATTTCGGTCTTGGTTTAGTCCATCTTCCAAAAAAGCTTTTCGCAGGAAGCAGGAAGCTTACCAAGTCTAGGCTGATGCGGTGACAGCATGTGATGTACCAACGCATTAAAAAAGGAGTATAACTTTGCTTCCAGGTCCTTCAAACGAGACATTGCAAGGGCGAAGTCGGAGCACATCGGTAGAATTGGCGAGAGGCTTGAGCTTCGGGAACTCGTGCATTCTGGTCTCTTGCCAAAGCTATCGAAGGAAATTTCTGCAAGCCATCCTTTCCACCGCTACACATGGGAAATGACTCGTTGGCCCACGACGCAAAAGAGAAAGCCGATCTTCTGGGCAAACTCTTTGCGTCCAACTCGACTTTGGATAACAGGGGACAAAAACCGCCTACTATACCGCGGTGTGACGGATGTATGCCGGATATCCGTTTCTACCAACGCTCAGTGCGTTTAGCATTCCTATCCCTTGATATCCATAAGTCGAGTGGGCCTGATGGAATCCCTCCTATTGTTTTAAAGATGTGCGCTCCTGAGTTGGCTCCGGTCTTAACGCGACTATTTCGACTCTCTTACTCTTCTGGCGTAGTTCCGACATCATGGAAGTCAGCATTGGTCTACCCGATCCCAAAAAAAGGCTACCGCTCAAATCCGTCCAACTACAGACCGATAGCCATAACCCCCCTTTCCTCTAAGATAATCGAATCCATTTTCAACTACCAGCACTTACGGTACCTAGAGGGTCATAAGCTGCTTAGTGACCAGCAGTACAGCTTCCGTAAGGGACAGTCGGCTGGTGATCTTCTAGTATACCTAACACATCGTTGGGCACAGGCGAACGAGACAAAGGGGGCCTTGGCGACTAGTTTGGACACAGCGAAGGCCTTCGGTCGTGTCTGGCACAAAGCGCTTCTTTCGAAGCTCCCTTCCTATGGGCTTCCTGAGAGATTATGCGAATGGGTCACTAGCTTTTTAGCAGACAGAAGCATTAAGGTCGCAGTCGACGGTGAATGCTCTAACTCCATGCCTGTAAGTGCTGGTGTCCCGCAAGGCTATCTGCTATCGCCTACTCGGTTCGTCCTTCATATCAATGACATGTTGCAAATAAGCAATATTCATTGTTATGCGGACGACAGCACGAGCGATGCTCTCTATACCGACCGCGCTAACATCTCTCGGGAAAATGTCATTGAGAGCCGAAACAAACTTGTTTGTGGAATTGAGACCTCTTTAAAGAAAGTCTCAGATTGGGGCAGACTTAATTTGGTCCGATTTAACCCCACAAAGACAGAAGTCTGCGCATTCACCGCTAAAATACTGCCGTTGATCGTATCTCACCCCAGTACCAGCTTCTTCCTCTGGACCGCATTCAACGGAAAGCGACTCGAATCGTCGACTGCCAGGTTGTTTCAAATCGGCTAGACCCCTTGGCGCTGCGTAGAGATGTGGCCTCGCTATGCAACTTCTATTGCTTTTAATATGGGGAGTGGTCCGAGAAAATGTTCGGACTGATCCCTGTTGCCTCTTTTCGCCATCGTCCTACGCGATAGAATTTCCATCCTCATCATTTAGACGGTTGGCAGTCCACAACTGTGCGTTTTCCAGAAATTTTCTGTCTCGCACAACTAAACTGTGGAATGAACTGTCGCCTGCGGTATTTCCGGACCGATACGACCTACAAACATTCAAGAAAAGAGCGTACTCTTTTTAAAAGGCCGGCAACGCATTTGTGACTCTTCTGGTGTTGCGGGTGTCCATGGGCGGCGGTAATCGCTTACCATCAGGCGATCAGTCTGTTCGTTTACCTCCGATACAATAAAAAGATAAAAAATTGTGAAGTTTCATTTGTTTTGAACTTTGTTGAAATTATTTTTGTTTTAAATATGGACGCTATATTACTAAAAATCTGTATAACGTGCGTCATTTGGCGTCCGTATATTAAGAACTTTTCACGCTTATGTTCGATTGTATTTAAATAAACCTGTTAAAGTAGATTAATGTACATGACAAAGATTTTGAACGGAAGTATTCTTACGTCCGTTGGACATTTACCCTTATACGGACGCCAGATTGCCCTAAAATATTAACACTTAGTATTATTTGACGTCCATATCTTCGATACCTATCTGATATCGGAAATATATGGACGTCAAATAATAGTTAGTGTGAATATTTTTGGGTAATCTGGCGTCCGTATTATGAAAACAATATTTATTAATATTGCTTATTATAAACAGTCTATAGTATAGCACGGCTGGGCAATCCATGACCTTCAAGTGGTCGAGCAGAATGAATTAAAAATCATATATATCATAGGAGTTCTGATGAGTGGTAATATGGATCGGAGTCCTTATTGGTTTCCCTCCGTCTGGCAATATACGAATATTTGTATATCAACATATCGTAAATATTTAAGAAAATAAGATATACATGATTTTTGAAATTATTTAATGGACCAATATTCGCTGTCATAGTTTATAAAAATGAACTAAAAGTAGTGGACGTTACAATAATGCGAAATGAAAGGACGTAAGATCAGTATTGTGATGTAAATATATATATATATATATATATATATTTGTAGCTATATCGTGTATATTATATATAAATATTACCTATATTTATATATAATATACACGATATAGCTACATTCATACCAATTCTTTATTGATTACAGAAATTAATGGTTAACAAATAAAACATAAAGAGGAAATTGGAATAAGGCGCTATTTTAATTTAATAGATTTATGATTAGTAGTACGATTGAGCTGCACTTTTTATTTCATCGTGAGGATGCGTCATAGGTAATTTTTGCAGACAAAGTTCTGTTTATTGAGCGACACTAGCTACAATTTAATAAATTTATTGAGACGTTCACAAAATAATCTTTTATATTATGTCATTGGCATGTAAATTCATAATATGTTATCATTGTATCGCATAATAACTTTATTTTTGATCTTATGTTGTATTCTAAAACGTCTCTTTTTAAAAACGCACAGGTAGAATTTTATATATATTTGAAGGTATTTAAACTTTCTTTAGATGGGTAGCACAGCCATTTCTTGTTGGTATTGTATTCTTTTGAAATCACCAGGTTAATAACAGCGAAAGGCACTAAAATCACTAAATTCCACTAACACATGCGCGTACGCCGTTTTTGTGAAATTTGTGAATTGTATTTTTATGATATGTCAGAAATGTGTAAATCCGTTTTGGACTCTAGGAAAACAAGTAGATGGCAAACATCCAACTCTTAGTTTGAAGTTTTAAATTAATAAATCGAATTCATATGATACTAATAAATCAAAAAGTATTATTATGAAACAATAGTAATAAAATTGAAATTTTTATTAATTAACTAAAAATATTCTACAATCCATGTTTGACCAGTGACATCTATCTTGTTAAATTGCATAATACTAAGGAACCAATACAAGAATAGTTCTTAATTTGTCCGCTTTTGCGCTGCAATCGCCTGTCAAATGTAGATATTCTAACTGTGATACCACTGGCCCTAGTGTTAAAGAGTACCAAGCCGAAAGATAGTGATTAACATATTTTCATTGACATGAATCTCTATAAGTCTCCTTTCGGTTTGGTACCCGCTTGCTAGGACATTCAGTGTTAAGGAAATAACAAATAAATAAAACAAGAATAGTTTTATTCATTTTATAATTTATTTTATATAATTTTCTATTTTATAATTTTTATGTTTATTATAATATATTTGTGCAGCAGCAGGAGTATATGTACCTAAAATAAAATGATTATTACAAAAGGTACACTTATTTATGAAGAATCTGCATAGATACTACTTAAGAATTAAGATGAAACTGTTTTATAACATACAATTGCTATATAAAATGTGTATGAAATTATTTTAAAATTGGCGTTTTTGCATCCAAATATTCCAAATGCAAAGTGTAAAAATACACACAAAATGGAATAATCACAAACGAGCGCGGGCGCAAATCGCGATGGCCATATTATAATAACCATGCTATGGTAACTACGAACAAATGTACGGGTACGTTTTTCGACAAGAGCGCCTCTATTAGCAGTATCATGAATTAATTGTGTTATAATTGTGTTACTATATAGTTTTCAATAGATGGCGATATTACAAAATTTTACTGCGGTAGCCATAAATTACAATACGGTAGCGTCTACTTTAGTGTAGCAAAGTAAAAATTCAGTGGGATATTTTGTTTTAGTCCACAGAGTACATTTGTATATAGGAAGATAGAGACGTCACTCAATGCATTGGCGATACTAGCGCTAACTGGCTTTCGGTTCAAGCAACTTTTTCAAATACATACATATGCGTGGGTATATAATATATCTATTTTAATGATGTAGTGATTAATTATGTGAATTTTCAGACTAGCGAAGTTTATAGTTAAGAATGTGTATACTTAACTATAAAATTCGCTAGCCTGTACATTCACTTAAAAATGAAAACCAAGATCAGGGCATGTATGGAATTGTAAAAAAAACAAGGTCTTGAGCATGGTGTTAAAACTTAGAAGAAAACAGTTGAATTATAACGTAATCAAATTACATAGGTTACCATGTTGGCTTTCTATAAGATAACTAAGTGATATTCAATTTAGTTGTATTATACTCTGAAAGTTGCATGTGACAACCGCTAGATGACGGGGAAATCAGTTTCTGAAAATTTCACTTTATTACCAATTTTTTAATTATCGTAATATTTTTTAGCTTTTAATACATAAAACTATTATCAAACAATAATTTTGTTTTTAAAAAGGAAGTTCTAAAGTTATCGCTTACCATATTTGATTAATGTTATTTAATTTTGAACGATTCGGACCTGTCACATAGATAAAGCTGTTGTCAAATTTGACATTTTATCATTTCGTTATTCTCTCTTGAATAATAAACTCAAGACCTTGTTTTATTTTTTACAATTCCATACTTGCCCTGATCTTGGTTTTCAATTTTAAGTTAATGTACAGGCTAGCGAATTTTATAGTTAAGTATACACATTCTTAACTATAAACTTCGCTAGTCTGAAAATTCATTAATCACTACATCATTTTATAAGATATATTATATATCCACACATATGTTTGTATTTGAAAAAGTTGCTTGAACCGAACGCCAGTTGGCGCTAGTATCGCCAATTCATTGAGTGACGTCTCTATATACAAATGTACTCTGTGGTCTTGAGTCTAATAACAAGAGAGATTAACGGAATGATAAAATGTCAAATTTGACAACAGCTTTATCTATGTGACAGGTCCGAATCGTTCGAAAATAAATAACATTAATCAAATATGGTAAGCGATAACTTTAGAACTTCTTTTTTAAAAACAAAATTTTTGTTTGATAATAGTTTTATGTATTAAACGCTAAAAATTGTTAGGTACGATAATTAAAAAATTGGTAATAAAGTTAAATTTTCAGAAACTGATTTCCCCGTCATCTAGCGGTTGTCACATGCAACTTTGATGAGTATAATACAACTAAATTGAATATCACTTAGTTATCTTATAGAAAGCCAACATGGAGACCTATGTAATTTGATTACGTTATAATTCAACTGTTTTCTTCTAAGTTTTAACACCATGTTTTAGTCTACAACAACTTAAATCAATGAAGATGATAATTTGTATAAATAATATCTAAAATCTCAGCAATAATGCCATATAAAAATACAATAGAGCTAAACAGGTAATATCAATGCAGATTAAAATATTTAACTGAATAAGATTTAGTGGAAATATTGAGATCATTTAACAACACTGTTTTTGACACGTCATGTTCGACAATTTCAAGAAAATTTTCGATTTATGCGTTTGCTCAAAGTTAATTTCTTATTTTTCTATGTATTTGTGTTTTTTCTACAACCTAGTACGTTGAGATAAACGTAGTTCCTCCGGTCAGGCATCGAGAATACCTAAAAACGCTATAGACTTCTATTTTGTGGTGAATTTGATCAATTTTGTCATCATGACTTATAGATCATGTTGTGTACCAGGATGTTTGGTGAAGCTTGGAGACGGTAAACGGACTGTGATGATGCTGTTAAAGTCATAGCGCATAATTATTATATGACTCACAAGAGAAAATAAAAAACATACACATTATTTTTTGTTTATTTTTTCATGTATATGTTCCCCATATATTCCATTTTGTAACTTGATTAATATGCTGCCTATTTTTGTATGCATACAAATATAGGCAGCATATAAATAACAAAAAAAATTTAAAAATTTTAAATGAATAATGCAGGTAGACACCTGCATTATTCATTTACGTATATACACGTATGTATGTATAGGTTGCTTTGACGACTTCAGTTTAGTTCATGATACTGCTACTTGGCGGCAGCACTTAGGCCGACCTCTAGCGAGGCTGGGGTTGCCTATCTATATAGTATTGTAATCGTAGAAAGAGTATAGTATATAGAACATTGTCTCGCGTGTAGGCGAAAGGGACAAAAACTAGTTATATATATAGTACTTAACAGTAGTTATAGATTGTTGGTAATACCAAGTGCGGCATAAAATTACCCCATGATTTGCCTATGAATTAAATTGCAATTTTGAAAACTTATCATAAATTCATATAAGATCAATAGTTTACCAATTATTTAGAAAAGTAAAAAGCATTTTAAAATATAAATATGTATCCGACTGCGGTATATAGTATGATGTGCGTCGACATCCATTTACACAAAAACTCTAAAGCTGTTTTACGTCAATAAAGGCCTATTAAATTTAATTACACTTAATTATCTATGTATACGTATCTTGCTTTCCTGTTATACCGCAGTTAAATATATATTTATTTTTAAACTTTAAACCAAATATAGGGGAGCCCAGGAAGGGATTTTGGGATTTACTCGAGCGCGGCAGATTAGTATATTGGGGCATACGTTGTAGGCTGTTGAGTATCTCCACCATATGTGAGCGACGTATGTAGAGGGATGCGGTAAAAAAAAATGTTCATCATAAATACTCGGGCACGACAGATTGAGGTAAGGTGGGTTAGTTACACGCTGAAAAGTTTGTATTTCATTAATCTGACGATTTAAGCGTGACCAACTGGATTGGGAGGGTCATAAACTAGCAACTAACAAAAATATTCCCAAGCGTGATATTTTTAATATTTTAATTTCTTCATAGTTTAGAATAATAAAATAAATATGATCCGACGATTTCCTTAAGCCAAACTTCCATAAATAAAAGTTTTACGTGCACCTGTAATGAAACATGTATTCCCTATTCCGCTCCTCATTTTCCCACCACCGATGAAAGGTATCATCACATAAGACGTTTTCCTTTCTACTACCAAATCTTTAAAACCCAATTGGTTGCTACCACGATCGAGTATTTAGATATTATTATAATTCATATTATTTAGCCCCATTTAGCATCTTAGGCTCCTCTACTATAATAAACCAACTAATACGAATCAATCTAATATGAATTATTTTCTATCTTTAGCTTTTTAATTGCCGGTATTATGATGTATACATTTGTACAAAGATTGAATATACCATAGACAAACACTTTATTAGGAATTATATCGCTTACTTAAATTGCTTCGCACCCTGTTGGGCAAAATATGAATAAGGGACATAGTGTTACTTCTAGCACGAGTTAGTACCAACTAGTGTAGCAATTTTCTAGGCATATTCCGAAGGCAGCTATAGCCTAGTAGCAAAACCCAAGACACTGATTACAGTGGGTTTTGCTACTAGGCTATTTTATTAGACCTTTTGCATTGGCAAAGGGTCTCGGGTTCGAATCTTGGCGCGGACCAATGACTGAATGACTTGTTGAGTCTTTTCGAAATTGTGTGCGTATTTACCTGTAAATTATCGCTTGTACCGTGCTTCGCAGGGCACGTGAAGCCATCGGTCCCGATTGTCATGAAGATCTTGACACTAGTCTAATTAAAGAATATCGCTATCGCTTAGGTTGCGGAGATCAAATGGCAGTCGCTCCGTGGAAAAGTAGATATTTCGCCCTATCTAGTTAGACTAGATAGCAGACCCTGGGCTCCTAAGTGAAAAGCTGAGGATGCAACCGAGAATAACGCTAAGATGATGATGAGTGTAGCAATTTTCAACTAACAAACAGCCTGTCTAGTAAAATACGATGAAAATTATCTACGTGAGATGGTAAAACTGTAGCATCAGGATATTCAGGATCAATCAATCGTACATAACACGATCTGCATATTTCGAATTGTATTTATTCTTATAAACATTAAAAAAGGAATATTCATTTTTAATTCCACAGTGTTGCGCAGTGTCTGTATGAGCAAATAATACATGAGGACGAAAAATACATTACCCTATTTTTGGTTTCGCTGCAATCGGATAGAAATAATATAGTGTCTAATTTAATAAGCATTTTATTAACCTTTAAACAAAATAAGTTTGGTGTAAACATTCCTAATTTTATCCTTAGCATCAAAACTTTTTAGTGCATGATGTATGCGTAGTTCAAAATAGTGCATGGCGATTGCTTTAATGAGTAAAACCCTATGGTTGCCAAATAAAGGTTGACTTTCAAAATGATTTGTGGTGAATACACCGTGAAGGCACCGTTTAAAAGTGGCCAAAATGAGTTTCGGTAAAATATTATTTTTTGCAAAAAAGGAAACACCTTCGTGCGCATGAACTCTAAATATTTTTTCTGCGAAGTTACAAACTCGCGTAACATCGCGTGAAGGATAAATAAGACCACCTTTATCTTTTTTTGATATAAGGCCTAAATATTTATCATCACTAATAAGTGCAAGTAGACAATCTTCACATTTTATTTTTCTTAATTTTTTGACAATAAACCCACTAATATATGTGATTATTTGTTCTGAATATGTGGATAGGCTAGCGGGGTGAGAAAAATAATCATGGTCATCATACTCATAATTAATATTCAAATCATTACTCTCCGCGAGAGAATCTTCGTCATGCAGCGCAGTAAACCTATTTATTTTGTTTTCATACCGCACTTCTGAATGAGTCAAAATGTTTATGTCTTCTAGAGGAATACAGTTTCCATTTTCAATGCCTTTAATTTCTCCATGGATCACTAGCCTCTTATATGCACTTTGAAATTGAATAGCCGTGGGATTGTTGTTGTAGCCACCTTTTGATCGAATAGAACTAAAAAGCTCTCTAGGTGGTCTTGGCTCAACTTATAAACAGGTAAAAATTTAAGCTTTTCCGTTTCTATGAAATTTTTATATATTTTTTGCAAACTACTTATACAAATAATAAAACCCAGGAACCCCGTTCTTCTGTTTGATTGTAAAATCGGTATCTGTTCTAATTTTAGTCCCCTGATATAATATATATCTAAATTATTTAGGTAATTTAAAATAAAATTAGCATTTACGAAATTAAGAGGCTTTTTAAAACCATAGTCCTTTAAATTCCGACTGTTAAAAATATCAAACAAATCATTCATTTTTCTTATAAAATCTGCAGTATGCTCAGAATCAGAGAATTCTGGTAAATTCAAATTTTTATTACAGAATTCAATGGCATCTGCCACCGAATTGCTGAACGTCTGTGCTGCTAGTTTTACTTTCATTATCTGTTGGGTGAAGCTTACGTGTTGACTCTTGAGACGGTTTGCAAGATGAAGGCCCTCATTTTGTTGGAGATTTTGCAACAATTCTATGAATCGCCATGAAATTGTACCACCATGCATATTAGTTAGTTCTTGTTTCTGGCCAAGAGTATTTCTTACAAGTTTTAGCATATGTGCTGGATCAGGCAATATAACAATTTCCTGTTTGTCAGCTATAAAGTAAGAACTAATATTTTCTAAATTACCATCAATTTTGCAACCACGTTTAGCCATAGCAAAATTGGCCGGACAGCCATCAAAAGTTAGAGAGACTATGTTGATACCACAATCTACTAACAAATGAATGCATTGTTTTAACAATGTTGCCTTCTGTTCACCAGAACAGCCGTCAATAAAAAAATAGCCAACAGGCAGTTTCCATCTACTATTAATAAACGTTAACATAAACACCAATGCCTCTCTAGCTACAGATATATTATGGCCGTCTAAAACTTCTCCGTAGTTCACCAGACCTACACACTTTGTTCCATCCCACTGGACATGCCTCCTAATTGCCATTTCATCCATGGATAGCGCACAAAAAAATTGAAATTTACTATTTTTTGACATTAATTTAATACACTGTAATGATTCTGCAGTAAATCCAGGGTTAGCATCTACACTTTTGTACCGAGCACTTAGTGTAGACGACGGATGAGGTCGGGAAGAATTAAATTGTTGTCGAACATATTTATATGCCCTGGGACTGATAAAATGTAAACATAGTGCAAATTTGCGTAATGGAGCTGAATATTTTCTGCCGCTAACTGCAGGATTCAATATCTTCCTCAAGAAATCTCTATTGGCAGGATTAATCGACTCCAATAAGGTTTCATCTTCTTCGGTTATCAAAAATTTTGCTTTAATATCTGTTATCACGTTTTCTAATACAGCCACTTTTTTTGTTAAACGTCTACTTCTTTCTCGTAGAGCTTTTAATTTTCGGAATCTTTCAGCTGATAGTTCTTCAGATCTCTTCCATTTTTTTCGCATTGTTCGAGGTGTATATTCTGGAGACGCGTTCTAAAACAAAAAGCTAGATAAAATAACAAAGAGAATATTCAAGAAAAAGCAAAAATTTACAGTCTGATTTTTTAACTGGGCGTGGATGAGCAAATCCTAAACTCAAAGGAATAACAAACACATAAAGGACTCATTAACTAACTACTCCCGAATCGAATTAAAACTAAAACTGCATAAATGCAGTTTTAGTTTTAATTGCATTTTAATTGCAATGCAATTCCGGATTACACTATTACATCCATATTTGTTAGTACAGTTGCTAACTTATAAACTAGTGTTAGTAAAATGATTTATGATAATGATTAAATAATTGGACTCGGTAGGCATATACACAGAAAAAACTAAAATGGAACGATCAGTGAGCTCAATTATTATCGCGGCGAAACGTCGGAAACGCAGCCTTTCTCCACAGTAGGGCAACTCCGCCATAAGGCCTACCGCGTAAGACATCCGTGGTATCCACTGCAGAGGTGCTACTTTAAACAGTTCCTTTAAACAGTTCAATAGGAAATATTTTTTTCCATATCATACTAGCATTATTCCCGGTTGCATTCAGCTTTCGCTTAGGAATCCAGGGTCTCCTATTGAGTAGTATCTATACAAGTATTTTCAAATATTTTTATTTATTGCCATACTTGTGATGGTTGACTGGGCTTTGGAGAACATATTTTAGCTGGTTCTTCATTACTAGTAGATGGCAACACAACAACAGAACGATTCAACTGAAATACAATATATGTATGAATATTATTCTCCTAAATTTAGCATATTAAATAGGTTAAAGCTAGATAACTATAACTAAATATTACCTGTATAGTATTTTCATCGGTTTCCATATACCATTCCTTATATAAACTGGTAAAAGGGGGCCTTGGAATACAGGATGTGCTCTTCTAAAAATAGTAAAACACTATATCAACAGACAGTAAAAGTAAAATGATATAAATCGGTGGTTTTGCTATGGATATTTGGATATGCTGCTGCATGATTTATTTTTTTATAGTTTAGTTTAATTTGTATGTAAAACAAAATCATGTTCAGACGTAAAAGTATCATTTTTCTGTACAAAATTGATTTGTAAGACAGATGTATAACTTTATACGTACCTGCAAAAGAGTGCTAGAATTGTTATCAATTTCCAAGTTTGCTCCCCCATGCAAACTCATTGAGGGCCTTGAAGGCACAAAGGCCTTGATTGCCTAAAAAATGGTAAATGAAAATATTACAAAACAATCAATATATCAATTTATATTGATACTAGCTTTAGGCCCACGGCTTTGCCCGCGTTCACTAACTTCAACAGTGTAGAATTTAAGATTTTCACCCCTTTCACCCCCTCAGGGGTGAAATTTCCAAAAATCCTCTCTTAGTGCTCCCTTACACTTTCCAAGGAATATACATACATGCCAAATTTCAGCTTCTTGCGTTCAGTAGTTTCTGCTGTGCGTTGTCTGTCAGTCAGTAACGGAAGAGTTTTATATGTATAGATTATAAAGATCGTAACGTACCCTGCAATGACGGATTAAGAATACAAAGTGTCACTCACTACCCTATGCTCACCCGTCTGGCTGTTGTGTCATAGTTAGGCAAAACAAAAAAATTAAAAAGTATTTTTATCAAATATATTCATAAAAAATAAGAAATATTTAATTCCTATTTACCAATGATGGCACAGCATTTGGAAGAAGAACAGTTAGTTTCTTCGTTTTAAATAACATATGTTGTTCAAAATGCCGGCTACAAATTCTTGATGACTGTTTTGCAGTCCAATTTGTTCGTCCCGTTGCTTCTATCCACTTTCCACATATATTTTCCTTAAGCGGAAAACTGAAACGTGTCATTTAAATACTTTTTAATTCACCACATATACAACGTGTTTTTGAAATAACCAAAAAGCCCATAAACCGCCACTACCTAATTTGTTTTATATTAAATTGAATTTCAATATAAAAAGAATTAAAGAAACTTCCAAGATATTCGTGAAAGCGCATGAAGGACATGGCATGCGTTATGCTAATCAATGAACCTATCATATTGATTGATATTACCTACCTATTAATGTTGTATGCATGCCGCGTGCACGTAAACAGGTATTAAGCAGTAAAAATAAACATTTTAGCAATAAAATAAATAAAAAGGGAAATAAAGTGTGGAATCAATTCTACTCTCGATTCTGAACAAACTAATTTCTCAGTTTCGGTTATTTTAATATCACGTTGTATATAGTACATCAAAATAAAATGTAACTACCACAATGGTGGGAGAATAAATGTGCAAAAGCCGGCAACACTGAATTTTTAGGTTATGAATTATTTATTTTATATTTTAGCTATATATCGATAATTTTATACTTGACGTGATGCTAGATATTTTAGACACACTCAATTAATATACTGAAAGGTTAATTATTGGCATTAACGTGGCATACTTACGAATGAAAGGACAAGTCTGGTATTTTCCTTTCACTGTCGCTTTTGCACCCCAAAACACTACAACGCACCATGTTTTCATAAAATAACAATGCACTAATTGTTCACAATAAGTATTTTTGCCAATTATCGACGAATTGTGCACTTTTTAATTAGATTAAACCACTGACAAGAAAACAAGCGACTCTCAACAGCTGTCAAAATTGTTTCGCACAGTACTGTCACGAACTGTGCTGACCTTGAAAAAACTGGCACGCGTCGCGAAACAAAAGACATTATCATTCAATCTAATTTTTTTACACTAAAACACGTAACTCCCTCTTTTTCTTGTGTGAATGGGACCGATGCTATCAATTTGTCTATACTTTTCTCTGTCTACGATTGTAATCTATGATAATAACAAATAATAACAATAAATTTATCAAATATGCAAGTGTTGCCATGTTAAATATTAACTGATGGTGTCGGTTGGGTTGTAAATCTCATTTCGTACAATTTAGGCATGTATTATTGTTTTAAGACTAATTATTTTTTATTTATGAATTATGTATATTCAATTGTAAAAGAAAAACCTATTAGTCACATCTGTCGGGAAATAAATAAAGCACTACGTTTATATGTTTCTACGCCCGAAAATCAAGATGGCGTTACTTTCTTTGTAAATATTAAGGGCGTTCTAACTGTGCCCCCCTGACCATATGGGTGAGGGTGAGGACACGTCTCTCATACACATGCGAGATGTGTGTTTATGAATCTAGGCTTAAAACGATACAAATAAACATATTTTCGCGTTTATAATAAGTAGAAGTAGGGCATTTATTTGTAAGTATCTTTATTCATAGTTTGAGAATAATAAGTAAAGTTGTCCCAATTAGGACTAAATTGTCAAAATAGTACAAAATGCTTGTAGGATATATAAATCTATACTTAGCATATCAAAAATAAAGCCCTTATATTTTATTTGGTTTGACACATTGGTTAGATAATTTAATTAATTAGGGAATAAAAAATGAATACAATAAATGTTTATGTATTACCTATTTATTGTGAATACATAATATTAGTCTTGAGTATGTATAATGTATTCATCTAGTAAACATTGTTAATTTTTTTTCCATATCAAAGTTTTATTATTAGCAGGCATTTCTACAGTATCCATAAGTGTCAAATTATTACATTCTGCTAGTTTAACTAAGTCAGCTATGTCTCGAAGGCCCCAAGCTGCATTTCTTGCTCTAAGCGATGCATCAAACTTTATGTTACTATCTGGTGTTATAACACCATCTTTACTGTAAGGCCCATAAGTGATCATAAGAGCATCAGGCTTCAAATAATTCCCTGCATTTTCAAATAAACCAATAGTACACTCATAAGGACTAATGTGAATCATATTAGCACAATACATATAGTCTACACAATTTTCTTCAAATCCATATGCTGATAATTTTGTACATATGTCAATTTGTTTTGGTGGGAGAATATTTTTTGTAGGACAATTATTTGCATAGTAAGTTATACTGCCCAACAAATCCTCATCTACTTCAGTTGGTTGAAACCTAACGCCAGGAAAATGAGGTGCAAAGTGTGCTGCATGTTGTCCAGATCCTGATGCTATCTCCAAGAATAGAGGACTCTCTTCATCTTCAATACTATCAACATCACTAATTATAAATCTTTTCAACACCTGTAGTATTGGATCCTGATTTCTCGTTGCAGCAGGATATATTAGTTTACTGTTTTTTATACTGAAAATAATATAAAAATAATTAACCGTCACCAAGGACACACATTTCTTATTTAAAGTCTACACTCTCTTTGAAGCTATACACCAAAGTATATCACAATCAATTCAATTTGAAATAATGTACCTTTCTACTCCATAAAAGGAGCTTGCTACATCATTAGCCATTGACAAAGGCTTTAAAAGAATCCTTTTTGAAACGATAAACTTAAGAAAATGAATTTTGAATATATTTTATAAAGAGAATTTATAATTCTACAAGTTTACGATCACGTACTGTAATAGTCTGCTTACAATATAAATCTGAGTGAATTTATCAAAGTTAGTCGGCGTAAACGTGTAAAAACATTTACTTTTAATTCTTTAGTATATAGTAGCCTATCAGTACAGTCGCGATACGTCGCGATCGATCTCAAACATCAGCTGTTACTTGACTATCCCATTCTGACAGCTAGAGATGGGCATCTCGCATACCATGCGTAACCTTGGATTACGGTAAATTATTGATAAATGTTTAATACTTTTAAAATATACTTATAGATATACAACTTCCTGTTACTTACTTAAATTTAGATTATTTTATAATTTTCTTTGGCGCTTATGGGACGTCAGTTTTTGTTTAGGAATTAATATGCCTGATAAATAATATACCTACTTGTACATCATTCATGGTGATAGAATATGACATTCCTGACAGTCGATAACTATATATTTTGTTATCATACAAAAATATAAATAATAAATTGGTTTTTGATTTCAAAGAAGTTTCACTTATGTTATAATTTGATTTATGTGTGAAAAGTAAATATTACTACGTTCATAATGAATAACTTTCACAAAGAGTTTGTAATGAACATGTTTCTAGATAACGATAATGTTTGTACAATTAATAGATTGGTAGTAGCTGTGGCTAACATAGTGAATGAAAATAACGAAAATGTGACAATGTTTAGTAACGCGATGAAACAAGAATTTAAACAATCGTCACTAGCTCAGGCAACTGTATGTCCTGGGTCCTTACCCTTGACTCGGCGTATAAAAGGATTCTACGAACAGACTGTGCGCAATTTCACTGAAGATGAATACATTACTAAGTTGAAAATGAAAAAAAGTACTATACAGGTATCATACTTATCAAAATAGCTTGTTTTGTTTGTATATGCTATGGTAAGCAGCATACACATTTCTCATTTATAATTCCTGTGCCTGCGCTACCATACATAAAAATTCCTCCTTCTGATATAATCAAATGAAACTTGTATTTTAAGTATAAAAACCTTAATCTTGCTTTCCTAGTATGATTGTGTTACCTGCTGTTAAAGTAACTTCTCAGAATTCTAATGCATGCACTTTTAAGTTAAATATCTTTTTATTTGACCACTAGACACTAAATGAAAAAGCCTAATAAAATAATTATGTCACACATTCAAATTGGTAAACCATTGTAGAGACTAGCATGCATAATCATACAGACATAGAAGTTTTGCATGTTTTTATACTAATTTAATTCTTTTTATCCTGCCATGCAAGGTTGTCCAATTAATTATGGAGGTAGAACAAAATATGGGTTCATTTCAGACAGTTGTATATTACACGCTACGTGTGAGGGCACTTCCTACTTCTTTATTTCTATTACAACTGCTGTGTACTCTACGGCAACATGCTGTGTTATCATAATAACACAACAAGTGTCAGCTTGTTGCAAGTGATGTTGTATATTCAGAAGTGCTGATGGACCACCTGGCCATTGTGGCCACTTTATAGACTACAAGTCCAGTATTAACTGCCTTAATCTATTTGGTCATTTCTGTATAACACTTATATGAGTATAAAAAAAACATAATCTACACACCAAATTTTACTGGAGTTTTAGAATTTTGATTCCTAGTGGTCCTTAGAATCTCAAAGATATTTAATTCATATGATATATATTGGCCTTTGCGTCTATTTCAGACGATTTATGGCGTTATATCTGAGAGACATCGTCTCTGGTGGCTAATATGATATATCTTACTAATATTACTATATAGCAAATATTATTTTAGATATGGCAAATATCTGCATATGTTCCGTACATTCTTCACTTGATTATAATTTTAAATAAAATTTTCTTTTCAGGCATTAATAAATTTCTTGAAGAATTATGTAAAACCTGGGAACATTCCTCTTGATAAAAAAGTTCATGTATTTCTTTGGCTGCTTGTGAGTGACTGCTCCTATAATGATATAGGGAAACTATTTGGCTTACATAAATCGTCAGTTAGTTATATATTTCATGAGATTGCTACTCACTTGACAGAACACAAGTACCACTTTGTAAGCTGGCCATCAACAGAAGAACAGCATCTTACAAGAATAAAGGTTAATAGCCGGTTCAAATTCCCCAACTGTGTTGGCTTTATTGATACATGCCGCTTCAAAATGGACATGAAAAATAATAAAAAGGACAAATCCGACATTGTTCTTTTACAAGCTGTCTGCGATGAGAATTTAATGTTTATTGATACATATATTTGTGAAATAGGGAGAACAAAGAAAAATAGAATTTTCAAAGAAAGCCCATTGTCACATGAATTAAAGAATTTTGTGGAATTTGAGAATCATATTCTGGGAGACTCTGAATATAAACTACGACAAAACCTTATAACTCCATTTACAAGTGAAGAGTTGCTGACTAGTGAGGAGATGAAATTTAATGAAATACATTGGAAATCTCGTAGTTATATTGGCCATGCTTTTGAATTGATGAAGGAAAGGTTTAGAAAATTAAGTCATATAGATTTTGTGAAGCCAGAATCTGTTTATCTTCTTATATCAGTTGCATGTGTTCTTCACAATTTTATTCTGATGCATGAGGGAAGTTCTGAAGTTAAAGAGGAAGCAGTGACCTGTGATGATGGAGTTACTATTAATACTAATATTGTACAAAATGCCTATGAGAAGAGGCAGTTTCTATGTAATTATATTAATTATATTGATCCTGATGATACTGATAAGTAAGTAATATTTCTTGTTAAGTAGTTTTATTGAAGTGTAAATTAATTGTGATTTATATTACTTACATCTGAAATATAAAAATATACAATATTTATGGCTAGTCCTCAACTAACGAGTAAAAGTTATCCGAAAGATAAATTGCATGCTGTCTCACTCTTGTTAGGTTAAAGAAGAGAGATGACAATACTTTTATCTTATAGATAAATGCTATTTGGAGGTGGTGGGACAAGCCCTAATTTTAGTATTTGTTGTTAGTAATAAAACCAGTTTGTAATGTTTTTATATTTATATTTTCTTTTCTAGTACTGAAATTTATATAATTGCCAGCATAATGATATAAAAAATATAAACAAAACATATTTTGAGTGAGTACTAATGACATGTTTTGATGAAATTACTGTTGATATACAATATAACAACATTATTTGTATAAATGATTCCAAAATTGTATTATTAGTTATTTATTACATACTAAAACATTTTGAAAAAGAAAACATATTGTTATACTCACTTTATTTATACGTAGATAGATAAATCACTTACTATAACATATCCTCTACTGCTTATTTACTTGTATGTACAGAAATAGATAGTTTATTTTGCTTAACTTAAGAAACTTTGATTGTTTTACGGTGGGAATACTAGCTCATTTTAGATTTCTGGTGGTTATTTTAGCCTAATATATATTTTAATCCACATCCAAGACTGTTGGTTAAATTTGAACACAAATTATGCAATTAATTATAATATAAGGTTGAGGCATAAACACAGTTGTCTATGAATACAACATTTTAAAGCAAGTCAAGCTTACTTAGTAGAAAACTGGTAATCTATGAGTGAACAAAACTCATCAGTTTTATATTATAGTTTACAAATAAATAATTTTCTCTGTCCCGATGTATCCTACATAACATTAGGCACTAAATTGGCAACCTACAAGGCACTATGCACTTAGCACAGCAATATATGCTATAATAATTATATTATGATTTTATATTGTAACAAAATTTATAACTCTATTAATTTACTACAGCTCATAATAGGTACTATTTTGTGAATATTATTTTCTGATTTAAGTAATGAAACTAATTGACGAAAAGAATTCGCATGCTCATTCTTTGTAAGCATAACGTAACTTAAACTATATAAAACAGAATTAAAGGTAAATGTTTAATTTCATATTTTAATACAGCAAATGATAATATGTGCCTAACGAAATTAAAATACATTGATATTCATACTCAGTCAACTGCTATTTAAAAGTATGCAATACAGTTTTATAGTTATCATTTCGCTAAATTCTTTACTTGACTATGTCAAGCCATTCTATCATCTTGAAGCCCTGTGGCTGTAGATAATATTAAATAACAATACAGCATATATACACATTTATTTATATTTACAATAGCTGCCACTCTTGTAATCATGCACTCCTTGCAATACTTGCACGTTTACATTAGCTGCACCTTTTCTTTATTTCTACGTTTACGATAGTGGAATGTGACAAAAACTGTACCTAACTAACACTAAAGCCGAATATTTACAATCGGTGTTACATAATCAATGAAAGTACTATCAGTCTGATATTGTTGCTCTATATGACAGATGTAGCTATTTTTCACTTATGTGAAATTAATATTTTGTTTAATAACAACAATTTACATTACTAATCCGATTTAAAAATAAAACCTACACTCCATAAACACTTACAGTCATTCTGATATCTCATTATTAAATGCAGTCACCATTAAATACGATGAAATAATAACAATATTAACTCTTGGGAATATTCAGTAGACTGTACACAGGGGAGACGAGACATTATTTACACAAATCATAGTCAACACTGAGTGAATCACATTTCATTCACTGTCTTAACCGATACACTCGGAAGACTTGGCACACGCGACAGCATAGTATCGTCTCAATCACTTTTCAATGGATCCATACACGGTTTGTTTGGGCAATTTTCAAATGTAAGTCTTTTTAACCTTTTGTAACGTGCCGCACTTGAGATCCTTGTCTAGGGATTCGGTAGAGTTTCGTAGGTCTAGTGTGCGCTCCTTGCCGAGCTCTAGGTGTAAGTTGTCTTGTTTAGGACAAACGTTCGCCACCATGTTTACGTTTTTTGATCGAGGCATGTAGGCAGTGTTGGCATTTAACGGTGTCTCTAACGGGCTCAATCTGAAAACAAAAATAAAATCGGTCAATTATTCGTTTAGTTTAGCAGCTCTCACGTCTCCTATAACAGTAATTCGATATTGTACAGTGGTTTGCCAATTGGTATAAACCATTAGCGTACTCCTCATTAAATTTAATTTATATGTATGTTACATGTGTATAGAAGTGCAAAAACGATTTGTGACTAAGCATTTAGCATATCGTATCTGTACAAGGTCGATTCATATTGGTGCAATGGCTTAAATGTGGTAAAGTTCTCAGCGAACATTGCAGATTACAACTATAACTCACTTCTGGAAATCATAAAAACTCGCCTGTAAAGGAAAACTGTGTTGTCATTTATGCGGAAAATGCTAATTAACTACTAATGTATTTTATGGTTTATAATAATTGCAAAAGATAAATACCTGTTCAAGTGATTGTGTTGTTCATTGAAGGGTGAGGTATCGGTAAAAAACGGGTGTCGAAATCGCCGTGAGAAAAGGTATCCAATGACGAATCCGACCATGAGCGTTACTAGGCACGATGCTACTACTGCAGTGAGTAATGCTTGAGCACTATAAATATTCCCATCGGCTGCCTCCACTGTTAATAAATCTAAAAATTAAAACCACAGATTAGAATTGGGTCCACATTAGCACAAGAAAATCAATGGAAATCACAGAATATCTAAAAAAAATTCTTTGTTGGTTGTGGCTGTAATTATACTTTTAATTACCTGTTTCATGTTTATTGTTAGTTGGACTTTTTTCTTCCGATATTACATTAGTTTCTACGACTTCTATTAATATTTCATTCTGAATGTCGTCTGTTTTTTGACGCAGGTCGGTTTCAGATTGAGCAGGCTTCTTCGTCCCTGGATTTCTATTGCTATGTCGATCACCCGGCAAGAGAGCTGGCAACTTATTACATACATCAGTCTTTCCATGTTCTACATTCTGTAGAAACCGTTCTGGATTTGGGAATTGTCGGTTTCCAACCCAAGAACATACTTGTTGTTTTGAGTCCCAAGCGCAATGCGGATCTTGCAACGAAACACATTCTCTGCAATACAAAAATAAGTAAAATTAATACAAAATCATTTATATTAAATACATTAATATTTATTTTGAAGAAGTAAGAGTTATTATGTCAAAAATAGTCAATATTTACCTGCACGATTGCACGTTTCCGCAATGTGATAGCGTAACTGCCCTAATAATATCACCCGATGCAACTATTAATTTTTCGGTTGTCAGTGCGACATGCATTTGTTTGATAGGTACACCCTGAGGTAGAACTTGCACTTCTGATATCACAGCCGTCCTTACAGGGTTCTTGCTATATTCATCTGAACTTGCATCAAAGTCACCTTCATTGGCAGCAACGTTTACAGCTTTGATAACTCTGCCATCATCCGTACCGATATACATTACATCGTATTTGTTTCCATTCATTGCTTGAACTTGCGGATGTACGGCAATGGACGAAAACCTATATTGCAAACTAACTCTAATGAGAACTGGCCTAGCTAGGAATGACGGGACTGCTTTGTCCATCAATGGATGTGTCTTTATAAAGTTGACAGCTGAATCAGAGAGAGTTCGACTGTCTTCAACGCAAGATCCTGGTCTATTCTCGGGTAATTTTTCTTTTTCTAAAGGCAACCAATTGGAGTTCATACTCTCTTGCCCTTTAAAAGATCCTTCAAACGCGTCCATGATGTCTCTCATAGAGAATGCACAAACCGCTGACCCACCGATAGCGTTTTGAGGTGTAGTGAATACGGCGTACATAATATCGTTTTTACTGCTACTTTTCCCGTACATACCATTTATTACTTCAGTCGTTGCCTCTGTAAAAGGAAATAGTAATTATGTAAAGGAAACATGTAAATGGCTCGGGTATTTTATTTATATCATTATGTAACTTACGGATTTCGTCGAAATAAAAGGGGTATTCTCCAGGCATGGAACAATTGAGACGAGCTTTCAAAAATGATGTCCACCGATCGCTAAAAGAGTGAGGTCCTCCTTTGTCATTTAAACATATCCTCGCTACTCTTGAATAAACTGCCTGTAGAAACAATTACAATTTAGCAACTATTTACGTATTCTAGTAAATCCAACACGAATGGGTGTAATTTTCGTTATGCTGACCTTTCCACAGTTCATAAATTCAACAGCTGTTTCGCGATAGAAGAAATAAACATGGCTAGTAGATGCCACAGCTCCCACAAATGACGGATCGTTGAGCAGGCGTAGATCTGAGCGTTCAGTTCGTACAGGTTCGCGATAGATTAAAGGGTCGGTGCCAGAAAAATCGGCAGCCGTCGCTGTATATAATTGGTTATCTGTAAGAAAATAAACAACGATTAAAAATTTGATAATTTTTATATATAATCGTTGGTGCGGCGGATGTTTGTGTTTGGAGCTTGATCGATTGTGATAAAACGCAAAATATATGTGAACATGGCGTTAACATATTTTTTCGTTTTGTCGACACGTTAGTTCATTGTTATCTTACGGCCGTTTCCAATATTCAAACTAAGTTTACGGATAGATCACTATCCTCTGTTACCAGTAAGATGTTATCTATCCATAGTCTACGTTTCACAATCAAGGATAAGTACTATCTATCCCTAGCGAACAAGAGATAGCTTTGTCCTCTCATCTATCCGACCCTTTTCAAACGTTTCGTTCTTTGCTACTACGTAATTCTTATTACATCCAATATATTTCATTTTAATTAAGTTATTTTTAATATGTGTATTTCGAAATGTTTATTAGTGTAAATATTACTTTAGAACAAAGAATTAAAACATTATAACAGTTTTCACGAACTATTACTTGCTTTCAATCAAAATCTATCACGAAACAAAACGTTTTGTAGCTGAACTGACATTTGGTTCAGGTAATAGGACGCTGACGCTCGCAGAACACTTATACTCAGAGAGTACACGCTACACTTTGTTTGTTTGTATTTTGAATTTATACCATGATTCCTGTAAAAATAAAATGAATGAATCTTATTTATCATAAAACAAAAGCCATTCAATTGAGTCTATGTTAAAATTAAACTTATCTTTTATATGTCACACTTATATCTGGATGTATCTAAGTATTTAATTGATTTACAGTACTTTTATTGAGTCTAAATCTGTATGCAAACTCGTAGTCATTTAATTTTGTCATATAATTCACACGTGGCTTATATTCCTTGTTTAACGGTATATCAGAAGTATCACGGTCACTGCCTTCATCACAATCTTTTATCATTTGAAATAATTCCATATCACTGTCATCGCTACTATAATATTCCATTATTACTAATACAAAGAGTATTTAATATTAGTAAAATTAATTTTCAAACGGCTATCCGCATTCGTAATCGCTCCAAGTTGACGGATAAACAAATGATGTTACTAGAGTTAGCTCCGCCTACCGGAGAGTAACATGAAACTCTTATTGAAATGCAAATAAGACTGATTTGTATGAGCGCTCCTATCTCTAGTAACCTATCCGTCCTCCGAATGATAGATAGACAACTTCGGTAGGAAATGTTATCCGACAGTAGGTTATTGAAAAGCAAGTAAAGGCAAAAGGATAGATTTGTTTATCTCTAGTAGCTTGAACTAGAGATAGATAGGTTATTGGAAACGGCCGTTAGAATCCAAGTGCTACTTTTAAATAATGGCATAAAATAAATAAAAGGCATAGTAATAATTAATTATAATAATAATAATAATTTATCAGGATGCAACAAGGTGCGCGCTTTTAACGGTTGGGTCATGCCGCTTCTTTTATACTCCTTTGGCATACTTAAGTGGACTCAGACTGAGTTAGATGCTCTGGACAGGAAGGCTCGTACACTGTTGACGGCATACCGAATGCATCATCCTCGTTCGTCTGTGATCAGGTTGTACATCCCGTGGAAATGTGGGAGTCCAGGTTTTTTAAATGCCAAAACCCTCCATAATCGTGAGGTGTACAACCTTAGAGAGTATGTCCTTCAAACGAACGTGGATATGCATCGTGATGTTGTCGCAGTGGATAACGGACTCACCCCGCTTAATCTGGTTAAAGAGAGCTGGCGCATCCCTGTAGTACTGAGCATTGATGGCCGCAAGAGTGTAAGGCAGAGCAAGGAGCCTCACGGTAGGTACAAGGCCCTATGTGGGCCTGATGTAGACCTTCTCGCATCCGTGAACTGGCTACGCTTCGGTGACCTCTTTGGGGAAACCGAAGGGTTTGTCTATACAATTATGCACGAAGTTATCAAGACGAATAACTACCAGAAATATATCCTGAGTGATGGTATGATTGACATATTTCGGGCGTGCCACCAACCCGGTGAATCCCTCGGGCATATAGTTTCCGGTTGTTCTCGTCTTGTTAACGGCGAGTACTTGCACAGACATAACCAAGTAGCCAGAATTATCCATCAGCAACTTGCTCTGAAGTACAAACTTGTAGAGGTCGAGTAATACTACACTACTGTCGGTACCTTACTGCAGGTATGTAGCATAACCAGTTCTCGAAAAGGACCATATCACACTGTATTGGGATCGATCTATTATCACAGACAGGACTGTTGTTGCCAACAAGCCTGATATTATCGTAATAGATCGATCAGAGCGCCGTGCAATGATTGTCGATATTACCATCCCTCATGATGATCCCTCGTGAAAGCTGAGAAGGAAAAAGAATTAAAATACCTGGACTTAGCACACGAGGTCGTCGATATGTGGGATGTGGACTCGGCAATCATTGTACCGATAGTCGTTACGGTGTACGGTCTAATAGCCAAGAGCCTCGATCAACATCTTAAGAGGCTCGCGTTAGGTGCTTGGGTCAAGGGTCAGATGCAGAAGGCAGTCCTCCTGGATACGGCACGCATAGTGAGGAGGTTCCTCTCTCTGGACCCCTAACCAACGACAGCTTGGACCTTGTCTCGATGTCGGTGGGCATCCATAAATTTTATATTTTTAAATGATTTTTTTTAATAATTATATATTTAAAAATGTAGTTTTTATTGGTTAAAAGTAAATAAATGTGAAATAATAATGTTTTATTGTTTTACAGATAATTACAACTATTAGGAACTATTTTTGTATACATGATTTAAGCTACAATTTGTGTACTTAAAATAGGAAGATAAGTATATGTATATATATGAGATATAAGTACCACCAACCTTCCATGACACATTTTATATACAAAACCTACATCAATAAGTTGATTTGTATGATTAATAATTTAAAAAATACCTTTTTATATTGACGCTACATTAGTGTTTCATAAAACATCGCTTGTAAAATACTTACCTTAAGGTAAGTATTTTACAAGCGATGTTTTACACAGCGACACATCAACCTAGACTGTTTGGACTTTGAACTAGTAGAAGTTGAACGCTGCGAATCGAGCGAGAGAGTGCGTTATATTTTTGTTCTTTTGTCTCACTCAGGCTGAACGGGACGCGACGCTCTATCCTTACCATTACATCGACACCACTATGCACTGTCCCTTTCCGACAATTCTTGTATGTAGGGTAGTTATGCGTATATAGGGTGTCTAACTTGATGTGTAACTGTGTGTACTAGACCTTGAGATAAGTATTTTACAAGCGGCGAATATCGTAAAAGAAACACTTAGATAACTTTATTAATATACTTACCAACAAATATGGCAGTAGAGTTATGTTGTGGGTCGTAGGGACAGCGACCCGAGCCGTCGAATTCTTCTAAGTGGTGGTTCGGTGGGTGCCTCGCGTACCGTCGGCATAATGGCTTGAATGCGTTGGTGCCACAAACTAGGAGCCTTCCGTGCGCACGTGCCGCTACTCGCGGATAATTCTGGCATTCATCTGCCGACTTGCCCTTTAACTGACACAGTTCTCTGTGTGCATCGGTTGATTGCCACTCCAAGCGCTAGAACAATTGTAAGTTATATTATAATTTATAGTTCATTCAAAATTATATATTCCAAAAATAGATATTCAATCATACAGATTGCAGTAAACTGAACAGCGAATGCTTTGTCATGTTATATGTAGGTGCAGTGTTTGTTTTATATTTGATACTAAATAACGAAAATCGTGTACAATGAAAAATTTACACAAGTAGAAGTTGTTAGTGGCTTTCTCTCGACAATAAATAAAGTGGCGGCGCAAATGTTTCGCTAAATTTGCTCAGTTTGTGTCGAAACGACTGTTAAATGACCATACTTGTTTCACAAACCAGTAAAGCAACAAATGTAAATTGAGCTAGATGTTTGGGCACTTCGTAGTGACCTTATTTTAAACGTACAAATAGATTTTTTTATATCTGTCTTTGTGTGCAACTGTGTTGCAGCTTTTATCAAAATGTATATTTTTATCGGGTAAACGTGTATTAGTTATCGCAGCGACAAGATAACCAAATCTTCGTTAGCATTATGAGTAAAAATACTAAAAACTGTAGATATAATCCGAAACCAGAACAAGCATTAAAATGGTGACAACAAAGAACACAAGTTGGTCAGGTTGTTAAAGAAAAAGTAACCGTAGACGCGATTAGTATTCGGGTGGGACGGAGTGGACGCCCTGTGCCGCTGGACGTGAATAATTCAACGCACCACCGCACACCGGCCAACTCTAATATGTGACGAGTAATTTAAAACATCAAGCTTCTCATTCAATTCAAACTTTTAAAAAAAATGTATGTAATACTATAAGAAAAAGTATTTAATTTGTGTTTCACATTGCAGCTATAAAAGGAAATAAATAATTTTAGAACGATGTCCCATGGGTTATTAATCCTAAAATCTATATTATGTAATAATGTAATAAATAAACAAATTGTGATTCATATTGTTTATTTGTGCAGACTAATCTCCACAATGAATAAGCTAATTTGGACATATTGACAAAAATGTAACAGTGACATATTTTTGTCAACTATGTCCAAATTAGGGAGTGACCTCTAAATCTATGAGGGTAGGACCTTGGTCTCGGTGTTTCTATGTATAATATGTACGTAGTTACAAAAAAAAAACGATATAATATGTTTGTTTATCCATTGTCTAGTACCCATAGTACAAGCTCTGCTTAGTTTGGGCTAGATGGTGTTGTGCGTTTGTGATAAAATATTATATTATAAAAAAAGTAGGTTCTGAGAGAGCGCAATTGTGGAAAGTATCTACTGTAAGAGCAAGATAGAAGTAATTATATTTTCTAAACAATCTAGTTTAATTTGTAGAACGTGTAGATACAAATTGGTGAATACTAAGTCGCGGGCTCACTGCTGAGCCAGCTCAGTAAAATTGATTTAATTATTTATAAAATAATGTTGAAGTACACTAATTTAGGCATTCCTATAAAGGAGAATCGTTACCGAGTAGCATAGTGATGTAATGATTAAGTAGTTATTGTAACAAAAATAGAATAAATACCTGCCAGGCTCTCCAAATACTAACTATTAATCTTACACGTGATATTTATCTTTGTAAAGCCATTGAACGGATGTATGATGTCTCTCATAAAATAATGTACATAAACATAGGACTGTTTTTCACGAGTGAAACGTTAGTAATTTTTGGCTGTGCGCCAAATAATCTCTCACCCTGCGTCCGTTCGTCCATATTGCTTCGTATTTTTATTTCACAAACCGTGTGGTGCTGTCAATCGAAACTTCTATAAATTACGTGAAGTATATCAAGAATTCAATAAATTATATAAATTATCCAAAGGTAAATTCCATTATGTAAACTTATAAATATTACATCAATATAAAGGCTAGTAGCATTGGAATGGAACCAATGTGATACATTGTTTAGGTACGTCAACCTATTTACTTACATAATTGTTATTATGTAAGTAGAGAACTATTTTTGTAACTTATCTCGCTACCTAAATACATAAATAGAAATGTGAATTAAATAATTAACATTTCTATCTAACATAATAGTTTCGTACATTTTATTTCTGCTTACAAGCGGGCGAAATTTTCTGATTCATTGTTACACAAGCCTGCACTTAGTTTTAGTAAACGTAGGTAACGTTTGCCTTTTAAAATGTTTATACAGTGTTTCTAAATATATCATGGTTAATGTTAACTAAAATCTTATAGAAAATAAACCGTTGCCCGCGCGAAATGGGTCGTAAGAATAAATAGTGAGCGCAGTAGAATGCCTCTTTTACGAAGTTGTTTGCGTAAGATTAGATACATAAACCTGTAGTGGAGCGCGATACCTATTACGGTTTTTCGTTCCTATCTACTCCGTTCACCGACGTCTATGACTACTTTTTACGGATTAACTTGACAAAACCTCAGTGATATTAATCGAGAGAATCTGGCATTTGCGGCAATACCGCTTATCGAGAAGACTTTCAGATTTAATCAAATAAAAGATATACCTAGTTTTAGTCATACCATATACAAGTACCTTTTAAACTGCATAAGTAATGTAGAGTTCAGTAAAATAATCTAGTAAACATGCAAGTTAATCGAAAATAAAGTAAGGGATGTCTTACCTGTTCTAAATTCTCTGACAAATCGTAGAGGCTGAGGTTGTAGACAGTATTTCTGGAAAAACAAATAAACTTGTTACTCTTTAAGTATAAACACTAAGTATTTCGAAATATCTACATTTAATTCTAAGAATGGAGGTAAATTAGGTGCACCTGCTTAAATAATACGTGGTATTGTATAATCTGCTTCCATTGAAAATTGTTGATTAGTCACGATATTCTTAATACCTACAGTATATGATTGAAGTCGTTTTAAGATATAGTATGGTAGTCTTTACCTGCCACCTACGATGATCGAGAAGTCATCTCTGTCTAATATACGGAAGTGGTTCGGCGCCGTTGCGTTTCCCACGAATTTTTCCGAAGTTTCATCGACTGTAATAAATAGTTATATTATTAGCACGAAATTGCGATCACAAACTAAAGAAGAACATAACACGTAAATACGTACTGAGTATGTATCTTCATTGGCATTATCTAATACATAAATCTATCACATGTCAACAACAATAAATATATGGCTGTAAGCAGTTAAGCACATTTTTTTGGGTAATTCATAGAAATAGTTTTATATTTAAATAATCTAACGCCTACTAAGCAAACTAGAAGTTTTTATTTAAGTACGCTTTTGTTGTTGATTTGGCACAAAAAAAAATTGTTTATTTTTTATACTATGTGCATATTATCTGAACAAAATTCCCATTGTACAGCGATTAAATAACAATGAACGGTTGCGATTTCATAACAATTGGTTGAGAAATTCTCACATGTCACTACAATACATCGAATTCTCGTGCAGTTTTTTGCACCTGCCGTGTAACTTATCACGGGATGTGATTTTATAAATATAAATATTTTTGTAAATTATTTGCCTTCGTTTTTAATAAGATATGTTATGTAAAAACGCAAATCCTTTGATGTCGTTATAATGGGTGAGGAACACGTAGAGTTCTAGACAATGAATTTTATTGTTTTATCTTACTATATTTGATATGTATGCGAGCATTGGCATCTGGCATCCAGGCTTGAGCCGTGGACGCTAAGAGCACAAGAACCGCGCGAGCGACGGCCATCTTAGCTTAATGTCTCCTCTCTATGCTAGCCATCTCTCTGCACTCCGTGCTCCCTGCAACAATGATAAATTAAACGTTATTACTATAAAAAGAACACGATAAAACAGCATGCTCAATGTGAAAAATAGTATTAAACAATCAACAATCATTGTTGTTCTTTTCATTGATTGGTTATTGATTTAATTACATAATAAAATATTAGTCTAATAACAAATACATGTAATAGTTTCTCCTTTCTTTAAATTAACGAAAAAATACAATTATAATCAAGTTTAGTAATTTCCAGATTGAAAACTTTATTCGGCGTGTTTTGTTTTGATGAGTATTGTTAACATACACACCGATAAAAGTGCATCGCATATACTGGGTTTAGATAAGAAGAAAAGATTTACGAAGAGCTAAGATGTACTTGATAAATAATAAAATATTGATGCAGATAATGGTTACATTTTGATTAACTTTGTATTAATTATATTATATTTTAGAACATTTTTGCTATTAGCATAAAATAATTAGAATGAATGACATTTATCCGCGAGTTAATTAATGATTAGGATATTTTACAGTATCCACGGGTGCGTAAATTTCCGTGTAACATATACTTGCACAGAAAATATAAAGTACTACACGATATAAATTGATAAAAAAGCTAAACTACTAAAACTACTAAAGGCGTCACGGTAACCGTCTTTCATAGATGGGCCGGGCCGTTCACGAAAACGTTCATTTTGATGAACAGAAGCTACTACATACGTACATTTCATTAATATACATTTGTTATTAGCTATCTATATCTTAGTCTACTGCGCATTTTTTAATTTATTGGTCACGAAAAAGAAGATTGTAATTTAAATGCTACATGATAATGAGTATGTCTGATGTCGTTGAACGCACGCATATCTACGACGGGTCTGGTTCTCGGTCACACGGGACGCTTGTTTGACGCATGCAGCGTGTATCCGTACACGCACTCATTGCTCAGGATTCGCATACTATTTTTCTCATTTTTTAACCATCCTAGTCGACCGTGAGAAACAAAACTCGATAGTCTCGTCCCTGTCGTGATCTGAGCACCGTTCATTTTATTACGATTTCTTATTTTTAATCCACCTTTAATGCCTCGATACAGTTTATTGAAGACGTTCCGCTTTTTATTGACATCCACGTATATTAAAATACATTACTGTCGTAAACCGGTCAATTTTAATGAACTTTATTAGCATTGAATTGGTTTGCAAGATAGCTTAAAGTAGGCAATAATATATAGGTATTACAGTGTCCCTTAGTAAGCATATATTATGTCGTATCATGCATACGTAACTGTTATCATTAATTTTGTATGTTAATGGTATAGAGAACTAGATCCATTGTTATTATGACGATTATGCCCCGTACCCCTTACCACCAATTACTGATGATCTTATAGAATTATTATAGTTTGGCGAAATGATAGTAGCTTGCTATGTTCTTAACCATACATTTCCATATACAAATCCCGTTTCCTTTTTTATATCGCATAATTCAGCTATGTACGTTCGTTGTAGGGGTGCAATGTAACAAGTATTTATAGACAGATATGCGAAGCCGCGCGCAAAATTAAAATCAACGTCAACAATTTAAATGATTAATGCGTCTTTGTAGTAATAATGGCGCGTCAGATGTTATGCATGGTAGTATATAGAAAAGGGTTGTGAGTGGATGTAACATGCTGTCCCGCTCAACGCACAGATGTGCCTCAAAATGCATGGAGGAGTGAGCGCACGATGTATGTATAGTGGGCGATGCCGTTTTGGGATAAACACACAGTGATGTATGTTACTTAAACTCGTTTACGTTTATGCATCCACTGCGTATTTTGAACTACTGGATTAAGCGAATGAGCAATTACCAATAACGATCCATTTTTAAGTAGATACACGAACTGTTGAGTTCTAAATATAACATCGGGAATTAGAGTAGCAGTACCGATAGCATTGGTTTAAGACATTTGTATTGGTCTAATGTCAATTGGCATAGATGATAAATCGCCCCATGTGCTGACTTCGAAATATCAGAGAAATAAATAATGTGCGATGTTATCGCAACGTCTAGCATCTAACGTCGAATACGAAAGAAGAAACATATAAAAATGTAAAAGAACTGTTCGAATGAATATTTTATGGAACGAGTTAGCTGTAGTCCAACTAGTTGCCACATTGCAGATAACTAAGGTGTCGCGGTCAGTTCTCATGTATTTCTCGTTAGTATGCAATTTATGAAACAACATAATGCACGTACGCCGGTGTCTAGGTATCTTATTTTCTCAGTTATTATTTTGCGACAATTTTAAAGTATCTTGAGCAGATCACGCGATCCCTATATGCGGTAAACAAGATAACACTGTCGTTGTGTAAACCCGGTTGACATTTGAGCCTTGAGAGGCGACCGCGACGTGATGAAGTCCCATACGATCCCACGCGGATCAGGAAGCTGCGGTTCTTTTCTGTCGCAATAAATAATCCACTAAAGGAACAGGGGTGGTTTAACGTTCGGTTAGAAGGACCATGCTAAGACGTTAAAAGACAGTTTCACGCCATTTTTCCATATCAGCACACAATTTATAGGCGCTTCTGGCAGTGTCACGCCTGAAATGTGTGTTTTTAAATGACGCGTGATAGGGATATATCACAACGTGTTACGTGTTTAGAATTTTGTATTAAATTCCTATTGAGTACATAGTACTAAGCGGTAAACATTTTATAATTTAGGTGTATATGTGTGTGCATGGTTATAATTAAAAGTGTTCTGCAGAGCTCGTTAGAAGCTCTCTGTAGAGGTACACTTAATATTGGATAAACGGACCACTGCTTGTGTAAACCTTAAACTGTTCTACAGAATAATGGAATTTGCATGTATCCAAGGTGATTAATTATTTTAGTGAAATTTTCACGGGTAAGATCAACTACTGTTATAGGTACCTATGTACATTATTTTGTCTCTCGCCTGTTGGCGATAAGTTTTAAAGGTCCACTTAATCTCATCTGTCTAATATGGCAATTTTATGCTGATTATTAATTTACTTTTGGTTGATCCCCCACTAGCATACCAAGTTATTTAATTACGACATAATTCATTTTATAGCTGATCAACACCTCTCCTGGTCTTCTGAAAAATTCTCATTCAATACCTTACATTCCAACAAAATTATTGGTTAATATTGACGGTTAAGAAGTTATCTCTATGGTCAATGAAACTATAGAGCTAGCTGTATTTATAACTTTTGCCAATTTAAAGGTTTTGACTAGTTTTGGCGGCGTGGATTCAGTATAGATTGAAATGATGTATGAATAACAAGTACTTCTGTAAATATTCGTTATAAATGCAACTTTTTTAACATAATATGAGTAATAATATTACAAAATTAGTGAACAAACATAGGTTATTTTATTACTAACAATTAAAGAAAGTACTTAATATTCAAGAAGATCATATATATATATACACTTTTGCTTGGACAGATTATAATATCATACGATAGATATTTTTTATGATACTGGCACTTTTGTTAGTATATGAATAGACTACAAAGCGCTAAGTGAATTAGTTACTTTTATAGATATCATGTTCCAATTAATGTAGGTACGTATAATAAGTAGTCATTTTCTGATTGTGCCAACTGATATAGTTGATATCTCTCCCGTCTTGCTAGTTGGTTCATGATAACGATTATAGTATCGTGTATGAGTAAAGTAATTACGAATAGTTTACGTATTATAGAATACGCACGCTATTTGTTGGCATGGTCTGCATATTACGCATGCTTTAATCATGACTATTTTAATCATCAATAACACCATTGAGACTCGGACCGCTGTTTAGTTCTAATTGGTTCTAATATATTAAGAAAATAACTTGCATTTGTAATTAATTTTATTGGTGATTTTATAAATATTTCCTTACGTCATTCTTTCTTGTTCTCCATGCCCACAATAAATTACTTGACCCAATAATAAATGTATGTTGAACTGTATTGGTTTCCGAGTAATTAATGTAGGTACATTACAATAAAGTTTGTATGGGTAATATTAATTTCTTGGAAATAACATGTAAGTAGTTAGCTTATTCTGGTAGCTACTGACCTAGAAAATCAGTACCTACCTAAAAAGGCTTACGTGACCATCCAAAAAGGAGAAAATTGTGTTGGTGTTATTGTCTATTTATGGCCAAGTAGATACATTTTAAATGTGACTGAATCACTAACAATAGTATTTAAAATGTATCTGAACAAATGAAGAAATATTTAGTACCTACTTACCTACCTACTTTACATAATGTAAAGTCATGTTTATAGTCATGCTATTATGATGTTTTTTATTAATCGTTAAATCAGAATTTGACATAAAGCCTTTACAATGAATTTCATTAATATACGCAGCGAATGCCAGGCTATATATTATATCAGTCTGTTATAAAATGCCAAAGCTATAACCACATAAATAGCAGACCCACACGCGGTGATTTTTCACGCCCGAGTCTTTGTTCTGAAGATATCTGTGGTGGAAAGCATGCTTCTATTGTTATAGATGCATATATATTTAAAGTAAATATATTATTTATTATACAATATTGTATTTATTATTTTCTAGCTCCGTTCTGGGGATTAGTTACAGGTACCAATCTAGCAAATTGTCATTCAAATCGTTGAGCAGTTACATTTAACGAACGATTTTACTATCGCATCTATTATATTAATCTGGATGGGTCTCGAATGGAAGAAAAGCTTGCAGGCCATCAGTTGGCTGTAGCTCTGCATACTAATGAAGCAGCTATAAAGAATGCAATGGCAATAACTCATGGAGGCCAGGATAGCGACTGGTGTCTATTTATATTTTACTATTCTACAGACACCGCTTCTTCGCTTCTCGCCTGGTATATGAAAAATTTCCAGTTATGTATTGTTAATATGAATTGAGTATGTTTTATTCGGTTTTAATGGATGTATATTACAGTAACATGAACAACATGGTATGTTACAATAATATTAGACAAAATTTGATGTTTGTTTAATATATCTTTAAAGCTACATATAATTAATTTCAAAGTTGCAGCTTGTTAAAATGTAGCTATCTACCAGTAAAACTGTTTATAACATCATTTTATAAACAGTTTTACTGTTATTATCCCTCAAAAAGTACATAGTTTAATATTAACAAATTATATACCTAACTATGTAAACATCCTTGCATTAAACTTATGTTAAAGAAATACATTAACGTTTATGAGATAGCTATATAGGAAAATGCCATTTTGTTTCTACTTGATAATACCATAGATGCAGGCAAAATGTTCAAGTGGATTATTATTTATTATAGGTATAACTGTGTATTGGTGTCCGGTACTTGGTATGTATACGGTGCTTACATTATAGTGTAATGCAAAAGAAAACGTGCTCCTTTTGTTTGACTCGATATAACTTCTGGAGGGGATAGGAAGCTATGGGATATATGTTATTATTTACTTATAAAAACAGCGTACTGCATTGTATCTACGTGATGATATGAAGACATATAAAGATGTAGGTAGGTATAAAAAATAAATGATGAATACCACAATCATGACTAATTCACTGGTTATGAGTCGGTTTTCTACACATATTGGTATGAAAGAGTCTTGTTATCTAATGACTACACATTAACTAATTACCATGAGAAATTGATTGGAAAAAGACAAAGGGAGGACATTATGCTTAAAAATAAATAAAGTTGAACTAATAAAGTTATATTTAGGTACAAAACTAAATTAGACTCGTGTTAAACAAATTTGGGACTGGCCACACTATCTGGTAACCACAGGATTTGTAAATTAGCGACGACCATAATCATCTGCATTTGCAATACGAATTAAGTTGTATGAAGTTTCATAAACTTTATTAATATAGTGCGCATCGTTTAGAGTTTAACTATAGACTTTGTATTTGATAAGCCATTGATCCGCCTGTAATATGATTCTGTAAATGAATATTTCGGTATTGCAATATAATGATCTTTGGCAAAGGCAAATATTATACAATGTACACTACAAACGCTTGCTTGTAATTGCTCTACAAAAGCAAATTGACATGTATTTTAGTTTATTTATAGAATACAGAAAACACAAAACAAAAAGCTGTTTACACAGCAATGTTTGCGATTAAAAATAGATCACTGTTACTATAATGACTTGTTTTAGTGTTCTCTTCCTTCCTATTAATATTATAAAAGTAGAAGCTTGTTAGGATGTTTGCATGTTTAGTACTCGATCATGCATAAACTGTTTGACAAATTTGAAAGAAACGGACGATATACCTAATATATGGTTTACCCGTGTGTCAAATACGGGTAAACTATATTTTAAATCACATATAGGATCCTTTTTACCTAGTAGGTGATCCGTTCCCTAGTGATCGTAACTTTTTACTTAACTATAGTCTTAACTTATCAATAGATGGCGCTGCGATGAACGAGTAATTTTTTTCAAGTGGTCGGGGCTGCTTTTTGTCTTGGACATCAGTTATAAATAAAACGTATACGTGCTTTTATCTTTAGAAGATATTCTTTGAATTTTGAGACTTATAAATATTGAGAGCCTGCTGCGTTTCGATAAGTTTATTTTACCATCTAAATATGTCCAAAATTACATAAAGATTCAATCAAATAACTCATGTTTAAATTGGTACTAAGGAAAGCAACCAGAAGACTTTTAAAGAACAATTTTGTTGTTTAGAACTAACACTATGTTCCTATTTAAAAAGTGTTGAAGTGGTGACATACTGCTAGCACATTTTAAATGTAAACACTTAACGGTTGCTCTGACCCATTGGCCCCACTTACAATTAGTTAACATTTGATGTGACTCCAAGCATCCACGCATCTGGTATTTTCGTTCTATAACTCTCATAATTTGATACAGGACGCTAGCGCAATTACCCCGGATGGTATGCTGTTCATTCATTACCACTGTAAAGAGGAATAATTATTGTTTATATACATATAATATCTATTAATAATCGTCCGGTCTGAGTATCTTAAATTATACAGTGAATCAGGAAATCATAATTAGATGGGTCAACGACATGCCTGTGAAGACACGGCCATACTCAGAAGCCGTTGTTAATGAAATTATAACGCTGATTTTAACTGTAAACTCACTGAAAATATTCAAATGAAAATGTATTTTATTCGACTATTCATTGTGTGCTATTTATTCTAAACTAGATTTTATACGTGACTTAATTCCTGTGGACTACAGTTTGTCCGCGTTGTTATTTACACTATGCACCATAGCTCCGGTTCTATTAAACGGTATTCAATGCAACGTGGCTGAGATGTTAAGATGAAGACCACGCTAACAAAGAGTGACCACAAACTGTGCCGTAGTTTTGCTGTGATGACGGTACAAACATAAACACAACAAATCCAATGACAATGTTACTAAGATATTATCTCAAAATTATGTTCTAAGTACGTAGGTTATAGACCGCCTCGTTACAGTTTTGTTTTAATATAGATAAATTCAAATGTTAATTCTATATTGATGTGTACTGTAGCTAAATATAATAGCTTAAGATAATAGATGGTCAGCAAACTTGTGATCAGCGCATGGAAGTAGATTAGTCGGCAATTAATATCATATTAGGGATTTCAGCGAGCGGGATGTTAGAAGCATAACCCAATTACAGATCAAACTAGTTATGTCGAGGCTAAATTAATAATACTTATAATGTCAGAGCTCTCTTTTGCGGTGGTTTTTATAATATGATACTGTGACAGCTAACAGCCAACCTAACAAGATGATTAAAAGTACTGAGTAAGTTGATATCTTCAAACCTAAGATATCTTAGTCAATATCAATGGCTTCAGTGTATTGAAACTGAACTGAAAATATAACAATACACACAAATTTAAGTTATTTACCTACACCAAGTGAGTTATAATATTTCATTGATGACCAAGTCTTAAGAAGCAAAGAATTCACTATCAGCTAGAGCAATAATACAAAGTTTTCTACCAATAACAGCTAGACCAATGATACTATGTTTTCCCACCAAAATCATCATACTGTTATCAAAATCGGCGCTAGAGACCTTTGAGTGCTATATGCTATTTCTTGAAGTTTCTGTTTTTGCCAAAATTTGTGAATTCACCCTGTATAGTTAGTATATGGTTAAGTTTGGAGTATGACTTATTTTAGGTTTGTTTGCAACTAAAGCACTTTCTTACAAAAAAACTTAAAACTTAAATGATTTGGTTGAAATGTTTTGGTATCTACAAAATGCTTGGACCAAATATCGAGAATTATGAATAATGCCAGCGCTAAATGGTTAGGCCAATATGCTATGACTTAGTGGTTTATTATTTAATTAGTTACTTCCTTTTTTATATTCGCAGGTAAGCGTTACCTACTTGTTCGAAAGTATGATTTGCCGCTTGTATCGGAGCGGGGTTCATTGATTAACGTATGTCATAATATGACATACGTTAATTAATGAACCCCCATATTACGAGTATGTGAACGTATTTATATCTTTTATACGGATGTTATTCGTAATACTATAAATTTAAATCAGTGCTGTAAAAAAATTGTTTATCTAATTACTCATAATATGTATAAAGTACAACGTTATCATTAAATTAGTAATTACGCTTTGTACAATGTCTCCTGACGAAACAATTAGATACAACATTCTAAATATAAGTTTAACTTCAAGATTTAACAAATTAGTTTCATTAGTAATGGCTCTAATTTCTTCAGTTTTGAAATTAACGTACATCATCACTAAACTTTCTAAATTAGTATAGAGTAAGGAACAAAAGAGGACGTAAAAGTGCACTTTTGACTAAACAATTATTTACACCGCTGGCGTTGAGTGTCTAGTAGAGTCGTCGACTCGTCGGTAGAACGGCCCCGTTGCTTGCTAGCCGCTTGCCCTGTGTCAACAAAGCGCGCTCTCTCCTTCGCTCCCCTATCCTACGGGTTTTGTTTGTACCGCCTCCACAATGCTTTCGGCCGTTAGGCCCGTAGCCGCTACTTAATTTATATGTCTAACGCATGTCTCGAAAGTGGACACTTACCAGCTTTCAGTATTCCCAGGTTCGTAATCCAAATTTGGTTCCTTTTTAAGTCACAGGTCATCTCATTGTTAGGATATTGAAAACTGAGCACAACATTTAATTAGCCACACACACTCATATAATATATCGAATCCTCTCTGACATATAGTCAGATAAATCACAACGAGCACATAAAAATCACAGATGCAGTACTCAAGATCACAAAGGTTGTAACCGGTTTTTATGTAGGAGAGTGTAACAGAACTTGTGTTGAAGTGTTTACAGTGGGCGCGTTGACGAAGCCAGCACGTAGAGTAGCGTTATCGCGTGCTCTCGCGGCGCACTCGGCAGGGGCACTGGCGCGACAGAGGCGCCCCACTATCTCGCGCCCGCCCGAACTTGCCTGACAGGCTTCTCTGCGTCTTTTACGAACATGCGCGTGCGCCGATGCCAGGTTTACCCGATACGTTGCCAGTTCTACGATATTTTTTTGTTTTGTGTTGACGCTCCTAAATGAGGGGCCATAAAATAGAAACGTAGTTCGTTGAATAAAAAGTTAGGAGGGTTTTAATAGTTACTTGCTACTCTTGCTAGCACTCGTCTACAAGAAGTTATTCAAGTCAAGTATTATGTCAACTTTTGTTGCTTTTATTTATTAGAGCAAAGTAGCCGTTGTCGTTTGCTACAATAGAAAACATTTAAATCAATAACAGAATAAATATGTAAATCAATAAAAAAATATATTTCAAATTCAAACATTCAAAACGAATACATAGAGAATTTCGTGTTTTTACCAAAAAGCTGTAAATTGTTTAACACACAACACAGTTTTATATACTTTGTATTATTATTATTCATTATAATTTTAAAATCGTGAAAGGAGGGAATAGGGATAGACACATTTGGCAGTCCCAGTTTATTATACGCTATGTTCACCCCTCGCTGTGCGCCAGGTAAAGCCGACCTATGAATGGTTGAAAAAATATTTGCCGTGTTACATCTGCATTCGTCTGGTTCTGTTCATCTAGTGTTTTAATATTTTAATTAAATAATTTTGTACTAGGCAGTATGTAAGCGCATCTATACATATATCATTTTTCTATGATTACTGAATATTTCGTTTGGATGTATCTTCATATGCGTATTTTTGTAACCATTATTTTCCCTTGTATCCCTAAGGCAAGTAATCAAGTTAGCAGCCATAAAATATAAAAAATAGAATACAAGCAGATATTCCATTTCAATACCATTTACAAAGGTAAATTTTTGAGAAATGTGAAATAAACTAAATAATTAGACAACTTTCTAGTATATTTTGAGTATTCTTGACCTGACGGCGTGGGAAGGATTAGCTTGTTACCCTGGTACTTATCTGTCAGTTACAATTTACGTAATGCTTAACTTTCTCTATATCATTAGTGTACTGTTCAGTTTACATGGCTAGTCGCTTCTATTATTAGGTACTTTTGATTCTCGAAGTGATATTGAACTTGGGGATATAGCGAAGGAATTGAAGCATAGCCACAGAACGTCGTACGTTTATTGTGGGATTATTTGTACGTGTCAGGTGCTACCTGGGTCCGTACCTGCGGTAATGCTATTATGCAGCCACAGCCGGCTGTCAAACAGGCCAGTAGTACGATTATACCACAGATATATTCGTGAATATCCGTTTGAGTTCAGTTATAGTCATCCTATATTATCCTGAATAGAATATCATCAACTGTTTACCTAACATTTAATTGTTTGAATTGTGATTTAACGGGCAACTAAACAAAAATACAATACAAGAATAACAAACCCAACCTATTACCCAAAATCCAAGACATACAATAATTCTAATCTTTTTCCCCAATAAAGTATTTGAGATCTCTTGAATGTTTTTAATTGATCAAGATATGATTTTACTATCAATTTAAATACATTTTGTACTATAAATTATAAACGAGGAAAAAGACAATTCACAAAGAAGAACTTGAGCCAGCGAACTCGACAAACCGTGTCGTAGTCCCAGAACAAAATTATTATAAGAGAAGTGTCATGTCGTAGCGTATTTAGAATTAAGTGTTATTGCTCTAATTTGCCGCTTGATTCAGATTTTGCATCTCTAACTCTCGTCTCGTCTTGCACTTATACTCATTTTACTAAATCTCAAAAGTATGTTTGAAAACACAATGAGGCTCTCTAGATTTCAAAAACTCCGAGTCCAGTTTTAAACCTTGTTTAGCAAACTGAATAATTTGTCATTTTGTTGACCAACAAAAACCGCCCATGGTGGCACAAGACACAAAAAATAATTATTTATCCTTTTCTTTATTTATATAGTTATATATTTCATTTACGAGAACGTTGTAATTGCATGGCCACGACCATAGGTTCTTTTTCGTTTTCTCTGTAGCTAAATCCAATAGTCGGATTTTAAATGTCAGAGAAATGTAAAAGAGTGATGTATATGTTATTAACCTCTTCGATAGTTTTGTGGCATAAGATTGTAATTGCGCTTACTGCTAGTCGTTAAGTCCTAGGTACATAATATATCTCTAGCATCGAGAAAAAGTGTCATTGCGCTCTGTCAATAAAACCAGTAGCAACATGGAGTCTGATATCGTCCTCGGCAGGCAGCAATAGTTTCACATATTTGGAGAAAATAACTTATTTGGGACTTTTACATAGCTGTAAATTGTAAGTATGAAATTACTTTGGCCCTCTGTTAGTATTGCAGGCGCGATGCTTTATCAAATTCCATGATGCCCGTTTGGTGTTAATTTACTCATAAGGTAAAGTTTATCAGTAAACCCATTAGTAAAATCGAAATAATGTGAGCAAGCTATTAAAATATCTATTACAAATACGAACGAAGTATTAATAGTTCAATTGTTATGTTATGAAAGATTTTTAAGGTAACTTAATTGTATTTTAAAATAATTTAGGATTGAAGCAACTAGATTATTATGCAATACGATTACAAAAGCATATTTATAATACCTAGTCATTTAGTTTAAAATCATGATGTTCTCGATCTATCTTCGTGTAAGTGATTACTGCACAAGTATTATCTTTTGTCCTGTCTTAATGATTATAACAACAGATATATACGCATCTATGTCGTATTATCGTGTATTAATTAAGTTACTTACAGCACTAATATTAATATTTAGTGAATAAATGACAAAATCCAAAAAAGCAGAAGCATTACCTTAATAGAGCAAAGATAGCTGGGACAATCGATATTTGCCTATAGCTACGTGATGTCCGACTTTCTCTTGAATAACATATTACTAGAGATAAGCTAGAAGAGGTCCAAGATGGCTGATAGGCAGAGCAGGTAGTGCGAGCGCCCTGAGCGCCTCGTGCGCCGCGGTGGGTTATCGCGAACATTTGTCACAAGCAAAGCTATTTAACATTATGATAAAATGGTCCCAAACTTGCAAATACAACCAAGTTCTTAACGTATATCTTGCCTATTATAATCCTTATGATATAAAAGAACTGAATAGGACAAGTTATAGCACTGATATTACTTTAGCTTGGTGCATTTGAGCTCCGAATTACGTTATCAGATCTGAAACGGTTTACGATCTCGGCGGAGCCTATTTGCATATCAGTGACGGTGGTGTGGGTGTACGGAGTGCGGAGTGCGCTGCAAGCCAGGGACAATATATTTCAGGCTAAAGACGACTCGCTATCTCCGTCTATTGTACAGAACACAGAAAGGTACCTTTGCAACTGGCATTATGCCACAGCCAGATAAAAACTGTGACATCTTTAAATACTGACAATCCCCTCACTTCGTTACGGGACGACATTACTTTTATGTTAAACAGTTGTTTACGTTGTATTTACTTGTGTCCACAATGGGTTTATTATTATTCCTTGGTTGTTGTTTAAATTAATTTGAGATTTTATATTCAATCTTGGCCTTCAGATAATCTTCCCGATTTGTTAGATAGTTATGGTTGGGCGTTTATATTTTCAGTTATTATGACAGTTTAAATAAAATACTCTATATTCATTTGGTAAATGGTTTTAATTGTAAAATCCATTCAACGTATACAGAAAACACGAGTGCACCTAGAACTTATTGATTATGATGTTTAAAGGAAGGTTTCCAAAAGTAGTGCAGTCTGAAATAACGTCGATTAGGCAAAAATAGCAATTTGCAGTAGGTACCTATTCAGTATAGCTCGAAGGGGAAGCGCAGTAGATATCTGTTAGGTGGAGCTTCGCTAACGACATCGTCCGACGTCTCACTCCGCTAAGAAAAGTGCCACATCTTTTCAACACAGACCACTCAGATAAGCGTGGAGCACCATTTGTCATTACCATATCCCGTCTATACGCTCGAAGCGACCTTATTAATAACGACTTCACGACGAAGAACAAAAAGAAAAATACGTACCTATATGATCGAATGCAGTTACAAATCTGGAACTTGAGCGTGTAATCCACTCAAGTTTTTTAAATCATCTCGAGCACGTCGACTGATAAAATTAGACAGCTTGGGACCGCGTGTGTTCTTCTTTTATTATATGAGTATGCCCATAACATAAGTTGCGTGACCATAAAATTAGACTGGTATGGTAATGGCAGTTGTGTAATTTGTTACAAAGACATATTCGAATTTCGTCGTAATTAAATCCACAGACTCAATTATTCGTAGATGTACGTATAACTATTGTACTTCAATAAACTTTAATATGGTTATGGCTCATTGGATTAGAATATTTTAGATATCGATTTTGTTATTGATATAACGGAGTCTAGCGTACTCATACTGTACACTTTTGTACCAAAATGATGAAAGGAACATGGAGACTTGTGATGAATACACAGCTAATGTATGTAATATTTACAATGTACAATTAAATCTAAATACATACATACTTCTTGCATGGCGCAGTGTGTCCTAAAAAACATATAATTTAATATATTCTGACTTATAATTGTATTTATCTTTAAACACATCGATAAACCGTTTTATTATTTTGCTTTTAATACTTATCTTAATATTAAAGGGATGAAATAATGCGGGGAACATTCACACGAAGTGGATATACATATATGAACTTGATTTTTCATACAATCTGCGTTGTTTTGTTCCTTTGTGTTATCTCCATTGTTGTACTCATTTATGACTTGATGCGTGTGAAATGGACGGTCGTCGTATTTTATATTGGAAAGTTTTACAATAGAAACGATTAGGTTAACCGCTTACAACCGTAGACGTCGTACGGAAGAACATTAAAGGAGTAGGAGCATTATGCGGTGCCAGGCTCGGTTCTGTTACAGGTGACATAAAGCGCGGCGCGGATGCGCGCTCTAACGTTCTAATTCCAAACAAATGCAAATTGGGCGGGCGCTGGTCCACCGCGCTGGACATCCGTTTAATGGAGGCGTATTGTGCTCTGTGCGCTAATGGTCGCGTAATTGGCACGAGGTTAATCGCGGTCACACGACCGCTTCACCTGGAATGTACTCTTTTATCTTTTGCTACCGAGATCGCCATTATCTGCCCATTAGCTACCTATATTTTAAATTCTAATTTTATTTCTGTAAAAGAATACATATAACAGAGTTCACCCGATTCTTAACTTTAATGGAGTCAAGCAAATTGGATAAGTTGGGCTAGAGTATCACATTGATTTGTCAGTGTAGAGTAACCCATAACAATAGCTTTTTTAACTCTTAAGTACTTATGTCATTATGCGAGTCGACTTGTCGCTAGGTGATGGCGAGTGAGTGGGGGGAGGTAGGTATCGGATAATGAGCGTAGGATAAGTGACGGAGTTCGCGTGTCAGCTGCGTGTCCTTGTTGAGCGCTGCCGCTCGCCGGCCGCAGGAAATGGCTCATTGTGTCGCGCTGACCCGTGCCCGACTGCCCACCGAACAGCGGCCCGACCGGCTCCACACAAATACAGCGGCCTCATATAGTCGTATCATAAATGATAACATTACACCCACTCCACATCTAACATCTGTAAGCACAACCCACATAGTGAAATAGAAACCCAATTAACAATACAAACCCGTTGTAAATTAATTTTGTACGGACTAATATTGGTTCTGGGGATTCTATTGCTAAGAATAGCTCTACCCGTTTACTTCCCGCGAGTATCGTAAGATGTTGAAACGTCTAATGCAGACATAGGTAGTTACATTGTGTGAGGGTAATAATGGTAAATGAACCAAGAGTACTTTTTGTGAGCTATAGCTTTGAATAGGTATTATGTCTAGCTTTCGCTGTGTTTCCAAAACGTGACATTTCACTGTAGGAACAAGCAAAGCGTTTTTAGAAAACAACGGTTGCATAGCAAAAAATGCTGTCACTGCAATGCCGAGTACACAGGCGAGGTATTATTATTGTGCTTGCTAAAATCACGGTGAGTATAGTGAAAATAAACTATTGTACACTCGGTCATAATGAACTTGTGAAAGCGAGATCTGGTGCTGTAAGAACGTCAGATTAGATTTTTATGAATAGTTTTTATTTCATAAAATATTGTCCTGCAATATCAGATGCCTTAGATCGATAAACATTATTACATATTACGAAAAACATAGGTACTTACTTAGACTTGCTAGTATATCTCAGAGAATATAAGAAGAAGAAAATAAGGCTACTGTATTGTGCCCACATTACACTAAATACATATCTTATTAGGTTATACGTCGTAGAGTGCGAGCCTAACATTTGGTCTTATTATGGGTTTCGGTGGAAGCAAAGGAGAATTTTCTGATTCCGAAAATTTTTGAATGTTTCTATCAATTTTGTTAACCTCCTGATAAGGTAGAATTCTGGTGTTAGGAATGGGTTTACGTTGATAGAGTAATGAATGGAATTCGTCCTGTCTAGCAAGTCTAATGTTGTTTCTGTTGAGTTATTTCTGATGCCGTGCTGTTAAGAATTTGCTAACCCAATTATATATAGTTCTAATTCTTGCAAAATCTCTGTGGCCCTCGATGGGCCCCAAACATAAGCCCAAACGTATATATCACTGAACTCAAGAGCTATCCTAATCTATATATTAATACGTGAAGCAAGAAGTTTGTACCCCTTTTTACGAAAATTGCGCGGACGGAGGGGTATGGAATTTGGCCCAGTTAAAGTTTATATGGAGAAAAAGGGGCAAATCCTAATATTTATATAAAATATGCATAAGAAATACATTAAATTAACGAAAAACGCTACACGCACACCATGCAATTGACACACGCAGTCGAATCGCGTTCGTAGTATTTCGGCATTGTTCGTCTGATATCGTATAATTTTTCCAATATCGAGGGATAAAATTTTAAAATTTATTTACGTATATATTACATGTAATACAACAAACAATAAAAAGAAAAAGAAAACAAAGTAGCAAGCTTAGGAATATCGTCAATGAAAGAGTACCTATAGTTAAGTAATTTGTTTGTTATAGTTAATGTTAGTTATAGACAGTGAAACTTTAATAACGATCAAACTTAAAATTTAAATAATTTATGGCCGTATTTCGAGCACTTGGCGACCGCTAGTACCTACCTAAGTAGGTATAATTTGTATAAACTAATTTTAATTTCATTTCATTCCAATAATTGTAGTTTCTTTCTAATAACGACCAAGGAATATTAAACAAAATGTTATATAATTTACTTGATTATTAATAATTGACAAATTATGCACCATATCAATAACATACATAACAGTCATGATAACTTTTTTTGTAAATGTTGGTATGTACGGGAATCACTAAAATTATCTGACCTATTTATTTCGTATTTGTAAGTGAGGGAAGTAATTAGTTACATCAAAATTAGTTAGATGTACAACGAAGGCAACACTGAAGTTAAAGAGTAATGAGTAATGAGCAAAATTTAATTAAGCTTAGTACGCAAACAAGAAATACCTGCACATGTAATAATTGCAAAAACTACGAGTAATTACGGTTAACATTTAAAGTTACATAATCAATTTACCTATGTGTTACCAATTGTGAACGATACTGTCACGCGTGAAAATAGAGAGAACGTTAACATTACTGTGCTTCAAATGAATTCAGACGTGAGATTTAATCTTTCACTCTTGTAGTAATACGTACCTATATTAGTTTTACTAGTCATAAGAATCAACAGTGTAGGTAGATTTTATCTGATCTATAGTGACACCTCGATTAAGGAACCTGACCTTTGCACTGTTAAGAAATTGTAACACTTAACGCAATTTAGCTGCCTTTACATGCGTTGTGTTACGTCAAAACTGTTCGTACCAACTAGTAAGTAGGCCCTTAATGTTGAAGAAAGGGGTGTGTGCCTCGGTCCGGATGTGCGCATGACTCCGTAATTACACGGCGTGACGTCACGCGTCGTTGATGGACTCCCACGCGAAACGGTGCCCTCTTATCGCGACAATTAAATCGCACTGACATGCACTGCCCGACCCTTGACATCACCAACAGCTCTCTCAATTAAAAATGTAGTGTACAGTACTGTAATATGCACTAAACATACAGCTTATGAGAATTATATTCATACTAAACAGTTATAAATAAAATTACACTGCATTTACAACCAAGCCCGTTTTAGGTACCAGCAGTATTTTAGTAAAATACAGTGAACATTAATTTTGCTGGTGTATTGATTAGGCACGCTACATTGAACGTTATTTAATCTCAACATAAATACGGATGGATGGGTAATAAAATCGTACGAGGAAGTATTTTAGTAATTAACAGCTTACGGCTTCACTTCCGCGCACAGATATATTGTGCTACAACCGCACCTCTTGTACTTACCGTCGTCGGCAGTACAGGAACAGAATGCGTATAATTAATCTTAAGTATTGAGTGTGAGAAACTATAGCTAAATGAGTCGGCATCGTGAGATCGTACAATAACAAAAGTCGCCGGGCGCACCACGTTAAATGCGATTTCCCACAATCGGCGATATATATTTGTTGGGAATTGCTTTGTGTCAACGATAAAAACATAGTGTTAGTTACTAATCAGTTAGGACAAGAATAAGCTGTAAGGACAATGGGCAATTCTGTTCGCGTGTTCCCAACGTACAATGGACGCAAGTGTGCATATGCAGTCGACGAGATTTCACACGATATGCAATGTGAGCTTAGTACGCTCAGGGCTGTTTGCCATTGTTCAATCCTTTAGTCAGGCTGATTGTAGTTCCCTAAGCTATGTTAAGAATACCGTTTTTACAACTCCCGATTTTCTTTTACTCCAACATAGTATTTTGTAAATCTTTAATTGTCTAGCTCGGAAAGGCAGCAGTTACTCGTGTTCCTAGTTTATGAAATGTTATATTTATATTTTAATTTATATTTTAAAACATACTTAAAAGTTAGCTAGATATAGGATTGCTCGAAAAGCTTTCAAATGCAATAACAAGATACTACAGCTGGAGGGGCGCACTGTGCTGCAAAAAATCCACGGTCGGAGTAAGCCTCTAGGTAACGATACTAAAAATCAGCCAGTAAAGTAAGACTCTCATTTCGATAATAATGGGGCCCAGACCAATCGTGTTAACTTGTGGTTATCCCATAGAATCAATATGTAGGTACATGAAAGTAGTAAAAAAAGTAAGTAAAATATAATTTTAGGCTCTTGTAACTCTGAATAAACAACGATCACCTAACAGAAAGAACTGACCCACTCAGCAGTCTCTCTAATATTAGTATTACTGGCAGTCTTGTATGTAGATGCTAAATAAAGGCCGAGAAGGGACCAGTTAAGTTTAAATACCAGAAATGAATAACGGGCAAAATCCTGAACGAAAACTATACAAAGGCTACCGAGTAACATCAAACAACTCCTGCATTTCTGGACAGAACTGAGATAGATATGAATAGCCAATGTCTATTGTATCGATTACCTACATACAATACACTTATTACAAGACTTAGGGCTTGTCCCACCGCCTCCAAATAGCATTTGTCTATAAGATAAAAGTCTCGCCATTTCTTTTCTTTAACCTACAAGAGTGTGACATTATGTGATTTATCTTTTGGATAAATTTTACTTGTTAGTTGTGGAACTGGTCATTAGTGCAGTAAACTTAACCAAATAAGTATTTTTAAGGAGAGCAGCATAAAGTTTGGTTACCACTAACAGTTTTACTAGGTATTTATAGCTAAACTAACGTCGAACGTGCTGTAATTTGTATTAGTTTATTTGCATGTGTAAACTGAAATTACGAATTATTCATAGAGTATAATTTTGTATATGATTGATGAGGTGTTTTTGCAACCGCAGCTTTATTATGCGCTGAAGAGCGTCGATACGTGTTCAAAGAGTTGCACAACGCATCGGCCAGAAATACTCATTCACATACAGTGTTTAACACGCTGCTAACAGCCATAAACCAAGTATAAACCTCAAGCAAATTCAAGCGGTAAAAAGTACATCGGTTTTTAATTAAAACAAACAATGGGTTCACTAAAATTACGTAACAACAAAGTTTATTAATTATATTTTTGTTTATGGTTTTATATTATTATTAACTTTGTTTAGCGTTTTCCAATTGTTGGCAAAATTTCTGTTACCAAGGGGAAGCAACAATAAGAGCCTTAATATTTTAAGTCAGTTTTGAAAATATCAATGGTTTTATTTGTAGCGACCTGATGCGGTCAAAAGCCAAGCACACATATGTACGTATTAAAATGAATTATTAAACATTAGTTATGACGTTTTTGTTTATTTGTGACTACTAATCTTCACACTAGCTAAACTAATTTTGGATGCGAAAATTGCATGGCTTGCATAATATCATTCAGAAGCTAATATTATTCCTCTCCTCTGTGAACATCTGTGAAGATGTTTGGATGTTTTGTTACTCAATCACGCATTATACATTGAACAAATTTAGTTGAAACTTGGCACACCAATAGACCGTGTCCTCGATGAACAAATAAGCTACTATTTTCGTTTTGTGCTTGTGGGATTCACGCGGGCGAAGCCGCGGGCAGAAAGTAGTTTGATATATAAAACTACACGATATAACCGCGTCCCCACTTGCTAGTATATAGCGAGTTACACGAAACCAAGTTTGGGTAACAAAAATAGACATCGTTTGTCATGTAGTACTGCAATGTTTTACATCCTGCTTGTGGTCTCCTCTTTTTGTGTGTATTCAGTGTCGTTTCGCGTGTTTTGTGTGTACGGAGCCGCGTTCACCGGACATCCGCACGTCGCCATTGCGAGATGCGACACAGATATCACATTTATTATTCAACAAAAAACATGAATTAGTTAATTTAAAAATACTCGATTCTTTGTTTACGATATTCTCACGCCCGTTAAGAATAATATCAAGTTGTAATTTCCATTTATAAGCGGCGTATCCAATGTCTGAAGACGCAAGTTGTTAACACAGACGTAACATAAGTAATCGCCGGCCAGTCAGCGTAAAAATCGTAGATTCACAGCTTGGTAACACACAAAGATTGGCCGTAACAGGTAAGTACTTATTTCAAGTACACTCGTTTGTGTTTAGGCAAACGTTTAATGGTCGAATGACGTCACGTAATTACAAGCTATTTTTAAATTTTCCTAACAACAGCGGTCGGTCATTTTGCAATCTAGCTCTGGTACATTCGTCAACTCGTCGGTTCACATGAGGATGTCATTGAGTTGTTTACTGCACATCCCAGTAAACGATTCAATGACAATCCTCGCTTCAATACAATTGACATTTTGCTACAGGCTGCATTCTTTACCGCGTGTCGTCCGACTCTATGAATACAGAGTTAAAGTACGTTATATAACAAGGTAATTGACACTAACCAATAAGTTAATTGGTTATGTACTTTTGCTATATTCTTACTTATCTTATTAAACTAGAAAGAATTATCTTTCACTAAAATGAAATCACATAGATCCTTTTCTTTCTACTAGGTAGGTACTTGTTAGTTTATAAACAAGTAAATATTATCTTTGTATAATTATACCTATTATAATGTTTGAGCATTATAATGTTTCGCTTTCTTTTCTTTTCGTGTGGACTAACCACACGAAAAGAAAAAAAAACGACTGCCAAACTGTTGTCAAGAGTTGTTCATGTCGCCCGTAGGCCTCTGACATGGCTTAACGACTGCTGTCAATTTGGCAACAATCGGGACCGACTTTTTACGTGCCCTCCGAAGCACGGAAACGCTCAGATGAAATACCACTAAGCGGTCACCAATCTATAGACTGACCGCACCCAAAATTGCTTAACCTCGCTAATCGTTTACCGATCAGTGAGTGCAACTGGCTATGAGCGCCTAATGTTTCGCTCTCAAAGCATATTTTAATTCTACTGAAAAAGGAAGTAATTTTCCGTCTATAAGTAGGTAGGTATGTCCTTAAGTAGTTATCTCCAGTTGCTGAGTCTACAAGCCTGAAGCAATTTTAGTAAATTCAATACTAGTTATTCTAAGGCATGGTATAATAATATACTTTTACTTTAATAATAAAGGATTTATTCATAAAATAAAAATAACTGGAGCAGCGACACAATTTTTGTCGCATGTAATTTATTTATCCAACTCTAACTAACTTTATAAAAAAGTAATCAAACGCATAGCGTTGGCTGTAAAACTGCGTGTGTATGATAAACGTGATTTTTTTATATTCTAGTACTTCCCACTATCATTTTTAGCATTGCAGCATTTTGCTTCTGATGTGTCAGCATAAAGTTTAACGATGGAATTATTTAATATTGTCTTCTGTTTACGCGAATGTTATTTATTGAAATTAAACTACTATATACGGATTTTATCGCGTTGTTTATTTATCACTGCCTTACAAAATTTTGAAAATATTACTTGATTTTATTTTACTAATTTATAAGCTAATAATGGTGTAATTACTTTGAAATAACTACACTGGAACATTGAGACAATTACCATCTTAGTCTCCCCGTGACCATGGCTGCTGAAAAGCAACCGAAACGTCGGGGAAAGTGTAAACCAAAAATTAATAGATTTAATAGTTTAAATAATTTTATTAGCTTATAAATTAGTAAAATAAAATCAATAGTAGTAGTAGTGTAATATTTTAAAAATTTTGTAAGACAGTGATAAATAAACTACGCGATAAAATCCGTATATAGTAGTTTAATTTCAATGATGGAATTATTTTTCCTTGCTTCAGAACTTTCTTCCTTTAGAGCATAATTTTAAAAAGAACTCGTAGAAGATTTAGGGGATAATGTGGGTAATACAGTTCTATCGATTTCAAGATAAATACTTTCCAGGAATTGATATTCACGTAGCGATACACCACTAAGGCGTATAAATAGTGAATCGTTGAGCCATTAAACCAGTTGTTCCAGTAGCAGAATTGTATAATGTCGAATCTGAGAAAGTGCCTACAATAATGATTTTCCCCCGGTTCGCTTCGTTTGCTTTAAGATGTACTTATCTACATTACACGCATTTATTATTTAACAAGACAATATCACGCTGCTCTGGATTTAACAAGAGCTCTCTCTCTCTTGCCTTGCACTAAGAATTAATAATACTAAGTAAGCATCAAAAGTAGAGAGTGCTCGAGCGAATATGAAAGCACTTTGTGTAAATTCAAGTTTCTTGTGAAATTATTTGACAATGCTACTAAACGAGTAGTTTGGTAATTAAGGCATTAGTAGTAGTTGTTGTTGATAAACATGTAACGCAATGGACCGCCAGAGTTAGCTAACGTCTGATGTGTATTACGTGACTCTAAATTCGTATAATGTATGTACCTACCTAGTTAATTGCAGACGATTTTAGACATTTTGCAGTCAATTCAAAAATCTTAAAACGTGCCAGCCAGTGTAGATAACATAATTCCCATATTTTTTAAGAATTACGCATACGTGTATGTTGTTCAAGTAAGGAACACGGGAGAAGCCCGGATTCCACGTGATCCTCGCACCGGGCGTCACTTTAGAAATCCTCTAATAACTTTTGTTTGTAATCACATTTTAATGTGCTTTATCGTGTTTTGTGTGCTACAACTACCTATTAACTTAAAATATTATCCGTTAAAAAGTGGTATTGGTCTTTATCGACTTAAGGCTATTTACATAGTAAAGATCATGCAAAATTACAGTAAAATTAATAGGTACTAAACTAAAATAATTCGTACTGAATATTATTTTACTAGAATAGATTTTATAGAAATTACAAATACAATAATATTATCTTACGTTTAAATAGCACTAAAGTTTAACAGTTGTACTTTTATCGGTTACAAAATTATGTAATAATAGTGTTTTTAAAATTAGCAACGCGATATAATTCGTATAAAGTAGTTAATTTTAATTACAATTACATTGTTACGCAGAACAACATCAGTTTTGTTAAATCTTTCGATTCTGTTTATGTTGATTCTTCCATGTAAATATGTTTGCTTTAGTAACATCGACATAATAGCAGAGAATATTTAAAGCATATTTTAACATTATTGGTTGTTTTTCATGTCTGCTGTAGTTCGACATTTAAAGTCAGGATCTGGATTGAGTAATTAGTCATAGAAAAACTGCCTTAACGTGGCTCAAGGGTTGTCGGTAATGGCGTTATTAGTTGTGATGTCGCACGCTATGAGCTAGTGTTCCCATTCTACGAATAATAGTCACGAAACTGTACTTACTTTAAAACTTTTATATCCAGTATAATTTTATAGAATTCCCTATCGTTTCTACGAGGTGTTTAGAAACTGCCACGACACTGAGGACGGGAACTAAGTGCGCGTTTAACCTAAATTGTTTGATTGGTCATCAGGCGTGTCCTGCGGTCGCGGTGAGGCCTCGCCGTCGAACATGTACTGCTACTTCTCGTCTCTAGCCACTACGATATTGAGCATGAACGCCGAAACATTCACAATGTAGCTGTCATGTTGTCGATATTTGCAGAATACTGCAGTTTGATTCAACGTGTTTGATTTAATGAAAATGCTTTAAAGGTATCCACTATTTGATCTTAGAGAATTCAGCTACGACTGGTATCAGAGGTGGAGAAAGAGTAAAACGTTTAATCATCAGATTAAAAAACTGAACTGTGAGGCATCGATGGCGCAGAAAGTTGGTGCCCAGTACTGAAGAAGCTTGTATTCAAACTCGTTTGATTATAATCAGAATAATCCTCTATTAACTATAATATATTTATATACAATGTGTAATTTAAAGGTGTGGCAAAAGTGTGTTTATTAATGTGTATTTATATTAATTTATATTAATTACTTTATTTAACAATCTTAAATAAAGTAATTAATATAAATTAATATAAATACACATTAATAATAATAATTTGTTATACTAAAACGACATAGTAACATGTATGTTTAATACATTCTACGCAAACAATCATACGGTAAGATATATGATGGTTTAAATCAAATAAGATAACATTTTGATTCATTCTATGGAATGTTACTTTATCCATAAAATATCTGATATATTGTCAAAGATGGAGATTCGAAACCCCTTTGGAACAATTTCAATATAAGATATTTCTAGACAGCAATATAATTCTCGATGAATTTTGGCTATGCTTTTTTCAAAACACTCGAAGGAACTTGGTTGCCTGCAAGCGTTAGTCTACTGTAAATGTTTATCTGTTGATTTATTGGTCGCGTGATTGTCATTTTAAATGCATGTTCTCAGAACAATAACATAAAACATGTCTGGTTAACCTCGAGTCAAAGCTCTGCCCATGAACGAATAAGTTATTTGCATAAGCGAATTCATCGAACAGCCCAGTCATTATTTAACGAGGTTCGCCTAAAATGACAATACAACTAAATAACTTTGTAAATTACACACAATTATGTCTACACGCATGGATGGTAACATTGTAAATAATAGAGATAAATAGTTGGACAAATGCGAGTCATAGTTATAATGTTTTGCTGGCCGACACCTCTTATTTGATTACACCCTGTAGGGATTGATCGGTAATGTAAGCTTCAACCAACCACTACCTAAACAAGCGCTGCACTTGTTCGCGGAATATCTAAAATGGGCCCGTGTAGCTGTATCGCGGTGTTTCCTTATGAACGCTAAGACTAGTGGGCGGCGCGGCGGTAGCGCGTTTGCTAGTTTATGCTTCCCGAGACCAAAATAATTCACAATCGACGGCATTCGACGGCATCCGTTATTGAACGGTGAGTATTGGTGCCGGCATGTGTTATGAGTATGACGATGGAGCAACGAGCCGTAATTTAAAAATAACACGCGCTTTAATATCGGCATGTTTTGATAAAGAACAGGTATGTTTTCATGTTCCAGAGTCGTGTCGACTCGAGTTAGTATTCATAATAAAAGCGGTGGCATTTTTTATAAACGTCGCTTTGATGAAACAATAACTTCGCTTTTAAAGTTATTTCAAACATTCGAGTTATTTGCAAAATAGTTAGCGGAATGAACGGCATGTTGGGTTACAAGCGCGTGCTCCGTGCGCGGGATTTACGGCAGAGGCTCAGTCATCTCGGGCGGGTACCGTCCGAGTCGCCATCGGAAGTGGCGACCGGTCGCGGGCATTCCTCAAAGTCCTACCGACGAATGTGTACCATAGCGTACACAAATGTATGTCAGGGTTTGATACGATTACTATTTCATTCAAGTCTATCACGAGCGTATCCTTTATACGCCGAAGCATGTAGTTTACTGCGGATGCAGCGGTTAAATCAATTAAAAATGTATCAAGCGTGTACAAATAAGAACAGTTTGTGCCCATTAAAAAGGCACAGTTTAATTAAACAAGATACCATTCGATCTATATCTCGTGTCGACTCAGCCTGGACACGTGTGCGCGTGATCAATTTATTATTGCGTGACCTATCCGCCTTTGTTCCCTAACCGTGACATTCATAATCATTCGGAGAAAAATTATTCATTATTACTTTCTGTGTTTTGGCCTTATCTGTGATATAGATCGTTTAATTTCTGCTGATTAACTAATGATTTTCTAGTTTCATTAAAAACACGAATATGTTTTTCAATTACTTAGTTAAGCCGAAACATGGCGGGCTTCATCCACGAGTAAATACAATTTAATGCAGTTTTAATGTTTGGTGTGAAGCGGGCAGCCGATTAGCTTCAGCCTATACACAAATGGTCGCGTGTTGTTTGCATTGCAATATATAAATTGCTGTTCTAAGAGACAATGGCCTGTGGCAACTAGCAAAAAGATCTTCAATTTAAAGTCAATTTTTAAGTGGGACAAACATATTACTGAACCTTGATTACAATGTAATACCGCGTTTAAGTCTTATGCAAACATGCTTCAACTACTTATTATTTTTTTATTCATTTGAAGAGAAAGCTAGACTGACCGTCTGACTGGTAATCAGTCAGATTATCAGAGATAGAATACACTTACCTATCCACCGACAGAGTGGTAGGTTTCAGTAAGTTCAATGATGGGTGGCAGGAGACATTGTATATGGTTTTGTAATGGAAGCTATTTTGTGAAAGTGTATAAACAATTAAGGAATATATTTTGAGATATTATTTTCTATGGATAGATTATTCTAAATTATATTCGTTTCTATCTATGTGCTCTCTGTTATTTCAGCTATAAGGTCCTTTATAAACTACATTTAGTCGTCAATAAATAGAGATATAAACACTTTCTAATTTACAACATTAGTAATTGATTATATACTAAATATAGTATTAGACAGCTGGTTTTCATCGCAATAGTAATTATTTTAATTTAATTAAGACCTGTTGTCTAATATTATATTAGATAATTGATTTCGTCATATTATTTCGCAATTAGATAAGAATTAATATCCTAAGTCAGTATATAGAATATCCACACTGTCAAAATATCATCATAAATATATTAGTGTCTCGGTTGATAGCGATAGTGAATGCGACTGCCGTGTATGCGGTCTTGGGTTCATTTTTGGCTTGAGTAGTGTTATTGAGATGTTCTATAAAAAAAAACTAAGTAGCAGCACTGACTATTAGAACTGTGTCCGGTAAACAGTAATAGTTTCGTCCCCTATTACATGTGACTTAAAATCATAGATGCCAACATGTAAGTTTAATGCACCTTACACGATTTAATAAAACATAGAGTTATGTAGGTACAACATTGTATTCTCCCGTTTCTAAAAACCGTAGCTGTTTATGCAAACAGTAGGTAATATATAATGCTATTATTGCTTTTCATAGGTAAGTAAATTTGATATGTTGCCGCGTACGACGTACGTAACAAGCAAATCTTTAAGTCCCTACAGGAGTTATTGTAATTTCAGTTCACTTACAGAACGCAAGTCCAGGGATCAATCGGCCATGAACCAAGTTTAGACAATGTGTTAGCGATATATTGCTAGACTAAAGATTTTGACGGATCCGCGACGTTTTCATCGAGAAGAGCAGTAAAACGGGTGATCCTTAACGCAACAATAGATTTTATTATCATCCGCTTGGTCTATTTATGATTGCAAGTTCTTTTACAAAGTCCTTTTTATAAAACGCTGTGTGATGATGTATTTAATCATTTGCAATTGCAAATTAAAGTCTAGCTTTCTTATATATTTTACTGGTAACACTTTTCATGAAGTTGGTCTGTAGTTGTAGCTATTCCAAACATTTTAATCAACGAAACATATTTAAAGTGTAACTGTCTACTTAATTCTATAATTCTGTGTGATTCTAACTAATTAACTTATTGCCGACCTAAATGGGAAGTTTTAATGTAATTAGAAATGTTTTACATTAGTGATGTGAGAAAACACATAACTAGAAATGCGCACGCGTGGTGACGAGATTTGCAAATTTTTACGACAACTCAGTGTCATAATCAGTGATCGGAGTAGGTAGATTGAAATGGGGTCATTGATCCGAAACGTATATATTAATATGGACATTCCTCCGGAATTGGTGGATTATTAAAAAAAAACCGGAACTTATGTAGGAATTTTATTCTGCCAGAGTGGAAGGAGTCATTTGATGATTTGCCATCCTCAAAAAAAGGTAGGAGTTGTAATAAAATGAGCAATATTATTCTTTATTATTCTTCATATTTTTTTTAACGGCACACAGTCACGATTTGACAAAACCCAACGACCAATCAGAACAAAGGATCATGGGTGGTACAATAACCGGTTATCAGAACAATGCGTACGCCCGCCGACGACATGCCAGGTAGCTCACTCGTTTACTTCGGTTCGTAGAGTGCGCATCTTTGTTTGTTACTGTGTTGTGAAAACGTTACTTGACCCTGGCTTGTGTACATACTGACTTCTGGAATCTGCTCTAAACCACGATTTGGCTCGAATATACGGACTCAGATTTTTCACTATTGAATTGGATCTACATATTTAAACCAAGCTTTGGTAAGTAATATTTTACTAGTTACAAGGAGTATAAAGCATGTTTGGATGTACTATAAGAATATTTTTAGTATTGTGTTTGTTCGCTTAACCTGCTGAACATACCATGAGTCTTAATATTGTTAAATGTTTAATAGAGTATGAACCAGTGAGCTTAGTGCGAAACAAAATTATGATATTCTAGTAATGTAGTCGCAATTCAGCTAACTCCACTATTAACCGACATTTTACTGGAATCCGTATATAATTTGAATGCCCTGTGTCCTCTTGCAATGTATTGGTAAAATAAATTACTATAGGCCTTATCTACTTCTCTACAAAATATTCTACGTAACAAGCCCTTTCATTTGATATATATATATATTGATGGAATTGTAAAAAAAAATAAATTGTCCGCCATCTTGTAGCGGCAGCCATTTTGGATTGACAGGAAGAGGGTGAAATTTTAATGACTAAATTTGATCCACGAAAAATAAAACAAACGGAGTAAGCTAAATAAACTAAATAAAATGTAATTTTTTCATGTCTTTGTTTTAGGTGATATATACGAGGTTCCATCTCTAAAACAAAGTTCAGATATGGCAAACGTCAAGGCTGAAACTGTAGAAAAATGGATATCCGGTCATCCCGAACTACTTTACGATCACGCTAGTGGTACAATATACTGTTCAAAATGTGAAAGCCATTTGAAAACCATAAATAAAGGAAACGTTAAAAGACATATCGAAGGAGCAGTACACCAGGGAAAGTTTAAGCGGCCCGAAGAGGAATTTTATTTCGATCTTATAAAATTTCTCATTTTGTGCAATATTCCGTGGTCTCAGATGAAAAATACTACTTTTCAAGATTTCTTTAAAAGATATATGTGTAGTACCTGTTGTTGTACGTGTACTAATCGTACTCTGCCAGATGAATCACAGTTACGGAAAGTTTACTTGGACAAGTTTTTTAAGAATAAAATCAATTCGATTCGGCAAAATTATAAAAATGAGAAACTATGGATATCATTAGATGAAACGACAGACTTTTTAGGTCGCTATATAGTCCATTTTTTAATAAAACCATTACATCCTAGCAATTTGACTAGACCTTATTTGGTAGCATGTAAAATGCTAACTGTTGTTAATGGACAAACAATCACGAAATTTGTGTTAGAATGTTTGGAAAACTTTTGGGAAGATTCTTTTGAATCGAAGGTAGGTAACATTCTTGTCCTCTGCACTGATAGCGTTGCATATATGCTGTCTGCAGGACGAAATTTAAAACAATACTTACCTGAAATGAAGCACGTAACATGTTTGGCGCACTCTCTTCATCGCGTATCTGAGCAAATTAGGTTAGAATATCACGATGTTAACATTTTAATAGCAAATGTTAAAAAGGTATTTTTGAAAGCCCCAAGTAGAGTCAAAATTTTAAAAGAAAAATATCCAGATTTGCCGCTACCTCCCCAACCAGTTGTTACAAGATGGGGCACTTGGTTAGAGGCAGCATTTTATTACGCTCAAAACTTTGAAAAAATAAAAGAAGTATTATCTTGTTTAAGCAGCTCTGATGCGGTATCTATTCGAGAGGCAAAAAATATTATAGAAAAAGAAAATTTAAAAGAAGATTTAAATTACATTAAAGACAATTATTTTATAATTCATTTGTCTTTAAAAGAATTGCAAAAGCATAATTTATCGTTGACAGATTCACTTTTAGCATTTGACAACGTCAGAGATGCTATAAATCAGTGCAATTCAGAAAATATAAAATATAAAATAGAACGTGTTATGGAACGAAACCCAGATTTAGACACACTTAGAGAATATAGTGAGGCCATTGAAAAAAATGAAGCACATAATTTAATACCTTTTTTAAAATTTGCTCCTTTGACATCGTCAGATGTAGAACGGTCTTTTTCCATTTATAAATGGACTTTAGATGTTAAAAGAAATAGGTTGAAAATAGAAAATATAGAGAAACTCATAGTTATATATTTTAATTGTAAAGATCAGGATTACCAGGATGCTGACATTGTAATCGATGAAGATTAAAAATGTGAATAAATGTAAAATGTACATATTTAACAATAAACAATCTTGATTTTTATCTTTTTCTTTATTCTACCCCTTTTTTTTGGTCCTAAAATCTGACTAAAATCAACCTGTTCCTTCGTATGCCCTTTACGTTTCAGAGTCGTGGTGCATCCTTAGAACAGTCTCACGACCCCAGCAGGCATTGGCCCTCTATGGGGCCCCGTCATTTATTCTACCCTTAATGCAAATTACCATGACCCCTAAGAAAATATTTAAATTTATGTGCAACAATTTATGTCTATCTATAAAAGTTCTAGCCATAAAAGGCTAAAAATAAAAATTAAAGCTTCGATCGGAATTCGATTGTTTTTATTATTCAACAGATAAATAATGAATTAATTTAGTTTTGATACCTTCCTTTAAATTTTGAATTGAGTAGGAATAATATCACTACCAACATTAACAATATTTAATTGAATCCGGAAATACCGGAATTACTTTCCGGGAAAATGGCTTATCCATGTTATTCTTTCTGTGTGCATTTATGATACAAGTACCAAAAATCAATCTACCTACTCCGATCACTGGTCATAATAGATATAGGAGTGACATAATCGTAACGAGAGAACTAAAAGTGTCTGGAATTTGTTCACGTTGTTATTGAATGAGAACGACGCGACGGTAGCTTCGTCGACTGGCGGCACAAATTGTTGATTACAAAAGAGCAGCAATTGAGACGTCAGAGACGCAGGAAGCGAACAGATTGAAACTTATGTCTGCATTGCAACTCGGCCAATCACTACTCATCTAGTTTATAAGTAGATTGTTTAAGAACCGGCTCGTTATAAATAACTACCCAGAAACAATGCGACGCAGTATTGCGTTACGAGAGTTATTCCATCTCGAAGAACACGTCGTTATTACCAAATATTTGAACTAACAATGATATCAAATAATAATCATATCTGGAGAGAAAGTTTTATCCTATATACAAGTTGTTGGTATGGTTCATTTCCGGCGCTCCATTGTTTGCAAATGACTCACTAACTATTGTTACATCAATAAATGTTTTTGTGAATAATCCTTGTCGTACTGTCGCGCTCGTATCAAAAGTCAAGGATTGTTGTGAGAATGGTTTTATGGAAGGTTGGAAAGCGCGCTTGTAGGCAGATGGGAGAAAGCGTGGTCGAAGGTCGCGGCCGCTGCCCGCGGGCCTCTGTCACCCGGTTACAACTAACCGCTGATACAACGATCTTCTTAGAAATAGATAAAATCTTAGTACACAAGTTTAGTAAAAAAAACTGCACGCTGTGCTTCGTCATCGCTAACAATTAAATTCTAATGGTTACGTTACATGTGACAGGCTTTATTTACACAAAGATAAAATGAGATATCTCTTGGCACGAATAAAACAAAATTAACAACATCAACAAAATTTTCTTAAATATTTACGAGAAGCCTTGTATGTTCACGTTTTGATGTGCTATCAATCAACTAAACAGCTAAGAATTTAGTTAGTCGACGGGCGGGCGCATCTATTGATATTCATTTACCGAGCGGATGCGATTGCTAGAGATGAGTTTATTTTATGTGCAAGTTGCGCCTATGTAATTCATTAGCGGGGTGCAACGTCGCGCAAATTGGTCGACGCAGTTGCCAACGACCGGACGAATCTCATTAACAGCCCAGATTGATAGCCCCTGGAAAATGCTTTAAATTATTTCATGCTACATTAATATTGAATATGCCATCGTCCACGGTATAAGATACTAAGATCATTATTACAGTAGGTATCCAGATGTGTCTCCTCACTTAATGGTTTTTATTCTTAAAAGAAACGTGATAGTGTTGGATAGTCGGATTACGGAATTTGTTAGAAGTTTGTTATGTGATTTTTAATGGAACTATATAATCGTAAAACATAGATTGTATTCATGTATAATATCAATGTTTAATTTGATTTAGTGAATATTTCAACATAGATAGCTAATTTAATTTGTTATATTCGAAACCTTAAATTATCACGGTTAGTATAAATAGAAATTATCTAAGTACATACGTTTCGCACATTAATTATTATGTTATGAAATGCAGTTATGTTTGCGAACATTACTATAGTTTCAGTGTGCGTGATAACATCAGGAGCGCTTGAAACGGGTGGTAAGATTGTAAGAACGGGTCTCGGTCACGTACCGCTTTGTAATTTGTAAGTAATTGTGCCACAGTTTGTCAAACATGATGTAGCCCAAGGGCCCGAACAAGCTCATAATAGTACATCAAATGTATCCGAACCTAATTTAAATAGATAGGTAACGGTTTGTTGCGCAATGGGACATCGACCCGCGTCCGGAGTGAAGTCCATTTGATCACTTATGCATCAAACGCGTTCCGACACTCTCCCCGCGCCCTGGCACCATAACGCCGTCGTACCACCATACTACCAAACTTAATAACGCTTTAATAGCCTCAGTCAAGCTCAAAAACGTTTTAAATTTAATAGTCGGTTTGTGCCATACAACCGACGTGTATATCAATCATATCACGCTTTGATTTACATTTTTTGTCATTAACACAAAAGTATCGCTCTGGTTCTTCAAAAAGATAAGTTTTATGTTGTATTTTGAAAATAAATTGATTTATAAAACGCATTAAAAAGAGTACCTAAATCAGACATGATTTGTAGACGGGCGTTAATTACATCGCTCACTTGACATATGGCGACAAGTAGGGAAAAATAGTGTGCAAAAAGGTTAGTAAGCTTTTTGAAATCGTTTGGCCATCGTAACGAGGTTTTTCTTTGACAAACTTGTAAGTTGGCAACTAGGCGCGAAGCTTGGTCTAAAAAGGTGTGCAGAGAAAAAATACTTCTACAAAGTGGCTGTTGAAAAGGGACCTACCGCATTATGGACATACCAAAGGCATAACTAAGTACCTTACTTCTCTAAGGTTAATTGATGGCTTACAGTTTGTGAATGCGTGTAAGAATGCTGCCCTTGCAGATTTAATGCTGTTTGTGTTACAATAAATTGTTTATCCTTGTCTGTCAGTTTAGGCTCTTATTTGTCGTACTCTTTACAAATTCCAGACTGTAATTTAATCCATAAAACGACTAAAAGCGCATAGTTAGTTACAATTATTCGACAACTCTGCCATTATAACATGAATCAGTTTATGTTTATGTTTGTACTAAAAATTAATGTTACTAACATTCTCTATACATTATTAAGTTCTTAGTGAGTATAAACTTTGTTCTTCTGACGTATTTGAAGAAGATTGCTTTCAATGATTCACACCTAGGTGCTAGAAGCCTTTGATGTTACATGTAAAATGTCAAGGATCTCGACATGGTACGTGTTATTTAAACTCAACGTCAATAATATTATTCGTATAGTTTTACTCTTAAGAAATACGCTAGACGTTCGCAGGATGCATATAAACATGTGTGTTATTTATAGCTGCAGAGTGAGGAGAGACGCAGAGAGCGTGTCTGGTGCCACTTCCCTCCTCTCCGGATCACTGCGCAGGATCGTCCGTTGACTTAGTATCCTGGCTGGATTGAACTTTGTACGGGGTCAATTGCATTAAACTTACATGAACTCTAACATAACATACATTAGCCGTATTAAATACCAGCGCTTTACATGCACAGTACAATTAGTAAAGTTGAATTTACAGAGGCGTGCTAAATTAAATTTCAACATTTTGTGGCAGCTACCAACACAGCGCAGATCAATGCCGACATAAGTCGATTATTCAACCAGATCCCGCGGGAAATAATATTAATGTGGACATGGCGGCTTTTTCACGCACGTACCCAACAAATGGACTCGGAATTTTGTAGAGATGCGTGAGGTCACGCCGCGCACGACCACTTCGTTTCTTTACACAGACGCATCATGTAAAAACTCATTCATCATTCAACGTATTACACTACAGCAAAAACCTATCACTTCAGCCTTCTTCTTTTCTTTTTAAAACATATAACCTACTTTCTTCGATGGACAAAACGTCGTTAGTGATGCGACGTACCTATTTCAATAGTCTCCGTATTGGTGGTTTCAGCATACGTAATTATAATATAGACTTACGTTTGCATCACCCCGCGGGTATGGTTACGGTATATTTTTATTGCATACCCTCATAATACTCATAAATAAATGAAGAGTGAATAATTTTATATCGACTATTTCAATATCTATTATGATGATTGGCTGATTAGCCAATATGATCATAATGGACATCCATGCTATCCTACCTTAATTACTAATCTACTTTATGTAAGGTGAACATTTTAGGGGTTTTAAAATTGTTTTTGTAAACACAAACCCATGATAAACACGTGTTGTAGGTTACCATTAATTATTTTTATTGTCTCGGATTGCGACGTTTTGGTCATAATTTGATAAAAATATATCTTGTTTAGTTATTCGAAAACATACAACATTTGCTGCAGGGCCTATAAAAACATTTATTTAATCTCAATAAATAAGCTTACCTCGGCATCGTGTACGAAAATTATAATGGTACAAAATTTTGCTTGGCTATCAATAATAAAACCTTGTTATCTGTAATTGACTCTTCTTGATGGATTTAGAGGACAAGCTCAGTCGAAAAAGCTCTAAGAAGCGTCACGTTGTAAGAAATGTCATCAATCAAGGGCTACAAAAAGAAAGAATCCGCATCGGGAGACAACATCTCCAGCAAACTTTGTAAAAAATGAAACATTTTTTTACCTCCCGTTGTCACAGGCAATTGAAATATAACTGAGATGTTACGATGATAAAATTAAATTAAGAATTGTGGACAAAGAAAAAGGTTTAAGTAGGTATTGTTATTTAGCTTTGTCGAGTAATTTTAAAACTCATGATACGCTTTATATCTGTAGGTTAGGTACCTACTAATATTTACGTACTATGGCTGTCGTGCGACAGCCAAGGTGTTTGGTAGAATTCTTGTGTTAACCTTTTACTAACATTGATATAAAAATTGTGTAGTTAAATATTCCAAAGTGCTTCATCTCCCACAGAGCATATCGCAACGTATACATGTATTTAATGTGCTTCGTTAGAACTACAAAATTGTGAAACTTGATCGACGCGACGGTAGAATGCCACTCCTTCATATCCAATTCGATGTAAAATAACAACGTATTTATATTTATAAATTCATTAATTAGCGTGTGTTACAAGAACTCGCGAAGGTTATGCAATTATTGACAGTGAGCATGCAAGCTGTGTCGAGTGAGTGTCGTATTTATCATACAGTATACACGCAGCCGACTACGTGATAGTTCGCAATACGACTTGCGGTTGTACTCAATGTGCCATTGCACGTGAGAAATGTGATCAGAATAAATAATAATAGTACATACGCACACAACGGTCGTCGCTGCAATTTAGATACCTAAGTGGTACATAGCCACAACGGACTTTGCAGTTTAAAAGAACTATTGTAATTATATTCGGAACTTTAAAGTTGCTCTTAAGTATCTAATAATATATGACACAGAAAGTACCTGTTTGTCAGCTAAAAGTGCTGGCAGCTTGACCATATCAGCCCTTCATGTATCATGTACGTTTAAAGAACACGAAAAACTGCGTTCGAAAGATTATGTCACTGTCTATACTAGACATATTTTCAAATATTATTTGACAATGTGTTGAGGTAACATTTTGCAGTCTTCTCCTGAAAACTTCTTGATAATTACCATAGATAAGACACTATATACTGAGATAAATACTCTTGCAAATATTTTCGACAAATTCTTATCCCTCTAAACGGCTTCTCTAACCAATCTGTCCGACGTGCAAAATCAAGTTATGGAGCAATATTTTCAATTTGTTTAAAATAAAGTCAGAAATTAATCCATTACATAGGCCCAACTAAATGAAGGGCCATGACGTTGGTATCGGCCATTCCGGTGGGACTTGCTCCATTTGTTATTATATTATTCATAATATATTATATATATAAATGGCATCACACCCGCTATCGCTGTGCAATAAGGACAGCGCCCGCGTCAGCTCAAGAGTCATGTCAGTAGTCGCTTTCATCTATTTTATCTTCAAATTGAAGCTCTCGTTGTCATTTGGCCAAAATTTGTAAGCTCAGGGTACTCAATGCTCGATTTTATTTTTCGATACTATTATTGATCTGTACTTATATATATTTCTAGTACTTATAATCCTTTACATTTTTGATAAAATTAAGTCTGCAAGGACTTGGTGATAAAGCTCACAAAATATTAATATGTATTAGCTGATTACGTCAGATCATTCATATCAGACGTGAGAGTACTCTAAAAGACGCCTCTATCTAAAATTCTGGAAGTCAAAGAAGCGCGAACTGTGTTCATCAAACGTAAACAAGCCGGTCTATTTTCGTTTACCTAATCTCCGGTACGGCGGCTTAACCCTTTATAGGGCTGTCAACTGATCGAAATGGTTTCGACACCTGTTTACTTATGTATATTTTCAGCTCAACGAATTTATGTAATTCTCTGTCAGATCTATAAATCATCAGAAATAGAAAAGAAGCTCCGAGGAGTGGTTGTTTCGATTGTTTGTTTTATTATTTTTATAAGGTTCCATAAATAGATACCTATAAACATTTGCAATGTAAACATTGAGCTCTTTATTCCCATATTTAGTATAAGGTAATTTTTATGTCATAAAAAACGAATATGGTACAGATATAGCAGACGACTATGATTGGAGCAAAATATTATACATCTAAGTTAATATTAGTCCTTTTTTAGTTTTAATTGAATGTAACAAGTTTGTGTTTCGTGGAATCAAATTACAATAGTGCCGCTCCAATAGAAGAAAGTATCTGCCACTGCCGGCGCGTGGTATGTTCCTAAAAGATATTTTGTCACCGTAAAGCCAAACAAAGGCTTAAAATAATAAAAAGCGAACATGCTTCTGTAACGAATTTATGAGTACCTTTATTAGATTATGTTTGCAACCCTATCCCGGCTAGAGAGCGTGTGCCCGAGGCACTGTGTCGGACGTGAATGGCGTAAAGAGAGAGCAGAGCCAAGCCGCCGCACCGCTTGCGAATGAAGACGCTCCTATACTTGCATCACTGCCTTTTTTGCATAATACTGGCTTTATTGCCACCGCGTTGAATGTCAAATGGTACACCAAATCTATTGACATACGATTGCAAATAAACAATTATTGCTAAGGATTATGCGCTATCGACTGGAAATAAAATATGCACCAGCGTGCCACTTTTCTAGGTAATAGGATAATAGACATTTACAATCGAACAAAACAATATTTAAATTAATTATGTCTTCGTCGAATTTTTTACAGTGATATTTTAATTGTCTTAGGTAAATAACGATTAGCTTATTTGCATATTAATAATAGCTGTAGTTAAGAAAACAAAAAATCAAATGACCATAACGATTCTATACAGGTTTGTGTGTGATCTTAAGCTTTATTTGTAAAGTCAATATTGTGACTTATGTTTTAGTTTTGAGCCTTCGTGGAAACCTCGAGTTCCTGGAGATTGGTGTTTACTTAAACATGGGGTGGTGCGGTTTATAAACAACGGACTGTGCAAATAAGCTTTATGTAAATACGAAACATAAGAGGTACTCGCTTCAATTCTGTTAAGAATATAACATTAACGTCGTACCAAAGCTTTTGTTTATGGGACACCAAATTCAACTACGTTGAATGCTATATTGTTCCACACACCATGGGGATCGGCAAACCCCTGTGGAGTCACTCACTTCATATTTTATTTCCAACACGTAATGGTCACCGTTTTGATAACTTATTGACGATCATTTTAATCAATATCGGCATTACTGTAATTTAACGGTTAAATTTGTTGGTATAACATATTAATTCATTATTAGCTTGAATTACATTGTTATTAAATGCAAATGTATGTTGTAAAATAGTAAGTGGATTCGCTAGTTAAGTACTCTAATAAAATGTACAAGAAATATATGTATTATATGCTAACTGGACTTTACTTTGTTCTATTGTTAGTTTGTGGTTGTTGTATCATTTTTACTTAGCATTAGTATCTAAGTACCTATATTAATAATGAACTTAGTAGGTATGAGTTTAAAAATTTTGAAGTAATTTTAAGGAAGATAACTTTGTAAACTGTTACGATATAGGTACCCGATTCAAAGACAGAATTACAACTGTTATCAACATTACATCTGTCATCAACATTCAACCTTCATAAAAAGTTACACTAACTGACACACTCGAGAGATTTTAACGATTACTCGTGGCTTCTTACTTACGATTTTACATAGGAAACCTTCACTAAAGTGTAATTTAAGTAATAATTAAATGTCTTTGAGAGCGGCAGAAACTCTGAAAATATTCCGTCACATATCTACGCGTAATGTTTATTCTTACATGAGCAGAGTGAGCCCGCTCGCTTCTTTAGACATAAGTGGCTGTCATTCCCAACTTCGTTTGCGTTTATTAAATATGTAGTCTTCACCATCATGGTCCAAGCCACCTCGATAAAATTTTAACAAAGTCTATTCAGCGGTTCCAGCTTGATTGAGTAACAGACATTAAAACTTTTACATTTATAATATCAATAGGGTAACTCTGAGATGCCTGACATTATACATGTAAAGGTAAAATTCTTTATAAACATTATTAATTTTGAATATAAACCGAAGAGTACTGTAACAGCGAACTATTTGTGAAATTGTAAAGACAGAGAGAATTATAAAGACAGAGAGAATTAAATTCCTGTCCATTTGATTTTAATCTATTTTATATTACGAGTATTTGTACACTGTTCATTCAGTAGAATACTATGTGCCATATATTATGTAACTCCAACAAATCTGACAATATTCTGACAAATAAATGTTATTATTATTATTTGTTTCTCTTTCACAGATATTTCCCTAATACATTAGGAAAATATCCGGCCCTTTGGGAGGCTTACACGGAGACATGGGTCCAACGTGAAGAGGCCCTTCGAGAGTTTTAATCAAAGGTGGTGTGGAACCCCTACAGCGGCTCTAGCCGCAGCAGGCGTAGGACTATTGTTACGTATGGATTCTAATATATGGGTTATGGGTATGGCTGTTTGATGTACTGGTATATTGGTAACTATGGATGATAAAACGGCGTCTGCCCTGAATACTCTAATAGCATCAATCGAATGGACAAACGGTGACTCGCGTACTCACTAGATGGGCCCCCTGAATAGCTACGATAGGCATGCAAGCCAGCAGCAGAGGGCAACACCGGTGCGAGTGGCTAGGGGTGTCGAGTGGTGCGGCGCCGGTTTCACCATCACGGGTCTCGTGACAACGGAGACCCTAGCCGAGTTTCCCCGTAATTATGCCCTTGAAAATGACACTTCCACTCCCAAGCATGTAGCTCTAGCAGCCTCCCTCTGACCGGCTGATCAAGGCAAGCCAGAGCTGAAAGTCCTACGGGCGCTCTTGAAGTTATATCCCAGCTAACCAGTAACGGCACGCTGAGGACGAGGCCCTTACCGACTCTCGGAAGCATTCAGGACCACAGTGTCGTCACTCACATTTAGCTCACCACAAGCGGTTTGTGCGATTTTATTTAACCTGGTGATTTTTGTTTATATCACAAGGCATAGGTGGTAGTTTAAAAGCTAGTGTACAGTGCCCTCCGATATCGCGTTAGTCTCATGATGAAATAACGACTGTCCCAGAGGGGTTTATGATTATTATTATTATTATAACATTTGACCTTAACTGTCCGTATAATAAAGCCTCACCTGATATTAACACTAAGAGTTTCATAACTTTGTACAAATAATGATTGTTAATTCTATATCTGTCGACCTTTGTATCTACATTACGATATAGTCATATCACATAGTGAAACATAATAAGAAGGTACATAAATTAACGTCAGAGGAAAACTATTGTGTTAGAATGAAACAATAGACTATGTGAATAGACGTAAATGGATCAGTAAAAGAGCAAATTATCGGGCAACAATCGAGGAGTGATATAGTGTCGGTGACTCACGAGCCAAAGTATACTGACTCACGGACGGCGCTAACAGATATTCTGGGAATAGCAAATAACCTTGACAATCGCAAGCAGATTGTTCACCGACCCATGTCTCGACAATACTGACGTTCGTGTCCGAGAAGCACTCGTACGTAAGTGAATGTGCTCTAATTTCCTTAATACCTTAAGGCATAAAGCTGCTGATATTACGTATGTTAATATGTTCCAAGAATCTGTTATATCTCTTACGTGAAATAAATAATTGATCGACCTGTAAGATAAATAAAGAGGAATATTCGACTGACGTATTATTAAAATGATTCGAATTTTAAAAATGAGTTATAACAAATGTAAAAAAATAGATAAAATACAAATCTTAACATCTCAAATTGATAATGTTAAATAAAATCTGTAATAAATCTTATTCGATATCTTATTTTGAAGAGCATAAATCTAGTCCATTGTACATGTGTCACGGGCAATCTCGGCGTTATAACCACCAACATTTAGCGAATAGTGCGGGTCCCGATCGCGGGATCGGTATCGTATCGCTACTTGCGGGGATCGAATGCGTCAGTTGTTCGATTCCATCGAATAAAGATAAATGGGTCTATGAGTGCGGGCTAGAAGGGTGTGGGGAATATGAGGGAGCGGGGCCACAGGGGCATGAGGCTAATTGGCTGTCAGCTATGAGTTCGGTTGTAGTCGGCTCTCGCTGCACGTTGAGTGGCATAGACGGTTTACTGACGCCCCGGGCTATCCTCGTGACATACACGGCGAAAACAAAACAATGACGCCTGATTGGATTGGTTAGGGAATAGCTGAAGCACATCTCCTACATAGATAATTACGTAGCACCGACACTCGACCATAAGTTCGCTACGTGATAATCAGATTAACACTGTCGACCAATCTTATTACTTATTTACCTGTAGCATCAGATTTTCTATCAAATTAGGATCGTTGCTCTTATGTTTCAAGCGCCAATGGCAATATGTTAATCATGAGATAATTTAAATCAGAGACTGATTGTTAAATTTTGGCAGAAATTTGCTTTGACAGAAAGCACTGTTTGTAATTTTTTTAGTTTATGAAGTACATAAGTGTCGTGTATATATGTATTACCTATAATAAGAACATGGCTACATAAACAAAACGTTTGAAAATGTATAAAGTACGTGATCAGGAACGGTAAGAGGCACATAGCTTACAAGACATTTAAGTCAACCGTTATCCTTAACACTTTTTCGGCCACACTAAGGGATTTTTACAAATAAAAATATATTACGGGTACATAAATGAAACTGTACGACAATGTTGGCTTATTGAAAGAGCGACACACATTTAGAATAGAGGTGAATGTAAGAGAGAGAAGAGGTCAAGTTACAACGGACATGATGCTCCGCCGCCGCTAGGCGCTCGTCGCGGCAGGCAGGTGGAGCCCTCATTAGCATTAAAACTTATTAACGGGACAGTCCGGCTTTTATATACCCACCAAACCTGTATCTGCCCAATAAACTTGAACTCGGCGGCAGTAACTTGAAATTAAATTCTGTATCGTTTGATTAGACACACAATGTTTACTTATTACTCTAGTGTTAATTTTCTTTATTTTAATCGATTGCTGCGTCTACTTAAATCAATGACATCCGTTTGAATTGAACTGTTGTCTCTTGGAATTTGTTTTGTTTAGTTTCGTAACTATGTAACTATAATAAATTCAAGGTTCACTGAGTCCATTTGCCAAGGCTTAGTTAACAGCTCACACAGAACGACAAAAACGCGTCTTCGTTTTTCGCTTGACTTGCCAAGGTGGGTTTTATTTATTAAACATTGCTATTCAATCCGCGGATTTTAATTAAATCATTTACAACAGACAATCGTTTGGCAAATAGGAATAAATGAAGTTTATTTCCGATTTCAAATGTCTCAGATCTTTATTTATAGGGCCCTATTAACGGGAACACATTTAGCCTTTATAAAGAGAAAAAACGCAATTCCGCATTCACGACCGCAGCACAACAGAGAGACTCACATAAATCTGCAGAGACATACAAAGCTGGCGAGGAGAGTCCCGGACAAAGTAATGAACTAATTACATTAGTCTCAGGATGGTCGCAAGAGATGCGGCTGAAATGGCTAAACCGACCGACTATTAATGGTGTGATGCTCCGGGAATAATGAAGATTGCGCTCACAATGCCGCCGAAATACTAACATACATCATACTGGACCGAATATGTGCCTAAATAATATGCACATGGCCGGCAAATTAACTTTTATCAATTTAGAACAACAACAACAACAATACGATGACGACTTGTATGTACACTTATACCTAGTAAAAAGACGTTCATGTGCTTTACAATTCCCTCCGAGTGTTGAAACATTTCCATACCATATAAGTGAGATTACAACTTCATATACAGCAATTACCATTTTTCGATTGCACACGTGACTTTGTGATTTGGTGCCTCAGTGACAGGTACGAATGATTTTTGAACCCAATTTTAAGCAATCGACAAAATCGTTTGTAGATTCGTCTTGAGTCATTCGGTTATTAACGCGCACCAATTAATTTATCATTGCAGTTTCAAAATTAACCGTAGAAAAAAGTTAGATAATGACGTCAATTTAATAACAATGAAGATTTTAAATAAATGAAGAAATTAACTATACAGGTGTCCGGTAATTAATGGATAACCTTGAAATGTCTTATAGTAGAACTGAAGGGCGTTCAGAAAAAAGGAAAAAATAAAAATTAAAAAAGTTATATATATATATTAAAAAGTGCAAGCTATATTAGCATAGCATACTTTTGACTGTCTATCTATTAGCATAATTAGTGTTTAATAATAAAACAACAAAACACCAATGGATTTCATTCATTTATGGTCGTAGTATACAAGAAAGTTATACATGGTAATTAAAAAAAAAACACATATCTCAGGTAGTAGTTAGGATAGATTTTTTTTCATATATTTTTCTGAACGGCCGTCAGTTCCACTATAAGACATTTCCAGGTTATCCATTAATTACCGGACACCCTGTATACGACATTTCGTTGTAATTAATATAGAAACTGTTCGTGCTGGCTATATGGTTGCTATTGATTTGATGCAGAACGCCATCGCTCCACCGCAACATGCGGAAGCCGGTACCGCGGTGCGTCCGTTAGGCCAGTTCAGGAATAGACGTTCTTGTGGCTGCAGCCTGTGTTAGACCGCACGCCCGCTCGCTATCGTGACTGTTAAAGGTCTTCAAAAGCAATGCTGTGCACGCAACCACATTAAAGAAAATGCACATGAACAACATCAAAATGGAAATATAAAGTCCCGCTAATGCAAACTTCTCTGAGGCAACTTTGTGCAAAGTTTTTGCACTTATTAATCAGCTCCGCACTTATTATTTTAGGCATCGACAAGTAGCGTGTCCGCTTCAAGTTTCTTTTGTTTCTCATTTTATATTTGAAGTACAGTAATATATTATATACATACAATTTATTTTATTATAAATAATTGAAAATAATAATAGTCGGTAATAATTAATAATTATTTTGATTAGCTTTAGCGTAGTCATTAAGGAAGTTCTTAATATTCGCGTAAATGGTCAATCGCACTTAAAACAGGTAACATATCCGAATTTGTATATTCCAAACTAGACTCCATTTTATTATTCGCAGTGATTCGGCAATTATCAATTAATGAATCGTAGATATTTTTTGCAGAAACCCATAGATTTTTTTGAGTTGTCTTCCAAAAAACATTTTTAGAACCGAATGGAATAATAATGCTGAATAAATTATGTTTAATGGCGAGTGGGTTTGTTTTTTTACGGCGACCGGCCGGTGTCGAGCTGAGTGTTCTTTTTTGTACGTAATCAATTTTAGATTTGGAGTGGAGTCGTGACCTGAGCGCGTGAGCCTTGCAAGCTTCCGCGCAATTGGCCTGTAACTGAACGAATAAGCTGTGTTACGGTTGGACGGAGTTGTAAGCCTTAACTGAATATGCTAATAAGTACATAGTACCAAGGAGAACAATTCTAAAATATATTATATTACATTTCTTTTTCGCGGCTTATTCTTATAATCATAAATAAAAATATCATGTAATATGAGATCATAATAAATATTGAGTATTAAAATGTGAATTATAATATTTATTTAACATTTCAGTTGTTTGTTTTAAATTTGGTTTGTTGATGCCAAAAATACATGTGCTCGTGAAACAAACAACAAAACTAAAGCAGATTCGGCAGATCATCATATCATCATGGGAATTTTATTTTGAGTAGGTTATTAGGAGGCAGGGCCAGTAGCAATTGTGACGTTATAAACTCGAGCTCTGGTTTGGGAATTAGCGATATCGTTGCTTATTGTTTTGTTCATATAAATTAATGTTATAACAAAATTCTCCAGTCCACAAATAAACATTAAAAAGGGCCTATAATCTGCCTCGGTAGCGAAGCGGTAAGTAGGTAAATGGAACTGTTGTGTATGTGGGTAGGTTTTTCTATCAAGAAGTTCTCAATAGCAGTATGGACTCTGGAATTATGCTAGGTAGCCTGCTTCATCTCTTATAACGTGAGAGCTCAATACCATAGCTGGCGAAATGTAAGTATGATAGACCTCAGCCTAACTCTCCGAGCATATAAACATTAGATTACCTATGTATGCATGCTCGAGATGAAAATATATGCTTACATTAAATACATATTAACATACCTACAACACTAAACTTAACTGCCAGCCCCACTCACTCATCCACAATTAACTAAGCAAAAAAGCGGCATGCCTCACTTTTTAGCACTTAATGCACAAAATGTTTTAGATTGTAATTTGCATACAAAGAAAGGGAGTACAAAACCGAGACGCCGCTATTTATTACAAAAATGTTTCAAAACCAGCGACGCGGGTAGAAAATTTCAGCTGGAATATCCAGTTGAGTAAAGTCCCGGACAAATTGTCGCCGTGGCTTTTGCGGACTGCGGAGGATCTGTGTGGATTGTTATTGATGTGAGGAGCGTCGTCGGAGCGCGCGGCCGGCTTCGCCGGGCCCCACTATCAGATAGTCTTCATTATGGGCGATCATGCGTGCCGGATACACAGCGCTGAAAGCGGAAAAATCGTGAAATATAGCCGCGCCCGGCCGTCAGACTTAACGCATATGAATTGCCGCAAATCCTCGCGTATTACGTTTTTATCCCAAAATACCTTCTGTGTGGCCGCATCGCATCCGTGAATCAATATACAGATATTTCCTGTTGATGTCTGAATTGATACTGCGAAGTATTCGACGGCAACCGAATATGTTTACGATTGTTATAAAAATAAACTACTCATGTAATATTCGTAATCCGTGTTAACTTTATTGAAATGCATTCTTGGGTTTATCGTTATTTGTCTAATAAATAGCGGCACGGTCATTGGATCCAGTATGTGGCTAACGGTATGTTACACTCATGCAACAGATTAACTAACATCTGATATCGGATTGTTCGTGTGGTTTTCTACCAAGAACGGTAGCATTTCATTTCTCTGTATTGTATACTAGATTATTATATTTCTATCACTCGGAAACGGTACTTGTTTCCTAGATGAACGGTACCCTATGTCTGTATCTATACCCCCGACATGTATGTAAAATTTCATAAATATTGGTCGAGTAGTTAAAGCTTGAAAGCTTAACAAACAAACGAACTTCATTCGCTTTTATAATGTTAAGTAAGAATATGAACTACATGACTTATATTCAGTTTCCGAAAGGCTAATTAATAATCGACATGTCAAAATCAAATTCATGTCAAGTGATTTAATTGGCTGTTGCTAATTCAGTCAGCCAATGACATCAGTTGACATGCGTTTGACCGCCTGTTAAAAACTTTTGTGTTGATTTGCTTTTGAGAAACCGGGCTAAGATTGTCTTTTCCGGGTGTTGTGACAGATTCTACAACGTATACCAAATAATATTATAATTTAAAATAATTAGTTATTGTATAGATTCCATGAATATAGTGTAACATAATAATCAACTTAAAATGAGGTGCTTTAGTAAATTTGTACGTAGCATTACATTTATTAAACCTACAGCTACATAATTATATATTGATTCATAACATTGGTTTTAATGAATGCCGTTCAACTTTGTCCTTGTATTGTTGTCTGGATAAATGAACTAACATACTAAGTAGTATATTGACATTTTAGCTAAAACATATCAAAAGATTGTGTTCGACTAATAATTGCACAGAGAGAAGCTGATTAGATGAGAATTTCTTATAAAATTAACCTCTAGAAACGACTGGATTCATTCTATATCCTAACACTACATCTTTATATATATAAATCTTCTGTGCGTGTGTTTGTAATTAAACTCCTCCTAAACGGCTGCTGGACCGATTTTGATAAATGTTTTTGGGTGTGTTCAAGTGGATTCGAGAATTGTTTGGATTTGGTTTTTGTTTTGTGTTGTCAGGACAGCGTCTTTCGGGACAACTAGTATTAAATATAACTATAATAATAATATAAAACAAAGTAGATAAGTTCGCGATGAGCTCAAAAACTACTAAACGGATTTTCATGCGGTTTTCACCAATAGACAGAGTCATTCATGAGGCAGGTTTAGGTGTACTCGTATAACTTGGTAAGACTTTGTACTACCCGTGCGAAGCCGGGGCGGGTCGCAAGTAATATTAAAAATGCGAATGTGATTTCGTTTGTTACGCTTTCCCGCCTAAACTACTCGACAGAACAGCATGAAATTTCTCATACTCGTTGTCAGGGAAACAGAAAAGGCTATAGGGTACTTTTTATCTAGAAAAAAGTACTGTTGAAACGTAACCTAACCTATATTTACGCGAGCGAAGCCACGAGCAAAATCTAGTGATAAATGTGAAAGTATATACGGTACATATATAAAAAAATATTTTAACATTTTTGTCTGTTTGTTCCGGCTAATCTTTAAACGGCTGGACAGATTTTGGCGGGATTTTCACTGGCAGGTAGCTGATGTTATAAGGCGTAAGTTAGGCTACTTACATTTTTGAAAAAGTAATGTTTCGGGTATAATATTTGAAACATTTTTGTTAAATTCAACGACGAAGGCGGGGTAATAGCTAGTTATTGAATAAAATATAAACAGAATGGATAATGGTACCTACTGTCTTTGAGTTCGTATTTTCTATGGATATATATATATATATATATAATGTAATGTTACGAAATATTTATTTTATTTGCTGGTTATTTTATGACATGCAGGTGAACATTACTATATCTTTATTACATGTTGCATACTTTTTAAATCTTGCCCATCTGTCTCCAAAGTGTATGATCATTGCATACTTGGCTTCCGTCCAACAGTCCAGTCTGTCTGGCAATAGATAAATGTATAGTATACCTAGTGTAGAGATACCTACAATTATTAGTACAATATTTAGCTACTAATAGTTGTAGTTAAGTAGAATATTTAGGTAGTGGTTCTTGTAGCGTGTTTACGGCAGCAATCGCTATTAGCTTCGACCGTAAATTAGATTTTTCGTTGTATTTATTGGTATCAAAACTTAGTCGGCTTGTTTACTCACGATGTGTATTCAGAGCTCTATAAATTGTGCTGCACGGAGCTTGAATTCCTAACAGCAAATGTAATTACATATTATATATACTTAGTATTACGCCTGTATATCTTATGATATACCATAAACTAAGGAATCTGGTATACACAGCTATATTTCATGATCTATATAATGAACGCTAATTTATTGCCATCTATAATAATGATATCAGCCCTGTATGAACCTGTCTCCCTGCTGGACACGGGCCTCTACTCAGTGTGAGAAAGGTTAAGCCATAGTCCACCGTGCTGGCCCAGTGCGGGTTGGCAGACTTCACATATCTTCGAGAATATTATGGAGAACTCTTAGACATGCAAGTTTCCTCATCCATGTTTACACACAATTCTGGACTGTGTCATGTTGTACATTTCTTTTAAAACCCGTTATGTTCGCCTTGACCAGAACCATATTAAAACCTGGCACAAGTACTCACATTGACATTACTAGTATAACTTGTTTACCATAAGAAATAATGATTATTGTAAGTATTTTATATTCTCTAGGAATGAAAAGAAAAGCTGGGGTATAAATTGTTGTTCCTTCTGGTTAAAAGAAAAATCAAAGTCTGTGATTTGAATGTGCAATAAAATATTTATTGCGAACACTTGAAACAATCACTAGTAAAGTGTATATTTTATTTTCCGAACCAAAATAGGCGAAACGTAATACTTATGGAATCAGTTCGACGTCTGTTCCACGCGATTTTCTTCGAGACTAATTGACGTAAGTAGTAAAGAAGTGGAGCGACGTATAATAGCTTAAAAATATATATTGTTTTTAAGGCTATGGTATATTAATATCATTACGTATTAAGAAAGACCGACAGTCTAGTGGGTGTAAGTCTGTTAGATTGCCAAATGCAGATTTACACTTTACCATGTTATATGCGTATAATATAGTATTTAAACGAATAGACGCTTTCACACTAAATGAATTCATAGTGAGGTTACTTGTATCTCTTTGATTTCTCTGTAGGTACTGTTCTCGAAGTGAGTGAAGTCTGCCAACTTGCATATGGCCAGCATATTAGACCATGCCGTCTTTGGCCCTCTCAATTTGATTTAGTTTAATATGAGGTGAAAAATGTTGTACCTATTAACAAAACAGTATTGTACTGTTTTACCTGAATGTGGACAGATCTACTGTCAATATATTGGGAGTTTATTTTAGATTTAAGAAATTTTTGTAGGAAATAAATGTTAAGGAAAAGCTTAATGATGTTTATTTAAAGAATTCGATGAAGCGCTGTTTTCCAAGTGCACAGATTCAAAATGTATATATGTACAGTAATGTTAATTTCATTAGTATCTACTAAATCCCTTAAGGTTCTGTCAGAGTTGAAACACACTCATAATTCATTGCGTTTAGTCCTACCTAAAGAAACCCACAGTCATCTACTGGACTCAGATAGCTATATTACATTTTATATATTGTATTAAACTTACTAAAGCTATTATGAACATATTGTTCTCTCTTTAAATATCTACAGTATAAAACTAAAATAAAATAAATAAATAATCAGTAAAGTGAAGGTAAAAGAAAAATATTATTATTATTAAAATATGATGATAAATTATTATTATCTTCCAAAAAATAAGATTATGAAAGTAAAATTCATTTTACGTCAACAAAGCCAGTCGGAAGACAAATAATACTGTCTCAATTTGCACTTGACTGATTTATTTTAAATCTAAATATAACAAGTTTGCACTAAATGTTTGCCTGTCTGCCGTCAGCTGTCCACACTTTTAATATTATCAAATACTTCTGATAGTTTCCTCACAGAAAACCATGCGACTGGTGTGCATGAAATCTCGGTTTAGTTTGGATCCGACAGTGTTATTGGGTTTTTCTGGCAAGAAATTCTCAGCAGCAGCCCGGGGTCTGGAACTGTCTCTGGTAAATGGCCATAGGCTTACCAGTTCTCCACTCATTAATTGGGATTTAAAGTATTAGCAGGTGAAGTGTAATACTCCTCTGTAATACTCCTCTGCCTATCTCTACGAGGATGTAGTTCTGATGATTTGAATGTATGTATAATGTATCACACCCGACCTCGTGACCTCGTGATGAACATTTGCGCATATTTACTTACGTCACTGGACGAACTATGCAGTGTTTTAAATCTAAACTGCAATTTATCAGGTGCGTGTTCTAGGCATTGTGAGTCATGTTTTTATGTGATTTAAATGTTTCAAACCGTTACCTTTGCATATTTGTATACGGTTGAATAAACAAATATTGTATGTATAACAATAATATCAACTGTAGGTAGCTGCATTTTTAATGAGAAAGGGGTTATTCATCACGTTTGGTGCACACGAGTGAGTGAGTATAGATGCGATGGTTGGGACGTGTAGAAGTTAATGGTATATACTCTAATAGATACATGTATACATAGGGTTATGTCACACGTTCTTTTCCGGGGCGTAGGTTTAAGAATTTCTAGTTGTATGAGACACTCTTATGCTTCATTCTCTCTTATCAATCTTATCATGGAGGCTCGTCGATTTGAAGGTAGTTGGCTGCTTGGCCTGTTGTAGAACAATCGTCGATGTTGTTTTGTAAGTACTTCTGTACATGAAGTCTCAACTACGATTCTCCGTTAAGGCCAACAATTGCAGATGGATCTTTCGGTGAAATCACATTGACCAGGAAAATTTGTTGGCGGAGTGTATTCAACTCCGGGAACCAAACTATTCTTATCGTGGTATAATCCATATTCAATTCATAATCGGAATACATTATGTGGTACGCGGGGCGTGCGCAGTGCGCGGGCTAAGTGCGGCGCAACGAGGCGCATTCTTCGTTCGACAAACGAGCGGCTGCGGGCCCTCAATTATTCCGCTAGCATTGTCCCGGAATGTCTAATTTGCTCACGTAATTTTGGTCGGAATTTGTCCCCGGCCGACGGATGCTCGGAACTATTTTTATTGCTTGTTTCCTATTTTCTCTATTCCACCGGGAACAATATAACTTGAAGCTCGCGAACTCTAACCAACTTGTCTCGGAACAAGTGTATTGTGAATTGCACGTCGCCGGCTCCTTGCACGCGTCCGTGACGACGTTAAATATGTTTTCTTTAACTTTGTTGTTTCGGCCCCGTGAGAAACATTTCTTATATCTATGAACGTACACTCAGTTAATCGAAATCTATTGTGCTTCATATTGTCGGAGGTAGCCTTTATTCCTTTGGAATTGTTGTGTGACTATTAATTCTGGCGGCACTGACTCCAAAGCAATATCTTCAACGTACTTGCTTGGACGAACATTCCGTACACAAGCTATAGTTGGAAGCGCTATCGAGAAATCTTTTCCTCTCAATTGACTTTTATAACTCACTTGGCGCGATAAGCGGCTGCTTTGCTTGTGGTGTTTCCATTACTATAAAAATTAGCAAATAAATTGTTCGGGTCTAATCGTTTCGGGTGTTCTACATTTAGGTATGTGTAATTGTTACTTCAAAATATTACGTTTCTTTACCTCAACGTAACAAATAAAGTTTATAGGGTCATACAATAAGCAATAAAAATGTAAGGCAGTAAGTTCACAGTGATAAATGGAATCGAAAAGGTTGGCTATAGGTTTAGTATTAACAGTATCTACGTATGTGTGTATAGATAAGTGATTTTGGAATGATGCCAGGACGTGGCCCGTCGAGCCCCACTCCATTTGCTCTTTACATAACTCAGTATTCAAGGGATCATTAATCTTCCTAGTTCCACGCCAGACCGAGTTTAATTTTAATAAACGGCTTTAGCCATACTGCGGTATTAATTTACATGCCTTAATGAATAGAACTTGTTATTTGAATTGTAACGATTTTAAATGTAATACAAAGCAATCAAAAATGTATTAGTAAACGTTGTTATTGCGCAATGTATTTTATATAAATTACCGACAGACCGGAATGTGATAAGAGTAAAACGAAAAATAATTTGTATTTTAATGGAGTCGAAGAAAACTATAAAATGCTGTTATCGTAAGTATGCAATATGTGAAATCAATAGAGCTTATAACATTCTGTTGACACAGAGTTATTTTTGCCTAGTTAATGCGTTATCATAATCGTAAATGAAACCATAACTCAAGAGAAAGCACTACGCTCGTAATTCTGTTAGTAGTCGCTGATGTGGCACGTAATACAAGATTTTAGAAGCGCTCGTAGCCCTTAGGGAATGACCCTTGAATGTTCGGATTCGTCCTTCATCAGACCCACGCCGCTGGTATTTTATAGTCCGGGTCGGAATTGTAGTAGAGCACAGGTGTGTGATTTTGTTCTGTTACATGAAAGAACACATGAATACATACATATATACTCGAATATGTACTGTACATTAAAAGTAATTATAGGGGACGTGACGTATTCACATATCACGTGCTGACTAGCGCTTACCGTAATGTTACCCCTCTAGTAAAAAGTAAATTTAATTATTTTTATAAAATATATATAAATAAGTTATAAAATTGTATCATTCTACGAAATACATATATAGACCGTAGAGTTTTGATTTCGCCAATTCGTAATGTATTTGGCGAACAAGTAAACAGTGATAAGTAAAAATTGGCGTGGAACTCATGAATTATGATTATTTACATTCGCTCGTATGCTACCTGTGTGTATCGTTACTCGTGGCGTACAATAACACTGAAACATTCGGAACAACAGGCGAGTTGTTCATTCCAGACGTAACCATGAAACGCGTGATTTACCCGCCTTCTGGGAAATACCTTCGAGCGCCCGTCGCAGCCGATGTGGGGGTAATACCTTAATTCGACTAATCTCGCTTTCGAGTCGAGCCCTGCGTTTAGCCGGGGCGGCCGCAGTGATACTCTGTCAAACACGTCTTGCTGAAAACCCGTTGTAAAGTTTTCTTTTTCTTTATTAGCAAAGTCTCAATTAACCCCCCATTGTTAGTTCGAGTCGGCGGTGATAGGCGTGTTAAGCCATTCCTAACTGTTCACCGTTACAGCAACAAAAACTAGAGCATAAAAGTTTTATTACACTTTTTAGCGCTTATGATGAATAACAAATTCTTGAAATAAACGGCTACCGCTTTTTAGCAGGCCATTACATGTATTGTACCGAAAAATTTGAGTTTAGAAGTGTAACGTTTCCAGGAGCAGATCAGGTATCATGGCAGTGTGCAGACAGCTTTTTTATTGCAGGTTTACATCGACATGCAAATCTCCATCACGACACTCGCCTGTCGTACTTCTAAAAGTAGTTTCAAGAAAACTGACTTATAAAGTGAACAGTGTAGGTAATATTCCATGTTTCTGCAAAAAGTAGGCAACTAGTTAGCTTGTGCAATGAATAAATTGTATCTTAAGATTTTTATCTCCAAAAGTAGCTTTTCACGAATTCTGTTTGGAATGCAAAGCGGAATATCTTAAGAACTAATCTTTTATACAAAGAGACTTTAACAAAAGAGCAATTAGGTTCTTTGTAAATAAATTAAGTAAGGTTTATTTATATTTTGTGTATAAACTAGAAGTGCCTCAGTTACAAGTAGGGCACGTTGGGCCTGTACTTTCTCTGAGCCGGCCGCCGTTTCGCCTCCTTTTAAGGTACAGGAAAGCCAACTCCATAGAACAATAAGCTAAGGTATATTTTAATGACTATGATTACGCACTAGATATGACTATGACTACGTTTAGTATGTCTAAAGGAAAAGTTTAATTTGTGATGTACAAATAAGGGCGTTGTCACTGTTAAGTGTTTTGTTTTTACCAAGTCGATTTTATACGAACCCAGTAAAATTTTTGATGTGTTTAAGCATAGTAAAAAGAAATGTGTATGGCGTAGTTGCATTCTTCTTTATAGCGGCCCTAACACGTTTAACGTCTGCCCATTTCTCACTATAACCATTTCAGCAGGACACTTTTATTTGTTGTTCTCTTAAAGCTTGATTTAACCATTCGAATTGTTTGCAGAGCTCGCGGCTGTATAAATCGTTTGTGTAAAAATACGCCTCTCAAAAACTTTAAATGATTCGATTACTTTTTTATTAGGCCAGATGCTCTCTGGTGGATCTCTGGTTATATTTGCGCGGTGGAATCTCTGTTTACATTAACAATTATTAGCTGGCCGTATTGTTATGATTATATTTAAACTCAAACTAGGTTATACTTTACATTTGATAATAATAAAATACTTATCTACGACGTAGATCTACACCTATCAATGACTTTCAAACAAATATTGCGTGTAAGGAAACTCGTTTAGAGAGGTTATCTCTTGCAGAAAATTGCTTTGCATCTCTAAGGAAATATCACCGGCAGGAAAAAGGTTTTCGTTAGTTGCAACTCACTTGAAATAAACCTTACTAAACTCATAAAAAGCTTTTGAAAGTGAAATAATAGCATCTGTTTTGACTTTATTATTATTGCATTTGTTATGTAAAATGCTCAAAACATCAGCGAAAACAAACTGAGTTTATGCGATGATGTTCACTCATGAATAGATAAGCTTCGTCAAGAGCATATACTCGTACCTATTTTTATTTGCATAATAATTAATATATTAAAGCGATGGGTTACGATATAGAGCGTAATTAAATCAAAGAGCGTACGGGCCGGGGTAGGGCCTGACAAGTCCATAACCGGGACAGGCCAATTTGCTGCGTGCGGGGAACGCCGCGCCGCGGTGCAGGAGTGCATGTCACGCGACGTCCGCGCCGCCGTTCCTGCATGCTAATACCGGGAATTACACCAACCTTCGTTTATTATATATGTAGAATAATCATGAACGAAGACAGGCTCGAATAATTGTAAAACTACATATTAATCATCCTTATTCATGCTTTAATTGAATATTTCGTTTGTACTGGAACATTTATCAACTAAGAAAATTTTACTAGATGAGTAAAGTAGGACATGCGTTACGTCGCCGTCGTGACCGTTTCGTTAATTTTCAACAGTTAATACTACGAAGGATGACTCATTAGCACTTTATATGACATAAAACACGCTCTTGCCAGTGGTCGAGTCTATCAATTATGGGGTAAAACGTGAGTAAAATGCAAGGGGAGTGCTGAACGGTGCCCGGAGAGCCCAATGAGTCAGCCGAGGCGGCCAGACGGCGCCACACCACGCACTGTCTTGCCCTCCCTACCCGTTTTAAAATTGTACTACCGATGCAATAACACGAGTGAATTATTATTTGCACCGAGCGACGGAAGTGTACTTAGCATATAAAGGGGTTCATAAATCGGTGATGTGGATGAAATATTTAATTACATTCGCCTAAATATGAATAGTTTAAAACTTAAGCATTGCGCTTAAATTCCAAACATTCGGCCGTTTGAGAGTTTTCTAATCAAATATCTATTATGAAAGGGTGTGGATGCGAGTCATGAAACAGCTTTTAGAATGGACGAAGAACCGAAACCCAATAACGAGAGTTTGAAATGTTTGTGCAGCTTTCCATACGACTAACTACGATTTAAAATATTTTATTTCACTTTAAGTTTGGAACAACGAGGCGGGAGCCGGCTGTGACCGCATCTCCATCGGGATAATGTTACACGATATAGCGCGAGCCATCTCGTGGTTTGGCACTCGACCCCCGACGCAAGACGCAAGACGTCGTAACCTCGCAGATCTGACGCGCCAGCACGGTCGTCGCCGCTGGGAGTCGACCCGGCCACGTCTCATTGTACGTACTACTACATAACGCTTAATGTCTCCAAGGAACCACGACTGTTACAGCAGAGAGCTGTATCTTGCAATATTAAATTGTTCTTTTCCATGAAGCTTTATCTGTACTATGAATACTTAATATAGGCGATCAGTTCGCCGTAAGTGAATTACTGAATCTATCAATTTACTAAATCAGTTTTCTAGGGAAATGTACAAACGTTGCCAACGATTTCAACTAAAAGGAGACAGTGTGGCAGACGCAAGTATAGTACATGCGGATCTTATTATAGACGAGGCGCCGCAAATAAAATCGAATCAGTAGCGGCATGGCGAGCGAGGCGCGGCGCGTCGCGATACTCGAGCCCTCGCCGCCGCCCGCGCCGCATGCAGCCGGTAAACAATAAACTCGTAGCTTATACACGTTTACAACTTTAAGTTAAGACGGCGCCTCCACCGCATGGCGAACTTATGTTTGTTCAAGCACAACGTCCGTATCGTTCACGAAGCTTTCACTCGATTCAACTTCCCGCCACCCAGTCCGAGCCAACAGTGAGAAATAGCCGTAACAGTAGTTTTAGTTCAGTTTAAAACGACTCCCATGATGTATTACGCTTATTTATATTCCTGACGGGTTTCACAGCTTTGAAAAATAAACAGTCGAACAGATTAGTAATATTGATGTGTTCCAGTTATGTGCACTGGCAGATATTAGAGAACAAGATTAATTTTAACAATTTAATAGTTTGTTTAAAGATAAGTAATGATCTGTCGGACTACGACTTTAGTAAGGAGGAAATAAGTATCGTGCAGATTAAACATGAGAATACATAAAATATGGAAAAGTTGATCAGTTTGCCGTGGACAATGTACGAATTAACCGTGTGCTCTAAATATAGTTATAAAGAGCGCAGTCAGGCGTCGCTGTCGCCGGCGACGATTTATAGTCTGAGACATTCGCAGTGCGCGGTGCGCGGTGCGCCGAGTGCCGCTTGCTGCTCTATTTACATTCTGCTTGTATTCGTATCAACCCTGTATCTCACCATTGTTAACGAAGTCGCTGCGGCGCCGTACAAAAGAAACCAACGTGCCCTATCAATTGATTTTTACTCAATGCGTCGGTCGTAGGTTAATGACATTCACGCACGGCATTTTGTTTCTATTCAAAAGAGGGTACTTAATTGAAATTTTATGAACAGCAAGCTTCCTTTGTTCATAAGAACCCTCGGCTCACAGTTCGCTGGGATTGAAAATTAAAGTGTTACCAGAATTTCTAAGTAAAGCCAAGCTAAAAGGGCATGCAACATGATTGTCGTTTCGTTATCATTCACAAGAAAAGAGTAGCTTTAATAAGGCAAGACGACCTCCGCCGCCTAATGTAGCCGGAGCCATTACTTGGCTCCCCTAATGGATATTTACTCTTACAGCAAACATAAAAAGTCACATCTTACAGACAAGTCGATAGCGAGAGACTGAATGTGCGTCCGGGGAATTTATTTAACTCCACTGCGTATGACTTAAGAGTTTCTTGGTGACGATTAATATATGTATGTGTACACTTTCTACTTAAAACACATTCCATAACGGAATATTTATTGTTTAAGGTAAGCTTTTCTGTTACGATGCTTTAATGTAAAAAGAAACAGTTCTTGTTGATAAAGCTCACGAACTCACGAGGCATAAATATGTAATCCAAATGAAATGAAAAAGGAGGGGAACGAAATTCTTATTGGCCGAGAACATTTGCATCCACATTTAGCTAAGCAGACAGGGTGTTGTATTTGCCTTGCATTTGGTACGAAACTTAAATGCCAAAGAGACGACATAAAAGTTCACAATAAAATATACTGGCGACTAAATTGTATAGTTGGCGTTGTTTTAGCGTGTGCTAAATCTGTAGCAACGGTGGGCGGCACGAGCTAGGCGGGCGGCGCGGTGAGGGCGAGTGGCGGCGGACTCACGGATGTTTGATGCCCTTGAAATTTATAACTGCATAGTTAATCCCGTTTTCTCGGCGCGTTTTTATCATGTTACCGAAACAATCATAAAAACGAAATGGCTTTTATTAAGCTTTTATGTTCGCGTCTGTCTTCGTTTGAAGTAAAGGTTAAGTATAAGTTCGCGAGAATTGCCGACATGAAACTGCTTTTGACAGTTGTAGTATTGAAATTATTTTACATTTTGATGCATTATATTTATTATTATGCCACTGCAAACATTATATAAATATAATATACCTTAACATTCGTTGGACAACAGAATCACTGATATGTCTATTAATTTTTGATCATCTATTTTGTTAACAATGTGATTTCTAAACAAACGAGAACGTTGCCAGCAAAACGTCATACAAGTTCGATATTTATATTAATAAAAAAGTTAACGCTTAAAAACGGGTAATATACGAAATCGTCGAAGTCATATCTCGATTCTTTTGCTGATGTCTCCTAATGAGACGAACAGACGAGTTTGTGAACGTCGAAGCGGGCGTTGAAATTGAAATGTAATGTGAACGCTCCCTTCATTAGAACATTCTTTCGAGCAACTTTACGAATGCATTTGTCATATTCTGATTACTACGTCGACGACAGTCAAACCGAGCGGAACAACACTGCAGATAGATAGGATTGAATACGCTTATGGACGCTATTTAGTTTCCAGATGTGTCGTGGTGTTGGCTTTCACATCATTAGTGTTCATTCACCTAACCGCTGTGAAGCGTTCATTTAGGACCTTTTAGTGGTAGTAGAACTAGAAATCACAGGGTAAGAGATCCAGTTGCGGTTAATTACGGTGACACAGAGTTGTGGCGGGCTTCGTGTAACGGTCAGAGGCACCCTACCGGATACCGGCCGCTCCGGCCACCGCCCCTAATCGCACCGACTAATTGCGCGTTTAGAAAAACCCTGTAATGATGCCGCTTTACGTAACGTTCGTATACCGTCACAGTAGCTAGTGCTATTAACTTTCTTTAAGTATTCATAACGTTAGAGTCGACATCTCCGTACCGTAAATGCTCCGATTTGTCTGTTATTTACCGCACTTACGTTAGTTTCTCTGACGAACCGGTCAATATATTAGAATGAGGAAAGTTCTTCTTGTGTGTTAAGGATTAGTACTAATTTTAACCATAAAATATGTAAGTTATACTTTATTATTAATGTTAGGACTATTAAACAGAGGACTTTGTGAGACGATGCTTTAATAGCAGTAAACCTGAAATGGCTTCTGAAACTGCTAGTACAGTTAACACTTTGAGCTGTAAAATTTTAGAACATGATATAATATCGGCTCTGTGTATCTATTGACCCATTGCTGGTTTCTTTACAATATGAAAAGGCCATAGTCCAACATACTAATTCATTACGGGTTGGAAAACTTTACACGTATTTGAAAACAGGTTTCCTCACAATGTCTTCTTTCATCTATTAAACTGAGGGATGATTGACATTTTAATATGCTTAATATTCGAAACGTAGGGGTGCGTACAATGGGTGCGAACTTGAGCCCTCTGCATGGCAGTCCAACGGTCCCTACATCAGACTATAATTTTTATTATCAATATTTTAATCATCTATATTTTTGCATAACACTAGTAACCATTAAATACTATTTGTTCTTTGTGATGGTTAATAGAAACATAGTCTTATTATACAGCAAGGACTAAAATATTAAATAAAACCTTTTATTAAATATAATATTTCAATACCTACACGTTCAAATATAGATATGATATTAAAAATTAAGCTAACTAATTACAATATTTCGAATATGAAATCTGTTTTGCATCATTATTGGTAAATGAGAAGCGCAAATGAGGTAACAAGTACTTACCATTATGTCAAAATAAGTAAGAGTTATTTTTATAATATAATTTTACTTTACTTGGCTTAATAAATAATCGGTATTGGTTTTCGATTACTTGTATTGAAGGGTAATATAATTATTTACAGGATGAATATTCGATCAATTAATATTTTTAACAACGTAAACGTCTCTATATATATCTTATGATGGAACGTCTTTATACAGGGTGTCCGGAAATTAATAGATAACCTGGAAATATCTTATAGTGGCACTGATGGCCGTACAGACAAATAAAGGAAAAAAATCTATCCTAACTACTACCTGAGATATGTGTTTTTTTTTTTAATTACCATGTATAACTTTCTTGTATACTACGACCATAAATGAATGAAATCCATCGGTTTTTTGTTGTTTTATTATTAAACACTAATTATGCTATATAGATAGACAGTCAAAAGTATGCTATGCTAATATAGCTTGCATTTCATGACATTTTTTTTAAATTTTTCTGAACGACCTTCAGTTCTCCTATAAGACATTTTAAGGTTATCCATTAATTACCGGACATCCTGTATATTTGAAAGTTTTGTATACAAATATAACTTATAAATATAAAATACGAAAATGACTGAATTCGTGGAATGTTCAGTATTATTTGGTATTTCATTATGTGTCCTTCCTAGAAATACTGTCAACTTTAAGGGGATAAAATAAGTAATTATTGGGTTCTGCTCTGTAAAAGTAGTAGCGTATTGGAAAAGGAAATTACAAAATTACAAATTATTCATGCTCTCTATTAAAAAACAGTCCCACTATGTCAGAATACGCTCATACGTTTCAGTTACATTATTTTCAGATTATTAAACACGTTTTGTACCTTTTAACTTAGTAGTTTGCTAACCAAAAAAATATAAAAATAAGACGAATTATATTGTTAAAAGACACGTTGTAAACATTGTCAATCAAAAACATGGACATGAGTTTCTTGTCTGATTCTTTTTATTTCGTTTTATCATAATATATAAGGCCAATGACGTGTCCAAGAAGTATTCATACAATTGATGGAAATAAAGATTCAGTGTTTGAGTTACATTTTGTGCAAAACAATCGATATGTCTTGACAGTTAGTTGGTATAAAGTAAAGTAACTTCATTAACGTTAATGTATATTGCATCTGCCTTTTCTTATAGCTCATAAATGGTCAGGTGTATGCAATGGTGTGTTGTGTCAAACAGAGCTGTATGAAAGGTCACGGGAGTTCAGTGGTCTGACGATAAGTTTGCAGGTGGCAGCCAGCTGCACCAACCACGCGATAATTAGACTCCATTGTAATATGTGATACCAGGAATAGTAATTGATTGTAAATATTATGTTTCTGATATTAATAAAATTATAAAACCAGAACATTTTATTTCTAGATACATATTATTACTTATGTAATATTCCGAGTCCTTTTACTTTACGTCGTACTTACATTATCACGTCGACGTTAAATGTGGCCAAATGATGGATTATATAAGGATAAAATATCTACTACGCACAAAATGTACGACTCAAATAATTGTACTCATTTATTTTTGCGTTTGGTAGTGTATATACAAATACAATATAATTATTATCTCAAATAATTGTATTGTACGTTTTGCTCGTCAACCTGACATAAATTGAAGTTATCTGTCTTTGAACGCAGAATTTTCAGCTGTAGGCATATTTTGACTGAATACAACAAAGCATTTGCACCACTAATAGAAACTTAATAATGTAAAGTGATCGTTCTAAAAAATTACTGATATTAAATGACTGTAATGTTGTTTTACGAGCTCATAGTTACATGATAACGTAATATTCATGGAATCGACACGTTTATATGCTAAGTACTCACATCCATAATTTCAACATTAATTAATTTATTAGATATATGTACCTTAATAAGTACCTTATGTAGTAACACATAGAAAGATGTTAGATACTGATACGCGTTGTTCTACGTACACATATTTAATAATAATATAATAATATCAGCCGTTACTACTTCAACGCTGGCACCGGCCTCTTCACAATGTGAGAAGGGTTAAGTCATAGTCCACCATGCTGCCTCAGTGCGGGTTGGTAGACTACACACATAGTCGAGAACAATACAGAGAAGTCTCGGTTCTGCAGGTTTCTAAGCAATGTGATCCTTCACCGTTAAATCGAGGGACATTTAATAGTTAATAATAATGTTTTTACTCAATTAAGGTGTTTTATCGATGTTTCATGAGAGACAAGTAAGGTTCCTTGCTTTATAATCAAATGATTATAAAGCAACTTAGCTAGGTAGAAATGGAACGGTAAGCCGTAATAAATTGGATTGGCTGTTTATGTGTTTAATATTAATCACAAGTAAGGTACAAAGTAGCGAAGCGCTATTAATCACAGTATCGTCACAGCATTAGTATATCTTCCAGCGTTCCGTACGTTATTTGCAGAATAATCTATAGTGTGGTACACTCGTCTCGGCCGGGGTCATCAATCATTGTGAACCCGTATATCGAGTCAGAGGAGCTACAACCCCGACTGCTGCCACAAAATAGAGATTATTCTTAGAAAAGTATTACGTACATAACATGCTAATCCCCGATTTATGGCAGTTCTCCGTTATTTATCCCACATTAATCTATCTCAGTTATAAAATGTTTTTGGCAAATTTGCCTTCGTCCTAAGTCTATATTTAAGTAACGTCGTTTTGTAAATAAAATGCTAACAGAATTAAAGGATCATTTCGTTTATAATTTATTAAATGTAGATAATTATAAAACAAGATGCTGAAAGTTATAATTCCATAAAGCGGGTGAGGTCTTTTAAATGCTTCTCTACTGGCTGTGGGGTGAGTCGTCGACAATGACATTAATTTCTTAGTTTTCAGCGAGCAAACAATGACGCGCTCGATCGAAAACCTATAATCATAAATTTCATTTAATTAAAGGGCGTTAAAATGCCATCGTGTGGTGTCTAAGTTTACCTGACGAGGAAGTCGTAATAAACGGTAGGAGTCGTCCTTATGTATGTACCTGATAAATATAGACAGCGTCGACGCCCGTGGCTACCACAGGATTCAAAGAAAACTATGTACCTAATTGTATGGTATTATAAACTAACTACGGCAACACCGACCGGGTGACACATCTAAAATCAGCTTAAATAAATATTTTCGATAAATAAACAAATAGACGACAAAATAACATATATCGTACATAAATATCGTCTAAAGACAAAGTGAACTAAGTGTGCTTATGGGCAAGTTACCTGGACTAAGAATAACAAAAATATTCTAGTGATAAACAAACAGTGAAGAAACTTAAAATTATAAATAAACAATCAATGCTGTAAACTAACACAACAATAATCAGCTAACAAAATATAAAAACTCGCTTTGTGTCGCATTAGTGCAGTGAAAATACATACTGTTCAGTGAAAAAGCCAATAACATGATTTAATAAATCGTTACTACAAATGTTTTTATTCAAAAATTGAACTTTGTACTACTACTAGCAAACAAGCGGTGAGTAGCGGAACGAAATTACGTCAATATTTGACATAATAACCAGTGTTGCTGTTACGAAAAATATGTGTTTTATGATACAAACTGTGATTAACGCCATCTAGTGTCGAAAAGATTAATATTCTTTTGACATTTGTGACAACTCAATAACACTGACAGAGGTGTTACCACCCTAGAAAAACTTCTGACCATAGATTAGTGATACCACAGAAATTAAAATTCCCCATATTAGTGGTAAATATACAAAACCGACGTAATGGATTTGAATAACCCTAATAATGTCACGATGCGACGAAAGCTACTGTTTAGATCTAAGTCAATAGATTCATTCAGTAATGACTCATCTTTGGACAAAACAGAATCGGACATAAACACAAGAAGTCTTGATCTTTCAACGGGTATAAGTAAGAATGAATTAGAAGAAATGAAGGTTGAGATACAACAACTAAAAGAACAATTTGAAATTACACAAAATGAATTGGAAAAGGTGATATGCGACAACAATGAACTTAAAGAAACAGTATTACGACAACAAATTTATATTAATACATTGAAAAATGTTTGTACCAGCAGTCCCACAAAGTCGCAAAGACTAAAATTATTGTCTGCAAGAAAAAGAAATAAACGTTCTATAACTGATAGTCAGCGTGCTGCATCCCTAGGCCAAGAACAGTCATCCAGTACCTATGATAAAGACTGCACTGAGAGCTCAAATATATTACTACACTCACCTACCATTGATAAGTCACCTAGAACAGTGTTTGTACCAATATACGCGGATAAACAAACACAGACCGAAGGATCTGAATCTACTGATTACAGCAATTATGCCGAAAAGGAAAATAATAAACACAAGAAGACACCACAAGATCAACGAGTAATAAGAAAAGACAGTAGGAAAAAAAGAAAGCTATGCATTCTCAGTAACTGCAACCACAATGGTACACTAGAAATATTGGAAAACACTTTTGGCCAACACTTCGAGTTTTATCATTACTTGTCACGTAACAGTAGCGTAAAAGACGTACTGTCTAATATAGTTAGTAAATTACAGAGCTATAGCTTGGATGACTACTGTATCATTGTGATTGGTGAGCAAGATTTTAAAGGCACCGGGGAATTAATTGATGTAGTTAAGTTCATTAGAGAATCTCTTAAAAATGTAATTAATACAAATGTTATTATATGCTGTCCTACATATGTACAAGGGGCCCTGATACACAATTACAAAGTAGAAATGTTCAACAGATTACTCTGTATGGACATAGAACATTATAATTATGCTTATTTTTTTGATAGTAACTTTGACATATTTGACGAAGCATTCTCATATAAAACTGGTAAACTTAACAAACTCGGTCAAAAACGCATTTATCAAAATATTTACCGTCGCATACTTGTTGATATTGAGACCTATCCAACTGAGTATGACTACCACTGTGACTCTCCAAAATCGCCAAAAACTGCTCAAAAAAATCTTTTTCGTCCCATTACGTAAGAATGTAATTGATAGTAGTGACAGTTCTACAAGCAAACAAAAATTTGTATTATTACACCAAAACATAGCTGGGATATTAAATAAAATAGATTTATTCGAAATCGCAATTACAGACTTGGCAAATAAGATTTGCGATATAGATTTTATCTGTCTGAGCGAAACTTTTATACAATCAGGGCATGAAAGTAATCTGGCACTTACAAATTACAACTTAGCTGCCAGTTACGCAAGGCACGGGAAGAAACGCGGTGGAACATGCGTTTTAATAAAAAAAGGTCTAACTTTTAATCCCTTACATATAACTGATGAGCTAGCCATCGAGTTTTGCTTTGAATGCTGTGGCATAGAAATATTGAGCCATAATTTAATTATAGTATGCATTTATAGAATTCCAGATTCCGACCAATCTGTATTTTTTAACAAGCTTGAATCACTTTTACGCAATCTAACCCGCAAAGTTAAAAAAAATATTATTCTATGCGGAGATTGGAATATAGATATACTTAAAGATAATAAATATTCAAAAGAACTAATATCAGTACTAAACAATTTTAATATTTCACTACATGTTAGGATGCCTACTAGGAAAAACACTAGTATAGATCAAATAGCCAGTAATATACCAGCACTTGATATGAAATGTAGTATACACAATTTAGCTCTCTCTGATCACGATACCGGACAATCATTAACTTTTTACCTACAAGAGATTAATAATAAATCAAAAACTTTACAATTCTGGTATGATATAAAGAGAGATTATAATAAGAGCAACATAGCAAAATTATTAGATTGTATATCAGCTTTAAGTTTTGGTGAAATATACGAAGAGAGTGACTGCAATAAAGCATTTAATATATTCCATGACATATTCACGCTCTTCTATAAATTGTGTTTTCCAGAAATACTCGTCAAAAGGATCAATAAACCCATAAAAAATAAATGGCTTAGTAGGGGATTAAAAATATCATGCATTAAGAAGAGAACTTTATATTACGCATATCAACACGATGCTCTAAGTAAAGGTTACCACAAGAAAAATTACCAAAATTATACTAAGATCCTAAAAAAATGCATATCAAAATCACAGCAGATAAATAACAACAATTTTTTCAATAATTCTAAAAATAAATGTAGGGCGACATGGTCAATCATAAAAAATAACTTTAACAAACCTAATGACAAAAACTGCATAAATGAATTAATAATAAATGATCAAAAAATTAATAATCCTATTGACATATGTAACCAATTTAATGATTATTTCATCGAGCTGACACAAAAAAATGACAATAATAATCATGACGTAAATAATATTGACATTGAAAATAACATAAATACTTTATTTTTGACTCCTGTAAATGAAATTGACATTATTAAAATAATTAATTCATTAAATAATACAAATTCTACGGGATTTGACGAAGTAACCACTAAAATTATTAAATTGAGCGCGAAAATTATAGCATCCCCACTTAGCTACCTAATAAACCTCTCATTTGAAGAAGGTGTTTTTCCATCAAAACTAAAAGAGTCTATAATTAAACCACTTTTCAAAAAGGGTAAATGTTCTGATATGGGCAATTATAGGCCTATTACACTAATACCGATCTTTGCAAAAATTTATGAAAAAGCTATGCATGATAAAATAAATAGCTTTGTAACTAAATATAACCTAATAGTAGAAAGTCAGTTTGGTTTTAGGAAAAATTGTTCAACAACCCTAGCCTGTTTTTCTTTAGTAAAACTAATTACTGAAGCTCTTGATAAAAAAATGTCTACTTTATCTGTATTCTTAGATATGAGCAAAGCATTCGATTTTGTCTCACATGAACGATTGCTGTACAAACTAGAGAGATATGGAATAAGAGGCAAGGCGTATGATTGGCTTAAAAGCTATTTGTCTAATCGTCAACAGAGAACTGTTATATCTAAAATAGCAAAAAACACTAGAACGACATACTGCTCAGAATTAAAAATTAATAATACTGGCGTTCCACAGGGAAGCATACTGGGTCCGCAACTATTTACATTATACATAAATGACCTCAGTAAATGCTTAAATTATGACTGCATTCAATTTGCTGACGACACTACTTTGACGATAAAATGTTTCAATAAAACTGACATAGAAATTAATACTAATATTGAATTAAATAATGTAATAAAATGGCTCGACGACAATAATCTTCATGTTAATATAAATAAAAGTAAAATAGTTCAATTTCAAACATGCAACTTGTCAGTAACACCAATAACAATTCGGTATGATAATACAATTTTGCAACCAGAACCGTCAGCTTTGTTTTTAGGTATTATAATTGACAACAAACTGAACTGGAAGGAACATGTAGAACGAGTATGTAACAAGCTTGATAAGTTTGTATATGCTCTTCGCAGGTTAAGACTAGTGTCTAGTAAACAAACTGTCATGAATGCTTATCATGGGTATGTTTCGTCAGTATTGCGCTACGGACTAGTAATGTGGGGTAATTCAGTGGATGTGGACAGAGCATTCAAAGTACAAAAAAAATGTGTCAGAGCCATAAGTGGAGCAGAATATTTAGATCATTGCAAGCCATTATTTCAAAAATTAAAAATTCTGCCACTCCCGTGCTTGTACATTCTTGAGGTTTGTCTATTTGTAAAAAAATATCCTCATTTATTCTTATTAAATGAACAAGTCTCCCAAAGACTAACAAAAAAAAATGCAGGAAAATTGCTTGTGCCTCCTCAGAGATTGCAACTACATAGTAGAAATGCTAGTTGTATGACAATAAAAATTTATAATAAATTACCACCTGCATTGAGAACGTTACCAATTAATAAATTCAAATGTAAAATGTTTACTTGGCTCTTAGACGGGTGTTTTTATTCCGTTAATGAATTTTTAAATCATACTTTTTGACATTGTAATTAATATTTTATGCTATTAGAATTTTGACATTATGATTAATATTTTGACACTGGAACTTATATTTATGACATAATATTTTTTTTATTTGGTATTGTACTTATTTTTGACATAATAATTAATATTTTGACATTACATGTATTTCCTTTCAATGAATCTAAATTAATTAATATAATTGTATCAAATTAAAACTATTGTAATGTCTAAGATTTGCATGGAATTAGCTTATTTAATATTTCTACACCAGAAATGGTAGTATATGTGAATCAATGTCTAATGTAAGATCTCAATGTACCATATACTTAGAAATAAATATATCTTTATCTTTATCTTTATGTACTTAGAAGCCATTCTAGCTTTGTAAAAGATTTTGCGTTCCAATACAGTCTAGAATTATAGATAAAAATAACGAATGCATTAAATCGCTGTCACTTCCTTGTTACGTAATCTACGGACATTAGTAGGTAACTTACAGAAACGAACAATTCAGTTCTAAGTATTCTAATGCAATGTCTTAAAAAGAAATGCTTAACACAATTCCTAGACTTCCGTTCAGTATAATTTTATGAAATAAGTCATTAATAAATAACAACATTATGATAATTTTGACATTCGGATGAGATGTATGCAACCTTCTATTTCTTATTCGGTTTCGATGTTACGTGTGGCGACACTATTTTGCAATCTGCGAGTTAGAATTAAGTATTATTTAGATTGCATTAATTATATACATAAATCCCTAGACAAATGGAATACATTTTTATAAATAAATTATTAAGTACTAAGCTATGCATAACCACTTTAAATCTTGGCTCCAGAGTGTCTGTCAGAAAAGCTGATAGTGGTATCGTATTTCACGCATTACTCCTTTAAGTCAAAGTGTTTTCTAGGCAATGATGTCATCAGTTCGCCTTGAGTATACATTCCGCCTCATTCCATAGTGCACGTGGAAACCTGTGTAATTATACATTTGCTGCAATTGAACGTATGCGTCAATCAACTTTAATAGTGAGCGCAAGAGCACGACTCCACTGCTCTATTAATTTCGTAAAATGTTCGTTTGTTCATTATTCAATCGCAGTTGCCACACCTATCACGGGAGTTGCGAAACAATCATTGTTACAAATTTCCGGTTACAAATCTGTAATATTTTAAAATTGAAATAGCCTTTTAATTTTTAACATAATTCGTAGCAGATTAGTTGATCCCGAGTGAACCGCTATCATATCGCCGACGATGCTTTACGAGACATTTGAAGAACTTAGAATTAATTGAGATAACGTCGTTTTCGTTTCACGCATACTGTTTTATCTCAGCACTGCGTTTGTGCTGTCTACAATTGTCACTTGGCGCAGTGAACTTATTAATCTGACGTCACCGCGCCGAGTGAAGCGAGTTTCTGAGATATAACAAACAAGAGCCTTTAATCTCTTGAACAATGAGCCGAGTGAGTGATAGGTATACACTTGATTCGCAGAAATAAACCAAGATGCTCGACAGTTAAGATTTACTTAAGTCCTAATGCTTACCTCAAAGGAGTTAACAAGGCGATTATATGATTTTTGTAGCCCAAATATTAGATTCTATTCGCACATTCGTTTATTAAAGTGGACCTCAGGAGTGATATTTTTTGCGGAGTATGGATTAGGCAGAACGCGGCGTGGGCGAGAATCAGGGTCCATCGGATTACCTCCTGCGGATTCATGAATGAGCAGGTTGAACGTCGCCCACTGCCCACCGCCACGGTAATTCATTTATCGACGACCTTTATCGATGTTACTTATTATCTCTGTTTATATAACACTTACCTTAAACGTTTTGTTTTGTTACGTGTGATGTTTTGTTTGCTGACGTCACACACTGTTTACATAAACGTAAACATAAACTTACAAACATGCCATTAAATGTACTCGTAAACTTAAAAATCAATATTTTGCTGTCGTAACTGTTTATGTGGTTACCTCAGTCCTTAGCAACGGTGGTTGCGGGTTCGATGTCTGCACGAAAGGATGTTACTTTGATTTATCCATCATATAAAATTTAGAAGACAGCTGTTATACCATCAAAGCGGTCACTAGGTTAAAAAATATATATGACCGTTATTTTTATTAACGTTCAGCCGCCGCGGAAAAACAGACATTATGCATCTACTTCTAAATTTTATTTTAAATTCTTTTAAGCAGAAAAGAATTTAATATAACATTTATAAAAAGAATATATAGGTAGGTAGCATTTAATAACAACAAACCAACGGAAGGACATATTACGATAAACGACTTCCTTACACGAGTATACACGATAGCCAAAGAGGGGAACTCCCATATGCTATGGAATGAGATATGTATGACGTTTCTTTGCTTGTTTATGATTGGATTGAGATTTTGAGGAAACCTTTGTCTGTAATATTACCTACTTAAAAGCGGGTCGTCTTACAAAGACAAATGACTGTGGGCAATATATGATGCTATTTGTATCAGTGAAGATAAATGCAGTAGAAATTTATGTAACGTTATTGTAAACAAACAGAATACTCGTTGCTCTGGCTTTGTAGTTCTGAATGCATTAAAGAAACATATACTATCGCCGGAATACAGGCCCTGAAAGAGTAGGCAGAGCTGAACTTCGCCAGTAATCATTGATAATACGAATGGTATAAACAGAATTGCAGAAATAATTAATATATGGGTGGCTTCTTTAGAAAAGTCTGGCTGTTGTTACCACGTCTTAGTTGTCATCCCAATCATTAATTAGAATTGGTCTAGAGAAACATATACGTGCGTAACAAACAAACAGAGTTACTATTGTGTTTATAATTTTATTGTGAATTCATATGCTTAATTTGACACTATAGGCTGCGTGGGTGTATACTACACTGATCGGAACACTGTATTGTAAAAAATAAATGTAAAGAAATGATTACTTACACATTACCATGTGCCTTGTGAACGGTGTATTGAAGTTGAGGCCTTCACTGCCGTTATCGCCTACTTAAACTGTAACAAATGAGAAAATCTAAATTATTACCGGTCTGTGTACGCGCTAATTAGTTTAGGCGAGTGCCTATATTTTATTAGTGTGGGCAGTGAACGTTATTGAAGAATTAAACAATTGAATATCGTGACTACTGTATTAAAATAACGACTGCACGGACTTAAATGGTAATACAGTAATATAATATATTATGTATATCTACCGCCCAGAGGTACACACGATGGACGCCTACAAGCAAAAATTTTTTTTTATAATTTTGTTGTAGTTATTTACTTTGAAGAGGTATAATACGTATAGATACATATAAATTCTAGTCTAGTTTACGGTTAGCGCAGTGATCTTAATCGTCACTAATGCGTAGAGTATGTAATCCACAGTAGTTTCCAGTCCGTGTGTTTACTGTGTCCAGTTTGATTTTTTGTACAATCACCGCGAGAGGTCGCAGTATTATCGTTATATACCTTATATAAATAGATGAAAAAGAAAGACAATTATACCACCTTTTTCAATTAAATCTACAATTTGGTTAGGTAACAGAATGCACTGCCTAATCAGTAAAAGGTACCGGCTGATCAAACAAAATTCGTCGTCCGTCTTGCTCCATTATGCTCCGTTTGTCTTAGTTCGATCGTTTTAACAAACTGAAGGTATAAAGTATCTTGCTCTAGCTAAGCTGTGCTTCTTCAACTATATATATGTTTGGCTTTAACCAATAATATATCCAATAATATGTCACGGTGCAACATATGTAATGATGTAAAGCTAAATTGACAGTGTATATTGTATTGAGTTTGGTCTCACGCAACATGGCCGACGCTCTCGTCCAACGACATTGACAAACTGATGCGACAAGACAATATGTCGAAATTCAACTCCGTGGTGAATTGACGCGCACGCTTTTCAGTTTTCTCGCAATATTGTTATGATGTAATGGTTGTTAAGTTATGAATATATCCATTATAATATGCGACGGCATAAGCAACTTTTGTTCATGAGGTTTCGGTTCACGTCAATCAAGCATTGATTGGGATTTTCTGTCAGAAAATTTTCTGTGCAGTCAAATACTGTGTTCGGTAGACTGTAATAAGCTTGGGTCATTTACGTGAATGCGAAAACTTCAAAGATCATATTATTTAAGAACATAATAAATATTGAATCCTTCTTGATTTCAATTATTATAGGTAGGTACTTACTATATAGTATACAAAAAATTACATATTATGTTCTTTTAAATTTATTGCTACCGAAGTTCTGACAGTCATAGGAATGATTCCTACACGTGACAAAGAATTTAATATTGACAGATGTGTATTATTTGTATTCGTTATTTCAATGTTTATTTAGTTCTAGGCATAGAGATAATTCTTAAAGTAGAAGTTGTCTCGATAAATTGATTGCGGGTGTGACATGCCTAATACCGATCCCTTGTAGCGTGAAAGCGTTGTATAATATTTTAATTAGTGGATTGAGGCCGAAGTGATGTCGTTTCGTAACCTTGTTATAATATTTACGTGAAGCTATGATAATTTGCTAATCGTGGGCGCTCTAATGGTGGTGCGGTGAGATGTCGAGGGGTCACCGATGACTTCACACTCCTACTATTGTGCAACCAATTACCTAATAAGTCAGACCCGTAGCGGACCGGTTCGTCGCATCTTCTTTCCCATATAGCACAAATATAAACAACTAAAACCAGTTTTATTAATGTACATTGCATTTAGATATGTATAGTTTTGCATATATATATGTATATTATACATATGTTTGACGATTCTTATCGTTATTATACTGCTATGGTAATTTGTCGTTTGTGGGCATTAATTGTAAAGATGATTGGTCCTGTGTCGTAATTTGAAAGCTTGCTCAACTGCTGGGTTTAATTCTAAAAGTGGGCGACGTGTTATTGTGTTGTCTATGCAGATATACATAGTTCGTACCAGGAAGGAGTTCGGTTCAAGGTAGATGACAATACTTTGACTGCCGGGTATGCAAAAGCTAAAACGTACTAACTTCATATAATTTTAGAATAATTAACTTATTTAGCACTACATTGGCTCCCATGTTACATGCTTGTCTAGTTTGGAGGTCAAAGTAACACTGTTCTGCGTTTACTTCAAAAATAAACTAACTAACTAATAATCAATTATAATGATCATCATCAATAGGATGATGATGATGACAATGATTCGAAATGTTTAAATAGAATTATGTTTTTCTTATTAATGCATATCTTCTCAAAATAAATATATAACATAATATTGTCTTCTGTTTACGCGAATGTTATTCATTGAAATTAAACTACTATATACGGAATTTATCGCGTTGTTTATTTATCACTGTATTACAAAATTTTGAAAATATTACACTACTACTACTATTGATTTTATTTTACTAATTTATAAGCTAATACTAATAATCATGTTATACCTATGTTTGTTATCCAATATTATTTTTATGTATCTACCTGGCATTATAGAATAATCTTTATTAAATTAAATAGTGTCATCTGTGTCAATGGAAGAAACTAGCATCTAAAATACAGGCTCAGCCTAGTTCAGGTGCTAGTGTTCATTTGTGGAACTTACAGTATGTTCAGATTTGTTGTTAAATATATTTATGTATTAGTAAAAGTGCTTGTGAGTGAAAACTTGACTGTAATAACCTAAAATAATGTAAGTGTTTCTTTTGTCAATAAACTATTATTATATTACAATCACTTCCTTGGTTTCCTTTAGGAAAATTTTGCTGTGATGTTGTGTAAGTCTGTATGTTACCTGTAAATTTGGAACCTATAAATTGAAGTGTGCAAACCGAGTATTTATTAATAACTTGCATCTCAGTGAAACCGGGCGTGTTTATTGCTTTGATCAAAGTCTCGCTCGAGTTTGTTTATGAAATATCAATTTATAGTTTTAAAGTCGGTTCTCCGATAAACTTCTTCAATATACTATTGGTACTAGAAATTATTTGTAACTAGATGGGTTTTATTTTTCAAATAAGTACATTTTAATTTTTTAAGGAACTCTAGGGAGAAATCTTTGTAAAATTATTTAGGTGGCCGTCTGTTTGTCTGTCAATAGTTAAGAATCTATTTTAGTAAAATAATTTTGATTAAAAAGACAACTCCCGCTCTACGAATGAATTCTGCGTCGCGGGGGACTTTACAAACATTCAAACAACCCAGACTCGCAACAACTATTTGTGGGGTCGAACCCACAACACTCGACGCAGAAATAATGGCGAGGCGAGCACGTAAACCACTACGCCGTCCGTGTAGTCAAAGTTAAAAGTACAGGTTAATGTGAAAGACATAGCATAAAGCCTCGAAGTGAATGTAAGAAACATGCAAGTACAAAGAAAATTATTAGAATTTCAATTAGTATTTTTAAAGCCCCTAATGTTCTTGCATCCTACCGCTTAAATGATTTACACATGCAAATTGGTAAATTTAAAAGAAATCACATGATAATTAAAAATTATCGATTTAATTTAAAAAAAATTCAGGATAATTTAAAATGATTTAAGTAAATTAAATACCACTAAAACAACGACAGCCTAGTGAAGTACCATTACCCTGCCTAGTCAGATGGCTCGAATCAATAGCTCGTGGAACCTGATTCATTGAAAATGAATTACTTTATTTATTGCGTTTTAGTTAAAACAATAATATCTAAGAGCTCTCATGATGTTCTCGAAAGTGTTTCAAGTTTACTAATCCTCTCGTAGTCAGATTAGTTAAATACTGAGATTAAAGAGACTTTTAAAAACATGTCTGAATTAAGTTACGTCAGCACTAAAAACTACAAACAAGAGTACATGGCTTTTATTGGTTAAAACTCGAAGTATTAATTAGCATTTAATTGGGACTCTAAATCAAAATGATTGCGGTGTTTATTCTACAGAAAAACTTAGCATGTTGTTAAAAACATCTCAATATTATATAACAACTTAAAGTCCTGAGAACGTGTTTATACGATAGCCACAATCACACCTAGCAGCTTTTTTATTTACACCCACTCTATCAATTTTTAAAATGATAAACCTGTTCGTTCGTACCGTTAGCTAATCAGACTTAATTGTTTTTAATCTGTGCTTTTCTAGAACCGACGCGCTGCTGCCACTTTGATGTATAGATTTTGAAATATTTAAGAACTTTACACGCGCCTTATATGAAAAGGGTGGAAAGAGTTTAATGGACGGCATGTCAAACCATAGGGTGATTTGACAACTCGTCCAGTTAAATACTTAACATATTATATTTTTTATACAGAACATTATGCAACAAACGAAAAAATATTTAATAATAATCTGAGCAATCAATGCTTCTGATTCTATTGTAGAGTAATGTACAGAATGTAAAATAAGTAACGAAGCGGTTAATGATCATAATTAGCTACACTCAATTAAGTATTTCATTCTTCTATTAGGTGCGTGTCGTCGGTACAATGACCGATAAAAAGAAAATGACTAAGTGTATGTTCGCTTACGCAACTATTGTACTACGATCAGTAAAAGGTGAGTACTATAGATACTCGTATTGAACAATATTGCAATATCTTGTTAGGCAACTGTCGTTTTCATCTCGATACACGTCGTAATCAAATTTAACGGTTATTGAAGTCGATAAAAAGTTGGCAGCAGCGGATTGTGACGAACTGGTGAACCGTAGCTCGACGGTTGGATTATTATATATTTAGAAAATTTCTGTTTACGTAATTGTACTTTATGGGCGGCTGCGTAGCTTGATAACATTTGTTAGTCAACCTCTCCTTAGCCAACAGTCTCCTAGGAAAATAGAGGCAAGTGCATTAGCAAAATAACGTGTTCTGTCACCGATGTTATCATATTATGCTAATGTTCTACAGTCTACAATAATAAAATGCTTACAAATGGGTGTTGCTGCGTATGATAATTTTAATACGATAGCGATAAAGACCAGCTAATATTTTACGTAGGTGATACGAAAGTAAAAGGTGCGTTACAAAAGCAATGGTTATTTAACAAACTGCCTCGACTTGTTCAAATATAGCAGATAAATATATTGTAATCTAATGTTATGAAACGCGAACCTTCATCAGCGCCACTTGAAGCTTCAATGTCGAGCTCCGACTGCTCAATTACCGAACAAATACGACTCCGATTTGTAGGGATACGGAGAATGTTTATGGAATGCAGTAACCATGTTTATTTACATGCTCCTCATATAAGTACACCTTTTTATGTCATATTGGATTGTTATGATTGAACACTGCCCAGCTGCCATCCCTCAGAACAATACCTTTTAATGAGAAGTAATCTTCCCTTAAAATATTATCGGAGAAAACGTTCAGATCTTTGAAAAGTACGAGTAATGATCGCCTTGGGATACAGTCTAATGGCGGTCTTAATCGCTATCCGCGGGAAAATCGAGGTGTAATTAACATTAATCATAGAGATGTGGGCTCCGAAGACTAATTGTGGACATCACTCCCTGCCGACGTGGGCTGTCTCGGTGCTGCGTGACGCTCACACACTCACGCTGCGTCACCGCGCGGCTAGCGCCGCCGCCCGGGCGCGCCGGCTGTGTGTCGGAGCGTGGTTATGAATGACGTTGTGACAAAAGAAACTCGCTGCAGATGACGCTGATAAATAGTCGCGCACTGTTTAGCAGAGACTAGCTGCTGCTCCAGTCTTTTATCTTCACAGCTAATTAACCATCATCGCCGAGACATAAATATGAGCGGGAAACGAGACTCACGATAGATCATCGCCTCGTATCGCCCGTTAACACGAACGAATACTTCCGAAGTTTCCGTACTATAATTTTCATATTGTTTCCGTATTTTTTCAGTCCAATTTTGTGTACTGACATCGCGTGACGGAAACCGCGCGCCGTGCCTGGCTCTGCCGGTGTCCCGGCGCGCCCGCCGTCGCCGCTGTCATGTCTCTGGTCACGCTCACGCCAGCCCACCACCGCGACCGCCACCACTGCGCCGCGATGCGGAAGGTATGTGCCAGATTATAGCTTCACTAAATTACTTGCGAGGATTCATAACCTGTGATTATATTAAACTGTTCCACTACTTTACATACATATCAAATGTACAATTTTGCTGGTCCGTACAACTGGTAAAATATATCTACAGTTCAATGAAAAAACGGCGCAAATATAACAAGGTGTGCCATATCGGTCGCGAGAGATCTGGTTTCGCAACTTCCTTTTTCATCCATCTTGTCTAAACATCGACTTCTTATATCCGTGCTCGCAACTGTAGTAAGAGGCAGCTGCGTAAAGAGTCGACGCGGCCGTAAATCAGTGCCCGTGCATCGGCCAATGGCGGGATCCCGACGCGTACACGCCGTCATATGCACCTGCCGTTAAAAGGAAGCTCTAATGAAGCCCCATGCATCTTGACTTCAATCTGATACTGCAATATAAAATTCTTTTATTCGAATTAAATACCCTGTTCCACCTTTTTTATTCAAGTAAAGGTTATACATATAGCTGTGCAATAATAATAGTAACTTGAATATTTCTTATGATTATCCGTACTGTTGATGATACTTAGTTTATAAAGTGGTTTTAATTTCCTTTTAAACAATGTTGATTTTAATTTAGTTGTTGTTAACTTGGTCTACCTAAATTTTGCTATGTAATATCTGCAGCATAATAAATTACAATCGACGACTCCATGAATGCCAATATTGATCAATTGCCGAGGCACTAGCGTGAAGAGTATTAATTCTAAATCTAAATGCAAATCGCATAATTCTATATTACGTATTCTCAAATGGACTTGAATACTAGCTTTTAATAAAATATAATTATTTACTTCTAAGACGTATAAATTGAATGTAACAAAGGTTGTGTTGCGGACTGCGAGAGGCGACGCGACGCGGGCATGTGTGCGCCGCACCGCCCTGTAGCCTCGCAAACGATTAAAATTCAAAGCCTGTAGAAATGTAATTACTTCGCAGTCTGGTCAGAGTTCCGTCGACTTTTATTCGGAGTAATTAAGTTTAATGCCAGTTTTACATCTTAACTCGATTGTTGAATCGTCTTTTGGATGAGTTAGATGATCAATCCACCGATTTGAATTCCGGTCATCATTAATACTGAGTAAGTAAATGTCATTACAACGAGCGGATTCTTATATTGCTATAAACGTAAGTTGAAAATTATATTCGGGTGAATGTAATACGTGTGAAATTGTTACAAAAATCGCGTTGGTCTGTTTGTAAGCACTTTAGCATCTGTTCCCATTTTAGTTGTATAAAACACGGCTATCCGGCAGCAATCGCGGTATTGTTCATCCTTCCTCGTTGCTCAGGTGTTTTCGCCGCACAATCAGCAGTAAAAAGGAACGAAGCTTTCATAGAAGATATTCTGGACTGTTTTTATGCTTCATAATAGCTTGTTTCAAATTTTGCAAGCTGGATAATCTTGAGATTTTTGAATTAATTCATCCTTTCCATTGTTATTATAAAGTATAACGCGGACTTATCTACGCGTTATCATAAAGGGATTATCAACGTTATTCGCTGTGTAACAATGGATTTATTATATACATTCAGCGGCTCAAGTATTTGGAGAATTTAAACGGGTAATAAACATCATTGAATTGAATCAGGTTATGTAATCATCACAAACTCAGAAATCTTTGTATTTTGGAGTTTCCACGTTACTAACATGAGATTATTACGTGGAAGCACAACTATGTAGCTGGGCCAGCTGTTTTCTTTGATATAAAGCCTAAAATCGAGTTAATGAATAAGAAGAAAATCATAAATAAATAAGTTTATGCTCTAATTTTGAGTTTGGCAGCAGTGAGCCCGCATAGAGTAATACAAGTTGGCATTTAGGATGTAAATCATTACATTTATTAGCAAGTTTAGCAGTGGTTAATGTGTTTTCTGCGAATCCGACACGTGTTGTTTTTAGCTCTCGACTCGTTTACTTTGGTTTCCCTCAGAATCTTTACATTATTTACACCAATGCTTTATGTTTAAAGTGGAATAGCAAATACAATGTGCGAACAAAGTTTAAATGGAATTTTCTAGGAAACTTCTTAAGATAAAACGGATTCTTGTAACTGAAGAACTCTTGAAAGATTCAACTCGTGTCAGTAATTAGGTACGAGTAAATGTACTTCCCCTGAATTACTATAAATTGTTGGTGCTAAGACTTTGCAGTTGACACAACTACGTAGAAATATACATATATAGTTCATACATATGAATATACTATTGCGGTTAGATACAGAGCGCCGAGTACTTTAATTATTACGTCTACTTATTAAAAATCTGAATAAAACAAAACAATAAGTGCTACAATAGATAATAATAAATAATAATAAACACACTATGTGCTAGATGAATTCACATTTTATAATCACCCGATCTGATCCGGCAAACGTTGTTCCGGCATATAAATTATTCTGGATAGGTACACCTTAATCACCTAACGGTATGAAATATACTTCACAATACTATACATTATATATCATACCTACAAAATATACTCGTACATAAAAATTGGTCGAGCCGTTTCGGAGGAATGCGACCACAAAGACCGTGACATGAGATTTTTATACATATACTTAGATTTAGACGCGTTTAAGCTTAGTACGGGTTACAGTTACTAATGCTCTAGTAACTAGATGTTGATACACGAAATCAAAATGTTTGAGAACATCGTTATTTTAGACTTAATGCCGTTTACTGTTTGCATAATTGTTATACTGCTTTAGTACATCAAGAGAAATGGACTTCGTTCAAACAAGTCAATACAGAAATAAAACTAGAACAGTATTCTTCTAAATTATTTTCAGTTCAATAAAGGTTTGATGGATAAAACACAAATGATTTTTTTGTTGTTGCATAACAACGTTGTTTTGTTATAGTTAAACATTTGTGTGCATGAACATGGATGTTTGTCTTGGTCTGGTGTTTCTATGTATTTACAAAAAAAAAGTATATACATATGTATGTTTATCCATTGTCTAGTACCCATAGTACAAGCTCTGCTTAGTTTGGGCTAGATGGTGTTTGTGTATGTAGTAGAATATTATTATTATTATTTCGATGGCGCAGTAGTAGTGTGCAACTGCTGTGCTTGAGGTCTTTAGGTTCACGTCACGAGTAAAGTGTTATTGGGTGTTGCAGTCAAGGAATTTTCAGTTCTCTCGGAGCCCGGAACTCGGCCCAGTAGACGGTACACATGGGACCCGAAAAACGAAGCTTGCAAAATGTAGGTGTAGGACACCCCTGTCTTCCATTTCGGGTATAAAGACGTAAGACTATTATTTTTAATTAGAATTCTGTCAATAATCTGTTGAAAAACCTAAAAGCTGTTTTTACATACGGATTGCCCATATATCGTATGTTTTCAGTTTGCGAGTAATTACGATTTGCTCGTGATAGTTGAGTCGTGGTCATGTCGCGAGGACTCGGATCCCTCGTTTTACCAAATCTCTCACTGTAAATCGAGCCTTTGTATAAACTTTTTCGCAAGAGACGACATTGAATAATCTACTGCATTTATTACAAAACTAAAGAGGTACATGTGTATAGAATTATGTATAAAAATCCTACTCGTTTCATAAATAACAATTTTCTTTTAAAAGACCTCTCGGGTATGGGGAACTTTACAAACATTTAAACAACGGACACAAAGAACACCCAGACTCGGAACAATAATTTGTGGATCGCACAAATTTATGTCCCGTGTGGGAATCGAATGTATAATACTTGGTGCGGCGGTAGTGGCGAGGCCTGGCTTAAACCATTACGCCATCTATGCAGTCATATCATTTAATTCAAAACCAAAATTTAAAAAACACAGGTTATCAACTAATTCCTCCATAAATCATCACCTTGTTTGATCCTTCTATGTTTTAAATGTACTATTAATACAAACGTTTAATTATTCATTATCCAGAATTAAATATACAAAGAGCTTTAAAAAATGTTATAAAAAATAATAACTAATGTGTTTTGTAAAGACGTTTATATTTTACTGTATAACAATTTATTATTATTATGTTTCTCTTATCACAGATATTTTCCTAACATTAGAAAAATATCTGGTCCTTTGGGTGGCTTACACGGAGACATAGGTCAACTTTACAACATGAAGAGGCTCTTCGAGAGTTTTAATCTAAAGTGGGATGGAACATCTACGATGGCCCTAGCCAGCAGACATTATTATTATAATAATATAATTTGACAGATTTGTATCAAGGAGCTTTTACATAAAAAATGCTACGATACAGGTAGGTAACATTGGCTATATATATTAGGGATAAATATAGACCAAATCCAGGCGTAAGCGAAGACCTGTGCCTACATTTGGCCTAAAAGATTAGCAGCGTATTAGTTTAGCTGTCGAGCATGTGTACTAAGGCACCTTAAATATAGGTGTGTCTGTATTGTCTGTAGTGGTAGATTGATAACAGCCGTCCAAAGTACTTGGTCAAGCGTCATTATTCATTGTACCTACTCTAGCGAATTGAAACTGTAGCTCGCTTCGGTGACTGACGATATAAAATAGTTTTGGTAGTCGTGCACAGGCAAGCATTAGTAAATCACTTGATATCGATACTCTATAATGCTTAATGTGGTTGCAATAGACCGTATCTGCACAGCTAAGATTGCGAGTTATAACCATCTGTAAAATACTTGCAAGCTATTATTTACTCTGTTCTCACGCAGATAAAGATCAAAGTTTTATGCAAACGCAGTTGACAGTAAGTGTAATGTTGCAATGTTTATTCGACTTATCTGCTATTTGCTTCATGATTGTCAACGATAAACGTACTGTAATTAATATGTAGGTTTATTTCATGAGGATAAACTTTGGAAGAGTCTACTGAATTTTTTATATTTACATTCACGAAAGTGTACGCCCATTCAAAGTACGTAGCACACACTCATAATAAAATTAAGGTGGCCTTGAGTGCTCGACTAATAGGGTAAACCAAAAATATTTTGTGATAAAGAGTAGTTTTAACATAGTAGGCACTGGTTTTAAAACCATTTATTTATATAATACGAACGAATTTATTACATAGGTTACATCTTTTCAAATTATCAAAAATGAATTAACAGTAAGTCAGAAGGTTTTTAGTGCTGAAGGTTTAATGAATTTAAAGTATAAATTTCAGTACTAAATAATATAGTACATAGATTACTACGTGTAGATATATACGGATTTAATCGCATTTCCGGCGTAGTTTATCCAAGTATAGGGTGCATAAATAAATAGATCGTGTATGTGTTTAATACAACTTCATACACAAGTAGTAATGTATTGCAGCACCTAACTGTGCCGCGATAAAACTTGTTCATTTCGATGAATAGACAGATAAACTGTATGAAAACATTTACTTATAGATACAAGCCCATATCGGCAAATTGCATTTGCTGTTTATCATTACTTGTTGTAACCCTATTTAGATAGTTGTGATAAGTTATACTTATAAGGATTTCCTAAATTATTTGTAAAGAAAGTCTTATGTCTTAGGAATTAGATCGATATGATATATCGAATAGATTGATAAGACAGTGAGGATAAGCAACATTATCTTGGTTAAGTTTACAGATGGGTCTATGTTTATAGTAACCAGCCATATGTAAATCCTGTCGTGTCTTGAATAGCACGTGAAGCCATTAATATCGGCTGTCATGTGTATCTATGATATTCGACATGGGAAATCAGTAGGATCGAATGTTTTGACAAGAGGATTTCGAACAGAGAATTTGTGTTATAGAGTTTGGATGACAGGCGTTCCGTGTAAATGCTGATTGACGCTCAGTCGTATCTAGTTAGACAAGAAGCAACCCTTTATACGCTAGGGAATAATCAGGCTGGAGATAAAACTTTAGGGCTTTCGGAGTATTTTAGGGGTTTGATGATACGCAGCCGTAACATTTTTGGTAAGTCAAAGCAATAGTAAGTAAATTAAAGACTAAGTCACAAAATGGATAACAGGGATTAGCTTAAATATGTAGTATATTTATTTTCATTGACGAATCTGCAAAACAAATATAAAATCAATGAAAATATTATTTTATAATCGCTTTAATTGGTCTATAAAAGTTAATACTTACAACTGTATTGATAGCACTCAGTGTTAAGCGCATTTATCGCGCCGAGCACATTTTTATGCTATCCACAGATCCACTGACAGCTCTTCCGGGTCTGTGACTTGTTTATTTATTAAACGACACAGTTATAATTGTCCCAGTGTACAGCAGTTATATATTTAAAACAAAAAGAAAATGTATAAGCATAACAACTTTTCCTTCGCATAAAGTCACGGCCACCAGTCGATACAATACCTACACATATTGAATGATACGTATCTTTAAGTGATCTATGTTACTCGCAAAGTTATTTACTGTTAATTAAAGTAGAACTAATTAAGTATCCAGTAATAACGGTTTATAAAATACGTTGATACAAGTTTAAATACCAATGTAGGTAGTGTAGTGGCATATAGTATGATTGGGTCGTGTATTATTCAGCTTAGATGCGTAATGCAGGTTATGTTGTTATGTAATCGCTATAAGCTACACTGCTTGCAACCAAACTGCCAATATCTGTTTGTTATTGTTACCTTAGAGGAGGAAAATGCGTGGTTTGTACGGATTATGCTGCAGTGCGCAGAGAATGGACTATCGGAATAATATCAGCTCGATTACCCCATACTATGGATGTTAATAATTAATCTACTGTTATGTTAACTGTTATGTTATACATAAGTGAAGGGTCAAGGAAAATAATATGACATAGCCTGTATACCCAATATGTCTCTATTTTTAAAAAGGTGTGTATTGCCTCTCTATTGGCATGGATGTAAGTTTAGCTCTACATTAATTTCATTACGAAATATTTTAGCTTAAATTTAAGTTATAATATGATAACTATAAAAAATGAAACAAGTACAGTTTTTTAAGCTTGCTGTTATTATGGTATGAATATTCAAATGTAATACTGTTCGATCTAATTCCAATTTAAATTACTAAAGCCAGCCATTAAGCTAAGAATCGAAACAGCTAGTAAATAAATATGTATGTGTAGATTTATTATAAAATAGTTGACGTAAGATTAATTGCCGCCAGAAGACCGCTTGGCGGCTCATGCGCAGGTGCGTGCTGTTACGTCACTCAAGAACATTCCACAGACTTAGGCGGCCATTTGTCGGGATTTCCTCCAAGCGACAACACACCAGATTAACGGACAGCATAACTAATTAAACTTCCATTATAAAGGGACTGGCGGCTTCCTTTACTTAAGGAGCATGAAATTCTAATAGAATCAAATTATAGACTGCCAATGACATTCATTTAATTTATAAATATGTATTTGAATCTGTAGAAGTCAATGTTACTATTAATTTACTCAATGAAATTAATTAATTTTATAGTTGTAAACGATAATTGAAGGAGTTAAAATGATTGATGGCAGATTAGCCGCAGCTGAATGTTTTCCTTAAGACTCTAAAATTATTAGTATAGATGTCAAAAGTAGCTCACGTTGAAAGGTTGCAGCCAAATTATAACGACGATCATGTGATCGAAGACGGCTAAAGCAACGGCGAGTAACATTCGCCATAGGATCGATATTGTATAAATAGCTACTAACTCAAATTCTTCATCCATTTCTATTTTATGGATTTGCAATATCCATAATAATATTATGTGCAGATAGCTGCACAGATTTTAATGAAATTTGGCTGGGCAGATCATTGTACATACATATTATTTTGATTTTAGTAATGATAGAATAATAACGTCATTTCACCAAATAAGCGTGAAGGAAAATCGTTTTTGATCTGCACTGTCTGAACCTACATACATGTCAAAAGTAACAATTTGGTTCTTAGTAGCAGCAAGGAGTTTGGGTCTTTTCCCGGTAAACGGGCGGTTATAATAGGTTTGCCCCCTATTACGTGAAGCCTAAAAATCATAGCTGTAAATGTTGTAATAATATAATATTCTATCACATACACACAACACCATCCAGCCCAAACTAAACACACCATTGTCACCTCTTTACAGATATATGTAAGTAAACGTGGCGTAATGACAATCCAGCTGAACGTCCGCGTCGTTTAGCTGTTTTACATTACTTGTTTTGTAAAGCAGCTACTTATGACATCCATCTACGGCTTATATACTGTAAAAATATTGTCTGTGTCTTGAATAGTTCGTTAGAATGAAAACAAAATTTAAAAAAATATATTATGGCTTAAATAAAAGGTATGTATAAAATTTTAGGCCACAAAATATTAAACCCTGCAAAAATGAATAACTTCAACATTACAAAAATTTTATGCAGATAAAATTTGTCTTTTACAGCATTTTGTCCGAACATATTGTTTACGAAATAAAGTTAAATTAAGAACAGGCAGTGATGTGGCTCGCGCTTTAGTCAGGCAGGCAGAGAAAAGGGCTCATTTCGCCAGCTCTCTATGCTTATAATGTAATAATTGTACGAGTATATAGAGGGCCTGCACTTTCTTTATTTTATTATTTAAACCCACGTTTCAGTGGTGAACCTGAGTTGCTATAAAATAGATAGGTAGGTAGGTGACTAATCTGAATATTTGCATGGCGAAGCCGATCTTGAGGGACTTGGGTATGGACATACATACATTGAATCCTTTGTACTCTATTTTTAACAAACGACTAGTCTCATGTAACGTCTAGGGCACAATATATACAGCATGTAACTTTATGCTGTGGTCATATTTCTAAGTCGTACAGTGGTCCTCATGAATTAGATAAATCCTGGAAACCGTTGAGCTGGGCTTGTACTAATTGACTTACAACATAGAATGAATACGATGGATATTTTTTTAGAGACAACAATAGATAGTTATGAACAAAACATCTATATCTACACTAATAATATAAAGATGAAAGATTTGATTTTTTGTTTGTTTGTAAGGATTCATTAAAAAAAGAGCTGAACTGATTTTAATCATTCTTTCACCATTTGAAAGCTATATTAACATGGCGAATTTAGGTAAAAAAATGTACTTTTACTAATATAACATAACCTAACCTACTACTTTACGCGAGCAGAGCCGCGGGGAAAAGCTAGTAAGTAATAATCCTGAGATTTCTTGGCGATATCCAAATGTCAGGAAAACACATGAAAAATAAATAAGGTCATATCTAGACATAAAATCATATCCCATACGATATTATATTTCATTTACCTTCATATGAAATGTCCGTATTTCAAAATGAGAACGTACAAATCTTCTGAAACTTAATCAGTTTAATTTACGTTAAAAAAACATTTGCTTTTTTTATACTGACATTAGGTACCATTTTTATGAGCATGTTGCGATCTTCAAATATGACCTCACCTTGTTGTATATACATAATAAATAATTATAATTTAACCTTCAATAGTCTCGTCAGCCATCTCTTAGTTGGCGAACTTCGCCAAAACTATGAACTCGCAGCGGCGCTTTTCCACGTTATGTAAATAATAAATTGTACTTGTTGAGTTGGTGTCTTTCTCCATGATAAGATTTTGTAATTTGCTAAAAGTACAAGGCAAATAGAGAAGCGATTACCCAGTGGGGGCACAATAGTCAATACACGCCTAGAAAGAAGTCTCAAGTAGGTATAGTGAGCAACATAAGTTGATAAACATTGGTGATACTTTGAAATGCTTTATCATACGCAATAATGATCACTCCTAATCTTTAATAGCATTAAACGTTTTAGGATTGTTATATTTGTTTAGATAACGTTAGCCATTCATAAAATACTTACTGGTACAAATTTGTTTTTTATGTTTAGCTGGCTTTGTTGTTGATTGTATAAGACACCGACTCATGGCCGTAGCCTTGATTATTTAAAGAATGAGTGGTAAATATTGGTTATTTTTACATCAAAATCTTTGTTAGTAAATCGACATCTAGTCCTTTATCATGTTCCAAAAGTTGTATGTCAAACCTGCCTTTGGCTTTTCAGCTTCAAAGGGGGCCCGTGCTCAGCAGTATTAAAGTTTATGCTGTTGCCGTAGGATATGGATCTTAATCCATCGTATATGTCCAACTTCGAGATCGACATGGGCGTAGTTACAATGCCTGATTTCCTAACGTTTCGGGTAAAATTCATGAGTTGAAATAGCTTGTTACACTGTAGTGCCTTAACTTACCTACCCCAATGGAAAATTAAACGACGTGTTCGTACATAATACAACTAAATCATTAATCGATATTGTTTGTCATTTATTAGGCACTAATTATTTTGGGTTTTTATAAAGTTAGAATAACAACTAGATGAACCGCGTATACCATAATTTGAATTATACATCTGTATTTTCACCACGACTTTGCGCCATTACATTATTTTTGTTGTGTATGTTAAAGAGTAATTATTGAGTTATAATAATATGCCACAAACAATAAATTATTACACCTTATCTGATTCTACGTTGAAAATCACTAGTTGCTCCTTGTTTGAGTCGCTAAAATAACAATGAAACTAATATTACAAATGCATGTGTCTTCGCTTGTAATATTAATATTCCTTCATAGGAACTTAACATATTTTGTTATCATTGACTGAAGCTTCTCATAGATCTTCGAAGGAGTTCTATAGGTATGTGGATAACGTTGTATTCATCCTTTGTGTAGTCAAACATATGATATGGGTACGAAGTAATTCCTTGTACATTAAATCCCAGTCTTCTCTAGCTCCTTATCGTTAGATATGAATGACAATCAGCCGATTCTCTTCCCACGCTCTGAACCACAGCGAGGATGATATAGTGACGCACTAACAATTTGTTACAACATCAGAGCTATATGTACCTGCTTGAATGTACTAGTATAATATTCTCGCTACTTAACAAATCATTTGAATAACTACTATGGACAGAAATTGCTTGTTAAATTGTGTGTTTTATTGTGAAGATAACGATGCACATTGAAGCATTTATTGCTAGAAATTCTGCTAACATAATTGTAAAATTTTAGGAGTCATACATTTTATAAATATATTTGAATGACGTACAATCAATTCATTATAATAAATATTTGTTAAGAAGATGTTGGAAAATAACATCTTTATAATGTATTCCTTTGACATTGACACAGATTGCGTCTTTTTATCAATACCAACCGTAAGTGGGGTAATGACACATGGCTAAATCTTCTTATTTATGCTAGGATCGTGTAATTAAAGCTAAATGTAAATATATTAGCTTAGTAAAGTTGGAAACAATTCAAACAAGACAATTATCGGGACCATGACCTTAAAAGAAGAATGTAATTTGTCAAATTCTCTGACCTATAACATGTACTTTATCTGTATTCGGTACATTTTTATAACGAGATAACTTTACTTAACGAAGTGGAGACGTAGGTGCTATAAAATAACATACTCATATTGATTATTAATACATGACAAGCCGTAGGCAGAAGCACAATCATATTTATTTAGAGACGTTAAATCACGTTCAATGAATACAATTGTGGCTTTGTTGCACAACATTAATGAACAAAAATACACATATGTGTGTACAAACAGTTTAAGGTTTACAGCCTTGAGTTCACAGACAGCCTGGCCCCATCCCAGCTATGACACATGCTGATATGGATATGCCTAAAATAAACATGCATATTACATACACAACATTAGTCGCACATGTACGTATGTAGGTTACAATCATGTGCGTTTAACGATTCATGCAACTTGTTTACAATGGGATGGGTTTTTACAATGTTGTACTCGATGACCTTTAAATGTCCTGAGCTGGCCTAAAAATACACGTATTATAGTCTAGCTGCGATCAAACGATTTGATTGATAACGCTTATATACTAGAAAATTCATTACCGTATATCTAAACGCGTTGTCAAAACTAACTGAGGTTTTTATATGGTGTAACAAAACATCGACATGTTTTCCCTCAAAACTTTTTCTTACAGTTTGAGAAACGAGACACTTTTTGGTTGATTGGAACGAATCGCTCTAAAGGAAAACTGACACCGATAAAGGCTTGGCTCGACTCTAATCGATTGCCAATATCGAATTATAAGTTAGTTGCAGTGTGAAACGTTATATTTTACGGTCAGTGTAGCAATTTCTTTTTTCCGCGACCACAGTGAGCGAAATGTATTGAATTATAAAAATAATATTTGTCAGCTAATAACATTATTAGCTGACAAATATTATTTTAACATTGTACATAAGAGGTAAAACGTTGTATTTACTATAACTTCAAACTTATGGCCCATTCTAGCAAATTACCGTAAACGACCAGCAAAGCAAAGAATAAAGATTTATTTAACTAATACTTCGTAACCAAAGAGGCGTAGCTAATCGCTTGACTAAACATCACACTGAAAGCTGGTTTGTTATCTAAAGTTTAGCACCTACAAAGACTCCAAAGTCCTCACTATTTAAATAGAAGGTGTTATGTCTAAGCCCAGCCAGTCGAATATAAATACATTATTTACTGGGCTTAGTCGGACGGAAGGAAGCCATTGCTCAAACCTATGATTTTAACTAGATACTTATATGTAAATATGGTATGTAATAAAATAAAGCTAATGTTGTCAAGCCTAAAGGAGCTTTTTATTAATAAAAGAACTTTTAGAATCGGCTCAGTAGTCTCAAAGATTATCCTATAATGACGAAGTTTACATGTTTATAACATTTATAATATCAAACTATATAATCTCATCAATACATATTGATGAGATTGTTTTGGACTGAAGAGTAACATCCTTTATAACCTGGCAATATGTACGTACGGAACTCGTTAAAAGAAAGATGGGGACAAATCCTCGAGATATGTGAACGATAATGAGTAAACTTATTCATTGTTAGTTTGTAATGTACAAGATAGTGTGTGTAAAATAAATAAAGCAAAAGAGTGTGATTAAAACGGAAAAGCACTCGAGCATTCCGACGGAACTAATTCCAAACTCGTGACTTGGTATAAGTGAATATTGGTTTAACAACAAAAAGCAACAACGGGCTGAGTAGCGAGTGAATTGTGAAGCGGTAGCACAACAGCCATACATCGACAACATGGCTACCCGAGATAACTAATTGCTAAATCTGAGTAGTATATGAAAATTAATTTTGTACTTGAGATGTGGAGCACAAAGTTTCAAGGTTAACGTTGATTAATCGTGGCTTTAGTCCCGACTTTGTTCCATACACATATACGTACAATACACAGCACACAACACGAGCCGAGATGAATAAATCAAGGGTGCTCCGTAATAATAGATAAAACCTTGCATCACGCCGAATTACTCAGTTATTATACACGGACCTTGTGATGTCTACTTGCGTAATCACGTAAATAATACAACAAAAAGTAACTGTTTGTACAGCGTGTAAGAAAAGGTGTAGTGTAGTAATGGGGTGAGCAAAACCTCCAAAATAAAATCGAGTATATATTCGAATGTTCTATGACCCCGTATTCGAATGCTTACTAATTCATTGTCACTGATTATTTAATGAATCGTAATAAAATCATGACGCAAACACAATGTTATGGCAAACCTATGATAATTCGCGGTGATAACGATTTAAGGCGTCTTTGAATTGATTTTTGTTGAAAATCACACTACTAGTTTGGTCATATTTAAGGAAAATGGTTGCTCATCCATTCAATATTGCACCCACAGACTTCAAGAACGAATAAGATAAAATATTAATTGATTATAACTATTGACTTGCAAGTCTATTTACTAAGAGTCTACGAATGACCGCATACAAAAATATATTAGAACGGCTGATTCCCGCCCGCTCAGCTATTTTGCTCCCGCGCTCCAAGACTAAAATTTATTATTATTTTGTAAAATCGTTCCCAAGGGCTCAAAATCTTATGCAATTTTATTTCATTAAAACCTCTGATCTCTATACATTTATTCCTAGGAGCTACAAATTATATTACAAATAATTAAATAAAGACCTACTTACTAGTGTGTTCCCGACAGCTCCAAAACAAACTGTATGGTTAATTAGAACGGCTTAGAACAGCACGCATGTAGGTAACTTGAGGATGTGGATTTTAAAATATGTATGGAATTTCCTTATTATATAAAGACACGAAAATGACTGAAGCAGACAAAAGAAAATACATTTAATCTTAATTTTTTGGTGGCAGAAGTCAGAACTATCTATCATGCATACATTAGGACGTTAAGTAGGATACGAAATCTTCCCATGACACGCTGTATAATAAACATGTTTAGAAAAACGTGACTTACTCCAATTTCCAAGCTCACAACACGTACATTCCCTCCGAGATTAAATAATAAGAGCATTATGGTAATAGAGTACGTTAGGTTTTATTTGTTTGTATCGTTTTCTCCGCCAGTCCCATTATGGAATCAACAGCAGTTCAATCTGCGTCCGTAGTTGCTACATTCTACTTTCATCGGTAGGTATGTAAATAGAGCTTGTTCTGTTACTGTTGCTTGTGTCGCTCACGATATTGTCTTTAAATATACGCTTAATAACGGTTACAGTCGATATTGCCGAGACCGGTGTAATAGAGTTCATCCCACTAATATTGTTGTAGTGTACACGTTGGAACGAAAGTTGAAATATTATGTTAAGGATTGCTTCTTTAGATGAACTGTGCCTACTAACGGCAAGAGGATTGTCAAAAATAGTACTGTCTGCACAGATGTTGTAGTCGTTTAAGTGAAGAATGTTGTTTGTTCGAATTTTGGTGGCACATGGAAAATTGTGTGATCTAACAATCGTTGTTTCGAGGTTGGAACACCGTATCCGCAATTTTAATGATTTTAAAATCCACCGCTACACTCTGATTATAATTTTAAAATCAATATAAAAGTTTTAGCGTAACGTTGGTACATATCATGATGTCTATCCACGTTATGCCACCTATATTTTCATTTACCTGACTTTTCAAACAGGCTCCATTAGAACACGAATAGCATAGTGAACTCAACTTCACTAGTTGTCGGGGATCTAAATAATCTACAATGCGTTATAACAGGAGTGTGAGGATATTAAAACACTTGGCGTACGGACAATGCCGCTCGGATGACACCGCCTACCCTCCCTTCAGAACAATAGCCTCGTTAAATTCAACAATAACAGTTCACCTGTGGCCTGCCCCACTCATCTGACTTGACTATAATCAATATAAAAAGTAAATGGAAACCTTTGCATAGAGACTGCTCTGCGAGCCGATACCGTTTATTTGTGGTCCATTTTGTAGAGCGCACGCGACATTAGAGCCGTCGCAACCGGTCTGTTAAGTCTGTGTGTATGTGTACAGTTTAAGCTCGATACATAAACAAGCATGTTGCAGACTCGTTGTATAAACATCAAGTTTTATTGCTTGGCTGTGTTCCACGGCTTCACGCAGGGACGTTAAACCCGCTTGAGCCCTGGGGCTGTTAGTACTTCACGATAGTTAGTTGTTGGGGTTAGTGCAGTTGTCGTGGTGCAGGCTCTGCGTCTGTGTCGCTCCCCGCATCAACATGCAGTGCGCGCCCGCCCGCTCCAGGCTTTCACGGTTAACAGACTCACTTGTAGGGATAGCGTAAATTGTGAGCATGAATGCATTACGAATAAACTTTCTCTTCATTAAAGCATACACTATTCAAAACACTATTGTTATCCATATTTAACCACGGCACTTATACCGTTGTACACACCAAACTAATTTAAATATTACGGTATGTCTCTTTCTAACGAATACCGACGGAGAAGGACAGACAATTGCGAAGTTATAATTGGTCATATCTTTGTTATTAACACAAATAAGGAGACGCGATATAATAAATATTTACAGTTCAAATATGCTGTCAACAAACACGATTATTTTAACAGCTCTACATCTTTACTAAAACTGCATCGTTGGACCGAAAGCATCAAGAGTCTCGAATGACTTCTCCAGTCCGATTTCAGTATTCAATTAACAGGAGGCGCCTAATAATATATGTATATAACGCATAAAGGCGTTATCCTTACTAATTTTATAAATTCGAATGAGAGTTTGTTTATTTATTATGCTTTCACGCCTTAACTACTCGACCGTTCATCATGAAATTTCGCATACACGTTGTCAGAGGTACAGAGAAGGACATAGGCTCTCTTTTATCTAGAAAAAAGTACTGTTCCCGAGTGAAGCCGCGAGCAAAAACTAGTATGTATTATATAAATATTATGATCGTTTACCTATAAGAGTTATTACAAAATATATAGTAAGGATCAACTATGTGACTTGTTTTGAAACATTACTTAAACAAATTCCATTACTAGTCACCACTTGAATTGTATTCAGTGTGTTATGGCAATAGACATTGTCTATTGATATACATACTTATATCTGTAACAAGCACTATTCTACACACGCCTGCGTACAATAGCGTGTAATTCGGTGACTGAGTATAATTAAGAGCTTAAGTGGCCGCCGTCATACATTGAAACTGCGCACGGGAAATAGAAGGCTCTATTCGATGGGCTGGGCTATCATGGTGGAACCTAATATCCTCATCGGATAGCTTTTAATATACTCTTACCTATGTTTACAAGGCTAAGCCTTAAATCCACTCAATTGGTATCCAAGCCAGCAATTTAGGAATCAGCGTAAAGTAATAAAAATGTAATGAAAACACTTGCAGCCTTCCTTTAAAATTCAACAAAGTTTTCACTGTTCTGTTTTAGCATCATGTAATATTAACGCAAACCGAAATGAAACTGTAATGGCAGTAGATACAGATAAGAATTATTTGAAGATTTTATGTTGTTATGTATAATTTATTGTATTTAGTGCATCAAACATTGTGCGGGAGTTCGTGTAATAAAGTCAGGGTAGGACGTTGCCCACTGCGCCCATTCTTCGCGGCTAGCTCGTCCCGATATTTACTAATGGACGACTGCCAAACCCAACCAACAACTCCGTACAATAATATTTTGATGCCAAAATATTATATTCCGCAAACTAAATCGAGTTACGCTGATTGTTGTACTACATTCGATTGTAAATTTATTTTTATGAGGCATTCAACGAGGCTTTATTTTTAGCTTCTAATCTGATAGTTACACTTCATTACGTATATAAATTAGCATTGTACACGATCAGATACATATTTAATTGCATTAGTGTCACAATCGGTTGTACAGTAGCTTAGAATTAACATAATTTTGTGCCTAATGTATCTGAATACAAAAACGGTTGCTCATTCTTTATACATGTCCTGTGTAAAGCGGCTAAAACTGTGCATATGTATTCAATGCTGTGTTTGATGCTATTGTTTTGAAACGAATTACTATCCAGAACATTAAATTAAATCCTCATTCGTAGGCGGCGGGAGCGGTGGCCGCTTATTTGGATGCGTGCGAGGATGCTCTGCGCCGTCGGAGCGAGCGGCGGTGCGCGGAGAATGACAATGTGCAATTATATTTAGCTTTCATTGCAATTATCGCACGTTGAATTAACAGAAACTGTGTCAGGGCGCCACGTCGCCGCCGCGCCGCGCCGCTACTCGCGACGGGACCGCTGCGAACACCTATACCCCGACTACGTTATCGAGCCGCTTAAAGCTGTAATCAGCTTTCAAAGCGCCACAGTCGCATTCGTCTGCGATAACTGCGCCTATATAAATTACGTAGTCGCGACACTGACTGAATAATAAATTAGGGCTTAGCTAAAACGCGACCGCTCTAATCTCTGCGCATGATCTCCGCTTCGGATCACCGAATGTTGATAATAGGCGTACCGATACGTTATTAAAACATTGTATTATTATATGCCAGTATTGGCTGTCGGAACTTAGGATTCCAGCTTGAGCTTCCATTAATACGTTGAGGTTTGTAGTTTACTACAACAAACTTCCTTTAAACTTAGACTCTGTTCTATCTAAGTACAAAGTTGATGTTTCAATATGACTAGGTTGTGTATATTTTAAGCAACTAGCTGCTTAGTTACAGTGAAAGCCTTTACAGCGCGTTTTATTCAAATAAATAAGTACATGCAATCGTATCGACCTGTTTAACATGTTGTTTATTAACGGATGATTTTAACTTCGCTTACACAGATTACTCAAAAGATAGCCTTAGTTAGTAATAAACTTAAATCTTACAAGACGTGGAAAATGTGGTCATACTTGTGAGTAGAATCTGATAACAATCTACAAACAGTGCTGCATACAGCGGAACGACAATACAATGCAGAGTTAGATAATATAGGCTGTACGTAGGTATAGATGTAAAATGTAAACAGCGGGATGTACCGCTATCAGCCTACCTCCCAACCAGTTTAATGAAGAGATTTGGCACGACTGCACGAGCTTTAACGGTGTCTGTCTCTCCACTAGATAAACGCGTTTATTATTGCACACGATATAAACACGACTTTATGTAAACGTCAGCATTACTATTCGCCCGAATTCATTTCGTTTAAAAAGTTACGCAATTTATTTTTGAATGCAGACAAGCAGGTGGTTGGCATTCAAATTTTTCGTAATAAAACTCTCTCAATGTGATTTAACTTGAATGTTGAATATTTTATTCACCATTATGCGACAGATTGTTGATAGGACATAATAATGATACGACAAAAACGGTCGGTTAAAGAAATGCATGAACATCGGGAGCAAGAAAGCAGGCGAGCGTCGATCACGACTCGAAACAAATACTTAGGCGGTACCGTTTTGTCATGCGCCCGGCGACGACGAGGCAGATAGCAGAGCCCGCACACGCGCCGCGTACCTATCCGCACTCGTGCCACCACACAATGGGATCGGCGACAATGGCGCGCCGACCGCCGTCACCGCTACTCCCAATATGCCTCATTTGCATACTCCTCTCGTCGATGTGCGTCTATTCTGCTCCGACGTGTCGCTTAGAGCTGTATCAAGCCCTCACGAACCCACAAAACTTAAGTAACGACTACTACCTCACAAAGGGTTTGTGTTTTAGATATATATTCAGTCATGCTCGTTGTAATGAAACTTAGTTTTCAAGGAGTTCTCGTTTTTCTTCGCGCAGAAGTATATCTGTAGAAAGACGTAATGTAACCTCGGTCAGAGTTAATAACTTTAGTGAAGTTCTATTTCAGTTCGCCACTAGCGAGGGCGTGTAACTTCAAACCTTACCAATTGAACATAAGAAAAGATAGGCGGTTCCGATCTTGCTGTTGTAGAAAGAAAAGTGCTGGAAGACAATTAAAAAAACGACAAAAACGCTGGAAGCAATCCAGCGGGCATGCTCTTAATTGGATGAGACCACTTCCTCTAAACGACATTTCGCTCTGTGCGCGCCGACTACGATTGCAGTTCTAGCCTTTCATATTCAACTAACAAGGCTTACGGGATAGTGTTTTCTTGTTACATCAGTTTAAATTACTTACAAATATTAAGAATAAGAGTTTCTCATTATTATGTTAACTGTGTGGACACAGTTAACATAATAATGAGAAACTCTTATTCTTATATTATTATTATAACGCCGAGGTGGACCTCGGCTCGTCTGCATAATATTACCTTGGTTAAACAACACAAAAAGCTATCACCATCCGTTAAAACCCAAAAACTTTGAACGCTTCTTCATCAATTTTCAAATCAGGTAGACATTCATATTTCATACGACGTTCACGTATTACTATAATACCGATATAATCTTCGAACACTATTTTCATAAGCGTAATCAAGTCACGCGACTCGGTCCATTGTTCTACTCGTTTAATACTTCAAAATAATAGCGCAACAGATTAACTTTTTGCGCACCGCGACCAACTGGCCACTTGTAAAATTAATGAGGTAGACAAGTAAAAACATTGCTATTGCCTGCTCTCTAATGTGCTCCCTTAGGAATGGCCGCATATACGAGTACTTAGATGTGCAAGCGCGTGGTGACATCCAATCGTACTGATTGTGTGGCATGCTATTTCGCAGCTTGATGCTATAGTCTGCTACTTCCTAATGAGTGTCAATGAGATGCACATAGCTGTTTACTAATATTTGTGGCTTATATAATACAATCCGTATGCGCGTCTGTAGAGCCTGTACATATAAGGCTGTAAGACATACATACTAATACTATGAAGCAAATAAAGGAATAATAATTATGTTTAAAATACTTGTGGTGTCTTAGATACACCAAATAGTCACACATATATGTATATGTAATGCAGAATCTATTATATCTATAGGAACATCAGCTAATAATCCAAGTACATTCAAGGACATTTTCCTTGAATTTTAATGAGGCAAAATTTCAGAGATAATATTTATAACTAAACCTTAGTTATACTCGTAATTGATTTTTCTATAAAGAAAGACGTATTCCTTCATCATTAAAGTTTAATTATTTTACCTTTCATATGCTATGCGCAATAGTAGGTACTTTTTAATTACTCCGCTAAGGTTTTACGATCTGCGCCATACTATTGCAACATCAGGTGGCAATCAAGACTATAAATAGGCAAGCTTTTGTTCAGATATATTGCACCCACAAATCATTATTCAAATAGACGTTGATGCATTACATAGATAATTACAATGATCGCAACTCGGGGTGAGTGCTGTAACTTAAGTGACACTTTGCTTGATAGCTCGCTCTCACTCTTTTATCGTGAGAAAGTGTATGAGACAATAGCGATCTCACTCGGATCATTTGAAGTGACTATTCAAATTGGTTTTTGTATATAAGTTATTACGACGTGGCTATAATTTAAACAAAATTTGTTTCAATGAAAATGAAAAGCTGGCATTAAATATCTGGTCGATATAAATCATTTTCATTATTGGATTTTGTAGAAATAATTGTACACCCACGATGCCCGGGCACCTGAGGAGTAGGTCACTTGAACAGTGCTATAGTTATTTGATGTATTTTGTAGAGTCAAAGCAATCGTTTGAACAATGATGTTATATGCTATTGTGATCACTTTTGTACGATGATACCAAACATGTAATTTGTAATTCAGAGTGATACTAATTTAATTATGAAGCGGTGACTTGGAATATTTACCATCACAAAGGGCCGAATCCTGCGGTATGTAATCTTGTCAAGCATAGAAAATTTTGGATTAAGGTCGTGGGCAGTGTCTTCGGTTTACGTAGATCTTACAATATAATAAAAAGTCGAGAAATATGTACCCAGGGTTAAATAATTCTAACTAATATTATTAATGCGAATGTGGGTTTGTTTGTTTGTTACGCTTTCACGCCTTAACTACTCGACCAATCGCCATGAAATTTAGCTTACAGATTGTCAAGATACAAAAAGCAACATTGAGTATCTTTCATCCAGTAAAAAGTTCTGTTCCCGAACGAAGCGCGGGCAAAATCTAGTAGTTTACTCACTACCTTGTCTTTAGCGATTATAACACGAATTTTTGAATAGCAGTGATACGTTATACTGCTGACTGATTTTAATGAGTGCCTACAGCGCACGTACAAATTTTTATATACATAGGTACTAACCAGAGCCGGTCACGCTTCTGTGACTCAGTCTGATATTTTTAATTTCCCGTTCCCGTGAGAACTTAGGGATAAAATGTACATAAACATCCGCAACGTTTTGTAAAAATTTCAAGTTAATCCATCGACTATTCTTTGAGTTCTGCGTTCACATACATATAGCAGCTAAATTTATATATACAAAGATTATAACTAATACAAACGTGTAAAGGCACTTAATTTAAAACAGATAATTTAATGTTGACATACACACTTACGGCAAATTTGATAACAGATAGTTTTATTAACTTAAGCAAATTACTGTTTTGGTACCCATTGGTTTGATATGCTTCACATAAAAAAATAACCCTAAATAAAATAATAATAAAAAATAGGTAGTTGGCCGCATACAGTATTTACAACTGTTCAGTTACAAATATGACCACACATTCATTTTACGTGTTAAATATATGATATCTCTCCTAATGTCTAACTTAGACACAATTATCCGTTTATTATTAACAAACATTTGATAAGAGAAAAGTAACCTATTCGATTAACGTAAGCTTGTCTATTTCAATGATTACTCAAGAAACCGTAGTACTCATTACCGCTTAGTTAATTCAATTAGCCAGAACTGCTAGGGACGCTACCAAAGACAAATTTAGAGTGTTTTATTAAAAGTTTCACGCCTTGTCTATGACGCTACTCAGGTCTTTTGTCCTTTTTCTTTAAAAGGTTTATTTAAATGCTAACTTAGTGTCTAAGTCACGTCGCTTAAAAGAAGTTAAGAATGAATTCAATCTTTTCCTTTGAAAAGCGTTTATTAGAACACAAAGGGCCAACATTCTGTCTTAAAGTGGCTACTTATCAAGGAAAGTAGTATAATGATAAGGCCGGATGAATTTAAATGTTATATTTGGTGTTCGCGACGACCTCAAATAAAAAAGGGACAAGAATATTACTTGCCAAGTGTCGTGAATAGGCTTTGAATATTTTATTACAGTTTTCTACGAAACATAAATGATAAGAATGTATTTAATGTTACCATGAGATTTTAGTGGCTTCGGTCCTAAGAGACTTAGAATATTGTGATATCGCGATCGTAATTCAGGGAAGCTGTACGTAGAATATCATAAAGCAATAAATAAGGGTGGGGTATCAGTAGAACGGGTAGCAATTACCGATCCGTTCGTTTTGCGTGGCAATCGCAAAAGCATTTACGGAGACCTATCATCAATACTCCTCCTAATGTTCAGTGTTTTGGACATTTATTTGCCGATATTTTTACAGATTTACGGCTGCGCCGATAAAAGGTGTCATTTATTTTGTTGTAAGGTCAATTGTTAATTTATATTGTGTCCAAAACCTCTGAATAGGCAAATGGGATGAATGCTAATGGCACCGTTTAAAAACTGCGAAGGTGAGAAACACGAATAGGGTGAATAAATGATTGAATGGAATATGAAATTGAATGGGTGGAAGTGAGCGCTGTGTTTGAACAATCAGTATAATTGTCAGCGTTGTCTTCTGTCCGATTGAATGTCGGTCAAGTAACGTCGGTTACGTGACCCATTTATCGCAATTGCCACGAATTGATCTTCATCAATGTGTTACAATAGACTATAGATTCAATCGATTGCACAATTGTATTCAACGCACGGAGATTTGGGTCTCACTTTTACAGTTGGCTGCACTAAAATAAGCGTTGGTTGAACACATCGGATGAATCGAATTTAGGCTTAAATTACAAGATATATATACATATAAACTAACTATTGCATGCGCTTTAATTCACGTGCAAATGTGCACGTGCATGTATAAAGTCATTTTGAAAAATAAAGCATTCCAAAGAAACTTCGCGGTAGGTATATTCTTAATATTTCGTTCGCTTGAAGTTTCAGATAGACATTTTCATGGTAGACCCACAGATATCAGGAATTAATTTCATATTACAAGATAATATACCATAGGGACTCTAAAGAGGTTATCGTCGGTACATCAGAATCATTTCAGAAAATGTATAAGTAAAAACGTAACATACCAAATATATAAAAAAGTATGTTATTTTTTCCTTTGCTGTACCTGCTCGCCAGTGTGAGTTGTCGTGAATATGACAATGGAGTAGGCAGTATTTTCCAACACACTACTTGTTTAACTTCATGGAACATATATGACTTATATCTGAATATAGCTGAAGCCAAACTCAATATGAAAGGGACTACGCGAACGGCACAGTGATTAACAGATTAACCCAATGTTCAACGAGTCAGTTTCCTGATGGGAAAGTAATGTTTATGATGCACGATATCTATACAATAATTTATGTGTACCACAACTATTTTGCACAGTTTGAGCCTATTTTGCACCTGTTATTCCATTGTTAGTAAAGTCTCAACTTTACGCAAAATACTGCAGATATCTGTTACAAAACCAAAATAAAACAATAGGTTTGTCAATGATAATTTTATGTGACTGTCAGTTAATTAAGTTAATTAGTGATTGTCATGCATACGTAACAAAAAAGGTTCTTCGGTTTTAAGTAAGTCGAGGGGAAAGAATTGTATGGAAACCATGCTTGGATCCAATTGTGTTATTCGGCAACACACTTGTGCGGCCTCCCAGAAACATTAGTAATGGCATTGAGTCTTGTTAAATTCAATGATTTGTTGCTCCAGTTGCGGGACACGTCGTAGGCTTGCCACCTGACAACTTGAATTAATTTATAAGTTGCGGGTTTGAATAATTTGAATACGATCCGTTTTATAAATACCTTTACGTGTAATGTTTTGTCTATGTTTGGTTGGATTGATGGCGTAATGAAATCGTAACTAAACCGGGCATTAAGCTCGATCGAATTACAGATTGGAATAATTCCTAAATCAAACCGTTTCCCTAAAGCAACTTGGAGCATATTACTAATTGTTGCTGGTACTGAATGGGATTAATACCAAAAAGGTTCTGTTACAATTTTATTTGTAGAAGACAGGGTACAAATCAGCGTCCTCTACAAACATTTAATAACTATTTTTACCGCTAATGGTATTGCATCACGTTTGTTACTCTTCGTAATTAAAACGATTTATTTTTAAATATAGCCCGGACATGAATAGTCAGTGGGCATAATGCGGTGAGTAGTGAGGTTTCTATCACTACACAGGACAGAGTTGAGTAATTACTATCCCCGTGTTCTTTGTGTTCGTTGCTTCAATATTTATAATGTTATCTAAACCACAGGAACTATCTCAGTGCAGAAGTTACTTTTGAAAATTACAATCTTTTTATAGCCACGTCAATTTGATGCATCTAATAAATTAAAGCATAATATTTACGCGAGGAATTGATGTGAATGAACCAAAAAGCAATTTTAATAAGCTGAGCGATAACACTCACATTTTAAACGAAAACACTAAACTAAATATTTTTGAGTCAATTTTAAAGCAAATGTCAACGATTCTCAATATTCATGCATTTATAGAGAGCGTTGCTGGCTTTGATCAAATAAAATGATGCACCTATTTATTAGGCAGCTTGGTCGTCACATTAAAAGGTTAGGGACAGGTTAAGTTCAAACACTTTTATTAACCAAGTAGTGTTAACAGCCTACGCGATAACTACCCATTAATTAAGGGCTGTGACTAGAAAATAATAGAATTTTAAATACACAATATTGTTGGTTATGTTTAAGGCCTTTATTCATTTTAAATATTCTGTAATGCCTAAAACCGATAAATACCTACAGAATAAATAAAAAAGCCTATTTGAAACAATGTTGATTGTGGTTTAGATAAATAAATTATAAACTATTTGATTTTCCATAATATGATTTGAAAATAACGACTGATAGTCACTGTTTAACAATAGAAATACTGCTATAAATACTTTTACATTCAGCAATAAATAGAAATAAGCGACTATTCCTCACATCCTTACACAATATATTTAGGATAATGAGGTGCTGATGATATTGGTAAACACATTAAAGCCATGTCTCTGCTGATCTACTAAAAATAAATGGCTGAAAATAGAACAGGCGCATACTTAATTTCATTTGGTAATGTTTCCAAGTCCCTAATTAGTATTCGCGTTAAGTTTCAAACGAGTACTTAATATTCAGCTTTTACATCTAATACTTGAACATTGTGTAAGTAAAAATAAAATTTAATTTCGACCTTAGTTATTACCTTATTAACTCATAAAGTCATAATTCATCCTCCAGACATTTAGTTCTTCTAATTTATTATAAGGGTTTTATATCATATTGAAGCTTGATACTCGCTAGAGAATTACAACAAAGAGTCTATATGCCTAAGTTCTTTAAACTTTAAACTTTTATTTTCCTATATTTTAATTCAAGGAACACGTGCGTAGACACTAAAGCCGGGGCAATAAATATTTAATAGTTGGTTACTTGTTAGCCTCGTCTGCGAGTGCCACTACAATTCCATTCTCGTCGACTCTTATTTAAGTTTATTATAAATCACTGTATGTATAGTGACGTCATCCGGCAGCTTTCCCGCGAGGTTAGATTGGTGCGGGATAAGCGTGCGGTGAGTCGCAGCTCGCGATGAACCCTGATGGGTTCCACTGAGTTACGGTAACGACTGCACGGGCCCGGTAACGTCTGCCTATTCAAGCATGTTACCATCAACTTATCTCAGACATCAGAGCAACGTATATACCTACCACTGCGAGATGTAGATAGTTGAAATTGTTCGTTTTGCGATTATTTTTGTTTAGGACGCGGTCTTGTATTTCCTTTTGCACTTACTTCGTTTATTATGTTTAACTTCTGCGTGCCCACACTATAGTTATGCTAACTTTATTCCGGTTAATTCCTAGTTTCATATGCTGTTTCATTTCCCGAATGCGAACGGCTCTATTAAACATAGCGTTTGAATTGCAACAGCCAGCACAACGGTAACTGCGCGAGTGTTCTTGTATATAGGTACTATGTTAAAGCTTAAACAAACGTAGTGAATGTGTGAACGGCTCGTAAAGACCAATGTATACTAGCTTCAACTCATAATTTATACAGATTATTTCACATTCATATTTTACAGACTGCAATGCTCATGAAACCTGATTAAAATTTAGTATAATATGAAATGTCAACGAATAATTACTCTGACTTACTGGCATTTCAACAAATATACAGCGTGCAGCGCCCTTTATTAATTGTACTAGTGATTGTAATAATTACACTTACAAGTAAAAGGTGAATAATTTACAATACGTTTGTGCTATTATAATATCAAGTTAATTGGTCCTTACCTTCACGTTCAATGTTAAGTTGCGTCGTGCAGCGCGGTGTTGCGGCACTCAGCCTTATTCCTACCGCCCGTTGTACTGACAGTCACCCACTTTCAATCACACAAACCGGTCCGAACAAAGGCTTCAGTCTTCTACTATATTACATTAGGATTAACACGTGTTTCATTTACCTACATTAACTTTAATATTTACTTATAATCAAAGTTCACCGTTAGCTGCTGATAACAAACCTCGGTGAGACAGTGTTCATTAATTACCTGCTTTACATGTTCGTGTAATGTTACAACAGCATTATTCAATGACAACTTGTCTACGGTGATGGCACATTACACATACGCGACCACAACTCAAATTCAACACAATAGTAACAAAAATATCAATGAATTCACGTCATAGACCGAAAACGTCATACAGAATATAGTGTAGGCGTAGTAACCGAAGCCGGCGCAGGAGACTCGGGTCCACTCGGCCAGCATCGGCTCTACGTGCGCGTAAATAAGAAAACAACTTCCCTCTCTCACTCGTACTCACGACGACAGGGGAGACTTTAGATTAGATCACTGAACTAAAACGAAACAGAAACTTTGTCGTTCGTCCGGTTAGAGTCGCCCGTACAGGACCGGTTTTGTTTTATAGCTTTTTAGTCCTTACAAAGAAAAACTCATGATAGATAATCGTACAAACATAGTCGCAGCCAGCTTTACCTAAGGTACTGCGCGTATTATGGTGATGGAAGGAAACTGTTACCGAACGGAAATGGACTTCGGCGGTAGAACGATATACAAATGTACAACCATACACAAGCCATGTCAAATTAATATACGCCGCGGAGGCTTAATTAAAATGGAAGGTATAACCTGTGTTAGGTATTTTATTCATCTGATTTACAAATGCTTCTATGTTACTTATCCTAACTAACATTGATTATAAATGTGAATGTGAATTTGTTTGTCTGTTACGCACGTCTTAAAAACTCGACCAGTCATCATGAAATTTCGCATACACAGAACAGAAAAGAACGTAGGATAACATTCACAAAGAAACCGCGAGCGAATCTATTATTAAAAAAATAAACAGCAAGGATTTATTTATTATATTTAGAGTCATATAAGATAGGAATTTAAGATATAAACATAATTATTTTATCGACGGCTGTCAAAATGTCAGATTAAAGATAAACATATAGAAGGTAAGTTATATGTTCTCCCTTTGGGATACGTTTAATTAACGGATGTGATCTTAAACTATTAAGATAATAATATAGTGCTCAAGTAACAACGTATATTTACTTAAATATAATTTAACATCATTAATAAACTTTTTGCCGTGGTGGCTGGTTGCAAAGTGGTAATTTGAATGTGGAGCGTGGAAGCATCCGGCGCAGACAGCGGCTGTACCACTGCGCTACCGAGGCGTGAGCTATGAGCCGTGAGCCGGTCCAGTAGAGGACAAGAGTCCGTTAACGAGAGCAGCGGTTGTTTGTTTTCCCACGCCACTACAGCAGACAACTAGTTGAAGCGCGAGCAAATTGTCGACCATCACCCACCAGTGAACAAATCGTTCATTGCTTATCTTATTAACAAAAACAGTCACCAACCAAGGCAAATATACCATCCGTGACACTTAATACAAGCCACTACTAGATATTTAATAACGTAACGCTATTAATATGAAATGAAACTCGCAGCAAGATACTTTGCGTAAAACGTGTCCCATTTTCTTTAACAGCGATATTATATTAAATAAATACTCAAGTGACTGTGTAATAAAAAGTACAAATTAACGGACGAATATCCTGGCCTTTTTTATAATTTACTTATAAGCCATTCTTGGCCGAACAACGCACTTCACCGCTGTAAAAAATGTTATGAGAGTTACAGATTTACAATCAAATGAAAATAGGTACACGATGTCTTTACCTTATACAGAAGATTCTGCTTTTCCTTTTCCAATTTAGCCCCAAGTAATATTAAATTACGGTAGCAAACTCGTTGAAGAATCCGAAAACTTGAATTTAAGAGCTTTTTATTCACTTGTCTCTAATTTAGTGTTTAGAGTACTACGATATAATAAATTAACTTATTTTACATTTCAGTTTACTTGATAGAAATTATTTTACTTGAGTATATAAGAAAACATTGCTTTGAAAGTATTATCTATCACACTTATCTTGAACTGATTGCAAGATTGTCACTCAGACACTAAATCAATTCATCAAAATGTTTACAAATGTCAATGTAACCAATTAAGCAAACCAATTCAAAAGTACTTGAAGTTTGGTGAAAGTTTTATTTTATTGTAGGAGTTCAACTTTCGGTTGGCTCAGCGTTTACATGGTCATGGCTGAAGCACATTGTCATCACTCACGTAAAGTCCACGATTGTCGACAATATTCACGATACAGATGGGTTCTGTAGGGCAATGTGCACGTACGTCGCGTTGGGCGGCTCGCGCGACACTGGGCGGGCGGCCAGCACCGCCACGCTCACCGCTCGCGACCGCCCGCCCTTGCGAAAAGTTCACGGCAACAAAGTGACTTTCTTTCTGTACAGTGACAATATTACATTTCAATCGTGTTGTATGTTTGTTGAATAAATACCGCTTTATTTCTCCAGAGCATTGGGCAATTTATTACGAAAGCTTTATAAGTAATGGTCAAAATTTGGTCAACGCTGAAATCGTGTGTGCACATGTCTTGACACAAAACAATTACTTTTCGTGTCATGTTGCGGCATTCCATACTTCGTTGCTCTTACCAAACATTTATCTGCCGTAATAAATTGTCTTCTAATACGATTTCGATATAGACGTGGGAAGGAAAGAATAAGAGTGTCATTTGTTTATCTTCGTGCGCAATTAATAAGCGTCAACCGAGGGAAAGGAGGAACTGTGTCTGATGGCAACCGCTTATACAACTGTTACGTACGCTGGAACGAATATCTAGATATAGGACGGTACGGACAAATCGATTGTACTTACTCCAATTAAATTATAAGTTAAATCGGTACAACATTACCTGATCGATAGGTAGTCGGAAGATTAAAAGTTCGAGTACCATTTATTAAACTGTTTACATAAATTCAATCACACAAAAAGTGTTTATTTGAAAGAAAGCAAATAATCTTAACAAAACACTAAAGGTTTCTAATACGTTATACATATGTATGTGTATGCGATGCTAGATACGTATAAACTCTGTGTCCAATAGAAAAATCTTATGGTAGAGATCCAAAAGGAAAACTGTCAAGATAATAGTAATGTATAAGAATTTAAATTATTTTATATACAAATAAAATTACACACTGAGCAAGGTTCAAATTTATATATTATGTTAAGACCAAACAAAGACACACACAGAGTTCATGTCATTACATGAAAAAAGGTTACTAACTTCATATGAAATCCTAATGGTAATAAAACCTCTATTTTGGGTATAATTTCAAATATTTAAGTCAAATCATGTAGTCTCTAAGCAAATAATATGTGTGACAGTAAATATTTGTCTCTTTCATCGCAACTTTAACTTGAAACTTCGATGAAGAGAGCTATTAAGATGAGTTCGAAGTTGTGCTTTATTGTGAAAGCTTGTCTGAGCATTGACACAACGACTAATGTTGCCCTCGGCTGACCTCAACAACTCGTGACGATCATCAATATTTTATTGATACTATCTGCAATGTTTTATTTCGTTTTTACTTAGATCAATGTATAATATTCTAGTATTGTAAATGATAGTTTTGAAGTGTGATTGCGTTGATGGTGTGATAATTTTGGATAACTCGTGGTGAGTTGAAGCAATTATCTTAATATGGTTACTTGTATAGGTATATTATACATATATACATAAATCTCAACAAGATAAGCTGGTATGTTCAACACCCATATTTAACAGATAATAATAAGTCTATAGCAATAGAGATCTATCAAGCACATTTCTAGACTCTATCATGCTAATGAGAATTTTATTACATTAAAACACAAGACTTAACATTACCTTAATTTTTCTTTGGACTTATATCAAGGACTACAATATATATTATAGCTGTCTAGGTTGTATGTAACTATTAGAGAGAAATTTGTCTGACGTGTCACAGAACAAGCACAGTATTGACCGCGGATACAAGAATTAAAATATAAACACCAGTTCTTACATAACGTTAGATCGAATCATATTTTCTAATAATTTATTTGTAAAAGTGTTGTTAGTTACCTCAAACCATATGTTAAAATTTTGCAATCCCTAGTAACGAGAGCACAATAATAATGTCTTAAGTTTACGCGATTGTTCAAATTAAATTAAATTTCTTTATACGGATTTTTTCGCAGTCATTGTGACCTGTGACCACAAAGATATTTTTTTGTTTCTTTTGTAAAAATATAGGTAAGTCCTACACTTTGAATAAGTTCTGTATTGCGGGCGACTGTACTAACATTCAAACAATGTGCATAAAGAGCACCCAGACTCGCGTGGAGACCGAACCCTTGAAAACAGCAGCGATAGCCAAAAGTAAAGAGTTTAAAGTCGTGACTTACAAAATGCACAGTACTCGTATTACTAAGGCTTGGCTGTGAAAGAAGCAAAAGGAGACTGTAACTGAAATTGGAGCACGAAAGGCGCGAATATTCAAAAGTGAGATTCACGATAAAAGTGGCATTGAAAGTCATATATACGCTATGTACAGAAGCCAGTATCATCGAAAATACATTGGAATATAGCTTGATCGAAATCAAACCTTTCATTTGAACTTTGCATCGATACTGCTAATCATTTATTAACCTATTGAATCGCAGCGGACACAATAGATTTTTAAGTATGTCTGGTATTCTGAGACTTCACAGACTTTACAATTAAACTTGTCACTGTTTATGCTGCTATACAATATTATACTTTATAGTTCTGACAGAGCCTACATAATAAAGAATCCAGAGGATTTCCATTACGTTTGTACATAAATAATACAAATTGCGACTTTAAATACCTACTTACCAACGTGATTAAGCCTCGTTGCCTTATATTATATTATTTTTAGATTTAAAATAACTTAATTATAAAAAGGTTCACCCCTAATAATGGTGGATAATAATAATTATCTGACCTAATTAGCGACGTTAAGACGGCGTAACCAGACCTCAAATTGGATAATTGAGCTATTATCTTGCTTTGTTGTTATTAAAATGGCCAGGGCTTATTAATTATTTATTCCTTATACAAATTAGCAACCAGAACATTTAAATGCCTTAAAACTAACATTTTACTAACGCGATTAATAAAATGCTTGTTTATATCCTGGGTCTCATTAAAAAAAATTAAGTACCTATACTAAATTATAATTAGTAATAAACTATTGTCTAGCGATATAAATAAGATTTCGTTCCTAAAATTTGTAATTTACCGATGCCGAAATGAGATTCTATTATGGTAAGAACACAATTACACAAATATAGTAAATTATGTATTATTATGTAGATTTATCCCTATTATCTTGCTTTTGGTCACATTGGGGTCATGATGGAGTTACAATAAGCTACGTACACATATTTTGGCAACTAAAGCATGAGTTGAATAGTCCAGTTCTGGCTGTGAACAGGGCGCGCACACAGATCCCATAAAGATATTTCAGTTATTCGGGTATCGACGACAGTCGACGGTCGGAATTCTGTTGTACTTAAATGTTTGCTCGGAACGTTGCGGTATGTAGATCGAGCTGAAACTGAGAGCTTAATCCAACGGCCACTGTTCTAAGCCTCGATGTACGTAAATTATCTATTGTAGACGGAACTTGCTAACAAAGCACGTGTTCTGTTCTGTATCTAAGCAACATAGCGTGTTGGTAAATGTCGGCACAGAAAATAGTAGTTAAAACATTAGACAAATGTTTCGAAAAATTCTTGGATCACAGAAAGTTCATGTTCCTAACTTAAAATTAGTTCCCGCAGATGTTGAAACTCCAATAAAATGTTCCCGGACGGCAATTTGTGATATCATTACGAAAGCCACTTGTAATAAATAGTTATTGGGAATACACCTGGAGTAATTTCTGAGGTTGACACTCAAATACTGGCAAGGACACGGGGCACGTTTGAAGACGTCGTCGTCACGTAACAGTTTTCTATTTTCGTTTATTTGTAGTAACAATTTCAGCTTTATGGCATTTGGGGACGGATTTCTGTCAATAATATTAAAGGAATTTACGAGCGAATACCTTATAGATAAGTAGACGTAAAACAAGATATGGGCACTCGACACGCAGATGCTTTTCACAAAATATAAAACAAATATATCACTATTTTTTATATCGTGTGAATTACATCCACCCTGCTTAATATAAAGTAAACGTATTTACTGTAATCTAATATAAGAGTGCTTAGAGGAGGGACCTACGTGCAACTTAAGAGTGCCTATGTAGGTATTACGTGGTTATAACAAACTTATCTAGAAGTATTTAAAAATAAGTAGTAATTATTTTAAATACAGAATAGTTTTGTCTACGAATTTGCCATGTTCAAACATAGTTTTAATTAAGTATTTTTGATAACGACAAAAATTTATTTACTGTTCCAAAACACGTTGCCAAAATATTATAATTTTGTGATATAAAAAACGATATGTATACATTCAATAATTATAACGATTCCCAATAGGGTAATTACGTATTTCTGCCATATTAAACTCGTGTGAAATAAACACGTCGTAATTAGTATAATGATGAGTAAGTTCATTAGAGCCAATATGAAACAATCTCAGGTGTGTTCAATGGCGAAGACATTTGATATTAAGAAAACAAGCGACGGCGGTTGGTCTCACGTACATATATCTTAGTTCCGATAACCTGCGAGCTGACGTCTTTCTGATATACAACGACGTTCTTCCCAGACGTATAAATAACGATCGCACTTTAACGTTGTCCCAAATACTACATTTTTAGTACGTGGTTCTGATACGAGATCTAGTTCACATGAGTTTTAACCATAGTTACGTAGCACGCAGAAATGAATTGAAAAGATATACATTTATTACAAATTTCTGTATTTAAATAGCTTTAATAAGGCGGAAAACCACATGTTTAAGTAAAAGATCTAATTTCACGGTTGTGCTTGCCCCACACGCGTGCGCTCTCCGCCGTCAAAAGCTCCCTTGATACCCTCCAGGCCGCGTTCAATTAAGATGTAACAAATGATCTAGGAAACTAGTGAGTCGCTTGTACTAAATGTTCCTATTTACTATTGCTTTATAAATAGACTCTATATTGCTGTGAGAATCCCATTTGGGTTCATTACGTCCCCATTATGTGAACGCTTTTATATATGTTGCTATGCATTATGAGAAAGAAAATACCTCCGTATCGAATTGATAAGTCGTTACAGCATTCCTATCGTGATTATAATCTGTATGAGCCGTATCAGAAGCCGAAAACAAATTACTCTATATAGAACATTAATGTCGATAGGCACCCGCCACGTACGGCCCGCCTGTGTGTAATAAAACTATTGGAAATTTCAATAATAAAAGATTCGTGTGCTACGTTCAAGACGAGAAATACTTTCAAGTAAGATTTCACTTATGAGAGCATTGAAATGTAACCTTGATCGCTGTATTCTGGTTAAAATAGTTACATATTACATTCTATCATTTCAGTAGTAGGTAGTCATAAATCTTTTAGGGTTGAAACTATGTAGGTGAGTTAAGATTATAAGAAAGCAGGATACACCAGTTGTTGTGAGCATATGCTTGGAATCTACAAGATAAGTATTAAGTACCGGTTACAATCTGTATGGGGAGTCGGAGATGGCACCGGATGCCGATGTGCCACAGGTAAAAACTCATAATTGATTCTAGGTATCGCTGTACAGAGCAACACGTGCGGCTGCATTGCTGGTAGCGACCTCTGCAGTGCAATTAGAGGAAATAGCATACATCGTGCCTTTCAAATAAAAATATTCCTGCCGTGAACGAATGACATCCTAATTGACGTATCAATTAAATCGCACAAGCGGCATGTGCTTCATTTTTCTCACATTTGTGCATGTATCGAATTAGACTTAGATTAAGTTACGCAAATAAAAAGTATTTATTACTTTTACATAATAAGTGAAATGATAAACTTTTTAAATACGTTTATGTAACTTATCAACGAAAGTAATAAGTACTTACAAACTGACTGTACAATGGTATCAATTAGAATCACTCCCATGGTGAATACAACGGTAAACAGTCAAAACACGTTACTTACTTAGTGAGAGTTTTATGCATCGGTAGAAGCCAAACGTGATGTTTTAACCAGTTCTTAAATTGAATAAGAATATGAATATTATTTGTGTGGTCGTTTTATGTGTAGACTAATATTAAACAAAAATATGATGTAATATCAGCAACGAAGTTGCCTTTAAGCTACGCTAAGCTAATAATCTTTATTGGGTAGGGTATTTTAAGTTTCCATCACGCATATTAAGTACACCGTGACTCAGATAACCTATCTGTGGATCACCTTTTATTTCTAGTCTAATGCGGGAATCGATTTTGTAAACCCGTCTTTAGCCCTGGCCAGTACATACAGATTATTTAGTTAACATAATAAACGAAGACCCAAACACATCAAATTAATTAAATTTCAGATTAAATACTCATATTGAATTCTAACTAATTAATTAATATGAAAGATATCGCGTTACAAATGTTCAAAGCTAACTGAGGCGCGTCGGATTAAGTAATTCAAGTCACGTTAGGCCGGAGTAATGGTAGTATGTACTACATACATACTGGCGGTCGTCACAGTGCATTCCTACTCAGTTCTCTAATGTACGCCCATTCAGTACCTCTTGTCTAATAACCATGGCCTATTATTGAATGCTTGCTATGCATGTGATGATCCGAAGGAGACGTTCGACAATCGATACCTATCCTGCAGTAGGTACGTCGGCGACCGAGTGCCGGTTTTACGACTACAAAGGGTAAAAGGACATGCAAATTGTAGCTGTATTATCGGGCCTCGGATGCGCTGCCAGGATTTACATAGGAATAGAGACGCCGTTAGCGGCAGTTAGGCGCTTCCGCGACAGGACCGTTCGGCCAAGCCGCGCGGATCGCGCCGTTGCACGGTGGCGCCACCTCACGCCATAATACCCGCACCGGCTGATTATAGACGCAAATCTACGACTCTCATTCATAACTCGAGCGAAACGTTCACGAACGAAATCTGCATAAACGTCCCATTACGCTAGTGAAAATCTAATATTAAGATCCAGTTTTGAAGTTAAAGAGAAAATTGCCGCGCTGTTTTCATTCCCACTGCAGCACCTAAGATATCATGTAAAAAGTACGATCTCTGGAGAGACTTTTTAACGCAGATTATACAATCTTTCTTCGTGTTAAAATAGGTTAATGATTATAGTATAATTAATATTACTAAATCTGTCAAGATTAACAAAATTGAGATTTCTATTTAGGAGCGCGAAATTTTGTAATAATTATATTTTATTGCTTAATATAAGCGGTTAAAGTTCAAAAAGCTATTAAATGTTTAGGCAGAAACATAATGTTGCATCATAGCGATTTGTCTAAAACGTTTCTCTGTAATTAATTTGGTTGGCGGTCAGTTAGTGTTGACTTGACAAGACGCGTGGGTTGAGCAACCGGTGACGTAGTAGCACTCGCCTGCGCCCGCACTAGCCGCCTGCGCTCGCGCCGATTTCTGCATTAACCTTGGACTGCTAACTGACAACTAGTACCTATGCGACTGGCGTAACTTGTAAGAACACGAAGAGGAAAATTGGCTTAATAAATATTATGGTTACAATCAATATCTATCCATCGGATAAGGAAAATTAGGAAACCGTTCTCAGTAAATCAAAGTTTTTAATAAAATTGATCTTCAAGAAAAATGTCTGAAATAGTATTATTCTTAAAATAGCAAGTGATTTATAAAGTATTATATTAGGATAGGATACTATTTTACGATTACGTCAATTTTGCTTTTTTAAAGTATGGTCATTTTGACGATCCTGTCGTTTATAATAAGTAATTTAAAAGATTACAATCATTATGGTTTTTTACATGACAATAATCTTGAACACGTGACAAAATTCATAGTAGCAGCATGGCATTTGGAAATATATGCATATACAGATTTGTTATATATGTATGTACATTGATAAATATATAGAGCGTAATTCGTCGCCATGATCTTGTACCTTAAAGCGCCGAATTTGTGCAGCCCGTTCACTTATCTCTGTATCGGTCCAGCGTACTGCTCACTGTTTGTAAATGGACACTAAAATCTACAATCTCGATTGTGTACTACATTTATATTGACGCCTAGATCTTTTGCAGATAACATTGACAAGCAAATAATTTGGTGCTCTATCATTATCACAGCATAACATTGAAGTTACTATTTAATTTCACCCGACACTTGAAATAGCTCCGACCTACGATAGGTGACTACGATTACAGTACTTGAATTATTATCGTTCATATAGTTATAGTTACACATTTAACACAGTTATGTTTAATGTGCTAATCGTCTTCTACATCAATATTAATAATGTCCAGAAATAAGCAAGCAATACAATATTAAGTAACATTTTATTAAAACTATTAGTGTATTTGAATTTGGATTATTCCACTGTGGTCACATGATTTCAATTTATTTATTATGTTTCTTCAAATCACCTGGGTGATCAAATTCCACATAATTAAAATTTGTTTATTATGTTGCCGAATTTGCACACAAACTAATTCTGTTTAGCTGGAATTTAGTTATAAGCAGGTATGGCCTGTTAATTTTTAGCATAATTTAGAATATACAGTGTTAGTATTTATTATAATATGATTAGAAATAGGCACATATTGTCTTATTACATAGTCAAATTGCATATACAAGAAAGCCTGCACACATTAGTTACTTACCGAAACCTGTTCCATTGTGTACATTAACAAGTCGTTTGACAACTGCTTATTATGTGTGTTTTAGGCGCTATACAAGTAAACAAATATTGACGCAGCTATTGTAATATTTTGTATATAAAACCTTTCACACCACCCGCTATGAACTCTATTGTTGGTTTGAGGCCCAAATAAAGGCATAAAACTTGTCCAAGATAGGCATTGTGTGTCCGGAGGTATCGGAGGTTAGAGTGAACGGCCGAATAACAAAACATTATAGAGTTTCGGTCGCGTTCGAAGCAGGAAATCATAGTTGACAGATAATGTGCTCGATTAAGTGCCGACTGAGAAGTGGCTCGCTCGGAACTCACTGTTGTGCCAGCTTGTTTATACTGCTCGGTGTTCAAGACTACTGACCGATGTCACGAAGCTAACGGGTCTCTGTCAACGTCGACGAGCCCCGTTCTAACAACAATACTGTTTAAAATAACTACGAATCTATTCATTGCCTTCGTTATTCATTACATGCAATTCGAAACATTTTTCATCGTATAATAAGATCTAAAATCTTCAAAGAGAGAAAGTGATAAGGCAGGTATTTGATGTCCAGTATTTTTGCTGTATCTAAAAGATTCGTTTCTGCTAATAATTTGAAATAAGTCCGTGCAAGTTGAATAAGTTGTTTTATTAAATGTAGAACATCCCAAAGTATGTAAGTTTGATTTGCTTTTATTTACTTCAAGTTAACAAAATCAGAACTTGTGGGTGGTTGACCTAAGGTTGTGGTCGTTTCCCAAAATCAACACGCCATCGTGACGGTAATTCACGCCAAAATTATTCGGTCGTCGACCGCCTCGCCGGTGCCGCCGCCACCAGCCAAACTATTGATTATCGTTTGTATACTTTGTACTTCAGAATCATTGATGAAGATAATGTAACATTTATTGTAAACTTTATTTAATACATTTTTTAACATTTCAAAAAAGTTTATTTTAGAAATGTTTGGAACAGTAAAACATTTATAGCTACAAGAGAATATTGAAAATGAAATATACATAGGTAGTTCTTCGAGTCTGTAACGAATAAGAATAGTAGCTAGATAGCTAAATAAATGTTTACGTGCTTTCATAAATGTAAAGAAAAAGCATAACTGTTTGAAACGTTTGCTGAATTATAAGTGAATTTTTATATGTATGCATGAAAATTGTTATTTATACTAAAAAAAAGCCTCGTCGCTGCGGTCACGCACGTCACGGTGCGGTGGGCGGCGGCGCGCGGCGGCGGATTCGTCAGCCGCTTCTTGACTGTGACGAAATCAATGTTTGATGTAGAAATTGATTGAAACTGTGATTTATAAATTCCGGTACTTTAATTTACACCAATCTAAGAATTTCCCATATCAGTATGAATACACGTAACCGTGTAAAGTCATAAAGTATAAGACCTGACGCAAGATTAAATAAGAATTTGCTAAACGTACGTTTCGGTATTCCGCAGAAGGCAGGAGTTTTTGCTTAGTTTTATATAAGAAAACTCGGCTAAAGAAAACAATATCGTACTCGATCGGCGATTCCAAAATGAACAAGTGGAGAGGCGAAAAAACAAGCTTGTTATCTTCAATTAGTTTTCGAAGAGAGCGTTCGGGACCAGAATCATAAAGAGGGAGCAATATAGTCGTGAGCGAGCGGCAGAACGAGAATCCGGTTTTAAAAAAACACGCTTTGCGGTCCAGTGGCCGGGGAGACCGAGGTGCAACGAGAAAAAACGTCAAAGGGTTACGTTTCTTTCGAATCACGACCACCCTACACCGCCTTTATTGGACACAAGCGTAACCACGAGCCGAGTGTAACTGAATACGTACGTTATACGATGTCGGCCAAACAGCTTGAGCAGAAACTGGTTTAAACTTTGTGATGTAATTAATATCAAGTATTAATTATATACCAACTTAACATTTCTTTTTTGTATTTTACACGTGTGGCTAGCTATGTTATAGAAATGCAGAGTATTTACAACAGATTTTAAACTTACTCTACCTAATATAAAAGTTAACTTACATGCATAGACAATACCACACGCAGCGCACGCAACACTTAGATATTTTGTGTGAAATCGCTATCAGTTTGAAGCTAAAGCGGACTAATGTTTAATTTTGTACTAACGACCCACTGCCAGTAACATGTCAATAAGCTGAATGAATTGAACAATAAGCTGAATGAATTGAATACTAGTAATTAGCAAAACTGACTTATTATTATTATTTAAATAAAAGTGTGGTATATGTATAGTGTGTATATAAATTGCATTTAGAATATAAATAGATTCCCAAAAAACGCATTATAAAGTCATCAGAAAGTTTTGTACGGTTCGCATAATCCGGACGATACCAGTAGGGTTGGCTTTTATCAATCCTATCCGTCTGTTTAAATTTTTGACTTACATTATAAATTAAGTCGTTCCAAATATCACACATTTTATGCCTTTAGTACATACATTCAGATACATGATCAAAACCAAACAAAAGTTTTTATATAGAACTCTTATCTAAACAAAGTCATCAAACATGTATTAGATCTTACTGGGAGGCTCTATGTGGCATAATCCATATTAAAAGTTTTAGAAATACAACAGTACAAGCGAGTAGTACACGCGGCGCGTTCGTAATGTCCACCTGTCATGCCTTCAGGGCAGATCCCTACGCGTCAGCCCGTCTAAACAAAGGTCAAACCCTAACTCAAACTACCTGAATTATTTAACGTGTTGGAATATCCCTCAAATGAACAGCGCCCCGCACTTTGACCCTGTATTTTAAATTAAATAAAAAAATCTCAGTACGGACGCTTTCATGAAAAATAAAGTTAATACAAACGGTGGGAATTTAGTATCTGACGCACGTTGAAGTCAAGGAAAGTTTATGTGTTTTGTTATTTAGTGTCAGCCTCTGTCGGTGAGACGACTTACATAGCGTCTAACTTTATTCATCTTTGTTATATTGAAATACTTAATAGTTCTCGTAAATGTACTCGCCTACTCGTTCGCAACGCCATCTGTCCTCGGTAAGCAAAACTAAAAATAATAAACAAGTTATTTAAATACAGTGTATTAATAAGAAGAAATGAAAATTTATTCAATAAAATAGCTACGTATTCTGCATAAAAGACGTAAAAGAGGATCTTATATCACGCCATTCGAAAACAATAAAATTGCGGTGTAAGTAGATTGTCTGAGTCAGTGGCTCGACTTCCGTTCGTGTCGCCACGTTCTGGGAAACTGGCTCTATCCACACAAAACTGAACACAACTTCAGCTTATTTTCGTCCTGATTCACTGTTCGTATGACTAACACAATTATTACTATTGTAACTACACCAAGTTTAGACAACACTAATCTTATTATTTTTATTTGCAGATAAAAATTTAAACCTTGCTGAACGACATGTTCGTGTTAAGGACCATAAGAAAGTGGTGAGTGAACCTTTTTAATTACAATTGCATTCATTGTTATTTTGTGTCGTGAATATAGAAAGTAAAATCAACACGCACGTGTCATAATTACAAAGATCGTTCGTCTATCGAAGTGAAAGTGCCGCTAGTCGCGTTTGCTACCAAATGTGGCTCATACCATCACGCATGTTTACTTACTAAGGCATGAGTAGAGCCCTAACCATATCCGAATTTCCCTAATATGTTTAGAGCCTCAACAAATTAGGAATAGTACTTTGATCTAAATTGAGCATGATTACAGCACTCATAATCTAGATTTAGGCGCTGCTACTGAGAATGTCCAAAAACCTCAATGTATTATATCTGTGATTTCATGGATAGTTGTGTAAGCACTCACGCTAGACCAGACAATAAAGATAGCTCACGTAGTTATAATGGGTTTAAATCAAAATGGCTATCAGATTCAGTGTCACACCATCGTTATTCAATTTAAAGTTCAAGTTGGATAAATATTTTGGTTACATTTACGCCTTCGTCAATCATCGTCAATTATTTTGTCAGTTAACTGCTAGGAATGATGTTAATTTCTCGAATAGATTAAGGAAGCGGTGGTTGAGATAAACAGGCGTCGTTTATATAAATGAGTAAGAGCATGTGTCTGCCGCCAATAATGTGCGGATAAGGAACATTACTGAGGTATTTTATACACTTACTATCTAGAAAGCTGAGATTCTCACATGGCCCAGTTTATGTACATGTTTCTATGAAATAAAAAAATGTTCGCATGTCTTACTGTTCATAATATGACACATAACCTAACATCAGATAGATTATTACAGACAGGTTTCTATTCGAAAATGCGCGTAAATCCGGAGACGCCAGCCTGGGTAACTATCACCACCGTACAGAAGATTTCTGTTAAATAATCAAGTTTTTTATCTTACGCGGAGTAGGGTAGGCAGAGCTCCGTAAAGATAAACTGTTCTATCAGTAACGAGACCACGATCGATACCAGTGTGTTCATGCAATATCAAGGCTATAAGAGATGATGTCTCTGCCAGCAAGTATGTATATAACAAGCACAATATTACCCTGCTACTTTTATTCTACTACTAAGATTATAACGCACGGATGGTTTAAATCATAAAGACTTGTAGCAGCTATGAGAGCCTTATACAAAAAAATTTAACCGCAGATAGCTGTACTAAATCTGAATCAACTTGGTTTTTGTGTCATGTATGTCAGACAATACTAGTAAATAATAAAATTTGAAATAAATAAGAGGCTTTATTAATTTTACTCAACTCTTTAAAAAAGGACTGAGTAGAGATATGATACCTCTTTGAGAATACAATCCAAGACGACAAGACAAATCATTTATTAATTTCATTAACAAAGCTATATATTTTCAGTTTTAAAATTAGTATAAATTCAAATAATTTTATGAAAACCTTCAAGCTCGTTACGTAAAATTCTTTACTCTAAATTTAGAGTGCTATGTAACTATTAAGTAATCTGTAGCACATCGTTGATCTGTCACAGTTAATCCGATAAGCATAAATCAGATTAACTTGATCTTGCATGACGCCATAAATTTTGCTAAATCGTGTTTGACCATCTGTACTTATACATAAGATACAATACTCATATATACCGTAGCAAAATTGATGTGATAGGTATATGTAATTTTGGAGTGAAAATAAAGGCGCCGACATTTTTAAATAAGAAATTAATGCATTTATTACTTTTAGCAAAGAAGTAGTATTCAAAATATTACTGAACACAAGTCCATTGTATTTCTTATGCGGGATGAGAGATCCACTGGATGAGTTTTTTCATGATCAAGGCTGCTGAAAACCAATAGAAATGTCGGGAATGCGTAAATATATAGAGTTTAAAAGAAGGTCACCAAAACAAACGACGTTCAAATCTGTATCAAGTAGTTTTATTTCAATAATTTGTTTTGGTTTGGAATACATTATCTTAATTCATTGGTCCATAATACTATAGTAGCATATATTTTAATGTCCTAATCTAAGCTATATTAATAAACTTACAATAATTAGATTAATACGAGATAATTACATTTATCTATTGTGATTGCTTTTTTAATTTGGTAGAAGAGGCGAGCTTAACTCAATATTAGTTCATACTGAGTGAAGGTCGACTTTTACATACATAGTTAAATGAATTAATGATATTTGTGTCTATTTCATGTAGGTACTATAAGCAACTTAAGCATTAAAATCTTATTTATCACTAACGCTAACTTTGATGTTCAAATAAACATATTATGACGATTTTATATAAAAATATTATAATTAATTTAATTAGGTCTTAAAGTGAAGTTCCTTAGAGAACTTATTAAAAAAATATTTATAAATCGAGACACACAGCAGTATGTCTGCCAAGTTTGAATTTAGACTATCAGGCAAACTCATATGCGTATTGTGTTGGAACATAGCTGTGAGTGCACGAAAACACAATACAGCTTCTGTTTATATTACTACTATTATTATATGAGATGTACACGGCAATTTAAATAATAATAATGATAACTAGTGAATACGCCATGTATTGTGGGTACTTACTTATTAAGCATTTTCACCTCATAATGTAATGTTATGAAACAAGAACGTTGCCGTTTGTATTCAAAGTTCGAACTTCTATAAACCAGAAAGTTTATAATTGGATTTCAAGTAAACTATTCAACAATTTGTTCCTTTTTCTTATCGTTTTAAAGAAAACTGTAGTAAGTAAATGTTACCCGTACACAATTTTCTGTGAGAGCAAGAATTATTTCCAGCCAAGATTAAATTGCTTCATACTTAACAAAAAATAATACTTCATATTTTGTACTAGCTATTGTATTTTTAGATGAATTCTCAAGCGTCTAATTTGTATCATAAAATCAAGATAAAACAAATACGTTCTATATTCATATTAGACATGAACCAGGAATGATATGATAGTCGTTCTTAATATAAATACGAGTATACTTTATATACAGAAAGTCTGTTTCCACTCTACAACTTAATTATAGATTGCCAGTGATATTGTGTCGAAAGACCGCCAAGAACAAAGGATTCTCACATGCATCGTGCCGGCATTGAACCGCTATTAGTGGTGAGGTACCCACTGTAACGAACGAATATCAGCACTTGGACTTTAAAATAGCGGCTAAGATAGACTAAATGATGAAGGTAGAAGAGCTATTTCTAGCAGTAGACTGCGACAATTCGCTAGATTGATTAACAAAGTCAATATACCCAAGAAGACTAAATGAACATCAGAATTAGTTTATCTTACAAGTTGTATTGACTGTGGCTAGGTATGTAGGTTAAGCCTAGGAAATAAACTCAGTGAAATAATTCTGTATTACAAAACTACTGAAATAGCAGCTTCACTAGTAAACTAATCAGACTACGTCTACATTGGAGTTGTCTAACTTTTCCGACGATGTAAACAGCTGAACTGCATTGCGATTCCCCACGAGTAACGTGCTGTGTCCCATCGCAAATTAGAATCGCGAGTAACTTGCATTCTGCGTCTATATAACTAGTTTACATAAACATTGATATAGCCTCACTTAACTTAAAAATGAAAAAAGAGAAGTACAGATAGGCACTGCATTAGTGGCAGTCCCTGTTTCGCAAACAGGAGAAATTTATTTATATAATTAAAATAAAGAACTCATACGTTACCAACTGTATTCAAAACAACAAACAATATATATGTGGATTACATTTCTTTTTGTGTTAGTTCTTGTCGTAATATTTAGAAGGGCACGATGACTAGGTATTTAAACGCTATTCTGACTGATAAAAATACGTACATGGCCAAAGTAAAAAGAGAGTTGTAGATTATTAAATCAATAGATTTGGCATATAATTTTTTTAGTTTGCCCTAGCGAAATAAAAAATGAACATTCTAACGTGGATACTCTGCTAAAACCAACGAGCAACGTTAGAGAGTACTAACATTGTTTTAATGGCTACCTTTCGCATTGTTGAGCCTCAAAGTTGGTAATGTGTCATCAGTAAACACCACAATGTCACACACCATGCTCAATATATTATGGCAATCACCAAAGGGCTGCGTGAGGGTGACTACAGTACATATGACGGTGAAAAATTGGCCAACCTTTGCCCATTTATTTCATACGCACCATTCAATCCCTCCCATTAAGTATAACAAGTACAATAAAGGAAGAAGTTTGACCAGAATGATGCACACGTTTATATTTTTAGGATTCCGTACTTATAATAATTGACTGGTGGTCAACACCTTTTAGCTGAAACGGTTAGATATAATAAATAAATTTTAAATATTTAACCAAAAAGCAAGGCTTCATAGCATGCAATTTTTTAATAGTTGCCTTGTCACTCGAGGTTATATCGTCCTCTTATAGAAAATCTCATATTCATAAACAAATAACGGTATTGACAATCGACATTCAAACTAGTCTCTTATATTCGGAAGATGGAATAGCTAGATACAAGTACCGAATAAACTAAGGAGTAATTATACATTCTTCCGATGCTGACTGGCTGCACACAAATTCTACTTAGACTCAATTGTGTTTTTGAGGTTATCCAATAGATTCATTAAACAAATTTAAAAAAGAAACCTCAAATGGAAATAAGAAACAGGCTAGCACAATACTCAACAAGCAAAAAACACCTTAGAAACTTTTTGCACGGAGGCTTATGTATATAATCTAGACAAAGGCGATGGAATTTTCGCAATCTAACCTCGAAAGGGTTGTAACGAGGGTTCAAGATCTCTATGTGCTTTGTTTGCGTGGAAACTAAACAGATTCCACGGGAATAAAGCCGCAAGTTAGCTAAAGGCAATGTTTAAATGCCGATAAAATATAGACATTTAGAGTTTACGTATTCTATTTTCTTGATATAATGCCTTGTCAGTCACGCGGTATAACTTTGCGGTTACGTTTGCCCAAGATCTCGGGTCAGGTAAAGTGATATTGAGCGGGATTGTTAGTAATGCCACGGCATCTGGCAAAGAGCCTGGTAGACGACAAAAACGCTCTTTAAAACCATAAGTGGTGAAAGTAGATGTATACCTCTGCCTATTTCTTAGAAGCTGGACCATCAGATTGATATAAACTGTCTCGCAAACCAATTAGTAATTGAACCGTAAGATCAGTTTTATAATTTTATCATCGTGAAAGTAGGAGTCGTAGATTATCGTGCTTACAGACCTATGGTACTTTATGGTTTTATATTTTCATATATTAAAATCAAATTAAATATTCCATGAGGTTGTACACGTACAAATAATACATTTAAATCGCATTCGCCGCGTTAGTTATTTGATTTACAAACAAAAGGAAGGAAGGCGGGCCATTTAAAAATCACAAACAGTATGAATTTTGTCTAGATTGAAAACTCTTTATAGACTTATACTTGACTCAATAATAGAGATTTTGTTTTCGTGATTGGTAAAAAGCTTCTTATTAAGCTTTTAACCAAGCGCAATCTTTAATATCTTTAATCTATTAGATACTTGGGAGTCCTTGACATTTAAGTCAACTATACAGGTTTTATTATTATCTCGCATAATTAATTAAATTATTCCAAATTATTAATAACTGCAGATATCATTTGAAAACTATTATTAATATTAGAGAGCAATTATTTTTTTCTAATTTAATGTATTCCAATTTATTTCTTAGGGTCAGCCAAACTATCACCAATGTTGAATGCTCCTTTGTTTTGTCAAGCCTAAGAAATCAATTGTAATAGAAAATACTTATATTCTAGTGCTGTTGAAGCATTAAGGACCCTTAAGTATTACCCAGTTAATAGCTCCACTCTGCTCAAAGAAATCCATTACCAGAGTTCCACGAACTGTAACTATCAAAATGCTAAATCATATCGTCGGTCTCCAAAAAATGGAAGTTAGTAAAGAAGTAAGAACGTATGTATATATTTAGGTTTAATGGGTACTGCTTGTTAAGTGTAACTAATATATGAGCAGTAAGGTTGATATCAAAATATATTTAGTCGGTTGATACAATAATATTTAGTCGGTGTGTCTTGAAAGCAAGTTGACGTAGCAACGTTCGGGTTATGTAGTTGGTTACAAAGCCGACGAACTTAATCTTTTTAACGTGATACCATTATGTCTTTCTATTAAAAGCGTTAAACATTAATTTAATACACTGTAATGTAGCGCCTACACATCGCCCGCGCTCTACGTCGCTCCCACACAGCTGCTTATACATGATTTCGTTTTTCTCTCTCATATGTGTAGACACGACATTTTACCATGTATCTATTACAGACAAGCCAAGACAAGTAATCTATTAAACAATAGTGAGTCTTGCTTACGAGCAGCTAGAACAAAGTATTAAAAATGAATTCAAGCATCATCAGACATGTGCATAATCCTAACTTTCCAAACACCGACAAAGCGCCACGCTACAGTAGTTAAACTGACCTATAAAATATGGAAAGTGTTAATCAACTTTTGCACAGTATCAAATAGATGTGTATAAAAATATTCAGAGCGGGATACATGCGAATGAATTTATTTTACGGCGTCGCATAGCAACATTTCACGTACGGCGCGACGCATAGCCGCCGGACAGTGCACCGCCATCAGTGTATAATTCATTCGCCCATAGGGTCCATCAGACACACGATCAATTTACATCCTAACGACACGTTAACGAGACAGTCACGACTTGAATAAAAACTACCACTTTAGCAAACAAAGGAATAGCATACACGATTTGTTTTACGCGAAACAACATTTTATTGTAAACATGAATTGTCATTCAACAGTAGAAATCGAATCAAATGCACCTTCACTAACATACCTGTGTTTTTTATATGAAGCCTATCCGTTGATAAATCACCTCAAATGCACCTCGAAGTTAATACACACTTTAGGAAATAAAACAAAGAATTAGTAATATAATCGAATATACATAATATATAAAAGGAGTGTAATTGAGGCCAAATTAGAAGTCGGAAAAATTTGCCCTGGATATTTCTGTTGTAACTTATTTCAAGTAAACTGTTTTCACGGTCACTCGTTGTATAAATATTATCCCCTAGAAGGCAAAAAGTTTCTATCGTTGGCGGCATTGTCGGTCTACTGGTCCCCCGAGTATTGTTAAAGCGACAATCAGATTAAACTTAACCTTTGCAAACCACTATGCTTGTCCTGCGGCGATGTCGTAGTTATCGAGTTTAGTGAATTTTCGGTCGAAAATTTGCGAATCTTCTTTATAATATGTACACAAAAGTTGGTAAATTATAACTACAAGTCCATATTCATGAAATTGGTGCGGGCGATAGACTTAGAATATAATTGAAAAGATGTCAACCCTCTTCTCGTAAGTTACGAGTCGTACAAATAGAATATAGACTACACAGAAACGTACTACTTTTGTGTTGTACTGTCAGAAGTCGTCGAATTCGATCAATACGATCGTACTTATTATTTTTACGATGTTATTAAACATCTTTCGAAATAAGAAAAGTTCAATTACAATTAACTTGAATAATCTGAATATCTTTAGGAAAGTAGGCTCTGTAAATGATCACCTAAAAGTAATTCGTAGTGACGTCTTGTCTTAACAAGTTAATTTAGAATAAGTCCTTCAGCGTAGAAAAAAGGCTTAGCCCTGAAGTCTAAATTAAAAGTTACTCCCAGTATCTCGAGAATTCTTTGAACTTGAAGCGATCTCCTAAGAGTGTACACTAATTAAACTTCATCTATTAATTCTAGCACTTTATGAAAATGTATCCAAATATATTATGAGCAAAACATGGCGGGAAAACTTAATAGTAATACGAATTCAAATTATAAAACTGCAAAGCTGCATTACTTATGTATTCTTTATTTGTGACGAAACCACTGATTATGTGTGTTTATCATTTATAACGGCGATTACTGAATCAAAAAATAAACCTCAAAAATAAGTAATTTATAGTTTATTAGATATTTAGATTATTTTAGTTCTATTTTATTATTGAAATTAAACTACTATATACGGATTTTATCGCGTTGTTTATTTATCACTGTATTACAAAATTTTGAAAATATTCGGTACTCTACTACTACTATTGATTTTATTTTACTAATTTATAAGCTAATAATAGTGTAATTACTTTGAAATAACTACACTGGAACATTGAGACAACTACCATCTTAGTCTCCCCGTGACCATGGCTGCTGAAAAGCAACCGAAACGTCGGGAAAAGTGTAAATCAAAAATAAATAGATTTTTTTTTTTTTTTTTTTTTGTCATTTGATATTTATTTATTTATTTAACATAAGGTTTACCAACTATAATACAGACTAAGCATTTACATGAAAACATTCATACAAATATATATGTGTATGCTGTTAAATTAAAAGCGATCACAGCATTGACTATATCTAAAGTGTACATACATGTAAGGTTACAATTTAATTTCTACGTAATATTAACAAACCTAACCACTTATAAATAAAACATGAAAGTAACAAAATATGGGTCTATAGATTTAATAGTTTAAATAATTTTATTAGCTTATAAATTTGTAAAATAAAATCAATAGTAGTAGTAGTGTAATATTTTCAAAATTTTGTAATACAGTGATAAATAAACAATGCGATAAAATCCGTATATAGTAGTATATTTTATTAACCATAATAAAATTATTGTATAACTTTACAATATTATTAGCATGTAATTAATAACTAAATATTCGAAATATTTATTATGAAACATCGTTTGTAAATGCCATTTAATGCAAAAAATAAATCTGAATCTTATGGTAATATTTTCTTCGGGTAGCGCGCGTTATTTATAATTATCCATTTCGCCTTCACACGCAATAAAAACCTATGTGATCTAAGTATAGTGATATCTAAGTTAGATATTTTTAATATGTACAAAAATAACAACCTCGTGCGGAAGTCGTCACAGAAGTAAGTATTAACCCCGCTGTTAAGCATGGTTATCTCTCATTAATTTCCGAGCCAATAGATTTTGTGGCATATAATATTTATCTCATAAATATTAAAACATGACGCTGCGCTATATGGCGCTATGTTTTAAAAATAGTTTTCTTTATTGCGAGCGGGCGTCGCCGCACGTGGCGACTAGTATAAACTATATTTATTAGATAGTTTGGTGGCAGCCAGACCAGATGTTTATGAGCTAGTTTAAATTAGGCCACCTAAGTTGCTCCCCAACGTTGACTTGATTTGGCACGTCACACGTGCGGCTGGCGTGCGCAGATATCGTTTCACAGTGTATTTCATTTATTGGACCACAAGGCTACACGGAGGAGTCAATTCTCTTGTAAATTTCAACTAATTTAAATATACCCGTATCTCATACAAACATAAGTGGACAGAGGGGTTTTAGAACAATGATTCTTTATTGAGTCCATTCGTGAATTCGCGTAGTTGATTAAAATTTATTATCGCTAAAAATCTTACATACATATCTACTGCGCGTTGTTGCAAAAACACAATAGTTTGGTAAAAATTCTCAATTGTAAAATCTGTAGTATATTTGAATTCAATAAACTACACTGCATTGCGTGGATACTTTAAATAAAGACGCCGAGTAATGAAATAGAGAAATTTATGGGATTGCCATAAATGTGGGGACATTGCTTCTTCGTTACTAACTGTTGTTGTTATGTTCTTATCTCGCGAAACCGCGCGCAAATGCTTATCTAGAACAGAGGTTATATTTTTAAAGTCATCAAATTTAAAATATATTCTATCAACTAAGATAATGTAGGATTTACTACGCAACAGGACGCAATAAAACATCATTAATATTGTCAATATTTTTGGGATATCCTAACACAGATATAATTTTATACTTAAAAGGATACCACCGTACTCACGTATGAGGCATAGAAACAAAGCATTTTTATTATATTATTTTTTAACATTTGTAATGCGCGATAATCACATTCGAGTGATGTTTTAATTTCAATGTACTTTTCATAATGAAGGACGCAGTGCAGGCATTTATTTGTAGCGTTTCCAGTAGATTTGAATATAATTCAAATGCAGTAATTGTGTTGACCGCTTGTCTGAATCAAAGGCGAAATTCTCATATCTCGTCAGAATTTCTATCCTCGTGACCAGTAATGCAAAGTTAACACTAACAAACCAGTAATACCGTTGATGAATTAGATCAACAACACTACTACTCATATTCAAACATACTCAATTTACTAGTCCTTGCTCGCGACTCTATCCGTGTGAATTACAGTTCGTTCGCGAATTGATTCTCGTGGCTTCATACCTTTATAAATCGTAGCATAGATATATGGTTGAACTAAGCTACCAAACTGTGAAATCGCATCAATATCTATTCAGTGTCTCGTCCGTAATTTTGGAAAAACAAATAGACAGGAGGTCAAAAATTGTTTGGTATATTGTCTGTATTGTTTTTATTGTTTCACCCACATCAATGATTCCATTTAGTTTTGTATTTGTACAGTATAAAAACAGTGCAGTGTAGATATATAATATCAATCGACATCAATAACTCACTACATTTAAAAATATACAATTTGAAATACAAATTCATAAATATTTGAAAATCAACCGCAGTAAATAAAAATTTTACAACAACATAAACAGCACAAATGGGTTCGCATATATTTCAGATTCAACTACGAAACTGAAACACTTTTTCGGTGTGACAGCGCCGTTTTTCATACGATACTTCCTGTTATCTTTATTCATATTTTTCATATCGCGAGTGCAAGAAAACAACTATCTTAGTATTTGAAAAGTGGTTGACATATATCATGTACCTACACTTGTATAGTGTGAAACTGAATATGGGAAACGTATGCCAGCGTCTATATCGGTTCCTAGTATTAACGAAAATCCAAGAAATTCTTCCAGAGTTTAATTGCTAGTGCGGGTATCTGTGATTTTGTTAATTTTGTCGAGACAATAATTTTGGCTACACGGTTGGCGGCGTATTGGTTTATGTGGTCGCCTTACCACTGCCTCTACGGCCTAGTGTTGTGGTTTCGAATCGTATACGGGACAATAATTCGTGTGGTCCACAAGTTATTGTTCCGAGTCTGGTCAGTTTGTAAGGACCCCCGCAATACATGAATTACAGCTAGGGCCGAAGCACGCCTTTTTATTTATTTATTTATTGATTTTGGAAGAATGCTTACAGACTAACAACATTTTAAATATTCATTAATTATATATGTAACAATGTATTAGCGAATGACAAGCCTCTACAATTAGCTATCCAATTGGATCATTGTATTGGATTGTTGGCCTCGATGGCGTAGGGGTTAGTGTAACCGACTGCCACGTCTGAGGTCGCGGGTTCGATTGCCGCACAAGTCAAATATTTGTGCGCATGAACATGGATGTTTGTCTTGGTGTTTCTATGTATAATATGTACGTATTTACAAAGAAAAGTATATATGTATGTTTATCCATTGTCTAGTACCCATAGTACAAGCTGTGCTTAGTTTGGGCTAGAAAGTCTGACTCAGACTGAGTCAGACTGTTGTGTGTATGTGGTAGAATATTATTAATATTATATTATATTTAATACACAAATATATAAAAACAGAAAAAAGAAACAAAAGAAAGTTTACACATGTACACACATAGATACACACAGATACTAATAAGTTTGGGAGCCGCTAACCGCTACCATTATTATTAGTTTTAAAATATATTTATTTATTTATTTATTTATTTATATCCAATTTACAACACTACCATTACAAGAAAAAACTTAATGCGATAGTGTGGTTCACTTTAACGTAATTAATTAATATTTATATATTATTATATTATTATATACTTTAAAACCTAACTTAGCCTTCCTTTTTTAAAGATACGATTAATGGCTATGTAAAAAAAACTAAGGTAAGCGGGTCTTTAATCAAGTTATTGACATAGAACTAAACTCAAAATGCTAACAAATCGCAGAATACAACTAATAGTAGTAGTAAACTAGATATGTATTTGTTATATTGTTAAATTGACAATATAACAAATACGTATGGTCAATTATCTAGTGGAATATCTATACAGGAAGCTTTAATATAATAAAGCTCCAAAGAGTATATGGCAGGGTCAATGTAGTTATTGACATAGAATACTCTGGAATATCTGGTTTAAATATTAACAGAGAGAGAACCATTCATTTAAAATTAGCATGGAAAATATGTTTTTTTAAGTTTATTATTAGCTATACCGAAGTTTTATCCACGTTGAAACACGTTTACATTTCCTGCCCCGTTCCTTTGCGTCGTGTATGATATTATACAGCCATCATCTAGGCATCCTACTGTATATATCATACTAGCTGACCCGTGCAACATCGCCTACGTCACATAAAAGAATTTTGCTCGTCTTTGCAACATTTTTATTGTTGCTCCGCTTCTATTAGTCGTAGCGTGTTATATAGTCTTCCTCGATAAATGGGCTATCCAACACTTAAATAATTTTTCAATTTGAATCAGTAGTTTCTGAGATTAGCATGTTCAACGAAACAAACAAACTCTTTAGCTAATATTAGTATAGATATTCAAAGAAAGTTTATTGCATATTTGGTATAATAACATTTTCATGAAACGTGTTCACACAGTTTATACTTTTTACCATTCTATTTTCACCGTCAAGCCTAATCCTGCATAGTAAATGTAATCATGCTGTTTTCCTATTACTTTTCACGATTTTGGTTTCCCAACACGTTCCACCATTTTGCTCTCCGCGGCTATCCCACAGGAACCATGCATTTTGCCGGGATTAAAAGTAGCCCATGTCACTTTCCGGACCATAAACTAATCCTATGCCAAACAACACGTAAGTCGACTGTTTAGTTTATTGCTGCATGAAAGAAAAATAAACATTATATACCTATATTTTTATTCATATACTATATTTTGCCCGCAGCTTCGTTCGCGTTTATCTAGATTTTGTTAATACATTTCTATTCCTCAAAAACAGTACTTTATACACTACACTTTTTTCTAGATGAAGGGTACCTTATGCCCTATTCTATACTCCTAATAACGTGTCTGATAAAGTTCATGACAATCGGTCTAGTAATTAAGGCGTGAAAGTGAGTAATAATAGTTATGACAGTTAACTACATGATGCCCACGGCTTCGCATGCGTAAATTTAGGTTAGATTAGATTAGATTAGTGTTTCTGTCTGAATGAAACCCTATGTCCTTTTCTGTTCCACAACAACAATCTGATAAAGTATATGCGTAAGTTTCAGGATGATTACTCTTAAACAATCTCACATTTGCATTTATAATTATTTATTGTTAGGATATATATTTTGCCCGCGGCTTCGCAAGGGTAAATGTAGAGTAGGTTAGATTATATTAGTAGCAGTGTTTCTTTCTAAATAAAACCCTATGTCCTTTTCGGTTCCCCTGACAAAGCGTATGCGAAATTTCAAGATAATCGATCTAGTAATTCAGGCGTTAAAGCGTAACAAACAAATTCACATTCGCATTTATAATATTAATATGGATATAGTCTCACGCCTATTTTCTTCGAACAGGTAGGCAGAGGTGTGCTGGAACCAAATTTTATCAGCAATTTTTTAGGTCCCGTGTTATTTAACCCACGTTTCGGGTGAGCTTATTGCCATCTATAGAGGACAATTCCACACTCCGTGATGTTACTGATAATCTTGACAGAAAAACTCTATAACATTTTGTCTGACCTATGGATCGAGCTCGAAATCTTATGCACAGCAATCACACACAATGTTTAAAAGATTTATGCTAGACCTCATCGAGCACGGTTATGACCCCATTATGTTGTATGTTTGCATTTTGTTTTATTATTTAACACAACCGAAGTGGCAAGCGATCCGGAAAGCGAGATGCATCGTGTGCTTATAGCATACGGCGTATCTCGCTTTCCGGATCGTGGGATACTTACAATGTTGGCGCTACCTGCTTGTTGCCAACACCCCTAAAACTAAATTGAGGCACTATAAGATAAAATATATTTCGATATTGCAATAATGAAGACTTGTAGATAAATAAGGCACGAAGTATCGCTCCTTCTAAAAATGGATACATTCCGGGAAGCTAAATAAACCGAAATAAAGTTAGTTAATATGGTAGTCCGGGCCTGCCGCGACTGCACCTTGTTTACCTGCTGCATATTTAATTGAGACAGGCACGACAAACTTACCCACTGTGACCCAAATATACATGCATTACGCTTGTATACTCCCGAAGGCTTAGACAGAAGTGTATATTGCCACGACTCATTAAATATGTTTAAGTCTCATATTACAGAGCTAGCCGCTGACGTGTTTACAATGTGCTGTTACTTAAAATATCTTGAGATGAAGACTTAATAAAAGCTTGCTCGACTCGGGAATCGAACTGAAATCATGAAGATGTGCAGTTGCGCAAAAACACCTAAGCTAACGAGGTTAACCATTCAAGTTATTTATCACTGAAATACTTATGAAAGGCGTGTCCGACTGCAACGTAATTCATTTGGATTTTATGACACAAAATATTCAGTATTTTCCAGTGGGTCTTGCACGTATACAGTCTAGAGGTCAAATCTGTGAGACACGAGTACTGGAGTTCACATGACTAGGTCATACGAAGTAATAGGAATGTACATACGCTTTAAGTATGAGCAATTTGAACAAATCAACGCAACTAGGCCACATTAGCCGTGCGGTGAGATGTGCTAGAACATCATATTTCATGGACCGTTAGCAAATTATTCCGTCTGTGTCATTACCTTAATGTATAATTTGTACATAGCGCTCGTTACACGAGAAGGCTTATCATCTCAAGTGCGCTACAACTTAAGAAGGCATTTAATATTTTAGGTCAAAAGAACTTCTGAGCGGTTGTTACCGAGGAGAATTAAATTTAAGGTACATTAGTCTAGCTTGACTAATTATGAAGTGATGTACTATACATATAGGCACGCTTTTTCAACATCATGAAATATGTAACTGTATTTGACTACGTACTGTAATAAAATACTTATGGTTTCGTTTTCAAGGATATTAACTAGTTGCGGTATTAAAGACATTTCATCAAAGATTGACGTAGTTATCAGTAAATACTACCAGGCTTAACAACACCGCGAGTATTATTGTATTATTCTTTGCCTCACATGGATCTGAACATGCAATTCGTGGTGTTTTAATAGTAGTGAATACAAAGTTATTATTGTGTTATCCATGCAGACATGTCTACAATTATAAAAATAAGAAACCAGCACCTGAACTTTTAATGTTTGACTTCATTTTATTGTAACTGACTACATATTGACCAGAAATTTCCAGAATTTATAATTTAATCTATCAAAATAGAGACTTTGCTAGTAATCAAGCTTTTAAAAACAGGTTCTAGACAAAGGAGGTTTATTTTTTAATTAGTATTGACCTTACCTTATTAGAAGGTATTACTAGAAACGTTATTAAAAAGTTAGTAATTCTATTTGTTGATAGGTACTCAAATTAGATTAATTGCTTACCAGACGATGTAATGTTATTACTTGTTTATGTGCTGAGATATTTAAATTATTACAACTTTGAACTATGTATTTACTGTTACTTATACTTTCCTCGACGTTTCGACTGGCTTTCAGCAGTTATGCTCACGGCATGACAAATGTGGTGTACAATTCAATGTAAATTTTGACGTGTGAAGTTATCACAATATATCCTTATATTGTATAAATATTGATATTTGAAAAATAACCGCAGATCTTCGCCTAAGTAATACAAACGGAAACTGATTAATTCTAATTTAAGTAAATGGTGCCAATTCTGTTGTCACAAAATTCTCTTATTTTAGCTAAAATCTCTAAAATTTAGTTTAGTCCTGTCAAACGACATTTCGTATTCTGAAATCGCTAAAGGTGACAGGACTAAACTACATTTTAGAGATTTTTAGCTAAGATAAGAGAATTTTGTGACAACAGAATTGGCACCATTGTATCTCTAAATTACACCAAAGCAAAAATAATTCTCCGTTTCGCTCTAGTAGCTTTTGTTGATTAGCCGACGAGAGGTTGGAAATCAATTCAAACTTTATCAATATTTACGTAAACATTAATGTATTTACTATACAAATAAATGTTACGGAGAATTGAATCTATATGTATGATACAAGTATTTTATTTGCATGTTGAAGGAAACTCCAAACACATAATTTATGTCTGCATTAAAATTCTACTCACAGACTAAAGACGTCCCAAAGATATGCAATCTGCACATGCACACATTGTATAGATTACATTTATTGTTATAAGTTCATAGTACTAACAAGGCTTGCGCGCTTCCTTTTGTACCAAATAATGGCGTAGTACTATTTAATGAGGTTGTACGTATGTAGAGGACGTGTTCATAAGCGCGAGTGTGTTACTAGCATTGTGAAGTAGGTGCACATACAAGTCTACAAGTCTTAACAATAAGAAGTTTTCCTCACACATCGCCTACCTTTAAATGCATGAACGACAAATTCAAACACGATTCATATGCAATTCGACGAACTCAGATTGTAGTTAGGTATGTGAATACTAATTAATTATGCGTATTTTATGGATACAAAGCAAGAACCAATCGTGCGATCAATCGTTCTTTGTTTTGTGTGCCTGACCATATTGCTAGACTGTAGGAAGTGTGCAAATGTGTTGGTATAAATGTCGCGAGCTCAGATCTAGGTTACTGTGGTTTTGGTGGAAGTTGCACGCTAAAATAATATTAAACATATATTTCAATAGATTTACTAATGTAATAAGTATTGCAGTATAATCGCTATAGTAATCTTTAATAGAATTAGTTACAAGTTTTTAATTATTTTAGTGCATACATACTTATACTTACATATATACATAATGTCACGTTTTTATGCCCTAAGGGGTATGGCAGAGGTGTGTTGCATACATTTGTATTTGTTGTGGTCCGATGGTTTATGGTGGGGGTTTTCATGTTTTTTCCGGACACTGTTCCCGCTGCTATTGACATGTATTTGATTGAAATCTAATAACATTTGGCTCGATCCGGGAATCAGACCCGATACCTTATGCACAGCAGTCGCTTTTACTACTGCTTCGCCACCGATGCTGTCTAAATAGGACCCATTAACATTACCTTTCACGCAATTAATATTTTGATACAACGCCTTATTAGGAAATATAATATACCAAAGATGTTGGTTGAGGATCACAAAGGATCGAGCTTTGTTAATATCTTGCGTCCCCTAGAGGTGTCAAAAGGCGTTCACGGTGGCTCTCCATAATTTTAAGTTATAAATTAAGTTATATAGTGCTTGTTTTGACTTTCTTTGCTTCAGAGAAAGCAAAGAACTTCGCATAGTGCTTCGCTCCAGTTCGGGGGACGACCATGCTTTCGCAACAAACGATTTGCACGCTGAAATATATTAGTACACCCTTGTGTGTAATATTTTTAAACCAATTTCTAATAAAAGGAGGTCCTATTTTCTATTCGTGTGCTTTTTTAGTGATTAATCAGTCCAAAACATCTTCGAATACACATATCAAAGTAAGTATGTCACATGGACATAATATTCTTGTGTCTTTCTCGACGTTATTAGTTCAAGACACGTGTACGGAATACCGTCTTAAAATTCCTAGCATGTATTCTGAGATGTCGCTTTATGTCTTAGATTATATTTATAGTATATTAGCAAAGTTTCTTCAAGCTTTTCATCTGAAATAATAAAACAAAAAGGCTACGTATACGATATTGGCACCTACGGCGCAGGCACATTGTATCTAAGGTTGCCAGAATGTTACGAATTAATGCTTAAAGGTGAAGTAGCCTGATTGATATAAAGAACCAACTCACATTCGCATTTATAATATTAGTTAAGCATAGGATTGTTGCCTATAATTTTGCCACAATATCACTTAATCATACCTTGTATTGTGTTTGAAAACATTCCCTAATTTATTTAAATTAAAATGAAGATTAAAATATTACAATAGAATATTAACATTATATGCTGAACTGAGTATCTCGGCACCCTTAGAGAATTCAAAATTACCAACAGGATAACATTGCTTCCCTAAAATTCAATTATCCTTATCCGCAGTAGCATAATTATTATGTTTACCCAATTCAAGATCTACATTAAATATATACGATGTTTAATTGTTGTCTTTATAACAAAAATACTAGAATTACGAGCATATGTTGCATGGGTCATAAAATGAGTATTACTTTAGATAAAAGAATTCATGAAAGTCGACGCTCGTGTGTATGTGTGTATTTACTCAAGACTAGATTATAAGTTTCTCCCACAGGAGCGACCATGGCCTCGTTTATTCTGATAGTGTCATAATGGTGTTGTGACGTCATTGATGAATGAGCTTCATTTCGCTGCGGCCGGATAATACATAAAGAAGGATTACGTCCACAGGCCAAGACTCAGTTTGTTTTTATAGGTCTTTGAATGACATTCATTGACTTAGGTACTACGCAAAAGAGAATAGCTGTTTTAAATCTATTCTAGGAAAACCGGTTCTACAGACCACAGCTTTGTTTACATTAGTTAAGACTGTGTCAAATGACTTTAGAAATACCACATTTAAGAAACATTAGTCTAAAAGACAAGCGCTAAGTAGCAGCGAGTGTGCGTCTGCTTAGTCTATAAAAAAGAAAATATCAAGAAGCTTACCGTATATATGTGGTACAAATGAAATGTATAATTTTACATTCGATGAAGACTTCAGAAAATAATCACAACCCGTTTTCAAAAGATTTTCTCTCACCTCTAAGTAAATCACGCTCTGTCTTTTCCATCGTACATTTATAAAATGTCTAGTACAAACATTACATAATTAAAAACGTAGCTTTTATTCCCAAGTCCATAAAGAGGCAAAGCTTAATTCATTTGACATCATTAAAGTGATTAATGATCGAGACAACCTGCGCCGGCGTCGCGAAACAGAGAAAGTTTTAGGTCACTAAAGGTTACCGTTATTAATATAATCTGACACGCAAACCAATATTCATCTTATATTAAAGCACCCGTTCGGCGAGCTACTCACATTAAAGCAACAACGACGTGCCACTAAAATATTGCGCTACGTTACACTTTGATTCTCTTGCTTTCTATCATCTATTGTTCTAACTTAGCGAAAGGCTTAAAGTCTTGAGTTGTTTATAAACACAATTCCAAAATACGTCCACTTAAACCACGTATAGTAATGACAGTTACAAATAAGTTTGGTAAAAACGTCGTAGATAGCAAAAAGGTCGATGAGAAAGTGACATTTTTATCTCGACGAATAAACGTTCTTGTCCCGTCCTGGGCGAAAAAATGGCGTATTCTCTCGCGCAAATGACGTGACAGAACCTACAATGTTCCGGTTGCCCGCAGCCATAGAAGCAAGAACCTTTCCGCTGACGAGAGACGTTTCAAATGACGACTGTCAGCAATACTGAGAGCGTATCATAAAGGTTGCGAAAGTTTGACTCACATTTTTTTATCTCGAGATTATATGTCTGGAACAAAACGATATTCGAGCAAAGTACAGTCACATTTGTTGAAATATTAAATGGTAGTATTTAAACGGGCGAATGTTCTCGTATTCATTACGCGTATAATTGTAGTTAGCAGCACGGCACTGCTTCGCTAGACCGCACAAACAAAGGCCAGCGCGGTCAAGTTTGGCGATTCAGAGGCAACTAGCCGAGTCCGCCGTATCTCCACCCCGCCGCATTGCGACTCACCATTGTTGCGCTCACCCAAACACCATTATGCAAAATAAATAGCTTTTAGCGTAAGTAATGACCGGGGTAATTATAATGTTACCATGGAAATTAATGCTTTAAAGCCACTATCATGTAGCGTTAACTATTTAAGTTATGCTCCGGCGAGGAGTGTGATTAAACGTATCATCTGTTTTACAAAGTTAGAGTACATGCATCTCGTTAATCGCGCGTGGTGGATAACAAATTCACAACGCGCGACAATGTCGACATTGCCAGGGGACACGCTTCCGAGGAAATGTGAAAAGTTACCAACTTAGCCGTTATCTGCGAACTATGCCTCACATCTGCCTTGACAACGTGCCAAATGGAAAAAGTGGAGTTTAATAACACTCACGTCGCGTCGCTAAAATGTATGTCAAACATTTTATACTTGATTGATTTTACATTACAGATACTAGTTAATACGTAATTGAACACATTTGATTGACCTGCATAATAAAAATCTTGTGTAGTTATTTGTTTGATAGAATACATGATTTACATAATCGATTGCACTGTTATAAACTGAAACGTAAATAGAAGTTAGGCAACCCTGGATGGAAACAATAAGAATCAACGGAAAGAATCGAAAGTTTATCTAAGAGCTTAGGGAGGGATTTTAGAAATTTATTACGGAACTCTTATCTTTTCTTATAAACACTTTACACCTCAAAAGTTTTGAGTGAGCAGATAAGTTAATGGATTATTTTTTAAAGGCAACTTGAAGTGTGAAGTGATACGTTACTACTTTTTACCAGAGAGCCGAGACCGGTCTCAGGCCCTCACGTGAAGTTGTCGTTGCCGGTTGGCTATGTACCTGATTTTAAAACAGTAAACTTTTAGAACCACCTTTTTATTTTTATAGCCTCTGCATCCGACACTTAATATTGATTTAGTAAACCGGTCATATTAGTAGACTCTGACATCGACTGCTATTAAGATTTTATAAATATTAATTTGTCTTAAAATAGGATAGCTATACGTTTTGAATTCAGTTTAGCTTGTTTTCGGCGACATTAAAATTGGTGATTTACTAGGTTTTGTAAACACTATTTATGGTCTGTAAATCAATGTGTAGGCACGAAGTTAAACGAGGTTTTTGAATGTTAGGAATAATTTTACGACTTCATGGCGTCAGTAATAGGATGAAACACAAACATGGCGAGGGCGTCGGTGTTCTCTCGCTACGTTTAAGAGGCTTTGGTTTGTTATTAGCTTTACAAATGTGTAAGCTTAAAGCGCGTTTTTTGTAAAAAATACGAATAAAGAAGAAAAATATTTAGAGGCTTAACGCTCTTTTCGAAGCGAGCCAACCTAAAGAGTCTTATTAAAACTTATGTACAAAAAGTTAGTGTAGGATGGAACGTTTATGTAATATTGGACAATAAATGTTTTATAACTGAGCCGTTGAGCAAGCGTGTCCTCCAAACTTACATTAAACGGTACATGAAAGTAGAGTCTGTACCGCAGTGTTTTAGTGTCTGTAACTTTTATTTGCTTACATGAAGCATCAGATAAACGACCGCAGACCTTTCTTACGTAAGGCTACACAAACAAAGATAGTGAAGTATCGTGCTTGTGATTACCGATGTGCAATACTCAGCGAGGATTATGTAACATACACTTGTATCATACCTGATGTATTTTTCATTTCATTTTTAACGACTCTATTATAATCTAATATTGTTATGATTGCAGCTCACTATGATGTAGCATTGACTTCTAAATGACTCTAATAGCGACAGTTTTTATTTGAACATATACAAATAATTGATGATATTTTTGGAATCACATACCTCTACTGCACGTCCTTCTTGATGATATTCCGCTTTGTTAGCCTAATAGATCATTATCATTGATATCTATTATTAAATAAGTGTCTGAGGTCAACTATCGAAGCTAATCAAATTATTAAGCTGAACACCAGTTTCGGATCAAGTTGTAACCAAAAGGACAACAATATTTTATAGTAAATTTGCTAGGAAATATTCTTAATTAACCGTTATAACAAAGCAACTATAAAACTGCTTGTAAGTGATTGAACTTTGTAAAATATAATCCTTACCGCTAGCTTTACCCCCGATAGGGATATCGGGGGTAAAGCTAGCGTGTAAATTATCATTTGGATAATAATTTATACACCACTGTTACCACGTTCAATAATTAGTTGCCACTAGCGACCGTTACCGACATGGTATAGATACCTAGATATAAAGGAAATATATTTTATATTATGCATTCTATTATTATTCGTTCTACTTTATTTAAAATAAATAATTATATTTTCGAGGTAAAAGCAATTCTTATTTATTCCCGTTGTATTATCAACCCGTTATTCCGTGTTCACTTATTGTAATGTTAGTTAAGATAGATCGCGTTTACACCACAGTGAACGACGACATTTAAGACCAATACAAATTACATGTCGCCGTAATAGTTACGTGACAATATTTGCTCGTATATAAAAAGTAATTAAGTTGCAACGAACACTAAGTAATACTACAAATGAAAGTGAAAGTCTACCTGCCTAATAAGTCCACTTTAAATTGTATGTACCTGGCTGCACATTTGTTGTTTTATTTTGTCAAGAAAAATGTGGAGCACGCTTTATTGTATTAGTAGTTCTATTATGGGCTGTTTGCACAACTGAACTATAATATGGATTCCAAGCAAATGCTACTGTGAAATTATTTTCGTCACGCCTACGTCGCTAGACCAATTTGATTTTGTTGAATGCCCAATAACATTGAACTCTTATCCGACAATCAACATTAGCCAACCTAGTTAAAGATTGTATATTGGCACAACCTTTAAATAGCATATATAACTACAGTTTGGTATTCCTATGCCCGCAAGGTGTTTGTAAATTAAAAGCGCATACTACTTTTTATAAGCATTAAGACAGCTCTATGTAGATTAAATTACACGCAGAACATTTATAAAACCTTTAAGTATTTAGTATAGTAATATTCTAAAAGTAATTATGTTATTATTATATATTAAAATTATATTAAGGTTTTAATTTTTTAACCAAAAAAAGAACATAGTAATTGCAGCGTTCATAATTGTTTGCAGAAACACTAGGCACACTTTTATAACACTTTACTTTCAGGGTTTCCTTAGCGAATAGAATCTCTGCGTCGTGTAGTTTCCTTATATTACAGTTTACAGTAGGTGTGGGATGCCCGTTCCTTCGTAATGGCTAAAGTGGAAACGATGGGGCCGATTTTAATAAAAGTTGTATTGATCCGTCTAAGCGTTGCGGATATTTATAGAATGCAGTTCGTACCGTATTACTAAGCGCGAAATCTGTATGCGTTCTAAATAAAGAAAGAATATAGAATGAGGCACGCTTAAAAAATGAGGGAATGATGTGTATTATGGCACTAAGACGATGTTCCAATAATCTGTCATTACTCTTACTGCAATATTTAATAGACTTTACATCTGTAATCTGATTACATGATTGCGACATGTGACTTTAAATATTGCTCAATAAAGTAAATAGATGTGAGTGCAGTCAATCTATTAAATTTTAAATGACAGTTGCTAATACATAATTTACGCTCCTTTCTCATCTATCAATAGTACTTATTGCTAATTTATATATATGTATATGTTACGTGGATAAAAAGACAAATGTTGACTACATTTACACGTAATATTACTATTTGCTTTGTACCACCGACATGTTAAAAGTATTTAATTATGGGATTAAATATAATAACCATCAAAAAAACTTATTGCACAGCAAAATATGCTTACTAAAATATATCATAATGAACACTTTTACGCCTAAAATCACTGCGTTCCGTCTCGGAAGGGTTAGGTTATGTTAGGTTTCTTCTTAAACCCACCCCAAAAATAGGAGCCCCACGAAGCGGTGCTCCGTCGACTTACTTCGATCTCTTTAAATATATTTTGATCTGCAATTAGTATTTTTGGTGGAACAAAGACAAAAAACTGAGGTACAATTAAATACCTACCCTTTCAGTATTCACAAGCCAAGCTCGTTTTGTCAATACTTAGAGTATATGAGGCAAGACGGAGATGATGGTATAGATTGGTGGTGCTGATGACGAAGTTAGTCATCATATAATTAATCAACATTTTAATTAACTCCGATACAAAAACATGATCTGTAACTTATTTTTTATATAACAAGCGCTTAGAAACACATAAGGAGGCAAGATCTAAGATATTCAATTTCGCTCGCAAGCGTGGGGACTGTCAACCTCAAGGCTGGTCCTTGTATCGAGTCGAAAGGTCCAGAGGTGAAAGCAGTACCTCATGTGAGACCGGACTTGCGGCTTATGAAAGAGTAGTCTTTGTTTGACAGTGAAGTATTATTTCGCTCCGTTGCACACCGAACATTTTTTAATAAATATAATAAGTTCTAGATTTTGCCCGCGCCATCGTACACGTTAATATAGGGTTTATCAATAATATGCGCGCCTTATGCCGCCGTAGTGAAGGCCGCGGGCTTTAGCCAAATCTACATGTGCCTCTACCGATCCCATTTGGGAGACGCTGAGACAACTCGACTCTTTGATTACCTGAGTCAGGCGGCAGACGACGCGCAGGAGCAGTTTCCGAACGCTGAGTTGATGTTCTTGGGAGATTTCAATGCCCACCATGAGACCTGGTTGGTTCTCCCAAAACAGACCATGTGGGACGAATTGCCCATGCGTTCGCTCTCACGCATGACCTGTCTTAACTGGTACTCCAGCCCTCCCGGATACCGAACATTGCAGGTCAGGCGCCCAGTGCTAACGAGTAACCCGAACCGGTACAGTGTGTTGATTAGTGCTCCTCTGGGCACCTCAGGCCACTGTCTGGTTTGTGCCACAGCTGTTGTTGTTACACGACCCGACGAGGCAAGACGACTGTGGCACTACTCGACAGCGGACTTGAATGGAATGCGGGAGTACTTCACATCCAACCCTTGGGCTCAACGCTGTGTTGAAAACAGGGATCCATCAGAGAGCGCTACTGCTGTCGCTAGTGAAATCATCCTGGGTATGGAATATTACATTCCATACAGTGATGTCACGAGCGGCGGCAGGAAAAGGCCCTGGTTCGGTCGTGAATGCGCTGATGCTGTTGAATGCAAACAGACAGCGTACCGCACTTGGACCAGGGCTTGCGCTCTCCAGACTCTAACGTAGATCACCTAAAGGCAGCATTCAACCAAGCCACAAAGGTCTGCAAGAGGGCATACTTAAGAGCGGATGCACAGCGCGTCGCACGGTTCGGCCAGGAGCTCATGGCGCATCCTACGAGCAGTCGTAGCTAATGGCGCCTGGCCAAAGCCGTGCTGTCCAACTTCTGTCAGACCTCGCTGCCCCCTCTGAGATATCCGAATGGATCACTGGCTCATCGGCCGCAAGAGAAAGCAGATCTACTTGCAAATCTCCTTGCGGCCAACTCCCGAATCGATGACTGCGGTTCGCAGCCGCCTAACATTGCCAACTGCGGCTACACCATGCCTGATGTACGTATCAGGCAACGTGATGTTCGTGCGATACTGCAGTCTCTCGATGGTCGGAAAGCCAGTGGACCTGACGGCATCCTAGCTGTGGTCCTCGAAAAATGTGCAGCGGAGTTGTCTCCCACACTTACGCGCTTATATCGGACGTCTTACGCCGCAGGCACTGTGCCTGAGGCTTGAAAGGAGGCGAACGTTCAACCGATTCTCAAAAAGGGAGACCGTTCCGAGCCAGGCAACTATCGACCCATAGCTATCACCTCGGTGCTCTCCAAGGTGTTCGAGTGGATTATAAACACCCACATTGTCTGCTATGTGGAGGATCACTCGTTGATCAATGATCGCCAATACGGCTTTCGGGTTAAACGATCAATGGGTGATCTTCTAGCGTTCGTCACTCACACCTCTGGGGTGAGGCTATGAACAAGCACGGCGAGTCTTACAGCCTAGATATAGCCAAAGCTTTCGATAGAGTCTGGCACCGGTCTCTTCTTTACAAGCTTCCGGAATATGGCTTGCCCCCACAACTGTGTACCTGGATTGCAAGTTTCCTGCAGAAGCGTCGTATTCGGGTCCATTGCGACGGTCGCGCTTTCAAATTTATGCAGGTCAATGCAGGAGTGCCTCAGGGGTCCGTCTTATCCCCTACGCGCTTTCTTCTGCATTTAATGATATGTTGAATCTCGGCAACATACATTGTTATGCGGACGACAGTACCGTGCATAGGCGATATCTCGGACGTTTTGGGGCCGAACAGGCTGAGGTTGAGGGGAAAAGGCAGGATCTTGTCGTTGAACTTAACCAGACCTTGAACCGCTTCTCTGAATGGGGTGCCAAGAACTTGGTCCAGTTCAACGCCAAGAAGAACCAGGCATGCGCGTTCTCAACAAAAAAGTGTCCGTTCCTTCCCCTCCCTTCTCTGAAGAACACTCTACTGGTGATACGTGACAGCCTCTCCATCTTAGGTATGGATCTTTGCCGCTCCCTTAATCCCAAAACCTACATTGACAGCGTCATTAAGCAAGCTTTGCGAAAACTCGGAGTTCTGAACAGGGTGAGGCGGTTCTTCGCGCCTGGGCAGCTGTGCCTATTGTATAAGGCACAAGTGCGCCCTTGCGTGGAGTACTGTTCTCATCTTTGGGATGGCTCCGCGCAGTACTTGCTAGACGCTCTTGACAGGTTACAGCGTAGGGCTATCCGTATCATCGGAGATCCAGAGGTCACGAGTTCACTGGAACCTCTGCAACTACGTAGGGATATTGCCTCATTGGCATGTTTCTACAGAATATACCACGGGAAGTGCTCTGAAGAGTTATTCCACCTTATCCCGCCCTCCCCTTTCCTATCCAGAACAACGCGTGCTGGGTTCAGATGCCATCCTTACACGGTGGAGTCGACTAGAGTGTGTACCAACAAGTTTGGGTCCTCATACCTCTGCCGAACGATCAAGGCAGTTTCCTTCTTCCTTCAATCCTGGGTCCTTTAAGCGGCGCGTAAAAAAGCACCTTTTCTGGCTATCAAAGTAGAGACCTCAACATCGCCTCGGCTGCTATGAGGACGATGTGGAGGCCACTGCTCTTAGACCACACGACTGCTTACCATCAGGCGGAGTGTGGTCATTTTGACGAGCAAAATAAAAAATATTAAAATAGGGTGCCAGAACGGGGATCTCCTGCCCCTCAGGTATTGAGTCGGAGCGACGCCCTCTGTCGTGTCGGGGCGTCATTGCCTAGTAGTCGTTGCGCCGCATAAGCACTGCTGGGTGTTTCGCTGATGCAGTTTCAGTTCCAGCAACCTACCCATCACACAAAGCAGTGAGTTGGCACACCGTCACATTTTAGTCGGTAAGCCCGAAGTCTCGGGAGAGCCCGACATGATCCTCTCGCTTCCCCTTGTGGGTATGCATAAGAAGCATTGCCCCAAGATAAAAAAGGATTTGTCAATAAATATTTATACCTTAGGAACCGTACTTTTTTCATAAAAAGTCCTTTCTGAACGCCTAAGGATCGGTCAAGTAGTTAAGACGTGGAACCGTAACAAACATTTATAATATTAGTTCAGATTTACTGTAATAAATAATTAGTCAAATTCTTCCTATAATCTTAGTTACACCGCTACAGAATATTAAATTGCAAAGGTACAGTTATCTACTGTGCTGTCCTGACAAACAAATTAAAACTTTTAAAAAATCGCTCTAATCCTGAAGTCGCTTCTAGTTCATGTAGCGGCGATCCAAACAGACAAAATACAAAAAAAGTCTACAACAATCTCTCTTTTTGTTGAAAACTAAACGGAAATATCCCATGCTATTTACCAGCACAGTAAACATACATTTTACTATTGTTCATTCTGGTAATACCATTCTCGCCTTTTATTACACCAATGAAATGAAATAGACCACCTTGATCTAATCTGTGACTACTGGAACACAACTGGGGTTAATTGGTTAGTAATCTACTGTTATGTACACCACATATTGTTCACAATGGCGCCAATTCTGTTGTTCCAAATAATATTCTAATCGCACTGCATCTTATTTTAATAAAGACTAAGATTTATGCGGCTTCGTTTGCGTGAATCCGAAAAGCTTATTCCATGTGTTAAACCGGGACATGTTTTATCGATGAGCTAATTTCCATCTAAATCTGTTCGGTTAACGCTTGATTAAGTAACAATCATCCAAACATCTTCACAAATATAATATACATTTATAATATTAGAAATGGGTACTTACATACATATGTATATAATTGAATCCATGTGTTTCAAATGAATTAACGTTATTATAGTCATTAAATTAATGTACTCGTTGTAATTTCAATTACTAGATCAAAGAAATTAAACTATTCTAATTTGAATTCGATTAGAGTAGAATGGTCTAATTTAACAGTTCGGTATAAGAGATTTAAGATAAAAATAATAAAGTAAGTAAATGGAAATTAGTTTAGACAAAACAGCAGAATATACACCTTTATTTCAATATACAGTCAGGCCTGGGAGGCGTATCACTGCGCCTGTAAATAATTGTTATCGCACATAACTGTCTGTGTTCTACATACGCGCACCTATTCTTAGGCATAATGATGACGCGTACAGATGAAACATTATGTAGTATGGTGGCATTGTCTCGTTATCATAATGTTTATGTAATGACACCGTGTCACCACCTGAATGACATAATACAATACTTTACTTATGATTCTCGTTTTATCTCGTTTTCAATGCAAATATATCGTCCGATCGCGGTCGGCCGGTTGGTTTAACTTTATCTCGTATTATTTATTCATCGGCAAATTTCAAATCTCCCACGGGGACAGTTTGGACGCTGACCTTTGACCACAATATTACTGTCATTTATAACGATTAAGACCAAAATTGGAGTGATTATAGAAATTTGGTCGTCGGTGTCGTGATACAACAGTTAACTGAATTTCCATAGTCGTGGGGGTCGATTATTGAGCAACGGTCGGCGGTCACGAGCCGCTAAGTTCCTAATGCACTTTAATTAGGTTTCAATTTGCTCAGGCCGAGTGCGCTAAGACTTTGCTGGAATAACTTGTACCGTTAACGTTGTAAGTGGCTGCTTATTACTGCTCTGAAAAAGTAAGTAGTGCTGTTATAACAACTTGCGGCTGTTTGCATAAATACATATGTAATGTACCTGGAAGATGTTGACCGACATTTAACTGACGTGCGTAATGATCTGCATTCGTTATTGCAGTATTAAATAAAACCTTTCAAATCTGCCACACTTACGTTTTATAGTTCACTTGATACTTAAACCAGTTTCGTTGTAAAATGAGCCATATACAACTTTTTTTGTCTTGTTTGGACATACCATCCATGTACGTACATGTTATATGTTACAAGAATAATAATAAAACCGCGGAACATTTTATCGAAACCAGTTACAGTGAATACCAAACCAAGTTTTCTATTCAATAAAACCTCATTTTAAAGACGTTCCTAGCCATAAATACTCGATATAAAGTGGAGCGTCCGCTGCAGACAATCTCGATCAGGAGTTCTGGTAGTGGGTAATTCGTTGTCACCGTCAGAGAGAAGCTATATGTTTTACGGACTGCCTTCGATGGTCTTTGAACTACGATGCTCAGTAAATTTCGAGGTTTACGGCTCCCTCGACCCTACCGGTCAACGCGCTGCCATATTATTTTTATTATCTGCCGCCATAATTTTAGGAAACTCTATTTTTGTGATTGTGTAAAATAGGAATAGGTAGGCCATATATTAAAAGTCTTATAGAATCTTAAGACAGCTATCAACATTATCCTAAAATGTTATAGTTTAATGCGACGTGCTTTTAAGTTAACTATGAGAGTAGTCAATATATAATAATAATAAGGTCATTGTCAAATTTTGCGCAGGTAATCAAGTCCCTTAACTGTTTTAATTTTTTAAAAGTAATAATCGCATAACCTGTTAGAAATTTTAAATTCAATACAAAGAACGCATACGCATTTACTACTAAAATAAGGACATAGTTTTGATTCTTTTTATAATTTTCCATAGTAACATTGTGGTCATTTCGTGTAACAAAGTGGTTTTCCTTACAAACTTTATGTGTCCTTCTTAGCACTCCGTTATAAAAAAGATCAATTTATTCGATTTTCTCTTAATAAAACTTATATTATATAAATTATTACCATAAACAGGGTATTGTTATATTTGTAAAATATGCCTTAAAAGTGGTTAGTATCAAAATTTGATTAATAACAATTTTTTTAAAGTTGTTCGTGCTTTCTGTTTGAAATCCTCTGGACTTCTTTGTTACTAAACAAAACGCAAACTAAAATGGAGATGGTGCCGTTTCATCATTGTGCTTGCTTGGATGAGATGTTTGCATTAATCGTGGCTGACCGTTACATCGCGGGGAGAGGTAGGTATAAGAAGCGTCAGGTGGCTACGAGGCGTTTACCTGATTGCGTGTTTTTATTGTGTATCCACTTTGTTACCCACCTATTTACGGAAGTAAATCAACGTATTTTGCATTATTTTATATTAGGTGTCTTGGCAAAGAATATGAAAGAAAAAGTGTCCTTTACGCTTTACTTGATACTGTTACTCGCAACTCTGTTACCAGCGCGTGGTAACAGAGTTGTTAAGAAAGTAACAGAGTTAAATATTGCCAAGATTCTTTAACTTTATACTTAAATATTTTTAATTGTTTTTTATCGTGACACGGCTAAGTGTTTGTAACGGACCTGATGGAAAGCCCAATTACAGTCTAGAGACAGTGACGACGAGGAGAAGATAGATGTCTTCTAGTCGTCGTCAGTGTCAAGCCGGTCTGACCAGATGCTTCTTCACACTACGTTTGAAGGACCCAATGTCATAGAAGGGAGGGAACACATGAGCCGGAAGACTGTTCCAAAGTTGTATGGTATGGCATAAAAAGGAATTGCTGAACCTTTTGGTGCGAGACGGGATTGTGCTAATCATCAATCGGTGATTACGAAGACCGGCACGTGTGGTTCTCAAAAGCAAGGGGGAAGGTGGGATGAGGTCAAATAACTCTTCGGAGCATTCGCCATGATAGAGGCGATAGAACACGCTAAGGGACGCAATGTTTCTACGAAGTTGTAGGGGTTCGATGTCCTTCGTAACCTCCTGGCTGTCGATTATACGTACGGCATGACACTGCAGTTTATGTAAGGCATCGAATAGGTACTTAACCATTCCAAAGGTGCGAACAGTACTCCATGCTGCTACGGACTTGGGCCTTGTACAGCAGATACCGCTGTTCAGGAGTAAAGAAACGCCGCACCTTGTTTAGAATCCCGAGTTTGCGTGCAGTTGTGGTTATTACACTCTCGATGTAATTCCTAGAGTTACGTGGCGGATGTCTATGCCTAGGATGTTAAGACTATCCTGAAGTGGCAGCGTGGTGCCCCGAAGAGTGGGAAGTGGAGAGACTAGTGGTTTTTTTTTTTAACTAAACGCGCACACCTCTCTTTTCTTAGCACTGAACTCACCCAGGTTAGATGAATCCCAAGCGGATATGTCATCCAACACCCTGTTGAGGTCAGTGACAAGCAAATTGATGTTTAAAAGATGTTATTTTCGAATTATCGGGTTTTCTTAGGAAGGTTTTAGGTATGGTAAGTAGATAAAACGCGTATATTGTCATAAACATTGTTACAGGACACTGGACTTTGTGATTGAAATGACACTCACACCAGCGAAACGCAACGACGATACCGAGAACTGCGTAAAAATATCCCGAAATGGAAGCAGAATCTAAAAGAAATAATAAAGAGTCGGTCTGGAAGTCTCTAAATAGACTCCGAACCCAGGTCGGTCGGTGCGAAGAAAACATGATTAGGTTCTTTCTTCTGCATATCAATGATATGTTGAATCTTGGCAACATACATTGTTATGCAGATGACAGTCAGACAGAGATCACTACCGTGCATGGGCGATATCTCGGACGTCCTGGGGCCAAACAGGCTGAGGTTGCGGGGAAAAAGCAGGATCTTGTCGTTGAACTTGACCAGACCTTGAACCGCATCTCTGAATGGGGTGCCAAGAACTTGGTCCAGTTCAACGCCAAGAAGACCCAGGCATGCGCGTTCTACAAAAAAGTCTCCGTTCCTTTCCCTCCCTTCTCTGAAGAACACTCCACTAGTGATACGTGACAGCCTCTCCATCTTAGGTATGGATCTTTGCCGCTCCCTTAATCCCAAAACCTACATCAAGGGCGTCATTAGGCAAGCTTCGCGAAAACTCGGCGTTCTGAACAGGGTGAGGCGGTTCTTGGCGTCTGGGCAGCTGTGCCTATTGTATAAGGCACAAGTGCGCCCTTGCGTGGAGTACTGTTCTCATCTTTGGGATGGCTCCGCGCAGTACTTGCTAGACGCTCTTGACAGGTTACAGCGTCGGGCTATCCGTATCATCGGAGATCCAGAGGTCACGAGTTCACTGGAACCTCTGCAACTCCGTAGGGATATTGCCTCATTGGCATGTTTCTACAGAATATACCACGGGAAGTGCTCTGAAGAGTTATTCCACCTTATCCCGCCCTCCCCTTTCCTATCCAGAACAACGCGTGCTGGGTTCAGATGCCATCCTTACCTTTTCCTTATCGCTTGTTATGCACACCCCAGAGTCATCACCTCCTCGAATAAATAGTCCAGCCCCTACAAGTCAATATCAAGTTATTAGTGTTAAATTCTAATCGTCGTTTTACTACGCCTTAGCTGCCATTTTACGTGAAAATATTCCTAGCTCCATTTTGCCAGCAATTTCTTGCGCCAGAATGGAAGTAAAAAGAAACAGATGGAAGTTATATAGAGATGACATTAAATTAAAGGGACATTTAGAAGCAATAAACAAGAGATACGAAAAGCATAAAAAAGATACAATAGAGAAAACTGAAGAGATCTAAAATTGTAGATGGTAACTATAATTAAAACTTATGTGATAGAGACGGCAGGAAAGAAAATCTAGGTCACAAAAAGTATCAAAAAGAAGACAGAATATATAGAAAATGCTACAGAAATTACAAGTAAGCTTAAGGCATGTTTATAAAATTAAGACAGAGTACAGAAGTTATAGATAATGCATTAGATGAATTAGCCATAAATGAGATTCTTCTTCTTCCACTTGCGCCAAAAATATTCTGTTCAATTAAAAGAAAAACCTTCTAGTACTTACTTGGCAGAACAGTAAAATAAAACAAGGTGTTTGTGTATTGTTTGAAATTTCCAGCTTAAAACATGATTACGTATATCTGGGTAAGGCCTTATGTGAAGTAGAAGAAAACGGTGAGGTTAAAATGTTTTAAGTCAATCGATCATACTGCAACAAAATTTAATTTGGTTGCGTCTGATTTATCTTACGTGCCTTATGATAATTTCATTGCCTTATGGTATTGTACCAGAACCTAAAAGAGAAAGGTAAAGGAAGAAGAATATTCTGCCATTTTGATACTGCTTTAGATATACATATTTGGGAAATAAACAACTTTTACATACCACGTTTTCAAGAATATTTGATTTTTGTTTTTATATAGTTAATTTTAGTCATAACCAGTCATACAGTTTATTGTTATTAATAAACAGGTTTATTTTTATGTTTTTAAGATCTCAAGCTCAATCAAGAACAATTAAGTGTATTAAGATACAAAAAATAACAACCATATTAATGTGCTACATCTCTGTTACTTTTCTGTCCCAAAGATTACAGGACAAATTAAACATTTTCACGAAAAACTAGTTAATATAATATGTAAATATGATAATACGTTCATTTGTTAGATATTTATACAGTCATATGTTACGATTAGCAGTTAATATATAAATATTTAGGGCATTTCAGTAAAATTTAAAGTCTGTCAAAAATGAAAATGTAACAGAGTTGTTTAAAATTTAAATTAATGATGGTTAAACGTTATTTATTAAAAATCTAAATGTTAAAGTGAGATAAAAGACTGTAATCAACATTAATTTCAAAATATTTTTAACTTAATAGTTTCATTTCATAATAAATGTTGAAACGTCATAACGATATAAAAAAATATCATAATAACAGAGTTGTTTATTTTTACACCCTAACACACAAAAACTGGAAAAATCATAAATCATTAGTTAAATATCGAGGCCACTGCAACACACCAAAATTCAATTATTGTAGCAGGCATGGACAAAAAAAAGTCTAGACAAAAAGAAAAGTCACGCAGGTAATGTATTTTATTTTTTGGTAAATTTATCATTTTAGTTATGTATACGTCTGTTTACCGAAGGATTGGCAACATCAACGGAATTCTGTAAGTTACGATACTGGTATATCGCCCATGCAACTTTCACTTTCATCACATTTTTCGTACTTGGTTGTCGATTTGCTATATACTTAACCTGGCTTTTCTCCAGAGTGTCTCCAATCTTAACGTAAAACCACACTCAGCTCTTTCTCTTTGGACTTCGTAGCCGGTAGAATATTTTTAAGGAATGTTTAATCGTGTTACCATTTTAATAGTCAACCTTTTATTAAAAGTGCATCGTAATGTAACTTGTCGACTTTAACATCTAGAGCCTTAACCGCCTTCTCTTAAAGCATTATCTTTGCATTGAAAGCAAGACAAAGCTACACACTCTGTAGTAGATAAATCCCCAGTTATGAAGTATTTGGTGGTCAGTCATTTAATTCGGAATAACAGTTACACTGATATGCAAACATTTGAATAATACGTCACTGGGTTTGTATACATTTGGCAAACCGTACCGCCAGTGCAGTGAACGGAATGCTATAGTATTGGAAAACCGAGTTATCGAATTGTCTGAAGACGAGTGAGCTAGGTAGAAACACTAGCTTATCGGCTTGTAATTCTATTTGCAGGCATGAAGCTAGGAGCGAGAGTATCTAGTATATAATCGATGCTGTTAAGCCACGTGTCTGTATACCTCTGGAGTGATAGTCTGAGGTGTATTACAGCTATAATTTTATCGATATATATTAAGCCTCACGTAAGCAAAATACCTGCAGAAGGTAGCTGGGTTAGACTGGATGCGGAAGGTGTAGTGATGTAAATTGAATGATGGCCATGTCCAACAGTGGATTGCGGGTGGATTAAGTGATGGAATCACTATTATATAGCGAACCTCCATGCTGGACTTAGCATCTATTACGAGAATAGTAATAATAATAAATAAAATAAAATAATATATTTCCAATAACAATCCAATTAATACGCAATATCCATTGGTTCTACACTAGGCAAAAGCCTGTCTTGTGGGTACATATGACGATTACGATTTGCTTAATTTGTTACTCGGAAGTATCATAACAATCATTGCTTAACTAAACTAAGTTAGTAATATAATTTACCGCGTCGAACAACGGTCGATGGTCGAACCCAGGCCCTCGCGATTAAATATGAGCACAAACTTATACCACAGGACCATTGAGATGATATTGCTTTTAGGTTTGACTGCGAGTATTCCTCTGAGAAACTAACACAGACTAAATGTATGGTGTATTATCAGACACATCGAACCTGTGTCACCTTTGAATTATTGCGGTGACTATTAAATTATTGCGCCATCTGTTCGCTGTTGTAATCGCTATCTTCTTATATTCAGAAATAACTTAAATAATAAAGATACTTAATATTGAATAGATGTCATTTTGTTTCTTTATTTAGTATTATGTAATGCAACAACATTCTCTACTAAGTCTGCCTCTTGAGCCTTAGCATAAGTGTCCCGGGTTCGATTCCGACGAGAATATTATTATCTATTGTTTTATTCTGTTGCCAAATACTCAGTAGCAACAAGGTATTGTCTCAAATCTGCTCGATATATAACAAACTCGCACCATAAAACATTCATGACAAAATATGAGTTAAAAAGAGAGAGAAGACAAAGGTGTCTGATACATTTGCCTTCTCCTATAATACACAGACTAATTCGCTAATTCTTCTAATAATTTAGCACAGTTCTGGTAGGTGAGGTAGGTATCCGATAAATAATTGGAGTCCACCGAAATCCTAGATAGTATTCAAACTGTGAACTAAGTCCGTACTTATTTATGATATGTGTCGCATACAATAACCCAACGCGCTCCAATATATGTCTAATTCGAACGTTAACAACCTGAAGATAGAATCTAAGTCCGCAGAAACGATAACCAAAACAACAATGTCAGCGTAATTTGGTATTTTCATAAACCCTCATTTCTCATAAACCCTTTTATGATTAGGCAAACAATTTCGTATTTATATTCGAATGATACGATATTATGTTTTTGTACAATATTATGTTTTTGTAAATATAATAATAAATCCATAAATGTATCGAATCGCCGTACTTTGGCCGGGAGCAATATCAGAGGTTCAGCTTTATGCGAGCGAAGTAAATAGAGTTATTTTTTGCTATGCCACCCGCGGTCTCTCACTCCATCTGATTCGGCGTTTATAGCTGGGATAGTGCGAAAAGAATCGTAAAATCTACGATAAAAGCGCTTTTATCGCGTCCGCACTTCAACGATTGCTTCCTTTTTTCGTTTTATAATTCTCTCATGATTACCTAACAATCATATTAAGCTCCAAGTAAAGGACTTAAAAAAAAGGATAAGCACTTAAGCAGTCAACTTTCAATAAAGTTAGAAAATAATCTGAAGTATCAAATACAATATTTTACAGCAATAAAACCCATTAAGGATAATTTATATCGCCCATTTTAGAAGATAATTCGCCCATGAACGCTCCCGAAGGCATCCCGAGTCACGACGCGATCTCGCTCGACTCCAGGGATAGCAGCTAACCTAGTTACTTACCGATACGACTCTGACTAGATTTTGCAAGCGAGCAATGGCTCTGTAATTCATTATCGGCGGCGTTGCAACTGGCGCTGCGGTACGGTGCGGCGCGGCGCGGTGCGGCGGCGGCGGCATTCATTTGTGCTCGCTCGTGATTATGGCTACACTCAATGGGAACCGATTTCCTCTCGTACACTCTCATTGAACGCTACTTTCTGAACGCGTTATCATACTAAACTATCACGACTATAAAACAAGACTTCCTTAGCAATGCAATTGGATGCGCAATTTACAGCATCCGTAGTCTTTTACCGGTAAAATAATCGCATAATGCGTCCCGTTCGCGAGTTAATATGTGCGCCTGTAACATAGCGTTAAATACCAGACAAGAGGTGGTAATAGGTCTAAGAAATACACTTTCTTCAACATCGGGTTTCAGCTTTTTATTCTTGCAATATAACTTATAGACAAATAAAAGTGTTTATTTATTTTTATTAAAATAGTATTATGATATAGCTATTTCTCTGCATTCATTATTAAATTTAAAATCCCTATACTTAATAACTGATCTCAATAGTGCTTATAACATTTCTTGAGAAATACACAATCATCTTAGCATGTTCTTAGAATTACGCATCAAATGTGAGTTATCCATGTAGAGCCAATGTGTGCAAACAAATAAGTCATGTTATGAAAAATATTGCTCCTTTATGTCACTGTGTTTACTTAAAAGAAATAACTCGTTGAAATATGATAATACACAAGAATGAGCAGTAAAGGACTATTTCAAAATATTAGCAACAATTTTGTTTTCTAAGATCTTGAATACTATTTGAATAATATAAAAGTTCACAAGGCATTTCTAATATAACAGTCTCAAGTACGGACTTCGAAAATCCGCCATCGCAGTAGCTCTTTCTATTTTCATGTTAATAAAGCTTCGGCCCACACAATACGAGTGCATTGTTAACTCTTGCTGCCACTGGAAACCCTTAGATTTCGCGTGGTGCATAGGCACATTGAACAGTTACAGCAACATAAATTTCCTAGTGCGTTCACGTTAACAGAGCGGATGTCAGGGGATGAAAAATGCAGTCGCGACGGGCGGCGAGCGACGCGCGACGGCGGGTGGCGGCGGGCGACGGGCGTCGGTGGAGCGAAGCGGCGCGGGCGGCGCGCGGCGGCCCGTGTCAATGCGACTGATTGCGACTGCACCGCGGACTGAATCAACCCGCGCACACAATGCGTCATTTGCATCTACACGTCTACATACGTGAACCACACAATTTTATCAATGATTAACCTTCAGCTCTGACACATCTTGACGACGTGTCATTAAATACAATGTCTTATTCTGATTTACTCAACTCCAGTTTTAGTCATCATCTATTTAAGGTTAAGTACGCACATATTTATCTTTACACGGTCCTGATCGCAATCATTAGTTTAACTTGTAAGCGTGCAGCTCTTTGAACTGATACCCCATATTAATTAAAGCAAACACCCCCGTACTTAACCCCTAACGTTGATTGCATGTGCACCCCACGTGCACACCACACCACGCATACTAGTGCTCTTACACACTTGCATGTATCGAATAATACGTTAGTTAATATGGTTACAGTAAGCAAATCTCGACACGTGATATACATAAGAGATTATTTTCTAACATTAGTTTGTACGTGACCCATACTAAATTACTCCGCTAAAGCAACAAGTTTCAGAGTATTTGTCTTTAATAATGGTTACTATACATCCCGTCGCTGGCGGGCTCATATTCTGAGGCATAACATCGAAACGTACTTAGCTTAGGACTGTTTAAAGCCGAGTACTGCTAAATGTTAAATAGAGCGGGAATGAAGGGAATTATTTGTAGTTGGGCGATTTCGATGAGGGTCGGTTCGTATTTGCTCGCGGCATCACGCGCTGGTAAACCGCGCCTTAACGCGACGGCAACGCTTTATAAGAGAACGATTCGCGCTCAAACCGACTGTTGACACGACTCAGACTCATTTGTACTTTACAATAAATGCGGTTGTAATTGAAAAACTTCAATTCAGATTGTTTGTACAGCCCCTTTTATTACATTGCCCAATTTTATTGCCACGGGGATATTTGGTCTTTTTGTCGAAATTAATTTTGTGTCGCAACGTATTTTTATTCAAGTACAACCTAAATAATTATAATAGCTACTGGGTGAGTCGGTACTTCGAGCGATTGTATTCCAATCCGTTCTAAGTAACAACTAATCGTTACTTGTTTTGATGACAACTGCGTGTTGTTTTACTAGTTTAATTAAACTCTATATGTAATAACTGGCTTAGATTCTAGAGGCAATTAGTGTTGAGTTTCTTCGTGTTCATTTTAACACGCTTTCAACTAGACGGTGGGTATTTGTAAGGTATTTGATTATAGCAACAATAGGTTTACTTTCTACTACACCCCGCAGCAAATTGATTGTTGTCTCGTGACTAAGCGGCCGCAACAAAGTTCAGTAGCGTCCGTTTAACTGTACCGATTATGAGATGAGATTGTTTCAACTTAGATACAAATCTCAGGTCAACGGTAGCAGTTGATATCACATAAACATAGACTGTTGATGAAAGTGGCTGCGATCGTGAGAAATTCATCTGTTTGACTGCAAAAACAATGATACATTTAAACAATAGGACGATTGTGGGAGATACAAAATATGAAGCGTTCCCAAGAGTATTGTATTTTTAAATCTTTTATTATAACATCTTGTCTTGAAACTTACAATAAAGTAGTGGATAGTGTAGTCCGAAATGATAATAGAAACTACTTAATAGTCAAATCCTATCTATATTCTACAAATACAAAAACATTTTGCAATGGTTATTGTAGAATTTGATTCGCGGGTGTTATCGCACATGTGTGATATTTGAACGTTCTGAACTTATATTGTAAAGAACCTATATTGTAAAGTTCGTGCGACTGCCTGCAAAATTTTAATAAAAAATCAATCAATCATTTTATTTGCCAAAAATACCATTACCCGCTATTATACCTATATATATATATATACTTAGCGTTAAAAAGAACACTGTTTTATATTTTAGATGTATGTAATCGAATGACAAAGTGCCGTGGTGATAATTCAAAAGTCGAAACTAAGGTCTTATTTTTCGACTTTTGAATTATCAATTATCATTACCCTACTACCTAGTAGGTACTTAAACCTTTCACAACAATTACGTTTAGTCAAAATAAAACATCATTACAAGCATATTGCTCAAATACTAGCAGCCACAATTGACACAAACAAACTTGTCCGAAAATCGTGACTTTTAAGGACTACACACACTTTATTCAGCTCTGTTCAGCTTTTGTCCATTGAAAACAACGACTTTGCATGGAGACGCGTACACATCCGTTCAGCTTTTCGCGTCTATTCAGCTTTTTTGATTCGTGGCAAATAGGCATAAAAGGAGGACAAATGTGTTTTTATCATTCGAATGCTATAGATAGAATTCAGCGCTGTTCTGCCGCGTTCAGTACTGTTCCGCCGCGTTCAGGGCTGTACCGCTCTGTACGCGGTCGCAACTTGTCGACGAGGACGTCCGTTCAGCGCCGAACGCGGCGAAACAGCGCTGTATAACGCCTGTACACGGATAGTACCCGACGGCTTTTCTCATTCTTACGACGCTGTACGCGGCTGATAGAAGTAGAACTGCATAAGTGTGACCAAAATCATTCAGCAAGACGCGAATGGAGCTGAATAAGTGTAATTAGTGCCTTATATTTAAGTATTAATGTGAAATTGTTTACCTACCTTTACCCAGTCAAAACAAGACAAGACATTTTAGACTCTTAAATTGCACGAGCAAGGACGAGACAACGCTATACAATCAGTAATGTGTTATCTCATTCTCGAATGGTAATTCTTCAAAGGGTGGTGGTAAATTGTCCTTTTTGATACACAAACGCAAACAGACGCTTACCTATATTTTTTCATTAATTTCGCGTAGCTGCTGCGTGTATTGTTGTCGTTTATTGTATAAACACTACACATAATATGTTGTAAACTATGTAAATTGTTTACAATCATTCTTCAATGATTCAGATGAAAGTTAAGGAAGCAATTATTTCAGCCAGGTCACCGTGTTAATTACGTTCAAACAAATAACTTAATAGCTTTATATGTTTTTATTTCGTAAACCGTGAACAATCATGCGTGATAAATAACTGTAGAGTGACGTCACACTATAGTACTATACAAATACATGCATATAAAGAATCAACAAATATTTGTGTTATTTCCCTATTGATCATAAAATTGCTCTAAAAGAATGTAATAGCCATTTATTAAAATTTTTCTTTCACCGTGACGGAATCCAATATTTTCAAACGTACTGGCACATTTACGATGGTTTGAATACATAAGTAAAGTTGTATATAGATGGCGATGAACGTGTCAAGTCAATACACATTTTATGTAACGACTTCCCCAGTTACGACCGCACAGATTTTATATTATTTTAATGACCGACATCAATAAATTCGATCTATCGCTCGGTTGTCATAAAAGATCAGTTACCGTGGCGAGGCTGTGTAATGTGCTGGCTTTTCGGCTTTTGTTACGGCTGCGAGGCTGCCATGTTTCTAGAAAATTCTAACCGAGCCAGTCAGCTTAATATTTCCTGGGATTGAAATGGTAATAATAGGTAGATACTATAAATCTTATTGCATCTGCGCGACGGACGTCAGGACTCCGTCGGCCACACATCTAATACAGACAGTGTGCACCTGCCACTTTGATATATTCCCGATAGCGTTCATTAAGGCTACCTTTTTTACGCTCACAATAGACCTTGTTATCAAAACAATTACAAGAACAGATATTATGATCAATCAATAGAGTCTCTCGTGCATAGACTAATCTTACGTATAATCAGAGTACATATTGTTATGGAGCTCTATAACTGATAATTGATTCAGAAACTATTTGTAGTGTAGGCAAACAATATGTACTGGTAATCATTATGGCAGGACCAAAAAATATATAATAGATCTAGCTAAGCGTACGCGTGGCGTATAAACGCCTCGACCATTCATTCCAAGGAATATTACCTACCTATATACTTTCAAAATATAAGTAATTTGGTAGTTCCTAAATGTGCTATTTCGAGACATATTTTATACTTGATGTGAAATATTGTGCACTACTATTATTGTCATGAACTTTGTCTAAAGAAAGCGCACTTTATGCTGCTGAATAAAATAGAATAGATATTTATGCACTAAGGCTTGCATAAAGTGTGATATTTTTACCTGTTGTATAGTTTTCGACGGGTACATTTTAAGTATATTTATTTATTATGTAGTATATGTTTATTAAATATCCTATCATAATATTATTTCGCATTTTGATGTTAAGTATTGACAATTAATCACGTAACCACCTAATGCTTATCTTATCACACTTAAAATATTTCAAAAAGAAAAGGTATCCAATCAACAGAGATCCAAAACTCTGATTACATAATTTGATTTTTATCCCATATCTATATCATCGTTACTTACATTATGTAGGTATAAACGTGTACAAAGTTGTACTTTGATTCGGTATGTAGTTATTATGGTAATTAAAACTATACATTATTCCAAATGCTTACATATAATATGGGTATTCTATAAATACATAGTAAGAATCCTAGAAGGCAATACCTTCAAACTATTGAGATACCGTTGAGAATTGTGACGTTAATCTTCAGCTGACATGTGAGCACACGCTAATCTCAGTAAACATATCTCTGAAGCTATGCAATGCGACACACGTCGCTTTAATACATCTCGCACCACAGACGCGATTAAGGATAACATGATCAAAAGTCTTAGCAAGAGATCTGGGTATTTGGAGAAAGCTAGTTGCAGCCTATCTATCTCTCTAATATTTAATGTATTGAGAAAACAATTAGGTATTATTTTAGAAATAAGCATCTCGTCGCTGCCATTGCATAATGTCATATGTTAAATATAATTAATCTGGCCATAAATACTGTTACAGTTAAAAAAACATAATAGTACAATCGAAGTTGGAATCTGTCATTCTTATATGCATATTCATTGTGTTTTCTCATTTAGCGCCAATCGGTGTTAAATATTTTTGTGGTATTAAAATGGAGTAGGGGTATAAAGAGAACCGAACTATTGTGATAGCATTACACAAAATAGGTATGGAGCCAAATGCAATTTTTGAAACTCTCCATCCGCTTGGTATTAGTCGAATGTTTGTGTACCGGGCTATTGATAGGTACTATTAAACCTCCTAGCTTTGTGACAGAAAAAGATCTGGCCATCCACGTAGTATTCGTACGAAAAAGGCGATCAAAGCAGTGAAGTAAAGAATCCGAAGAAATCCTGTCCGAAAGCAAAAGATTTTATTTCGGGAAATTAATATAGCACCTAGAACCATGTCGCGTATTTTAAAAGATGACTTTGTCTTGCAGACTATAAGAGACGCACTGGTCATTATAATACTGACAATTTAAAAATGAATAGGTTGGTAAAATCTATATAACATCTTAAGCGGTACGTAAAGGGAGGCCACAGATTTTTTTAATTTACTGATGAGTAAATTTTTGCTATTGAGCTATGTTTTAACTCTGCTTGTTGTTGATGACCGAGTTTATGCTCAAAGCTCTATAGAAGCTTCCCAATTAGTCAGCAGATTACAACGTGGACATTTTTCGACTTCAGTGATAGTTTGGTGGGGTGTTAGCTATCATGGAGTGACTGAGTTATATTTTTATGTCAAAGGTGTCGAAACATCGGCACAAGTGTATCAAGATATGAATCTTGAGAATACCACATTCTATAACCAAGAAAGGTCCTCTCAGCAATACTTATTACCGGGTCATAAAGCTCTATCCACCCAAGCGTGGTTGAAAACAAACGTTTCGGACTTCATCAGAGCTGAAGACTGGCCGTCATCTAGTCCCGATCTTAATCCGTTGGATCATGATTTATAGTCAGTTTTAAAGAATACGGCATGCTTTAAACGCCAAGATAATTTGTAGTCCCTAAAACAATCCAAAAGATTGGCAGTGAAGAATTTTCCCATGGAGAGAGTGTGTGTTTCTATTGATAACTGGCCTCAACGTTTAAAGGACTGTATTAAAGCCAATCGAGATCGTGTTGAATGAGCTTTATTTATTTTTTATGTAATTATGTTAATGAATAAACTAACACACATTACAGTAATAAATGCTGTATGCAATAGAAAAGAAAAGATTTTTCTTTGTTACAACATTTATGGCAAAAGTAGTATAATACTTGCTTTTACGTCAATAAAAAGTAGCCTGTGTCCTTCCCTAGATTTTAAACTAGCTCTACTTATACCAAAGTTCATCTAAATCGGTTAAGTGATTTAGCCGCGAAGAGGTAACAGACAGACAGAGTTACTTTCGATTTTATAATATTAGTAAGGATTAATAACATACGACATGCAATTGCAATGATAGCGATGACCTATTGATAATTCTTAAACAAAAATACGATGTACATCCGATATGTACATATGTATATCACCAATATAAGAATATGTATACCGTCTTTATCGCGTGGCTCTTAATGAGTCCGGATACTGTGCTTCCCTAATTTTAAAGATTTGGAATAGTAGGGTTATTATAAAAGTGAATCACACTCCCATTTCATTAGATAAATGTATTATGTCTTACAATTAATGTTATTGATCCCAAGATATTAATGCTTAAACTTAAAATCGATATTTCAAAAATGAATCGCTGTCTTCGCTTTAGTCGTTTTTAGTTTAGTTTGTTAATACATAAAGAACCATAAAGTTTGTAAGTAATCTCTCGCGGTAAACACCTTTCAATGTAAAATAAGAGGAAACTGTGCGTATGTGAGCAATGCAATCGTTAACAAAAATAAGTTATCATATGACTGAACTCTTTTAATGTGAGATGTTTTAATTATGTTTAGGTAGGTATGTAGCTTATTTATTAATACACTTCATATTTTACTCTTGATTATATAATTTAATTTATGTTATCATAGAATTTATATGATAGCTATCAAACCTATTCGACACGCACGTGACTTTTTGTTATTTCGTATCAATAACTTATGTTTTCTTTTTTATATTTTACTATTCATAAGTATATTTAAAGCAAAACAAACTTAAGATCAAATAAAAAGCAACTGCTCAAGATTCAATCCGTACGAACATGAAAACATGGAAGATAATAACATAATATCATTACCGAGACGCCTACGTACTGTGTAACCGAGTCGCCCAACGTGACTCTTTAGTTTTTATTTCTCCGTCTCTTATTGGCAAAATACTGCTCAACGCAATACCCAGTTTTATTTTCTCTTGCAAATAATATTTTTATGAGACTGTTGACGTTAAGGAATAGAATCGAAGGCCATAAAGACAATGACAAAATGCGGTGTTGGCGTCCTCTATCGGCACGAAGACGGCACTTCAATCAGCCTTAATGTCAGGTTATGCAAAACAACGGAAATGTCAGCCTCGCGAACACCCATTGATCACGCCGTGTCGATTACTCGCTGTTCCAACTTGCGCAATTATACAATGTTGCTTTTTAAATTAGCTATAATATACATACATTAGCAGAAAGCTTCGCTGCATATCACAAAATTTATTATACTATTTAAAAATCAATAACAAACCAGCACATATCTAATGAAGTTAGTTTTACGATAATATAGGACTTCATATTGGAAGTAACAAAAGTGTCCATTACAGAAGTAATAACTGAACAGCATTTACTGTGGGACCTGTAATACTCGTTCATGTTACTGTTTAAATGTCCATTTCCTAAGTATTTATTTCACTTTGATGGAATTACATTACATGATAGTGTCAAATATCCAAGTGCTTTATTAAATATAGTAGAATTTTAAATATGTTTATTATTACTGTTTATTTATCGTTTGTATAGGATCGTAAAGCATATTTTGTGGTCATTCATTGATCAATTTAATAAGATTAAGAGGATTAAAAGCAAAATATTGATTTGTTGACACACATGTTAATTTTAAAGTCGCGCCACACGCTTAACATATTCTTAATGAGTTATATTAGCGTTTAAAATAGCAACACACATTAGTTTTTACGCTCAATAACTTTATATCAATATTTAAGTGAAAAATATTTTTTGGACTATTATATTGCCGGCTTTTGTGTTTCACCTTAGTTCTCATATTGCCATATTCTCCATTTAACGCTCTACATCGCATGAGCGCTTCACAAATCAGCTGTTAGTAGTAAGTAGAAAAGGAATAACCGATGAATTATCGAGGACTTTTTTATACTGCCGTGGTGGCAATCTAGCATTCAGCTGTCTATAAATAAGTAGCTAGTGTAGCCTATAATCACTTGCAGTGTCAGACCTACCTATCACTTGCACATTGCCAGCCTCTGAAATACGAATAGGTTGGAAGGAAATGCATGAGAAAGGTAGGTATGCGAGGCTCCGAATATCCTACTCACCGGATGAAACTCAATTATATTTTTACTACTCTCACGTCGGTTTCCTGCAAGAAGGTAGTTTCCTGGACAAGTTCGCTCCTTCGCACTTTTACCAAATAATTAAAACATCGCGCATAGGGTTGTTCCACTTGAAAGTACTGTCTTTTATAATTGTAATTGTTTAAATATGACACCAGGATTAAAAGTCCTAACCAATATTATAAATGCGAATGTGAGTTTGTTTGTTTGTTACGCTCTCACGCCTTAACTACTCGATCGTGATGATAATTCGCATACACGTTGTCAGGAGTACAGAAAACGATATAGTGTACTTTTCATCCAGGAAAAAGTATCCGAGGGATAAAAATGTATTGATGAAATGTAAAATAACGCGAGCGAAGCCGCGGGCAAAATGTGGTCGAGAATAAAAATGAGGCAATAATTTTAAAAAATGGTTACTTATTTCAATGGTTAGTTAAATGTTGCAATAATTGCATTGGTATCATACGTTTGCGTACGTAGCGCTGAGCGCATGAATAGTAGTTTGGCGACTTCGACGATTCGGCAATAAAAGCCTCTGAGAGCGAGACATATACCTACATAAATATTACGGAATTACCGATCGACCTCGAACTGTTCCAAACTCGATACAAAAATAATGCAAGTCGTAAATATCGGCTGTCTAGACTCGATATTCATTTACGTTTATATTTCCAATATTTTATAATCTACCAGCGTCTTCTATTTACATCATAGTTAACTATAGTCATAATTATTCTACATCGATATTTATATATTTTAACAGCATTTGTATTAGGTAGGATTAGTATTAACAACGCTATTAGGCAATCACTATATATTTTATTAATTATGTTATTCTGTAACTGATTTGTATGGAATAAGCTAATATAAATTCCATTGAATTAGTCACAGCAATAAAAGTAAGTATAATGTAGATATGACGCTACACAAAGCAGTAATAATGCTCAAAGGAAATTAGCTTTAGGTTCATAAGTGTTATTACATACGTAATGTACTCATTTGAGCGTACCGAGCACAACACACTAGAGCAAATAACACCCTTTTTAAAGAGAAATTGGTCTCTGGAGCATTGCGTCCAGTTCAAAGAGGTCACTTGGCGTTCAAAACTCGACAAAGGAGACACGTGCGTTTACTTTATAGTTTACGTTTTAATGCGAAATCTACGCACCGGGGGCTAAACAATTATCACGTTACACACAATAACAAAAATCAATAGAAGAATAGAAATTCAACGCATAGTCTAAACTGTTATGTTTATAATCGTGTTCAGACTATGTTTACATACAGTTTAGGAAAGCCGTCACAAAGCTAGTGCGGTCAATGACTCGGTAATGTTAACAATGTCAGGTCAGGGTATAACTTTTCAGTTTCATGGGCGCAAACTTATTTATAGATTATACCTATCAAACTACGGGCCTGCCGTCTACCGTTTTATAAATATATTTGCTAGTTACACGAAACTGTGTTAAGTTTATTTAACGGGTGTTTGAACTTCGGCTTGCTTTTTATTTGTCAGTTACAACGTTAAATTAAAACAGCTATAAAAATTGTATAAAGACGTGTATATACGTAAGAATATGCAGGTCTATATCATCGTTTATTATCATTCAGTTCATGTGCCAAAAATAAAGGTGTAATTATATTCACCTCTTATAATGCAAGCAAAGCGTCACTTACAAGTAATCAACGGTCAAGCCAAGACTAAATTCTAACTACAGTATAATTACTAACAAAGTACATTTTGTAATGTTGTTGTTATCCATATTCTAATATATTTTTAGTACTGATCTTATCCAAACATAATATTAACAGTACAAGCACGATTTAGTAACCACATTACAATTATGTCAAGCCTTTAAATTTCATCCTTTCTGAAATTATGCTTAAAGCACTTTAAATAATTCACAAGTCAAAATATATACCTACGCAGCTGTAGCACAGTCTATGATAATTATCACTAAAGCCCGTGTAATGAAGTAGATTAAGCCCCCTTTTACCCCTTACTGAGTAGCTGCGGTCGTGTTCGGTACAAATTAGCAAATAATTTCGCTAATGAAAGTGCGATGGCCCCACCGCGCTCACTAATTTATGTGTACCTGGCTAGCCTGACTACCGAATATTTAAATGTTCTGGTTATGAGCCCTCTACGTGTACACTGATTCGGTCAATTGAGGCTTTTTAACGCGAACACGAGACATACACGCAGTGGCGTAACTGTCACAATGTCCTCGGGCGCTATGAATTATAGACGCCTGACACGATATGTGTGAAAAACGACGACTTTCACCGACAATTTTATTAACAGGTGCGACGCCAACTACTTGCTTAGACATGTGCGTAATCGAATGTCTACGAACCTAAGTAATTACTAGCCAACTCGTAATTTCGAAAGTAACAATCGAAACGAATTAAATTCGATTTGAGACTTGGCATTAAGAATTCCATTACAATGTAAGTAGTATAACTGCGTATTAAGTTCATAAAAAGGACAGGTATTTAGATATTATAGATTTTAAGTATAATTACTGTATCAGGAAAAATATTTAAGCGATTTGATTGTTTGTAGATTGGATATGTATTTTGACCTTTATCTTGATCAAAACACCTTGATGCTACAATCACCAGCTAATAAAATACCAATTATTACAAATGCTTTTATTTAAAGCTTTTTGTGAACTTTTGAGTCAAAAGGGCTCAAATGTAAGCTTTTACGCTATACTCAAACGAGAAATATCAGCTAAAATTTTCTATATATTCGTTTCTGGGTTTCTGTTAAGAAATTCATAAAAGCAGCCGCTTTGAATCTAAGAATATATGTAAATCTATCTAGGCAATCATGGATCGATATACCGATAGGTTACTTAAAAGCTTCAAAATATTTAAGGCAACTCGCTAATTCTCTTGTATCTTTTAGTATTCCACTTATAATAGGAAATAATAAAACTCAACTTGTGACATAATATATTTTGAATTATAGCTAAATAAGTATCAATGTATAGTGTAGTATTTGCTGCTGGATTGTGTCCGAAATAGAAATGAACGAGAGTTACTTAGGAATGAATTTAAGAAAAATAGATTAGATGTAGAGTTAATTCAATTAATTTTGGCTGTACCTTCTTGAAAGATTGCTAAGAAAACGTATAATACGCAATCAGTGCTCCGTTTGTAACTCTCATTATTAACTTATCTAGCATTCATGTAAAGAAGGTATTACAAATGTAAAAAATGTACTATGGAGTAAACGTGTCTAGTTTTGGCAAAAGTCCTAAATTAAAAAAAATACTATGACTGCACGGATGGCGCTGGCGTGGTGGTTTTACGTTGCCAGTGCGCCTAGTGTTGTGGGTTCAAAGCCCACACGGAAAAAGGCGTGATCCACAAATGGTTGTTCCGAGTTTGTGTGCTCTTTGTGTCCGTTGTTTGAGTGTTTGTAAGGACAAAAGCAAAAGGAATACAGGAGTTATTCCTAGTGCGGGAGAAGTAGTTTTCATAAAAAAAGTTGTGTCGGAACAATTTTATTTTTATAAATTTAGAGTAAAGTCTTACTAATTACTAGTGGGTATTCTTGTTCTTCCAGCTAAGCTACAATGCTTGTGTTTGGTGTGGAAATTAAACGACTTATGTAGAAACACTTAGTAATAGTCTTACAATATAAATAACTAAACTTGCGAGATGTGAAGGATGTCAAGTATCATCTTTAGAAAGTACTCGCGACATACCTACCGATGACCCTGACTGCGCCATCACGACTCGGGTCGTACTGAGGTTTTATGCATGTACAATTGTAAATATGTCCTTTGGAGTTAATTTATTTCAAAGTATCGAATAATACTGCAAAAGGCGATTATGTACTTTTTGTTGTTAACTATACCTAGAGTGATTGACAACTAAAGTATCATCACACAAAGACAGCTTTTCTGGCTGCAAGAATACACATTTCAGACTCTTCGTAGATAGATATGTATTCATAACCATCAAGCGAGTGCAAGCGAATATATTACGTTTTTACCTTAGCTCTAAGATAAGCTTCGAGCTGTAAAGGAGCTTCATTCTTACCATACATACCTAACACCATATACTGGTATTCAAAATTTTAGACTAAAATAAAGGATTTCGAAGCGAAAACACCAAATCACACTTTAACCAAAACGGGAATCGAAACCATAACCACATAGCACGCAAACGTTAGCGCAAATTTATGCGTTTGGACCAACGAGGCAGCTTTGCAAACTCGTAATTAATATAATTAACGATGCTGAGAAGAGTAGAAAATCTCATGTGACAGTGTAAATTGACAGGTACGAGCGATGCTAATCGTTATTACACCGCTTCACCACCCGGCCTCACTCGCGCCCGCCATACTGTATTTACATAATGAGATTACAATTCATGACAGAGAGTAGAGCTTAATTGCACGAACTTTATAATCCACACTGCCCCTTAATTAGCAACATTAATTTTTGTTTATAACTATAGTGTTCACGTGGAATAAATATGTATCTATTGGAACGATGTTTTATATAATCGATATCTGGTCGATTATCTATAGTAAATATCCATAAACTCTGAAACTACTCAACTGAATTTAGAACTTACAAATGCTACATAATATCACGCCATGGTCTATGGGAGCGGAGCAATAACCATAACCGTAAGTGAAACCGCAGGAGACAGGTAGTGTTTCAATAAAAATGTAACTTAGTTATTGATTAACTGTAACACTTTTATGATGTAATAAAAAAACATCATCATATATGCTTTTAATACGGCATATTGAAATGTTATACTGATTACAGCTAAACTTTTGATGTAGTATAATTAGACAAAGCACACATCCTCGTTACCTCATATATACTAATGTTGGTTTGTTTGAGCTTTCCATACGTTGAGTATGTTGAGTAGTAGTTCATGGAGAAATGGTTGCCCGTTCTTCTCATGAGCCCTACACACCCTTGCTTTGCTGAACGTGGCAGTAAATGTAAATTCACAGAAAAAAAATTACGTGTAACTTTGACATTCATAAGTGTTACCTTGTAACCTAATTTGAATAAATTTATTTTGATTTGATTTGTTGATGAGGAGCGGGACACAAAATTAGTAAATTTTAATAGCTTCAGATATGAAACAACACAGGCTACGTACTAGGCCTAATAACATGTCATGCAAGAAATGCTGAGATACTTGATAAAAGATTTTTAAATCAGACCCTTTGTTACGATGAGAGTATGTAGAAAAATTTACAAAAATTGTTACAATATGTACTCAGACTCAAAACACTTATGTATATTTATCGTTATATACCTAGTTCTTATTTTAATTGCTGGGTCCGAACTCGCTATTAGACGTTGTGACACTGAACACGTTGCGTGCATGTAAATATGTATAATAGACCTATGTATAAAATACGTCTTCGTTGTATAACAAAAAATAAAATGTTAACTAAAACATTGTATACATTTTATGATGTAAGTACATACTAAGAATATCGTGCATAAAGATATTCCAAACAGCTGGTGATAAATCAAATTAATATTGATGGTCATGTTAAAAATAAATGCATAACCAGTTCTACAATAGTTTCCCACGTCGTTAACGTCAGTAGTAAAATAAATTTTCTATCAATATATCTAATCTCGGCAATAGCCGGCTACGGCGCAGGAGCGGTCTTTGGATCCAGTTTTTCTAGCACTCGGGAATGCAGTCCATTGCACCTGCCGCACAACTGCTACCTTGAAAATAAATCGTAATTGATAGCTTACTAATCAAAACAGCGCAGCTTTATAACTCCCTTGAGTAATAACACTACTTTCTAATGTTCCGACCTGATAAGCTGTATGCTGTGTTTGATGCGCATTCTATGTATGTCTATTGGTTACTATCATAATTATTTTTAACGGCAATGCATAAACTTAATTGAAAACTCAAATACGCCGACAAAGTTCTTCAACTTTTGTATCAACAAACTTTTGACATATTTTGACTTTATTTTGTATAGTTCGGTGCAAAAATGCGGACGTCAGTATTATATTAATATTGTCTTCTGTTTACGCGAATGTTATTCATTGAAATTAAACTACTATATACGGATTTTATCGCGGGGAGACTCCCCGTGACCATGGCTGCTGAAAAGCAACCGAAACGTCGGAGAAAGTGTAAACTTAAAAACAAATAGATTTGATAGTTTTAATAATTTAATTAGCTTAAAATTAGTAAGTTTAATAGTATAGTATAGTAGTGTAACAGTTAAATTATGTAATACAGTGTTAAATAAACAACGCGATAAAATCCGTATATTGTAGTTTAATTTCAAAGTATTATATTAAGTTATTTTTAGCTCCTGGTTTAAATGACTCTTCAAAAACTGTTAAAATATTCTTAAATAATGTTAACTGCTTTATTCCACGACCGGAGTTGGCGTTATAATATTTCATAAAAAAAGAGTACATAAATGCTAAGCAGTAAGCAACAACTACAGCTATAAAAATCCAGACTGACATTTTATTACTGAACCTTGAACGAAACTAGTTGTAAATTGGTTAAACATTAGCGTCGCGTGCGACATCAATACGTAATAAATACTAGTGACGTTGGCAAACTCGTGATGAACATAATACCATGATATCTTGAATATGTCCTCCATTAATTTGCGTGACACCGAACTAACATTTTTATAAATAACTTGCGTTTTCCAACATTATCGGCAATTCACGTTTTACCTCCCATTACAAACAAAATCTTTATTTTAAAAGTTCTACCAAAAGGCCTGTTCAAAGATGTAATCAAAAGACTCAGTTGATGTTCGTGTTTCTGAGGAGGACGCCAAGTGGAAGAGGGAAGATAAGGAATACAGTCGTTGAAGAAATTAAAAGTACCAAGATAGGTGTCGTCTGACCATGATGTAATGCTGAACAATCTATTGGAAGATCTGAACATTTCACATTTTTATTATCTAGATGAACGGTTGTTTGTTTACTTATATATTCTTTACTTTACCTATATCTTCTTAACTAATATTATAAATGTGAATGTAAGTTGATTTGTTTGTTTGTTATGCTTTCACTCTTAACTACTCGCCCGATCATTATGATATTTCACACCTTGACAGGGGTACAGAATACGACATGGAATACCTTTCATCTCGAAAGAAGTACTGTTCTTGAGAGATAAAAATTTATTGACAAAATGTAAATTAATGCAAGCGTAGCCGCGGGCAAAATCTAGTAACCAATATGTACTTATATTCGGACTACTTGTAGTTCCCCGAAGGTATTACTTAAAATTAAACCAATTAATTGCAATGCAAATAAGGAATCAGAGCGAATAAATGGCTTATTGTCTGAAGGATACTAGTGGCGAGCCTACGCAGCTCTGTTTCAAGACAATACTAATGTTCTCACCCACACTAAACTTGGGCGTTTCAAACAAACTAACATTCGCGAAACTTCACAATGGCAAAGGTAAACAGGATACACCATTGTTTTAACTTCGACCAATAAATGATTGTAATCTTTGCCGGTGTCGCGACTATACGAAGCGAACTTTTAATTAAAGTTAGAATAAGTTGTTTTGAAATTCGTATTTAAACTTATTAGGTATAAAATTCAACGTGAATTAAAAAGAGATAAATATGTAACAGTTGTATAATTATATCGTATGCTTCACATATGCATATGAAATTTGATTTTATATTTAGATTAAAATCTTACGCAATACGAATCTTAAATCATCAAAAATCTTAGATCATCGAATCTATAAAAACCCAGGCATATGTGGCAGGTACATATGTGTGCACAACAGCCTTAACAATACGTAGTTGCATGCATTATATAAGGATCCATTTACATATTGGTGGCTTATAAAAGGGGCATGCCAAGACGCTATAGTAATTCAGGCCCACAGTGCACACCTATAAAGGCTAATGATAATAATAGTAAGCAATGCCAATAATTAATTAGCATTAAAAGTGATTTACAAAAACTTGGCATTTTAAAGTTATTAAATCTTCATATATCTCATCAATACAATTTATATTAAATATGTGCTATGTCATTTTATACATTATTTTGATTTATTAATGAGTGCAAACAATTAGGAATGAAATAAAACGGAATACATTGCAGTTTTATAGCTTATAGGTAAAAGTCGTTGATATAAACCGCATTAAATAAATACTAACCGTCACAAAACAAGCAATGATGTTGACATTTACGTTTACCGGCGTCATACAAGTTAGAGATGGTGTTGCTATAATAAACACAAAACCTCGATACATCGATAAAAGACGTTTTACTTTAAGTTAATCAAAGCAATCTTCCAAAGATAAAAATAATAATAATTATTAGTTATGTATTACTTTTGTATAAAAATTAAATTAACGATTAAAATAATAATTATATAATATAGCAATGGTCAATTACTATTTCGATTAATTACCTGTCAACATATTTTGTGCAAAACATTTTCACGTTAATGTACGGTACTTACTTGCAACTTCCATATTATATTATATTACATAGTTTAGTTGTTTTCTTGTTTTCTAGTATAATATTTTTTTAAATATCACTCACTTGTACAGAATAATAAATACAAGGAAGAACTAGGATAAATATTAACATATTTTTAGTATAGCCAATTTCTTGTGCACCTCCGGTCCTAATACTGGCATGCCCCTTTGTATGTTCTGCGTAACACTACACCACATCCATGACAGCCGTTGCAGTTGCGCGCCTTTATTACAAAATTGGCTAACTCAGTAGAAAGCGGAGGAGGTATTTCAATTTATTCCTGCATGAATAAGCGACTCATACCTGTGTGATTGCGTTACATTACATCCTGTTTGACGAGGAAAGACGGACGGATATCAACATCAACCGGATTTATTTAATACCTATATTAATACGTAGTTAAGAAAGTGATGTGTGTCCTTGTGAGTCTGCCTCTACGTTAACATAGGTTACACAATATACCTTCTACAAATTTAAGCTACCTTAGTTCAGCAAGATGTCAGACGAAATTAGCTACAGAAATTAATGAATTTATAGCGGAAACTCTAATTTCTAAACAATGCTCGTGTCAACAGGGCGCCGCCGCACCGCCCGCAAACACTGCTCAACTTAACCAACTTTCCGAAAAGGTGCGACATTTGCAGTTGTATCTGATAACTAATATTATAAAAGCGAATGTGAATTTGTTTGTTTATAACGCTTTGACGCTGTAACTACTCGACCGATCGTCATGTAATTTCGCATACACGTTGTCAGAGGAACAGAATAGGATATCTTTCATTCAGTAAAAAGTACTGTTACTAACCTAATCTAACCTACGTTTATGCGAGCGAAGCCGTGGTCAATATCTAGAATATATATACTTGATAACTGGACTATTTAATCCAATCTACAATATGTAAGTTATGTAACTCTACACGCAGATTTCCAGGCGTGACGTTACGTCATAGCCTATGTTACTCAGGAATAGCGCAGCCTTCTATAAAAAAGCATTTGGAGAATTAGTTATGAGATTAAACAATGCTCATTAAAAAAAAACGGCTTTTTATAACGTTTACAAAAAGCTTTTTCCACTTAAAGTAATCTAATTGCAACTTGGAAATGAATATTGTCTAAAATGATCATACTATGATAATTAAGAGTTATCGTTTTATACATTACCGCATTCAACGAGCGCGGTAGGTAAACTGGCACTTTGTTATAATTAATCGTGACCTTAAAATTAAACGTAAAACTGGATTCAAATCGCATAGATAGTAATTAAGTGTGTAATGTAACAGTGTATTCCGCGCCCCCATTCCGCTTAATTGCTTATAGCTATTTTAATATGAGTATCAGTAAACGGTCATACGCGACTTGTGTAAAATCTTTAGAATAACGAAGTGCTTTGCATAATATTTGAGCCTATTTAAATTCTAGAAACGTGTTGCAAAATGATGACAGCACATGAGTGGTCATTATGCTAGCCACATATTAGGTATGTTAGCTCTTTTATATTAACACAATACTCGTGGAGCCTAAAGCCATTGCGATTTGCACGTCATTATGTTTAGCGAAATTTCGTTGGTCATATTTGTTAAATTGTATTGTTAATTTAATATTTGAACCTCATTGCGTAATTCGACTCGCAAATAGGTATGTATATATAACATTGTCATTTATATTTGAAAACTTGGTATTTGTTAATGGGACAAAGTAATTATTCATGGCAGATGAAATACCTAGTCATTGGCTGATGGCATAGTGGTTTAAAAGGGCGCCGTGCTACAGCCATTGCGTCATGTTTTGTGAGTTCCAACACACACGGTACAAAAAAATCTGTGATTTACAAATAGTTGTTCCGAATCTGGGTTAACTCTGTGTCCGTAGTCCGTAGGCTTTAAAAAACAATAAGAAATACCATTCCTTTAAAGAGGTATTTAGAAAATTAATTAGTAATCCTAATTATTAAAATCTGCGAAATATAAACTAAAAAGAAAGTTTAACTAAACATTCTGACATGAAAAATCTAAATGCATCTTCATATCAGATATCTTAGTCGTGAATTTTCTATGACAGAATTCAAAACTAGAGTACTTACATTCTTATCCTAAAGAAAGGCAGTGGAACTTATGTCAAATAGAACAAGTCCGATTTGAACTTGAACCTTTAAAAGTAGGTGAGCTTTTTACAATCGCTCAGATGTCAGTGTGTAATGTTAGTTAGGCCATAAACGAATTCGAACGTATAAGTAGGTAGCGTGTGCGTGACCTACATGTTAACAGACATCATTCTGACTTTGGCCATCGCCATCGTATTTTTGGACACCCGTATTAGTACATCGATAACGGCACAATACAGTACTGTGCTAGCTTGTTACGGGTACCTTAGTATTCCAATAACAATAGACCTTTACAAATGCTTGCTTCAATATATGAAGCATAAAAAATGAATACAATAATATATCTCTTTCAAATACTAAGATAACAAATGTTCGTTTGATAATACTTAGCAAAGAGCCCCGTGTAATTGCTTGAACAAAAAACATTAGAATAATAAAATATAAGAAACAAAATGTATTCTTATAATCACATTACAAGACATGTATTTAGAGATAAGTTCGACATCTCTCATTTCAATAAATACATATATCTAAAAAGTACGAACGAGAATATATTTATATCTATTATATTATGAGAATATAATTTGCATATTTAACTAATGGTCAATAATTTTAGGTTTATCTTAATATGACAATTGGTTATCCTTAATAGTGATAAATTTATAAGTATATTATACTAAAATATAAACTTACCATATTATACTAAAATATAAACTTACCATAATTATGTTAAACATCTTTACATTAATATTTACATAATGATGTCAATAAAATATTAATAATTATTGTAATGTCTTTGTGTTGCGTCTTTGTTTGTATTCTTCATCTTAATATTCTCGAAGCATCGCTATGAGCCTACTAGGCACTTGCCAAGCTTCTAAATAAATCAAGTTTGCTGCGTGCTTACGATGTTACTCACTAAGCATACAGTAAGTAGTAGGAGAGCACAGTGTGTATTTTGGTCGAATGCTCCATGTGTTCATCTCCCGCTCATATAAAACGTTTCTGTACATATCCTTAACGAGTTTATAGACCTATCACGTGCAAAGCAGGTCACGCTCCTACTGAAAATAAACATAAAAATTGTTTTAATCTAGCGTCTATAGCATTTTTGCACGGAATTGCGCAGCAGTTGGTAATAGCGAAGTTGATGATATTACCTCCCTGAGATTATGACCCACATTTTATACTTGAGTATCTACTGTAACGTAAAAATTCACATGTTTTTATATGCATTATATAATATTTAAAGCCGGCAGATACATCAAAGTTATAGCGTTGCGCGACGTTTACATACTGCCGTCGCGTCGGTGATCAGCCGACGTGTATAATGAATATGCCTATCTAGAAACTAATTTGCCTGTAAATTGTTAGGGTGCGATGTTGTTTTAGCGAAGGGTGAGGCTAGAATCATTAGCTAAGATTACCTTAAAACGTTATATGAGCTAACAGTGGAGGGCGCAGAATAATCAAATTGTTATCACGAAGCCCCATGTCTCGCGCTAGTCGTTTGTAGTAATATCGCTTCATGTATGCCAAGACACGCTCTTCTGTGACCCGATATTAATATACCTAACGTGTACAAATGTAACATAAACATTGTAATTTAAGTATATACGTCACGTCACTTGCCCGTTGACCCATTGAAGCGACTGCTTAAAGCAAGAGCTTACCCCACTGAAAGGGCGACGCGCGGTTATAAATAATTTTCTTTATACCGTTTTTGTTGTATTTTACATAATAATTAAACTATTGAGTCAGTGTGTGAAAGTTCACACAGTGACTTCATGGTTGTAGACCTTGCGTAATTATTATGTGTTTATCTGTCTTATTAGTTCGAAAAAGTAAGAGTGTATGGTGATTATAAAATTTACCATATAAATTATATCTATATTGCCTCATGCGTTTTCTGATAATAAAAAAATCTCGACATTGCTTGGCGTAGTGGCTCGGGGCGACGCCAAGCTGGCGTAATTGTAACCACACCTCAATATTACCCCGCCGCATCCTTAAATACTTGTCTCCAATCTGTGTTTTCTTTATATCCGTTGTTGTTATAATGTTAGTAAAGCTCCATGCAACTTATACTAGTGCGGGAAGTATATTTTATACATGTTACATATAATAAAACATATTATAATATATTACTCTTATAAATAATCGTAATAATAAAACATACTCTTATGCATCCGTAATAGTACTCCTTGTTGTTGAGAGTTACACGAACATTTTACAAACTTTTTGGTCCAAAATTGTAACGGGTAAGCCTATTGCAGCCTACCGGGCACATTTCCAGACTCCGTGCTACTGTACAGAATTTTCTAACAGAAAAATCTAATAACACTGCCTGATCTGGAAATATACTATATATATATATATCCAGTACAGCAAATTGCAAGCAAACAAGATCTATAGAGTTAATGTTTACAAGAATGATTGTGTTCAAGTCAATTTATTAATGAATAGAATTTGGATTTTGAACTAAGATGTCCAGTGTAATACGTGAACTCTTTATCTCCCACTTTAGTCATTAGTCAATCAGTTGAAGAATGGGTTGTAGTCGTGTCATCGATAGGTCACAAATAGTAGGCGCATGCTACTCATGCAAGTACGTACATATATTTGAATTGAAAGCGTAGGTGCTTGAGCTGAGCTTTGTGTACATATATGGATTGTCGGCGGGTACAGGTCCCCTCACAGACGTAACATAAATCGTATAAAGGCTTACACACAGCTTAAGCTAGCAATTTAATGTTGCTAACATCGGTCTTGTATCGTATGCTATACGTACAAGATTATATCCGATATTTTTAAACCTGATATTCTTGTAGTATACTTACTTATTTTTTCACTCTTCTATTAATGCGCAAAATATGCAAATAGCATTTCCAGCGTGCGTATTTACTTTAACTTTGCTTTATTCATACAGAAATAGGTATAATAATAGCTCTAATAAAAAGAATATTATGTTACAAGAAAACATTTATATTCAAAATTTTACCATACGTTATTAAGAGCTAATTTGTGATACTGTTGTATTCGTGACCATTTTTCGCGAACTGTGACTTTAATCATTAATTTATGTTACAAAGCGTTATAAATAATTCATAAAATAGACCTAAATACATAATAGCATAAAGCGTCAAATGGTATAATTTAGCGTGTCCTCCCACTCGTGACTACCCTGAAACTGAGTTACGACACTCGAACACAACCAAGAACAATCATGATAGATAGCATTCTAAGAAAAATTGAAAAACAAAGCAATATCCTACCAATACTTTCCATCGTTAAGGATAAAAAGATATGATCCGCCTATTAACATTGCTGCAGGATAGGGAAACAATATCTTGTTCGCGAAATAAGAAAACAAATAAAGACGAACGTAATTGAAATTAGAATAAGCTTCTTCATTTCAGTTCGTAGATCTGTATATTTGGCAATATGGCGGGCTTATTAATTTTGAACGGAATAGTCAATATTAGCCTCAATAAAAGATTTGAATATAGAATCGCCAAATCTTAATTATCTTGGCGAACCTTTTAATACAAATTAAGTAGGTATGTAAAACAAACATTTTAAACAAAATACATTTACTTACAAATGGATACGTTTATAAGTTTTCGGCAGTTGAACAACAATCTTATTGGGCGCTTTTGAAGGCTTTCTTTGGAACCTGTTTAAAGTTTGGCGGCATCCGCTCTCGCTTTGACCTTTTCTGAACGACAGCTCGGCGTGTCACCGCCTTTTTAACACGAGTACCTGCTCTTTTTATAACCTTGGCTGCATTTTCCTTTTACCACACTGAATGTTATCAGAAAATGTAAACAGCCGCTCACTCTTACATACAAATGAAAAAGTTTTAAATGAAGGAAAATATAAGAATTAATATGGCTCTAAAATGTTTTCAAAAATATGCTCATATATACCTATGCAATTTCTAGCTTAGACACACCTAGGTAAGTACCTATATGCAATATTTGCAGTTTTAGTTAAAAGCAATATTATGCTTTCACTTTCACCGGTGGCGTACGGACCGCCTGACGGTAAACGGTTACCGTAACATATATATGTGTATTTTGCCTTGATAAAAGGAATTGACGAACTGCCAGAGCAATAATCAAAGATCACACTGGTCCACTGACAATACAACGCTTATTTAAGGAACTTGGCCACATACTTATCGCAGGAACACAAGCTTGCAAGGTTTCAGCCTACAAGCTTTTGTAGTGTTAATTGTTCCCCAAAGAGGTCCAGTTTAAACTAAATTTCATTTTAAATTTGGATCCATTTCTTAGAATATGATTTTCTTCATAGTTACTTCATGCCCAAACAATTAACAACAAGTTAGTAGGTATGTCAAAACAATGAAACAAAGCTTATCATCAGTCGAATAACAAATTAGAAAATTTAACACCACCTTATATAGCAAATAATTAATTATTCTTGGCCTTAATTAAGTGAGAAGTTTAATAGATGATCTAAAGAAAGTGTAGGTAATTAATAATTTTACACTAATCTGAGCCAACCTTTAAAGCTTTTCTCGTAAACGGTGTGAGGCTCCACATAATACAAAGCTCCCTTGTCCGCAACCTCTAGTTGCACGACCTCCACCTACACCCTCGTATATGGAACCCTCCTTCGATAAATATGTAAATATCTCGCATATCATCCCCTATGTGTCACATTTGCATACATTTTAGTTTGTTATGTTACAAATTTAAAGTAAATTAAATACAGTCAGCTCCACCTGTCACAGTCAGAACGAACGACCAGGTAGAAGCAATTACATCAACAGCTATTATACCCTTGATTAAATGGCTCTTCCAACTTTTTGCTTTAATAAATAACAATAGAATAACCATGAAACACTAACCTAATAACCGGTTCTTAAAGCAGCTATTAGCTAAGCGTTATTATTTTACACTGCCAGAGTTTAAGCCTTTTTGTTTTTTAGACATTTGAACTGAAGTACAACGTACTAGATGCTGTACGACAATTGAGGCAAGCATAATAAATCGTAATTGCTATTAGTGCCGCCATATCAATTAATGTTGAATTTAATTATCGCGATTGTGGTCCACGACTGTCTAGGCAGAGTAGGCAGGGGCGAGCCATAAATCAGGGGCATAGTTCGGTGCTGTGTGCACCTAGGACATGCGCTTGTGCAATCGGTTGTGACCGATCGTGATCAGACTGTTTTTAATCTACTTCAACATTGGAACAAAAGGCACAAACTAACATGCCTTTGCACTTTGTATTCAGACATTATTGGTGCATGATAATGGATTAAAATAGCCGTTTATGTACGATATTTCAGGATAACAATTTAGTATACCATAAAGTGTTTTGTTCGTGTCTGTTCTATATATTTTTATGAAACCTGTACTACGTAGTTTTTATCCCTATTTTCTATTTAAGTAGCTGACATGAGAGAAACACAAGAATTCTATACATAATCTTGAAACACTAATTCGATACCTTCTTACTATCTTTGAATCACACAACTCTTGTCCGGTGCGGAGTCGAACTGAACTACTAACGAAGTCTATGTTCGAATGTCGGCGCCCAGACACAATCCTTTTTTGTGTCTAGATATGGTTTATTTACTCACTATATTTTGACCGCGGCTTCGCTTGCGTAAATATAGGTTAGGTTAGTAACAGTAGTTGTTTTCTTAATAAAAGGTACTCATTTTCTGTTCCCTTGACAATGTGTATGCGAAATTTCATGGTGATCGGTCAAGTAGTTAGGGCGTGAAAACGTAACAAACAAACAAACAAACAAACTCACATTCGTATTTATAATATTGTAAGAACACTCCAGGTATAATAAAACTGCGTCAGGATATTTCTGTTTTTCACAATATCTTTATTTCACTTTCAATTTGTACAAATACTTAACTTTGGTAATCTACCTTACTTACAGTTCGCTTGTAATATAACACTTTTCGCACTGAAAACACTGTTCTCTAGATTGTTATCGACATGAGTTCAAAATAAGAATCCATCCAAATGCCGAGGTTCGTTGTTTTTTTAACGTATCGATAGTGTTGCCAGTGCTTTAAATTTTATTCTACAATTTTAAATTTTAAATTGATGGAAAGTATATTAAAACCTTACAATATTAAGTTAGGATTAAAATTAACACGGCGAATTTACAGTGAATTCGTAAACGAGGATGGAAAATGATGAGGTTATTACTACCGTATTACTCCTTTTTAGTCCTCGTGAGAATTATGTTTTTATGAATCCCAAACCATGTATGGGGTCTTAATAATTGTAGTAGAATATTATGACATTACAACCATGATTATCTCTTTTTGACCACCGACAGTATGCCCACTTTTAACTATGGGGCAGTTTTACTTATTTAGCTGATCTATTTCTTTTTAATTCTTTACTTTCTCCTTCTTCCTACGAGAAGTCTTTATGAATACTCTTCTTCGCAAATAAAGTTTTTCTAAATGTACGTTTTTATATTGTCTCTCTTTCCTGTAATAATATAAATACGGAACATTAATAACATGTTAACAATTTACAGAATCACAACACTACCTTCCTTTTTAAGGGTTGTCGTTACCTCTGACAATAGGTTACAATAGATGTAATAATGTGCCGTAGTTAGGATAAATACCTACTTAATAGTTATGGCCAGTCATATTCGCGCTATTTCTGGTAGTCGAAGGACGCGCACAATGTTAAGTCAAATTAATATGTCTATACTAGATTGTGCCTGCGACTTCACTCGCGTTATTGTAGATTTTGTCATAAATTTACATCCCTCGGGAACAGTACTTTTTTTCTCGATGAAAGGCACCCTATGTTCTCTGTACTCGTGACAACATGTAAATGCAAAATTTCATGATGATCGGTCGAGTATACCTATAAAGTGTGAAAACGTACAAATAAACAAACTGTTCTTTTTCATTCTTTATTTATATAGAGGCTTTTTAACCTATAGAATATGCAAGCCCCATCATATCTTAAACTTACAAACTACACAATATACATTGTTAAATACTTAAAAGAAGGCCTCTGCAACGATTGTGTATTAACCTGTTGATAAAGAAATAAAGTTTTTTTTTTTTATAGGCAGGAAGACTCATTGGTGCAGGATCATATCAACTAAATATCTCGCCGCTTCACCGGTTAACTTAACTAATATATTAAAAATCGCCTCTACATCTTGCTTGTTAAAGTCATAGCTTTGCATCAATGAATCTCTCCGTTGACAAAATTTAGCGCATTCCATAAGAATGTGCTGAACCACAAACTTCACAAATTGGTGAATTTACCTTTTTCATTGTGTAATCAATTCGTTACAATGAGCGCAATCTATTCAACGTTACAATAAAAATCCCACTTAACTTAGAATTAAACAAACAAACGTTTAAAATATTATGTTTGGATAGCACAATCTATAGTATCACTCCAGTATAATTATCAAATGTAAAATGGTGACTTATTTCATGTAGTCTATAAGGTAGTTACATACCTACTTCGCAATGTCATCGGGTTTGATGAATGACACACACATTGTTAGCCCCAGGAATCAAACCTAGTAATTGCGTTTCAGACTAACAAACAAGTAAATGTCGTTAGTGGTTTTCTCAATTATTATCTTGTATACAATAATAGGTATATATTATACACAATTATTTATATGTAACCAATAAGGTTTGCGCTATCATCTATACTAATATTATAATATAAAGAGTAAATGTTTATTTTTTGTTTGTTTCCTAGGGCAACGCAGAGGTAGAGAATGTCAGATGTCAAATGATCGCCACGTCATAAAGAACTAAGTAAAATCAATATTTCATTTTAAATTCATTTTATACATATATCCGGTAAGAAATATTCTTATATATTATAAAACAAGTGAGAAACGGCAATGAATTGCCGTAAATCTTAGAGTTCGAAAAAATGGTTCAAGTAATATGCAAAGGTCACGTGATACCACATGACCTTTTTGACCGTTGAGGTAGGAGGTCAAAGGTCATAGTAATTTCAGGGGTTGTATAAGAACTTTTTATAACTCAAAAAATCGCATTAACCTATTGAGTCGCAGCGACACACCGGCGCGCGGTGGGCAGGCACAATAGGTACAATTATGTCTGGCATTCTAACAATTGTCAATTATGTTATTTTCTTTACTTACAAAAACATGTGATTGGCTCATTGGCAATTTTTTCTGTTACGTAGTTCTTATATACACCACGATGTCTGGAAATGTGGCAAATGAACTATTGAAGGCAGTAGGCTCGCTCCTTACTCACCCTCTAATACGTAGAAGCTAAATATAACAAGGGTAATGGGTGACGCACTCCTTACCGCTTACCCTTTGAAGATACGTGTTAGTCATGTTACAAGCCTTATAACGACAAGATCACACAATCTACATCTCATATCATAGAATATATGTATCTATTAGGTTCGTACAGGTTGTAATCTCTTTAACATGAATTTTGTAGCTATAATGTGTAGCTGTCCACATTTTATCTATTTTACAGTACATATATTGATTCAGTGTTATTCATTAAAAGTATAGATTATATAAATTGATAAAATTTAATAACAACGGAACATAAGGGTACGAAATATAATATACTTAGAAAATTAGTTTACTCATGAAAATATTTTGTTAATATTTCATGTGGAGAACTGTGAATCCGTACTCCATGAGATAGATAACAATCTATCTTATTTATAGCTTTATTATATTCTATAATCTATCTAGCGATTAATTTGGGTTATTTTGATATATTATTGAATGTAGGCTGCCTTACTTTTATAAGAATTTTTCAGATCCTTTCCCAATCTTAATTACCATTCCTGCTCATTATGTTATATCGCATAAATGTTTGGTAGCGTAAATAATACGACTGTAGTGCATAGGGTCTAGGGTTTGATTCCCGGGCTAAGTGACCTTACACTTTCTAGTCAAGAAATTTCCGGTAGCAGCAAGAAGACTATAACTGTGCCCGAAAGACGGCTCTTCCTCTAATACGTGGAACTTAATAGTTTAGGTGTCAAAATGTGGATACAATACTACCTCTGCTTACCCTATCGGGGCTATAATAAGCGTAATACCATGTATGTGTGTCTAACCAATGAATTGATAGTCTCAAATGTGTTTTATAGCTTATGAGTTATGAAGTACCTCGACCCATATAACCGCCAGCATATGTTTTTATTCATTTTCTAAAAGCGCGTTTAGGTGAAACGACTAATCAAAGTTTATAGAATGGCAGGTCAATGATCAAAAGTGTCAGCTTGCGTAATTAGCTTTGAGGACTCTTGGCACGCGATCAGTCTACACTGCACTCATATGTCACTTACCTACTGCTCTATCACTACACGCTAAAGGCTTCACGAAAGGGAACCTAGCGGACTGCGGGGATCACATCGGACAGACATCGAAATAAATCTCGCAACGGATCAGTGTGGATTAAAATTCCAAGTAAATCCTCCAATAGATCACTTTGGACAAAAAGCTAAATAAATCCTCAAGAGGATTGAAACAGGGAACTTATTGGAAGGAGGGCTTTGGTCCACCTGCCAAAGAAATATTATAAATAGCTTCTGTTTGTTACTACTAGAATCTTACGTTAAGCATGCATATTGTTGACTGCAATTTTAAGATCAACGGTGGAATGATACTATCATACATTCCATAACGCGCCTCTGGTACCTACGCAAAAACAATGTTAAAAGAAAGCCCGCTAGGTTCCCTTACAAGCTCAGAACTTATAAATTACGTTAACTGCTTCCATAGAGTAATAACAATCAGATTGCAACTACCTATTGCTCTGGCTGACGTGCTTTATTACTTCTCCATTTCTCAGTGATCCTCTACGCGTGTTGAGTTGATTTAGATCAAAAACTCTAATTGATCGTAAGTCTTGGGACATGCAAAACTCAAAAATGGTAAAAACGATTGTGATACAAATATTTACAAAAAATCATTAAAACGATATGCCGCGATTTAAAAACGGCTAGAAGACCATAGAGAAGATATAGTGATAGAACGTAATTTCTTTATTTTCAATATAAAAAAATATATAATTAAAAGAATTATACTCTATAATCTATGTATGCTATATTGGCTATGATAAATATATTATTCAACAGACATTAATATTGTTTACATTACATAAATTGTATTATTAAGAAAGTATATTACATTTTAATTTATAAGTATTGAAATATAAAAATATATGCTGTTATTTAAAAATGTAAACTGACTTTGTGCACATTTTTGCGTATAATCTTGAGATCCTGAACAGATTACTGTGTAGAGCAATGGTATTGCTTTTGTATTCTCGATAGCTAGCAGTAGGTATGTACCTACATATACATATGTCTGGTAGAAGACAATTGGCTCACCCACTATTACGTGGCACCTAGAAAAATAGCTGGTAAAATATGGTTATACCAGGACCCTTCGTTTGCGCATCAGCATGTGCCTATACACAATATCTTTGGCCCATACATTTTCCAGTGGCGCCTCTAGCGACAAAGTCGACGAACTAATCGATAGGTATGAAACGATGTCAAAAATTATAGGAACTAATGCTTATTGTAAAGGCATAGCGTTAAATATTATTATCCAACTGGTTTAGCCAATTGCCGACCAAATCTATCGTGTAGTCAAAATTACCTTTTTACTAAACGGTTACACGTAGCGACCTCTTGCGTTAAATGTGGATACTCTTACGTGATTGTTTGTCTCAAACCTTTACAAGTCGGCACGTTAGTAGTATACGGAGTAGCTCTTGGTAGTTAAATAAGCTCACAATAGATGGCGCATTCTTAAAAAAAGATATGACAGGACAAGGCTCTATTTTTACACAAAACTTGGTGTTAGATTTAACATCCTGAAATGCGAATGTGGGTTTGTTTGTATATTTATTTGTTTGTTACGCTTTCACGGCTTAACTACTCGACCGATCATCATGGAATTTCGCATGGGCACACGTTGTAAGTGGAACAGAAAAGGACGTAGGATATCTTTCATCCAGATAAAGTATTGTTACTATACGAACCAACATTTACGCGAGCAAAGCCGCTTGCAAATTACTAGATAGTAAATCAAATTAGGCAAACTAAAACTCTTACATTTTCAACACACTACTTATGGGTTTTATTAGTTTAAAAAGGACGTACCTACATACCGCAACGTTAAGTAGGTAGTGTAAAGAATCTTAAGGTTGAAGACTTAACTAAAAAGAGAAGGTTTATTTTAAAGCAAATTTATACATCTTTTCTAAAAACGTTTTTATAAACAATTACACGCACCATATAAATCAATAACAATGAACGCGGTTTAGTCTTGCTACTTGCTAGGCGTAACTAATCTTAAGAAGCGTTAGTTTCATGTATAACGGTATTTAATAAGAAGCCTAAAGTTATAGGTATACAAACACTGCTAATGGTGCTCCCACACTGCTGTTCAATAATATTTACAAACATTATCTAACACAAAACATTTACCAACAAATGTTAGGAGTTGTTACAATATGTTGGGATCTGTTAGATGTTTTGACTGCTCCTACACTGATGGAAAATGTTTGCAAACATATTTTTACATTTGACAACATGACATCGGCTCGCAGTTTGGATTTACGTTCCAAGGCATCTACACGAAAATGGAAAAAGATTTGTTCATTTGATTAGCTTTAATTATTTATTTGTTAAAAATAAGAAAAACTGGTTGCGCAACACACTAATAGCTAGAGAAAATAAATGTTCACGAACAAATAATAACAATTTTGTTTAGAAATGTTTAGTAAAAAAAGGACTAAACATGAAAACATTTTCTAACATTGTGATTAAATGTTCTAAGAAAATGTTTACTAATGTGTGTAAACATTTTTGAACAGCAGTGTGCGAGCACCATAAAATAAATTGACAATATCATAAAAGACAACGCTGCAGCACTGCTGTCAAAGTATTTTTTTAATTCTCAAAAAGTCCAAGTGAAAAACATGAGAACAGTAACGAAACATTCTTGCAAATTCTTCTAATCATACTCGTATTTTTTCGTTATTACCTGCAATAATAAGTTTAATAACAAAACCTGAACACGTATCATAACACATTTAAAAAAAAATTAAATATGATTAATCGCTCGCGTAATGCTGCCTACCACTACCATTAATAATAAGTTAATTTGTCAACAGTGTTTTTTAACTAATCGCTAATATAAAATTAATGAATACCTACCTACTATTCCTTTGTCAACAATTATTTTACAGCAGCTTAGAGGCGTTATAGCCTGCTAAGTGCAAGTTTTATGAATTTAACATTTCGTCATACATACAGGTGACAATTTGCATACGTTATAATTGTTTTTCCTTACCTTTAAGTGCAAGTGAATTTAACATTTCGACCATGAGAATCTCGTCCATGTGGCCGAGTCGGGAAGATTAAATACCAATTATTCTTTTATTATGTATTTCGGCCGAACCACGTGGTCGAGTCGCTGAAGTTATTTTTTCGTATATTGTATTCGTCAACTCGACCGACAATGAAAATTTAAGGCACTATTGTAAAGTGAAGTACAAAAGTGGTTCGATTTTCATCAATGTTTGTTCCGCTAGGGGTCCTTATAAAATAAAAATAAATGTTCATTTAAAACATGTATGTTTCAAAAATCTACATGGGAGTGAAGTTGAAGTTGAAGTTTACATATAAACGTTATTCAAGCAATGATCGATTGATCATTATATTGTCTCTTTCCCGCAACGAAAAACCAAAGTTGCAAGAAAGAGACAAAACTCTAATCAGGATATAGGTATGTATGTATGTAATCGTTTTTACGAAACCGAAGACAGTAATTCCTCTATCTACGATCTTAGCACGCATATTATTCTGGCTTACAAAATAATTGTTTCCATGATATGCCTTAAAATTTTTCTACAAGAATGTACTTTTTGTACTCCGTCGAGATGACGACCAAACAAATTCACAAAAAATAGGTGTATTAACTCGACCGCGTGGTTTATATGCTTCGGTCGAGATGTATAATAAAAGAATAGGTAGAATTAATTATTTCCAACTCGACTACGTGGACGAGTATTTCGCGGTCGAGTTGACGAATAAGTCAAATTCACTTGCACTTAAAGTTAAGGGAAAACAATTATAATGTATGCAAATTGTCACCTGTAATATATTATATTTTTTTACACAATATGTTTTATTACCTTCTTAGTAATAAAAATATTATGTTCTAGACTAGTAATAACTCAAAATCCATGATAAAACTATAATTAAAAAGTAGATTAGATCCACTACATGTACTCGTCTTCGACTACATATATGTATATTATACTACACAATGGCTCTACTGAATTTCTCTCTATCCCTGTTGGGCTGGACTCTCTAAGAGTTTTTATTGCCTCTGCAATATTCCGCTTCATAAACCAATAATAAGTTTCAACACGTGTTTCGAGTTGGCAGTGATTGACCGCAACTGCTGCCAAATTGCCCTGAGCATGGCTCGTGTAGAGGTGAACACGTGTAAACATTGTAGTTTTTACATTTATTAACATCTCACGCGCTTAGCTGATACCTAAAGTTCATTCATATAGTAGATAAACATTCTTTAAAATCGGCGATATAGGTAGGTTTTAATTGAAATTAAACTACTATATACGGATTTTATCGCGTTGTTTATTTATCACTGTATTACAAAATTTTGATATTGATAATTGATAAATAAACAACGCGATAAAATCCGTATATAGTAGTTTAATTTTAATGAATAACATTCGCGTAAACAGAAGACAATATTAGGTAGGTTTTAAATTTAGGTATGTATGTACCGACACCTAAAACTTACCTAAACCTAATACGAAAGAAAAACAACTTAGAAGAGCGTATCGTATACCTGGGTCCTTACCACCTTATCAACATGCACAAGATCGAGAAACAGCTAGACACTCAGTTACGCATCGCAGCGGTAGTGAATGCGACTGCTGTGCATGAGGTCTCGGGTTCGAATCCCGGGTCGGGCCTACATAAAGTTATTGGGTTTTTCTGTTAAGAAATCTCAATAGCAGCCCGGAGTTAGGAAGTTGGCGGTGTAAAACACCCCCGTGCCTCGGAAAAACGTAAAACCGTTGGTCGCTGCGCCTGATCTCTCTCCGGTCGTGTCGGATTACCGTCCCATCGGATCATGAGAATTAGGGAACAGAGTGCACTTGTGTTTGCGCAAGCGCTTGTGCACTATAATATCTCCTGCGCAGATGGCCAGTCTCCGTTAAGATTGGCCGCCGTGACCCAAATTCGGTCTGGAGGACATTATTAATTTACGATTTACATACTGATTGAAAACTCAACCCTTAGTCTGTAAAGAGATCAAATGCTTAGATACAACAAAAACAATTGTTAACTTAATATGAATTTCTTCAGTTTTCCTACATCACGAGGAGAGTTCGAGTACCGAAGTTTAAAGGGGTCTTGACTTACATAGTATTACTTCGAATCCCTTAAACTCCTCTTTCATTAAACATTATAGTATAAACTAAAGAGTTTAGACTATAATGTTTAATTCAGACTACAACAGCAGTTCTGAGAAACCGATCTCGTATTCGGATACGTTACCTATCTCACTAAAAGAATGTTAACAGTTAAATTTTATAATATTATCCCAACTACTTGACATGACTATAATTTTTAGAATTGGTCTATTTGTTTCAATTTTTCTCTTTATAATATTAGTATAAACAATGCAAAGCTGGTTAAATATTACCTACCATAGTAAGTAATTAATCATTAGAAGGCTATCGGCTTTTCTGTGCGAATAGGTGTTCTGCAAGGTTCAATTTTGGGTCCTCTGTTATGCGTAATAAAATTAACCTTCACGCATTATTTGATACCGTAAGAAGTATTTTTGTGCAAGGCACAAGCGTTTGCTTATTATTTATTACTAGTTGCCTCCGCGGTTTCAGCCACGTTTATAATTACTGCGCCGCACTCGTGGGCCACAGCGTGATGTTATAGGTATTGCCAATAAGATTCCTCAAAATTGGGCTATCAAATACAAAAATAATTTTGCTAATCCGACTGGTAGTTCTAGAGCTTAGCGCATTCAAACAAACAAAAACAAACTCTTCCGCTTTACTATATTAGTATAGATTATCTATTAGATAATTATTTGAAACATAATATAGTCACAGGTATAGTATAAGAACAAAGTTAAAAATAGATTTAAATATATTTAATTGAAGCTTAATATAAGCAAGAACGTACGTTGCACGTTCCATGTTTTTTAAAATTTCACAGTTCGCAAACGTTGTTCCGTGTGTGTTTTTATAATGAAATACCTGTTCATATAATAGGACTACATAAATAATTGTTATAACACTGAAATAAAAACAATAAACTTATTCATAAAGCTTATATCATACTATAGATAAATACTTGAATGATGAAATTGCAGTCTTATAATACGAAACATTGGTCGATGACTCATACTAATCCCGTTCATTCTACCTAGCTTTACTGTTCAGTACAATATTCTATGGAATGCGCTACTTCGAGAGATATGTGTATTGAAAATGATCACGTCAAGAAATTTAATAAATACTAATTGTTCCAATATACTTAAAAATATATATATATGTACGAGATACACTGTCCCTACAATTTCTACAGCAATCCCTGCTGTCTAGCCTGCGTCTAAAAAAAAAGAACTATTATTTTAAATTCATAACTCGATACAATAACATAATATATGCCGACTACATTGGAGAAACCTTCGAGCTAATGCACGGCCATACGCATTGCATTCGGGTCATGTCGTGACCAATATGGTGTCTTGATCTTAACCTTAAAGAATATAATTATAGAGCGCATGTGGAACACTTAAACAAAGGCTAAATCTCAGAATCTAGTCTATACACTCGATGAGGACACTATCTCTATGGAATAAGCAGAGCAATATTTTTCAAAAGACTGTCAAATTTTAAAACGGCGCATCCTTCTCATTTCCTCCTCAAATAGACAGAATACTAAGAATACTAAATTCATGTACCAAATAAAATAATATTTACTTGATACTTCGCAATTTCTGTCACTGCACATAATAAAAAATACTATAACTTTTTATTATGTGCAGTGACAGGCGAGCCAGCGGCTTCCCTGATGCTTAGTAGTAACTGCCGCTCCTGGATTTCAGCAATGTTAGGCAAGCTGTTGCTTATTATAAAAGCAATACTCTCTAATTTTAAAAAAGCCTAATCGTAGCCTCGGTAAACAAAGCGTCAGGTAATCATTACAGAGCATGTACGTGCATGGTAGAAAAATTGCTAAAGCGAAAATTCCTGGATGAGAATTTTCCAGGTGGAAAGAAAGAACACTGCTGCAGTGCCGAGTGATACGATGATAAAACGCACTCTAAACGATACCTCACGTTAATTGCCAATAAGCCTCATCGCCGCTGAACTGCAATGACAACCCGCTAATAACACAGGCAGCAGCACGACTCAGTAGGGAGTCAAGTGGGTAGTGTTAGTATATTGAGCACTCCGTCCTGAGATACGAGTATAACTCTACGTATGGTTCAACCTTCGTACATGTGTTAGTTCTTACCATCTATGTATCTTATGTGTGCCGTCTATGACGTTAACCCGCTGACACTGTGACTGTACGAGTATATCAAATTCCAGCTGTCTCCTTCTTGTAGTTTCCTAGTTAATCACTATTATCTTGGGAACTAGAAGGATTGTGGCATCACTATGTCGGACGGGCAGACACGTTACACTATGAAACCGCAAGCTATCGATAGCATTCATCGATAATATAATCTTGGCTTAGGCGGCAGACATGAACGGAGTCATTCTCTTGCCTCAAATAGTAATGGTTAAACCATGCGTTAGGCGTGTGAACAGATACTAATTATGATATTATAAATTAAACAACTTACTTCTTTTTAACTAAAATATGATAACGTTTTATGTTGCAGCATTGATTAAATGCATTTTTTTCTATTTATTTTTACAATAATTTTTCATTAATATAATGGTTAATTGACGTGTCCAAGAATTGTGTGCACATTTTTATGGAAATAAAGATTTTTGACTTCGTTTTTGGCTATGAACTTGTAATTTGGAAAACAACAGACGGTTGTTACTTTCGTTTTGTTTCGAACGTTGAATTAATAACTGGTTACTAGAATCCTTTTCGTAAAGACAATGCCTGACAAAAATACTGTATAATAATGTAATCTATATAAGATTTCCTATATAAATAATTTGAGTGTTGACTATTTACAAATTTCAGAAGCATTCCAGAAATAAAAAATTCATATTCTCTCCATATCAACAAGGTTGTCTCTTTTATTCAATTTTTGTTACTTATGACCATAAACAAATTGCCGAAACGCGACAAAAATATTATTACTTATATGTTTGCCTGATTAAGTAATTAAAGTGGCATACTTTAACACAGCATTGTCGAATTACATCTATATTGTTTTATAAATATCTTAAGAACATATACAACATGATTAATGTATTTATTTAACATTAGGGTCAGCATACTCAAACGTACTGAAGCATGAACATGCGGGTGGAAACGAAACCCAATACCCACGGAAGCCACTACCATGTCAAATTACCTACATTTACATATACTTGCGTATACGACACAACACACACACATGTGTAAAGACAATACCTCATACCATGCCTATCGATTTAGTCTGCACCTAAGATCATTTGTCGGAGATCTAATATTTTAATTTTACTTTGAACATAAAGTAATATGTATACCGTCTTTAATATCAGAAAATATGTCTTACAATAAGAATGATTGAAATTCATTAAAATCACCAAAAACTATATTTGAAAACTGATTTAAAAGAAAATAATAGTTTCTTACCTAATCGATATGTAATTATATATCTTAATCGATATTTAATTCTATATACATAGATAGTAGACCAAAGGTGGACATCTACAAGTTGAGACAACTCAAAAGATATGATATGATATCTTCGAGAGGTACTTATATAATACGTATTTAACTTGAAAATACGATGAAAAGTCGGAGGTACTGCCTTGGGATCAAACTCGAGACCTTTGGCATAGCATGGCAGTGCAACGGTCTCACACTTGGCCATCGCCTTCTAAGCCATGTGGCATATACAGATTTATTAAAAAGCTTTTGCTAAGCAGGTTTGATATTAAAATCTTAGCTATCTTATTATTTTCAACTTTATGTTTGAACATTTCAAGTTCTGATAATGAATTTTCTTTAATGCAAAAGTTAGTTTTCAATGTATTGCTTGTAATGAATTGCTACAGACTTGTGTAGTGGATGGCTGCATCATGGTAGACGTTATTTAGTGGAGTGTTTATACTTTGCAAGTTATAGGAATAGTTTTTTGGGTTCTCTTAGGGATAAGTCAATTATGTAGGTAGGTACCTAGCTTGTTTTAAACAAACATTGTCTTCGATTGTTTTGGGTGTTTCTTGGATAATATTTATCTATATAACAGTTTCACGGACGCTAACGCTTGAATCTGTGTACTAGAATGACACAGTAAATGTCCATACAAATATATATGATGTATGAGTACGTAGTGTCCCATGGTATTATATGTTTTAAAGACATCATGACATAATCGTTTTATCACGTCATCGTTTGCAGACGTTCTGTCATTTTAAGTAAATTTACCGAGACGTGAACGGACACAACGTATAATAACGTCCAAAGTATATATATGTTCTGGCACATCATATTATGTTGATGACAAGCAGTAACATCACAACGTCATTATACGTCGAACGTTAAATAACGTTCTGTCACGTTTGTGTTAAAATAATCATATCATTTGGCCACAACGTATAATGCCGACCAACGTATCTATACGTTTAGTCGAATCATAAGAAGATAAAAATTGTGCCTGTATCACAACGTCAGGGTACGTTCAAGGTAACTATACCCTTTATCAGATTGCATGGTGTAAGTAAATATGGGCTGTAGCACAAAGCAACTGTATGTCGTAATGAAATATATGTTTGACATAAAATAATATAAATAAAATATGTGAACCTCTACAAAAACACAGGTTACGGAAATCAACACTTTATTTTTATAACAATCTTTTTTTCAGTCTTGGGAATCGTATAAATATTTCTTAACTTAATCACAACCATTGTATGCATAATTATATTTATCACAAAAATAAACGCAACTTCTGCATAAACCTAAAAAACAGCGCAACCTCTGCATAAAATTAAAAATCAACAAATTAACAGCCTTCTGTTTACGAACTTGTTATTAAATTATCAGTATTAAGCCATTCTTCAAAGCACAGTGCACAAAGTGCGGGTTTTTCTTTGCACCCCTTACATCTCAACCCAGTTTCCTTACAGCGTTTATTCTTGGCACACATTTTACATTTAAGGTAGTTGGTAGTCTTTTTAAAGCCAGGAGGAAGTGGAATCTTTTCAGGCCAAAGTCCCCCACTGTCATTATTGAGTTGTGTTGAAGAAGGTTCTGGCTGTACTGTTCTATATAATCTTCTGTTGTCGTTCCTGGAATGCTTTATTAAAAGTTAGGGTCTTTGAAAAAGGTTAATATCAATTAAATTTCGGATTAATTCCTCTCTAAAATGTAAAAAATCATATTGTCTATCATCAGGTCTATCTTGCAACGCATTGGATGGTTGGCTGGTAGAACAGATATGCTCTTCTTGAACTATTTCATTTTGATAGTTATCAGCAACGACATGTTTGATTGGTGTTAAATTTGCGAAAGCCAATGCCTCATTTTGAGACTCGTCGAATAAAGGTGGTAGTTGGTCAAGTGATCTAAACTCACCCGCATTATCGTAATTTTCAGTTAAGACATTAGAAATAAGTGATAAAGTTGACAAACCCAATGTCCTATTTTGAGAGACGGTATCCCGAGTCGTTTCATGAGGTGAATTTTGTACCAGATTTGTCGAATTCAATGCCACACATTGGGAGGATAATTCAATATTATCAGGTTCCGAAGATATCGTTCCGAAGTCTTTCTTGATTTATCTGATTGGAACTTTCATTCACAGTAGGTACGGTTGTAATTGGAGATTTAACCAACTTTAACCGTTTGGCTAGAGGAAATATTTCTTCTGAGGAATTTGAGTCATATCCCGTACTCTCCTCTTGAGAACGTGATGGTGTAGGGGTTTGATGTGATGGTGTGTCCCCAGACATTCGTCTACGATCACTCTCAACCGATTGTGTATCATCTTCATCGCTACTAGATTCAGAACTAACATCGGTTTCGGGTTTTCGAGACGAAGTCGCAACAGAATTTGATTGAAACTTAGTAGCCGTTTTTGTAAGAAGAAGAATTTTCACTACCTGATGTATTTACTTGTGGGTCAAAATCTTTATCCGACCCAAAGTCTCCATCATCATCCTGGTATGGATCTGCCTCGGTAGAGTTGTCGGAATCATCAAAAAGCCTTATCAGTCTTGTTTCGCGCTTATCCATCTAAAACAAATAAAATAATCCATTAGGTATCAATTTTATGCAAAAAGCTTCTTATTCACAGTATAATAATATAGTTTACAGCCAACTAACAATAAAATAATAACATTAACTAAATACTTACGATGTTTTGTCTCGGCAAAAATTATGATACGCCACGAAATCGTCACTGAAATGCGAGTGCTCCCCTGCAGTGATGCAGCCGCACTGAATGTAGGAGCGCGGGAGACGCGGCGGACGTACATATATACACGTTGTGCGTGTGCGCGTACCGTTGCCGCATACTATCAAAGACACTTTTTGAAATGGTTTTAAAACTAACTGTACGTGACAGTAAAATGACGAGTATTTCATATGTTGTGACACAAGGTACATTCAACAGAATTTTAACTTGAAAATACATCGGCAATGAACGTTCTGGCGTAAAAAATATTTTTCATTTTAACGTCATCGTACGTTGTGCTACATCAAAATTTCAAAATATGTCGTAAAGTCACGTTCCGCTCTCGAAAGTGTTAAAACCTGATAGTTGACGCATTGATAATTAATTAAGACTATAATTACCATTAGTAAATTAGTCTATGTTGAAATCACCTAAACGAAACTTCTTTGACATTTTTCCAGTTGCTCGGCATACGTATCTAGGAACTGTTTTGTGTCACTTTTGTCTGGTTTATAAAATTTACCATCATGCAAGCCAAAGCGATGTCATTAAATCCATAAGTAATATATGCCATCACAGAAAAATTAATTTTCTGACATTCTTTTATTTAGAATAGTAGGTAGAGCATCGTAAATATGAATTTAGCTATTTTATCTCTAGCTTTAAAGAAAAACAATTTAAATATTGTAAATTAAATAACTTTACTCACTCACGTTCAGAGATTAATATTTTTTTTTATAGAAAGTGCTCAGATAATATCTCGTAAGTACAATTATTTAATGACAAGATATTATATTTACAAATACTAAAATTTCAAATGACAGAATAACAAATACTAAAATATCCAGGGAAAAGACACACAGAGACACACTTTAAAAACTATTAAATTATTTATTAATCAAATTAATTATTAAAGTCAATAAGTAAATAGACTCCATTTAGGCATTATACGTATAACAATTAGCAAGCACCTGACTAATTGTTAACATTAATGTCACTTAACAGGAATGCGCGAACTCTACTTAAAATAGTTAGAATCATTCAATGACCTGGCACATCATTTGATCATCTTTCGTTAGAGACTACAAGACGTTTGTTACTTGTGCTCTGTATAGGGGCTAATTTGATGTCACACAAGTAGAGTGCTCCATTGATAGCACACGCGGCCGCCCTCGCGCACAATGCGCAACAAATACTCAACAATAAATACATTTAACTAAGCATTAAATACAAGCGGTGTTTGTTAGCACAGTTGTGCGTGTGGATTATTTTATAAAACATTGTGATATACTTTATTCAGTGTGGGTGTCAAACGATTGTTATCATATATTGCCGTTTGCTTTAAACCTCGCATAGTTACGGCGACGGGATAGACAGTTAATATATAAAAATGAGTGTGAAATATGGTGCCACGGATGTGAATGGTAAAAAGGAGGAGGACGTTAAGGAAACCGAGCCAGAAGTTGAAATTCATCTGAGGTAATTTAACAGTTGACGATCCTTATCGAGAGCGTTTATCTAATCCCGTGCAAATTCAGTTTAGAGCGACTTATCCTTTTTATCGCCTCGTGATACCAAATTAAGGTAATGCGAAAAATTGCCCGGCGCTTGTTAAGTATTGGGACCAAAGTTCGATGTTCCACGAGGAACACCTAACACGCTGTGTATTACGAATGTTCATAAAAGCCATACAATGCTATGTGAAGTTGGTTTCTTATTCAATTTGGCTAATTTAACTCGATGTTACTATGATCAATAATGTTACAACAGAAACTTGTCAATCTTATTTACAAATGCTGTTCCCAATGACCATTGATGCTGTTTAATTTTCCTATAATAGGTTGTTTATATTAACTTAATTGTTTTGAAATTAATATCTATGTATATTTATAAAATTATCGTACGAGCGGTGAGAGTTTCTATCTCGGTAACTGACTGCGTCACTGCATCGTATTTGAATGTTTTCTTTAATCAAAACTAACTAATTCCTACTTAGCCAGAAATCAATTTCTACTTAATAAGATCAAATACCTACGATTACAAATAAATAATAATACAAATACCAATGGCTTATTTAACTAACATAAAAAAACTTTATATTGCTTTTAATGGTTCTTGCCATAAAAAAGTGACATGGGTTTGATGTCGACGTATTATTTACATCATACATTTCGTCGTTTAATGTGCCGTTGAAATATTTTACCCTCAAATGAAGTATTTTAAATAAATTAAATATTCCTTAATTAAAAATAGGTATTCTATAATTTCAGCGTGCCTTTCAAACGAAAATGGTGGCGAGTTAGTCAAAACATCCTGTATGGCCTGGGCCATGTGTACAACGATCTCTGCGCAGCCATGTGGTTCTCCTACATGATGCTATTCTTCCAAGCTGTCCTCGACATGAGAGCGGCTGTTGCTGGCGCCATGTTGCTATTGGGTAATTTTGTGTTTATAGTACTTCTATCATTGCAAACTCGTATTAACCTATACCTATGACCGCCGGGTGGTAAATGGTTACTTGTTATACCAATGAAAGACCACCTAACAGTCTATAATTAGGTAAAGAACACTGGTTTCCTGTCTAGCACTAGACCTTCTTAAGAAAATTTGAAAATTCTCCTCATTGATTAATAGGAACACAGTCAGGTAATTTCGTTCATGTCTTCTCTTTTGTGGGAAGACGCAGTCGGACTGCTGTTGAGCAGAGGTTATGCAATGTTTACAACACCTAAACTAACTTATTAGGTATATTTAAAATAAACTGCGATAAAATGCCTGTGATAAAATCATAGGTAATTATTTATCAATGTGTGTATCAATAAATTGCAATTATCACGCAAAAAATTGTTCATGATGCAAATTGTTTCTTATTATAGACTATGTTTTATAATAGTTTTATCTGATGTAAATAATAATATAAATAGATTTAAAATAGCAATCAGACGTCTGATAGTTTATGGTTACTATAAGCTATATTCGCAAGCGATATCATTAGTGCGTGGCCTAAAAAAGGAAATTTATGATGAAATGAAAGGAAAGCATTAGAAGAAGAATTATGTGAGCAACCGGCACTGATATTAACTGGGCGAAACATATAGTGTCATGACCTTTACGCCGATTTTCTATAAAGAACTCTGAGAATATTGTGGTAAGATTCAATTTCATCATCAACTTTTGTACTGTCACTGAATAATTAGCTTTTCTTTACGTACTAACTACTTATTAAAGTAACTTATCAATATATTGGCATACAACATTCTTGATTGTCGTTTATTGATAACTTACTATTCCTTTTCGTATACATAACCTTTTTTATATTTTATACCACGGGTGACCTGATAGGTTTTTATTTAAATAGTTATACCTTCGTCTTCTGCAAGTCAAAGTCGAAAATCTTTATTAACATAAAAATGTGCAAACAATTCTTGGACACGTCATTTAACTATATAAGATATATTAATAAAAAATGGAATAATAATAATGCGAATGTAAATTTGTTTGTTTGTTACGCTTTCACACTTTAACTACGCGACCGATCAACATGAATTTCGCATACACGTTGTCAGTGGTACAGAAAAGGACATAGGGTACATTTCAACCAGAAAAAGTACTGTTACCAAAGTATAGAATTTTATTGACAAAATTTACATTAAGGGAGAGCTACGAGCAAAATCTAGTTTACGTTATAAATACAAGAAATCAATTCTATCTATTTATATTGTAAGCTAAATCATCTGCTAAATTCATACAATAAGTGTTCAACGATTTGGAATGAGACTTAAATGATCCTGGCTAGTTGTAAACTTAATATAATAACTGACGAAATAATTAATTTTAGCTTGTCGGCGCAGTACATTATTAAAATCTAAAAATATGTATTATAGCCATTGATGAGCGTGGTATGTAATATATTCATACATGCTACAAAAACTGTACCTAAAAAAACGTTATCCAGCGATCCGATTGTAATGTTTTCATATGGTAAATACTAGATTCTGTGCTGCTACTGAGAATTTGTTGACATAATGTTTTACCCAACCCGACCACCGAACCCGAGATCGTAAGTACAGCAGCCACATTCGATACTGAGGCAAATTCTAAAAGTATAATAGCAAAATATTTTAATTCACCGTTATTATACATATAATTTAATTACTTATACGTCTTAATTGAGAAGTATGTTTTAACTTAATTTACTTAGAATGTTATTAAAATAATTGTTTCTTAATTTACAATTAAGGTTGACAACCTCTTTGGTTCTTTGAAATCACTTTGTGTTTACGTTTGAAGTTTGTCGTGAGAACCTGGTTTGATGATCGGGTTGGTCAAACTATTAGAGCAGTGTAGGTACGTGTTAGTATATGAATTTTGCTGTTGAGAAAACACTAGAGGAATACTTACTAATATTATAAATGTGAATCTGAATTTGTTTGTTTCTTTGTGACGCTTTTACGCCTTAACTACTCGAGCGATCATCATGAAATTTCGCATAAACATTGTAAGGGATAGAGAAAAGGACAAAGGCGATGGATACTTATCATTCAAGAAAAGTACTGATAATAACCTTGTCTACTTACATTTACGAGAGAACAAATATGCCCGGTAGGCAACAATAGGGTTTCTCTAGAACTTAAATATAACTGACGAAAAGCGGTCGTGAAGTAGGTATTTATGTAAAGCAGTATTTGATAGCTGCCTTTCAGACAATAACTGGCTTACGAAGCAAAAAGCCTACAGACGCTTGTTTCACCAGAAGTTGACAAGGCAAAAAAAATATTCATATAGTTATACAAGTAACAAATTAAAATACTACAATTCAAAGCATTAGTTTTGCTATGCTTTGGTGGTTGTTGTAAGTGTCACTAAGATACAGTTAAATGCAAACTTAATGGTGGCTCGGAAGTTAGCTGCGACTGCTGCGAGTGCAAGTGTGCACAGTCATTCGACGGATATAACCACAGAACACATATACCCTAACGGGAAGAATAACAGCTTGACACAAAAAAACGATACAAAAACAAGACACGCCATCTATGTCGTACCTACCCACTCAAACTATTTGAGCGATATACGGACGTAGTTATACATATAAGTATTATTCAGTATTCTATATAATTACATGTAGGTAGGTATATCATTTTCGTATTTTCGTATTAGGGAGCAAAAAAAACAGATTTCCAGAAAGTTTTCATTTCAAATAATGTTCTGTGGTAAATAACATAATTTTCGGATCTGTAGCAGAGCAGCATCCTCACTTGATACACTTTCTTTCGTTTTCTTTCATGGTGACTATAATTTCACAATCGAGTCTCTATCTCATAAAACACGCACCACTTAATTACACCAAAACACTAAAACGGAGGCACAGAAAGCTCTACTCAACGTAACTAATGTGAATTGTGAAGGCAAAATTAAAATTATTTTATTGGTAACAAATAAACTTCGAAAACAAGACAAAACATATAATAAGGCGGCAAACGCTTTTCTTGTAGTTGTCAGATTTGACAGCATGTTGACATTTAACGGTTTTAAAATGTAGATGCCACCAGAAGGAAAAATCATTTATTATAAAAAAGTATTTTAATGGTAACGTTATTATCTTTCTCGCTCGCTCTTTCTTACCCCCCCAGTACGTTTATCTTTGCTGTATGGTATGACAGTTGACTGGGCCTGGATATAAGTGTAACTCACATACTAATTACAAGATGCGAAGGGTGAGTGCGGGTGAAAGAAAGGGCGCGCGGGGAGGTGCCCTTCCGCCCCGTGCCGCTACGTCCCGCTGACACCTAATATTGTGTTCTGCGCAATGACTCGTACGATGTTCAGAGCCGCCATTAAGTTTGCATCGGGCTGTACCTATTGATATTACTTTGCTACAGTCAGCCACATAAGTCGCTGAACATCTGTAAGAGTTTAGATTCTTTTATCACTGAATGTAACTACCGTTCTCATGTTTTACAACAGTAATCGTTGAAGGATAGTAAATTTTTGATTGCACGGATAGTGTAGTGGCTTAAGTGGTCGCTTCGCCACTGCCATAGCGTCGAGTGTTGGGTTCGATCACCACACGTGACAAAAAATTGTGTGATCCACAGTTAGTTGTTTTAAGTATGCGTGTTCTTTGTGTCCGTTGTATGAATGTTTGTGAAGTCCCCTGTAGGCCGTGACACAGGGTTCATTCCTGTGTCGCGAGTCTCAGTAATTTTTAGAAAAGAAGAATAAATAATTATAGTTTATAAATACGTTTTATTATTTAATAAGGCTTAATTTATAAATTAATTTAATAAAATTATTCAATGTTGAGTTACTTATGTCGCTGACTGTAACATTGTTGTCAAGTAAGATATAATAATATATATATAATAGTATGAATAGTATGGACAGCTCTATAGATTCTATAGAGCTGTCCATACTATTCATAGGGCACCTCCCCGCGCGCCCTTTCTTTCACCCGCACTCACCCTTCGCATCTTGTAATTAGTATGTGAGTTACACTTATATCCAGGCCCAGTCAACTGTCATACCATACAGCAAAGATAAACGTACTGGGGGGGTAAGAAAGAGCGAGCGAGAAAGATAATAACGTTACCATTAAAATACTTTTTTATAATAAATGATTTTTCCTTCTGGTGGCATCTACATTTTAAAACCGTTAAATGTCAACATGCTGTCAAATCTGACAACTACAAGAAAAGCGTTTGCCGCCTTATTATATGTTTTGTCTTGTTTTCGAAGTTTATTTGTTACCAATAAAATAATTTTAATTTTGCCTTCACAATTCACATTAGTTACGTTGAGTAGAGCTTTCTGTGCCTCCGTTTTAGTGTTTTGGTGTAATTAAGTGGTGCGTGTTTTATGAGATAGAGACTCGATTGTGAAATTATAGTCACCATGAAAGAAAACGAAAGAAAGTGTATCAAGTGAGGATGCTGCTCTGCTACAGATCCGAAAATTATGTTATTTACCACAGAACATTATTTGAAATGAAAACTTTCTGGAAATCTGTTTTTTTTGCTCCCTAATACGAAAATACGAAAATGATATACCTACCTACATGTAATTATATAGAATACTGAATAATACTTATATGTATAACTACGTCCGTATATCGCTCAAATAGTTTGAGTGGGTAGGTACGACATAGATGGCGTGTCTTGTTTTTGTATCGTTTTTTTGTGTCAAGCTGTTATTCTTCCCGTTAGGGTATATGTGTTCTGTGGTTATATCCGTCGAATGACTGTGCACACTTGCACTCGCAGCAGTCGCAGCTAACTTCCGAGCCGCCATTAAGTTTGCATTTAACTGTATCTTAGTGACACTTACAACAACCACCAAAGCAGAGCAAAACTAATGCTTTGAATTGTAGTATTTTAATTTGTTACTTGTATAACTATATGAATATTTTTTTTGCCTTGTCAACTTCTGGTGAAACAAGCGTCTGTAGGCTTTTTGCTTCGTAAGCCAGTTATTGTCTGAAAGGCAGCTATCAAATACTGCTTTACATAAATACCTACTTCACGACCGCTTTTCGTCAGTTATATTTAAGTTCTAGAGAAACCCTATTGTTGCCTACCGGGCATATTTGTTCTCTCGTAAATGTAAGTAGACAAGGTTATTATCAGTACTTTTCTTGAATGATAAGTATCCATCGCCTTTGTCCTTTTCTCTATCCCTTACAATGTTTATGCGAAATTTCATGATGATCGCTCGAGTAGTTAAGGCGTAAAAGCGTCACAAAGAAACAAACAAATTCAGATTCACATTTATAATATTAGTAAGTATTCCTCTAGTGTTTTCTCAACAGCAAAATTCATATACTAACACGTACCTACACTGCTCTAATAGTTTGACCAACCCGATCATCAAACCAGGTTCTCACGACAAACTTCAAACGTAAACACAAAGTGATTTCAAAGAACCAAAGAGGTTGTCAACCTTAATTGTAAATAAAGAAACAATTATTTTAATAACATTCTAAGTAAATTAAGTTAAAACATACTTCTCAATTAAGACGTATAAGTAATTAAATTATATGTATAATAACGGTGAATTAAAATATTTTGCTATTATACTTTTAGAATTTGCCTCAGTATCGAATGTGGCTGCTGTACTTACGATCTCGGGTTCGGTGGTCGGGTTGGGTAAAACATTATGTCAACAAATTCTCAGTAGCAGCACAGAATCTAGTACTATTACGTAAGACTTAACCTTAAATCATAATTAGCGAAATCTATACTAATATTATAAATCTGAAGAGATTGTTTGTTTGTTTAGTTGAACACGTTAATCTCAGGAACTACTGATTCGAATTGAAAAATTATTTCAAAGTTGGATGGCCTATTTATCGAGGAAGGCTATAGGCTATATAACATCACGCTACGACCCACGGGGGCAGTGCAGTAACGATAAACGCAGTCGAAACCGCGGGCACATCTAGTGTAAGATACAAGCATAGCCTTTAACGGGTAGGCTATGTATAAACATACATTTAGCCTTTACTTAAGTATTTTATGCTTTCAATAAGACAACTCTCGGTCTAGGAATAATCCTAATGTTACAGAGGACTTTATAACGGACACAAAGGACATCAAGCGGCATATTTATGCGGCGGTAGCCTAATGAAAAAGGCATTGGACTTGCGATGGAGAGGTCACGGGTTCGAATCCCACCCATTGCAATACTGACGTGAACCCACTCCTAACACAAGCATTCTATCTTAGCTAGAGGTGTTAACAACAATACTAGTAATTTGTTACACAAATTGATAGTAATCTTTAAAAAGAAACATCTTTTCTGAAGGACACAATGTTTTGTCCGGTCAGTCAACACAATGGCAGTAGCAAGGCGGCCATTTTATCTACTGCGCCACTCATGCGCTTATATTATTTTTATTCAATACACGTGTTTATAAGTTGGTTTCTTTAAGTGGTGAACATGAATTTGTTCCAAGTTAACAATACAAGGTAGGTACAATTATTTATAAGCTAAATGTTTTTATAAGAATACCTATATTATATAGACATATTATTCAACCAATTGTAAAAGTCAGTTGGTTGCGCTTTTTCACGGCTTACCTACTAATAAATAAATGGTTTATTGACATAAAATTGTTACATTGCCATATAATAAAATATTATAATTAATAAAGTGATTACAAGTCTATTGAAATGGTTGTAGGGTATTTGTTAATTGTTAACTCTTTATCGTTGTTCCCAAGCTATTTCTATACTATTTCTACATTAGATATAAATATAACTAAAAGGTAGGTGTAGAAATGGTATGTTCATTTCAGAAGGAAGGTAAATGTAGTTAAGCTTCGTTTAGATTGGCAACAATATTTCTTCTGGATAAAAGATACTCAAAGTTTTTCTGTGCCCCTGATATCGTGTATGCGAAATGTCATGATGATCGGTCGGGTATTAACTACTCGTGCGTGGGAGAGTAAATAAACAAACTCACATTCTCATTTATACCTAATATTAGTTAGAATCATCATGTTAGTACACAGCTATTCCCTGGAGGCAAGGAAGAAATTTTTGAATTTTACTTACTTCTTTATATTTACTACGTCAAGCGACATTTTTGACGTGTAGAGTTCGTCGCATTGTTTATTTTTCCGAGGTAACCACTCTGGCACAACAAATTCAACAATAAATTCAAATTCAAATTGTTTTATTTGTGAAACATATGTGGTTACAAGTTATAAGATATTAAAAAAAAGAATTACTATGTTTCGCTCTGTAGGGCATACAAATTAATTATATATAAATTATTAACTATACATAAATGTTTATTGAATTTCAAATTACCATATCATAATAAACTTATCAAATTAATTATCAATATTATAGTATAAACAACATTATATTGACTATATAAATAATAATCATTCATATTATTAATTATTATTTTCATTACAATTAAATCATAAAATTAGACTAATAATAAATATATGCGGTACTAATATGATATTGGTATTACAAATATATCGGCTTCCCAGACATTTAAATTTGCCTTGTCATCAAAAAACTCATTAATCGAATAATATGTTTTTTTAAGCAAAAGTATGTGAAGGGATTTCGTAAATTTGTTGAAATCCAAAGATCTTACGTCTTTAGGGATTTTATTAAATATTTTAGGAGCCATGCTAAGAAAACTTGTAGAAAAAGTGCAGTTGGATGTTGCTGTATCCGTATTTTGTCTTTATGACGTCTGTTAGTATGGGTTTCAAATTTATTTAAATTACTTTTAACAAATAAGGTTACCTCATATATGTATGTACAGAAAGGAAAGAGTTAAATTTTAATTTTTTGAAAAATTTATTATAACTTCGGTACATTTTAACATACATACTACTCGGAGGCACTTTTTTTGGGCCTTAAATGCTTTATCCGCGTCAGTCGAATTACCCCAAAATATTATACCGTATCTGAGTGTAGAAGAGACATATGCGTGGTATGCAGTAAGAACAGTACCACGGTCTGCAACCTTACTTAAATTATATAATGCATAGAAATACTGGTTTAGTTTTTTTATCATATAGTCTATATGTATTTTCCATGTCATGCTTTGATCTAACCAAATTCCCAAAATCTTAGTACCTATGGTCAATTTTACTAATGGTGTTGTTATCATAATTTATATTCATATTAGTATTATTGCTTCTTTGCCTATATGTCATTATGTGGGTCTTGTCGAAATTAATTTTAAATTGTTTTCGTTTGGCCACAGTATAATCTTACGTAAACTATCATTTATTTCTGACTCATAGGTATTCAAGTATTTTCCAATAAAGATAAAAGTGCAGTCATCAGCAAAAAGAATCATGGGATGTTTTATGGCTCTAGGGAGATCATTTACGTAGCACAAGAATAAGAACGGGCCAAGGACGCTCTCTTGGGGTACACCGGCATTTATATTTCTTTGTTTCGATTGGTATGTTATTTCAGTTTTATTGTAATGACATATCTGTGTAATACAAGTTATTTGTCTTCGATTAGTAAGGTAAGACTATTAATTTCAAGGCGTTCTCTCTGATACCATACTTATATAATTTTTTCAGTAGGATTTTATGATCAACAAAGTCAAACGCCTTAGACATATCCATGAATAAAACCGTCACGGGTATTTTTTTATCCATATTCGTAACAATATCATTAATTAATCCATAAATGGCCATATTTATATTTTTAGACTTTCTAAATCCATATTATTCTTTTGATAGTATATTGTATTTTCCAGAAAAGAGTAAAGGTTGTTATAGATATATTTTCCAATAATTTTCGATAATATTGAAACAAGTGCGATGGGCCTGTAATTATTAAGTTTTGGTGGATCATTCTTTTTAAATAGAGGCTTTACAACTCAGACAGCTTTAGCTCCACAGGAAATTAGCCGTTTTCTACACACAAATTAATAATAAAGCTAAGCACAGGAGAGACTACAGCAGCTACGGCTTTTACCACCTTAGTTACGACATCATCGTGACCTGAGCTGCTAGTATTTTTTAGATGATTTATTATATTATATAATTATGTCATTTGGTATTGAAGGGAATAGAAATATTGAATTAGAATTAATCAATGATAAGTTGTGATCTATGACATGATTAGTACTATTACTATTTTGCACCATTTGTGTCTTTTTAATAATGTGTTTCAGACATTTCGAGTACATTTTGAATTTATTTTTATTTAATAAAGTCGGGAGACGCCTAAGCTCCCTCAGCATATCACGTTTACGTTTACAGTATAGTTTAATACCTTTAGTTATCCATTTCTGTGACTTTGTCGTAAAAATTTTAATTTTTTGAAAGGAAAGCATAGATTATAAAACAATTTAAAGAGGGCATTAAATTCATTAAACGCACTATTTGCCTCTTTGCAGAGATAAAGCACCATCTGTGATGTCATTACTTGGCTAAGAAAATGCAACGTATTAACGTTTACTACAATGTAATTAATAGTATAATGTAGTTACTACATTATACTTGTTGTATTATTCCGTGGCGCAGTGGTAGTGAATGCGACTGCTGTGCATGAGGGTGCGAATCCCGGGTCGGGCCAACAAAAAGTTATTCGATTTTTCTGCTAAGAAATCTCAATACCAGCTCGGAGTTAGGAAGTTGGCGGTGTAAGACACCCCTGTGCCTCGGTAAGCACGTAAAGCCGTTGGTTCTGCGCCTGATCTCTCTTCGGCGGTCCGGAGGTCCGGTCTCCGGTCGTGTCGGATTACCGTCCCATCGGATCATGAGAGTTAGGGAACAGAGAGTGCATTTGTGTTTGCGCACACATTGTGCAGTATAATATCTTCTGCGCAGATGGCCAGTCTCCGTTAAGATTGGCCGCCGTGACCGAAATTCGGTCTGGAGGACATTATTAGGTTGATAACATATTTTTTATCTTTAACTAGTTTCTGTATATTATATTCGCTCGTATAGGTATATCCCATGCAAACGCATGACCTGGATAAAAAATCCTTTGCTCTGTCGGACATGACTATTCCTCTGCTAGTTTTATCCAATTCCGTTCAACGGTTTACGCGTGTATCCAAAAAGTTTTATTTTTAATATTAGTAGGATATACATATCCATGCGTACTTAGTTAGGCATTAGGTTATAGTATAAATTTATGTAGTAATGGTGTAGATATCATGTATTCATGTTATTTTGAGTAAAATCTAACCAAGTATAGACATAATAAGGTTTTCACTCAAACGCAGCATGAATAAAAATAATCAGGTACACGTAATTATAAGCGGTAATTAGTTCAGCTATATAAGTTTTAGTCACGCGGTATTTACCATTTTGAATGTATAGGTATCTAATAATATAATTTAGTGCGTTAGCGTGAGACTATAATAATATAATATACCTAGGTATATGTATTATTCATTTATAAAACATATGCCTTCAAAGTTTAATAGGAGCATCTTTTATGCTCTAGATGCAATTAGTGAAACGCGAATCCAAACATTTTAGGTGATAAAAAAGGTTTAAGGTTTCCTTTGATACGTGACTCAGTAAATAAGTTGCTCAGGTTCTCGTTTTATATGTAGACAAAAATTTAAGTGACTGCCTCATCGATTTATCGAGTAAAAGGCAAATTTAGAGTTATTGTCATGCCAATAAAGTGCCAAACAGTCATACGGCTCGACTCATTGTAAAAGGTTACCATATCAATAATCGTAGAGATCGGTAGAGTACCACAGAGCTTTGCCGACCTTCTAAACAGCCATTGCTTAGCTTCTGCACAAGCATGTCTCTTACACATACAGAAGCGAAACAATACTATTGACAGACCTATGCTGTAAGGATTTCTCGTATCTGTGTTCTCTAAGTACTTGCCTAAGGCATTGCCTAACTCACAGAGTAACTATGCTTATTGATTAACATGATATTTGGTGTTATTTTCAGGACAAGTCATAGATGCGTTGGCTACACCAGTTGTTGGTGTTTTAGCTGATCGATACGGAAGCAAAAAGGGTTGGCATTTAACCGGTACGTATAAAATTTGTAATTGACGCGGCTAGACGACGTCTAAGCAAAAAGATTAGCGTGAGAAAATAATAAATTTATGTAGAAAATAATGTGAATCTTGACCCACGCTAATTAAGAAATTCTTTCATGCGTGTAACATAAAATGTTGGATGTAAATTATAAAAGAACAAAATTGTCTCCATTTTAAAAATGGTGCTTTAGCAAAAAAGCTGTGTTATAATTATAAAGGACGATAAAAAAATTAAAAACCTTAAGTCATGACTACTATAAATTGCATTGGGTTGGACGATGCATATATTTCTGGTGCAACGTGAATGTGAAAGAAAATTGTTATGAAGCAAAAATTATGAGATGGAAGAGACATCACATCACACATAAAGCTTAAAAGTATATAATCCTTCGAAAAGTATAACGTCCAATCAATATATTAAACATAAAACATATTGTAATAATTTCAGGTTGCGTGTTAGTAACATGTACATTCCCGTTGCTTTTCGTGCGATGTTGGGGCTGCTGGCTGACGCAAGATCCCGACTACCTGCAGTGGTGGATGCCAGTTTACTATGGCATCCTCATCGTAGTGTTCCAGATCGGTTGGGCCGTGGTACAGATATCTCACTTAGCAATGATCCCTGCAATTTCCGACAATCTGCAAGTTCGCTCAGCTTTAACGTCGATCAGGTAAAAATACAATATTATGCTTTGCACTACCTGTTTTATAGACACATATAATAGGTCTATAGAAGGCAACTGTAAGGCTACACAGTTACTTGCTGTCTTGTCTCTTTCTTAACCAACTTTCAGTGACACAGTTTGGATATTTTTATGACTTCTTGACCTGCATTGAGTTAATGATGACCATTTAAAGGGTTCTTATGCTCTTTTGCTTTCGCTATAATCAATAGCCTAGTAGTACCACGCCAGAGGCCACTGTGTGCCATCCTACGACATGCACCATTAATAACTTTCCAAACGAAATAGTACAGGATCAGACTCAGTGCTGCTACAAAGAATTTCTTAAAAGAAAATCCCAGTAATACGTTGACCGACCCGGGAGTCGAACCCGAGTGTGTGAATAATGCTACTGTAATGGATGACTACAGCATTCACATTCACTACCACTGCGGCATTAAAGCACGACTTGGTTAGAAAAACATCAAACAATAATTTGCACCAGGTGGTTTTATTTTTAGATATTAATTTTATCATGATGTTATTGTGGTCCTTGAGAAATTCCATAAAATTTCTTGAACACGACACTGAATATATTAGCCATAAACACGTACTTAATGAGTCATTATTAAATAGCGAAATAAATGCTATTGTATTTTAAAAACAAGTACCATTTGAATGAAACAACTGTATCTATTGATATTTAATTATTATAATAATATTACCAACACCTCACCTGAAATAAATATTTGCCCGCATTAGTAGGTCAGCGACACTACACTATTCTTCTCAAAGCAAATAATATACGAATGAGTTTTACAATTACATATTAGAATTTTGACTTATTCGTTAATCTGTATGTGAACAATAAGGGAGCATTCGGATGCACTGTGCGCAATCAGATGATAACTTACGTGGCCTGCGTACCTACTAAATAATGGACAAATATTAAAAACACATCGATTATTTATTGACGAATTACAATATAGGTTAAACCATAGTATTATTAGATCATTCAAATGATACGAAGTATCGAATTATTATTTAGTAAAGTATAAAACGTTGTTTGAATGGAAGTTTGGACAATTATCAAACTAACAATTTTTTTCTGACCGAACACTTGGACTATCCAATAAATCTCAACATTTTGTGTTTCAGGTATATGGCTTCTGTGACATCAAGTTTGGCGGTGTATCTCATTACGTGGGTTGTACTAAGGGCAAGCAACTACAGCACATTTATTGGACCAACGGATGATTACAAGTTCAGGGTAAATATCTTCATGATGCAAATACATGATGTTCATAATATTTTGTGACAATGTTCACTTTCACCAACATTACTAAACTATGCAGATAATCTCGATAATTGTAATGCGACATGCAACATGCATTGCTATAAGATTAGGTATCACATCTTGCTATTGCCATCTGACTATCTTATATCTCAAACTGACTTGCCTAGGCTTAAAGGCTCGTTATACAGTCAGGGTCATAATCCTGATTGTAAAATATGCATTTATTAGACAAATAAGTCTACAAAAAAAAGGAAAGCAATATTATTTTCCCCGAGAGTCGACACCGAGACCTAAAGAACGGGTACCCGGACTTGTGTCTGGGTACCCGTTGTACGCAACCCTATGCCGCGTGTCCAACATTGACAACAAGTCTATCTAATTATTTCTTGCTTATAATAATTTCGAGTCGAAATTTTCGACTGTTGTTTCGACAAGCGATCGTCTTAACGTAATATCACTACATATTATTATAACATAAAGTACCCCGTTTCGTATGTCTGTCTGTCTGCGATAAACTCAAAAACTACTAAGCGGATTTCATGCGGTTTTCACCAATAGACAGTGATTCATGAAGAGGGGTTAGGTGTACCTATAATTTGTTAAGGTTACCCGTGCGTAGCCAGGGCGGGTCGGTTTTGACTAATATGTATGAATGCATCTGACAGGTGAATTAAAGTGGCAGTATTGTGCTATATGAATGTACGGCACAGAATACTGAGACTACCTTGAGTTGTAATAGCTCTTGACAGCCTTTGACAAAACTCGACAAGTTTAATCGACGTCGTGTCTTTCTATCATTTCTTTTATAGCACCTACTGCAAAACGTGCTCACGATTAAACGTATCGTGTTCTGTCGAGGGCTGTAAAAATGGTCTGGTGGCAAAGTAATATTAAATACTAATTATGTCTTATGCTTGATGTTAATAATAATAAAAGCTGTTAAGAATTAATGTTAATCTAAATCTTTATTTGTTTATATATTTAATAATAATATTCTATTACATACACACAACATCGTCTAGCCCAAACTAAGCAGAGCTTGTACTATAGGTAGGTACTAGACAATGGATAAACGTAGGTACATATAAGTAATAAGACAAACATCCATGTCCATGCACACAAATGTTTGACTTGTGCGGGAATCGAAACCGCGACTTCAGGCGTTGCAGTCGGTTACACTAAACAACTACGCCGTCGAGGCCGCCTATCTATACTAATATTATAAAGCTGAAGAGTTTGTTTGTTTGGTTGAACGCGCTAATCTTAGGAACTACTGGTACGAATTGAAAAATTATTTAAGTGTTGGATAGTCTATTTATTGAGGAAGGTTATAGGCTATATACCATCACGCTACGACCTATGGGAGCGGCGCAGTAATCATAAAAGCGGGTGAAACCGCGAGCACAGCTAGTAATTCTTATAAAATTAAATAAAAATCATTATATATATTACATTTTATTATTGCTTTATTGAATAATGCTGACTGTTTATACCGACGCTTATAAAGCATTTGTGTTATATAAAATGGTGTTTTATATATTAAACTTTTACACTCAAAGTCGTTGCAATAATCGGCTAAGTATGTCAGAGAAGAAATTTACTTGAGATTTATTGTCTAGTACCAACATATTACCTAAATAAGGGATATTAAAATTGTAGCCCAATGATTTCTTATTATCCTAGATACCGTAGAGGCTCCTACGGTATCTTACGGTGTATATACCTATTTATGGTAAGCATATACAACCTGCTGTACATGTATACTAATTATAGGCATGAACTACGTAATAATAAAACATTACTGTTTGTCTCATGTTTTCAGGATGTCTCACTAATCATATCTGGCATTGGCATATTATCGTTCCTGTTGTTCCAAGTATTTTTTAAACTTAAGCAAACCAAAGAAGGTAAAGCGAATGGACATCCTGTTAATAATGGAGCCCCTACAGTTTTAGATGAAGAAGGCAAACAAGTTGGTTTTGTACCAAATGCTAAGTCAAAAATAATATACTTTCTACGGATGCCACTTCTGTATCAAACAAGTTTATTGTGAGTATATCTAATCAATTAATAAATAATGCCTGCAATAAATAAGCTCATTATGTGCAGACTTCTTATCATCTTATTTTCTCCAAACATTAATAAAATATAAAAATTTTGTTGCCATATGTCGCCCGCCTGCCTGCAATTTAAAAATTAGTCGATGGGTTTACTTCATTTTTTCTTTTCTGTATAAGTTTGTTCTAATTTACCTACTATTTCTCCTAAAATACTTTTATTTACATCTCCAATCATGAACGTCAAACTGAACCATAGCGTATTATCTCATATTAAAATAAAGCGGTATAAAGAAAACTTAAACGTTTAATTGGCGTCATAGAGATATTTTCACATTACTAGTAGTGTGTCCAAAATACTGGCAATGCCTGAATAGTAATAGTCTTTCTGTGAAATAAAGTCTAACCTGTTGTTCACGGGAAGCGCTGATCAGCCTTTCATGCTATTTCTCTATATACAGAAAAACACTGGGTATATTAATTGCTGGGTGATGAAAAGCACCAGGTTAACTAGAGCAGGTATACCTAATATACACTTTTTACGTTGCTATATATAGGTACTACCGCATGTATAATATAAGATTGCGTTTATGTCCCACATAAAACTGATCGTGCCTATAGACATCTTCCAGGTATATTTCCAGATTTAATGAATTTCCGAACAAAAACCCAGTCACACTCCTTCCTACACGGGAACTAAACACGAGACGTGAGGTCTCGAGTTTAAGAGAGAGCGTAATCATAAACGCAATCTTATATTTTATAGAGAACGTAAAGAGGATGTATATTTAAAATTTTCTTTTTGGCTTTGCAGGTACGTATTTTCAAGGTTATACTGGGCTTTAAGCTTAGTATATGTCCCACTTTTCCTAGAAGAGCGGTTATCAGTTAATCCTAGCGCAGGATCAGAACTTATCGCCAGTGTCCCGCTGGTACTATACGTGTCTTCATTCTTCTTCTCATTACTTTTAAAAAGTAAAATGAATAGATTTGGAAATGAGGTAAGAACATTCTTATTATGTATGAAATCTATTGAGACTTCATTCAACAAAGAATTTTATACAATTTAATTATTCAAAGCAGATTGATTGCACATAATATGGCCGCTGCCGCCGCTGCCGAGTGATGTGGGTTCGAATCCCACGCGGGACAATTTTTGTGTTATCCGTAAATCATTGACCTCAGTCTGGGTGTACTTCGAGTTCACCAATTGGATTTTTGTTAAGGCTGACGTGATATATAAAGGCCTGAGTCTAAAATGGATGAGGACTAATTTGAAAAAATTGCTCTTTGATTTAATTTTGTATGCTATCAATCCATATATGAACATAAACATGAAGCGATTCAGGATAGTCATCCTGAAACGCTTCATGGTATAGACAGCAAAATAATAAGCTAAACATTTAACAAATTGGTTTAAGCATTTTATGAATAAAAATCTTAATTATTAATATACCTACTGCCTTTTCCAACTACGACTAAAGCAACTATATTTGCTATAAAAAACTAGCATTTATTCTGTTATAATTTTCAAAAATAGAGGCAATTGAAATCTCTCTAGTGTGTATCGACTTATGTTGCTGACTTATGTACTGCATACATATGCATACACAGCGACGCATCAACCTAGACTGTTTGGACTTTGAACTATTAGAAGTTGAATACTGCGAATCGTGCGAGAGACTGCGTTATATTTTTGTTACGCTCTATCCTTACCATTACAACGACACCACTATGCACTGTCTCTTTCCGACTATCCTCTATTTTGTATGTAGCGTAGTTATGCGTATATAGGGTGTCTAACTTGATGTGCAGCCGTGTGTACCTTATTTTAATATTACACTTTATTATTATATTTGCAGGTGGCGTATTTAGTAGGCAGTCTACTGAGTCTGATAAGCTGTCTATGGATAGCCTTATTTATAGACCCACATGCTAATATAGCCCAAATATATCTGGTTGCTACATTAATTGGTAATGTATTTGATTATTTAATATCTATACTTCTATACTATATACCTATATAGATCTACTAATATTGTAAGGAGGAAAGATTTGATTTTTGTCTGTAACGATTTAATTCAAAAGCGACTTAACAGATTTTAAAAATTCTTACGTCATTAGAACGCTGTATTATCACCGAGGGACATAGACTATATTTATTTTAAAAAGTACTGTTACCTAACCTATCCTATTTTACGCGAGCGAAACTGCGGGCAAAAGCTAGTATGTGTGTAAATTTCGTCAGCTATATACCTTCCTAAGTAGTTTTAAGCCGAGCTTATTGGCCTTTACTGGCTACCTTCTACCGTACAGCTACCAACCCCGTACTAATTACTACTTAGAATTTCTTGACAGAAAAAGCCAATAGATAATATCCTACCCAACCCGCGAGTCGAACCTGAGACCTCATGTGCTGTAGATATACACTACCACTCCCCTACCAAAGTTGCACTTGTAAGCGTAGTTAATAATTTAACGCGTTTTTACTACAGGCATAGGTAATAAGTTAACTATCTGTACCTAACGAGTGACAATCAGCGTTGACCGCAGGCAACTCTATAATAGCTAGACAATGAATAATCAATAATCACTTTATTATCAGACTGTAGGTTTACAAGTATGATCTTAATTTGAATATTCCTATTTACATTCTACAATTGCATACGGTATGCAAATAATTATTTCTTACAAACTAAAACGTAATAAATTTAATTCAATTGCATTATGTACTCATTATAATAAATCATACAATTAAACAGTCATAATAAATGTTATTTCTTACTAACTAAAACTAGAATAATCCGTAAAATAACAACTCAAATACAGTGAATTAAATTAAAATGTAATAATAAATGTTAAAAATTGTTAAAATATATTAATTATAATTTATGTTCAAAGATGCAACATGACATGTAGGTACTCATTGAGCTCGTAAAACATTTTCTTTTAACCACTGAGTTAATTTCTTTTTAAACATTGAGCAAGGTAAATCTTTAAATGAATTAGGCAATTTGTTATATACTTTTATAGCGTTCACATATGAATTCCTTTTATACAATTCGAGCCTGTATTGTGGTAAACACAACATATGCATAAAAGAAATAAAGAAAATACATATGTATATCACAAAACATGCCGATTATCAAATATGTCAAGAGCTATGAAAACTTATCTAACCTTGAACTATAATTATAAAAGGTACCTACAAAAATAATAAATGATTTATCATATGCATATTATATCCTATTATATAGTATACCGCAATAAAATTGTAAGAAAACAGTTTTAAACTTATAAATAAAGGAATAGACTTAGACGCATTTGATAGGGATTAGCAGGGGATATCCACCAACAGAGTGATTAGAATGAAATCGAAATGGAGTCGAAGGGAGAGGCCTTTGCCCAGCAGTGGGACATATAAAAAGCTGATGAACAATAAAGATAAATATAATAGTTTCTTTGTGCCTTACGTGTGACGTATAATAAGGCTAAACGAGATGGGTGTAAAAACCTAGGATACAACCTCTTCGTCTTCATGTGACCTTTTTTTTATAAGCTTTTTGTAATGTACCACTGCTGGGCAAAAGCCTCTCTCTTGGACTTCCAAATCACTCTGTTGGTGGATATCCCCTGACCTTATGACCTTGTGACCCCTATATCTCGGGGGTCTTTTGACCCACAGGGCCCATATTCAAACTCGACCGAGGAATGACCCAAGGTGTTTGTACACCAAGTTACAAGTCAATCGGTCTAGTGGTTCCGGAGCTATGCCTGTCACTAACAAACTGTCACTAACAGATAGACACACAGACCCACATAGTGTTTTCATTAACTTCTTCGAAGAAGACTCAAAGGTTAACAACTCACGGTCATTCCTATCTGTTGCTAATTGTTTATAATACTCGTATTATTTAGTGAATAACATCATTCATGTTTATCTTTTTTATGATATGACAGTTCATATCATAAAAAACTACACGCCAGTGCGTGTGTACATATCAAACATAATAAAAAAAAAAGAATCATTGTACATTATGACTAGATTACTTTTCCGATCTCAGGGCTCGTAGCGTAATGTTATATGGCCTATGTTACTACTGGATAAATGAGCTATAGTATCTAATACTGCAATAATTATATTAAAATCGTTGCAGTATTTTTTGAGTTTATTCTCTTTATGATATTAGTGTAGATTTGTATTAGCGACTAAGATAACAACAGTCAGCTCACATACACGTAATTTAATTTAAAATGGCATTTGAGTGAGCAGTTCACAACCAAGTAACATTGAACTGAACCCTTTTTGCCTGGCAATATGATTGCACTTCAGTCGTGTAGTCTATGAGCAGAGCGCTGCACACCACGTCCTAATTGTACACGTCCACGTCTGTACTTTGATGGTCTCTGGAGGAGCTTTTTCACGCCTCCCTTGAAGTGCCCAGGATTGAAGGAAGTAGAAAATACATAAATAGTGGACTACTAGTCTTTAAGACATCATAGTCCTTTCTATACTATGTGAAATATATTAAATGAAACTGTTTCAGGTGCGGGTAGTTCAATAACGCTCGTATCTAGTCTATGTGTGACGGCAGACCTGATCGGGCCACATTCACACCAGGGAGCAGCAATTTACTCGATCGTCACTTTCGCCGACAAGCTAGTAACTGGCATTGCAGTCGTCGCTATTGAAAATTAGTCAGTATTCATTGATTTACATATTATGATACGTAGGTACCTACGTAAGTCGTTACGAATGAATCGCACTCGCATAGGGGAATTTTGTTTGAGTCGCACTTGATAAGTCTTGAGACTTAGTACCAAATAATATAATATAATGAATAAGTCTATATTGTACTTAATTATTTAACATCGAACGATAATACCACGTAGACTAGGCGTCAGAAAAGTAGTTGGACTAAACAAGTATTCTATATTTTCAGAAAGTGTAGTAGTTCCCTACTAAAAATTAACCGAATGTTTACCGTTTTCAATTATGACATTTTTCAGCGTGTCTGCATACCCTAAACCACTTTATTTATCAACACTGAAGATAAACTATGATGTTTACTGCAATGTTTAATGGCTGCTTTTATTTCTTTGATTCTCTAATAAAATATGTTGTAGAAACAACATAAATTCACGCACTTGATTAATTATTCTTATAATTTTGATTACAGCAAATGTGAAAATGTAGCGGACTGTCCTCAATACTACAGGGGGGTTTTGACATACGCTTGCGGCGGCAGTGCAGTCCTCGGCATGCTATCCTTGTCTTTTGCAAAATTTATATCGAAACGAAAAAGTGAAACTAATTTGTAATAAAACCAAACAAATTTATTTTATTGTCCTTTGATTACCACATCGCATTTATTTATATTTACCTAATTATTTATTTATACTAAATTATGTTTATTGTACAGATAAGTTTAGCTTTAGAAGTGTAATACATTAAAATTTAATATAGGTACTTATATTATACCTAATTACGGACCACTTAGTAAAATACAAATATTTTACATCAACCATAAGTCTTTTCTTTTTATTTATGGCACTGCAACGACTTATTCACTAATACACTCTAATAATAATATTCTATCACATACACACAACACCATCTAGCCCAAACTAAGCAGAGCTTGTACTATGGGTGCTAGACAATGGATAAACATATATATATCCTTTTATTTTGTAAATACATACATATTATACATAGAAACACCCCGTCCAAGACAAACATCCATGTTCATGCACACAAATGTTTGACTTGTGCGGACATCGAACACGCGACCTCAGGCATGGCAGTAGGTTACACTAATAACTAAGCCATCGAGGCCGACAAAAGTCAAAAGTCTAAAGTACCTTAATGTTAAACAATGTTATCATCCAGAGTAAATTTGCCACTTATGCACAGCACTTACATATGTCAACGTCGTATGTAGGTACCTACAAAATTAAATTATATCTACTACTTAAGTTAATTAAAATAAGATTAAACTAAATTAAATTGAATCATAATAAATTGTATAAAGTTAAATTATTATAATAAATTATTACCTATATAAAGTAAGATAATAATAAAATTAATAATAATTAAATTAATTAAACTAGATACAACATTTATAATTATTAATTTTACAATAATAAATCGATACTAAATAAAAACTAATAAAATAAAAATATCAAATAACAAAAAATGACATTTTAATTAGCTTAGTAGTTTTAAAGCGTTGTTAGATACTCATTGTACGTCCTCATCCACCGGTTCATGATTGGCGCTGAGCGGCCGAGATTGGTTCTAGATGTGCTTAGAGCGAACACATTTAGCTCGTGGGCATTCCTAGTTAGGCTGTGACGTGGTACCTGATATATTTATTTTATTGAGAAGACGTGGGATTTGTATCTATAGATCCGTTGACAATTTTGGGTAAAGTCAAATCGAGTACCTGTCTACGGGTTTCTAAAGAAATCATATTGTAGTGACGAGCCTTACTGAGTACACAGCATCGAGAGAGCAACCGTTACATTTGTATCGTAGATAGCGTGTAAAACTTCTTTGGATACGTTCTATACGATTCATGTGTGTTATTTAGATGGGATTCACACAGGCGATGCGTATTCTGAAGTATTACAAACATGAAACAAGTGCATTGTAGAGCACTGTTAAGACCTGAAAAGATAAAAAACGTATTTTTTAAAAATCCTAGTGTTTTGTGTCAATATGTGGTACAAAGGTAAGCTTACTATCAAGGACAAACCCTAAGTCACAGATTGAGTCAACTTTCTGTAGTGTTCTTCCTTAAGAGAGTATCACGAAGTAAGCTTAATATGTTTATATTTGTGAATGGTACCTGATAACATTTAGCAGGATTCATATAGTGTTACGCCCAGAGCCATCTCTCGGCATTGTGGGGAAGACTCGGAAGTTCCGTCTAATAATTTATTACAGTGCCATCTATTTACGTCTTACGGAACTACGTAGTTCGCCGGTACGAGTAGAGTAGAGAGAACGCTGGCACATTCTCGACTCCTCGTACTGTTACGTACCGTGTATGACGTTTCTAGAAAACTCCGGATACGCTTTAACCGCGTATAAAAGGAGAAGTCCAGTGCTCGCCGAGTCAGTTTACAATCGTAAGCGGTCAAGTATTCATCGAAGCGAACGGAAGCGAAAATACTACGGAGTTTGAAGCAGTTACAGTGGAAAATTGTAGTACAGTGTTTGTTGTGTTTTAAATATAATTGTGTGCTAGAATAAAACGTTTTTGTCGGTAATATTATTTTACATTCTTATCCCTCGAACCCAGCACGTAACAATAGCATATAATTTTCAATACATTATTAGTGTACTGAGTTTAGGTCATCTCGGAGCAGAAATGTCTGCGGTCGAGTCAATCACCTTATACAGGTTGTCCGGTATTTAATGATTAACCTTGAAATGTCTTAAAGTACAACTTATGGCCGTTCTGAAAAAATACGAAACATAATATATCATAAGTAGTATCTTTGATATTTTTTTTAAAGAAATTTCTACATTTTTCCATCTTATTTCACAGTTTTGAAGACTATGACCAGAAATGAATGAATTCTATTGGTTTTTTGTTGTTTTATTATTATACGCATAAATATTTTTAAGCAAAGTTCAAACCTCTTGGGTATAAAAAAAATGTATGAATGCATTGGTGACCAATAATTTTATAATAATGTCTGTTTCAAGAAGATTTTACAATGATACAATTCATAAATGTATCTATCATAAATAGTGATTTATTGCCATTAATGTAGAAAAGGAGAGAATTTGACTAAATAACAAAATTTGTAATATGGGAACATTTTTTTTATTGAATTGTGTCTGATCATTGGGGATTAACAAAAAACAGCATTTAATATTTAAAATAATTTATTTTACATAAATTTACAATAAATGTTTGAATTGTTTGCCTCCCACTCTTATGCATGCCCTACATCTTCGAATAAATGCTCTTCTGAGCAGTCTTGTGTACCGTCGCTCGCTTATTTTTGATGCGGCTGCTCTGACACGAGTGCGTAGGTCGTCCAAAGACCGTATAGGCTTACGGTATACTTCCTCTTCGAGGCAGCCCCAGTAAATAAAATCTAATGGATTTAAATCCGGTGAACGTGAAGGCCACAAAATTGGTTGTAGATCAGCCGGTAGGCATAAGCCAGGTCCGTCGCTGGTAACCGTTAGGATTATATTGAAACACGTTAACTGATTCAACTGAGAATGTATGTATGTAACGCTAGCACTAATGTGTACAATAATCATTTACCAATCAGCGACAAGTAAACAAAAAATCTTACATTTACGAGTGAATTCTTGGAAATCTTTATGCGTGTGTGCGTGCAACGCGGCGAACCTTAAGCGTGTGTGCGTGAGTATAAAACAAAGCCACGTATAAAATCAGAGGTAAGTTTCGCACGTCGCCAGTTCGTAAGTTGGTATCGTCGCGGCTAGACGTATGATGCTCCGATCGCCTTCGCGCGTTGCTTGGTTTCGGCGGGCCTAGACGTATGATGCTCCGTTCGATTCTAGGTTCCTCGTAAACTAATAAGTTGTCTGTGCGTATATACATACGCCACAATTTTTTTTTATCCCCTTACACTTTGCGGGCATAAGCCGGGTCCGTAGCTGGTAACCGTTAGGGTTGTAGATCAGCCGGCAGGCATAAGCCAGGTCCGTCGCTGGTTCAAGAAGGCGGCGGAGCGGGAGAGGGAGCGCTTAAACCCTGTAAAGTGGTCGAAGTACTCCCGGACTGGCCGCGGCACTTCAGGGAGCTCAAAGAAGCTCTCGGGCATGCACCGAATGGCCGCCCGTTCGGGAAGGGAGTTCGCTTCATCCCGAAGTCGGACCAGGAATACCGCACCATCCAGCGGTACCTCTACTCCCTGGAAACGAAGGAGAAAATCTCCTGGTTCTCCTACTCCCTCCCCACCGAGCGCAGCCTCAAGGTGGCCATCCGTGGTCTCCCGAACAATACGCCGCCAGAGGAGATCGAGCGGGAGCTCACCGAGCTCGGCTACAAGCCTGAGCACGTGCGCCCCATCCGAGCTCGTCTAGGTCGCCCTGGTTCTTCCGGACGAGGGGTGTGTGGCCAGGGTTGGGGTGTGTGGCCAGAGAACCTCCTAGTGTGCCTGACGCCTGCTAGTCCCTTCTACACTTTTCGTGGATGGGAACAGCAGTCGTTGGGCCGGTACACCCCGGGAAAAACGGGTAATAATGTCCTTTCGGGGGCATTATTACTCGTGGCTAATACTCTGGCACACGCGTAGGGAACCCGAGGCAGTTTGTCTCGGGGTTATCGGCCCGCAAGGGCCGCGTTTGGGGGTCTCTCCACGTGTTCCTCTGATTAGCAGAGGAAACGTGGATTTGAGACAGGGAGGATAGAGGAAGAAAACCTCGGTAAAAAATAACAAGTAGGGGCCCGTAAGGCCAGGGCAGGCCTAGGTAGGTAGGATAGTAGGGCTAGGTTAGGTATATATGTATATGGGGTGTGTGGCCAGAGAACCTCCTAGTGTGCCTGACGGCTGCTGGTCCTTTCTACATTTCTCGTGGATTGGAACGGCAGTCGTTGGGCCGGTACACCCCGGGCAACACGGGTAATAATGTCCTTTCGGGGGCATTATTACTCGTGGCTAATACTCTGGCACACGCGTAGGGAACCCGAGGCAGTTTGTCTCGGGGTTATCGGCCCGCAAGGGCCGCGCTTGGGGGTCTCTCCACGTGTTCCTCTGATTAGCAGAGGAAACGTGGATTTGAGACAGGGAGGGTAGAGGAAGAAAACCTCGGTAAAAAATAACAAGTAGGGGCCCGTAAGGCCAGGGCAGGCCTAGGTAGGTAGGGTAGTAGGGTTAGGTATATATGTATATATATACATATATGTGTGTATATGTATATATATATATATTTAGGGTTGTTAGGTTGTTAGGGCTTTAGGTTAAAAAAAAAAAAAAAAAAAAAAAAAAAAAAGGTTTGCTAGGTTAGGTTAAGTTTAGGTTTAGGAGTCCTGCCCAGGTAGGCGATTTTGGGGTGTTGGGGCGGGTGGATTGGTCCAACATGGACCCCCATCCGGCCCAACATGGGAGGATAGAGGAAGACAACCTCTTTAAAAAATCACTAGTGGTGGCCGTTAGGCCGGTTTGGGAAGCTTAGGCTTCCTGCCCAGTCGGGCGGTTTTGGGGCGGGTGGATCGGTCCAGCATGGAGCCCCATCCGGCCCAACCCGTAATCCTGATTTGACAGGACCGGGGGCCTTCGGGCTGCGAGGAAGAAAACCTCTATAAAAATCACCAGTGGGGCCTGTAAGGCCCGGGCGGGAGCACATAGGAGAGGGGAAACCCAATCCTGCTCCAATAAACTCGTTACCCGTTGAGTGTCGTTGAACATGTCTAGCGGCTCAACGGGACCGAGGGGCTTGCCTTAGTTGGCCGGCCCGCGAGAAGGAAAACTCACACCACCCAACAGCGAAGTTGTAAAAACCTCTGGGCACCTGCCGTCCCCCAGCAGTATATAGGCCTTCCCCCGGAATGAGCGTCACCCGGGGGTCGATTTTAGTTCGTCTCTTCTCGTGGGAACAGTATGGAAAATTTATGTCAAAAAAACCCTGAAGATGAGAAGATGGAGAAGACGGAGGAGCGCGGAGTGCCTTTGCGCGACTCCAAAGGGCGCTTTAAGCGCCCTTTACGACCACGCACCAGCGATGCTGGAGCTGGCGCATCAACGCCTGACGGAAGCCGGAGGAGCTCCGTCAGCGTCGAGTCTGGGTCCGAGGCGGGCTCCGGTTCGGAGGCCAGTCGGCCTCAGAGCCGGTGCTCGTCGGCGGCTCGACGGGAGAGGGAGGAGGGGGGGGATAATCCTGCTTCCCTCTCCCGCAAGCTCAGGGCGACGCCCGGCGCTTCCGCGAAGCGCCGGAAGACGTCGCATTCCGTGCCAACGCGTTCGTGCTCGGACACGGAGGTTGAGGTAGTGGAGGGGATGCCCTGTCGAGAGGGCGCTGGTTCCCCGATGCCGCCTCCCTCCACTAGGAGGCTCCCAGGGCAGCCTTTATCTGCCCGTCGGGATGCCCCCAAGACGGCTGAGGTCCCGGATGCGTCCCCCTCGGCTGGGGACTCGGTTGCCGACCTCAGGCAGCGGTTCGAGGTTGGCGCCGAGACCGTCCTGAGGGTGGCGGCCCGGTCCGGCAATTTAAAGGGGGGGTTCGTCCGGGACCTTAAAGAAGCTACGAAGGAAATGAGGGAAGCCTTCTTCGACCTGTGGGGGCGGACTTCCTCCGATCTTCAGAAGCGCTGGAGGTCGGAGAATGAGGGGCTGCATAGGCAGCTGGCGGAGCTCCGGGCGGAGGTGACGGCCATGAAGGTGGCCGCTGCCACTGCCGCTCGGGCCAACGCCGCCAAGACGCCCTCAGCCGCCGCCGGGGCGCCTGCCGGGAGGCCACGGGAGGAGTTCCCACCCCTTCCGCGGCGCACAGCGCGGCCCCTCACCCCCGCGGAGGACCGGCGTCCCGCCTGGGCGGACGAACTGATGCGGGCCACGGTGGCTCAGGCGCGCAACGTAGTTGATGCGTGCCTGGCCAACTATGGCCTCACGCCCGTCCCCACCCTGGGCCCTCCGCTCGGGGGCCGCCCCCGGATGATCGGAGGCACGCCGGCTGGCCCGGCGCCCTCCGACCCACCGGTTACGCGGCAGGCATCTGCCCCCACACCATCGGCCTCCTCTTCTAAGGGGAAGGGGAAGGGCAAGGGGAGGGCGACCGCCGCTGTGGCGCCGCCCAGCTGACCTGCGCCCCCCGCGCTCCACCGCCATTGTGGTGGAGCTGACAGAGGAGGGGCTCCGGCAGGGCGGCATCTATGCGGGCGTCCTCCGGCAGGCCACTCAGGCTATGAGAGACAATCTCGCCGAGATGGGCCTCGCCGGAGGCGTCCAATTCAAGGTTGCCGCCACTGGGGCCAGAATTCTGGAGGTCCCAGGTGCCACCTCCGGCGACAAGGCGGACAGGGTAGCGGATAAACTCCGCTCCCTGTTCTCGCCTGAGGAGGTCAAGATCTCCCGCCCGGTGAAGTCCGCAGAAATGCGGATAACCGGGCTGGACGACTCGGCCTCCTCTGAGGATGTCGCCGCTGCGGTGGCACAAGCCGGAGCCTGCCCCCTGGTGCAGGTCAGGGTGGGGGAGATGCGCCGCGGCGATAGTGGCCTGTGCACGGTGGTGGTGCGCTGCCCCATCGCCGCGGCGAAAAAGGTGGCGGCCGGCCGTTTGCTGGTCGGGATGGTCTCGGCTCAGGTGAATCTCCTGGAGCCGAGGCCTAGGCGGTGCTACCGCTGCCTCGAACCGGGGCACGTGAGGCAGCAATGCACCGCCGAAACTGACCGCAGCGATCTCTGCTATCGCTGCGGTCAGCCCGGCCACAAGGCCGCCGCCTGCTCCGCCGCAAAACCTTCCTGCAGCCTCTGTTCTGCTGCAGGAAAGCCGGCGGAGCACCGGATGGGGAGCAAATCTTGCTCCCCACCGAAACGACGTAGGGCCAGAGGGGCGGTCGCCGGGACTCCGGCCGCCCCGGCCCCGTCCCAAGCAGGGAGCAGTACGGAGGCGATGGACACATAATTAATTATGGCCCATCGCCTCCTACAGGTGAATATTAACCACTCCGCCAGGGCGCAGGATATCTTGCTGCAGCACATGGCGGAGTGGTCAATAGACATCGCCGTGGTCGCCGAGCCTTACTGCGTCCCCAGCCGACACAACTGGTTTGGGGACCTCGGAGGCTCGGCGGCCATTGTTTCGTCCGGACCCTCGCTCCTGGTGATGACAGACAGGGGCGAGGGTTATATATGTGTTGATTGGGAGGGAACCGTCCTGATCGGGGTGTACTTTTCTCCGAACCGGCGCCTCGCCGAGTTTGAGCAATTTTTGGGCGCGGTGGGGGCCGTTATTAACCGGTACCCATCGCGTCCGATCGTGGTGGCGGGGGACTTCAATGCCAAATCAACGGCTTGGGGATCCCCTGTCACCGACGCTCGCGGCGACGCGCTGGAGGAGTGGGCGATTGCGACCGGTCTCGTGGTCCTTAACCGGGGATCGGTCGCCACGTGCGTGCGCTGGCAGGGCGAGTCCATTGTGGACATTTCGTTCGCAAGCCCTGCCGTAGCGCGCCCCCAAGTGCTGGTCGAGGCGGAGTCACTGTCGGACCACCGTTACGTGCGGTTCGACATCTCCGCCTCGCCGGCGATCCCGGACGATCGCCCGAGGAGAGTGCACACCCCGTCGTCCCCACGATGGGCGTTGAAACGTCTCAACGTAGACGTGCTGGTGGAAGCCTCCATCGTCCAGGCCTGGACCCCAATGGGCGAAGGGCCTGTGGAGGTTGAGCTAGAGGCGGAGTGGTTCCGGGGCGCGATGATGCGGATTTGCGACGCGTCGATGCCCCGGGCCAGTGCTCGACCTCCTAGGCGTCAGGTGTACTGGTGGTCTGACGACATTAGTCAGAAACGCGCCGCTTGCATTGCGGCGCGTCGCCAGTACACAAGGTACCGCCGACGCAGGCGGTACCGTGACCCGACCGTGGAGGCACGGCTGCGGAGCGATTACGTACAGCGGAAGCACGCCCTGCAGTCCGCCATCAGTGAGGCCAAAACCCAAAGATGGGAAGAGTTCCTGGGGACTCTCGAGGCAGATCCGTGGGGCCGCCCGTACAAGGCGGTCAGGGGCAAATTGCGCCCCTGGGCCCCACCGGTCACCGAGAGTCTCCAGCCCCGGCAATTAGAGGAGGTGGTCTCCGCTCTCTTTCCTTCGAGAGCGGAGCACACGCCTCCCGAAATGGCGCCGCCCGATATTGAGGAGGGCGGTGCCGATGCCGGGGCGCCAGAGGTTACAATGGCGGAGCTCGGCGCGGCAATGGTTCGGCTCCGGGGCAAAAACACCGCCCCGGGGCCGGACGGAATTCCTGGCCGCGCCTGGGTTTTGGCCTACGACGCCCTAGGGGACCGGCTCCTCAGGCTGTTTAGCGGCTGTTTGGAGTCGGGACGGTTCCCTGCCATGTGGAAGACGGGTAAGCTGGTCCTCCTGAGAAAGGAGGGCCGCCCCGCGGACTCTCCCTCCGCGTACCGCCCCATAGTGCTGTTGGATGAGGTGGGCAAGCTCTTTGAGCGTGTAGTAGTTGCCCGCCTCTCCAGGCACCTGGTGCGGGTGGGCCCCGACTTGTCCGAACTGCAGTTCGGATTCCGAGAGGGCCGATCGACGATTGACGCGATCAGTCGCGTCAAGGCCCTCTCGGATGAGGCGGTCGCCTCGCGCGGGGTGGTGTTGGCGGTGTCCTTGGACATCGCCAACGCGTTCAACACCCTGCCGTGGGCGACTATTAGGGAGGCGCTCCGATTTCATGGAGTGCCTCCCTACCTGCGCCGAATAGTCGGGGACTACCTGCACCAGAGGAGCGTATTCTGTGTGGGGCGGAACGGAGAGACGTTCCGGAGGGAGGTGTCGTGCGGTGTTCCGCAGGGTTCCGTTCTTGGACCGATCCTGTGGAACATCGGCTACGACTGGGTTCTGCGGGGCGCCCTGGCCCCGGGCGTCGGCGTAACTTGTTACGCCGACGACACGCTGGTCACGGCCCGGGGAGAGGATTACGGGGCAGCTGCCCGTCTTGCCACGGCAGGGGTGGCCCTGGTTGTCGGTAGAATTAGGATGTTGGGACTGGAGGTGGCGCTGGAAAAGTCCGAGGCCCTGTTATTTCATGGGCCTCGGCGGGCGCCGCCACCAGATGCCCACATCATAGTTGGAGGGGTCCGCATCGGGGTGGAGCCGAGTATGAAATACTTGGGGCTCCACCTCGACGGCCGCTGGAACTTTCGCGTCCATTTTAGCCGCCTGGCCCCCCGGCTGATGTCGGCGGCGGGAGCGCTTAGCTCTCTGCTGCCGAATATCGGGGGGCCGAGTGTCGTCTGCCGCCGCCTCTATTTGGGGGTGGTGCGGTCGATGGCCCTTTACGGGTCGCCCATTTGGGCCGGCGCCCTCGATCGCCGAAACATCGCCCTCTTGAGGAAACCTCAGAGGGCGATGGCGATCAGGGTGTCGCGGGCGTACCGCACCGTCTCCTTTGAGGCGGCGTGCATCCTGGCGGCATCGCCGCCCTGGGATTTGGAGGCGGAGGTCCAAGCGTCGGTGTATCACTGGCGCGTGGACCTCCGGCTCCATGGTGAGGAACCCACTCACGGGGCGGTGGAGACGCGAAGGTCCCAGGCTCGACTGGTCCTCGAGGCCAAGTGGGAGGAAAGGCTGGCCCAGCCCCGCTACGGGGTGAGGACCGTCGAGGCTGTCCGTCCGGTGCTAAGGCAGTGGATGGACAGACGGCGCGGACCGCTCACCTACCGGCTTACTCAGGTGCTCTCCGGACACGGCTGTTTCGGAGAGTACCTGTGCAAGATAGCCGGTAGGGAGCCGACAACCAGGTGTCACCACTGCGAGGAGTGCGACCGGGACACGGCGCAGCACACGCTGGAGGAGTGTCCAGCGTGGGCCGAGGAGCGCTGTGCCCTGGTCGCCGTGATTGGCCCCGACCTCTCGTTGCCGACCGTCGTATCCATGATGGTCGGCGACGACAGGTGCTGGGGCGCAATGAGGTCCTTCTGCGAGGCTGTCATCTCGCAGAAGGAGGCGGCGGAGCGGGGGCGTGAGGAAGATCCTTACGCCCCGGACATCCGCCGCCGGAGGAGGGGGCGCAGGAGACGCGCTTATGTCGCGCTCCTGCCCCCCACCTAAGGGTTCTGGGTGGCAAGGCCTCAGGGGACCCTGCCACCCGTGAGTAAGAACCCACAGAGGGCGCGCGCGGTGTTCCCGCGCGCCTTCTAACGTCGAAAGGGGAGAGCGGTGAAATTGCTCTCCCCCGGGGACGAGAGGAGGTCGGGTCCTATTGACCCGGCCGGCACCCACACGGGGGGGCCTGCTATGGATGAATCTTTTTAGACTCCCAACAGGCCCCCCCCATTGGGTGAGAGAGGGAACACCCCAGGTTTTTTTAGTGGGTATACCAGCAGTCGGCTGGTGAGTCCCACACGCCCCGCCGGTGCCGCCTCCTAGCCGGCGGGTAGTGCATCAAGCATTTTTTCCTGGGAATCAAAAAGAAAAAAAAAAAGGTATATATGTATATGGGGTGTGTGGCCAGAGAACCTCCCCGTGTGCCCGACGGCTGCTGGTCCTTTCTACATTTTAGTGGATTGGAACGGCAGTCGTTGGGCCGGTACACCCCGGGCAACACGGGTAATAATGTCCTTTCGGGGAATACTCTGGCACACGCGTAGGGAACCCGAGGCAGTCTGTCTCGGGGTTATCGGCCCGCAAGGGCCGCGTTTGGGGGTCTCTCCACGTGTTCCTCTGATTAGCAGAGGACACGTGGATTTGAGACAGGGAGGATAGAGGAAGAAAACCTCGGTAAAAAATAACAAGTAGGGGCCCGTAAGGCCAGGGCAGGCCTAGGTAGGTAGGTAGGGTGGTAGGATTAGGTTAGGTATATATATATATATATATATATATATATGTGTGTGTGTATGTGTGTGTGTATATATATATATACATATTTTTAGGGTTGTTAGGTTTTGTTAGGTTTAGGGTGGTAGGATTAGGTAACCTACCTACCTAGGTAGTTTAGTTTAGGTTTAGGTGTAGGCGTCCTGCCCAGTTAGGCGGTTTTGGGGTGTTGGGGCGGGTGGATTGGTCCAACATGGACCCCCATCCGGCTCAACACGCTTTTTAGAGAGGTTGTCTTCCTCTATCACTAGTGGTGGCCGTTAGGCCGTTTTGGGAAGCTTAGGCTTCCTGCCCAGTCGGGCGGTTTTGGGGCGGGTGGATCGGTCCAACATGGACCCCCATCCGGCCCAACCCGTAATCCTGAACTGACAGGACCGGGGGCCTTCGGGCTGCGAGGAAGAAAACCTCTATAAAAATCACCAGTGGGGCCTGTAAGGCCCGGGCGGGAGCACATAGGGGAGGGGAAACCCAACCCTGCTCCAATCAAATCGTTACCCGTTGAGTGTCGTTGATCATGTCTAGCGGCTCAACGGGACCGAGGGGCTTGCCTTAGTTGGCCGGCCCGCGAGAAGGAAAACTCACACCACCCAACAGCGAAGTTGTAAAAACCTCTGGGTACCTGCCGTCCCCCAGCAGTATGTAGGCCTTCCCCCGGAATGAGCGTCACCCGGGGGTCGAGTTTATATCGGCTCCACTCGTGGGAATTATATGGAAAATTCAACCAAACAAACACCCGATGTTGAGAAGGAGAAGATGGAGGGGCACGGAGTGCGATTACGTGACTCCAAAGGGCGCTTTAAGCGCCCTTTACGACCACGCGCCAGCAACGTTGGAGCTAGTGCGTCTACGCCTGACGGAAGCCGGAGGAGCTCCGTCAGCGCCGAGTCTGGGTCCGAGGCTTGCTCGGGTTCAGAGGCCAGTCGGCCTCAGAGCCGGTGCTCGTCGGCGGCTCGACGAGAGAGGGAGGAGGGGGGGGATAGTTCTGCATCCCTCACCCTCAGGCTTAGGGCGGCGCCCGGCGCTTCCGCGAAGCGCCGGAAGACTTCGCATCCCGTGCCGTCGCATTCGTGCTCGGACACGGAGGTGGAGGTGGTGGGGGGAATGCCCTGTCAAGAAAGGGCTGGTTCTCCGACGCCGCCTCCTTCCACGAGGAGGCTCCCCGGGCAGCCTTTACCTGCCCGTCGGGATGCCCCCAAGACAGCTGAGGTCCCGGATGCGTCTCCCTCGGCCGGGGACTCGGTTGCCGGCCTTCGGCAACGATTCGAGGCTGGAGCCGAGACCGTCCTGAGGGTGGCGGCCCGGTCCGGCAACTTAAAGGGGGGTTCGTCCGGAACCTTAAAGAAGCCACTAAAGATATGAGGGAGGCCTTCTTCGATTTGTGGGGACGGACTTCCTCTGACCTTCAGAGGCGCTGGAGGTCAGAGAATGAGGGGCTGCACAGGCAGCTGGCGGAGCTCCGGGCGGAGGTGACGGCCATGAAGGCGGCCGCTGCCACTGCCGCTCGGGCCAACGCCGCCAAGACGCCCTCGGCCGCCGCCAAGGCGCCTGCCGGGAGACCACGGGAGGAGTTCCCACCCCTCCCGCGGCGCACAGCGCGGCCCCTCACTCCCGCGGAGGACCGGCGTCCCGCCTGGGCGGACGAGCTGATGCGGGCCACGGTGGCTCAGGCGCGCAACGTTGTTGATGCGTGCCTGGCCAACTATGGCCTCACGCCCGTCCCCACCCCGGGCCCTCCGCTCGGGGGCCGCCCCCGGATGGTCGGGGGCACGCCGGTTGGCCCGGCGCCCTCCAGTCCACCGGTTGCGCGGCAGACATCTGCCTCCACACCATCGGCTTCCTCTTCCAAGGGTAAGGGGAAGGGCAAGGGGAAGACGACCGCCACTATGGCGCCGCGGCGCCCCGCCTCCCAGCCCCAACCCGCCCCGGTGGCCTCTACTTTGGCTGAGCAGCCGTGGACAGAGGTCGTCGGGAGGAAGAAGGGGAAGAAGAAGAAGGCCTCCTCCCCGGTGAGCAAGAAGAAGGGCCTCCGCCCAGCTGACCTGCGCCCCCCACGCTCCACCGCCGTTGTGGTGGAGCTGACGGAGGAGGGGCTCCGGCAAGGCGTTAGCTACGCAGGCGTCCTCCAGCGGGCCACACAGGCCATGAAAGGCAACCTCACCGAGATGGGCCTCGCTGGAGGCGTCTTCTTTAAGGTTGCCGCCACTGGGGCCAGAATCTTAGAGGTCCCAGGTGCCACCTCCGGCGACAAGGCGGACAGGGTGGCCGAAACAATTCGGTCACTCTTCACGCCTGAGGAGGTCAAGGTCTCCCGCCCGGTAAAGTCCGCGGAAATGCGGATAACCGGGCTGGACGACTCAGCCTCCTCCCAGGATGTCGCCGCTGCGGTGGCACAAGCCGGAGCCTGCCCCCTGGCGCAGGTCAGGGTGGGGGAGATGCGCCGCGGTGAGAGTGGCTTGTGCACGGTGGTGGTGCGCTGCCCCATCGCCGCGGCGAAGAAGGTGGCGGCCGGCCGTTTGCTGGTCGGGATGGTCTCGGCTCAGGTGAATCTCCTGGAGCCGAGGCCTAGGCGGTGCTACCGCTGCCTCGAACCGGGGCACGTGAGGCAGCAATGCACCGCCGAAACTGACCGCAGCGATCTCTGCTATCGCTGCGGTCAGCCCGGCCACAAGGCCGCCGCCTGCTCCGCCGCAAAACCTTCCTGCAGCCTCTGTTCTGCTGCAGGAAAGCCGGCGGAGCACCGGATGGGGAGCAAATCTTGCTCCCCACCGAAACGACGTAGGGCCAGAGGGGCGGTCGCCGGGACTCCGGCCGCCCCGGCCCCGTCCCAAGCAGGGAGCAGTACGGAGGCGATGGACACGTAATTAATTATGGCCCATCGCCTCCTACAGGTGAATATTAACCACTCCGCCAGGGCGCAGGATATTTTGCTGCAGCACATGGCGGAGTGGTTAATAGACATCGCCGTGGTCGCCGAGCCTTACTGCGTCCCCAGCCGACACAACTGGTTTGGGGACCTCGGGGGCTCGGCGGCCATTGTCTCGTCCGGACCCTCGCTCCTGGTGATGACAGACAGGGGCGAGGGATATGTATGTGTTGACTGGGAGGGAACCGTCCTGATCGGGGTGTACTTCTCTCCGAACCGGCGCCTCGCCGAGTTTGAGCAATTTTTGGGCGCGGTGGGGACCGTTATTAACCGGTACCCATCGCGTCCGATCGTGGTGGCGGGGGACTTCAAAGCCAAATCAACGGCTTGGGGATCCCCTGTCACCGACGCTCGCGGCGACGCGCTGGAGGAGTGGGCGATTGCGACCGGTCTCGTGGTTCTTAACCGGGGATCGGTCGCCACGTGCGTGCGCTGGCAGGGCGAGTCCATTGTGGACATTTCGTTCGCAAGCCCTGCCGTAGCGCGCCGCGTCCGGGACTGGCAAGTGCTGGTCGAGGCGGAGTCACTGTCGGACCACCGTTACGTGCGGTTCGACATCTCTGCCTCGCCGGCGATCCCGGACGATCGCCCGAGGAGAGGGTACACCCCGTCATCCCCACGATGGGCGTTGAAACGTCTCGACGTAGACGTGCTGGTGGAAGCCTCCATCGTCCAGGCCTGGACCCCGATGGGTGAAGGGCCTGTGGAGGTTGAGTCGGAGGCGGAGTGGTTCCGGGGCGCGATGACGCAGATTTGCGACGCGTCGATGCCCCGGGCCAGTGCTCGACCTCCAAGGCGTCAGGTGTACTGGTGGTCTGACGACATTAGTCAGAAACGCGCCGCTTGCATTGCGGCGCGTCGCCAGTACACTAGGTACCGCCGACGCAGGCGGTACCGTGACCCGACCGTGGAGGCACGGCTGCGGGGCGAATACGTACAGCGGAAGCACGCCCTGCAGTCCGCCATCAGTGAGGCCAAAACCCAAAGATGGGAAGAGTTCCTGGGGACTCTCGAGGCAGATCCGTGGGGCCGCCCGTACAAGGCGGTCAGGGGCAAGTTGCGCCCCTGGGCCCCACCGGTCACCGAGAGTCTCCAGCCCCGGCAATTAGAGGAGGTGGTCTCCGCTCTCTTTCCTTCGAGAGCGGAGCACACGCCTCCCGAAATGGCGCCGCCCGATATTGAGGAGGGCGGTGCCGATGCCGGGGCGCCAGAGGTAACAATGGCGGAGCTCGGCGCGGCAATGGTTCGGCTCCGGGGCAAAAACACCGCCCCGGGGCCGGACGGTATTCCTGGCCGCGCCTGGGTTTTGGCCTACGACGCCCTAGGGGACCGGCTCCTCAGGCTGTTTAACGCCTGTTTGGAGTCGGGACGGTTCCCTGCCATGTGGAAGACGGGTAAGCTGGTCCTCCTGAGAAAGGAGGGCCGCCCCGCGGACTCTCCCTCCGCGTACCGCCCCATAGTGCTGTTGGATGAGGTGGGCAAGCTCTTTGAGCGTGTAGTGGTTGCCCGCCTCTCCAGTCACCTGGTGCGGGTGGGCCCCGACTTGTCCGAACATCAGTTCGGATTCCGAGAGGGCCGATCGACGATTGACGCGATCAGCCGCGTCAAGGCCCTCTCGGAAGAGGCGGTCGCCTCGCGCGGGGTGGTGTTGACGGTGTCCTTGGACATCGCCAACGCGTTCAACACCCTGCCGTGGGCGACTATTAGGGAGGCGCTCCGATTTCATGGAGTGCCTCCCTACCTGCGCCGAATAGTCGGGGACTACCTGCACCAGAGAAGCGTATTCTGTGTGGGGCGGAACGGAGAGACGTTCCGGAGGGAGGTGTCGTGCGGTGTTCCGCAGGGTTCCGTTCTTGGACCGATCCTGTGGAACATCGGCTACGACTGGGTTCTGCGGGGCGCCCTGCCCCCGGGCGTCGGCGTAACTTGTTACGCCGACGACACGCTGGTCACGGCCCGGGGAGAGGATTACGGGGCAGCTGCCCGTCTTGCCACGGCAGGGGTGGCCCTGGTCGTCGGTAGAATTAGGATGTTGGGACTGGAGGTGGCGCTGGAAAAGTCCGAGGCCCTGTTATTTCATGGGCCTCGGCGGGCGCCGCCACCAGATGCCCACATCATAGTTGGAGGGGTCCGCATCGGGGTCGAGCCGAGTATGAAATACTTGGGGCTCCACCTCGACGGCCGCTGGAACTTTCGCGTCCATTTTAGCCGCCTGGCCCCCCGGTTGATGTCGGCGGCAAGAGCGCTTAGCTCTCTGCTGCCGAATATCGGGGGGCCGAGTGTCGTCTGCCGCCGCCTCTATTTGGGGGTGGTGCGGTCGATGGCCCTCTACGGGTCGCCCATTTGGGCCGGCGCCCTCGATCGCCGAAACATCGCCCTCCTGAGGAAACCTCAGAGGGCGATGGCGATCAGGGTGTCGCGGGCGTACCGCACCGTCTCCTTTGAGGCGGCGTGCGTCCTGGCGGCATCGCCGCCCTGGGATTTGGAGGCGGAGGTCCAAGCGTCGGTGTATCACTGGCGCGCGGACCTCCGGCTCCATGGTGAGGTACCAACTCACGGGGCGGTGGAGACGCGAAGGTCCCAGGCTCGACTGGTCCTCGAGGCCAAGTGGGGGGAAAGGCTGGCCCAGCCCCGCTACGGGGTGAGGACAGTCGAGGCTGTCCGTTCGGTGCTAAGGCAATGGACGGACAGACGGCGCGGACCGCTCACCTACCGGCTTACTCAGGTGCTCTCCGGACACGGCTGTTTCGGAGAGTACCTGTGCAAGATAGCCGGTAGGGAGCCGACAACCAGGTGTCACCACTGCGAGGAGTGCGACCGGGACACGGCGCAGCACACGCTGGAGGAGTGTCCGGCGTGGGCCGAGGAGCGCTGTGCCCTGGTCGCCGTGATTGGCCCCGACCTCTCGTTGCCGACCGTCGTATCCATGATGGTCGGCGACGACAGGTGCTGGGGTGCAATGAGGTCCTTCTGCGAGGCTGTCATCTCGCAGAAGGAGGCGGCGGAGCGGGGGCGTGAGGAAGATCCTTACACCCCGGACATCCGCCGCCGGAGGAGGGGGCGCAGGAGACGCGCTTATGTCGCTCTCCTGCACCCCACCTAAGGGTTCTGGGTGGCAAGGCCTCAGGGGACCCTGCCACCCGTGAGTAAGAACCCACAGAGGGCGCGCGCGGTGTTCCCGCGCGCCTTCTTACGTCGAAAGGGGAGAGCAGTGAAATGCTCTCCCCCGGGGACGAGAGGAGGTCGGGTCCGATTGACCCGGCCGGCACCCACACGGGGGGGCCTGCTATGGATGAATCTTTTTAGACTCCCAACTGGCCCCCCCCATTGGGTGGGAGAGGGAACACCCCAGGTTTTTTTAGTGGGTATCCCAGCACTAGGCTGGTGAGTCCCACACGCCCCGCCGGTGCCGTCCCCTAGCCGGCGGGTAGTGCATCAAGCATTTTTTCCTGGGAATCAAAAAAAAAAAAAAAAAAGGTTTAGGTTTAGGAGTCCTGCCCAGGTAGGCGATTTCGGGGTGTTGGGGCGGGTGGATTGGTCCAACATGGACCCCCATCCGGCCCAACACGGGGGGATAGAGGAAGACAACCTCTTTAAAAAATCACTAGTGGTGGCCGTTAGACCGGTTTGGGAAGCTTAGGCTTCCTGCCCAGTCGGGCGGTTTTGGGGCGGGTGGATCGGTCCAGCATGGACCCCCATCCGGCCCAACCCGTAATCCTGAACTGACAGGACCGGGGGCCTTCGGGCTGCGAGGAAGAAAACCTCTATAAAAATCACCAGTGGGGCCTGTAAGGCCCGGGCGGGAGCACATAGGGGAGGGGAAACCCAACCCTGCTCCAATAAACTCGTTACCCGTTGAGTGTCGTTGAACATGTCTAGCGGCTCAACGGGACCGAGGGGCTTGCCTTAGTTGGCCGGCCCGCGAGAAGGAAAACTCACACCACCCAACAGCGAAGTTGTAAAAACCTCTGGGCACCTGCCGTCCCCCAGCAGTATATAGGCCTTCCCCCGGAATGAGCGTCACCCGGGGGTCGAGTTTAGATCGTCTCCAATCGTGGGAACAACATGGAAAATTTCAACTCAAAAAAACCCAATGAAAAGAAGAAGAAGACGGAGGAGCGCGGAGTGCCTTTGCGCGACTCCAAAGGGCGCTTTAAGCGCCCTTTACAACCACGCGCCTGCGATCACGTAAGCGTGTCAACGCCTGACGGAAGCCGGAGGAGCTCCGTCAGCGTCGAGTCTGGGTCCGAGGCGGGCTCCGGTTCAGAGGCCAGTCGGCCTCAGAGCCGGTGCTCGTCGGCGGCTCGAGGAAAGAGGGAGGCTGCCGCGAAGCGCCGGAAGACGACGCATCCCGTGCCGAGACGCTCGTGCTCGGACACGGAGGTGGAGGTAGTGGAGGGGATGCCCTGTCCAGGAAGGGCTGCTTCCCCGATGCTGCCTCCCTCCACGAGAAGGCCTTCACCTGCCCCTCGGGATGCCCCCAAGACGGCTGAGGTCCCGGATGCGTCCCACTCGGCCGGGGACTCGGTTGCCGACCTCCGGCAACGATTCGAGGCTGGAGCCGAGACCGTGTTGAGGGTGGCGGCCCGGTCCGGCAATTTAAAGGGAGGGTACGTCCGGGACCTCAAGAACGCGACGGAGGAAATGAGGGAGGCCTTCTTCGGCATGTGGGGACGGGCTTCCTCCGACCTCCAGAGGCGCTGGAGGTCGGAGAACGAGGGGCTGCATAGGCAGCTCGCGGAGCTCCGGGCGGAGGTGGCGGCCATGAAGGCGGCCGCTGCCACTGCCGCTCGGGCCAGCGCTGCCAAGACGCCCCCGGCCACCGCCAGGGCGCCTGCCAGGAGGCCGAGGGAGGAGTTCCCGCTCCTCCCGCGGTGCACAGCGCCGACCATCACTCCCGCGGAGGACCGGCGTCCCGCTTGGGCGGAGGAGCTAATGCGGGCCACGGTGGCTCAGGCGCGCAACGTAGTTGAAGCGTGCCTGGCCAACCACGGCCTCGTGCCCATCCCGACCCCAGGCCCTCCGCTCGGGGGCCGCCCCCGGATAGTTGGAGGTGCACCAGCTGACCCGGCACCCTCCGACCGACCGGTGGCACGGCAGGCATCTGCCCCCAATCCGCTGGCTTCCTCTTCCTCTTCCAAGAGAAAAGGGAGGGGCAAGGGGAGGGCGACTGCCACTGAGGCGCCACCGCATCCCGGCCCCCATGCCCAACCCACCTCGGTGGCCTCTACCTCGGTTGAACAGCCGTAGACGGAGGTCACCAAGAGGAAGAGGAAGAGGAAAAAGAAGGCCTCCCGGGCTATCCCGGCCCCCAGCCAAAAGAGGGGCCTCCGCCCGGCCGACCTGCGCCCCCCGGGCTCCACCGCCATTGTGGTGGAGCTGACAGAGGAGGGGCTCCGGCAGGGCGGCAGCTATGCGGGCGTCCTCCGGCAGGCCACTCAGGCTATGAGAGATAATCTCGCCGAGATGGACCTCGCCGGAGGCGTCCACTTTAAGGTTGCCGCCACTGGGGCCAGAATTCTGGAGGTCCCAGGTGCCACCTCCGGCGACAAGGCGGACAGGGTAGCGGATAAACTCCGCTCCCTGTTCTCGCCTGAGGAGGTCAAGATCTCCCGCCCGGTGAAGTCCGCAGAAATGCGAGTAACCGGGCTGGACGACTCGGCCTCCTCCGAGGATGTCGCCGCTGCGGTGGCACAAGCCGGAGCCTGCCCCCTGGCGCAGGTCAGGGTGGGGGAGATGCGCCGCGGTGATAGTGGCTTGTGCACGGTGGTGGTGCGCTGCCCCATCGCCGCGGCGAAGAAGGTGGCGGCCGGCCGTTTGCTGGTCGGGATGGTCTCGGCTCAGGTGAATCTCCTGGAGCCGAGGCCTAGGCGGTGCTACCGCTGCCTCGAACCGGGGCACGTGAGGCAGCAATGCACCGCCGAAACTGACCGCAGCGATCTCTGCTATCGCTGCGGTCAGCCCGGCCACAAGGCCGCCGCCTGCTCCGCCGCAAAACCTTCCTGCAGCCTCTGTTCTGCTGCAGGAAAGCCGACGGAGCACCGGATGGGGAGCAAATCTTGCTCTCCACCGAAACGACGTAGGGCCAGAGGGGCGGTCGCCGGGACTCCGGCCGCCCCGGCCCCGTCCCAAGCAGGGAGCAGTACGGAGGCGATGGACACGTAATTAATTATGGCCCATCGCCTCCTACAGGTGAATATTAACCACTCCGCCAGGGCGCAGGATATTTTGCTGCAGCACATGGCGGAGTGGTTAATAGACATCGCCGTGGTCGCCGAGCCTTACTGCGTCCCCAGCCGACACAACTGGTTTGGGGACCTCGGGGGCTCGGCGGCCATTGTCTCGTCCGGACCCTCGCTCCTGGTGATGACAGACAGGGGCGAGGGATATGTATGTGTTGATTGGGAGGGAACCGTCCTGATCGGGGTGTACTTTTCTCCGAACCGGCGCCTCGCCGAGTTTGAGCAATTTTTGGGCGCGGTGGGGGCCGTTATTAACCGATACCCATCGCGTCCGATCGTGGTGGCGGGGGACTTCAATGCCAAATCAACGGCTTGGGGATCCCCTGTTACCGACGCTCGCGGCGACGCGCTGGAGGAGTGGGCGATTGCGACCGGTCTCGTGGTTCTTAACCGGGGATCGGTCGCCACGTGCGTGCGCTGGCAGGGCGAGTCCATTGTGGACATTTCGTTCGCAAGCCCTGCCGTAGCGCGCCGCGTCCGGGACTGGCAAGTGCTGGTCGAGGCGGAGTCACTGTCGGACCACCGTTACGTGCGGTTCGACATCTCCGCCTCGCCAGTGATCCCGGACGATCGCCCGAGGAGAGGGCACACCCCGTCGTCGCCACGATGGGCGTTGAAACGTCTCGACGTAGATGTGCTGGTGGAAGCCTCCATCGTCCAGGCCTGGACCCCGATGGGTGAAGGGCCTGTGGAGGTTGAGTCGGAGGCGGAGTGGTTCCGGGGCGCGATGACGCAGATTTGCGACGCGTCGATGCCCCGGGCCAGTGCTCGACCTCCAAGGCGTCAGGTGTACTGGTGGTCTGACGACATTAGTCAGAAACGCGCCGCTTGCATTGCGGCGCGTCGCCAGTACACTAGGTACCGCCGACGCAGGCGGTACCGTGACCCGACCGTGGAGGCACGGCTGCGGGGCGATTATGTACAGCGGAAGCACGCCCTGCAGTCCGCCATCAGTGAGGCCAAAACCCAAAGATGGGAAGAGTTCCTGGGGACTCTCGAGGCAGATCCGTGGGGCCGCCCGTACAAGGCGGTCAGGGGCAAGTTGCGCCCCTGGGCCCCACCGGTCACCGAGAGTCTCCAGCCCCGGCAATTAGAGGAGGTGGTCTCCGCTCTCTTTCCTTCGAGAGCGGAGCACACGCCTCCCGAAATGGTGCCGCCCGATATTGAGGAGGGCGGTGCCGATGCCGGGGCGCCAGAGGTAACAATGGCGGAGCTCGGCGCGGCAATGGTTCGGCTCCGGGGCAAAAACACCGCCCCGGGGCCGGAAGGAATTCCTGGCCGCGCCTGGGTTTTGGCCTACGACGCCCTAGGGGACCGGCTCCTCAGGCTGTTTAGCGCCTGTTTGGAGTCGGGACGGTTCCCTGCCATGTGGAAGACGGGTAAGCTGGTCCTCCTGAGAAAGGAGGGCCGCCCCGCGGACTCTCCCTCCGCGTACCGCCCCATAGTGCTGTTGGATGAGGTGGGCAAGCTCTTTGAGCGAGTAGTGGTTGCCCGCCTCTCCAGGCACCTGGTGCGGGTGGGCCCCGACTTGTCCGAACATCAGTTCGGATTCCGAGAGGGCCGATCGACGATTGACGCGATCAGTCGCGTCAAGGCCCTCTCGGATGAGGCGGTCGCCTCGCGCGGGGTGGTGTTGGCGGTGTCCTTGGACATCGCCAACGCGTTCAACACCCTGCCGTGGGCGACTATTAGGGAGGCGCTCCGATTTCATGGGGTGCCTCCCTATCTGCGCCGAATAGTCGGGGACTACCTGCACCAGAGGAGTGTGTTCTGTGTGGGGCGGAACGGAGAGACGTTCCGGAGGGAGGTGTCGTGCGGTGTTCCGCAGGGTTCCGTTCTTGGACCGACCCTGTGGAACATCGGCTACGACTGGGTGCTGCGGGGCGCCCTGCCCCCGGGCGTCGGCGTAACAAGTTACGCCGACGACACGCTGGTCACGGCCCGGGGAGAGGATTACGGGGCAGCTGCCCGTCTTGCCACGGCAGGGGTGGCCCTGGTTGTCGGTAGAATTAGGATGTTGGGACTGGAGGTGGCGCTGGAAAAGTCCGAGGCCCTGTTATTTCATGGGCCTCGGCGGGCGCCGCCACCAGATGCCCACATCATAGTTGGAGGGGTCCGCATCGGGGTGGAGCCGAGTATGAAATACTTGGGGCTCCACCTCGACGCCCGCTGGAACTTTCGCGTCCATTTTAGCCGCCTGGCCCCCCGGCTGATGTCGGCGGCGGGAGCGCTTAGCTCTCTGCTGCCGAATATCGGGGGGCCGAGTGTCGTCTGCCGCCGCCTCTATCTGGGGGTGGTGCGGTCGATGGCCCTCTACGGGTCGCCCATTTGGGCCGGCGCCCTCGATCGCCGAAACATCGCCCACTTGAGGAAACCTCAGAGGGCGATGGCGATCAGGGTGTCGCGGGCGTACCGCACCGTCTCCTTTGAGGCGGCGTGCGTCCTGGCGGCATCGCCGCCCTGGGATTTGGAGGCGGAGGTCCAAGCGTCGGTGTATCACTGGCGCGTGGACCTCCGGCTCCATGGTGAGGAACCCACTCACGGGGCGGTGGAGACGCGAAGGTCCCAGGCTCGACTGGTCCTCGAGGCCAAGTGGGAGGAAAGGCTGGCCCAGCCCCGCTACGGGGTGAGGACCGTCGAGGCTGTCCGTCCGGTGCTAAGGCAATGGATGGACAGACGGCGCGGACCGCTCACCTACCGGCTTACTCAGGTGCTCTCCGGACACGGCTGTTTCGGAGAGTACCTGTGCAAGATAGCCGGTAGGGAGCCGACAACCAGGTGTCACCACTGCGAGGAGTGCGACCAGGACACGGCGCAGCACACGCTGGAGGAGTGTCCGGCGTGGGCCGAGGAGCGCTGTGCCCTGGTCGCCGTGATTGGCTCCGACCTCTCGTTGCCGACCGTCGTATCCATGATGGTCGGTGACGACAGGTGCTGGGGCGCAATGAGGTCCTTCTGCGAGGCTGTCATCTCGCAGAAGGAGGCGGCGGAGCGCGGGCGTGAGGAAGATCCTTACGCCCCGGACATCCGCCGCCGGAGGAGGGGGCGCAGGAGACGCGCTTATGTCGCTCTCCTGCCCCCCACCTAAGGGTTCTGGGTGGCAAGGCCTCAGGGGACCCTGCCACCCGTGAGTAAGAACCCACAGAGGGCGCGCGCGGTGTTCCCGCGCGCTTTCTAACGTCGAAAGGGGAGAGCAGTGAAATGCTCTCCCCCGGGGACGAGAGGAGGTCGGGTCCGATTGACCCGGCCGGCACCCACACGGGGGGGCCTGCTATGGATGAATCTTTTTAGACTCCCAACTGGCCCCCCCCATTGGGTGGGAGAGGGAACACCCCAGGTTTTTTTAGTGGGTATCCCAGCACTAGGCTGGTGAGTCCCACACGCCCCGCCGGTGCCGACCCTAGCCGGCGGGTAGTGCATCAAGCATTTTTTCCTGGGTATAAAAAAAAAAAAAAAAAGGTCGCCCTGGTTGCTTGTACTTCGCACAGCTAGCGCGCGCCGCCAACCTTACACCGGGCTTCTACGAAGTGACCGAGCTTCTATGTATGCCCGGGGTAATCATCGAAGCATGGCGGGGGGAAAAGAGGCCCGCACAGTGCCATGGATGTCAGCAGTTCCGGCATTCTTCTCACAAATGCCACAGGCCGCTTTCCTGTGTGCGATGCGGGGAAGCCCACGCCGCCAAGGACTGCCCACGCACCCTGAAGAAGCACGGAGGAGAAGGAGCACGCCACCTACGCCAACTGTGGCGGCACGCACACCGCCAACAACGCCACCTGCCCGGTTTTTAAGCGGTAGATCCGGAACAGGAAGGCGGACACAGTAGCGCGCACTACCACAGCCGTACGCCCAAAGCCCACCCCCAAGGACTTCTCCTTTTATTTTCGCGGCTGTACATCTAGACGTCCTGGACGACCACCTCATCTCAGACCACCATTCGGGGTATCTGACTCTGGATGATATCCCGCAGGCGATCCAAGTACCCCCTCGATCACGCCAAGATTGGCGGGTCTTCGCCGATTACATGGCTGAGCACTCGCTCTCCTTCCTTGTGGAAACACTCGCCGACGTCGAAAAGCTTGCGACGGATCTCAGCGCGCTTCTGGTTGTCGGTAGAATTAGGATGTTGGGACTGGAGGTGGCGCTGGAAAAGTCCGAGGCCCTGTTATTTCATGGGCCTCGGCGGGCGCCGCCACCAGATGCCCACATCATAGTTGGAGGGGTCCGCATCGGGGTGGAGCCGAGTATGAAATACTTGGGGCTCCACCTCGACGGCCGCTGGAACTTTCGCGTCCATTTTAGCCGCCTGGCCCCCCGGCTGATGTCGGCGGCGGGAGCGCTTAGCTCTCTGCTGCCGAATATCGGGGGGCCGAGTGTCGTCTGCCGCCGCCTCTATCTGGGGGTGGTGCGGTCGATGGCCCTCTACGGGTCGCCCATTTGGGCCGGCGCCCTCGATCGCCGAAACATCGCCCACTTGAGGAAACCTCAGAGGGCGATGGCGATCAGGGTGTCGCGGGCGTACCGCACCGTCTCCTTTGAGGCGGCGTGCGTCCTGGCGGCATCGCCGCCCTGGGATTTGGAGGCGGAGGTCCAAGCGTCGGTGTATCACTGGCGCGTGGACCTCCGGCTCCATGGTGAGGAACCCACTCACGGGGCGGTGGAGACGCGAAGGTCCCAGGCTCGACTGGTCCTCGAGGCCAAGTGGGAGGAAAGGCTGGCCCAGCCCCGCTACGGGGTGAGGACCGTCGAGGCTGTCCGTCCGGTGCTAAGGCAATGGATGGACAGACGGCGCGGACCGCTCACCTACCGGCTTACTCAGGTGCTCTCCGGACACGGCTGTTTCGGAGAGTACCTGTGCAAGATAGCCGGTAGGGAGCCGACAACCAGGTGTCACCACTGCGAGGAGTGCGACCAGGACACGGCGCAGCACACGCTGGAGGAGTGTCCGGCGTGGGCCGAGGAGCGCTGTGCCCTGGTCGCCGTGATTGGCCCCGACCTCTCGTTGCCGACCGTCGTATCCATGATGGTCGGTGACGACAGGTGCTGGGGCGCAATGAGGTCCTTCTGCGAGGCTGTCATCTCAGAAGGAGGCGGCGGAGCGCGGGCGTGAGGAAGATCCTTACGCCCCGGACATCCGCCGCCGGAGGAGGGGGCGCAGGAGACGCGCTTATGTCGCTCTCCTGCCCCCCACCTAAGGGTTCTGGGTGGCAAGACCTCAGGGGACCCTGCCACCCGTGAGTAAGAACCCACAGAGGGCGCGCGCGGTGTTCCCGCGCGCCTTCTTACGTCGAAAGGGGAGAGCAGTGAAATGCTCTCCCCCGGGGACGAGAGGAGGTCGGGTCCGATTGACCCGGCCGGCACCCACACGGGGGGGCCTGCTATGGATGAATCTTTTTAGACTCCCAACTGGCCCCCCCCATTGGGTGGGAGAGGGAACACCCCAGGTTTTTTTAGTGGGTATCCCAGCACTAGGCTGGTGAGTCCCACACGCCCCGCCGGTGCCGACCCTAGCCGGCGGGTAGTGCATCAAGCATTTTTTCCTGGGTATAAAAAAAAAAAAAAAAAGGTCGCCCTGGTTGCTTGTACTTCGCACAGCTAGCGCGCGCCGCCAACCTTACACCGGGCTTCTACGAAGTGACCGAGCTTCTATGTATGCCCGGGGTAATCATCGAAGCATGGCGGGGGGAAAAGAGGCCCGCACAGTGCCATGGATGTCAGCAGTTCCGGCATTCTTCTCACAAATGCCACAGGCCGCTTTCCTGTGTGCGATGCGGGGAAGCCCACGCCGCCAAGGACTGCCCACGCACCCTGAAGAAGCACGGAGGAGAAGGAGCACGCCACCTGCGCCAACTGTGGCGGCACGCACACCGCCAACAACGCCACCTGCCCGGTTTTTAAGCGGTAGATCCGGAACAGGAAGGCGGACACAGTAGCGCGCACTACCACAGCCGTACGCCCAAAGCCCACCCCCAAGGACTTCTCCTTTTATTTTCGCGGCTGTACATCTAGACGTCCTGGACGACCACCTCATCTCAGACCACCATTCGGGGTATCTGACTCTGGATGATATCCCGCAGGCGATCCAAGTACCCCCTCGATCACGCCAAGATTGGCGGGTCTTCGCCGATTACATGGCTGAGCACTCGCTCTCCTTCCTTGTGGAAACACTCGCCGACGTCGAAAAGCTTGCGACGGATCTCAGCGCGCTTCTACAATCCGCGCTTCGAGAGTCGAAGCTCGACGACGCGACCGCAAGGAGGCCTTTACAGCTCCCTGCCCTCATCCTGGCGGTGATCGAGAGGAAGAGAAAACTGCGCCGGCAATGACAGCGCTCCCGATGTCCGACCATCAAGTCCCAGCTGAACGCTCTGGCTGCGAAGATCTCTGCTGCCTTGGCAACAAACGCGGCGGAGTCCTGGTAACGCACCATCGAGCAACCTAGCGAAGACTGGTCGGGCATACACCGCCTGTGCCGCCATCTCTCCGGAAAACCATCTCCGATTAGGCCCCTACTGGCCGGTGACGGAACCCCACGTTACCGTGCCGAGGACCGAGCGGAGATATTCGCCGACTCCCTGGAAACGCAGTTCCAGCCCAATCCTGCTCTCAACATGCAGCATGTAGCAGAGGTCGAGAGGAAGCTGAAGTCTTACTTCGAACAGCCGATAGCCCCGACAGAGGAACCCATCGTCGTCACCCCAGGCCAAGTTCAGCGGATGATTCGCCGAACGCCCCTCCGGAAAGCCCCCGGACCTGACCGGGTAGCCAACGGAGCTCTGTGTCACCAACCTCCTCGAGCAATTGCGACGGTGACGCGAGCCTGTTCAGTGGCATCCTTCGTACCGGACACTTTCCCTCCACATGGCGACTAGGCAGAGTCATCATGCTCCCAAAGCCGGGGGAAAACATCCTACTGCCGGGAAGCTATCGCCCCATCACGCTCCTCTCGACGACATCGAATTATATGCTATTCGAGAAGCTTCTACTGCTGCACATGACACCACACCTTCAGCCACGCGACGAACAGTTCGGCTTCCGCGCCGAAAACTCCACGAATCACCAGCTCGCGAGGGTACTGCACGACATCGCGGTTGATCGCAACAAACGCGAGCGCGCCGTCGCAGTATTTCTTGATATGGAAAAAGCGTTCGATCGCGTATGGCACACCGGCTTACTGTACAAGCTGTCCACATCCACTACTCTCCGTCGAGTAGGGAAGGGAAGGGACACAGGGAAGTTGCCTCTCTCCCATGTGCTACTCCTGGTACACGGACGACATCCCCGTCACCGACGGCGTTAAGCTCGCGCTGTACACCGACGACGCCGCCTACATCGCGAAATCGATGAACGGTGTCAACGCGGTGACCAAGATGCAGCGCACCCTAGACGCACTTCCCAGCTGGCTGAAGGACTGGAGACTGACGGTCAACGTGGCGAAGACTCAGGCGATCTCCATGGGCAGCATAGCCCTGCCGCAGTTGAAGCTCATGGGAGAGAACATCGAATGGTCCGCGACAATGAAATACCTCGGCGTGTCCATCGACCACGCCCTCTCCATGAAGCCCCACGTCAACAACGTAGTCGTCCAAACGCGCACAGCGCGCGCCCTCCTGCGACCCGTGCTATCGTCCCGACTGCCGCTCCGTGCAAAGCTCGGCGTGTACAAGGCGTACATCCGCAGCCGACTCACCTACGCTGCCCCGGCTTGGTTCGCTCTCACCTCTGAGACGAACCGCCACCGGTTGCGTGCGCAGCAGTCACTTGCGCTCCGCACTATCACCGACGCCCTTCGCTCCGTGCGGAGCAGGAAGATCTCCAGGGACCTGTGCATGGAGAGCTTGGACGACTTCGTGAGACGCCTGAGCACCAACCTGTTCCAGTGCCCGTGCCCGCCATCTGCAGAAGCTTGCGCCCTACCATCCGCGATCGCCGGACAGGATGGCCCTGCCGCGAGACAGGCAACCCTCCGTGGCAACCCTCACCGGACCTAGGTGATGCCCCTTCCTGATGCTGGCTGACTGGCGCTCCCCGGGAAACCCTTCCCGAGAAGCTCGACCTCGCCAAGCGCAGGAGGGACCCTTTGAACACGACCCAAGCGCTGCTGGCATGTTGGTCGCCCGCGGGGACTTACCTTTGCGGGCTGGACCTCGCTAGCTGCGCTACCCACCGGCTCTGACGACCCGGACTGACCGACGAGCCCATACGGGCCCACCCCAGTGACCCGCCTGTTTTAGCAGGCGGCGACGAACACCACCAAGACAGGCCCACGGCCTGGTCTGGTTACCCCGAGACTCCGGTAGGGGTCTACGAGAAGAACCACTAATTGATTGCGCGTCGCCAGTTTGTAAGTTGGTATCGTCGCAGCTAGACATAATATGATGCTCCGTTCGATCGCCTTCGCGCGTCGCTTGGTTTCGGCGCGGCTAGACATATGATGCTCCGTTCGATTCCAGGTTCCTCGTAAACTTATATGTTGCCTGTGCGTACATACATACGCCTCAGTATAATTGATCTTGAGCGGTAGTTAGAGTCACAGAAAATTAGTAGGGTAATACAAACCAATAGCTACTATACCTAATATTCGATAACTTATTACTGTTTTGCACTATTAGCATAGTATTTTCTCCAACTCTTACGGTTATGTGTGACATATCTAGATATAAATAATAAGCCACACATTAAGCAAAACAGCTTAACTTTCCACAAGTGCCCGTTAAAACAGCGTGTTTGTGATACCTAAGTACTCGTACCTTTTCATACAACTAGTATGTCATTACGGGCACCACAATAGATAGATCATAGTAGGTATCTACTTTTACTTATATATATATTAGGTATATATATTGCGCAATTGCAGGCAAGATTTTTTGATATTCGAATACCATTCTTAAAATCATATTGAGAGATCTGTGCCCAACAGTGGGACAGTTTATAAACAAATACACAACATGATATTTGTATGATGTATGGCTGATTTTGTATGTTACTTACATGTGCCATGCATGCCACATTCATTCTTGACACAAAACCCTCTCTTTTTTATTAAAGAATTGTTCATAAGTCAGAAACTCATAACGATTCAATCCATAATAAAAAATCTAATCTTTAGACGATAGATAGATTGTGGTCGATCCGATGAAGACTATCTTTGTCATCGAGGCAGGCGCTACCGAGGCTCGAATCGCGGGCCCGCCCTATAATAATATATAGGCCTAATAATATCAGCCCTGTATTAAACTGTCCCACTGCAAGGCACGGGCCTCTTCTCAGTGTGTGAAGGGTTAGGCTATAGTCCACCACGCTGGCCAAGTGCGGGTTGGCACTTGGCAAACTTCACATATATTCGAGAACATTATGGAGAATTTTCTTTCACCGTTAAAGCGAGCGATAGTTAACTATTTAATACGCGTATAACTTCGAAAAGTCCGAAATGCGCGCCTCGGGATTAAACTCACTCACCTCTGCGTGGCAGTCTATCGGTTTCCCACTAAGCTTTCGATGCTTATCGCGCCTGCCCTATAGAAAGTTATAAAGTTTTTCTGACATGAAATTCCCCAGCAAAAGCTCCTGATGACGTCGATCGTGTCGAATGGCCGTCCCATTGGGTTATGAGAGTTAGGAAAATAATTGAGAGCGCAATCACCCATATACTAATATCTCCTGCATAGAAGGCCAGTCTCCGTTATGACCGAAATAAATGTCGGTATGCGTTGAAAACTACGATAGTTATAACGGTCATTCAGGTTTGCAACTAGGATTTGTAGTTAATCCGTGGCCGCGCCTAACCCATTAACACAGTCTTACGTCAAGTATTAGATAGCTACCTATATCGCTTTTTAGTAGTTCTCTTGTGCTCTTCGATGCCAGCCTATTTACGAAATGGAGATAGGCACATCCTTTCCAACACAATGTCTGCAGCCAATGATATTATATAACAAATATTATATAAAATATAACAAACAAATTAATGGCTCGATGGCGTAGTGGTTAGTGTAACCGACTGCCACGCCTGAGGTCGCGGGTTCGATTCCCGCACAAGACAAATATTTGTGTGCATGAACATGGATGTTTGTCTTGGTCTGGGTGTTTCTATGTATAATGAGTATGTATTTACAAAAAAAAAAAAAAGTATATATGTATGTTTATCCATTGTCTAGTACCCATAGTACAAGCTCTGCTTAGTTTGAGCTAGATGGTGTTGTGTGTATGTAATAGAATATTATAAAAAATAAAAAAAGTATAAACAAAAAAATGTCGTAGCAACTCTGGCGTACGCTCACCCATGCGTCGTTTAGTCAACACTTACAACAAACAGTTTAGTTATGTCGATATAATATATTTGAGCAAGAATATAATTACATAAGAATGGTACTGTGGAAATCATAAATGAGTAACCTTAAATGTCTACGTTACAAGCTTTTATCAATTATTTGTATGGCGAATATCTTACATCTTTATCCAACTCTTAACGTCAAGACATACCTGAGTAACGAGTAAGTATATATTTATAGCACTTGGTTTGTCTTAACTGTCAATTACACTATATAACATTGTAATCTGTGGTTAACGTCGTGAGCAGTGTGTTTGTTAATTCTATCATTTTACTCCTAAAATTGTTGTAATGTATAATATACTGTTGTTTGTTGTGCCTAATAAAACAAAATAAAAAATAAAATAAAACATACATAGATAGATAGATACGTCCACAGATCATATACAGGTACATGTCCGATGTGTTGTACCATTTTGAAATCTAGACGAAATGGGCCATCTTTTGAAATAACTTGCCAAGGGTAGTGTGGTACATTTCTTTTTCCAACATGGAGTGTCAAAATTAACTGACAATAATTTTATAAACCTTATCTCGTCAAAACTTAATTTATTTTACTAAGGGTCGATTTTCAATCGTCAGATAACTTTTATCTGAGGAATATATTTGACGTTTTGACAGCTTTTGTATAGAAAATATGTCATACCGCCATATTTATTCATCAGATAAAAGTTATCTGACGATTGAAAACCGGCCCTTAGTTAATAATATTTATTACTTTGATTTGTGGTTGCGTTTAATAGCACTGTTATTTGAGATTACATTATTCAAAAAATCACTACAAAATTGTGAAAATTGTGATCACAGTACTAAAAAATACGACCAAGAGTAAAATTTTCAACATTTTCGAAAAATGTCTATTATCGCTTGACTAAGTGACATGGATTTTCTTATTTTTTTCGTAACTGGTATACCTTGGCCTCTCGCTCGGTACCAGGTTATCATTGAGTTTCGGGACACTGTAGATACGTCGGCGAATTAACTATTAAGATTCCTTTCCGAACGTAAGCATGAAGCACATAGCAAGTCTTGCCTGGATATTGGATACGACCATTGATGCAGGCGGCAATTCTAATTCTATAACCGGAGCTCGCACGGAGCGGACTGTCTGTTCGAACATTTTTACTTATGACAATATTGTGAATTTCTTTAAATGAGCGTCGCCGCCTCGGTCATATCGTTGTTCGTGGCTATCCTTGCCCGAGGTAATCCCAAATGTCGGCATCCGACGAAAATACGCGCACACTGAGTCCAGTAGCTGAGCCACCTGCGACATACTGCAAGACAAAAGTTTAAGACCAGCTTAATTAAAGTACTTAGGAAAATGAAATAAAACTCAAAAATTAAGTGTTTTAAGTAGGTAACCTGTTTATTCATCTTATACTACTAGTGATTAATAGACAATATACTTTAAATCCATGAAGAAATATCAATAATCCATGCTAAAAGGGCTATAGTTGGCTAAACTGATTTTTCATCAAAATATCCTCCTTTACATTGTATGTCCTTTTTTACAAGTCTCGGCATACGAGCAATCAATTTGTTGATGGTGTATTCTGATATATTGCTCCAACTTTCGCATTAAGCATTGCACATGTCCTCTTGCGAGAAAGGGCCGCGATTACGGACGTTCCTATTATCAAGTTCTTCCCACAAAAGTTCAATTGGATTGAGATCCGGGCTCTGAGGAGGCCACACTATGTTTTTTAAAACCCTTTGTGCCTCTTTCTCTTCTAAATATACCCTACATAATGTAGAAACCACAAGTTTAAACTAATTGAGATTGTTTCTGAACAAATCCAAGAAACCTCAGGTAATAATAAGTCGGAAACATGTGTTTTTGGAAACTAAATAATCCTTATTATTGACCAACGCGAAAGAAAAACAAAGTAATTAGTAATGACCACATCATAAAAATATTACCACGACTCTACCACCTGGCTCTTGCGTAGCATTTGTCGGTGTCTGACAACAGTTGATGTTTACTGTCCAATAACTCGAAAAAAAGAATGATTTCTTAAGATATTCGGTATTAACAATAGAATATGCAATGTGCATTTTTTATTTATCTTACGGGCTTTTATTACAATTGACAGATGATTACGACGTTTAAGTGCGGTCTTAAACTTTTGGTCGGCAGGATATATTGGCACTATCAAATTTAGTCTCGCTGCATGTAATAATTATGTCTATAAGACGAAGCTCCTTAAGAAATAGAGGCGCAATAATTTTAAGATAGCTTCCTAAAAACTATTACGTATATTTTTGTATGTTATTTTAGTACCTAATTATGAAGATCAAGGGTTCTCAGCGCCCTCTTTTTCGCAGATTGAAAGGTGCTACAATTGGGTCGGACAGATAAAACATTGCTAGCAGCCCTATAGGTACACAGAGGCGGTTTGGGTGGGTGGATCTAACACTGCGTAACCTCTTGAAGCTTCTCATTTTGTATTATCCGTATGACTATATGTACTTACCTATCCTATACTTATATAATGAATGCCAACCATGGTATAGGAGAGTAAGTTAGGAAATGAATGCACAAGTCAAAACATATATTTCACTTGTGCATTAATTTCCTACAAATTTATCTGTTATGGTGCAATAAAACAATTTATGAAAGTAGGATATTTGTAATCTTTTGAGAAATTTCTGGCAATTTAATTATTTTCCATGAGTGGTTTGGTGGAGTTTTCCATTTGTGGTGCCTGTATTGTACAAAATACAATATTTATGTAAGTATGTTAGGTACATTTAGATTATTATAGATGTTTCCATCTTTTGCCTCATGCGAGGTATTGAGTAATATAAACAGATCTTAATATTATACAGGGTGTCAGGAAATACGATACATTCTTTACAGGGGTTAACATAGAGATTATTTGCATTAATCATGTGATTCCAGTCCGAAACCTAGTAATTTCTGATTTCTGAGATAATCAATATTTAAGAGTTTTCATAAAATCCCGATTTTCGAGTTAAACGTACCCTAGTAGCGAATTATGCGTAATTTAGTTTATTTTGCTATTTCCTGATAAACAAAATCTCGATTATCTCAGAAATGACTAGGTTTCGGACATGGTATCACATGACTATATTGGCTGCAAATAAGCCCTACTTTAACCTCCTGCAAGGAACATATCTTATTTCCAGACACCTGTATAAACAAAAATCTTACATGTTACATCTTTGAAGTAACCTACATATTGTAACTAATCATACAAGAAATGTAACATTTTTCATAAGGAATTAATTAATTAAAGTGGTCTTATTGGACTTACTCTAAATACATCTATAAATGGATCATAATTGCGTGGATGTAATTGGTCTAGGTTTTTTATCATAACATTTATATGATGTTTATTGTACAGAGCTTTAGCTTTATTAAACAGTCTAATAGTTTTTGTTTTAGTTGAATCAGTAATTTTAGCTTCTATATAAATACTATATAAATTATCACATTTTTCTACTACTGCACTAGGGTTAGCTAAATCATTGCATTCTAAAAAGCTTTCATCTACAATATGAATATTTTCAAGATTACGACATTGACTAAATGATGAAAATAATGTTTTCATATCAATGTGTTTGTGTACTAGGCGTACATTTTTCAAGGATTTGCTTATTAATAAAGAATGTGATATTGATAATATAGGTGAAGCCATAGGAAGTGTATGCAGATTTAACGTAACAAGATTATGACAGCAATGAAATAAAACATTAAAAAAATCTGAGCTGAACCGTCCAAGTCCTACTATACTCAAATATGTTAATTTTCCCAAATAGTTACAGTTGGCATTCAATGATATGGTAAAATTTGTTGGATATTTAAACTCTAAATTTAGTTCCACTAGGTGTTTATCTTTAAATATTTCATCATAATTTAAGACAAAATTTGGCACTGCTTGCCTCTTTCTGGTCAGTCCATTTGTTTCCCTAAGATTTGTATATTTCTGGCAAGCATTAGGTAAAGGCATGTTATAAAACCAGTCACACATGGCTGGATCTACCAATACATTAGATTCATTGTTGATAATAAAATGATAAGGAATGTATTGCTTTACTTGCTTGAGCAATGTATTATAAAAATATTCATCAAAATTTGTTGCATCCTTATTCCATACCTTAACTACTATATTCTCGAATAGATTAACTTCAAATTCTGACAAATATAGTATTGTCACATTAAAGTACTCTTTAAAGAAGTCCCTAAATAATGGTGATGCATAAACTTTAGGTTTGAATTCTGAAGTGTAAATTATGATGTATTCACTTTTTTCTAACTCTAACATAGACAAAATAGGAAAATCATCTAAGCTCATAGAAAGAAAAGGAGGTTGCCTATGATACCAATTTAATATATAAATTGTGAATTGGTTAAAGTTAGGCAATTTTACATAGTCATCATATTCTGCATCTGTAAAATCAGTTAAGCAATCTTTGTCTGTAATTGTGTATTTTAAACTATGTAAATTTGCTTTTGCTACAAGGTAAAAGGCTCTTTTTGAATGTAATAAATAAATAACAGAGCCAACAAAGTGAATGTTTTCAAAATGTTGAAACACTGATTGGCACTGCATCATAATGTTTTTAGGAACTTTAACACATCCACAACACTTAAAGTTTACTGTAATATCTTTTAAAGTTGGACATATTTTATATATTTCTGGCATATCAAGCATATGCAAGTTTGTGTATGATATATCTAATATTTTCAGATTTTTCAACTTTTTCAATGCTGGTAACAGTGCTGTCTTACATAAATCAGGAACACCGGACATATTGAGCTCCAATAAATTATATGCAATAGCTTTAAAAAATTCTGTCTTCAATTTGTTTGCTGTGGCTGTAACATTGCGTGACATATGACCTTTTTTAACCACTCCATGCAAACAAACAATATTTCTTAACCGCTTGCATACATAAAATAGGCTCTCAAGAGTAAATAGATCAAGATCTCGAATAATCATGATCAAAATTTCTTCTGGAAAATCTGTTAACAGCATTCTAACTGCAAACAAAACAACAAGATCACAGTATCGATAAAAAAGGAAGGTATTTATATTATATTCCTATTATGAGAAACTAACCTGACGTTTTGCGACAGTAATAAAAATATAATGAAAGCACAATATTCTACTGAATGTATATAAGTACAAGTTGTACTTTTATATTGTAGTTATGTACCGTATCAGTTTAAACTATATGATCTGTCACTATGTCAAGTGTCAACCAAAACCAACATAAATTACAATATATATAAGTATGTATACGGTTTCGGTGTGACCATAACTGATCAGCGATATTTACGACATTACCAAAAACATTATGTCTTTGGCAATGATATTAAAACTGGTCTTGTACATAGGTACTGTCATTCACTCATATTTATGTAGCAATTGACACGAATTTGTATTGTGTATGTACCTATTCTTATTAGCTACTAAAATTATTAGAAGAAGTAGGAAATGTGAGCTTTGTCTATTTTTCTGTGATAAATAATACCAGCGTGATGCTTTGTTTAAAACCACAGGTAATTTACACACTACATTATTATGCAGCTAAAAATTGTGTAGGTATTTAAAAAGTGAATAACCCGGTAGGTATTTAATAAGAGATAAAAATATTATACAGAGTAAATCAATGTGTGGCTAATATTTTAGCATCATAATTTAGACATTGTCAGCAAGTGTGCTTCATGGCAAGTACATACCTACTTCCTATTATTTGTATCGTGTTGTTGTCTAAATAATCCACAGAATAAAGAAAAATATTGCGAAGCGGTTGGGCTTCCGAACTTGCGTGGCAGTATAGTATTTTGTCAAGTTTCAAGTTTGTGCGTTTTTACTATTTATAACTCATTGTTTTTACTCATCGAGCATATTTTTGTTTCTAAATGGACTTTACGAACACCTTAGGAAATATAAATTTTATTTTATATGTGTGGATCACATAAATTTATGTCTCACGTGGGGTTCGAATTCATAACACTCAGCGCAGTAGCAATGGCAAGTTTATGCACTTTACTATGCTGTCCGTGCAATCAAACCATTACTACAGAAATTTTCATAAACCGCTTAACGACTTGTTTAATGTGTATTCTCGAAGATATGCGTAAATAATATTGATGGTTAAATTTACCAAAAATCAGCCGCAAAAATGAAATTTACATCTTCTTCTCCCTAGCCTTTATCATTCCCAAGTCACTCGGAGTCGGCTTTTCTAGTCTAACCGGATTTGACTGAATATCAGTTTTTACACGGAGCGGCTGCCACCTGACCTCCGACAACCCGAAGGCTAACGATACTGAGGCGGTGTTGGTGGATGCGAAATAATTAACACCGTTTCGAAAATATGTATGACTAGTTTATTGCAAGAAGCACAGATGATAGGCACAGTAAATAGTCAGTAAGAAGGAGAACAGAGCGGAAATAAGAATTAAGCACAGTAGATTTAGATAGGTAATAGCACGAGATATTATATAGTACAGAATACGATAGGGCTTTAGCGGAAGCGATCGGCGGACGGGAGCACGAGCGACGTGCGCTTCGCGTTGGGATCAATTCTCAACTGCCGACGGGTCGGGCGCGCGGCGCTCGCGCAGGTAACAAAAAATAGCGGTCGGTGCGAGCCTATTGTTCGAACCGGCCCGCATTTCAATGAATATCTAATACGAAACCCTGTATGTCTGTACCGTACAATATTAAAGAAATTATAAACATTCTTACAAATAAGTTGGAATATAATATGTAAGTATACACATCTGAATATCACGTGTTACATAAATATTATGCATGTATTTATTTATTTATACATATATTAAAATTTAAGTTTTACATGTATTTTATTAAACTAAAATCATAAACAATATGGCCATGCTACACCACCCCCCTCCTGAGACCGGGCTACGGGCGATAATAGTCTGGGAATTTAACATTACGACCAGAACGAGTTTTTCTGACCATGCTATCCTTGGCATCAGGTAAGTCATGAGTGGGTGTGTGACTGGAAGAGTTAAGTGGTGTGTGATGTATCGTATGATGAGTTGTGTGTGTTGTGGTGTCTGGCTCACGCAATATGTAGGCAGGTTTTATTCTGTCTACCGATACCGTGACAGTCTTACCATTTACGATGAGCTTGAACACTTTATCTCCACGCTCAATGATTTCGTACGGGCCAGTGTACGCAGGTTTGAGGGATCCGCTCACAGTGTCGTCTCGTAGGAAGACATGAGATGATGTGGTCAGGTCTTTAAATACAAATGGTGATCGATAACCGCCATGACGCGAAGCTGGTTTTGGTTGTAACTCAACTGCGAATTTGCGTAAACGCGTAATATAATCGGTGACATCGGGATCCACGAGATCTTCAGGACTAAAGAAGTCACCAGGCAGACGCAATGGTTCACCGAACACCAACTCTGCCGGCGATGCCATGAGATCCTCTTTATACGTACTACGCACACCTAAAAGAACGAGTGGAAGAGATTCGACCCAACTGCTATTAGCATGACACGTTATAGCTGCTTTAAGCTGTCTATGGAACCTCTCCACGAGCCCATTTGAAGCTGGATGGTAAGCTGTTGTCCTTTTGTGTTGGAAACCGGAAATTCTAGCTAAGTGACCAAACAACGCTGATTCAAATTGCCTCCCACGATCTGTCACGACCTGTGAGGGACAACCAAAGCGGGATATCCATCCACTGAGCAGAGCCTTAGCAACAGTCTCCGCCGTAATGTCCTGTAGGGGTATAGCCTCAGGCCATCGAGTATAACGGTCGATTGCTGTAAGGCAGTACCGATAACCCTGTGATAACGGTAGAGGACCGACAAGATCTATATGCAAGTCCCTAAACCTAGCACGAGGGAGTTTATAAGTGCCCAGCGGTGAAGATGCATGTCTATGTATCTTTGACCGCTGACACGCCAGACATGTGCGAACCCATTCCCTACAGTCTTTTTTTATGCCAGGCCATATGTAACGGTCTGAAATTAACCGTACTGTGGCATTGGCGCCAGGGTGGCTTAGCGAGTGCAGGTTTTCGAACACTTGACGTCGCAGTTCCTTTGTAACGAAAGGTCTTGGGGTACCACGGCTAACCTCACAAAATAAGTTTAAAGTAGACCCAGGAATTTTGACCTTATCGAGACGCAGAGAAGTATTACCCTTCAAAAGTTGATTGAGTTCAACATCAGTAGTTTGCAAAGTAGCCAATGTTGTTAAGTTGATCGGTTGAATAACCTCTTCAACTCTAGACAAGGTATCAGCCACAACGTTATCCTTCCCTGAAATATGTCTAATATCTGTACAAAACTGTGATATAAAATCTAAATGTCGAAATTGTCTAGGTGAGCAGTTCTCTTTCCTAGAATGAAAAGCGAATGTAAGAGGTTTATGATCAGTGTAAATTACAAAGTCTCGAGCCTCGACCATGAAACGAAAGTGTTTAACCGCATCGTAGATCGCTAATAGCTCGCGGTCATACGTCGAATATTTAACCTGTGATGGAGACAATTTACGCGAGTAAAATGCTAAAGGTTGCCAACCATCATTCTTAAACTGCTGTAACACGGCACCCACAGCTATGTCCGAAGCATCTGTTACAATAGCAAGTTTTGCTTCACAGTCTGGATGTGCGAGCATTGTAGCTTGGCACAGGCTTTGCTTGCACGCTTCCAAGGCATCCAGTTCTTTCTGTGAAAAATTTACAGGATGTGAACCTTTGACCGAACCTGTCAACAGAGCATTGAGGGGTATTTGATTAACAGCAGCGCTGGGAATGAACCTGCGGTAGAAGTTAATCATCCCCAAGAACCTACGTAGCTCTTTCACCGTTTTAGGGACTGGAAATTTTCTAATAGCCTCCACCTTTTCAGGCAGGGGTTTGGTACCGTCTATTGAAATTCGATAGCCCAGAAACGTCACCTCAGATGCTCCGAATACACACTTTGCTGTATTGATTATCATCCCATAGTCTTTCAACCTTTTGAACACCTGTCGCAAATGGTCTAAGTGGGAAACCTGGTCTACTGAGTATACCAAAATATCGTCCAAATATGGGAAGACGAAGTCTAACCCCCGCAACATTTCGTCGACAAAACGCTGGAAAGTCTGTCCCGCATTTCGTAAGCCAAAAGTCATATAGGGAAATTCATATGACCCAAACGGTGTAGTGATTGCGGTCTTCTCAATATCGCTGGGGTTAACTTTTATTTGGTTATAGGCCTTTACCATATCGATGGTTGAAAAGACCGTACAGCTAGCTAGGTTATGAGCAAAGTCTTGGATATGACGGATGGGGTACCTGTCTGGAATTGTCCGTGCATTCAGCATACGGTAGTCACCGCATGGCCGCCAACCGTTGTCTTTTTTCGGTGTGAGGTGAAGCGGAGAAGCCCAAGGTGATTGTGAAGGTCGGCAAGTCCCAACCTGTAACATTGCCTCGAACTCTGCCTTCGCTATCTTCAACTTGTCCGGTGCTAACCTGCGAGGGGAACAGTTAATTGGTGGGCCAGGTGTAGTGCGTATGTGGTGTAATGTGTTGTTGGAAGATGTGCGGTGTATGCCTGAAAGTCGGGTGATGTCGGGATAGTCAGCTAGTATAGCGTGATAAACCGAATTATCATGTGTCATTACCTTTACCGAGGAAACATCGTCAGAAAAATTAGCAAGCGAAGCCGCGGTAGTAAGCATAGTCTTACCATCTATTAAACAATTATTACGTATGTCCACAATTAATTTATAAAAAGATAAAAAATCTACGCCTATTATGGCCCTGGTAACATCAGCTATAATAAAACGCCAAGCAAAGTCACGGCGTAAATTTATATTTATAACTAAATGAATACAACCATATGTTTTAATTATAGATCCATTGGCGGCGTATAATTCATAATTAGATTTAATATTACTAAATCCTTTTACATGCTTACGTGGAAATACACACACATCACTGCCAGTATCTATTAGAAATTGTAATTTTGTACGGTGGTCAGTAATAAATAAGCGACCCGGATTGGGGCAGGCGTCGGTCGCCATCACGGACTGCCCTAATCTTTTCCCGTAAAGTCGCACGGTTTTGTGCACCTCGTAGCCTTTTCACCGAACTTCGCATGATGCCAGCACAAGGGAAACTTCCGGTAGTTTGAGTTGGAACGCCTGGAACGCGAGCGTCCTCGGTCGCGCCCTCCGGATCTGGGTTCTCTGGAACGTGACATCCTCTCCAGCTTGGTCGTCAGCTGCTGTACTTGGCGTGTGAGGGCAGCCACTTGACTACTCAACTCAGTGTGACTACTCGATGCCGCCATAGCTGCTACCTGTGGGTTGGGCGTGGCAATGTCGTGCACGCGGTCGGCTAACTCTGCAAGCTCCTCCAATGTAGCTTTTGATTGCGAAGCTATTATTGTCTGGATACTGCTGGGTAAACGGCTAGCCCACATGGTTCTCAGGAACTCATTGGAGACATCAGGTCCCGCCAGGTGTTGGATGTGGCGTAAAAATTGCGAGGGTTTGCGATCGCCTAGTTCTTCCCTGGTCACGAGCTGCAGTATCTTCTTCTCCCGTGAAGTTGATAGTCTTCGAATCAGTTCCGTCTTCAAACGCTCGTACTTGTTTTCTTCCGGAGGAGAAGTTATGATGTCCTCTACCTCAGTCGCGTATACAGGATCCAGTTGCCCGATCACATGGTGGTATTTCGTTGTATCCTGGGTAATCTTGTTCAGGAAAAATTGGCTTTCCATTTGATGGAACCACAAGGCTGGTTTATCGGGATAAAATGGGGGTACCCGTATACTGATGCGTTCTACATCGTGCGGCGCACTGTAGCCCACGTTGTCGGCATGTGGTGCTGTATCCTTCGGCTCGCTCATTTTTCCGTGTTCTTCGTCGGGGTCACCAATGAGGCGGTGTTGGTGGATGCGAAATAATTAACACCGTTTCGAAAATATGTATGACTAGTTTATTGCAAGAAGCACAGATGATAGGCACAGTAAATAGTCAGTAAGAAGGAGAACAGAGCGGAAATAAGAATTAAGCACAGTAGATTTAGATAGGTAATAGCACGAGATATTATATAGTACAGAATACGATAGGGCTTTAGCGGAAGCGATCGGCGGACGGGAGCACGAGCGACGTGCGCTTCGCGTTGGGATCAATTCTCAACTGCCGACGGGTCGGGCGCGCGGCGCTCGCGCAGGTAACAAAAAATAGCGGTCGGTGCGAGCCTATTGTTCGAACCGGCCCGCATTTCAATGAATATCTAATACGAAACCCTGTATGTCTGTACCGTACAATATTAAAGAAATTATAAACATTCTTACAAATAAGTTGGAATATAATATGTAAGTATACACATCTGAATATCACGTGTTACATAAATATTATGCATGTATTTATTTATTTATACATATATTAAAATTTAAGTTTTACATGTATTTTATTAAACTAAAATCATAAACAATATGGCCATGCTACAATACCCTAAGGCTCGACCAGTGTCAGGGTATTATAGGACACTGACTTCCCAATAACGACTGCCATAGATGTTCATGGCAGCTGGGACCGACGGCTAAACGTGCACTCCGAGGCACGGAGCAGGCGATAGTTGTCAATCAATACGCACATAATTTCGAAAAGTCATATAGGTATGTAACTGCCGAAAGTCAGAGGTGCGTGACATGGGTTCGAACCCGAGACCCTCTGCATTGCAGTCTGTTGGTCTCCCCACTGAGCTATCGCTGCTGCTTGAAAATGAAATTTACATGACATTATTTAAATATTTCTGGTCCGTGATTATTATCACGGCAGCCCTTAAGCATGTAAAATTATAAAATTATATTGCATAACGTATTGCATTTAAATAAGCGTGGGGATATAAGACATTATTTTGCCAATTAACATTCTGTAAATTGTAAAAATTGTTTAACTGAAAAGATAAATTACTATTGTAGTTTGAATAGGTGCTGCCGTAAAAACGTTTTTTTTTATTTTATGTAAGTATTCCATTCTATTTTACATTATTCCTAATCGGTATATTATTACTAGATTTTGCTGACTTCGCTCACGTAAATTTAGGTTAGTAGTACTTTTTACTGGATGAAGGGTACTTTTTACTATTTCCTTTTCTGTTTCCCTGACAATGTGAAAGGACGAAGGAATCACTCCATATATATCTGGGCCCAGTTGTTATCATAATCAAAGTAGCCTTATTTGAAAGAGAATATAATAACAAGTCGTCACCAAAAATTTTGTGATATTTCGCTTCCCAGAAATTAAGTCATATAAAATAAAGTAAAAGTGAGGTTATATGACATTAATCGTTTGCAAAATGTTATATATGTTTATACGGAGGTACTTTATCGAAGGTTTATCTATTTATTTACCAGTGGCGGTCTATGGGGGAGGCCCATGTTCAGCAGTGGACGTCTGTGGCTGATAGATAGATAGAAGTAGGCACCTCAGAAAACAAACATCAATATTGCTTTGATTTTTATGTACCTATAAATAAAACGTCCTTGTTTGTAACACGCAGATGCGAACCACTAAAAGACAAAGCAAAGATCCACTAGATTACTTAGATTGCGGCATTACCCTCTATAAGTATGCAACTGCACGCATTTTTTCACTTGCTATACCTACATACTTGCTATACCTATACCTATGCATGCCATTGACGTATAACTGATAAAATCGCTTCATCCTCCAAAACTCTTCTGCCAATAGAGTTATTGCGACCTATCGCAATGGTATAGTTCACACAGCGATCCATGTCGTCAATATCCAATTCAGAAGCGGAATCAGTTGTCTAATATGAAGTGCCAGGTAATTCTAAGTCACAAGATCCGTCGAACAGTCCTTTAGCAAGCCAAAGTCGTGGGGTAAAGCAAACAACATAACAAAACAAGAAAAATACGTGCGCACTCCTAAGGAACAAACCACAGAGTACATTTGGAACAAACTGAACGAGTGTGAACTTGATTTTGACATTAGCCGTTAAACTTGTCAGTCAGTGACCACAGGTAATTAATAACCAAAACACGATTTTCAATCGATTGAGTTTTTATTATCATCATTCGATTATAGAACACATTTTGAGATTATACCGATTTAATAATACTCGATAGTATATAATTAGAGATGCATATTAATCGATTATTGGTTAACTTAATTTAATATAAGTTTCTCGCTTTCTATGAAGAAATAATCAAACGTATTTTGGTGGTAAGTACCTAAAAATATAACGAATTTTTTGATATCAATTACAATGTGATAACTGGTGGGCCCAGGGGTTCTCACCCTCCTTTGATGATCGGTCGAGTAGTTATGGCATGAAATCGTTACAAACAAACAAACCTACATTCGCATTTATATTAATTAGTTTCTATCTATTTCCTCTTCAAAAATAAGTGACATTCCTGTGAGGGTGAACTGCTGGGATATTCTCGAAAAATAATTATTTTTATAAAACATTCCTTTCATAGAACTTTAACTCAAGTAATTTTAACCACCTGATGGACAACTAATGAAGATTCAAATGCGTAACGAATTTTTTTTTATTCATTTTCATTTCATCTTTGATAATATACAGTTCTCTTTGACCGCCGCGGTCTGACTGCTTTTGTGTGCGTAGGATTCTAAGACACCGCATACACAGCAGTGAACGCGGAACGCAGAACTCGGCACTCTGACCGCTAGACCGCCTGCAGTGAGGCCGCCGGCCGGCGCCTAAGACGTTCAATAGGATAGCCACATCATTGTTTAATCTTGTAACAGCAATTAGCATTAGGAGCAAAATAGTATCCAAATGGGTTGCAAACAACAAATTAACATGTGAAAATTAGTAAAAATAATAATAATAATTTATTTATTTCTCCCATATTACAATTAAACACAAAAGTACAATGAAGAAACCGGTTGCGTCGCAAAATTGTATGCCTCAACCTCCAGAAATAGTACTTGTCTGTGGCTTCAACCTTTTACTTATTTACGTGATCATTTGTTCCGTTGAATCTACCAGATGCACACAATATTATATGCTCATTCTATTTCTGTTAATGATTACGGTGTAATCGAGTAGGTATTTTACTAAGTGCGGTTTTTCCAGATGATAATAATATATCTCATAATTGGACCGTGTTGTGCAGAAATGATCCAGGGGTTCTTTTTAATTTATCTATAAGTATGAAGACCTTTAGAATAAACATCAAGTAATGCAAAAATCTATATTACATTATTTATAAAACTGCATGCATAACATGATGTAGTAGGATAACAGTCACGAGAAAAATGAACTTATGTTTTAAATCAACATAACTTTTATTTATGTTCTTGTGGATTGATTTTCATTATATCTCCAAAGACTTGACAAATCCTAATATTGAGAATACGTATTAAATATGTATAGAGTTACTTTTGCATTTATAGGTAATTAGTTTAGTTGTGATAATACTAATTCAGTCAGATCCTACATGTTAAGAGGTGTCAATTTTTTTGTCATGTTTTATCCATTAGTTAGATTATCGAGCATATCATCAGATACTTTACGAATACGGAAGTGACGTTTCTGAAGTTGGTAGCGCTGATTGCGTTTTCCTTATAGTGATGTCATGCAAGTACTTGAAAATAATGGTGTTATAAGTTTTTATTAGGATTCTATAATATTATTATTTTTATAACAAGTTTTATCAAACAGTTATTTTTTATAACTTGTTTTTGCTTTAAGATCTTTTACTAGAGCACAGTCATGTTTTATTCGTATTGTACTATAATATTTTGGATACGTAGATTTGATCAAAAACAAAAAAGGCCTAAGTTAACTCTAAAAGGCAAACAATCTAAATTACATTCGTATTTATTGTTCTATTGAACTTACTGCTTGTACAAAACTGTAGTAGATGGTCTGCTGTTACTGTGTCTAAATAGTAGGATACTTAAAATGTTTAGGTAATTATCATTAAATTATTTTCAGCATTAAATATTCACATATCATCATCATAACATGAAGTATAAACAATGACACCGATAACAGCTAGTACCAATAACAAACAACAAAAGATGATGAAAATTGTTTCACATTTAATGTATCAGGTGAACATTGAAAAATGCAGTATTATAGTATTTCGTCCTTTTGGATCGGTATAATATGTAATATAAGACTTTATCGTGATACTGTAATAGCATAACTAAAACATTAGTTTGAATAATATTTTGCATAAAATCTCTTAAATAGCGTTATTTATTAAATATTTCATCGATAATAAATAGCATTATTTTATCACTATGTGGCATTTGACATCACTACGTTATATTTCGCCAGGCAGTTGGCAGATGGCAATATGGCTGTAGCTTTCGAGTTTCGCTGGCAGTGCGCGGTGCTCGCATCATTTCCAGTACTGAAGTAGTATTTCTGACGGCTCTAAAGTTTCGTTTTTCATTTTTTTAGTGGTTATTGTTTCTGTTTACCTTTATTTAACTAAAGTTTTGTGGCAAAATTACTGATATTTCATTTCCGTCGTCACCAGAATTTATTCGACGACAAAATGGCGTCGCTTGACAAGATTTTACTGCAAAATATTTTTTCGCATTTAAATCGTTTTTTTTAAAGATATGCTGGAAAAATTAATATCGTGTGTTTTCTTAAGATTTTCCTCTATGAATTATCTGATTTTTCTTTGCTTCGTTCGTTAATTATATAAGAAACCGTGTATTCCTTGTATTTTCTACAAAATGCACTTGGTAAGTGATTTTAAAGCTTTTTTGTGTATTGTTTTCGAGTATTTATTTATTATACTGAAGTTTAAAGGCTTAAAATATTCATGGAACGTTCTAGAAGTCTTGGGTGTGGCCCTGAAAGAGGGTGAAATTTTAAGACGTAATTGTGGATTTAAGGGTTTTTGTGATTGTTTACAATAGATTTTGCTGTTTTTATGTATGAAAACATTCTTGTCCCACGCAAGAATGTGTTTTCAACAATTCTTTGTTACGTAATCTTCCTATACCAAGTGGTGAAAATGATTTTGAAAAGGGACCCATTTTTGCAATTTAGCTTTGAAAATTGGTCTTGCTAAGCACTTACTACGAAGCTAGTCGCTTTTGAGGTTATGTTAAGCTTTTATATTCAATATATATTCCATTCAAGTGATGGAACTGGTATAGTTTATTAGACACAGCAACTGCATTCAGAAATATTAGTATTTTTATTTTTTTGCTTATATTATGGTCATGTTAGGCTAGTACTTTATTATTTCGAGGTTATGTCTTACCTTTTCTAGTATATTTAATAAAGTTTAATATATACAGCATCACAAAATGTTTGTATCCAGGATAATATTGCTTTTGGGACTCTATTTTGTATATATTTATTTCTCAAAGTTGAATAACCCATAACCTCCAATTGTAAATTTGTTTACCAAATTAATATGAATATAACACTATTTATACTATCAACATAATAACAGTAGATTACTGTAGGATACTTTAGTGTTATTACTAATGGATTAAGGTGACACACATATATATATAATTTATAATTTTGCTTAATTATTTATTTTTCTAAAGTACCGTAAAATTGGTGTTAAAAATTTAGATGTTTTGCTATTTTGTCAACAGATTAATGTAATAAATCATTAGCATATATTAAATGAATTTATTATTGCTGCTGTAAATTTATATATTATCATCATTGTTCTTTAACAATGATGATAATATATAGAGGATCTTTATCCTCTCAAAAATAATATTAATAATTGATTTTCTATTAGACATAGATTTCTTTTGTGTCATTATTAATCCAATAATTTGTTCCAGAAGGGCTTCATGAACGAATCTGGAAGTGATTCGACAAGCGAGAAAGGTGAGAAGAGTGATTCCAGTGGGTCTGGTTCTGGAAGTGAGAGGTATTTTAATTTTATGCCATTTTTACATAAATTTTCTGGCATCTTCTGCTGGTTTTTTATACTAATGTATTTTCATTCAACAGTGACAGTGCGTCAAGCTCTTCTGGATCAGGATCTGAAAGGTCTGGTTATGAAAAGTCTCTGGATAGATCACATCACAGTGATGACACAAAGTCGTCACCCAAACACAGTAATGCCAACTCTTCAAAGTCTGATCACCATACTGACAAAAATTCTTCAGATGACTATTCCCCTTCCAAATCAAAAACTCGAAATAGTCATGGTAAATTGAAATCGGATCTTTGGGAAGATAATCCAGACATATATGGCATCAGAAGGTCAGGCAGGTCACGTAAGGAGCCAGATAGACTAAAATTAGCTGATAGTGATTCTAGTGAAAGAGGCAGAACACATAGCAGAAAAAGTAGGAAAAGAAGGTAGTAACAAAGTATTCAAATTTTTTGTCATATGCATCTTAATATTGTTTTAATTACTCTCATACTCTTATATTTTAGTGATTCTTGGAATTCAGACTCATCAGATAGCGATAGTGACTTGAAAGGTTCTCCACCTCCACCCTCAAAACGACCAGGCCAAAGAAGTGTACCTCTCAGAAAAAAGAAACCTACTAGAAGAAGATTTTCAAGTGATGAGGACGAAAGCTCAGAGGGCAGTGATGATGAAACCAAAAGGTAAGATGCTTAACCACTTGTCAAATTATGTTTTCTTATTATAATTATAATTGTTAATTAATCTTTTTCAATTATGATTGATTTTATTATTGATTAGATAATTTTCTGTTTGTGACTATTACGTAATATAAACAATTTAAAATCTATAACTTAAGTTTCCGATTAATTTGGGGAAATTGTTCAAGCTAATCAACTCATATTATCATATCATCATTTCACTTTTTTTACAAGAAAGCTTGTGATTTGAACAGTTTAGTGGGAATGATTTTATCTGTATGACTAAACAGAAAGAATAAAAAATTAACTAATAATTTTCTCCCATCATCATATATCCTTCATAAAATTGAATTATTGATTCCATATCAAGTTTGGATGTAGGCCTATCGCAAGAACCCGGGTTGAATTGCCCAGATAGTCTAAGGTTTATTTGGATTGACAGACTCAAATAGTAATAGGCGTAAACTATCTCGCATTATTTAGTTATTAAGTCCACAACTAATCAAAAGAAACAAATAATGTGTACCTATGGCGTCGATTCGTCAAGTGACGTCATACGTTTGTAAATCAACATAAGACAGCTAGCAATGACAGATATCCTTTACAAACCTGTCACGTCGAAATAAATATAGCCAATCAAAATAATTCCAACTAAAAAAAGCAATTGCTGAACCTTTTGGTGCGAGACGGGATTGTGCTAACCGTCCATCGGTGGTTACGAAGACCGGCACGTGTGGTTCTCGAAAGGAAGAGGGTAGGATGAGGTGTAATAAATCTTCGGAGCATTCGCCATGATATAGGTGATAGAATACGTTAAGGGACGCAATGTTTCTACGAAGTTGTAGCGGTTCGATGTACTTCGTAACCTCCGGGCTGTCGATTGATACGTATGGCATGACGCTGCAGTTTATCTAAGACATCGAGTAGGTACGTAGCGGAACCATTCCAAAGGTGCGAACAGTACTCCATGCAAATACGGACTTGGGCCTTGTACAGCAAATACCGCTGTTCAGGAGTAAAGAAACGCCGCATCTTGTTTAGAATCCCGAGTTAGCGTGCAGTTGTGGTTATAATACTCTCGATAAGTTAAGGTCGTGGCGGATGTCTATGCCTAAGATGTTAAGATTATCCTGCAGTAGCAGCGTGGTGCCCCGAAGAGTGGGAAGTGAAGAGAATAGGTTTTTTTTTGAGCTGAACACCTGAGTGTTCTTAGCACTGAACTCAACCAGGTTAGATGAACCCCAAGCGGATATGTCATCCAACACCCTGTTGAGGTCAGTGACAAGCTTTACCCACCTCTCAGTATCCTGCCGGTTGCTATGTTGTGAATGGTAACAACCATGAACCGTATCGTCTGCATAGCAATGAATGCCACCAAGAGCGTAGCATGTCATTGATATGCAGAAGGATACACTAGATATACACTGGCCTGTGAATATTGCACTAGAGGGTGTATAATGACGTTATACACGTGGCGCTAAACGTGTTAATACTATAAAATAATAATGAATTTAAATGTGAACGAAAAATGTTAGTGAAATTGTATTAGGTTTTGAATTGAAATTAACACTTTATACGGATTTTGTCGCGTTGTTTATTTTAAAACACTTTTAATACATAATTTTGAAACTCTTTAACAACACGCCTTTGCAAAAATAACGGGCACCTTACAGTAATTGGCTTTTCTAATGGATAATATTAGTATTTTTAGTATGTCATTAGCAAATATGACTAGAAAATTCTTATTATCAATGAGAATATATATTTTTAACATTTAAATCCTGGAATCGGTGTTTTAGTCAATGTAAACAGAGACCCGTGTAAAAATGGTAATTTTTATGGGTATAATGAAATTAAGACCACGGTTATTTTTATGTCATTATTCAATAAAAAAGACAACAAATAAAAATTAATAACAAGTATGACCTCCCCTTGCAGCGATTACGTCATGTTATCGCCTTGGCATGCTTTCCACCAGGGTTTTGATGGTGTCCTGACTGCCTTTTTAGAAGGTCCCAGACGCGTTCAATCCAAACGACGAATACCAACCTCTTGCATATAAGCATCTACGTCGCCAGAACGGTGGGCCCGAGCGTTATCGTCCATATAAATGGCATCTTCACCAATTACAGTCAGTGCGGGTTGTGCATGTTGACAAAGGATATCTGTTATTTACCTTTGCGCATTTACTGAGCCATTTTCAATGAACAATATCTCCGTACGATAGCTGGAAGTTTACGCCCGCTCAAAACATAACGGACCCTCCACTATAAGGGGTGATTTTTTCAAAACACACGTCGACATAGCGTTCCCCTGGTCTTTGTAACACTCGCCGACGTCGGTCCTCATCATTCAGATAAATTCGAGCCTCATCGGAGAAGAGTACGCTACTGCAGTTACCTAGAGTATGGATAGGTCAAAATGGGTGCAATGAATATTTTAATTTTGGGTACGTGATAAATTGGCTCAATAGTTATCTAAATATCTCCCTCGTGCGCCTGCACTTCGGGTTTGATCACACTGGCGTTTGACGGGCTTGCTCAGATGAGCTGAGCACATGATATGTGTCGCGAGCGTAGCGTATTTTGTTCACTCGAGAGACACTGCGTAGATGCGGCGCAAGCGCGGGGCCTGACACGCGACGCGAGCGCCGCGTGCTCGCAACGTCAACGTCGTGGTCAAGAGTTTTAGGAATAAGCACGCCCAAAAAACGCCACTGGGATCGCGCCCTTAAATGACTGTTACGTCACAACGTTGTATAGTCTCATTTTCTGTTATTTGATAAATACCCCAAGTTGTACATTTAAATGTCTTTTATCTCATACATTTTTGAGAAAATTTAGAAAGATCTTTGCATTTAAATTATGGCTTACGTAACTTATATATCAAACTAATAGAACAATTAAGTTTGGTTAAATTTATACGAAAAATACAGTAAAACTGATGGTTTTAACTATCATGGAAATGTGTAAAATTTATTCTTCAAATGAAGCCCTATCTGACGATTGCAAAATCGGCCGTAGGAATTGATTCAATCTGCAGATAAACATTAAGTGAGGAATACATTTGTTATTTTTCTGAAGTAAATATATACTAATATTAAGAAAGCTGAAGAGTTTGTTTCTTTGGTTGAACGCGCTAATCTCAGGAACTACTGGTTCGAATTGAAAATTCTTTGTGTTGGATTGCCCATTTATCGAAGAAGGATATAGGCTAGACCAATAGGAGCGGAGCAGTAACGGAAAATGTTGCAAATACGGGGAAAATTCGTTTATGTGAAGCAGACGAAGTTGCGCGGTTCAGCTAGTCTTTTATATTATTGAGGCATAATATAAACTTCCTACCAAAGGAGGTAGGCTATTCGATTGTTTAATTTTGACGACGTTGAATTTCGAAATTGAATCTACGACTTGGACAAATATTATCATTGATCATAGTGACAGTATTACGTTACGTTATCCTTGGCTTTAACAAAATGGCGACTCGTGTCAACTCTACCGGCCATTTAGTGAACTAACGTTAGCCGGTTTTGTGTTTGTTTACTATAATTTTCACAAGATGTCGCCTTACTGTGAATTCGCGGCTGCTGCGATTGTTTCAAACAAATACTTACCTACTTTATTTTTATAGCCGGACGGCAACCAGACGTACAGGAGCAGCAGTTAGTTATAAAGAGGCAAGTGATGAACAAACTGATTCATCAGACCTTTTGGAAGTGGAAGGTGTGGATGGAGAGGGCGAAGCGGAACCGGAACCTGAAGACCATAGTGAGACAATAGAAAGGGTATTAGGACACCGGCGTGGGAAGAAAGGAGGTAAACAGCGATATTGATATTGTCTTTTCAGATATTTGATGAATAGTATTAATGTTAAATAAAATCATTTGTTGTTTATAACTAATGTAATACTGTTCAATTTGCATTTTTGTGCAAATATGATGTTGAATTTTAGCTAATGTCTTCTTATCATTATGCAGTCACTGGAAATGTGACTACAATTTACTATATAGAGGAGCATGGGGATCTTAATGAAGGCTGTAATCCTGATGATGAGGAATCTGCTGAGCCTCAGTACCTGATTAAATGGAAAGGCTGGTCTCATATTCATAATACATGGGAGTCTGAGAAAACATTGAATGAACAAAAGGTTAAAGGTCTCAAGAAGTTAGAAAATTATATTAAAAAAGAAGCTGAATTGTCATGGTGGAGACAACAGGCAGGTCCTGAAGATATAGATTATTTTGAATGCCAAGCTGAGTTGCACCAGGAACTGGTGAAAACATACAATAATGTGGAAAGGATAATAGGTAAATAACATGTGTTGTTATTCATGTAAAATATTCATATATAATGTTGTACATATACTAATCACACATGTGCTTTATTAGCGGAACAGATGCGGGAATTAGAAGGTGGTGGAACTGCTCATGAATATTTTTGCAAGTGGGAGTCACTTCCATATGCTGACGCAACTTGGGAAGATGCTATTTTAATAGAAAAAAGATGGCCTGAGGAGGTAGAGCATTTTAAATATAGAGAGGCGGCTAAAACTACTCCATCAAGACATTGTCCTGTTTTGAGGAGAAGGCCGAAGTTCCACCAAGTTAAAGAGCAGCCAGAATATATGGGAAAAGATTCGGTAAGTTCCTATGTTTATAGAAAGAGTAATTTGATATTATCTTACCAGCATAATAATAATCTCAATTTCAAATTTAGATATTTGTTTATATCTTTAATAATATACTTATCTACCTCATCAACTTCTTACTTATTAGGTTGATAAAAAATAGATTACAATGAAATACTATGTTATATGTTTAATTATTATAGTATGTATTTTATATTGTACCAAGGCACTGTTTAGACATGGATATATTATTGTTAGTTAAAAATATTTGATTAACATGGTTTTTTATAACATAATAATTAATTGTATTACCTAGCTTACGATCACGCCATCTATCGGTTAATGTTTAAACTGCTTACAAGTAGAGTTTCAATATAGTTACGTTAGTCAATGTTGGGTGGCGTACCGCTGCTATTTACATAAATCAGTAATAATAAATTGTAGTTTGGTATTACATTATATTACTTTCACTATAATATGATACATAATTTAAAAGTTATAAAATATAAACAAAAATATACTAGTTTTATAATTATTATGACCTACCTATACATAATTAGGATACAATGTTTACAAGTATCTAACTAACAAGTATTACAAATGGACATAAAGCTGTCTTGAATGTTTGTTGTTGTGTAGCAAATATATTTTTAATATGTTATTTACAGAGTTACATACTTAGAGATTATCAGATGGATGGATTGAATTGGTTGATACATTCCTGGTGTAAAGATAACTCAGTCATTCTAGCAGATGAAATGGGTTTAGGTAAAACTATACAGGTATGTATGACAAGATTTTATTCATTATTATTAATCTTTATAGATTATTTTAATGTTATCCTTTATTATGAGTTCAGATTATTCTGGGCAATTATAATTTTGATAATTTATTTTCAGACGATATGTTTCCTATACTACCTCTTTAAATCACAACAATTGTACGGACCATTCCTGTGTGTAGTGCCCTTAAGTACAATGACTGCGTGGCAGAGAGAATTTCAACAATGGGCGCCTGATATTAATGTTGTCACATATATTGGTGATGTCAGCAGTAGAGATATTGTAAGTATCTTATATGAATATAATCCAATAATTTGTTTTACAAGTTAATTGTGTAATTAACTTCCTAATTTAATATTGTTCCAGATCAGACAATTTGAATGGAGCTTTGCTAGCTCTAAAAGACTGAAATTCAATGCTATCTTAACCACCTATGAGATTTTACTGAAAGATAGGCAATTCCTTAGGTCTTTTAGTTGGGCCTGCTTATTAGTAGATGAAGCACACAGGTTAAAAAATGATGATTCATTATTGTACAAAGCACTGAAGGAATTTGATACAAACCATAGATTATTAGTAACCGGTACACCTCTGCAGAATTCTTTAAAAGAATTATGGGCCTTATTACATTTTATTATGCCTTATAAGTAAGTAATAATGCGTTGTTATGATGTATGATAGTTAAAAGAATTATTGTTGTGAATTTTATTTTAAAACAAATTCATTTTCTAGATTTGAGTCATGGGAAGAATTTGAGAAAGATCATGAAGACGCTGCGACGAAGGGTTATGAAAAACTACACAAGCAGTTAGAACCTTTTATATTAAGAAGACAGAAAAAAGATGTCGAGAAATCATTGCCAGCTAAAGTAGAACAAATATTAAGAGTTGAAATGACATCAATTCAAAAGCAATATTATAAATGGATTCTAACCAAAAACTATAGTGCTCTTCGAAAAGGTGTAAAGGGTTCTATAAATACCTTCATTAATATAGTTATTGAATTAAAGAAATGTTGCAATCACGCGCTATTGACGAAGCCTGAAGACTTTGAATCAAGAGCATCACTGGCGACCACAGATGCTGTGGAGGTACGTTGCCTGTAGCAATTTAAATCTTTGTTGAGAAGTAATAACATCTTGTCATTTGTATTCCATCACTTACATAATGTGGCATAAGAGTTGATGATATTGCTTATTTGGTTTCAGAAATTATTAAGAGGCTCTGGTAAACTACTTCTCCTAGATAAACTGCTCTGTCGGCTAAAAGAGACAGGGCACAGAGTACTTATATTTTCTCAAATGGTCAGAATGTTGGACATTTTGGCTGAATATTTACAAAGGCGACACTTTCCATTCCAACGCCTGGATGGCAGCATAAAAGGAGAAATAAGAAAGCAAGCCCTAGATCACTTCAATGCTGAAGGGTCTGCGGATTTCTGTTTTCTCTTGTCAACACGTGCTGGCGGTCTGGGTATAAATTTAGCTACTGCCGACACTGTCATTATATTTGACTCTGATTGGAATCCTCAAAACGATTTGCAAGCCCAAGCTCGCGCACATCGTATTGGACAAAAGAACCAGGTACTTTGAAGTTTAAAACACATTATGCAGTCTTTATATAATATGTCATGACTGCAATTGAAATTTCAGTTTTTAATAATTTGTCATTACAGGTCAACATTTATAGGTTAGTCACTGCCAGATCTGTTGAAGAAGACATTGTTGAAAGAGCCAAAAGAAAAATGGTGCTTGACCACCTCGTAATTCAAAGGATGGACACGACGGGACGGACTGTTCTTAATAAACGAGATGCGTCTGCAACAAGTGCGAACAATCCATTTAATAAGGAAGATTTGAATGCAATATTGAAATTTGGTGCTGAAGAATTGTTTAAGGATGATGATGAAAACGATGAGGAACCTGTCGTAAGTGCATAAAGCAAATCTATTATTATCATTTATTTAATATGAATTGTGGCACACTTTTTAACCACACATTTTTAAAATATTATTTTGACAGTGTGATATTGATGAAATCTTACAACGTGCCGAGACTCGCGATGAAGGCCCGGCTATGGTGGGTGATGAATTGCTCTCTGCATTCAAAGTAGCTAGTTTTGCTTTTGATGAAGATAAGGCTGTTATGGAAGTTAAAAAGGAAAGCAATGAAGAAGAAAGTAAAGACTGGGTATGTAATAATGTTTTAATTAATTACTTAATTTTACTATATCGTACAATACAAAGAAAATAATCATGTATATTATACCTATTAAAGACTTGTATTGATTTATAAAATTAATTATGTGTAATTCTAATACGTAGGACGACATCATACCGGATCATGTTCGGAAAACCATAGCCGAACAGGAGAAAAACAAAGAAATGGAAGACTTATATTTACCACCTAGGAGAAAGAATCTACAAGCTAACAACGCTGACAACGGTAAGTCTGCTTAATCGAATGTAACACGACGAGTATGTAGAGTCGGAACACGAGATATTAGCAACGATGTGCGTGTCCGCAGCCGAGGGCGGACGCAAGCGCCGCGGCCGCGGGTCGGGCGAGGGCGGCGCGGACGGCGCGGACGGCGCGGACGGCGCGGACGGCGCGGACGGCGACGGCGACGGCGACGGCGACGCCGAGAGCGACGCGTCCGACGCCAGCGCCGACGACGACCGCCCGCGCAAGCGCGGCCGCCCGCCCGCCTCGCACCGCGAGAAGATCAAGGGCTTCACCGACCAGGAGGTACGCGACTTGCGAATCGTACTACTATTTAGATTACTATTGTATATTGATGGTTCTTTTGATTGAGCATGGCAGATGCAATGATTGTGATGATGCAAAAGTCGTATATGTGGAGCCTAGTCTACGGACAGTTGTAAGCCACTATTTACAGTGTTCCATATGCTACCACTGGTTTGCATGTACATTAGGGACCTACGTGTCTTTGTCAAACTGCATCCACAATATTTTAGCAAATTTTCTGACAAGGTGGGTAGAAATTCTAGAAATAAATTTAAGCTTCTCCGACCTAGGTGCCGTTTGGATATACATATATGAAAATAATGTCTATGTGAAGGCCATAGATGTATACAATAAGTTACCAGATAAATTCAAAGAATCACAGCTTACTATGTTTAAGAGAAAACTTACAGTGTGGCTGGCAGAAAAAAATTCTACACTTTAAAAGATTTTATGACATATAAAGAAAATGATGTAATTAATTCCATAATATCAATTACATTGCAACACAATAATTGACTACAAAATTTGTTTTCACTTGACAGTCCTGTACAATTATCTTATTTATTACAATAATTCTTCACGACATAAATTTTGAAATTAATTAACTAAATGCAAATTAATATAATATCAAACCAATACAATTGGGCATTATTATGGGGTCTTTCGTGCAGTCCGCACGAACTTAGTCGAAGACGCTCAATATTCTCCGACGTATCTCGTCAGCGCTGTCATACTTTCAGTCAAACACTCTTTCTTTTACGTAGCCCCAATACTCTAAAGAGGTGAGATCGGGTGAACGAGGTGGCCATGCGCTGATTAATTCAGTGAAATGCTCACGGATGGACCTTACAACGTGTGGTGGCGCAACGTTATGTTGGAACCACGTTAGCCGAAACTGAGCTAGCGGCAAGTCATCTAGTACACACAGCGACACATCAATCTAGACTGTTTGGACTTTGAACTATTAGAAGTTGAACGCTGCAAATCGTGCGAGAGAGTGCGTTATATTTTTCTTACGCTCTAGCCTTACCATTACATCGACACCACTATGCACTGTCCCATTCCGACAATCCTCTATTTTGTATGTACCGTAGTTATGCATAGTTATGCATCCTATATACATAGGGTATCTAACTTGACGTGTAGCTGTGTGTACGGCATTTAGATGCTCGTTAATAAAATTGAGATAACGTGCTTCGTCAGAGCCGTTGCGGTAGAAATTCTCGTCCGAGTATTGCATTACTATAAACACCAGCCCACACGTTGACTGAGCATCGTGTCTGGTGCTCGGTCTCTTGGAAGGTATGTGGGTTAATCTCTGACCACAAGTGAGTACTCTTTCTATTCCACAATCCGTTCCTGGAGAATGTGGTCTCTTTCGTCTAGATAACGTGCTCGACAAAATTTGATGCTTGATGTTGCTGGTCTATAAGCCAACGGCAGTAAGCGCGACGGCGCTCATGGTCACCGGGTACCAAAGCTTGCACCTAATTGTATACCTTGTATGGGCATTCTATTCTTCCGCAACTCCTTGTGAATAAACCAGTGCGACACAGCTGTTCCGTCCCGCCGCCGCATTAATTTCACAGCCCTTCGCGAGCCGAGGCGTGGATTCCGATGGATGACATTCTATACGCGTTGTTCCGAGTGCACATCTACTTGTCTGTCACTACCAGCCGTTGCTGGAGCAATCGGACGATTCTCTAACACACGCTGAAACGCTGCCGTTATCATACGCGGATCAGAAGGATGGCGGGCCGTCGGATGTCTTTGGCGGTAAATCCTCAGAGCATGAGAAGCATTCCCCAAAGCTTCTCCCAAACACATCAACATATTCCCGTGTTAACGAGCACTATACACATACGCCTCGGGCTTTATTGTTAACCAACGACCAGAAAACTAAAACGATAAGGAGTAATAATCTAACAACTAAGTAAATAACAAAGTACGTAAAGAATTATATAAAAAAAAAACAGCAGTAATTTTACAAAAATTCAAAAAATTACGATAATTATGCCAACAAAAATGTAATCTTACGAATGTTTACTCCTCCTCACGCGGCCAAATTACAACAAGAAACTGTGACATAAATTAAAACAGTTAGGGGATCATCTTAACCATAGATCAATAAAATAAACATGTAAGACATTCAGAAAATATTTTGGAGGTAAAATTGTACCTATTAACGTTAGGTTAGGCACTAGGTTCATTGTAAAAATATTTTGTAACTACCTACCTAATATGTTTTGTACTCAGCTTAATAGCTTAAAATAATAATGAGCAGTGCTCGATAAATCTAAGACAGGTACGTATGAAATATAAACAATTTATTAGAACTTTATGTAGGAATTGTTATACCTATGAATTACGCCGTGAAGGCTACTCGAAAATAATGGTATAAAAAAATATAGTTTAAAAATCTACAAAACACGCTTTAAAAAGAAAGCAAACTAAAAAGTAGAAAATTTCAATTATCGATTTTTACATAAAAATTATGAAATTATTTTCTATTATTTTCTACATTAGTTTTTAATAAAGCGTGTTTTTCAGTTCTCTTTTAGCTATTATTTATTTTTAATTCTCTTTTATATATTTTTTATATTTTTCTATATTATTGTATTGTCATCGGTCCTTGATAAGTATGCCAAATTTCGAGTTAATCAGACGTTTTGAAGGGGGTCAAAATCATGTTCAGTTTCCGTTACATACATACTAACATATGTATGAAGCTAATAAAAGGGTGTCAAAAAACATTAAATGGTTAACAACAAATTGTTTCGGGCTAGTTCCGACGTTCCGAAGGACCGATGTTCTCCGAAAATTTCGGCCTTGGTGAAAGATGACTAGTCACAATAAAAAAAATATTATTTGGAAGTCTGAAGAAAAAGAGGATGTGTCTATTTTAATAAAATGGTTGTGTCTATTTTAATAAAATGGTATGGAAAAGTTACATTATAAAATGTGGCAATACATAACATTCTTTTACGTAAGTACTTATAAGATCGATTGTAGATCAAATACTGCATTTTTTTTTATTGACGCCTCTGTTTTGTCTGATCATCAACCTATAAAGTGCCGCTGGTTGCGAGGACCGCAATTGCGTGAATTGAGTCACCGCGCCGCGCCGGCGTCGTTGCGTCTACGCGTTAGAGCAAGATACTGGTGCCAATTCTGTTGTCACAAAATTCTCTAATCTTAGCTAAAAATCTCTAAAATTTATTTTAGTCCTATCACGTTTAGCGATTTCAGAATACGAAATGTCGTTTGACAGGACTAAACTAAATTTTAGAGATTTTTAGCTAAGATTAGAGAATTTGTGACAACAGAATTGGCACCACTGGCGAACGTGTGCAATAATTATGATGTGTTATTGCGGCATGGAACGAGTAGTATAGTCGATAGGCATTGTCACTTCGTTTATTAACACTATTTTAATAATCGCGTAATGTTTAAATAAGAGATGTTTTAAATTACAATGTGTCATCATAACCAGCCCACAATTAAAACTTGCAAAGTACCTAGGTAACTAAAGGTAAAACGCGTAGGTAGGTATTATATAGAGGTGTGATGTTGTGTGTAAGTGTGTGATTGTGGTGTCTTAGCTTGCGCTCGTCGGTATCAAGTAGGTATTATTTTGAATTATGTAATAGTAGTGCAAAATAATAAGCGCAAAAATAAGTTTTAATTTATCCGTGTCGCAGTTAAGACTGCGCCGAGCGAAATGTGCCAAAACAGGCGGTCAGCTAAGTGAATAAAATCAACAATTTTTGTTTAATACAAATAGAAAATATACATTTACCACAACAATGAATGTGTTTACAATTACTCCGTGTAAAATTTAAAAAAATTGCACGAAAAATGCAAAAAAGTAAGCTCGTGTTACGTGATTTTTAGATTATAACAGTAGAAATCTATCCTATTTTACAGCTTAAACGAAACATAAATAGTTATATTACAATTTGTCCGTCTCAAATATTTAAGTTATTTGACAACAAATATACATATTTATCAAAAAAGCACTTCAAATCCTCCATACAATTTTACTATGGTGGCCGCGCGCCGATTTGAGTATGCGCCGCACAAGCTCTGTCGTTCTCTGTCTTACGCTCGGCGCAGCCTTAAGTTAGGCTCATAATCAAAATTAAACATTGTTTCTAATTCCAAATTGTATGCCACGGCAGAGTCGAATCCTAACCTAGGGACCTAGCTAGAATAACTTTTATTGAATATTGCATCAAGTCAGACGACGAATTGATATTTATTATGAAGAATAAAATTATCGAGCGTTCCTTTATGGGTCACAGGGATTATTTCACGGTATCTAAATTTGAGCTTTGCTTTAATTATTCTTCCAACAGATGAAATAAGAAAGTAGGTACATATGTAGAGAGATAGAATCGACTTATTCGCAAAATGTCGCTTTCTCATAATGTCTCTTTCGCAGAATGTCGCTTTAGCAGAATGCCTCTTTCGCTAAATGTCACGATAGTATCTTCAACTATAACAGTATACATTAAAAATTTTAAAAACAAAAATGATCTAATATTTTAGTTAAAAAATCATTTATCGAAATTATATAGGAAACAAATCATCATGACACACCATAGCGGCGCGCAGATCGTTGATCCCTAGCGTCAGCTGTTAATTTAACTTATGTTCCGTTGCAGTTTCTTTTAAAAAGGGGATTCAATTTATTTTCTCTTTGATATATGTCTATTTTACTTGTCTGTCCGTTTTTGTTTATGGTAGGTATCGTATCAGTAATCACCAGGCACTATCACCTGTATGCATAGAATTTGTCGATATCCTAATTCGTACGACTCCACCACGTGAGAAATTAACTTAATTATTTAAAATAAATTTAAGCTGACCAATAAATTAAATATCTGCAATATTAAAACGTTTTGTTAAACCATTCTTTCAGATCCGAAGATTCGTCAAAAGTTACAAGAAATTCTCGGCGCCTTTGAAACATCTCGACAGCATAGCGTGTGATGCTGAATTACAAGAGAAACCTTTGACTGAGCTTAAAAAGTTGGGTGAAATTCTACAAGAAAGATGTAAGGCGGTGTTAAATGACACATCAGAGACAACAAGTAAGTTAAAGAAGTTAGTTTAGTTTTAATTTTAATTAATCGACACTGTCGTATCGGTCTGGTCTAATGAATGTGAACTCTAGCGATTGTGAGCTTTGTTGTTGGATTGGGTATGAAAATATCACATGGACTAGTTAGGTCGTTTTAAATTAGCTAATAACTTCGCGAAAATGAAGTAACGGGCAGTGGAAATTACTCAGTATTTCATGTTTATACTATACAGGTTTATGAGATATTTTTGATTACATTTGCGTTTTTAAACTGAGGGCTATGCACATGGAGGTTTTTATCACACTAATTATGTGCTCACGGCGGGTGCTATGTATGCCCAGTGAGATAATTGTTGATTACCGTTGAGCGCGCCTAAATGCTCTATTCAGGAACGCGCCCGGAGCGAGAGCGCCCTAGCACGCAGCGGCCCTGGCATTCGGCCGACTGAAGCGTTTCCGTATATACGTCGGTCTTTAATGATGAGCGCGCGTCCACCATTGTAAACGTTGTTGCCGTTTCATTTTTATATGTAATTATAATTATTCAAGAAGTAGAAGTTGAGTATTTCATTCTTAAATCCCTACAACCGTATAAGCCAGTTTATATATTTTCACAATAAAATGAATATAAAAATTTATGAATACGAACAAAAATACTAATAATAGCACTTTTCCAGATGAACAAACAGAAGGGGGTCGTAAGAATACAAGGAAGACATTCAAACTCGGTGGTGTTCCTGTAAATGCTAAGACACTGGCTGCGTGTCAGGACGAGCTGGCGCCTTTAGACGTATTCCTGCCAGACACAAAAGAAGAGAGGCTAAAATGGCAATTAGATTTCAGGTATCAAAAATTCTTTAATTTTACTATATATATAACAAAGTGATAAGAGAATACGATGCTTAATTGTCAAATTATTATTTGTTATAGGACGAGGCCAGCTAATTTTGACGTAGACTGGGGTGTTGTAGATGATTCCAAATTATTGGCTGGTATTTATCAGTATGGAATGGGGTCATGGGAAGCAATAAAAATGGATTCATCATTTGAAATTGGAGATAAAATCCTCACTAACGAAGATAAGAAACCTCAAGCAAAACATTTGCAATCGCGTGCAGAATATTTGCTAAAACTTATAAAAAAACTACTTGATCAGAAAAATGGGAAGCAGAAGCAACGGAAGCCTCGTGTCAAACGAGCTAACAAAGAGCCTGTCACTAAGGATATAGTAGAAGATGATGCAAGTTCTGGAGATGAAAATAAAAAGACAAATAAGACTGGTAAAAGTGATAAGTCGGATAAGGTGTGTTGCGTTGCAAATATATTATGTGATGTTTGTAAGAGATCCATCATAAAATACCTCTAGTAATTACAACTTTTCTTTTATAGGGTAAACTTAAGTTAGAAGATGTGTCTACACACGATGAAACATCAAATGATAGGAAAGAAAGGGACAAAAAGCGTACAAGGAAAGACGGCAAAGATAGAAAAGGAGAAAAGATGAAGGCACGGAAGAAGCCCGCGGGTCCCATGCATTTCACTGCCAACAATGAACCTAGGGCGCTGGAGGTCCTTGGTGATCTCGACCCTTCAGTCTTTGAAGAAGTATATAAACATAATTTCGTTTTATTACTCATGTACAATTGTAAATGTTGAAGTATGTATATAATATTTTTATATCATTTTAGTGTAAAGAGAAGATGAGACCAGTTAAAAAAGCGTTACGAGCACTTGATAATCCAGATCAAACATTATCAGAATCTGAGCAAGTTTCTAGGACACGGGCTTGTCTTACGCAGATAGGAAACCAAATAGATATATGCGTTGATGCATACCCCGATCCTGAAAAGAAGGTGGAGTGGAGGAGTAATCTCTGGTATTTTGTATCGAAGTTTACAAATTTCGATGCCAAGCAGTTGTACAGGTTGTATAAATATGGTTTAAAGAAAAATGAGGCGTCCAAGCATAAGGATGGAAAACACAAAGAAAATCTTAAGGTGATTTTAATACTTATCTTTGTGTTCAACCTGTACATTATAGCTAATAATTTTAGAAAGTCTCTTTAGGCTCCTGATTTTATTTCAGATAATTTGTATTTTAGAGTGCTTAATCGAAAATCACGTCATCAGAACGCGCTGTTATTTGTGAAGTAATGTTTTATATTGATGTGTATAGTATTTGTTGCAGAATAATAAGAATAATCACAATGCAAGCAATCATGTCAAGTCATTCAAAAAAGATACAAAACATGACGATGCTAATGATAAAAAGGAAAAAAGGCCTAAAGGCGATCGAGATAAATTCGATAAAATCAACGACAAGATTCCACATACATCTGGAATAAAGAGAAAACTAGAGGAAGGGGAGTGCGATCCAGAGCCCAGTGAAAATAAACGACATGAGAGGTAAGCTTTGCGCATTTTGTACAAGTACATGGGTATACTAACATTCTCATTTAGCTCATTCCTTACGCTCACCCGCTTCTTCATTTATTTTCGTTATAAACTTTAATTTCTTTCAACTCACTAACCTCTCCCGAGTCGCTCACAACCATTATCGCTTCTTACATCCCTGCAGACATAAACACAAGCACAAGGATCGCAAGGATAGGGATAGAAGCCTGAAGCGAGACGATTTGATGCACAGAGAGCGGAGTCGGACCGAGCGCGAGCGCGACAGGGACCGCGACCGCGAGCGCGAGCGAGACCGCGAGCGCGACCGCGACCGCGACCGTGAGCGGGAGCGAGACCGAGACCGCTCGCGCACGCGCCGCGACAGCGGCGGCGGCAGCGGCGTGCGGCCGCGCGCCTACGGCCCGGCGCACCCGCACCCCGACCTCCCCGCGCACCCCGCGCACCCCGCGCACCCCGCCTGGACGCCGCCCGCCTACCCCGGCCCGCGCCAGTACCGCGCCGACCGCGCCGAGCGCGCGCCGCGCCCGCACGACAAGAGGAGGTACCGCACGTTCTAGCGTTTTGCACGCGTTACTCTCGTGTCACGTCGAGTCTTTTCTATTGCGTCTGTCGCTTTGCAGCAGGTACGGCGGCTTCGGCGGCATGCCGACGCCCTACAGCGGGTACTACGACAGCGCCGCCATGGCGGGCGGCATGGGCTTCCCGCCCGCGCGCCCGTACCCGGACGAGTGGCGCGGCTACGGGCAGGGCGAGTACGCGTACGACGAGCGGGACTACGAGCGGGAGGTCTACAGAAGAGATTACGATCGACGCGCGCCGCCCACTTAACGCCCGTAGTTTTGCCGCCCTTTGTAAATATCTACTGTATTTTATTTTGTAAATAGGTAGTTCATAGAGATCTCTTTCCCGAGAACGCTGGTTTAACCGTGAAAGTGTAAAGTTGTAAGTGACAAAAAGTGCTGTGGTTTTTATCTATGTGATAAGCGAAAGCGCATCGATTTGAAATGAGACGTTATTAGTGACATTTTATATGTAAGACTGTATGTATAGCAAATTTATTTATTGCCGAATCTGTCGAATGATTGTTAATGTACAGAATTTAGAAAGAATACCATTAATTTTTATATTGTTCCAATTTTGTCGCAGTCTTAATGATGTTTTTAAATCTCTTATCCAATTTTCTATTTATTTGATGCCTCATCATCGTGATTTATTATATGTAACTTGACAGAAACAAGTGATATAAATAGGTCGTAGTAAATGTACAAAATTTAGCAATTGTTAGTAGGTTTGCATGTAATTCAAAATCATGTGCAATTTCAAATGAATTGTGTATAGCTTAGCGCAAGGGGCACATAACTTTGTCATTGCATTTTAGCAGTGTACAGGAAAGAGTTTTAATTTGTAAATTCGTTTCTCATTTTGCGTGCATTTCCGAGTCTCGACATGACTCGTACAATCCTATTTTTATACATTATGTAAAGTCTTATTCTCTGTTACATGCAATTGTGAATGTAATCAGAGTGAAACGTCTTAATGGTATATACCATGATAATAAATAAACATATTAAAGTTGAATAATGTATTTTGTTTCCTCTCGAAGAGTCCTCCTGGTTCTGCTCCATACCTTTTTACATTTGGAGTTGGTTTACCATTGTTTGAAACTAAAATGGTCCGATGCAAGTCTAAAGGTTTTCCACTCATAACTGCACCGCCGCAGTACCACAATGGCGCAGTTCCGCATCGAAAAAGGCAAACGCTAGCTGCTAACGCGCTGTTACAGGACAGCTCGCACTCCAATCGTCAAGTGCGCGGTGAAGTTTGCTGTTCAGGTGCTGACGGCCAGGATTCTACTCCTTTTGCTGCGCGCCACACATTGTGAGTGATCTCGCCTAGTTGTCTGTTTCACAATCGTAGGCGAGCGAACAAGTGGAGCGCACCCACTTTCGTCTAAAAATATGATTGAATTCTGACACGAGCGAAAGACCAGAGGTGGCACCCGATGCTTTTAAGTGCTAGTTAACGCCGTGCTAGTTTGTAACAACTGGAAGATGGTTGACAAAGCTCAATAGGTTTTTGTTGACTCGACCTGGGATTTAAATCCTTCATGATCTAACACTAGTCATTGGGACGAGCGAGGCAGTAATATATTATACAATAGGTACATGACCCAACGATGGCAAGAAAACCTTTAAATTATAAATCTAAGGTCCTGTATCCTGTACTAGTACAGAAGTCCCAAGGTGGAATATGGCATTTTCTTGCATTTTATTAGATTTTACTGTCTGAAAATGCTTGATATTCAAAATTAACGGAAGTCTGGCACTATCGTTTTTGGGGTAGTTCCCTTCACGAGAGAATGTTTCCCAGAGGGGTAGGCAGAGAGTATGGATATGAGAACACTTTATATTATAAAATTGTTATTGATTTATGTCTGCATATAGGACATATTTAACAAAATATACTGTCAGTCAGGTCTTTATAAGAGCAATAGAAGGAGGGTTGCTCCATTGTACCCCTGGTTTGTACCATAGTTTAGACACTATATACTGATAAGTTTGTACCACGGGTTGTAGGACGGGTAAAATTAGTATGTTCCATGGTTCTCCTTAGGGGTACAATGGAGCACATGTTAACTAAAAACAATTATTGATTCGAGTGTTCTACTTTTACGTATTGTGATGCATGCACACAAGTGCTACTGTTGCGACTCGTTATACGCAGCACTGAGATGCGCGGACGCCGGCGCGCGGACCCGGCCCCACCCACGGGACAAGGAGCGGCGAACGTATCCTGCGAACACTCGCTCACGATCTATATAGCGGACGGTCGACCATTTTTTTGTACTTACAAATATTAATTATTTATTCTTCCAAATTTTGTAATACCTATTATGTAACTTGTGGTAAAACGGCAATTAAACCAGCTAACAAATACAGTCCACTTTATTTACGTCCACCAGGACCCTAACATTGGTCCTTTAGGATTCTCGCCGTTGTACCACTATCATCAAATTATAAAAGAATTTTGAAGATTCGGCGCTCTTCAGTTGTGGACTTCAGCAGCGTAATAGTCATCATCATCGCAAGTGAAGACATTGCGTAGCATCTACACAAGCCCGGACGTCAAAGTCATTTAGAGGTCGACCGCGTGGACTTTGGAACCTCAAGATCGAAAAGGACACCCTTCAAACACCAACGCTCATAAGTGGATGGGTTAAACATTTGTGAGTTCGTTCCAATTATTCCTTTTTCTCTTTCCCTATTATTTAACAAAATTTCAAACCTATATTCAAAAGTGCCTTTGCTAAGTGAGTGCATAATCAAGTTATTTCTAAGCCTTAAGCGCTTCATTGCATAATATATAGCCTTTTAATAAGCCTCATTAAATTTCTATCTTTCGCTGCTTATAATATTGCCCGTCATTCCATATATTTCTGCGTAACGAGTGCACGCGTACTATGCGTGATAGCCTATGAATGAATGATTTACCGTTACGTTTTTATTGCTAACAGCTGTTGATCGGCCGCCGTGCGGTCGCTTATCTATTGTTCTCACGGTTACATCATTAAGCCGGTTCTTGTACCTTTATTCATAATATATTTCTAAGTTGTTTACGTTACGTTCAATCACTTAGTTTCATTATTTCAACGTTCTTTTAACCGCTATGGCTGACGCAAAGATTGAAAAATTAATTAAAAAACGTGGTGGCTTAAAATCTAAAGTGACTATCTTTAGTAATTATATACATCTTCTTAAAAGTTCTAAAGAACTTAGTGTTTTACAATTACTAGACTTGGAAGGTAGATTTAATAAGTTCAATACCTTATATGCGGATTACGATCAATTGCAGAGTGAAATCGATGTGGTGTCGGATAATTCAGAGCTACTAGAGCTAGAGCTGTGACGCAGATATTTTATCCTATTCTATTAATATAGACATTCATAAGAAGGTTACTAAACGTCATATTCTGTCAGTTATAAGTCAGATTTTTGACCCACTAGGCCTTGTGGGCCCATGTATAGTTGAGGCAAAAATTATAATGCAGATGACTTGGATCAAACAATATGATTGGGATGACGACGTCTCTACTGAAATTAAAAACCTTTGGTTGGCTTTTGCAAATACTTTGCCTTGTTTAAATAATTTAAAAATTCCTCGTTGGGTTCTTAGTGATGGTAGCGTTAGTCATGAAATACATATTTTTTCAGATGCGTCAGAGCGAGCATACGGCGCTTGTGTGTATATTCGTTCTGTCCATAAATCAGGGCTAGTTTCTGTTTATCTCTTGACCTCTAAAAATAGAGTAGCACCGATAAAGCCGACGACGATGCCTCGTCTCGAGCTTTGCGGAGCCTTGTTAGCTGCAAGGCTATTTACTAAGGTACTTGCCTCTTTAACTATGCCTATTACTACTTGTCAGTTTTGGTGTGACTCAACGATCGTCTTAGGATGGTTGAAAACACCAAATAATAATTTAAAAGGTTTTGTTCGCAATCGAGTTCATGAAATTCTGGAGAGCACAGAGGGTTATACGTGGCGCTACGTACCGTCGAAAGACAACCCGGCCGATCTTGTATCTCGCGGGGTGAAGGCTGATTGCATCAGTCATTCTTTATTGTGGTGGTCAGGTCCTACATTTTTAGTAAAACCTGAAGACGAATGGCCAAAGATGCCTAACACAAACGAGAAAATCGAGTTGCCTGAATTACTTCCTTGTGCCATTGTGTGCAACCAGATTATAAATAATGATATCATATGTACATTAGTAAATAAAACGTCTAAATTTACTTATCTACAGCGAACAGTAGCATATATGCAAAGGTTTATTTATAATTGTCGAAATAAAACTAAATTACAAGGTTATTTAACAGTTTCAGAGTTGCAAAATTCATTGAATTTAATTATTTACAAGGTTCAATTGGAGATGTTTCCTGACGAGTACGATATCTTAAGGAATGGCAAAGCACTTCCGACAAAGAATAGATTATTATCTTTATCCGCATATTTAGATTCCAAAGGTATTATTAGAGTTGGTGGCAGGCTCAGTAATGCCCCGTACAGCTATGATACTAAATATCCAATTTTAATTTGTTCCAAACATCATTTTACTAAAATGTTATTTAATTATTTTCATTTAAAATATTTACACGCTGGTCCACAATTGCTTTTAGCGAACATAAGACAAACTTATTGGCCGTTAGGTGGTAGGAATTTGTCTAAGTCTACCGTTAATAAATGTGTGCGTTGTTGCAGATACAAAGCTGAAACTATTCAGCCTGTAATGGGTCAGCTGCCTACATCCCGAACAGAACTAGAGTTTCCCTTTTTACATTGTTCGGTGGACTACGCCGGGCCAGTCTTGATAGCCGACCGAAAGGGTCGTGGTTGTAGATTAACTAAGTCTTATTTGGCAATTTTCATTTGCAATGCTGTAAAAGCCTGTCATATCGAACTTGTTACAGCACTGTCGACAGCAGCATATATGGCTGCCTTAAGTAGATTTATATCTCGTCGTGGAAAGCCTGCAAGTATTACTTCTGACAATGGTACAAACTTCGTGGGTACCTCTCACGAATTAACTAGATTTCTTGCTCAGTCAGATCTTAAAGGTAGTATTGCGCAGGAAGGTATTGAATTTAAGTTTGTGCCCCCGTATAGTCCACATTTTAATGGGTTAGCAGAAGCCGCCGTGCGTTCTACTAAGTACCATCTTCGTAGGTTACTTCAGCTTACGCATTTTACTTTTGAGGAAATGGCTACATGCCTCACTCAGATAGAGGCAGTTTTGAATTCACGACCTCTCACTCCTCTTTCCTCAAATCCTCTTGATTTTTCGGCTTTAACTCCTGCACACTTTTTAATTGGACGGCCACTTATGTTTATTCCACATCCACAGATATCGACCGTCAACATCAACGCTCTAGAGCGATTTAAAAGGATAGAGCTCATTAAGCAGCATTTCTGGCAACGATTTGCCTTAGAATATGTGTCCTTGCTGCAGACGAAGACTAAGTGGCGAGCTGCAAAGGCTGATCTCAAGCAAGGCGCTTTAGTTTTGATAAAGGACAAAACGTTGCCTCCTCTCCTTTGGGCACTAGGAAGAGTCACACAACTTTACCCAGGCGCTGACGGTGTAACGCGAGTGGTCGAACTGAAGACTAAAGAGGGCACTATTCGTAGGGCATTTAATAATATATGTCCTCTTCCAGATTTTGAAGTCTCTAGTCTTCAACCCGGGGAGCATGTTGCGACTCGTTATACGCAGCACTGAGATGCGCGGACGCCGGCGCGCGGACCCGGCCCCACCCACGGGACAAGGAGCGGCGAACGTATCCTGCGAACACTCGCTCACGATCTATATAGCGGACGGTCGACCATTTTTTTGTACTTACAAATATTAATTATTTATTCTTCCAAATTTTGTAATACCTATTATGTACCTTGTGGTAAAACGGCAATTAAACCAGCTAACAAATACAGTCCACTTTATTTACGTCCACCAGGACCCTAACAGCTACTTTCCACTATCATGAGAGCAGCACTTCAAAAAAGGTACATGAAATGTTTGATAATAAAAGCCAAAATAAAATATTTGTCTTTCTGTCTTCGTTTGTACGGGCATCATGCAAAAACTACTGCACAAAATTTAATGTGGCTTAACAATAAAACTATATTGTTTGAGGTCTAAAGTCTGGTGTCTGGTTTAATAGATAGAAGGAAATATAGATAGCTATTTACCTACTTCCAAATTCTACGTGTTAGAAGTCGCGGGCAAAAGCTAGCAACTGATAAGTTTTAGTGTATTATGGTGTAATGCATAATGCTTATAAAAGTATGTAGTACACACGGCTACGCATCAAGTTAGACACCTATATACGCATAACTACGCTACATACAAAATTGAAAAATTTCGGAAAGGGACAGAAGATAGTGGTGTCGATGTAATGGTAAGGATAGAGCGTAACAAAAATTTAACGCACTCTCGCACGATTCGCAGCGTTCAAACAGTCTAGGTTGATGTGTCGCTGTGTGAAGGATTTATTTATCTACTGTACTGCATGGGTATGTGATCCAGACAATATTTTTGCTGCTGAACCACGTCGACATCAGAAAATTAGCATGACAACCGAAACGTATACAGGGTGATTTTGAAATCGTGTAATTCCTTTTAACCACGCATTCTACTGGTGATATAGAATAACCCTGACCATATTTTTTCTTAATTAGAATAATGGTTTCGGCAAAATTAGAGTACAGATTTTTTTCATGAAATGATTTCAAATAGTCATATTTTAACCACCTGACACAATCTTAATATTTTACTAATTTAAAAATAATAACATAACAATAACTGATGTCGTAAATAATAAGGGGCAATAAAAAGGACCGCCCGTTATTATTTACGACATTAATTATTAATATGTTTTTTTATTTTAATTAGTAAAAAATTAAAATTGCCTCGGTTGGTTAACATATGACTATCTGACACCATTTCACGAAAAAAACGGAATAATAATTTAAAAAAAAATCTAATTAAATAAAAATATGGTCAGGGTTATTCTATATCACCAGTAGAATGCGTGGTTAAAAGGAATTACACGATTTCAAAATCACCCTGTATACTACATACATAGTACCAGCATTCTACTAATACAAAGTAGTAAATACATAGTTTCACGCCTCTATCGGCGTAAGGGCAGGCAGAGGTGTATTACATCCGCATTTCGCCAGCTATGTTTTAAGGTCTCATGTGATAGGGGCAAACCTATTGTCATCTACCAAGCATATTTTTAGGTCCCTTGCTGCTATTGAGAATTTCGTAACAGATAAAACCCTGAAAGCTCCGACATTGGGCGCAAACCTGGGGTCTCAAATAAGTGCAAGCTTAGACACCTTTAATTCAATGCCTATTAGATCACCACGAAAAAACACGAATGGTTACCTACTCTACACTTCTATATGAAGTTGAAACGCAAATCTGCTTTGTACATATACTACAAACCCATTCGGATATCAAGTTGGAGAGTTTAAATAAATAAAAGAAGATGCCACCACTTATGCGAAGGAAAGAGGCGCTAATATTGGAAGAATGGACTGGTTGAGTGGCATTGACGAATAATGGGAACCTCAGGGTCGCATACCTCAGTCTGCTGTAATGCAACGGGAATGGCTACAAACTGGTAACCTTGTAAATATTGATGATTGATTTGACCATTACATCAAAGTACCCACTGTGCTTCACTCTACATAACTACTTACGCACACACGCATTAGCAACATACTATGTATATGTACTATCGACTTGAGCGAAGGATGACCATTTCAGAAAAAATTTCGCTAACACATGCCGACTGTAAGTCATACACCGCCCTTAAAAAAAACTTGTAAAAAAACTCAAACAAAAAGGTCGTAGTTGTGGCCTGCTATGCGATTTTAACCTTAGGAGTGGTCATCCGTCATTCAAGTCGATAGTACCTAAGGGTTAAAATGACCTGATGGACTTAGAATATACTAGGAGTTCTACCTAAAATTGTCAATTGTCCTTACCATTGCGTACCTATGCATCAATACGTTTATTTCCTATAAATTAGTTTGTAGTAATATTACAAATGTTTGTGCATGGTTAACAAATCTATCTTTTAGCTCTTTTTTAATAATCTCTACGATAGCTTTCATGGATTGTATCGAATTTTATTATAAAACGAACACAATATTGCCATTGATAACTTATAGGAACCCACCTAATTTCCTTATGGATTTTACTTTGTAAATATACAAGTGAATCTGATGGTAGGTATCAGCTATGTAGACATTGACGTCACATCGAGTTAGCCTCTATCACTAAGAGTTGTGCGCATGATCAAAAGGGGGTTGGTTCATTCAGACAAGTGCTTGATGCTTCAGCTTCAGTAGCCCTACAACGTTACGGTGGACAGACCGCTCGACATTAACGTTTAATATATAGAAATAACAAAGCTTATATTTATCCAATAGATTACAAAATATGAAGTGAGTTATTTGTTTTACATAACACATTTTATAAAGGAGAAAAGTACGAGGATTCGGTGAGTTTCCTTTGAGCAGTGAGGTTACAATTGCGTGTTAAGATGGTCACATAATTAAGTTTATTTGAAAACAAAGCAATTCTAATTTTTGTTATTGATCATATTATCACTATTAAGCAAATAAATCAAAATTGCTTCGTAGTTTTTTAGATTAAAGTATTTGGATATAGGTAAAGTGATGTTTGTAGAGTAAGATACTGTGTGATGGTGCGAACAGAGGCTAAGTGCGGCGAGCCAGCCAGACAATGGTGAGCGTGCTGCCGGCGGTGCTACTCCTGCTGGTGACGGCTGCTGATTGCTGTTACCTGTTTCCTAGTGGTTGGTATATGCAGTTGATAATCGTTATTCATTGATCCCAGTTGACAGACTAAACAAACAAAACAAACGAGTGAATTAACGACGTTTGCACTCTACTCCTTACATATGTACCTATTTTTTGTCACCTGATAATAAATATACCTAATCTTTCAAAAGTAGGTACTTAACTAGCTTCGGTTTTCTGATCTAGAACATTATTTTTTGTAAGTACCTACGTATGTACCTAGTAAAATTGTTCAGTGTGCAGGTAACAAACTACAAACCTTACATTTATCTATAGTTATAAGACCTAACCTAAGATATAGGTACCTACCATATAATATAATTTATTATACGAATGATTCATTTCTACGAAGATTAGGCGAAGATTGGATGAGAGAGAATTGAAATCTTGTAGCTAAAAATGGACATTAAGTAATAGCTATTGATCTAATCAGTGGCTTACCGGCAACCTGACTGGACCCTGTAGTTAACGTTTTCAAGCTGCTTTTAATAGTAAGATACTTGTAAATAATTGAGACGGTAGTTATGTTTTTTGTATTGATTATTACATCAATTTAGATATACTTAATATTTCAAACTTTATCGATATTATTAGACCTTGATGGCTATTGTGAGAATCGTATTTCCGTCTAGGTATATAGACAGCATACGGTTGAATATTAGGTATACGAAAAAATTATTCCAATTTCCTCCCGTACACTTTCGCTAATTTAGACCATTTCCTTCTAAGATTTGTTCGCAGAGAATTTACCTACCGTACCAAATTACAATTTACTATAGAATATACAATCCAATCCTTACCTCGGTTTGCCAGCCCAGATGATATCCAACTATTTCTCTATCATTTATTTCTATCATTAATATGGTGGGTTTTGTTGTTACATACTCTACCTTCGCTTGTTTTTTATCATTTGACTTTGTGTAGTATGTCCTTTGTATTTCCGTTAGACGTTCCGGACCCGTGCCGTGGTGTAACTTGTGGTCCCGGTGCTTTGTGTCGACCGACTCCCGATGGCCGATCCTACAATTGCGAATGCCCGAGCTCGTGCCCGAGCTACGGGGATCACGAGGGGTCGCGGCCCTTATGCGCCAGTGACGCTCGCGACTACCCCGGAGAATGTGAGATGCGAAGAGCTGCTTGCGAATCTAACACTAATATCACTTTTAAATATTATGGTAAATGTGGTAAGTATTCAGAATTAAATCGAGCCATATACTTTGGTCACCAGTTCTCGTTGTATGAGATTTTTTGTTGTAAGAGTTTAAACACTGTAAAGGCGCAATCAGTACCAGTCAGTCACACGGCAGTCAACAAGCGTGAAACCATACATACAGTTTTGTAGGGGTATTAGTTCCCGTACATTTTTTATTTATCATGGCACATTAGATCAGCTATATGCCAGCTACTTGATCCAATCAATGTACGATTGATAGAATTGATTGCAATACCTAGCCAGTAATGTTGATGTTGCAGTGACAACAATGCTACTCCAGTGTCGGCGATATTGGCTATTGGGTAACAGCGGCATTTATAAACAATTCCAGATCCGTGCGCTGGAGTAACTTGCCCTGATCCTGAAGTGTGTCAGCTAGACGATCGTCGGGCACCATCTTGTCGGTGTGCGGAGCCGTGTCCTCTTGAGTTCTCGCCGGTGTGCGCCTCTGACGGCAAGACTTACTCGAACGAGTGTCAGATGCATCGCGAGTCTTGCCGCGCCAGGAAGCAGCTAAAAATTGTGTTCAAAGGACAGTGCAGTTCTGGTGAGTGTTGAGATTTTGACTAAATGACTGGTATAACATGCATTAAGAAAAATAATAATAGGTAAATACCTAAAGAATGAATTAGATTATTAGACTATAAGTAGTCCGCCGACTTCTCTGATTTGGTAAGCCAAATCAGAGAAGTCGGCTGATTTTGGGTGTTATGCCTTAGGGTCCATGCACTACATTCACGGCTATATGCGGTGTGTTAGCTATATTTTTGTTGAATAAATTGGCAGGTGTCAATCCGTGTGCGGAAGTGGAGTGTCGTCACGGTGCAGAGTGTCGCGTGGAGGGTGGCGGCGCGGTGTGTGCGTGTCCTCCGGCCTGCGAACCTGTGCTGCGACCTGTTTGCGGCTCCGACTCTCGCACGCACGACAGCGAATGCGAATTGCGGCGCGCCGCCTGCCTACTAGGCCGAGAGCTGAGGGTGTTGCACGCGGGAGCTTGCGGTAATACCTTCTGACTACTGTCATATCCTTTAATCTTATCCCCGTGGTCCCTACGATCCGCCTTTAAATATAAGCAATTTCTGCGCCTATAGTTGATTGGTAGTATGTTGTTCTGTTGTACGTTGACTTGTCTTCTTACGGCATAAAGAAAATCATTTGCCTGCTGCATTTAGTTGCTTGAGCATACATATATAGCAAAGAACTTTTTCTTTTCTTTTGGGTGTATGGATCACCTGCGTGTAGGAGGTATAGTCTGTCCCGGCACACTACCCACACACTGTGTGTTAAATGAATCTACTTCGCCTGATTGCGTTTTGCAGCGCCCTTCACTACAATTTACGTCCGGCGGGTAGAAGTTTTTAGGCATAGGTACACAAATGATCTAATGCTTTTAATTAATCTCTTAGAATAACAGAGAGTTTTAATTTAAATGTATTAGAATCCAAGACAGTAAAAAAAGAATTGATACAGCCTAATTTTAATTCTGATGTAGCATTATCTACTCATGAACGAATATATTATAATAATATGCTTGACTAGCTTTTGCTCGCGGTTTCACTCGCGTAAAAGTAGGTTTGGTTATGTTTGTAACAATACTATTTTAAAAATAAAATGTAGGCTATTTTACTCGCTGATAATATAGCTTTCTAGAATAAGTGATAGAAAAAAATCGGTTGAGCCGTTTTTTAATAAAACTCTTACAAATAAACAGACAAAAGATCAAATCTTCTTTATAATATTATTATAGATGAGAAACGTTTAAATTTTCGGTCGTAGGATCGAACGGCGTATGCGCGGACCGCGTGTGTCCGCACGGCGGCGAGTGTGTGGCGACGGGCGCGCGCGGCGTGTGCCGCTGCCCGCGCTGCTCCAACGAGTTCGCGCCCGTGTGCGGCTCCGACGGCATCTCCTACGGCAATCGATGCAAACTGCAACTGGAAGCTTGCCGGCACCGACGAGACGTGCAAGTTTTGTACGACGGACCCTGCAGTAAGTATTATCCTATTGCGTATTCGAATAGAAACTAAAATTGTCCTTTTATGTGTCATCGGTTGAGTAATAATTTACACTAATGTTAAAGTTAGCTAAAGTTATCGACTGCACGAATTGTATAATGGTTTACGTGGTCAATTTGTTACTATGTCGCGCAGAGCGATGTGGGTTCGAAACCCTAAAAAGTAAAAAATATTACCTGCCACAAACAGTTATTCTCGATCTGCGTTTGCTTCGTGTACCTTGTTTGAAATCCTTTATGTTATAAGAATAATTCTGGAGCACGGGAGTTACCTAATTACTTATTACACATATAAATGCATCTAAATTTCTAAAGTGTCCCTAAGATCAAATTCCATGTAAAATCTAATAATATACCTCACGGTTGTTAGCATTTCGCAAATTAACTTTATGCTCTATGATAATAATTTACGACGATTGTCAGTTAAATACACGCACGTTCACAGACGGATGTGAGAATAAGAAGTGCGAATTCTACGCGGTGTGCGAGAGCGACGGTGTCTCTGAGGCGAGCTGTGTGTGTCCCAAACATTGTGAGGAGGGCACTGTAAGTACCTAAACTGTTGCATTTTCAAATTATAGATAATAAGGAACTTTGGTGTAATCGATTCCAGTTTCAATTTGCTTTAGTTTGCCAAAATCTTTAAGTTCAGCAAAAAATTATGTTATGGACGGCATGTCTTTAATCGTTGATAGTTCTTACAACTCTCTTATAATGCTTATAGGGGGTTTTATTTCATTCTAAGTGTTGAGGTATCTTCAAGTTCATTAGTAACAAAAGAGCAATATATTTCGTCAAATCAAGCGGAATAGTTAATGATTTTATTTCCCTGGATGGTGTAGACCACAGACGTATAATAAGGGGGTTTAGACATAGATAGTATTATTACGTTACTTTTTCTTGCTTTCTTTTTTTGCGGCGGAGTAAAGTAATCTGTTGGCCCAGGCTAGGCCGGAGATCGTTTAGCGCCCTTCGGCGCTCGGTGCGTCGAATGCGGGCCGGGAGGCTGGTTTTCGCCTCTCTTTCCCTTTTCGCCACCTCTTTAGCGAACATTACTACCTCGCAGTCGGAGGCAGCGGCTACCCATGCGCTCTCGCTCGCGACCATAGACTCTACCATGGCCGGTAGCGAGAAACGTTCAACCCTGACTGCCGCGACGAGATCACGGCACACTTCCGCCCAGGCTGGGCACTCGTCCAGCGTATGCTGCGCTGTGTCCACGGGGCAGTCCCCACAGTGATGGCATCGAGACGTTTCTTCTCTTCCGGTACGACAAAGGTTCTTCCCGAAGCAACTGTGCCGCGAGAGTACCTGTGTCAGCCGATAAGATAGGGCACCATGTCGTCTCTCCAGCCATTCTTCCATGATGGATCTTACCGCCGCTATCGCGGCGTGCCCATTATTACGGTACTTTACGATCTTACACCAAAATTATTAAATAATTAGGCTATTTTGTGGAGTGACCAACACTGAAAAATCTGTGTAACATAATAGTAGCTTTATCGTGTTATGATTTAACTATTTGTATATCTACGGAATGATTCTTGAAAATATTTTGGTGTATTGATGCTCTACACATATGTACTTAACTTTTCAATTCAAATGTATACCGTATCGTTGGTAAAAAGAACCATAATATTGCAATTTGACTCTTGATCTTAATACTACTTATTCTACCTAGATGGCTAGGTCACAGTACATAAATATACAGTAACCTATCTTCATACAAACGGTCGGAACTCGAGTCATACCTACGCGCCTCGGCGTCGGCATGCGCTCGGCTCGCAACCAGTCGCGAATGCGCCGCAGTGACGAACGTACGGTGTGTTGTTTTTTAAACAGTAACCGCGCGAACTTCTTTTAAAACTAAACATAAATTGTAAAAGTAAAAGATATTCCTTTTTCTCCTCCTTGTCCATGTTGCCCAAAACAATTTTTAATTAAGCTTTATATTCGAATGCGGATTTTTTATACTTTAAAATATAATAATAAAGCATTCCATACGTCTCAGTCGAGGAGCAAATATTTTTCAGTCGCAAATTTATAAGACCGATTTGTTATTAAGTCTTAAATCTAACATAAACATGTATTTTTAAATTAAATCTACCAATCAAAAAACAACATGCATTTTTATTGAACCCTTCCTATCTCATTCACAAAGTATTTTATTTGTTTAAATAAAATAAAAAATATTTACAATCACGAAAATAAATAGAAACTCACAGTAGGCAGATTTAATTAAAATGCTGTTAGTGGGCAGCTCAGTCCTATCGCATGTTTACGTACCGCGCGGCTGTAGGCATTTATTTAAAAAATACGGCCGAGTTACAATACTGTATATTTATGTACTGTGGGTAGGTAGAGAGCAAAGAAACATCATTATACCGTTCAATTAGCGATATGTTTTCGTAAAACATTCATAAGCAATCTGTACATATTAATTATAGATATGTTTATTTCGATGTATTTTTATTCATAGGAGACAGAGGAAGTTTGCGGTACAGACAATAATACGTATAGTAGCGTATGTGCACTGCGAGACACAGCCTGCAAGGAGAAGAGACGGATTCATATTAAGCATATGGGATCGTGCGGTATGTAATTATAATCAAACTATATTAATTTATACATATAGTATATTACGGAAACTAAAGAGCGCACGTATCCAACTGTAATATTTATAATTATAGTTACAAAATCAATTTATTTCCACTTGAATCTAATAGAAAATGGTCAAGACTAGCAATAAAGTGTATGAAAAACGATTTTATAACAATATATAGAGGATAAGATTTCGTTACCTACTACGCTTGGTGTGATTATCCGTGTCACGTGTGAGATATATTTATGTTGATGCTTTACAGTTTTAAGTGTAATTATTCAGGAAACGACACGGTTAGTTGTGGTCACGGGTTCAAGACTTGCTTCGTGAACTGTCTTTTTCCTCGTTTATAATTTGCATTTTTCTTATTATGCGAAAGGCTTGAAAATAATTCTTGGTATATAGTTCGTGACTATGTGCTCGAAGCACGAGATTAGCAAAATACATCACTGCCTCGGCTATCTACCTTTTTTGATTAATTGCATTGGATGGACAATAAAATATTATGATCAATAAATTAAACCTTAATATTGTCTGTTAATTTTCATATAAATTTTCTAATCATAGCCATTTATTTCCTAACTCTTATGTAATATCTCATACTTTAACGCGTGGGAATTTACAATGTGCTAAGTATGTAGCCGATGTGCGAAACACATAAATTTTATAGTTCCCCTATGTGTTCTACCAATCCGTCCCAACCGGTTTGGCACCAGGTAACTCAATGTTGGCTCGTTAAGGCGAATTGTGTATTAATAATATCGTAATAGATTACGCAATACTGTCTTTATTTATGAGGTAAGAAGCAGTGCAATCAGGATTTTTAACAATACATTATGAAACATCTCGACTCCTGATAGTTTTGTTAAATATGTGAGGGTCAAAAGTTGACGCAGTTAGATATCAGCAGAGGCCAGCCGTCGATACGTGTTCTTTTCTAAGAAGGCAACTTCTTAGCTTTACTGATAGGAATATTATGGCTAGCTATTCTAAAGGATAAATAGCCATGTTAATCTTATATTCCCGGAGTAGTACTTCAGGACTTATTTATGGTGGTTACAAAAGTAGAGCGACCTTTTAAATAACTGATCGGTTTGAATATTTCGGAAACTCGAAGGAATTAATGTTTATCGTAACGGGTACTGGTTATTTGTCGTATGCGCAGAATCGTGCGCGGGAGTGGTGTGCCCGGCGGGCACGTGGTGCGCGCGCGGCGCGTGCGGGTGCGCGGCGGCGTGCGGCGGCGCGGCGCGCGCGGCCGTGTGCGGCGACGACCGGCGCGCCTACGCCTCGCACTGCGCGCTGCGCCGCGCCGCCTGCGAGGCGCGCGCGCGCGGCGACCCGCCGCCCAGCCTCGCCTACTACGGCGACTGCACCGACAACGATGACAATAACACAGCAGGTACCACTTGTACTTATATTCGACGACTTCATGAGGCCTGTGGTTGCCAGTGCTACCCAGTATTATTAAAGGAGGAACTAAGCTCCCAATATTTTATCCTGATCCCTAGGTAATTTACACTAGGTATATGAAAAGTTACGACCTGGAAACTTTAATCTTTCGCCACCTTCAGACCCTCCAATGTTTTTATAAAGTCACCGCCACTGTCTAGTTGCTTCTTGGTATCCATTATGACAAACACTGCAACAGTTTACATCTATACTGAACAAACTTATAAGTAACTTGAGCTTGACAAAATATAGGTAACTAGACGTAGTTAATACACCTGTCACAAACTTTTTCTTTGCAGGAAACGTTGGTTTAATTTCAATATAACCTTTTACATTCAGGCTTATGTAGAGATTAGTCTAGTACTGTTGACGTCGAACAATATCTTCTGCTTCCCTAAGAGTACGAGCAACTCAATTTTTCTGACAATTGATTGAGTTTTACAGAAATGAAATCTATTAACCACGGTCCTGCCTACAAAAATAATTCTATAAAGGTCCTAATTTTAAACAAAACGGTAACTATAAAATTAACAACATTTACGGCTATAAGTATTTTATATACCTATAAATATTATTTAATTTTAGAAAAGATATATTATATGCATTACAATGATCAAAGCCACTAAGTATGGTGTGATTGAGTTTAGCCAACAGAATGACAAATTTTGTTCTCAATGCTTACAGTTTCAAAATTGTCAGTAACTTAGCAATTTATTATCACCAGACGGAAATAGATCAGCGAAGATCACAGATTTGAGCAACGAGATCCGCTCGGGGGACGACAACGCTGAGAATTCAAGCGAAGCCGTGTCCGGCACCGCGGTGTGTGCGCGTGTGCAGTGCGCCTACGAAGCTACGTGCGCAGTCGACTCGAATGGACAACCGAGGTTGGAAAATCTTTAAAGCTAGATTTCATGTCAAATTAATGGCACCTGAGATTTATATGATTTAATTTCTATGATTGTTACTGTCAAAGCTAACCAAATTTCTAACATCAATTATGATGTGACATCTTTGGGTAGCATAACTGTAAGAAATGTTTCCTCAGATTTACAAAACGGTATACTTCATGGTGAAGTGTATACATATAATGATGTAGTGTCTTTAACATGATATATTTCTATGTAAATAATAGAAAATATAAATCGCTTACACCAATTTAACATAGCATGTTGTAAAACCGCGTAGAAATTATTACATTAACAAAACATCGTTTCTATTGCAACCTAAATTGTCCTTTCATATCCTGCCTGTCTGTTTCTTGTGAAGACTTACAGGATATTTACCCTAAAAATCTGTAAATCTTTTGTGAAACTATTCATTCCTCAATGTAGATAGCTAAACATATCTCTCATGTTCATACAGAATTAATTGATTACGGTTTGTCTTTTATTCTGAGATAAAAGCTCCTTTTGCAGATCACCACGAAGACTAATGGTATCAGCATATTTTCATATTATTTACAAATCTCCTTTTTGTATATGATTTCCTCATAATGTTTTCTTGTAGTATTATACCGAGCAGCAGTTGCCTTTTGAACAAGCCTGTTGGAAGGACCGATGTGTTGACCGGTTACGTACTATCTCTAACCTATCAACCTACCTGTCCCACGAATGGGCAGAAAATGGTATGGTATTAAATGACAGAAGAGCGATGCGCAACAGTTACCAAAGTATGAATTTAATTATGGTAATGGTAAGGCGCGTGGATACGGGCATTAAATATGTCAGTCACTTGCGTATTTAAAGTCCGCGTCATCATGCCACGGTATATCGGAAATAGCTTTTACGTTTAAAATTTATAATATGATGCGTCATTTTGCAACACAACAATAACAACGGTACTACTACCTACTTGCTATACTGAGTGTATACGTCTAAGATTTCGGTACTTTATATAGTAAGTAATTTAAGTCAAAATTATATATACCGACAGCAACGTTTTGGAACCTATTATTATTTTGTTACAAGATATATTCATTTCAAAAGTTCACATGTTTTCGTTAGGAAATGCGCATAAAAATATTTTGTATGCATGTATGCCCCTTAGCCCTAACTAGTCTAATATTGCTTAATTACGCATATTATGTTTGTCTTTAGATGCGCATGTTTGTTCGACTGTGCTGCCGCAGCCGCGGCTGCTACGTCATCAACTCCAGTTTGTGCGTCAGACCTGCGACTGTACCCGACCCTGTGCCACATGAAGCTGGAAGCATGCCGCCGGCAAGAAGATTTGAGGTTGAGGCCGCTTGCATTATGTAGGGGATTAGAGGTTAGCATATCGAGGCATATAAATTATATAAACTTTTAGACTAAGTAGTGTAAACATTTAATACATCGGTGGTCACTGTATAGATAGTGTAATATTGGTTTAAGTGTTCGCATCGCTATTGTCATTGTGCTGAGTGTTGCAGGTTCGAATCCTGCACGGGGCAACAATTTGTATGATCCACAAACGAAAAAATTGTGTGATTTACATAATATGCAAATGGCTGATATATATTGACTAGATGTAATATGGAAGCTAATAAAATTGCTGCTTAAATCTGAATGATTATTTAAAGATTATGGTGCATAAGAAACAAGTTAAAGACTGAAATTATTCAGGTTAGTTACTAGGTTCAGACAAAAAGAAGAAGAACATAACTCTCCAAGCACATAACTGCAAGAAAATCACGGCACGGTCATTAGTTAAAAGTTACAGTATTGTTGTATTCGTCACAAATCATTGTGAATATAAAATATGTTTCCCAGTTTCGACCATGTGGAGATGACGAACCGTTGACTGATGCAGAAGGAAGACCAATAGACTGCGGAGGTGGCCCTCATCGCAAAGACTGTCCCGTCGGTAGTTTTTGCCATCACACTGCTAAAGCCGCCCGTTGCTGTAGAAAAGGTGAGAATTTTAACTTTAAATACACTTTGCGTTTTAAGGTCGGTAAAATAAACATAAAATGCCCAATGTTCTTTGAATTATAAAGAAAATTTTCTTTTATTGATATTTGATAGGTGCGTAAGATTTCTAAATGTTCAGATAATATCATCTCTCCCATTCCTTTACTTTTATCCCGCCGTAGTTTATTTTTAAAGAGTCGGAAAGTCTGGAGTATTATTCCTGTTATTGCAAGCGATTTTGGCCCGTAACTGCATAACCATCAGTCTGACCGTATGCTTGTTGGTCAATTTTATAGTATGAAAGATCCCTGTATTGTATTAAGTTTACGCGAATATTGTACATTGAGATTGAACTAGGTACTTTATCTGTAAGTACATATATAACTTTATTCGTAGTTTCATTTCAATTACTTGCTTTTATATTACAAGCAATTTTAGCGTAACCTAACATAAGACTACTGTTTCTCAATCTGAGCATCACAAACACGCCTTAAAACGCACATACCTGGTAACAGATTTTTAGAAATGCACCTAACAGCAAGCTTACCTTTGTGCAAGCGTCTAGGTGGTCGAAATACACAAAAGATTGAGAAATGGAGCTGCAAACTAACTTGTAAACGTAATTGAGCATTAACATATGAATGTAATTTCAAGTTTCTCAGTGCATTGTTATGTATTTGAACAAAAGCAATTAGCTAACAAGCGTACAGTTACTCCACTACAAATAGAAAGACCGCAAACACGCAGAACCAATGTATGCTATCGTAATCAAGTCAGTACTTGTTTGTCAAAGCAACAGTGAAAATCGAACTCGCTACGGGAAGTGCGCAGTGTAAATATAAAGCCATAGACGTCTGCCTCTAGACCACGTATGCAACGTATGCTATGTACATACGATGTCGTGTAATTAAATTGCAATTAGCAGGGTGTTGCTAAGTAACAGGAAAATTTTCAGTTAGTAGCTTTGTGTACATGCTGAAGGATTCTTTCGAATTAAATATGTTCATTCAAATTGAAGAACTACTTTACGTTCTCCTTACATAACTTAAGAATATGACTAAAACACTATTGGCTTGACTTAAGTAGCAGTAGGTATACGTTTTTTGTTCGGTGAGTGGGAGTGCCTAAGGCCCTTGTTCTATGGCCAGAAGAAAGAGCAGAAGGAGTCCTTCCCTTACTTTTCCTATTCTCCTGTTTCTGTCCTCTGCACTTGAGCTACAGTTACCGTAGGCCATCAGGCAGAAACACGCTTGTATACTGCCTATCTGATTTTACAGTTACCAGCCAGCGACTTGATTGTGTTACTTGGCATTGCTCCAGTATTCAGTATTCTTTAAAGCAATTCTACAATCTTAAAGGGGTGGTGCATACTTACAATTTTTACATTATAAATCCTGTTTGGGCACAGCTAATTTTAACATATTACACAACTTATAACTATTTTAATAACTACGCCACATTATATGATATTTTATAAACACAATATTATTTTAAATGTAATAATGATATCATGCCACGTAATGCCCTGGCAATGGACGGCAATGGACTTACTGTCTTGCTGTTTGTGGACTAGCCGATCTGATGGCTAGTTCACAAACAGCAAAAATGAATTATTATATATCTATCTATCTTATAGATATATCTACGTTGGATACCTAGAACAAGTGGCAACGCACAGACGTCCTAATTTTAATGCAAGAATTGCGTAACAGCTAGCTGTACGTATGTGTCTCTCGGCTGAGACCACTGTACTAATATACTTGTTTGCATAATTTATTTAGAAAGTTGCAATGCTTAAAGACAAATAAGCGTTATTTACATGTTTGAATGATCTGTTTATAATAGATACGTGAAATGACATTATGGCTGCTGTGCCGGATGTGTGGCAATGTGATGTCGGTTTATTACAAAGATGTTGCGTGCCGATTCAACATTATGTTGAGTAGCTTCAACTTCTCTTAGCCGTATTATTGCTAATTCTACTACATTCTGATTTATTTTTAACCTTATATATTGCGCAGCTTCTACGTTGCAAAATTAATTTCCTTGTTACTACTTAATGTTGACTATAAATACACACCACTTGAATTTGGTGCTTTCGCATTTTGTGCGTTAATGTTGGATAAAGACAGAGAATGTGAAAGAGCCTTCTTTAACATATTGAATCAGATGTCTTACAGTCTTACGTTAGGGAAAAATGCAATACATTAGATATCATGAATAGAATATATAGAATAGGTATATATAGAATCAGTATTTTACAGCATATATGCGTGCAGGGATAATTAACCGATATTCATTAGTTATGTCATAAAGCTAATTATTTATGATGTTATTCAATATTCATTTCTTATATAATACTTAGCAGAGAGGTGTTAATACGACCACATTTTGCCAGTTATGTTTGTAGAATGTATTTAATGCAAGAAAGCCAGTCCGTTGACGTTTAACAAGGTCATTACAAGACTACATAAGATAAAGAATTTCCTAACAGGAAAACCCAATAATAATTTAACCAACCAGTGACCTAAAATTGGCTCGCAGAAATAAGCGCGAATTCATAACAAGAGAGCAAAAAAAAAAAAATATGATGTTATTACTTATCAGTCATCTCAATCATAACTGATACGTGTAGGTAAAGTAGAAATTAATAACTTTTTGTAATAAGCACTTGACTATAAGTTGTTGATCTTTTTAACTGCGCCTATCAAATTTATTATGAACATTATTATAACGATTATGGCATACAAATAATTAGCATAAGCTTTAATGGTACTTGGTTATCATTACGATTTTATTGCGACTACTAGTATCATTAGTTTACATTTTCTAATCCACATATTTTATAGGACAAGTTAATTTTATAGTAACAAGATGGCAAACGTATTATTATACGGTCCGCTTGATGGTAGATGGTAGCCTTATTGACCGTAGCCTAATTGCTTGCAATTCTAGATCATTCGTACGACAATGTACGACCTAACCTCTAACCTAACCTAACCCTAAAGTAAAAATTATCTGTTGAGTGTTGTCGAAAAAAACAAACAAAAGAAACGCATATGTCTTAGCTGTAGGTTCTCACCGAGGAATTTATAAACACCCGTATGTGTCCTCCACAGTGAAAGGTTTTTTGATGGGATGAATAGAAAATATTGGACGTAGCCGATGTGAGTTCTGAACATGTAGGTACCACTCTTGTTAAACTGGCCAAATGCAATAACAGTTTTCTTCCCCAGACGAGATGGCTTATTAGTACTAAACCTAACCAAACAATTGGTAACCGTAGGCTCTGCCACAAAATCATGTAACTAATATGGCGAAAGGCCGCTTTCATAGAGGAAATAAAATATTATTTATTTCAGATAAAGCTGTAGTCGAAAAGAAAGGCTGTCAGGAATCCTGGCATGGATGTTGCGCAGACGGTGTGACTCCAGCCAGAGGTCCAGGCGGCGCTGGCTGTCCGGCAGTTTGCGGTTGCCACCGGCTCGGTTCTGTGACGGAACAGTGTGACGATGCCGGTCAATGTGTGTGCCGACCTGGCGTCGGCGGCCTCAAATGTGACCGGTGCGAGCCTGGCTACTGGGGCCTACCAAGAATTGGAACTGGACATACTGGATGTATACGTAAGTAGTAGTTGAGATAATTTATTAAGGCGAAGTTATTTATTTGTGATTAGAATATTTTTTGGTACAAGCTCTAAACATACCAACTGAATGTTTAGAGCTTGTGATGTAGGTTGTAGCTGCTACCGTCTATGTCGTTAGATGAGACGATGACTTACCATTTTATGGAAAGTTCCACTCCACCGTGCTTTCTAATAATATCGTTATCCTGATGGATTGCGACGGTCAGATGGTAATGGCTAATTGATAGTCTTCCAAATATAGTTAATATTAAGCAGAGTTCAGTCCTTCTCAATTTTGGTATTTAATTGTTGTCCTAGTCTTATCAATATCCATGACTACAGGGTTAGACTGCGATCTTCTGTTGAATAAATATTGAATTGCCAAACTGAAAAATATAGTAGTAAAAATAATTTAAACCTGATCAGATTAAAATTTAGCTTCAACTTTATTTTATTATCACATTGTACCATAAACTCTAAATTTATTGAGGCTTCTCGTAATTAACGGTGAACATTTTTTAATAAATGTAACTAAGTTAAGTATTATATCGGTAAATTTTAAGAGTAAATTATACCGTAATCCTATTTTGATGTACTCTGATTAATGAGAATTCTTCATATTCGTAGCATGCGGTTGCTCAGCGTTCGGTTCTGTGCGTGAAGACTGTGAACAGATGACTGGCCGCTGTGTTTGCAAGCCTGGCATCCAGGGCCAGAAGTGTACTGTTTGTTCCAATCATGAACATACTTTAGGACCTAATGGATGTTTTGATCGTAAGTAGCAAGTATCCATAAGAAACATTTGTTACGAAATCAGGTACAAAATCTTATACTTGTACTTTTTGTCACTAGCGGAATCAACCCAACTACCAGCAACCAACTGCGACCATATGACTTGCTATTTCGGAGCTCACTGCGTGGTTCGCAGTGGGTTGGCGACATGCGAATGTGTTGCGACCGAGTGTCCCGCAAGTGATGGACCATCTGTGTGTGGTAGTGACGGTCGTACCTATCTCTCCGCTTGCCACCTCCGCACTCACGCTTGCAGGACTCAGTCGGACGTGGTGGTGCAGGCATTCGGACCTTGCAGTGAGGAGGCCCCGCACGTTCGTCGAGGTAGTCGGTCCGGTAGATCTAACCGCTCGAATCCTAAAAATCCCGACCACCACGAGAACACTCCACTGGAACCCGACAAAACATCGTTTAAAGATTTCGAATATATTAAACACCAAAGCTCAAACTCACTGCAATTCACAGACGCTTCCGTAGATACGAGTGATAGCGGCAAACCTGATAGTCCCGAACCCGAGCTGACCTGCATCGACATTCTACCACCCGTTGGATATCGCTAGATCTTTAAGCTAGTTCTGTAGTATTGTTTTCGTAGAATATTGATTTAATAATATACGTATATAATACACTTCAAATGACACTTCGCAGAAAAAGTCTACACTCATTCTAGTAGCGTCACAGAAAATACGTACCAAGGGAATTGTGCCAAATCTAACAAAACTAGTAAGCAAGCGGTGATTGAGGAAGTAGAACAAGAATTTGATTCGAATGAAGTAGAAGACTATTCATTATATGAAGAATACTTAGAAGAGAGAACCACTGACATATATGACGTACCGTTGTTCGATGGTCAAGCGAGGATGACGGCACGCGCGAGGCTTCCTGCTAAACGTTTCGACATTTGGGCAGAAGTATCTGCCGTATGCGGTAAAGGCGCATTACTTAGTGCTTCCGGGACGAGGGACCATTTGTGGCTTGGCTTTGTAGACGATAGAGGGATTTTACGTTGGGATGCCGGCAGCGGGCCCATGGAACTCCATACCGGGAAGGTTAAAATTGAAGGTAAATCGAAGATTTCTGCAAGAAGATATAAAAAGGATGCAGTATTGAAACTTGGCTCGTCAACAGCACGTGGCTCATCTCAGGGACGTATGAGTTCTTTAGATGTCGATCCTTACATTTATATTGGTCAACCACCGGAAAATGTTACAAAGTTAGTATTTCTTACATATTCTGTTTGGTTACTTTGTAGGAGGATTAAAGATATGAGTTTAAACATTGGTGCAGATTGTCCGGTGCATCAGGTATTCCCGGTTTTGTGGGCTGCGTCCATCGTCTGCGAGTGAGTGGCCGGGATGTAATACCTCCGTCCCGAGGAATGACGATCACTTCGTCCGGTCTACGATCATGTACACCATACAATTTGGCTCGATTGGTATGTCCTTAACAAACAACTCTGTAAATGCCTTCTACTATCTTATTAGACCTACTATCAATATTATGTGTAGTATATCTATGTGTAGCCTTTAGGGCTCAATATATCGAATGAAGGTGATAATAAAAAATTATGTTAGATTTTGGATTAAATGTTCTTTAAGTTGTTGTTGAATATGTAATTTTTAACTGGTGGTTATATAATTATTCTTGTTAATTGTTCAATATTTAGTACGATTGCCAATAATAGTCAACTAATATTCAACTGACTAATATTTGTCTCGAATAATTATCGAGTTATCAATACATAGTTCTATTTATCGATATAAACTTCAAGTACTGAGACTACTACCTACCTATCTATCTATCTACACTATACCTTGGAATGTGATATTCGTATAACTTAAATTTCTATCAACTTCTTATACTGTAACATATTGTTATCATGAACATATCTAAATCTATGCTATTTATAATAAATTAACTCATTTTATAATACAGTTATTTAACATAGTTACGTTTTTTGTTTGTTATTCCCTTATAGACTATCCTAGTCCTATCCTAGTACTTACCCAAAACATTAAAATACATGCGTACGTCCTACATGCCTTTGGGTGGTAACATGATAAGTACGTCTGTGACGACGAGACCAATATATTAGCGATGCTCTGTCATGAAAACCGACGTTTCGATTAGATGCAATTCCACAGCTAAATCATGCCCCTGGCCGCTATAACTCAGACGTGGACTCGGTCGAGGCATGTCTGAGCTACGACCCAGTTTGAATGTCTAGACAGACAATGCTCAGCATAAGGCGTCACTAATGAATGCACGTTTATAATATTGACAATTGCAACATATATTTAGTAAGGAAACAATAAACTATCGATTAAGGCAGATGCCCTTTGGGATATAAACTCTTTGTTATGCCGATTCTAAAACTGTGTAATAGTATGTGACTGTGCAAAAAGCCGTCATGTTTAACTCTGGCGCTTAGGTCGTGTGAAAGCTTTTATAGAAAATATGAACACCGTATGATAAATCTTATAAGTATTTATTTATAAGAGAAGGTCATTCACTCACTGACTTAACAAAAAATCTCCAAATCTACTTGACCTATGCAACTTGGCACGTATGTAGTTTGAATCAATATAAAATAATAATAATAATATCAGCCCTGTATGGGCCTCTTCTCAGTGTGTGAAGGGTTAGGCTATAGTCCACCACGCTGGTCTAGTGCGGGTAGGCAGACTTCACATATCTTCGAGAACATTATGTAGAACTATCAGACATGCAGGTTTCCTCAAGATGTTTCCCTTCACTGCAAGCGATAATTAATTATTTAATACACTTATAACTTCCAAAACTCAGAGATGCGCGCCTTGGGTTCGAACCCGAGACCTTTGCGTGGCAGTCCAACGGTTTCCCACTAGGCTATCGCTGCTAATCAATATAAGTGTTATTAGTTAATTTGTTGGTAAGCTTAATACAAAAATTACCTTTATTTTAAAGTCCAACCTGGCAGACATGTTTGAACTTCATCTATATCTAAGTATATAATTATATAAAAGCAGAATGTCACCCAGTCACTCACTGACTAAACACTAAATCTTCAAAACTAAGGTAAGTTATAGGCTATACCTATATCATCACGTTACAGACCACAGGAGCGGAGTAGACAATTATCATTTAAAGTGAGTTTAGCCGCACCCAGTTATGGATAAAACTGATATAAGTGAGTCATTTATGGTCCTTTGGTGGCGCTGCGGTAGAGAATGTCGCATTCTGTTGCTGTGCATGAGATCTCTTGTTCGATTCCCAGGTCAGCCCAGTAGATTGTAATAGATTTGCCGGCTTGCTTGATGAAACGAATTCAATATCACGGTATTTAGACTTAGACTGCGCGGATGGTGTAGGGATATAAGTGTTGAGAGCCGGACATAACCCTCTCGCCTCCCCTTGTGGCGAGAGGGTATGCATCAGGTGCATTTCCTCACGAAAAAAAAAAATGAAAAAAAAGGGTATATAAGTGTTCGTCTTGCCTCTGCCACAGCGAGTGTTGTAGGTTTGATCCTCTCACGAGACAAAAATTATGCCATCCACAAATAGTTGTTCGGAGTCAGGGTATTCTTTGTGTCCGTTTGCATGTTTGTAAAGTCCCCGTGACAAAAAATATTCATAGAGCGGGCTTGTTTCAGACCCACCGTACCCCTAAGTGGCCATACCGCTGGTGGTATGGTGGGTTCTTGTTACAGTGGCGTAGGGTGGGTGTCAGCCCGGGCGGAAGAAAATTTTGCCGCCCTCTTATTTAGGTATTTCAATTTAAAAGACTATAATATACAGTCATTTTAAAGAACTTATCGGGAAGAACAGTTATCATTATTGTCTATTGTACATCTGCCCATTCCTCTCGTTCGTCGTGAAATGGTTCAAATATTTACAAGATATAATTATTGTGACATTTTGCCGCCCTCTAAAAGTGCCGCTCGGTGCGGGCCGCCCCTGCCGCCCTCACTATGCTACGCCACTGCTTAGTTAAAAACAGAAAATGTAGCAACGAATGGAAACAATTAAAACTTCAGATATGTCTAGTACAAACTATGTGATAATATTTACGATTTCCTAAGACGGTCGGACAAATACTATGAGACCGGCCGACATCACACCGCCTTTTTAAAAATGTCTATGCCTCTCTGTTTTCTGGACATTGATGGTAATATAACAAAGTTTATGGATGCTCAAGTCGTAAGCGAGTATGTCGCTGTGTTTATAAAACTATAATACCTATATAATTTTATACAAATATTACTCGACCTCCTCAAGACTTTTTACATGTAGAATAATTAGGTAATGTGAGCTGTTATTTAAAAGAGTTATCTCGAAGTAATCTCGTACAAGTCGTAGTTTTGGCAAAGCCGTTTGTGTAACCTTAAGGTATCTTGAATTTAAATTTTCTAAAAACGTAATGAAAGTTATTAATGTAATAAAAAATCGATAATCGATAACCGCGTTTCTAAGTAGCAAGTATCTTATTCATAGATTCACGCCTGTTTTTCACCGAAGACGTATACAGAGGTAAAATTGGGCACCTTACCTGAATTTAGGCCACAGTTTTACGGGACCAGAACATATTAAGTATAAGCTAATATAGTATTATGCCACACGCGTGTCTTACGCATTGGTGTAATATATTTCACCAGCCATTATTCTCGAGCATATTGACCTCTACTGGGCACACTGTCACACATCGTGCCGTTACTAAGAGTTTCCTTACATAAAACCCAATACTACTGCCCGTTTGGGGAACTGGACCCGAAACCTCACGATGCAATGGCCGAAAACACTAGCGCAGATACCTATATACAACGTGACCAATGAGACAAATATACTTCACTTGATTAGGTACTTAACTAAAGGCAAACAATCTTGATGTGACTTTTTACACAAACACATATTAAACAAATAAACTACTGCTTAAACTAACGGTTCAATTGATTTACCTAGTAATCGTTATTGTTGTATTTACATTGATCTTTAGCGGCATTTTATTTTTAAACTGAGTTTTTAGATAAAAGGACAGATCAAGATTGTTTACCTTTAGTTAAGTACCTTACCAAATGGAGTACATATAGTATTTCTATAGAGTTAAATGAAAATACTAGTAATTAACCTTTTAGCCGTGTCTTCTTTACATCATACTTAACAATTTTTTATAAAACTCAGCATCTTTCCAAAAAACATATAGAGACAAGATTAAAATTGCATCAGCCCCGCCTCCTGCACAACGTCTTCACCCCCGCGGTGTGTTGTATGGTACGTCATCGTTGCTTTCTTTTCCGACCGTATGTAGTCAATCAATTTCAAAATGTGTATGAAAATATTCAATTAATTAATTATGAAAAGTGGTAGAAGTAAGGTATAAATAAGTCACGGGTAAAAGGTTATTCGTTGAAATTAAACTACTATATACGGATTTTATCGCGTTGTTTATTTAGCACTGTATTACAAAATTTTGAAAATATTACACTACTACTACTATTGATTTTATTTTACTAATTTATAAGCTAATAAAATTATTTAAACTATTAAATCTATTTATTTTTGGTTTACACTTTCGCCGACGTTTCGGTTGCTTTCCAGCAGAGACTCCTCGGGGAAAGTAAGAAGACACTCAACGACAGACTTTGTATGGATAAGTTATATGCTACTGAAACAAATTAAGCGTAACATTAATAATATCTCAGTCAATAACATGACAACCCGAACGGCTTACAAAGGACGGACCACACTATAATGTTCTAGAGCTATATTACTTCAAACGTCTCCCCCAGTTTCATGGCCGGCCCATTATTTTCTTATCAGTGCTTCACCCCCACTTCCCTTTTATAATCCCTCTTATCATTGTCTACTTCATAAAAGCCGGGATTTCAAAATTTGAAACCATTATTCTGTTGCACGAACAAGTGAAACTCGTAAATTCTTTTATGTTGGTGTTTTAATGGTTAGTTTTAGTGGCACTTTAATTTGGTTTGTCTGAATATTATTACATATGACAATAATTTGTGTATATGTCCGTTTTTAAGTCTATCTTGAAATAGCTATAACGTGTAATATCTTGCTGAAGATATGCACATACATGCAACCAAATAATACATGCTTACTAGTTGGTACTAGCGACGATCCACTTATGATATACTAGGTAGTAAACAAATCAAGCGTGTTTTGAAATTATACAGATAATTACTATAAATATTAATACCTACCTAGCTGTACCATCACTCAGATCGCATCGCTAACTACTGAGTGACTATTTATCCAAGTGAGGGTACAACAGTCAACCCGTGACCACGATCGATGTAAGTCGGTCGAAACGTCGGCGTCGGCCAATCAATAGGTATTTATTTTAAATACTTTATCGCGAGTAAGACCCGTTAACTAGCATTATATTAAGTATGAGTACAAATCGCGATAGTTTATATGTACCTATTTAAACCATTATTAATTATGCATATAAGACAACTAAATAAAGTTATTCTACAAATAGTCACACAGGTAGTAATGCTCTCTTTTTGACAATAATTACCGACACTATGATTCGGATGATCGTCTGTCATCTATTCGAAGGCGTCTCTTGCTAAACTTGTATGACAGTGAACACCATTGAAAAAGTTTGTGCCCGCCACGATTGTCGATTTGTCTAATAGTTGTATGACCCTCTCGTTGCACCTCCCATTAGCTTCTTGAATGTCACTTCCTTTGTGATACTTCTGATGCTACGTCCATGTGTTTCTTTATTACCGATCATGTTACGTGCGGAGACTCCAATCCAATCATCGAAATAGAAATATAAAATATTTTATGAGGCTAAGAGTTCATACACTAAAATAAGGCACTTAGAATATTTTTTGCCTGGCTCTTATCGTTGGGATAGTTTGTCTGTATAAAATAGTTTTAAATTTTTTTAAAACTTTTTCTGGATTATATTATACTGAATGTTTATTACGCCTTGTATTGAGGCGCTCATAGCCGGTTGCACTCACTGATCGGTAAACGATCAGCGAGGTTAAGCAACGTTAGGTGCGGTCAGTCTATAGATGGGTGACCGCTTAGTGGTATTTCATCTGACCGTCTCCGTGTTTCGGAGGGCACGTAAATAGTCGGTCCCGGTTGTTGCCAAATTGACAGCAGTCGTTAAGCCATGTCAGAGGCCTACGGGCGCCTTAAACAACTCTTGACAACAGGTTGGCCACTAACCACACGAAAAGAAGAAGAAGAAGAAAGAAGAAGACGCCTTGTATTTTCAAGAAAAACATAGGTACATACATTTTGTTATTGAAGAGCAACACATAGTGGTTCTTACGTCGTAACTCTCTAATAATATTATAAAGAGGCAAGATTTGATTTTGTTGTTTGTTTGTACAGATTTAAGTCAAAAACAACTTGACCGATTTTAAAAATTCTCTCACCATTAGAAAGCTATATTATCACTGAGTAACATAGGCTTTATTTACATATTTAACAAAAGGTACTTACACTTATACTTCCATTATTTAAAATTTAATTAATTATTTGTACTAAATAAGTTTGAATCCGGTATAGTCTCTGATGGTTAGGTACTGTAGCGTATATAGCGTAGGTACGTAAAAGTTCCTTGTCGCCGACTTTGTAGGAGGCGTCATTGGGTTTCCTAACATCTAGTTAAGACGGCATTTCTTTAAGCAGCCGGTTTTTAGTTCCGTACGTTACAATTATTAATTACTAGATTTTGCATGCGGCTTTGTTCGCGTTATTGTAGTATAGATTAGTAACAGTACTTTTTTAATAGATATAAGGTACCTACCCTTTGTCCTTTTCTGTTACACTGACAACGTGTATGCGAAATTTAATGATGATCGGTCGAGTAGTTAAGGCATGAAAGCTTAACAAACAAACTACATTTATAATGTCGGCCTCGATGGCGCAGTGGTTAGTGTAACCGACTGCCACGCCTGAGGTCGCGTGTTCGATTCCCGCACAAGTCAAACATTTGTGTACATGGACATGGATGTTTGTCTTGGTCTGGGGGTTTCTATGTATAATAAGTACGTATTTCCAAAAAATATATTGTATATATGTATGTTTATCCATTGTCTAGTACCCATAGTACAAGCCTTGCTTAGTTTGGGCTAGATGGTGTTGGGTGTTTGTGGTAGAATATTATTATATTAGTTAGGATTATTTTTGTAAGATATGTTTATCTTTGCTTAGGTACAGTTTTATACATAAACTATTACTATTAAAAATCCATTAAATGTTTTGTGCGTGTTTTCAAAACAAACAGATAAAAAATATAAAACATGTCTTTGTTCGTTTGGCTTTACCTCAAATATAATGCGTCTACAAAGGACACAAAAAATTTGATAGCTATCATATTTCATTACAGCATCCATAATCCTAAATGTTGCAATATCCAACGCAGGCTCAATAACGTTAAGTAATTGCGAGCCAAGTCGCAAGAATAACCTAGTATATTAATAAACTTAATGTGAAACGCGCAGCTGTAATATGGCTGCCATTTTTCTCAAGAGAAAGGTTAAATTGTAGCCATAGAAATGAGTAACGATGAGAAAAATATTTTTTTAACTTGAGAGTGTCGTTCTCAAGTCATTAAGATTGAGGTGAACCATATGAGCACTCACTTAGGCGGGAGACATTAATTTCGTCATAACAGTCGTTTGCCCGTCCGCCTGTGCCGCAGTAATATAGCTAAAAGCTTCTATTCATTATTTCTCCGTTCGCGATGAGGGCGCTTAAACACTCTCGTATTGATGTGACTTTCTGCACGAAATGGGATGATAGAAATTAAGGTGGCGTCTGAGCCACAGATTTTGATATTATCTCACGCTGTTAAGGCGACGCAACGTAGTCACTAGCCGAAATGTAATCCGCAACGTTGGTATTCCTTTGGGAATATTCGTGTATTAATTACTTACATTTTCTTTTGTTGCTAGCTTTGCCCTCGACATTTGTAACTGTGTGTGTATGTATACGCATATAATAATATATGTATCCTTGCTTAATATAATCTTATTATTTTCGTATATATGATGAGGTTTTAGTTTTACTAGGTTAGACTGACAATCAAATTTGAAACAACGCCCACCTTAGTTTGAGTAACTTGGCAGAATATTTGAGTATTAACCGACTTCCCATATCACAGACCTTTATGACAGCTTTGACACCGGTGTTACGTTATTGCAGGATCAAAATAGTGATTTATATCTTATAGATACATATGCCTAGTGCCATAATGGTATAGGCAAAGCCATCGCCAGGCAATGGTCTAAAAAGTGCCCTAGAAGCAAAAAGTAAAGTGTCATGTTGTAATATTTTGCATTCCAAAGAACTGGCAACAGTGCAACTTCCTATCGATATACCCCTGTCGTCGCAGCTCACTTTCACAAGGACATCATTGGAGTTTGAATGCTTAAGTCTATGTTACTAAATATTTTTGTTAACTGGCGTGTGTTATATATTAACACTAGCTGACCCGCGCAACATCATCTGCGTCACATCAGAGAATTTACCCGTTTTGCAATGTTTTTCATGGATGCTCCGCTCTTATTGGTCGTAGCGTGATGTTCTATAGCTTATAGCCTTTCTCGATAAATGGGCTAATCAACATTAGAAGATTTTTTTAATTCGGACTAATAGTGCCTGTGAGTTCAACCAAGCAAATAAACAAACAAGCTCTTCTGCTTTATAATATTAGTATAAGTATAAATAAATAAATAAATATTCTACCACATACACACAACACCATCTAGCCCAAACTAAGCAGAGCTTGTACTATGGGTACTAGACAATGGATAAACATACATATATACATTTTTTTTTTTGTAAATACGTACCTATTATACATAGAAACACCCAGACCAAGACAAACATCCATCTTACATACATACATACATAAATTCACGCCTGTTTCCCAGAGGGGTAGGCAGAGACTACGGATTTCCATTTGCTACGATCCTGACACACTTCTCTGGCTTCATTCACTTTCATAACATTCCTCATACACGCTCGCCGGTTTAAGGTGCTCTTAACCTGGCCTTTATCCAGAACGTCTCCGTCATTCATCTTCATGCACATAATTGTTTGACTTGTGCGGGAATCGAACCCGTGACCTCAGGCATAAGTATATACATAAGTAGATGATGGTGATACTAAAGATAAGGGCAGTTGTCCCCTTTGCATTACTTTGGCGATGTCCATGATCAGATGATCACTGAACCCTTCTGTGTTTACTTTTACTTAGTATTATATATAAGAAGGTACATTTAACTTTTTCATCCTGTGTATTTTATAATAACGCGATAGTAGAAGAAGGCGACAGCTACATCTATCACTCAGGTCCCTTACAATGAATAATTAAAGTGCGCCCTTTCATAAAAGGTAAAAGCATTTGTCGGTAGTCGGTCACTATGTACATGTGTGTGTCTGAACATCGTTTCCACTTAAGTGCGCATCAAGTATTTGTTAAGAACGACAACAGTAGATACTTGTTAGTACCGATGGTTTAAAGAAAGGGTTCGGGATCTCGGGTCGAGGGTCGAATGGTTAAAATGGTGTAACAAAGGGGAGTTTATAAGTGGTGTTACTGAAATCTGCCGCCCTTTAGTGATTATAAGCTTATCTGTGTCTACTCTTTATTATTATTTAGGTTCAGTAGATTCTCTAAATGAGATCCTTTTAATTTAATTACTTACGCCTTACTTATTTATTCTTCGATGTTCGAAGGGTCGGTAACGGTACATCAATTTGCTGATTAAAACTGTATGCTATACAGTCGCATATTTGCTTTAATTTTATTTGCTTAGGGCTGTTTTAAAAGTATAATAAAAGTTATCTTTCAACTTAATTATATGAATAATGTTTATATTATTGTTAATTGAGTATTCCATTAAGTGCCATAATGTGTAATCAATTTCTGTGTTTATGTATAGTGCCAAATTGAAATACAATGTAAAATATTGTTCTTGAATAAATAAATGAAATGAAGTGAAATACTCTGACTGAATATAAAAGTGAAATGATTGAATTTAAATCGAGGTTTTCTATTGGTAGATTTGTGTATTTCGAGTTTTTTTATTCCTACTTAATATAGTCTGTCAAGTTTAGGATACCAGACATAATTAAACATCTATTGTGCCTGGCCACCAGTGTGCTTCTGTGACTCAATAGGTTAAGTATTCACACTTGACATAACTTGAATTTCGCTTCAGTAAAGACAGCTAAACTGTGTTTGATATATACACATAACCGATATAACAGATGCTTTATACTAAACAAACGCAATATTAGCTAAAGGAATTTAATTTTAGACATGAATGTACTTAAAATGCCTATTTAGCAGCCATGGGGCTATATAACGCGTTATTTACTAGCGTTTTCATAGGAAGCGCCTAGTACACGACATTGTTAGAATTTTCAAACGGGTTAATATCAACAGCGGCTGAGGAATGTTTAATTACCGCTGTGACATCCTGCGAGAGAGGCATCGCGACAGTCGGCGCCAACATAGCGCTCTGTGGCTCACTAGGCTTCCCAACGCACCTCTCAACCTCAAAAGATTCTATTATTAGGATATTTACTAGTTGTTTATACTGACTGCCAATAAGAGAAGCCTTAACGCCTGTTTATTTAAGCGAAATAAGCAGAAACGTCTTCTTGTTTTGTACTCGAGTTCCGTAATTGTATCCAATTTGTATTTCCGTGTAATGTTTAAAAAAAGCAATAACATTTGTAAATACTTATAAGAGCAACAGGTTATGAAGTCGCGAGCAATTTTTCATAAGAGCACAACGCGAGCATTCTCATAGATTTCACTCTTGCGAGGAATTAGCGCGAAAGCCACGACAATTATTTACGACGTTTCCAGTGCGGAATTACAGCCTGCCGCGCCACCGCGGCCTTTTATGTTTATTCACGGGTTATAATTCCCGGGTGGCGAGGATTATTTGAAAACGTAAACGTAGGTGCGCCCATATTTCACGCTGCCACCGTTGTCAGGTGGCAGTTGTGAAGTAATCACTGCAAACATGTCGAAAATTATCCCCGCTGCACGCTTAGATGGGCGAGGTTAGCGCACCCTCATTTGTAATGTACTGACAGAAACCATAATGGAATACGGATTTGTTTCCAAACCAGCCCGTTATTTATAATCTGACTGTCCGATTGACTCTGTTCTTAAATGGAACTGTATTATATCGTTTGTCTTAATAAGGATATAAAATAATACTATTTCAATATGATATCTGCCTATTAGAAATCGATGTTTATAGTATTGAGAAATACATAAAGTACAATAGCAAATCGAAGGTTGTCGTCGTAATCATAAATTACTAGTCGGCTGAGTCTGGCCTATCGGCAATAACAACCGGTGGCCATAACTACATGCCAAATGAGTATTTACAGGAAATGCAAATGATCGAGGTGTCAAATAGCGACCATTAAATTTGGATAACGCAGCTTACGTTTATATTTCGCAGGTAATCCGCTCGACGTGTAAAATACGGCGCGTCAGTAAATATTAAACTCTGCAATAATTTCGCTTGTGTCAGTGTCATAAATATTGTCCAGAGATTTTAATATTAATTGCAACTTCACTAGAGCACCTCTGTAGGCGTGAATATTAATTTTATTAGAGTTGTTTATATCAACGTTCGTCAAATAAACACCTAATGTTGTATACCGTAGAATAACACATAGGCATGTATATATGTAGTACATTAATTAAATTTCGAGCCAATCACAAAATAAATTCGGCAAATAAATATAATTAAATCAATTAAGAGTTTTGCGCAATCTCGAACTACCTACAAATTTAATTTATGAAGGTTTTGTTGCGCTAAGTAAAGATTTGTTCATCTAACTACATTTTAGTACTGTTGCTACTCTTTGTGCAAATTGTCTGTAATCGAATCAAGATTTGTTTTGTTGTAAATACGGCAACGAGAAAACGGTTCCCGAGAGGCAAGAAAACAAATTGATTTTTGATGTCGCCGGCTCGTGTCCGTTGTTATATAATGATTTTCTGCGGCACATTGCCACGTGATTGACGGACAAAAACTTTATTTATCGGTAAACTTTAATAACCAGGCGGTGTAAAATGATATTTTACTGAATACTCATTATCTGTGATTGATTGAATTAACTTCCCTGTTAGCTGATATTTTAATTTATTATTTCATTGTGTCTCTGTTGTACCTTCGTTTATTGCCAGTGTAATTATGTGTTCCAATTTAATGACTCTTCTGGTTCATGTAACATGTGTGCTGTAATATGTCCTATATACAGAACACTTATTAGCTTATGGCTAGCACACTCGCTCTGTTTTTATTGACCTTTTTGATCATTCATGCGGTTACATATTATAATTTAAACTCTTAACCCACGTCACTATTGAATTTTACATATTTCACTAACATAAGCAATCGCCTATGAAGTTTATTCCATAAGATCGCTTATGTTTAGATATATCGAATGTTGTCTTATTTAAGTTTATCTTAATACTACATAACGATGCTTTGTAAAACAGTACATTAAATTTTATAGAGACGTTTGGGTAAAAAATGGCCTTTCTATAAAGACGTGGATGGGAATACATTAGATCGTTTTCTGGCTCGACAAATCAAGATAGTGTCGCGATAAACGTCGCATCCAATCACCCGGTGTCCTATTACCAAGTGCGTGGTGTTATTTACGCGGGACCAATCAGTATGTAAATATGTAGGGTAGGTGAATGTTCTGGAGTGAGTGGGCAGAGAGCCTGCTCGGCGCGACAGCCTCCGGCGCGCCCTGCGCTCGTGCGCACGCTTATAGCACCGCTTCTAGCGTTGCAAATCCCCGACTGACGCGCAATCCTTATCTGATAAATGCGGGCTTGGAAAATATATCTGTTGACTTACTGGGCGCGTTTATCCAAGTAATTGTTTATTTATCATCCACGATGCGGGCTTTTGGTGTTTTCATATTGTTGATATTCGCTCTGGACACAGTCAACACGGTCGCGCAATTGGTGCAGGGCGAGGTGCACCAGCGCGCCCGCCGTCGTTACGCGACGTCGGCGTGTGACACAAGTGTCACATACAACAGGCTCCTGTTGAAACACGTCACGTTGCTGTCCAAGTATGTGTTTACGGGTAAAGTGTTTGGTGTCAATGCCGGCTGTAACGGAACGCGAGTATACAAAGTGAACATACGCCGGGTTTTGAAAGGTGATTTAAATGATATAGGTGTGTCGGTTAAATTCGGTACCGCAAACGCTTTACGGTTCAGTGACGCTACAGTTTTCGTTGAAACTTCGAACATATCGTGTACGCCTTTACGTGTGCGTACATATGGTATATTTTTAACAGAAAAGAAGCGGAAGGCGGGCACCCTGTGGTTGAGTTTAGTTATAGAGCCTTTGGTGCTGACGTTAAGGAGCATTGAAATAATCGAGGCAGCTGTTAAAGGTAAGATTTAGCTTTATACAGTTGTTATATTGTGTGTGTGATGTTTCTGAAGCAATAATCCGTCAAGACTTGAGTCGTTTGTGTTAGCTTGTAACCAGTTTACGCGGAGATGTAATAGGGGTGCGTAAATAAACAAGTAGGCGGCAATTAGTCGCGGGGCGTGGCGAGTGTCAGCGCGGCCCGCGACGTCGACTTATTGCGGCTACCTGTTACCGGTCTACCGAGCCAACTGGTCACGTAAACATACAATTTGTAACTTCACTACACTCTATTGAAAACTGCCCTTTCTTAGGATAGGCAAAGTGACATGAGGTCAGTTTAAGAATTCTGGAACTGACGGCTGTAGATGGTAATTATTTCCACTCGTTACGTGGCAAACATAGCTGGTGACACACATGTCACAGATATAACGCACAACCTCAAACACCCCAATTAGATTATTAAATCGTACTTTTATGTACCCATTTCAATATTTTAATTTAAAGAATTAGTTCTTATTGTGCGCGGATTTATTTATTGCTTCAGAAACCTTATTGCCTTGAATTATGATACATTTTCGTTTCTTTCAGCTGTTTAGTAAATGGGTGACTATAATTTAATTCGTTTTTCGTTTGTAGGGATAAAAAATTACCTATATTAAAAATTGTTGGAATTGATTCAGTAGCCGATTTTGAACAAACTTCTTTCAGGATGCGCGTTTATTATGTTACGTGTTGTAGATGTAACATAACTTTGCTTGAGTTTTCAGTGGAAAACAGATAGCCGTGATGATATGAAAATATTGCGTAGCTGTTATGTATTCGATTAGATCAGGAAACACCACACATTCGTCTCGTCGTTTTGATGATGTAGCACTAAATCTTGCCAACATTCACCACATTTCTTGTATAGAAAAAGGACAGGTCGACGCACTTAATTAGTCCCTCAGTCCGTTTGGCTGGGAACCTATCACCAGGTCGCATACCATTGTCATTTTCTTGTGCTATTTATACCCAAGCAGCGGCTCGTACCAGTCGTGGTCTATCTCACTAGAATTATTGATACAATCCAAAAAGAGGTTTAATATATAACATATAGCAAGGCAAAGTTATTTGCTAACAGAATTCATTATTTTACAATTCTTGCGGATTTTTATAGACAATTAATCAATATAGTTATTGCCAATGTTTGAAATGGCTTAATAAGAAATCCGAAGCTATAAAAAATACCCCACCACCTACTAGAAAATATTCAATAGAGTTAAGGGGCAGATTTAGATGAAAACTAAAATAAAACACAGAAAAAATCCAGTTGATTTTGAAAAATCGCACTATGTTTTTGCACTCTCCAATAGTGTCACTAATTTTCACGGATTTAAATCTGGCAAATAAAGCTATACGGAAAACTTATATAAAGTGTTGATTATTAAATCTGGTTATACTTTTTGTAGTAATACATCAACAGTATTATAACTAATAAAATAAAATATCTGTATGACGTATTTATATTGCCTAAACCATATTAAGGCAAATTTAATCTTTAGCATTTCGATTTTTCTCGCATATGCTATGTGTGTCAGACAAACTCACCGACGCATGAGTGATATTCAAAGGATTCCGTTTTCTTTGAAGCTAAAGAAGACTGCAGTGCCCAAAAATGTTACATTTTTAATAAGCGATCCTAAAAATCGATAACCGAAGTAAGTAATACCAAATAAGTGCAGGATATTAAATTTCCAACTTTCATGTCACGACAAAGTTCTTCATGTTTAAAGTTTAGTTTACCTGCTCGTTGCACCACAAGATATTAATATGAAAAGCTGAACTCGACACTAAACTTTTGTCAGCAAATAGATGAATTCAACTTGGTACTGCTTCTTTAAACTTATCTGCTTTTATACAGGAAGTACTTTATTTTTATGTACTTATGCATTGTGCCAACTTGCATATGGCTTGCCTGAGTAAGCGGTTACTACTTTCCATGTTACTCGTTCGTTGGCAACAATGTGCTACCAGCACTAAGTGTCACGCTCACACTGCTATCGGTTTATCTGCTAACAGCAGACCGTCTTCACTTTTAAAAAGTACTCACCGTAGGAACAAAATAATACGGTTCTTTGGATTGTAAACTTCTTTAAGATACTATATAATCAAGCTTCCCCAGTATGAGGGCAATTCCAGATGGAAAATTCTGCTGTACTCTACCTCTAAAATAAGCGGGCCATTAAAGTTAAAACATGTAATTAAAAAATGAAATAAAACCGCTGATGTATCTGTAAACAAAATGCGATGTTCGTCGAATAAATGTTCTTGTATTTTCGCTTTATGTTCAAATATATATTGTGATCTTTCATGGATACAACAAGTCTGTAGATGACTTGTTTGCGGAGTTGTAAAAACGTAGCTCGTGAGGATTTTATGTTCATTCTTGTATTATATTTCACACATCGTCGTTGGTAACATTATAAGAACACATAAAGTTTGACGGGAGATGTTTTATGTCGGCGCAGGCGACTGTCTGATTGCGAATATTGCGTTGAAGCCTGGAGTAACCTGTTATTAAAATCAAATGAATGTAGACTGATTTCTATATGTAAAATATATGATGACAAGCGAATAGTGTGCAATAAAATAAATACTAACAACATTGGGATCTAGATAGCAGAGATTTGTGGTTCAACTACGGCATCAACCACGAATCGACTGTAGGTATGTCATTGTAACGTTGCCGGATCCCCACGAAGAAACAGGCGCGACAGTCGATTATAAATTTAAATGATTTTAACAACAAATAATTAATCGTTGGCATAAACGCAAATTTAATAAACATTATAATATATACAATTACATTTAATTACAATCTTTGTAGTGAACTCGCTTTACGTTTATGTTAAAGTTTTAAAACTTTCCTACTTTGAGGAAAAGAAAGTTCTAGCTGTTTTCTAATTATTCACGATAGTTAAGTGGTAATCAAAATATTAGTAAAAGTTGAAAGCTTAATGTCTGAACTTCGCAGGTTGTTAAAGTTGATGATCGAGTTCGCTTCAACTCTAGCTAACTTTCGATCCTTTGGGAAAACAACGCCAACTATAAACTCTTGCCAAATCGGCAAGCGTTCTACCTGACCACTTTTATTATTAAATGGAAATACCTTATGCCAGTCTTCAATTAACATTTATGTACAGATTCTCGTTACGTAATTAACTCGTATTCAATATCATTAAAAGAATGACTGTTAAGCATTCGATTCGTCGAATTTATCGATTGTAAATGGGTCTTCCATAATTGTTTATGTGGGATTAATTGTTCCGCGTGGGTCGTTTCGCCGACGGCGGTGGCGGGCGGCTCGTATCTCGTATATCACAAAGCAGACGCGCGATTCAATTAAAGACGAACTGACAGAGGCTGGCCAAATGTATAAAATTCATCATAAAACTCGTCCTTGCTCGTTCCTTCATATGCGAATGGAACTTTGCACGCTGCTCACACGTCGCTTTAAATTGTCGGACATTTTAATTTCCATAGTTTAACAACACTGACGTTATATTTTTGAGAAAAAGTGCAATAAACTTCACACAAAGAAGATTCCTTCAATTAATACCTAAACATAAATGTACAATATTTATGTTTAGGTATTAATTGAAGGAATCTTCTTTGTGTTTACCTATATATTTTATAATGAATTATGTAAAATTATACATAATGTGTGTGTTATTTTTTGTGCTTTCAATAGTTTGAAATCCTTTACTCCGTCAAATGCTCGTACCATAACTTCTTCTAAATAATTTTTCTATTTCTTCATTGCTACTGTCACTTATTCTTTCAGTAATGTTAAGACGATGGCTACTAAAAGTATTTAAAATATCAGAGTGTCAAGTGAAATCAGCGGGGTAAGAAAAAAACCGTTTTTTTAAATTTTATAAAACAAACAGTTCAGTTTGTTTTAAAGAAGTAATTTGTTGGTTTTTATGATATTTTTCTTTTTCGTTTATTATGTTTAAATCAAATAGACCTATATTAATTAATTACTAGACTAGGTATTTTCAAATTCGCCATAGTAACCCCAATATTTAAATTATTTTATTTTAAATAATGGGAATACCCAGTACTAGTCCATTAAATAACTTTCTTTCGACGGCCGACATAGGGACTTTCCTAGCGGGACTTTACCGGCGGGGAATTACCTATGAATTCTTTAAATAGAAGTGCCTTTTTTCCTAATGTTTCATTTCCTTATTAATTCTGTGACTGATAACATCTTTATAAAAATGTCAACTTCAGGACGCAAAAAGCATGCAATTTGGAAACAATTCACATTGATTCCTCAAGAAAATACTACATTGAAGACTGAAAGAACTAGTTGGACTTGTGAAAAGAATGGAGGCACACTTCCAGTAATGTAGCACAACCGGTTCTACTGATGCAAATCTTGACGCGGTCGAGGATTTTGGGGTGGAGGAGCTGTTGATGTTGAGTGATGCTGGTTCTTCCCGATCTTCAGATAATTCTTCTGCCAGTTCTGCCACACCCACACCTGTTACTCCTCTTCAATCTAAAAATGTCAGTACCAGCAGCAGCGCGAGCGTAAACATTTCAATGAAAAAATGTACTATTGCCACAAGTCAAGAAGATAAGAAGAAAATTGATTTACAATTATCTCGTTATATGTTTGCTACCAACACGCCTTTTAACTACGTAGAACACCCACAGTGCCTGAAATTAATGGAAATTTTACGCCCAGGATATAAACCTCCAAACCGCTAACAAATTGCTGGTAATCTATTCGACGAAGTCTACAACTTGATTCAAAAAAGCGTAAAAAAAGAGTTGAAAAGCAAAGTTGTCAATCTGTCAATTGATGGTTGGAGTAACGTTAGGCAGGACTCGATAATCTGTGCCTGTGTCACAGATGTGTTGACAAACTCAACTCATTTAATTGATACAATAGATACAGGCGCCGAAAGCCATACAGCCGACTACTTGGTTAAAGCTAGTACTACAGCAATAAAACAATGTGAAACTTTCAACTGCACGGTGCGAAGCGTAGTGACAGACAACGCAGTAAATATGAGTCGTATGTGACGAGATTTGGCTCAACAGAAAGAACTAGCTTCTCACAAGGATATACTTACATACGAATGTTCGTCACACCTGTTAAACCTTCTAGCAAAGGACTTGAACGCAGAAGACATTACTGAGAAAGTTAAATCAATAATGCGGTACTTCAAATACACTCACTTTGCATCTGCCAAATACAAAGAAGCTAGAGGAAAAGCAATTGTTATACCACAACAGGTACGGTGGAACACAATGGCTGACTGTTTAAAAGTTTTTTTGGAAAATTGGCATATAACAGTTGCATTATTTAAGCATATGTCTGACATTATATTATAATGTCAGACATATGCTTAAATAATGCAATCGCTATAGATTTTTCAATTTCATTGAAAGTAAATGACATAGCGCTGAAGCAACAAGCCCAGGCTCTCTACAAAAAACTGGAAAATATTGCAGTTACACTTTACATCTCCCAGAAGACATCCTGCTGTATTGGCGAAGTGACTCAAGCATGGATAGAGCTTAAAATATGGTTGAGGGTGAGAATGTACGACTGCGTGAGACCGAATATTCACTGGATGATTTAAGTAAGTTCTATGCCCGGCTTGAAATGGCAATGTCTCCAGCTCATTTTGTAGCAAACTTACTACATCCTAAGTACAGGGGCGAAAAACTTACCAGTAAAAATATTTCTGAAGCTTTATCATTTATAGAAGTTTATCACAAAGAGGCAATGCCCTATGTTGTAAAATACAGGGCAATGACAGAGCCCTTTCATAACTTTCTATTTGAAGGTCATGTAGTAAATCAGGACGGACCTCTCGAATGGTGGCTGTCATTAAAAAAACAAATTAATGGCCAAACAATGGACTTAGTGACTCACTTCACACTGATGTAGCTTCAAGTGCTGGAATCAAATCAAAACAAATCAATTTATTTGTGAAATTTATTAGGTATTAACATTTTAGATGGATATAAGAACTAAATAGTGCGCTATGTCTTGTCAATTTTGATATACAAATATTTATAGAAAAACATGCATGCATGCGTAGTTTTGAACTTTATATTATAAGAAGTTATTAACATATTGCAATTGAATTAAATAATTAGTTCACATTAAATTACAATACTAAACTAAATATATACTTTAAATCTTCTTTAGTATTAAATTATCATTTAAAAAGTCTTCAATTTTATAGTAACATTTGTCAATTAGTAATAATGTAAGAGCTTTTTTAAATTTTACTAGAGGCATATTTTTGATATTGTCAGGTATTTTATTGTAGATTTTTGGTGCAATGCCAAAAAAACTATTTTGCATTAAAGATGTCTTGCATTTTATATTACACAACTGTGTCAAATATTGAGCACGTATTGGTATTCTTTTTATGTCAGACATTGTTTCGAGCAAGTGGGGGTTGCTTTTTATAAATACTGCAGATTCTAAAATATACAATGCATGTAGTGTTAGTATTTTCAGTGATTTGAAGGATGATACACAGGTATAAGTAGTCTTTAATTCACATATATATCTTATACAGCGTTTTCGCATCCTAAATATAAGTTACCTGTCAGTTGATTGTCCTCAAAAAATAATTCCGTACCTTAGCACTGAAGCCACTAGTCCATTATAAGCTATCAGAAACGTGCTGATAATTACTTTTTTAGATAATTGATAGAGTGCATATGCAGATTTACTCAGTCTGTTACATAGATGTTTTATTTGTGGTTTCCATGTTAATTTATTCTCTACCATTATACATAAGAACTTAGCAGTATTAACTGTTTTTATATTGTAATTTTTATAAGTCAAGTTTATAGGGGGATTTGCCTGACGTTGATGGAATTGCATGATTTTAGTTTTATCTAAATTTATTACTAAATTGTTACAATTAAGCCAATCTATTATTTTTGTCAGTGAGTCATTTCTCTTGTTTTTATAATTATTGGAATTTGTGCATTCTATTATAGCTGTGCTATCAACGACAAAGAGAACCATTCTTTGTTGTGTCATCTTTGAGAGGTCATTGATATATATTAGGAAAAGTAACGGTCCAAGCACACTACCCTGGGGGACGCCATACCTTAGGAGTCTTGGTTTCGATATGAAAGTGGTTTCTATTTTAGTTTTAGGACATAATCTAATAATTTCAGTGCACTGGTATCTATTGCTTAGGTATGATTCTAGGAGGTCGAGGATATTACCTCTTATACCATAAGCATGTAATTTATGTATAAGTAGTGTATGATCTACGTAATCAAAGGCTTTACTCATGTCAGTAAAGATAGCACAAATAGGATTTTTATTATCAATCCATGACATGACAGTGGAAAGTAAATCATATAGAGCCATATTTATACCACATTTCTTTCGAAATCCTTTTTGTTCCACACAAAATAAATTATATTTCTCAAAGTAAGTGTAAAGCGAATTATAAATAACTTTGCCAAAAATTTTAGAAAATATAGGAATCTTAGCGATTGGTCTATAGTTTTTGCATCAGTTTTGTCATTTTGTTTAAATAATGGCTTAATTATTACTTTTTTAGGCTATTTGGAAAAATACCATCGTATATACAAATATTAACAATATGTGCCAATGAAGGCGATATGATCTCTTTCACATATTTAATTACTTTTGTAGACACACCATCATAACCAACAGTATTCGTATTTTTTAAGTCATCGATAGTTTTATTTATGTCAAATGCTGAAAGTCATAGGAGTGGGAGTCATAAATATGATTATGATTGTGATGTTAAATTTTGAAACTTAGAATTAGGCGGATATTTGTCAGTTTGAAGGTTATTTTCAATCATATCAATAAAATAGTTATTTAATTCATTAGCAATGTCATTAGGGCTAGAAAACGATAAATTGTCTCTGTTTATACACATTATTTGTTCATGCGGCAAACATATTTTTGAATTATTAATAATTTTTCCGGGCAGCTTTGGATTTATTTTGGGAGGTATTAATATAATGGTTATTTTGAGCTTTCTGGATTAGTTTTATGATTTTTTTATAAAGGGTAGAGTATTTTTTTGGCACTATTTCATTATGCGATGTCGGGTTGTGTCTATACCCCCAAACTTCCTTTGCTTTTGACTGTCGAAATAATTTTTTCAATATTTGGATTTATTCATTCTGTCGTACGAAATAAACTGGGTACCGAGAAAACTGCTAAACTTGTCACAGTTTTTAAATACCTAAATAACAAAAAGTAATTGTTGTCTTGTGTATGACTCTCACTGACCTGACTGACACAATTTTGATTTTATACTAGTTTTATTGTTTATTAATTGAAATTGTTATCGTTATAACTTTGATTGATTTGAACCGAATATTATAATGTATGTTTTAAAAATACGTGTTGTCTTGTCCTATAAATGCATGCACCAAATATTGTTTGTTAATTAATGGTACTTTGATCTTTGTTTGATTGAATAAATTACTTGTCATAAAAGTAATATGTTTTATTTAATTACAATGCCAAGAGAATTAATAAGTTCAAAAAAATAAATAAAATAAATAGCATAGAATCAACTGGTTTTAAAAGTTTCAAGCTATTTAGAGTCCTAAATATAATTTTATTTTCATTTATTTCCATTAATTCGCTATGAAAAGTAGTTTTAAAGTTTGTTCTTTTCTTAATGTTTTATACATTGTTTAAAACTTGTTTTAATATTTGTTTTTAAACACGTGATAAAAACACGGTTTTAATTCAAACTGTTTTAAACACTGATTTAAAAGTGTGTTTTAAAAAAGAGCTGACGGATCGCCTGGTAAGCGATTACCGCCATCCATGGACACCCGCAACTTCAGAGGAGTCACAAGTGCGTCGCCGACCTTTTAAATTTGCAACGCCAATAAAAATGAATTTCACCCGGTATCTAATCCGAGACTTCATGCACAGTAGTCACATACTTTATCAAAGCGCAACCAAGGCGACTGCTTCAGTTGCGCTTTCACAAAAACTTTATTGTGAAAACTATCAAAGTGCAACCAAGGCGACTGCTTCAGTTGCGCTATCACAAAAACTTTATTGCGAATACTATCAAAGTGCAACCAAGGCGACTGCCTCGGTTGCGCTCTGATAGTGTCCTACATGTCTGTCAATATTTGAATGATATGAAGAACTGTCCAGAATTCGATGTTTATATCCATCATATACTAAGTAATCATTAGTTATTTAAATGCAACATACATAATAAAGAAATTTCCTTCAGTCAATATACATAATCGAGAATCGTTATCGTGATAAACTGTTGGACATAGATGGACGGATCGACCGGATAATTCCCCATCTTAATATAGTTAACCCCGGTCGCCTTTAATGCCTGTTATAACTTCTTATCTCCCTCTAAACTCTTGCTATTTAAGCGAAAGAAATTCATTTTGAATTATAATGTTCTTAAACTCTGAGTTTAATTAACAAAGTCATTTCCGTGATCTTAATATAATGAGATCACTCTAATTGCGGCACTTAGGGAAATTTAATTCAAATTCATTTAATAATGATATAAATAATTCCTTTGTAAAGATTTTCAGAGACACATAATATGAGTAGTCACTTATGTTCTCTTTAACTCTCTGGTGACAGTAAATGTCATATTCGATATCATTGCAACGTGAAAACCTTGTTTTAAAGTGTAATGTACTTTGGCCACAAGTTAACCATGTTTAACACAATAAAGCAAACAATCCACACATTCGACCAGTGAATAAGATTTAACCGTCCATATTATCGACGCTCTGGCGTATGTAAATCGGTAAAACAATTCTGACAAGATAATGAAGTAGCGCGTGTTTCAATTAAGTGTTGAACCGTGCACCAAGTTATCGCGTCTCATCCTGGTAGAGGGCGCTGTTAAATCTGGTGCAGATAATAAAGTGGACCGTATTTACGACAAGCTCGTAGCCAAGTTATAGGTCGATTCGATTAGTCCGATACAGAGTTTACGGAACGTGTTTACGGCAGCTGAGCAACTCGTGTATTTAGCTGCCACACGCTCATACTAACTATTTATACCTGTTTTACTCACTTACACTTTGATTAGTCGCGATGTCACGATAGCTAATGGGTTTTAGTGTGTTTTATATTAACATTAAACTACACTGGTGAGTTGATGGCAAGATTACAGTTATTAGACATCAGCTTCGTTTTACACTTTATCTATGCTTACGCAGAACGATAACACATATTGTACATTTTTAGGTCTGGCTTTTTACCATGAGATTTTTAGCCCTGGACACACATGGTTGGTATTTCCAGAGGTCCATATGGCCATACATTTATGTAAAAATATGCCATATATATTTGCGCCATGAAAAATCATTGTAGATGTCCTTAATAATATAATAATATTGGATATAGTTCGAGATCCAATGCTGAACCAAAGATAAAAAACCCTTGGCCGCATGATCGGCTGTCGCGATTGCGTTCTAGCTAAGGTAAGTGCATCATCGGTGTTTTCATTTCAACATGGATGATAACATGGATGAAAATTAATAAAAACTCATTTTAAACATATCGCTGACTTTTAATTGTTAACAATGGCGAACTTAATTACAATAATAATAATAATAACTGCCCGATAGTTCAGCTTTCGAACTTGTTGGTACACTACATTTTAATTACTCAATTCTTGACATAATAATATACTTTTTATTGGGCACCTTAGTATTAGTATGCCATAAAGCTAGCTGAACTATGTCATAAATGAGCACTTTACCACGAACATTATGTGTGAAGACGAATAAGTAGTTAATAGTTATAAATTCTACTTTTAAGATTAATATATGCAACATAATTATTGAGGATTGCAGGACTAAACTCGTTAGTCTCGTGAGACAAGTCTCCGTGTGATAGAGAGGTTTAGATTGCCGAGTCTTGCAGACTTATTAGGTTAGGAAATTCGTATAGCTTACAGTGCCCACTGTGCCCCGTAAACGGTAATAGGATTGGCTTTTATTACGTGGAACGCCTAACGCCTATGAGGATATACCTACAGGTGAGTCTATACGGGGTTAGTAAAATATAGGTGCTAGTAACTTTTTACCCATGACTTATTTAACAACTTTTGATCTACTATTTTTTTATAGATCATTATTTGATGCCGGTGTACACAACATACATATTTTGCAATTGGTTACTCTAATTGCACCCCTCAGACTACACGCAGTGGCAAGGCAGAGGCAAAACCAAACAACACCGCGAAGAAGATGTTATGCAAGACGCACGTAATTTTTTACTTGTTAAAAATAGGTATTTTGAGCAAGTATCGGGTTTTCTAAAAAGCGCTAGGAAATACTTGTTATGTACGATATAAAGAAGACGTTGATAAAAGGTTATCTATTAGTATTTTCCATTAAATGTGTTGTATTCCTTGTGTTTGTTATTTTACTTAATGCTCTAAGCATTCCCTAGTACCAGTATCGTTTAACTGAGAAATATTGACAACATCCTCCAAAATTAGTCAGTCGTCTCTGTTTGTTGTCGGGGATGTAATCCCGTTTCTCCCATTGCTAAGCGGGAGTCCTCCGACTGACCTTTACAAACAAAATAAGTAGGGTTTGGTTATTTGCAATTAATATGTTGTCTTGGTACAACGTTGTTGTTGACACTGTCCTAAAACAACATTTTGAATACTTGGTCTGTGCACTCGGGGAACATTGATATCGTTTCTCTGTCGGTTGTTCCACCGTATTATGCAAACTGTTCGACATTTGTGGTATTTACCGCGGAGAGAATGTACGTGAACGGAGTGCAAAAAGACTAGATATTCTAATAACTATACGCACTTAAAGACCACCCGCATTGTCGCGCGTGCTTTTGTTTTTCGTGTCAATTTGTTCGTGGTCGACCATTACTGTTTATGATCTTCATTTGAAAAACGATAATATAAAGTAGAGAAAATTTATATGTATTATGTGTGCCAACAATATGTGGCCATGTAACAATGTTTATCACAGACCTACCGAAGGGTTTAAACGATAGTGAAATCGAATTTTGTTTATTGAGTAGCTGTTGCCAATGGGTATGTCGCGTGTTCAGATACGCAGCGCTATCTAGAACATTGACATAATGATTGGTTTTTGTATGTATTTAGGTATTTTTTAACAGTAGGTACTCTAATTATTTGCTCAAATTGAAATCACCGTTAAAGATAGTCCTGACAGGTGGAATAAAATCTAATCCTAGAAACATCTACTAAATTTAGTCTTACCTTAAAATATCCTTATGTATTAACAAATTCTTAGATGATAATCGCTCCACAGTAGAAAAAGACTTTCTGGTTTGAATAGACAGCTAGTGTACACACGACTACACATCAAGTTAGACACCCTATATACGCATAACTACGCTACATAAAAAATAGAGAATTGTCGGTAAGGGTCAGTGCATAGTGGTGTCGATGTAATGATAAGGATAGAGCGTAACAAAAATAAAACGCACTCTCTCGCACGATTAGCAGCATTCAACTTCTAATAGTTCAAAGTCCAAACAGTCTAGGTTGATGCGTCGCTGTGTGTACAACTGCCAGATATCCCCGTTAAAGTACATCGTTCCTCGTACAAACAAGAAATATATTTAACGACCTACATAGAAAGTGCAGTCCGTACTAGTAACTCTTCATGTATTTTAAATGATTTTAATAAAGATCAGCTTATGTGAGTTAACACAGATATACAGAGTAATAAACTTCGAAAAGGTTAATGCAACAATTGCTCTCTCACGGCATATGTCTCTGTTAAATTAAATAAACGAATGCAGTTGAAATAAATACTTAAATTCTTTTTTGTGTGGAATATCTTCAACGCGGAGGGCGCGTCAGACTGTATTTCAATTTATGCGGAATATATGATGACGTCAGTAAGTCTTTCCTCTGAATTTTTGGTTTTAAAACACGCCTCGAAGAGCAATAATGGCCGGAGATAAACTTGGGAACGACGTTGAAAATGATGAAATGAGGTGAGGTACTAAGCCACGTACTGCAGTAAAATATCGAGTATAAAGATTGCAATAGTTCCAACGTGGATAGAATAGCGAAGTGCAACACAATTCTGTAACGAGCTGTGAGTTTTTTCTCCGGCGAGTGATTAAAAGCTTACATACTTTTATCATAGTATTTCCTTCGACATCCATTTATAGATGTAGTCTATCATAATAATTTGTCTTTACTGTCAACTATCAGATCCTAGCATACCAATCGGTCACCGAAGTGTTTATTTTATTATAGATTACCATCTAGCCACATCTTCTTTTAGGTAGAACCGTCTTATCGTTGCCTTAATGTATGTGATAAACTAGGCAGAAACTTAATTATTGTAATTTAATATACTTACAAATCTTCAGAAACTTTATTATGTACTTTTCATTTAGTTGTTTTTAGTTTACCTAGACGAGTTGCATGATCGTCTCGCTTGCCACATAAATAATCTATCGATAGATGTAAGGCCTTGTGTTCATACCATGTCAATTACATGTATCAATTATGTATATATTTTTAATTTCCCTAAAAATATATTGCGCACTAGATCTAACTTCCGTATTCCGTTGCGCTTTACAAACAGTGGAACAACAAACACAAAAAACAGTCGGACTAATTTTCGTCCAGTTTTAGAAACAAAATCATAACACACGACGCAAAGGCATTGGCGACGTGACCACTTAAAACATCCATACAGTTTGTGCTTTGCTTTTAAGAAGCATTTCGAAATAAATAGGGCATGGAGACACATATCTATGCTGTTAAAGGATAAGAGCCCGTCATTATTTGGTACGAATGACTCAGTTCACCAGGAAGAAGAACCATTCTTGAATGGCAATCCGGCGTAAGATTAGCAAAAATGTTACCAAGTAAGTAAGTCACCTGATGACTCACATATGTATTTTTCTACTACGGGTAGAAATTTTCACCCCATCTTTAATTCCTTTTCGGGTTTTTCCTTTAGGGTAGGCCTCTTCTGCGAATGATACTTCTATTGTAAACTATCTTATGGTATGGTAACAGCTTTCGGTCAGATTAGTTCGTATGTTTATCAGATTTGTCATATAACACGTGCCGCTATATTCTGCGTATTGACTTTTGAAGTAGCTACAAGAGTAGTGATGAATTTGAAAATACCAACATACTCATTTGCCTCTGCACTTACATGTATGCGGTAATTACATTGTACAAAACCTCGCACTGGGCTACATATTACCATCGTCCTTCTGCCTTTGTCCCATTAACATGGGTCGGCAGTATGTGATGTTACTAAAACAGATAAGATAACAGGAGTTTATTAGAGGGAGCTCGTTAGAGCCATTACAGAAAATATTAAGGAGCAATCGGTTATTGTAGCATACTATATAGTTGTGGGATTGAGGGGACAAAGATAATATTGTAAATGGGATCACATTTGTTAGAAAAGTTAGGTATTAATTTGTACTAAAGTTGTAAAGTCTTTAAAAATAAAGTTTTATTGGGTTTTTCTGTCACGAAATTCTCAGTAGTATTACGGTGTCTGGATAATGTGTCCGTTAGCCGGCAATATTAAGTCGGCAGTACTGTGGCTCGCGGATTTTATAATATATATGGTGATATACAGCTGCGATGTATCTTTCTTTACTCTTTGCCAATTAGTACGTTAAGTATGATTATTATCAGTTTGATTAAAACTGAATATATTGTGAAAACGAACCGTTAGTTTCGCTTAAGCCTCTGTTAACCCCTTAACAGATAAACAGTGGTAATGCTATGTCAAATACGAATTGTTAAATGTTCATACAATGTGCTATGATTGTTTAGGGGTATGTTTATTTTTCCTTTATAAATCTTGTGTTTAAATACAACCCTCCATTGTGCCTGTAGTTGTTTCGTTTGTAATGCACACTGGGATTTTTTCCCGTAAACATTTTACGTGTGTTGTTACTAAATTGTTTAAATTGTTTGCGACGAAACATTTATAGTACACAATATTAATTCATAATGACATGTACAATACATGACATAATTGAAATAGGTACATATGGTGGTGGCGCCTATTACGAAAATTTAAAGTTAATTCGATCATAAATTGTAATCCACAATAATTATAAAAAGCTTAGGGGGATAAGTAGGTTTGCGATTTGACAATATGCCGAGTATTACCCAAATTGGATACTTAAACAAGGAAGGTTTTATTTTTTATTAGTATTCTTGTTCACGTCAGTAGTGCGATAGCTGGGATTCGGAGCGATCTCTCGGTCGCATGTCCAATGCTATTGAGCATTGGAAGTTCGTATTTGTACCTAAACTCAGTTTGACAGAAGTGATCTGTAGGATATTGTCTATATTACCAAAGTTGCAAATATGTATACTTTATATTGTCCGTCTGATAGGAAGCGGCTATTATAATATTCTGTGGTCGTACCACGCTGTCAAAAGGCTATAACTTGCAATATCACTAGTGACCACACTACTGATCCTAGGAAAAAGATAAGTATATGAAAATATGGCCAGAAATAATGTAGATGTCCGGAACTCTTTTTCACCGAGCGGGTCGCAGTAACAGTGTTACTACTCTTACACTGATTTTAGATAGAGTGGTACATAAATGGGTTGGCCAGCTCATTTGTAACAACCAACTAATCGATTCCCACCACTATCAATTAGTAGATGCCTTACCACTCAAAAAAGAACACCATTAAGAAAATGTGTCTATGTTTAATTTGGATTTTACTCAATTTGTACCAGATTTCAACATTCCTATTAATTATAGTACGGGTCGTCCAGCAGTCAAAACAGTGAAACAATTTTCAAATTCTTTTTTTAGTCCTTTTACTCTCTTGCTTACACACACTCGTCTGTACGTGCAAAATGCTTAAAAAGGTACCAAGTCTTTTTTTCACGCATTACATAGACATTGATAATATAAAGATCAATATATGTACATACATATAATATTATATAATTATACAATGTATAAGGTGTGCGGATATAATTAAATTCGTCATGTAACTGATCCTGAAGCGCGGTGGGAGCTCATTAGTTTCTTAATTTAATAATTTAGTTTGTAGCCAGCCTTCGCACGCATAAATTTAAATCAGCTCCTGTTATGGCTTTCATTAAAACCTTTTACGATACCGTGGCAGTTCTCATTTCGCCTGTTTCAAGCGCGCATGTTAAATTATTATAATTTTAATGATACGTACTTACGTTCATATGCAAAGTATGTGGGTTTACCAAGCACTTTCAGTTGAATGAATTTTTATTTTATCACTTCAAAATAATGTCAGAATAATAGTATTCACCTCATTATGCCGATGAATAATGTATTCCGTCTTCATTATCGTTGTTTTAACTCTTTGAATTTTTTGAAACGTTAAAGCATGGTTTTGTCTTACTCTCAGTTTGTATTTCTGTCGTCTATATAATAGATATTATTGCTTGCTTGATTTAGCTTAAAAAATGTCGTGTCTTAACATTTTGTCTTGTTTATTGAAATTTTATATAAATAAAGCTGATATTATTATGACAAATGCTAATTTCAAAATAATTTCCATTATTTATAAAAACACACATTATTAATTATTCGCCTCCTTGGTTTCCTCGGAGGTTTCGCTGCATTCGTTTTGCGCTTATGTTTGCGACTGATCAGGCGGTCCTGGTTGTGATACCTGGGTCGGGTGCTTCTGGTATTTTTCTGTTACGAAATTCTGGCAAATTATTGTGAGGCCCAGCCTAAAATTATTACGTAGACCTACAAACACTAGTGAAATGTGGGTGTAATTAATATCTGCCTCAGTAGCGTGCTTCGTTTAAAGCACGGAGGGCATGCTAATGCTAGATTGAATATAATATAATCATTACCATATTTTCTAGATCGATAACTTTAGTGAGGCAAGTCAGGCTTTTCGGTTTAAACTCGTATAAACGTATCGACGCAGTTTGGCAAATACAGGCGTAAGCATATGTATGAATAAAAATATATACAGGGTGATTTTGAAATCGTGTAATTCCTTTTAACCACGCATTCTACTGGTGATATAGAATAACCCTGACCATATTTTTCTTAATTAGAATAATGGTTTCGGCAAAATTAGAGTACAGATTTATTCATGAAATGATTTCAAATAGTCATATTTTAACCACCTGACACAATCTTAATATTTTACTAATTTAAAAATAATAACATAACAATAACTGATGTCGTAAATAATAAGGGGCAATAAAAAGGACCGCCCGTTATCATTTACGACATTAATTATTAATATGATTTTTTATTTTAATTAGTAAAAAATTAAAATTGCCTCGGTTGGTTAACATATGACTATCTGACACCATTTCACGAAAAAAAAGAAGGAATTACACGATTTCAAAATCACCCTGTATACAACGAAAACCTAACATAAAATATATATTGCCTACAATGGATGCTCCTCCCTGGTTGGAATTGACGTCCTTTTTTGTCAACTTCAATGTTTAATACTCGCGTAAAGGTTATTTTTTATGTATATTAAACTTAGCATAAAAATTAATGTTTAGTCCAGTGTACAACCTCACTTCTCAATATCCTATATGGTCGAGGCGCAAACGTTATATATCATAACTTCATAAGTCTTTTCGGACTGACATAATCTGAGTAACAGACGATCTTCATCAGCGTTTTATTTGACATAATTATGATTGTTTGGTTTGGTTTTATGGGTATTAAAGCACATGTAACTGAAATCGTTGTCCTTTTTAGCATTACTAGGTTTCTACGGCAGCTTCGCTCTTGTGGTTCTTAAGGTAATATTTATTACATAATAATGAAGAGCATATAGTCTGTTCCGTCATTCTGTTGCTAGGTTGTTGCTTAAAAGAAGGACACACAGCAAATACATATACTTTTGGATTTACAATATCAAGCATGCACTTGTAGCTTCCTCGAATATGAATCTTGCGTACTTAGCGGAACATGCGCATTTCTGTTGTGTGTAGGTTGACAGGTGTCGTTTAGTGGATGTCCAGCACTCTGTACCATAAACGAACAGGTTTAAGTGCTGTTTTGTGCAGTTTGCCTTTAAGGCGTCATATACAGATCTATGCGCAATAATGCTTTTCATTGTGTCTGAGATTCTGATAGACAAAAAGTGATATTAAGTTTTTTTCTTTATTGACGTCAGCTATTACATTCGGAATGACAACTTATTTATTTCCAAATTTTCACATTTAAGGTTTCGTAACATACATCGGTATTTCAAAGAGCACACAGCAAATGCATCCACATCAATGACTTTATTTTAAATAATGAGAGCTTAAATTATCTTAAACGGCACAATTAAGATTAGTGCGTTGAAAGTGGCTGTAATGTCATTGCCGGCAGCACATTTACAACGTAAGGGCAGCCAACCGCTGTCCCTATCACTTTTATAGCTTTCATTTATATATTTACATGTGTTCGGCTAATAACGTCTTATTTGGAAGCTTATGAGTCACGATCGCATTCTTCTGAATCAATTGAACTGTGTCCGGGCTTAATAGTCTACTAACGACACATACCAGATATGTTTTATAAATAACAAGCTTGTGCCCGCAGTTTCACCTACGTCATCCAGGACATGCACTACCTGTGTGTCAGGTTTCATAAAATCCGATCAACGATTTACTCGTGATCAAGTATAAAAATACACCAACATCTTTACAAATTTTCACATTCATAATATTCATACGATCATACTTCACGCTCGATTTGGTTGTCCATCAAGCTGGCGAGTTGTCGGTTAGCAGATTTTATATATTTTATATACATGACATCTCTCAGATATGATGGTAAGATGTTTTGGCGGCTCACCGTCGGAGCGCTCGATATAGAATATATGTTACTTCAGTATTCCTCGCGTCACACTGTGGTTCGTCTAGAACATGCTAGCTGGACAAAATTATTTATTGAGGTTTTTTAGTTCGTACGGCTTTATTATGATATTCTAATGGGGTATTAGCGCATATAACACCAAAAAACAGGAGGTAGGGTCACGTGTGCCAACATAAAAAAATATAATAGCGATTAATCTTTTATTGTCAGACAGGTAAAAAATAACAATGAAAAAAAAATAACAATAGTCATAAAATATTGTGCTACTAAGGACTTGGCTTCTAATTACATAATAGGGCATTATTACTACCTACTCAATAACAATACTTTTTACTTAAAAAATATGCAGTTAAAAACAATATGTTGACAACTAATAATAAAGTTAGATAAGGTACACAGCTTAAAAAAACATTAGTAAAATATTATTTACAACTTCTATTTATTCTGCATCACTAAATTCTTCTTCTGAAGAATCATCTACCATATAATCTGACATATTTTGATGAGAACTACAATGACTTACACTAGACCTTACATTTACAGGACGGGGTATAATTAATTCTAAAACCTCAGAAGGAAGTTTACTCGTCGGTTTTTTCGGCACTTCCCTAAGGCCATTTATTACAGGATCAGATGTAATTAGCAACATATTAAGTAAATCCCTATTCGTGGCAACACGTGAATATTTTCGAGTATTGTGCTCCCGGAACCTCCTATAATCCTTATTACGCGCTTCCTGAGCTTCTTCAGAAAGCTGCCCAATAGGTAAAAGAGCCGATCTCACAATTTCTACACTGTGCACAAGAATTTTGTGCACAGTAACAGGCATTTTATACCACGAATAGAGACTAAGATACATTTTTTTTGTGTCCTGTGTAAAAGAATTAAATTTAACAACATCAATATCGTAACCCGAAGCTAAAGTTTTAAGGATAGTGCCAAAGTTCTTAATTAGTGTCACATCTACACCTGTAATATCTGAAGCCTGTTTAGGATTCTCAAAAAACCGACGCGACGAGCAGTATTCCCATCATTCGTATTACCAAATCCTGGTTTTGGTTTATCTACAATTAAACCCATTTCAACCTTAAACCTTTCTTGGATACGAGCCGAACGTTGCTTCACATTTTCTTTGTCACTTTGACCTCGAAGTTGCCATTTCTTAACTTCAAGACGATAGCTTATGTGAAGCAAACATTCAAAAGACCAGATCCAAGCGTGAAGGGGAGATATACCAAAACCAAGAGTTTCCTTATTTACAACAAATTCCCTAGACTCATCATTCATAAATTTAGGAGTAGCTCCACAAATGTAACATTTAAGTGCTGACGAAGTTTCAGTCATAGCGTTGCACACTTTACCATCAATCATATCGTGAACAGTAATTCGTGTTTGCCCGATATCTCTTTACCATCTATATTACCTATTGTTGGCACCAATTGGTTTATTTCCTCCAAAATCTTATTGGTTTCTATTACAGTAAAATCTGTTGTTTCTTTGGAGAAAATAAACTTAATCGGTCGACAATACATGGTAGAAGATGGTCGAGGATTCTGCCAAGCAACTCTACCACTATCGTCACGTAACTGAAGTGGCACGAATGAGAACATAAACAAAAACTCATCTGTGTCTTCACTGTTTGAGAATTTTTGTTTGTAAGTGCTATGACCGGAACTTCCATCACACCCCCACTTGCTAACAAGGGAGAGTGATGAGCCAGAATCTACAGATTTTAAAACTTCACGCTGTGCACAAATTAGACGTTCAGCTGTTTTATTTAAAACCGCCTGAAGTTTAATTTCTGCACGCGTTTCGCTTATAAAAATCTGTTCCTCGGGAGGGTAGCATTCAATTTTTGCCTGCCTAACACTATAAAATGATGGGAATACCTGGTGTCCTGCCTTGATACTCCATTTCCTCGTTTGTTTATAAGAGTGGCTCGTGGATTTGGCATCCACATAATATGCCAAAGCCTCCTCTTTGGACAAACATCTTGGTTGTTCGCGTACCTTTTCACCCACATATCTTTTCATTTCTTGGCACTTTTCCGGACTATGGCTTGCTTCTTTAATCACAGTAGCCAAATTCCGATGTCCGGATAATCGTGCCGATATTTCAGCAGCGGCTACTAGCTGGTTTACATCTCGCGTGTGTAGTAGGTCCTCCACGCGTCTCCTTTTCGTTTTTTCACTTGCTTCAGGAAAATCTATTGATGGACGTCCACGAATCGAACTCTTACTTGATGATGATGGTGTTGAGAGGTGGACAGATGCTTTGAATGTAAAATCCCCAGACAACCACTCAGAATTCTTAGTCAGGAAGCGATTACGGCATTTCCCACATTTTTCCCATTTTTCTGTTTATTTGGATGACAATCTTCCAATTGTCATTTTAATTTCCCGCTCAGATGCTTCCGTGATATTAACAAGATCATGTTTCATCACTATAAACTCATACAGTCTACTGTTGCGGTTCTCTTTAGCATGTTTCTGCCATTCATCAAAAAACTCCATTTTCGAGACTGAGAATTCGTATTCTAGAAAACAGACAAAATGACAAAGTTGTACTCAAGTGTGCAGGCTAAGATGACGAAAATTTAAAAGCTAACAGATATGGCTATGCTATATATAAAATCTAGCCCGGGTACAAGAGGGTACAAGTAGTTTCTAGTCCAATGAATTCAGAAAATCATCAAAATTTGACAAAATTCTTTAAACTCGAGCTATTTAAAAAAAATGGGGAAATGTAAACCTATTTTCTTATTAGAAATAAAAAGTACATACCTTTAACTTGAAGATCCATCACTAACACTTTTGAAAAAACTTAAACTCACTGACATAGGATGTTACTTCCGTACACGCAAAAATGCAATTAATAAGTGGTTTTCTTACCCTTTCCTTATATACTAACCTCATTACCTTATCAGTAGTTGACACGTGTCCAAAACAATTCTCAGAATTGGGGCACCTGGGTATCTGGTAAAAGGCTCAGGTAATAAATTTCAGGTAATTAGACAATGACTTTTGTCCAGCTAGCATGTTCTAGACGAAACACAGTGCGTCAGTAAGTTTCTCTTTCCTGGTTAGAGCCACAGTGGCGACCCTGTAGTACATATTCAAAGTATGTCTTGTCCATATGCAAAGTACGTGGGTTTACCAACGTTTTGCAAATGGTTACGTATTTGCAAAAGTCACACATCTTCTAGCCTCGGAGAGTACGTACTGCCGTTGCAGTCGCACTGGTAATGATGATAATTATATGGCAGTCGATATGGAGGAGTCAAAAGGTACTTCTAAGTATATTGACATGTAATTTTATGCAGAATATCTTTGAGTTGTTTCGCTCAGATAAATTACCATCTGATCTATGCAATAGCTGGGTAAAACTGATCTAACCGTTGGTTAAACCCGATAAGAATGAACTACAAAAGAGTTGGAGTCGCCTAAAGAACATTTAGTTGACTGCTTTTGCTGCTAGAAACAGCTCATCTGTTAATAATGAAAAGAGTTGGAGTCGCCAATAGAACATTCAGTTGACTGTTTTTGCTGTTAGAAACAGCTAGTCTGTTAATAATGAACTACAAAAGAGTTGGAGTCGCTAATAGAACATTTAGTTGATTGTTTTTGCTGTTAGAAACAGCTCGTCTGTTAATAATGAACTACAAAAGAGTTAGAGTTGCCAATAGAACATTCAGTTGACTTAATATTGTCTTCTGTTTACGCGAATGTTATTCACAACAACACTGGAACATTGAGACAACTACCATCTTAGTCTCCCCGTGACCATGGCTGCTGAAAGGCAACCGAAACGTCGGGGAAATTTGTAAACCAAAAATAAATAGATTTAATAGTTTAAATAATTTTATTAGCTTATAATTTAGTAAAATTTAATCAATAATAGTAGTAGTGTAATATTTTCAAAATTTTGTAATACAGTGCTAAATAAACAACGCGATAAAATCCGTATATAGTAGTTTAATTTCAATTCAGTTGACTGTTTTTGCTGTTAGAAACAGCTCGTCTGTTAGGGGAAAAGAGGGTAATTAAAGCAAGCCCTTAAGCAAGATATAAAATAAAACACAAAATTTTTACTTTATCTTTATTTTAATCAAGTCATTTTTTTATTTTTTTATTTTGCTCGTCAAAATGACCACACTCCGCCTGATGGTAAGCAGTCGTGTGGTCTAAGAGCAGTGGCCTTTACATCGTCCTCATAGCAGCCGAGGCGATGTTGAGTTCTCTACTTTGACGGCCTGAGAAGGTGCTTTTTCACGCCCCGCTTAAAGGACCCAGGATTGAAGGAAGAACGAAACACGTGCCTTGGCAGAGAATTACGTCCCTTGATCGTTCGGCAGAGTAGTATTTTAATCATTACACTATCAGTCTCAGACCGTTTCAATACCTTTGGAATCATATATTATTATATACCACCATATCTGAGGGTAATTATAGTCACTATGGGGACAATGAGAGTCAGCCTAGCCTACCAATTGTCACATACGTAACCTTTTGGCGAGTCCCATCCTGTGCAGCTAGCGTGTGCCCATAAGCCACAAGAAGTGCATCTGTACCATAACTCATTGTTGCGACCAAATTCATCACATACTAAGCATTTGTTCAAATTGTCGTCTTCATCATCTTCACATATCTGATTAAGACTAATATCTGATTCTGAAGAAGTGTTTAGATCTTGAAGTACATGCCTTTTGGCCTTATTCGCAATATCTGTCTTAGGTTTCTGCTTCTTGCTAGCTTTCGGCATACGGTTTTTTACTTTTGCTGCTCTAGATGCTTTCTTTCGGAAAGATGAACACTGGTGGGACAAAACCACCAGCAGCGCTCATGGCACACAAGAGTGTAATATTTTTCCTCTTTTCCAACTTGTTCATGAGTTAACTCTTTTTATGACTTTGGGAGCTAATATTTTTCCAAGATCTTGCACTGTGGAAATGCCTGTCTCGTCGCAGTTATAAGTATTATTAGGAGTAAATTTATATTTGTCCATTATATCTCCTAATAGTCTGTAGAACAGTTGGACTTCTTCTTTATTGAAAGCCGTTATTCTGTTGACACTTGTAGCTTCAGGTTTCTGAACAGAGATGCCATTTATTTTTAAAAAGCCTATCTATCCAATCGCGTCTAGCCATTTTAACACTCTTATCAAAATTATGTGAAATGGTAAGTTCTTCTGCATACTGGTATGCTGCTTTCCTTATTTGAATCGCTGTGACTCCAGCAACAATAGAAGATAAGTATTTTATCCGGTCTGACAAAACCTTTTTTACATCTGCTGTGAATACAGGAAGTCGTCCGAGACATGGTTCCGATGAATTGTTCTTCTTTAACCGCTTTTGAAAGCTTAAAAAGGTATATTCATGGTTTTAGCAGCACTTCTCATAGAGTGGCCTTGACTCATGAGAACCTCAGCCTTTGACAGTGTTTCAGATGACCACTGAGCCTTATTTGTGGACCTGTGACGTATATTCTGCATTTCTGGCATAGTAATGAATGAGAATTAATTTTTTTAGGTATGATACATGATGATAATTGCGGGCATTGGAAGTCAACTCTCATTGCCTGTCACTTAACGAGTCTTTATGGATGATATTCATTTGTTTAGCTACTTTCGTCTATGCCTTTCAGCACAATAGTATTACTTTATAGTTCTAATATGATCAAATATATTTTTTCATTAAAGGCTTATGTTAAAAGAATTTAACCGAGCTTGCATAATACGAATTGTAAAAATATCAATACGCACGCACTGCCAAAATGTTGGTATTTATGACACGGTGGCTATCATATCGATAACGTCATTTTAGTTGGTAACCGAAGATAGCCGATATGCATATAATAGCTTGACAAATATTAAATTTGATGGTAACTGTATTCAGTGATCATTACTTTGAACTGCCAATAAAAATACGTAATAGTACAGAACGATAACTCTCTGACTAATAGTATGTGGCTTAAATGTTCAGTTAATAACTCTTTATAAAAGTTTTCTATAATGTTACGCTGGTAATCTACATATGGACATTAATAAGTTTTAAACTTTCGCGTTGCATGACATATATCTATATAATTCGTATTCGTATTAACGCAATCATGTATAATGTTTACCTTATTGATGTTTGATGTTTCAACCAGGTTACATTGCGTTACAGCAACGGGCAGATTAGCAATGTTTCTCCCCCTTTTGTTGATAGTAGCAGCAAAACATAAACAAAAATCGTGTGTCGTCGATTGGGCACATAACAACGTTGTTTGTTGTTTGTGTCGTTGTTTATTTTGGGCAGAGTCCTTGGCTTCATAGTATACTGTCGTGCATGAACCATTTATTATTTAGAGTATCTAGCTATTTACTTATTGTCCGGTTAACGAGAGTATCGCGTGTCCTACAACAGTCGTAGTTACGAGTCGCATCTTGAATGTCTCAAGGGAAACGCACGAGTGAAGCCAACTGCGCCCGCATTTTTATTTTTATATTTGTTCTTTATTATTTCTAAGGCTTATTCAACGGAATTTAAACATTTTCATTTGTGTACATTTTCTACATAGACATTAATAGGTATACTTTCAGGCATATTTTTACGAAACGGAGGCAGGCAACTGTAGTATCTCGTAGTAAACCGTGAGCATATTGGTTTCTACAAGGCTCAGATTATTTCAAGACTCTGTGTTGATCCTGATAATTTCTTAAAAGTAAAACCCAATCGCACTTCGCCCGACACACGAATCCGAGACTTCCTTTACAGCAGTAGAATTGACTGTCGCTGCTCCACCGAGCCAGTCACTAAATAATAAATTTATTGAATTATTTAATATGTTGCAGTTTTATTTGTCCAAAGTTACTTTATGAAACAAGGGTTTTAGTTTGTTTATAGAATATATTATGTACGTCCAAATTGATTTCAACATTAATTGACTGGAAACTCAATTATGCCATATTAGTTTAACATGTTTAGTGAAAACCAATATTATATCGGTAAATAAAATTTATTCTGCTTCAATTTTCAATGCATAATATGTATGTATTTACAAAAAAATATATATACATATGTATGTTTGTCCATTGTCTGTTTGGACTAGATGGTCTTATGTGTGTGTGATAGAATATTATATAATAATTTTATTCTTATATTTAGGTGAAAACCTTGCACACGGGCCCTAGCCAAGTGTGCCAGAGGGGGAAAAGTTAAGCAGTAGACGATGCAGGAAATTTACGAGTGCGGCGACATATGTTAAGAAGAACGGCTTTCTGTATGAGTGTGACTGTAGATTTCGGCATGTCAAGTGTGCTCAGGCTATGTAGAAGGGTCTTAGGGACTATGCTGGTTGTAGACGTGACAATAGGGATTATTTTAACGATGTCTTTCTGCCATCGACTTTTTAATTCGGTAGCTAAATTAACATACTACGACATTTTTCCGCGTGCGTAGTGAAGAGATTATGTGATGACTAACACAGATTTTTTTAATATTTTTGGATCAATTTCTATAATTTACGCCTAATAAAAATTAATGATAAGAGAAAGCAAATGTTTTTTGATTATGATGAAAAGTTCTAAACATGGCGCTTTGTTCACGTTTTTCACGGACGTGTCTGAGTTTTCAAAAAACAAGAAGTGATTGGATGATTCTACTCGTAACGACTGCGGGAAAAGGTAGGAAGCTATTCAAAAAATAGGTTGTAAAATTTTGGAGTATTGCAAAATGCCGAGAGCGTTTTGTAATGCATGCACGCTGTAGCATCACGTTAAATGCTTTTCACATGTTATATTTTACAGCATCTAGGAATATTGAGAATAAAATTATAAAAATGACCTTCATTTTTAGAGCACATATAGCTTTTCACTTATCAAAGGCCGTTAAAAGTTGTATTAGACGTTAATCCCTTTGTGGCGTATGTATATACTTATACGTACGTACATACAGGCAACATATAAGTTTATGAAGAACCTAGAATCGAACGGAGCATCATACGTCTAGCCGCGCCGAAACCATGAAGAGCTGCCATATATAAATTATAATGGCAGTACATTAGTTTCATTTTATTGAACAACATAGGGCACAAAGTTGGCAAAATACCTACAGGTAAAAATAAAAACAAATAAGTACGTGTTTAAAACACACATTAACATGCTTTTATAAACTCTACATAATTACGTCAGAATATTATTTGTAAAAACAATATTCGACTCCATTCATTCCTTATTCTATTGTAGTGTGTGTGGCGCGTCACACACTACACTATCGACTAACACTGCACGTAAAATTATTACTTTTTTAGATAATCTTGCACATTCAACTTAAACTTAAGGTGGTAAGGTTTAATTTTCATTAATGAAGGTTCATATAGTTAATATAACTACTTATATGCAACTGAGGATAGTATTAAGTGTAAGTTTTTTTATGGGATTGTGTATCGATGCGAGAGATTAAGATGTTGTCGAGATCTGCCGAATTATAGAACTTGGCAGATAGCGATAACTTCTTGCACGTGAAAGTAAGGCGGCGCTATGGTTGCTTCTCGCTCCTTGTCTTCTTCTCGTCCCTGCCCGCTATCCTGAATATTGCTTCGAGTTGGACATATGGCCCTATCGCAGCATTACCATAAATGACAAAATCCAGGTCAACCAATTTATAGTCTATCTACATTATATTTCTTAAAGTCGAGGCATTCAGAATAATTCCTGTGTCACAGGGGACTTTACTAACATTCCAGCAACGGACACAAAGAATATTCAGTGTCGCAACAACTATTTATAGATTACACGAATTTTTGTACCGTTTGGGGATCGAACCCTCGGCGAACACATGGCATAGTGGGAGCAGCGAGGCAAACACTATAAGCTCTACGCCATAGTGCGCATTAAACAATCGTACTAGGTGTAGGGATAAGACAGGCAACGACTTATTTATGGTGTTAAAAACATGGTGTTAAAACTTAGAAGAAAACAGTTGAATTATAACGTAATCAAATTACATAGGTTACCATGTTAGCTTTCTATGAGATAACTAAGTGATATTCAATTTAGTTGTATTATACTCATCAAAGTTGCATGTGACAACCGCTAGATGACGAGGAAATCAGTTTCTGAAAATTTCACTATATTACCAATTTTTTAATTATCATAACAATTTTTAGCTTTTAATACATAAAACTCTTATCAAACAATAATTTTGATTTTAAAAAGGAAGTTCTAAAGTTATCGGTTACCATATTTGATTAATGTTATTTATTTTCGAACGATTCGGACCTGTCACATAGATAAAGCTGTTGTCAAATTTGACATTTTATCATTCCGTTATTCTCTCTTGATTAAAAGACTCAAGACCTTGTTTTATTTTTTACAATTCCATTCTTGCTCAGTAGGCCAAATTCACGTAATATCTCGACGCACCGATCGAGTTTCGATGCAGCCCGTATGCAGTCGCAGTTAAGTTTTACGTCGGATTTTGTATCTAAAACATCAGCTGTCTAAATTACGTGAATACCAAAAGAGCTGTTTTGATCGAAACTTAACTGCAACTGCACTGCAAGTAAACTTATTTAAATACGTGAATTGGTATTGATCTTGGTATTCATTTATAAGTGAATGTACAGGCTAGTGAATTTTATAGTTAAGTATACACATTCTTAACTATAAACTTCGCTAGTCTGAAAATTCACATAATTAATCACTACATCATTATAATAGATATATTATATACCCACGCATATGTATGTATTTGAAAAAGTTGCTTGAACCGAACGCCAGTTAGCGCTAGTATCGCCAATGCATTGAGTGACGTCTCTATCTTCCTATATACAAATGTACTCTGTGGCCGAAACCAACTTACGAACTGAGTGACGCGCGAAGCTGCCACCCGTATATATACGCCACCGCGTCGCACGCACACACGCATAAGGATTTCCAAGAATTACCTCGTATATGTTTGAATTTTGTTTACTCGTCACTGATTGGTGCAAATGAATATTGTGCACATTAGTGCGAGCGCTTCTTGTAAGAACAATAAATTATATATAAGAAGACTTAAAAAATTATAAATATATTCTCAGTTGTATCAGTCTACGTGTTTCACTATAACCCTAACGGTTACCAGCTATGGACCTGGCTTATGCCCGCCGGCTGATAATGCGTTAATCCCTAGATTCAACTATAGATATTAGAACCATTTCTTAATAATCTTACTCGCAATTCAAATACTCAGGTCATTGTTACAAACATTGCATTTAGTTTCTAGTCATATTTCTTGTATGCTAGGCAATATAGATGAGTAAATCGGTGTGAAGTCATATGGCATGAATTTATAATAACATAATGTCTAGAAATCCAATACAAATACTTGGGATTAAGTCTTACAATACACTCAATTGCGGCCATGATACAAGTATTATATACAGGAAAATCGAAGAATGCAGCTGAGGAGTTTTGTTGAAATTCACTTTTATGATGCTAGCAAACGATCGTCCATTGTGGCGCAGTATCGATTTAACAATGCAATATAGCAAACGAAAACAGTCAAAGTTGAATGCGGTTTTGAGCGCTTCCAATATTCTTTCTACGATGCATTATCGTAGCTTGGAAAGTGTAGTAGGTGAGCTTCGCTTGTTAATCTGTACCGTAAATCCGCCTCGGCTAATCTAGGATACCTACTTTGAATAAATTCGGGTAACGATCCCATTGACATTGTCGGCACGGCTGCCGATGTTGCCGCGTCTGAAACATGCAAATGAAGACATGACGCCGCCACTGGGATGTTTATGCTCGGCAGACGGGAGCGAGACCAGATGTTAACACTAGTGTCGTGTTATCGCCCTCGCCACCGTCTTAAACACGTTTTACGTAACGCCGAGCACTCGATAGCTATCTACATAAATTTGCGGTTATTTGTAGTCTCATAACGGTGTAATTTGCGGGAACAACGTCCCAAGTGCTCCCATTCGTTTGATGTTGTATTCCGGCAATATAATCAAGAGTTAACGGAGGTGAACACTTTTGATAGCTCTATCTATAAAGCGATTTTTGATAAGTGTATCCGCGTTAATAAGGTTCTTTTCTCGGAATATAAATTGGTTCAAGAGCGACAAAGTACCGGCCGGTGATCATCATTTTGTTGCGAACGAGTTTGCGTGATACTCTTGTCGATCATTGCACTTAATTGACATGTGGCTTCTACCCTCATCATGTTTATATTTACGATAGTTTCAATTTTATAACAGAAAATCGTTTTGCGAAATAACACTATTAGTGGAGTGCGTAGTACGTAATTATACTAGAACGGGTGGCGATCATTTGCCTTTGTCTAAAGTGTAATTAAACCGAGCGGAGCGTAATGCCCACGCGCATCATTAGCTCGGCAGATTCCCTCGTGCCCCGCACCTCGGCCCCCCTTTTTCCCCTGCATCCATTTGCCGTGAAATAAGTGACAGCGGCGAGCAATTTATCTCATTGATCCCTTTGCATACGTCTCAGTCAATGCGCGCGCCGGCGAAGCCAGCGGCAGGTCCCGCCTCGAATGGATTTACGGGATTTCGTAGCAACAGAATAAGGGGATGTGGGACCGTTTATGCTGAATTACTTATACATTTTTGTTGGGCCCTCTGATCTTTTTCAAGTGACATTTGTATAAGAATGGAAATATTGTGTGGACGTGAACCAATCTTGTTTCTTTATATCCTTTACACTTTGTCTCTCGATGCTATGAGTTTATTGTTTCCGTTCAAATTTAATAATGTATCTGCATTAGTAACATATCATTTCCTTCCTTACCAAATATATTCCTGAAATGGCGTGTGGCTTGTGGTTTCCGGTAACGAATAGAACCTCACCGTAGTTTCCTGTCTAGTGTCGACGTCGTGGGAAGGGGAGCGAATAATATGCATGGGGCCGCAAAGTAGTACCCGTATTTGAAATTTTTAACTGCTATTGTAAGCTCTATAAAAATGCTAAAGATTGAATTTGACAACTATATGCGCTTGCGCAAGTCCCGACCTTTCAAACCGACGACGGACATCACGGGTTCGATGCTCGAGTAGGGTAGCATTTTTCTATAATTGCATAAAGTCTGGTAGTACAGGTGACCCTAGCTCCACGTTTTGGTGAGCGTGGAAAGTGAGCGCTTTCTGATATTATTCTTCTTCTTCTTCCTAGCCTTTTATTATTCCCAAGTTACTTGGGGTCAGCTTTTCGGGTCTAACTGGATTTGACTGGATATCAGTTTTTACACGGAGCGGCTGCCACCTGACCTCCGCAACCCGAAGGCTAACGATACCCTAAGGCTAGACCAGTGTCAAGATATTATAGGGCACTGACTTCCCACTAACGACTGCCATAGATGTTTAGGGCAGCCGGGACCGACGGCTTAACGTGCTCTCCGAGGCACGGAGCAGGCGATAATTGTTAATCAATACGCACATCATTTCGAAAAGTCATATAATTTCCGAAAGTCAGAGGTGCGCGATGTGGGTTCGAACCCGAGACCCTCTGCATTGAAGTCTGTTGGTCTCCCCAGTGAGCTATCGCTGCTAACTGATATCATTAATTTTACTTAAAATCATCGCGATGACTACTTAAGCTATTTAATATACGTTGGTGTTCAAAATCAGTATTGAAAGGATGTGCCACTATGTTACTGAATTTAAACTGCGTGATACGGTAAAAAGAGGCGTTATTTAAAAAAGAACATTTTTATAAATAAGCTACAATTTACTTCGCATCATGAAATATCAAAATTAAAAACACTTAAACAGCAATCCTACAATTTAATATGCGTTTTTGTTATTATACACTAGATCTCTATTCGACAGAGATTCACCATGACTTAAAGAAAATTTCCATCTATTATGTTACCAGATTAGAATATTCGTTTTTGTCCAACCCGTGCAATAGACAAAATTGCTATCCTTGCTACAAAAACAATGCAATCATCTTGCTCAACATCAAGAATTTGCTAAGGGTACGTGATGGGCTTTGTATCTCGTCTCCATAATTTAGTCGCCGGTAAGTAAGGGTTTCCTATGAATCTGTACCCGGTAATATCGATGTAAAGTGCCGTAAAATAAATGAAGTTTTTCACGAAGAGCATAGTCGTTGCAGGCCTTTGTGTCGTTGGTTCAGGCAAATAAGCGTGAGCTCTTTTGCGACTGCCGATCCCTATGACCGGATCAGACAAATTTTATATGTTATGAGTTAAGTTGTCATAATATACTCTTTCGAAGAACAAGGTTTGGTAGAAGGGGTTGATAAAAATTTCAGATTGTGAGTAAATTCAGTACAGACGATATGTAGATTCGTTAATATTAAGAATATCATGATAACTAATAAGACGTCTAAACTGAGTTAATAGGACTGCGGGTGGCTACCAAATCGTACATAATGTTTAGTTATAAATATAATAAAAAATGTGATAAAACATAAAGATAGTGCGTGCATTGGATATTTTACTACCAGCTTAAGTTAGTTCGGATTGTTTTATTGTTTTATAGCTGAAATGATAAATTATTACCGATCTATTTCTAAATATTCCATTATCATTTGTAGTTAACAAAACTCTTTATGTGGCAGACAGATTAATTCAGCCAGCGTGATAGACTATAATCTAACTATTCTCATAATGACAAAAAGGTTGTGTCCAGCAGTAGCACATTTTATTAACGGGCTAATAATGTTCTGTTGATCTCACTCATATTTACTTATTATTTACTGCTAAACACCTACTTCTACCATCGCTTTACACAGACAATAATCATTGTTTCCTTAACCTGCTGAAACTTACCTAGTGTATATGTGACTGTAGTTAACTGGCCACAAGGCAGTAGGACAATATTCAGTTCGTATTCAAGCCAAGAGCGTAAATAACCAACGTCAATATAATTAACAGTGTTGTAAAACAGTTTTCGATTGGCGTTTTTCTTTTTACAACTATTGATGTTTATTTTTTCGAGTCATAAAACCGTCTGACTAAGGGAAGACCGTTTTAATAGCTACGCGATACTTACTTGTTTATTAGAGTATTATCGCGTAAAGCTATAACGCGACAAGTAACATCGTATATGATAAGAACAGCATAATATTGTCCCTTAATTTATGGGACTTTTATCTGTTTTAAAATTAACACCAAGCTTATAGATGTTTCTTGTTAAAGACGATATATCTACACGATATTTTTGTTTTGTTTGTTTCAAAGTCTATTTTTCTACTGTGTTTAGTAAGTGTGGTACTTGTCTTCTAACTTTTACGGTTAAAATCGTAACTAATATTATAAATGCGAAAGTGAATTTGTACGTAACGCCTACATTTCATCAATAAAAAAAATCTGTTCCCGAGCGTAGCTGCGGCAAAAGCTAGTATTCCATATTAGTTATATGAGGACGCAAAAGTTGAACAGAAATCGTCATTGTCGTCAAAATCGGCATGGAACGCTTTAGCAGCATCATCAACTTTATATAAAGACGGTTGATAAAATACATACAGTAATAACAATAAGTTTATATCTTATGATTGTATAGACGTATATAACGAATATAAAAATCATTGTTTTTAATACAGATGTTAAGGCACTAACTATAACCGGCGGTGCCAAGTAAAAAATTATATTTTATATAATTATATATACAGAATGATTTTGAAATCGTGTAATTCCTTTTAACCACGCATTCTACTGGTGATATAGAATAACCCTGACCATATTTTTTCTTAATTAGAATAATGGTTTCGGCAAAATTAGAGTACAGATTTTTTTCATGAAATGATTTCAAATAGTCATATTTTAACCACCTGACACAATCTTAATATTTTACTAATTTAAAAATAATAACAATAACTGATGTCGTAAATAATAAGGGGCAATAAAAAGGACCGCACGTTATTATTTACGACATTAATTATTAATATGTTTTTTTATTTTAATTAGTAAAAAATTAAAATTGCCTCGGTTGGTTAACATATGACTATCTGACACCATTTCACGAAAAAAATGGAATAATAATTTTTCAAAAAAAATAAATCTAATTAAATAAAAATATGGTCAGGGTTATTCTATATCACCAGTAGAATGCGTGGTTAAAAGGAATTACACGATTTCAAAATCACCCTGTATATATTATCACTTTTATATTATAACTTTAAAATATGAGCTCACCATATTTACACATACCTAATTTTAAATTATGCCTTTAAGGTTCGGCTTAAACAAAACACATAAGTAAATAAATTTATGCTAATACCTAATAAGAATATTCTGGCAGCTCTGCCTCGGTGGTGTAGCGGTAGAGAATGCGATACTTTGGCTGAAGTCTCGGGTTTGGTTTCCAGGTCGGCCAAAGTTTTATTATATTAGATACTATTTATTACTTTTCTATCAGTTTTTCTGACATGAAATCTTTAGTAGCAGCACAAAGTCTGTACTCTGCCTGGTAAATGGCAAATGTGGCTGTCATCTGTCTGTCGGCTTCGATGGCGTAGTGGTTAGTATAACCGACTGCCATGCCTGAGGTCGCGGGTTCGATTCCCGCACAAGACAAATATTTATGTGCATAAACATGGATGTTTGTCTTGGTCTGGGTGTTTCTATGTATAATATGTATGTATTAACAAAAAAAAGTAGGTATATATGTATGTTTATCCATTGTCTAGTACCCACAGTACAAGCTCTGCTTAGTTTGGGCTAGATAGTGTGGTGTGTATGTGGTAGAATATTTAAAAAAAAAAAAAAACTATGCCCATTTCGGGGACAGAGGCGTGAGACTACCTATAGGTTTTCTGGTAAGAGTTTGCAAAGAAACGCTAATTCTTATTTTTAAGATCGAATGTATATATGCATCACAGCTCTCAATTGAGCTTTATTAGGCAAATACATATTAACGTAGTTGTGGCTAAGACCTAGGCGAACGTTTCTTGTTCAGATCGGAGACTTTCTGGACAAAGGCCAGGTTAAGAGCACTTTAAACCGGCGAGCATGTATGAGGAATGTGATAAAAGCGAATGAAGCCAGAGCAGGGAGTCAGCATCGTAGTAAATGGAAAACCGTAGTCTCTGCCTACCCCTCTTGGAAACAGTCGTGAATCTATGTACATATGTATGTGACTAATACAACCACAGAAATGGTACAGTACACAATATCTAACTGTATTTACAAACATGTAGTCGTCAAATTAATTGTTTCTACACTGTATATAATGGAATTGTCCTAATAAAACTTCTGCAGTGGCATCTCAAGTCTTTCACATCCAAGACCAGCACAACAATCACTAGTGTTAATTACAAGTCGTTAATCAAAACGGTGCCCATTCATAGAGGAAGCCATATTTTATTTTCTGCAGTACTTAGCGGACGCGTCAAGTTTTCAATTATGTTAATTGAAGAGAGCTGCATTTCTTGCCAACGACGCGTGGCGCCATCTACAGGCAGACGCGGCTAACTGCAAATAAATTAGGCACTATCTCATTTCGGTAAGCAGTTAGCCGCGACTTCATTAGTCGTTGGTATTAAATATTTGATTGCATCTGTTTGTACGCGTCTGGTAATGTTTAAACAATATGTAGGTACTACTAACAAGCCTACAAATTCATTGTAAACTGGTTTGGCTATGAGTACAAATATATATGGTAGTCATAGCAAACATTGAGACATCCGTTGACGGAAGATTGCAGATTCGTGGCCGCGCCATTGATCTATAGCAAAAGACTTGTTTTAGTAGAACCGAGAATACATAATAGTACTTAGGTAATATTATTATACATTTTGTTATTATTTATAAGGCATCGTATTTTATGTATATTTGTTAACAGCTAGTATTTGTTGTTTGTTGTCATTCAAAATGTGATGTATTGCACCAAGTAGATACCTTTTGCTGTCATATCCATCATACATTCACAAACTGGACATCAGTGCTTGTTAAAGCACTCTTCCCTAATAATACACCTGCAATTTTAATATTTACCAGCATATTTATGAATATTAAATTTGGATTAGAATTCGGTATATAATATAGTTAATGAGTAAATTAATTGGCAGCTTGTTGACTTATGGCTACAAAAAACATAATACTTTATACGGATATCAATGTATCCGCCTAAAGAATTATGTTTTTTTTTTAATGAATGAATGCATACTTTACGCATCTCTTTCATTTTTCCATCATGCTCCGGTCTGCGACGTGTAAGTTATACAAATGAGCGGTATACTTATGTGCATCCTTTATAGTATAAAAATGAACAATGTACATCCATGACATTGTATTAAATATTAGTAACTTAACGCAAGCTACACGCTTACAAACTTTTCGCTAAATGGTAGGCTGACTGCCCGATGCACTGTCTGCAACTTCGAAGAATACATGTAGTTTCAACCTGCGTTCCGTTCTAGAATTAAACTTCTATATTAATATTAAGTACATCATACTATTAAGTACATCAATACATTCTAATTATAGTTGACGACATGTTTCTCCTTATGCCAAGTTACATTTTTATGAATGGGGCTGAAGGAAACAAAGTAATATCGTAATGACGGCCACAAAGGACCGGATTAAATCGGGTTATGTTTAATTAAGTTAATGGAAGCCGTATGTCAGTATACGAGTATGAGAAAGTACATATTTGATTTTCTGGATACTTTATTCATATTATAAGTTTTTGTTAATTAAGCTCCTGCATTGGATAACCAATTACAATACCGAATTTAAGCGCGAACGATGAAATCAGTTGACGTCAAAAATCTTTATTTCCATAAAAATTAGCAAACAATTCTTGGACACGTCAATTAACTGTATAAGATATATTACTAAAATAAAATAATAAATAGGAAATAAAAATTAAGCATTGAAAGAATCTGCATGAAAATTTAGCATTGAAAGAAGCATTCGCTGCATCTTCTCAAGTCCATATTCGCATGTCCAATTAGAAACTAAGGTATTGCGTAAATTTTTGAGTATCTACCGTTAGCCCCAATGTCTACTATACGATTTAAATTACCACACTTTTCCATTATACGCTGTAGAAAATTGCAAATTACGCAGTTAAAGAAGTAGTTTTATATACAGTATATACCTACATTAAAGAATAACAACCGTACTTATAAATGTAGATTATTACTATTTGATACATACTTATAGCGTAAATACATATTTGATACATACCATACACACGCGTTTAATTATAAAAGGCAAGATAATATAGTCTACAGGCGCCTGTTTTACCAGGGATATCACTCGCCAATTGCCCAGCATTCAAAAGATGGAGTCATTAATAATTTTTCATCAAACCCAGCTTTACATTTGAATATGAATAAAAAAAATAAAGAAGTGGTGTAAATACAATCGGAGTTTTTTTAAGGAAGCCAAGTTATGTATATAGAGTTATAATTTATATATTTAGCACTATTTCAGCTTAACATTACTAAGACTGATATTTTAGAGCCGCTAAATGTTGTGTAACACGTTACGAACGTTACGTAAAAGATATGCATGACCGCTATTTTTAAGGATATATTTTATTTTATTATGTATATATTATGGAACGTTAGACCTTTAGCTTCGATTTGTCTGTTTACAAATAACATTAAAATAGCCTACACATATTATGACATATTTACTATAATACAGCTGTGCTACAATTACTTATATAGGTCTGGCAGATTAAGGATATTGTAGTAATTGTCAAATTACTTGTACTTGCATTCCTAGCATTATGTATTTTGCTTTACATTGAAATGAATATAACGAAGTAAAGCAGCAACACCCTAGTGGAGAAGCCGTTGGACCGCCAATGAGTGGTGTACAGTTTGGTTCCACAACGTGCACTGCAAACTCTGACTTTTGAAGTTATGCGCATATTAAACAGTTAATTACCGCTCGCTTTTACATTGAAGGAAAACATCGCGGGGAAGCATGATGGTTGAAGATGTGTGTGCCAAGTTTTACTTAGGCAACAACGTTATAGATTAGTTAGTGATCCCGAACGTAGACATTTTAATAATTGAAAGGGATCGCCCTTTAAATTATTAAAATGTTTACGTTCTTTTATAATTTTATTGTAGTCAAACATTTGAATAAAATATAAAGTTATGAGCACGTTTTCGTTTTGGTTCCAGAATTTTATGCCTAAACATGTCTTATTTATTTAATGGATACAGTTCTTTTAAAATTAAAAATACGTAGATATTTTTCATTGTACATTTGATACAAGATGGAGTAATACAAATATAAAATTATAAATCTGTAAAATTCTTACATTAACTAACTTTTAAAAGCTGGACAGATATTTTTTAAAGATTGTCACTAATAAATACTACACAAACCAGTTGTCAATTATAAAACGGCAAATTACAGTATTTAAAAGCATTTTATGTTGTCTGATAATATATAGACATAGTGACAGAGGCATATGCGATAAACTCAATATAGCCGCGTTTTTGACGTTAAATACAAATCGACCTTGGTAAAATGTTCCATTACGGTGGCGAAGTGCCACTGGCAGAGTTAGTACGGCATTTAAATATAAAAATAAGTAGGGGTATAGATTCTAACCGACACTTGAAATCTTATACCAACGGTCACCAACTTTATTTATTCACTAACCGTTTGCCCGCGATTTCGTCGGCGTAAACTGCGGTTCGCCCGTTAGTGATTTCATTTACGTGGATTGCAATATGCACCATATTTTAGGTCCTGAATGGAATCAAGTGAAATGCCGCTTAGAATTACAGCCGAGCCAACCAACCAGCCCACATCAAAATCCATTACTACATACTGAGCAGAAATTGCGCATAAAAAGTTTATGTCGAAAATAGGCAGCGGTACATTGCATATGGCAGTGCAATTTCTGCGTACAATCCTATTTCTCTATCCAGACTTTGCAAGACCAACTTGATCTGTCACAGTGACTGCAGGACCTTAAGCGGAGTGTTGAAGAGTCTTCGAAACCTGCTACGGGAACTTCCTTTGCTGATGTAGTAAAACAAGGTACAAATAATTTTATTTAGCCGCTTAATTTGAGTTTAGTGGCTATTTATCCTACTGATAAATAAAAATCAAGCGATATAACAAAACACTTGTCCAGCAATATTTTTGTCTAACAAAAATGAAACTATAAGTGAGAGAAGTACGTAAAACTAAGAATGGAGGTGTTCTAATCCACAAAATAAAACAATTCGTGCAGTCGACCAACTCAGACCTTAAGATCGAAGATGACGATCGAAGATTGAAGAGAGAGACAAACGGAAACCAAGATTGGTTGTTATCGGGGTGCCTACCTGTATGAAAGAAGAAGAAGTTTTTCACTGCTTGTTCCACCAGAATCTAGCCGATAAACTTACAAATACAAATCTAGAGACGTTTATGACTACAATAAGATTAAGCCATAAGTCGGACAAGGAACAAGCTGATACCTGTAATTATGTAATAGAAATTTCTGCAGACATTCGTAAAGCTCTAATAACAAAACAAAGAGTATTTGTGAATTGGTCATCTTGCCCTGTGAGAGACTTTACTTTAGTCACTAGGTGTTATAAGTGTCAACAGTATGGGCATGTGGCCAAGACGTGTCGGGAGTCAACCTATACCTGTGGACATTTTGGCGACCAAGGTCACTCAATAAAGGACTGCACGAAGAAGGCTGATGGCTGACCCAAAATGCGCTACCTGCCTGCACTTCAAAAAGACAAGCATGCGTACCACAGGCGCTACTGACTGCCCGGCAAAAATAATGGCTGAAAAAAGATATGTTGATTCAGTCGATTATGGAGGCACCTAATAACTAGATTAATTGAGCAACTGCCAATGCAAGTACTCAGCATTAAGTCGACATATTTATATTCTCGCGCAAACTCATCCTACACCGCACTTGTTCTTATTTTAGATTTGTTTTGTTTTTGTTATCATAATTATAACTAATATTGAAATAAAATTAAGGCTTAGTACGCAACATCGAGTTTGACACACATTGCAATTTGCTGACAATCAGTTTTATATGTTAGGTACCTATATTTAATTTGTTAGACAATGTACGACTTGCAATTAAAAGATGACTAATCAATATTTTGTTTACATTACATAATTAGTTAGCTTTAGTTATATTATATTTAATAATTATTATACTGTTTAGGCAAACAATAGTTTTTCTTATGTTTAGATTTATATTTTATACCTTTTTTGATTATAATTTTATTATGACTATCTTAGCTATTACGATATATTTTTGTAACTGAGGACCCTGCCTACCTGTGATACAGTTTCTAACTAGTACAGGAGACAGGTGATAGTTTACACAAATTTTCAGAATCTTAAGTTTTATACATATGTGCAACTATATATAAAGTTGAAATATTCAACTGTATTTTCGTTCAATAAATTATTATTATTATTATTTAATCGTTTTTGCGTGGTGCCGGAACAAACTAAAAATAATTTTTAGGTCCAGACACTTCTAAAGAGAAAATTTTAAATAGTTTTCAAAAATATCTTCAGCGTACAGATACAGCCTCGTTACAATTTTATAAAATCATAAAAATAGTCTTACTGAAACAAATTTCTATAAAATGTATATGTAAACTCTCGTATATCAATGTTTACAAGTTAGAATTAATTACTGAAACAGAGTTCTATGTATTCTAAAGATGATGCACACCTAATGTAGGTACAATCTCTGGTTTCTCTTAGACACAAACAAACACACACACACACACACACACACACACCAGACATATGTACTTTCACTCATAACCTAACTACTAAAAATTCCTTATTAATTATTCTCTTGTTTTAAATGTGTTTTTCAAATATAAATACATAGTTATAAGTAGCAAAGATAGTGCTTTTTGTATGCATATAAGTACATAACCAAAATGTAAAATGAGGTGGAGACCTGGTGTCCTGAAATACAAGCCACAAGCTTAGCTTAGGCACCAGTCTCACACAATATTGTACACTGTAATTATTATGTACCTAACCTGTGTAATGTATCTACATAATATTGTGATGAGATAATAAACGTTATATTATATTATATTATTATATTATGCAGGTTATGTAAAGGTCACATTTCTTTAATTACCTTCCAGAACTTAACGGTTTGTGATAGTGGTAAGAATCGAAGCAAAATCTACAAGACTTTTTTCGATGTTCCCTAAAAGAAACCAAGTCCAATTAGGTGTGTTTAAAAGTCGAAAAGTTTCACTCATACTTTTCTATATCTACAAAAATATTATGGAAAAGCATAATCTGACAATTTCCCGGCAGCGGGTTCCACAATTTTAACACCAGCAGAGTTCGAGCTAATTTCTCTCATCGTGTCACATCGCGGCGTGGATTAATTCTAGTTCATTTAACTGTAGGTACTGTCGTAATAGTTTTCACAATTGCGGCTTAAACTATATCCTTTCTCATGGCTTTTAAATTTTGAATCAGAATATCTCCACCGAAATTATTCATCGACTGGTTGCCATACTGCAATGTATAAGCGTGCCAAGTTCATAACCAAATATAATTTCTCGATATTCCAGCGACAGCAACTATTATGTACATATGTATGTATGCATTTAAGATAGACAGCTATCAATATATCAAATACATCGATTAATGTACAAGGAATTGAGATGTTATTCAATTCAATTAGCTATGATTCGATTAAGATGCAATTGTTATGCAAATATGTGTGCTGATACTTCATTGTCTGTTTGTTTGTCGAGTGGTTCCCAGTTGGCTGCTAATTAATGGAATCTATATTCGATCGAGGCGGCTGAAGCGCGCGGACTTGCTTCGAGTTCGCCTCAGAACTCCACGCCGTGATCGAAGCATCCGCTAGGCCTCTATTATGTCCTCAATATTGTCTTACAGCGGTGATTCCCTTTGATTTCTGAGCGCATCCTAAGTCGATGAGAAATAGTTGATCGTAGTAGCCGTTACTCCAACGTAAAGCTGCTCAAGTATGCTTTTGATAACTACAAATCGTGGTGTACCAATACCAAAACTTTGTTGCGAGTATTTAATGAACTTTAGTCTTGCAAAGAAATCATGAGATGATGAGTTGAGTTGTAGTCTTTGAAACGTATACAATCATAAAGTATTATAAACTGGTTACATAAAGGTAATAGTGGTTTCAGTATGCAGTGATATATCGCGCTACAACAGCAACGATGCAGTATAAACAGTTCCGTAGATTTATGATAACACCAAATCATTTTCATGTATATTCAAATTGCGTGCAGTCGACGCCAACCCTACACTAGTTTTGGGGCACTTTCCATCCATTACCGCCCACATTAGTCGGGTAGTCAATATCTCAGTGCGGTATGCAATCTCGCCGTAGGTGCCGTCCGTCGGGGATCGCTTGCATATCTGCCATCGGCGCCTCTCCGTGTAGGCATGCTTCGCTCTTGTTCTAGCAGCGTTGTCTATAAATTCTTGATGGTTGGGATTTCAGACAGAGCAACTTGAGGAAACTTGTTATTAGAACTTGTGTTTGTTAGAGCCCGGCTTTAGAACGGAATGTATAAATGATATCAAGACTCTATTTAATTCGAGCTCGGCATTGTAGACGTTTCCATGGGTATGTAATAATGAAATACTTTCTTTTATTCCATTTGCTTTTGTACATTGCTATATTATGATTAAATATTACAACATAATTTCCATTCTTGGAATTTCATTCCTGGCGAGTCGGGAAGATCGTTACAGCGAAATTAAATTCATTTATGAGTACCAGTAAGCCGTATACGGAAACCTCAAAAGCCGTATTACGTTGTCACATACGTTTTATACGTACGCTACCGGATTACTGTGATTGCATTCGATGCGGTTATCATCGTACGATATAATACGACCATTTTATACATTTAATTAAATTATTTCTTGAATTTCATTATTACCAATTCTCTGTGTTGGCATTCCTGGTGTGTCGCAATGGTACAATTCATTTTAATGTTATTTCATATTTTATTTTGTAGCATTTTATAAATATTTCAACGTCAAGTTTGAAATTAATGTGTTGTTTAAATGTGTTGCTTTAATTCAAAATGAACGAGTTTACCCTACGTATGTGAGGCACAACTATGTTTAATTCAACTAACATAATATTATGTAGATGGACACGAATGTATAAGGCTCCTATCATAAACATTTTGGTGAAACAAGTTTCGATAAAACTGGTATTTATTTAAAAAAGAGACATAACTTAGTCAAATATAAATAAATAATTTGTCCAACACTACCGCAAATCACTCTACTACACATAAATAAAAACATAAACAGTCTATTCTGTTTCATACAAAAAGGTTGGTAAAGTTTTCGTAATGTCCGAACCGGCTATGAATAACAGTGGTCGAAATTACGGTATTGTATTTCTTCTGAACGGGTTGGTAATAGGCATAAATATTGGTATCAGGAATCTATTGCTGGCGGGCACATTGTCTGAACACCTGCCCGGGCGCGTATCGGTACTGTGAGCAATATCCGCGGGCAACCCCGCATAAATATCCATGATGTTTCAATTTATATTCATGATATTAGTAAGTCAGACGGAATGTACGTCACATTTGATTCCCTTTGTTGGTAAAATAAATATGGAACGATGAAAATATTCGTGCACCTTTGTGTTTTAGGCTTAATTTGTTTTAGAGACTAAGAATTCGAAACTTTTTTTTGTATTTACCATCACAATATTGAGTTTTGTTTTTGTTTGACATTGGTATATGCTTCTTCTAACTTCGATATTCTATTTTAAGATAATGAGACGAAACAAAATACAGATAGTCTCTATGTTCTTTAAATCCGTATGGATTTGATGCTTGGAGCATTTTTCTACATTACATAAAGACAATTATTTAAGCTTAAAGCTCTGTAAATAATCACGTTTATAAAATAGACCGCGTAAATACAATTTATATTTTAAAAATGACAGGCGTCTAATTTTGTGTATTTTTATAGACAATTACAAAATATTTCGACGAATTTAAAAAATATTCATTGAAACGTTTTATCGAAATTATGAATTAAAATAACTGAACTGAATTGAAAGCGTGCCAGGAACTTATAAATAATTTTCAAGTGTTTAATATAATATAAAAGCATACATTTTTTTTTAAATATTTTCATGTCTTTTTGGGCAAAAAATATTAAAACTTTAATCAAGAAAGTCATTTACGAGACCCAGTTAATATGGATGTATAGTTGCAATCAAACAAATATACTTTGAAATTAGAAAGATAATAATTACTCGGCACTTATTTCTAGGAATGCAGCAGTATGGAACTGAACTTTAAGTTCTAAACATTTCTAATGCCATGAGAACATTACTACTAGTGACGTTCAACATGATTTAGTGGCAAAATCGAGAGCGAACCGAGCCCTGGGTGCTTCATGTTCTAGGTAATCTGTCTGTTTCTCAAGGGATATATTGTCCGTGTATAAATGCTAGAAAGTCTATTACAATTAAAAAACAAAGAGTTGACAGTGGTTGCATTTCTAAATATAATACCTATACGCACTTCAGTATTATAATTATGTCTAATCTGCAATGTATAGGTCTACTATCAGTTACGCTTGCGTCTATTCAGAATAGAGGAATGCAACATTTAAATTAATTTATATTTTAAACATGGAATCGTTTCTGATAATTGCTGAACTACTGGCAACAGCTAATCAAAATACATAATTCTAAATACATATTACATTTGATATTCAAACTATTCGATATTGTTCAAATAAATTGTATTTATCGGACGTTGTAGGTTGCACCGATGCCAAATAGTCTAAAAATGCGGTGGGTTGATGTGTCATTATTCCATGATTCGTTCTGGGAAAGCGAAATTTGAATATGCCTATGGAGTTTTTATTCCGAATCTAAAATAAATATATAAAATTGGCCAGCTCATGCATATTACATCACGTCGGAACGTAAATAAAATTCTTTTTATGTCGGTAACATTTTAGTTTCATCAAGCAGGCTGCTGCGATAGATTTTCGAATGATTTACAGTTTACAGCCAGCACTCTTCTGAAATAGCTCACTTTACAGCCTACTAAAAGTGCCTAAGTGCCCGTCAATCACTTCCGTTGAATTAGAGGATTCAGCGCTTTGCTCCGGCCGGCACTACTATAGCCTTATTGCTGCACTTTTGTGAATTGTTGAAAATAAAATGAATTTAGTAAAAACTATGAGACGTAAAATGCTAAGGTCTGGTCTAGCTGATACACTACACATAGTTAAAAAATATTTGGAGAAGAAAATAATCGAGATTGTAAAATTAAGGTATTGTATTTGATGACATTAAGGATTTCAAGAAATAACTAAGGTTAGGGAAAGGGTATATAATAAGTACATATGAAAAGTAAAGAACAGACAAACTTCCCAAATCAGACAAGAATGATAAAAGTCGTGGTAAGCTCTTAATTGACGAGCAAGCATTCTCAGTAGTAGCCCTGTGTTTATAACATAGCGGGTAGATAGCAAAAGACTCCACCTATTTACGTAGGACCTAATACGATAGCTGGCGAAATGTGGATGTAACCTCTGACTACCTCTTCGGGGACATTTGCGTGAGACTGTGTAGCTATGCATAAATATGTCTAATTAATGTCCACTCATTCAGAACGAAAGTTCCACATCGCATACTCGTATCTATTTATGCTAAATAGCTTTAGCAATAAGCATCCCAGAGCCTGTAGCGCTTGAACGAAATGAAAATGTACGAAGCATATTTCTTTCATACTTCGATCACTGATATAGACGTGTGACGTCATCGTCTGTCTGCGCAGTCATAAAGGCTTATATGGGCTTGTGGAACCAGATAAAATATACACGCGCCGGTTTAGCTGTTTCCGGAACTGGCGGTGGTGGGCAGATAAATTGAATTATTGATAGGATGTCGTCGTGCCGACCGGAAGTTCCGGCAGACGTCAATGTAAGTTCCGCCCGTGGTTCAGTTTCAGATTGACGCGACCAATTTAGTCTAAATTTGTAACTTATCCGTCCCCTGATCGGTTGACGTTAATTACGTTCCTTCGAGTAGTAAGACGAGACTTATCTTGTCTGTGCGAGATAATCGAAACTTTCAATTTAATCATAAGTTGTGTGGCAGATAACGGAATAATTTTATAATAGCTGTGGTGTATTGGACAGCTCTAGTTACGGGACCGAATTGAGTTATCTTCGCATATAAATATTCAATTTATTTTTTCTAACTTTTGATCCCAGAACCGTTATTTAGCTACTGCAAGCCCTGTTGTCAAAAATGCTGATTATTCTCTTTGTTTCGTTGTCGGCTAGTTGCTTAGTTATAGAACCGAACTTTAGTATCGATGTTTCTGTGGTACTAATTTTATACAAGAATGCGAGGTAGGTTGCGGCGAAATTTATGCTTGTACTTCGGATTTAACTTAAACTAAAGTATTCAGAAAGCATTTTCACCTTACACAGCAACCTTTTTGTAATCTTGTTGTGAGCAGAGTTTCTAAGCTAATTGAACAGGTGCTGTAAGTACAGGAAGCAGTATGATTTGTAGCTCTAGCCATGGTAGCACATTTTTCTTTTTCTGAATATGTTAGTGATATCTCTGATGCTTTAAGCTTCTATAGGCTACCATGACCGTGTACTATCATCACCTATATAAAGCACAATCATATGTTTACGCAATAATATTAAGCTAAAACTTAGGACAAAACATTAAACGTGACATCAATGCCTCGATCAAATGAGGTTTTACTCCGTTTGTGACTTGAATTGGTAGAATATACTATCTATAAGTGATCATTATGAACTTAATTTGTTAAAACTACTTATTATAAAATAAATATACATATATTTTATTTATTTTTTTATTACGAAAAAGATTGTTTTAAATATATTATATCAATCAGATTTGATATTCATCATCATCGTTATTAGGCTTTCTTAAAACGCTTGAAGAAGAATAATTTTGATAAACATGTACATTTCAGTATGCAGTCGTCCTTAGCTTTTAAGAGTTTAAGGATAACACTGCAGTAATAGTGACTCAGTTGTAACTATAGGCGATAAATGGGTGCTACGTTTTTGTTCCCCTCATTAGAGCTCGCAATATAGTTGATACTAAATTCAGGATCGGTGTCGAACTGTGTCAGCAGCTCATAAACGTGCGGCGTAGTGGAGAGGGCTCGGGGTGTTTAGTGTAGGCAATAAACCGTAGATTACAACAAAAAGGGAAGACTCTCGGACGTCGAACAGTACATTCGGTCCGCTTCGCCGCTCCTGTTCAAACGAACCCGGCTCCGTCCTTCGGCGCTCAACACCTTTGTGCTCAACAACTTCTGCTCTGATGGACCGTGATCGTAAAAGACTAATGATGTCCCATTTTACGTGATTTTTATTTGCAAAATAGCCTTTTGTTAGCTGTCGTGTACATTGGTAATCGATATCATTATTGCTGTCGATATGATTCTCTGAAATATTCACGTCACCGAATCGTAACTCGCTGATTTTGAGCAAATGTTATTTGTTACGTGCAAAGTGCATTTCAATCTATACTATAAATATAATATGTGTTAAGATAATGATGGGGTTATCGTACATACAAAATATTGCATCCCGAGAATAGACATAGTAAGTGTAAAAAATAAGTGCATTGTTTTTTGCACCTACTATGGTTATTCTCGGGATGTAAATATTTATGATGTCATATGTGTAGTGGTTAGTGTAACCGACTGTCACACCTGAGGTCGCGGGTTCGCTTCCCGTAAAAGTCAAACATTTGTGTGCATGAACATGGATGTTTGTCTTGGTCTGGGTGTTTCTATGTATAATATGTATGTATGTACAAAAAATATATTATATGTATATGTCTATTACCGATACTACAAGCTCTGCTTAGTTTGGGCTAGATGGTGTTGTGTATATGTGATAGAATATTATTGTCATTATTAAACCTGTTTCTATAAAATATGATATTAACGCCTTTGTCTAAAATAATATTAAAAACACTTATGATTTGACTCATTAAATCAATTAAATGCTGAAGTGTAAATAAGTATTTGTATAATTCAGATGCAACTTGAACATAATAAAAATAATAAGGTTTATTGATAGAAAAATTGAGTACAATGTGTAGAAGTTATTCTATGACTTAGAGTTAGCACAATAGTTACTAATACTGATTCCCAAACTAGGCTATAACCTGTATTTGGGGAGACAGTGCTCAGCCGAACCAAAGTAACAATAGATACTAAGATGAATCATACATCTTTCATTTTAAAGGTAAGTCAAGTACAAATACATGTTTATCTATGTGTTAATTATATGATTGTAATAATTAAAGTAATTAGAAATATTTATTATTGAAATATGTAAGATGTGTATACACGTATATATGTACATGTGTTTTGTGACATAATTAATGAGTCATATCGTACGACGATGGTCAAACCACTTGGTCAACGTGGCGAGGAATACACAACCAATTGATGACAAAAACTTTAAATCTTTGACAGTGGAGTTTATATGTCTGTCGATTACATCGTTGTTAAACACATATAACACTTATTATCACTTGATAATTGGCAACATCAAGAATTAAATACTTTACTAATTAAACCCGATTAGCTTCGTTGTGGCTTTGTCGGTTATTAATTATTAAAGAAGTAAATTAAGGTGCCGTATTACCTGCTACCCGTGGAAACTTTCGAATGAAATATAAAAACAATCTTATATAGAAATGCAACGTTGTGTAAAAGTCAAGACAATCCATAGACTAGTTTTTGAGCTTTGCAGAATCAAACATATGAAAGCAACATTTTTATATACCTCTATAACGATAATGAATAAGTGTTATCCGCTTATAATATTTTAGTATTAAGCCATTGTTTGTATAGTTAGCGAATTAATCATGCAACAACTTTGATATAGTGAGGGCATGTGCATGGGTATGTTATTACATGAATATATTATGACGCACATTATAATATATCCGATAGGGGTGGGTACTTCACCGGAATGTCATTTCAGCGTTTATTTCAAGCGGGCACATTGGTTTTGATAGTCGTGACCATAATTACTGTTCTGCCATAATTACATGCACGATTATAAACGTCCCTGTTACACGCTATTACGATTGCACGGCGTACCTATTTTATTATTTAATTGCAGACGCGTTCACACGACCACCTTGTTGTAAGGTTTTGTTACTGTAAAGGTTAAATCTTAGGTTGTGACCGAATATCAAATGATAAATATAATGCCAAAGAGTCCCGTTATGACATGAGCCTTACGTAATGTATTTAATTCAACGTTACCGCAAGTTTCAACTTTAACTTTTCTTCTTTTTAAACGCTGTACATAAATATGTGTATTAATTAATACAAAACAGGTAGCCAATAATTACTATCTTTACGTGTTCCAAGACCTCCCATCAGTGCTACATTAAATAGTAACATTTACATCGTCATTTTACGATAATTCCAGTAGAAGATTGCTATTAAGCGAGGACACGCCTCTGGCTACATGTTGTCTGCTCCATAAAGAATATTTTTAACGAGAAAGTAATCTTAATAAGCTCACTGGTAGCGTTGATTTGCATCTTCAATTTAATGCGTGTGTCTAACGCATACTTCGTTCAAAGGAACGTTCGTCCTATGTTAGTATGTCCAAAGATATATAATTGTATGCATTTCAGCTATCGTGTTATGGCGTTTTTGTATTATTCTTCGGTGTATTAATTGAGTTAGTCAACCGTAATAGGGGTGTATCGGTGTTTACTAACCGGGGCGGGCTTAATGAGCGGCTTGTTGCAGTTTGACAGAGTGATTTAATATCGCGGCGTGATCGTTTCAGTAAATCGGGATTAGTTTGGGTGAGTCCGAAGCGTGAATTATTGCTGGGAATATGCCGCGTTGACGGTACCGAAATTATATTCTGCGTCAATATCATGTGTGTACAATCAGCTGCGCCGATAGCTCTCAATAGTTGGTTATGTTGAACAATACACGACTTTGTTTTACGGTAAGAAGAATGGTTTTACATTGTGTTTATACTCACTATACAGGCGGTATTGACCATTTTACTTCCCACAAATATTTGTATTCATAAAGTGTGTTTCCTAATACTTAAATAGTTTGCAATTAGTCATAAGCTATTTCATAAGATAGATTATATTTAGAAATTAATAGATATGATATCATAATGTGTGAAGTTCTTACATTATTTAGTGGTATTGGTTTTTGAATAATTATTATATGACGACAGTATTAATTTTGTCATCATATTTAAATATTAACATGTGTGAAAACATTACTGGTTTCAGCACGCATTGTTGTCCACTAGCAACGTTCCTACATGGCTATTAGCATGGCAACTTTGTATAGCAATGTTAATTCTATGGGGCAAGAAAAGTTCAGCCTTCTGATCACGCAATGCATTAGACTCTACGTAGCAGCCCAACTGTTTTTCACGTGTTATGTTAGTATGGCACATTTAAATGTGCAAACGTTTACCAGCTTATGTGCCTTTTGCTATATTTTACAAACAACACTGCTTAGACTGCAGGGACGGTAGAGTGCTGCGGGGTATTCTTTATATCTGTTGTTGGAATGTTCATAATGTCCCACACGATATACATAGGTATTATACCTAGTTCGGTTGTCTTAAAAAATGTAGTAAGTTTCTCATTTAACGTTTTACGATCCATATACCTAAGAGTAGTAAGATTATACATATATTATCATATTATTGATTCACCGCAATTGCTATCCAAGATAGGTTTCGGAATTCCTCATGCTGGATTAAGACAGCGTCCGTTACTGGATATAGGATATACAACTGTCAATTACAGACGAAACACTTTCTTTTCCCGTAGCGCAGCTAGTTTTAATAGTATCGCCCAACATTTAGATATTGATATGTTTCATACTCAAACTAGGACCCTACGACGCATACTGAGCAGACAGTTCTTTGGCAGTAATAGAAGCACAAATAATAACGATTAACATTGTTTATATATATACATACATATATTTTATTTTGTCCTAAACTAGAATATTGTCTTATAATGGTACTTACAGCAGATGTCATATTTGTGGAAGCTTGTAAATAGCAATTGTTACTGCACATTTTGTCTTATATATGTATATTAGTCTGTAAGCTTTCTAAATAAATAAATAAATATAATTATATAAAGAGGTATTAACAAGACACGTGTTATAAATACTGTAACATTAATCGTTTTAAGAAGGTTCGCCAGAGGATATATTATAGGGTATATAAGTCAGTCATATTCAAGGATAGTATAGTATGATTCGTGGTTTTTAAGTAACCGTACCCAAGGCGTAACAAAAGGACTCTATTACTAAACTTACGACTTCTGTCTGGAGATAGAGCATTTAATGGCATGGCATTAAATGCTCTATCTTTTAAACCCTAATAATATAAAATAATAATACCAGTTTGAGAAGAGTAACTCCATAGTCCACCATGCCGGCCCTGCCCGGGTTGGCAGACTTCACATATATTTGTGAACATTATCGAAATCTCAGATTTCCTCATGTTTTCCTTCACCGTCAAAGCGAGCGACAATTAACGATTTAATACGCATGTCGTCGAAAAGTCAGTGACGCCTTGGGATCGAACTCGAGACATCTGCGCAGCAGTTTAACGGTCTCCCACTAGGTTAACGCAAAAAGGTTCGCAATATATGAGGTAGTTAGAGTAACAAAAAACTTTCGTAACAATAAACAAAAAGTAAAAAGTTACATAGTTTCTTTGTTTTACAGTAAAAACAATATTACATACAGTTTTAAAGATGATTTGGAAACTCTAAAGTAAAGTCAAGTGGGAGCTGAACTTGCCTTTGAATTGTAGTGCGGAATCCTCGATACTCGATACTGATTCACGTTTAACTGATTTTTATATAGGCTCTAGTAGCAACCGAGTCAGCCCACCTGGTGCTAAGTGGTAACCGCCACCTTTAGTGATATCAGGAGTCTGCACAGCCGAGCTACTGCCTAAAATAATAGTAGTACATTCTTTAAAGCTCTTTTATAGAAAGTTATCATGGTAGGTAAATCATAGCAATCGGAAAGTACTTCGGCTAGTAGTTCATTACAGAGTCTGCGCGTACGTGGAAGAATTTTCCCTAAAAGCTTACTACACTAGAGAAGAAAAATTTAAAGTAGAATGGTTAGACCCTTTTGTGGAGTCAAGTGGCACGATGGTATAAGTGTAATAATGATAGCCAGCCAAAAGCTCTCCAGACTGCTCCGACTGCTCCCGACTAAAACACGGCACGCAAGGTACTTGGTAGAGTAAGGGTGACTGTAGAGCAACTTGTTAAATGAAAAAAGGAAAGACAATTTATTTTTAACGTTGGCATGATTATTGTTAATTTGCTCGGTTCAATCTTATAATATGACACATTTTTATCACGCTGCAATAAAAATGAAATGAAATGAAATGAAATGAAAAAGTTTATTTACCAACATAAACATACAGTACACAAACAATTAAATTATTTAAATAGAGGTGGTAAAATAGGCATCTGCGTCAGCTATTGTTGCAGTTTAGAATATCTTTCTTTCTTGTCTTATAATAACAGACATAAAACAGTCCATAGCTGCACAAAACAAGTGGTGAATACCCACACGGTAAGTGGTCCACAAGCACATCAATTACATGTAGTACGGGTGGTATATCGGCGTAACAAAAGCATGCCAACATACTCGACGAGACCCGCACTCGGTCCGCTCATTGCTCGTACGATCGTATGCAGTTATTAACAAACTCCATGTGTGGGAAGATGTGCATTGTGTGTGCGTATTTTTTATTCTTTTGACAATAGACCTGGTTTGTTTTTATTACATATAGCATTTTATTTTTGTTGATATGCTTGTGTAAGCACTTGGTTGGCTTTTGACATATTGATGATAGCGACCCTGCTTGTGTGTTCGTTCGGTGAACTACGAGTACCTTATATGTATGGCATCGGGTACGTAATGTTGTCCAGGAACACGTTCCTTTTGAATATTAATAAATAAAAGTGTTTTATTTACATACAGAACTTTGCAACTTATCTACATAGTCTAGATAAACTGAAAAGCACTATGTGTTAAAACCATTCCTGGAAAACGAGCTCAAATTAAGATTATAAAATTGCTATTAAAATTATCTTCGAAATATTAACATAAATTATCGGATCGCGGGGTACAGCGTTCCGCCATTAGTGTTGTAGTTTGTTGCGAAGCAGATAACATTCCCGTTTCGCCCTACAGTTTCTGTATCGATGTAGGTATACTGCAATTACACCTCAAAGATTTGTTAGCATCGACTACAGATGTGGTACACGCCATAAACGGAGAAAATCCCGGAGGTAAATCATTTGTAGAGATAATATTTGGAGCAAAGCAATTTACTTTGATTTATCTGGTTAGGAGCCGCTTTACAGTAAATTCTTATACAAAATAAGTGTTGAACTACGATATATATTAGAAGTATATTATTTACAACTCCTCAAAAAAATATGGCAATGCCGAATTTCGTCAATCATTTATTAATAAAATTCTTTTCTTATTTTGCTGTACAGACAGATTTCCAATATATGCGATTCCAGAATTTTATGTATCATAAATTCTGTACTATGTAATTGAGTGTCAAATTGCTTTTGTGTTGTAGTCATGAAACGATTTTAGTACTAAGCTGTTGTAACATGATCCTACTTCCTAACGAATATCATTAATGTGACTATGACTGTTTGTTTCTTTGCTACGCTTTCGCGTCTTAATGACTCAACCGATCATCATGAAATTGCAAACACGTTGTCAGGGGTACAGAAAAGGACATAACACCTTTAATCCAGAAAAATAGTACTGTTCCCGAGGGATCCAATTTTATTGACAAAATCTACATTAACGCAACCGAAGTCACGGGCAAAATCTAGTATATTATAAATGTGTGAGTTTGTGAAGATGTTTAGATGTCTGTTACTTAATCACGCGGAAATCGCTCAACAGATTTTGATGAATCTTGGCGGAAAAATAGATCTTGTCCTGGATCAACGCGTATAATAGGTACTCTGTATTCCGGTAGACGTCCCTGTGGGATACACGCGGGCCAAGCCGAGAGCAGAAGCTAGTATTAATATTAACTTATTTGACGATACGGATATGAACTCTCAAGAGTCTAAAATAGTTTAACATAACTTGTGTGGATATTAGATGTATATCTGTTTAAGCTCACGGTTAGAAACATACATGATGTTATGATATTATTCAATTTATTCGCTAATTTAGAGACTCTATTAGCCCGTGTATTATATAGTGGTGGACTCGCAGTTCCCGCGAGCTGACCGCTACATATTACAACACGAGTGGGAATATACGTCCGTACCTAATCTAATTTCATGAGGATTAATGTTTCCAGCGTTATTAGTTATGTTTGTACACTGATAAATATTTAAATTGTATTGTTTTACCAAACGATTTATGTCGCAACGATTTATTGGTTCTAATATTTACATTAAACGTATAGTTAGTTTACTTTTAGAAAAGACAACTCCCGTGCTAGGAATACATTATGTGACTTTACTAATATTTATGCAGACACAAAGAACATCTAGTCTTGGAACTATTTACGCTTCACACAAATCTTTGTCCATATGGTGATCGAACTCACTACACTTAAAGCAGTGGTAATCGCATGGCAGCCGCTTAAACTACTACGCCATCTATGCATTCAAAAGAGTGTAAGAAAGCGATTTTTGCTATCGCGCACGTAATGACAAAAAGATCCCCGATCAGAGAACGTTCGCCTAGGTCTTCCTTTTATGACGGTTACATTTACATGAACCTTATTTTCTTCTCTCTTCTTGCAATCTATATCTCTTACTTTCTGTCATTTATGTGTGATGCATCTTTCTAACACTCCCGGAATAAACTAGTGTGATGTTTAGTAGTATTACATATCTGGACGACGGAGTAAGAAATATCTCACTCTCTCTTTCTCTATTAGTGGATTTCTTCGAAATTAGAAACAATAGATTAGACATTCAAAGATTGCATCGCCTGTACCTTGCACCACGGTTGCACCGAGCGGCGTTCGCGGCGCCACATCCCGTTCGCCCACGCGCGCACGCATCGCGATCGCGGGGCTTTCACAACCACGCTTGCGTACCACGGACTCACGCGCCGATCCGAGTTATGCACAACACTATCTATCTCGCCACAGATGGATTTATTTACTCCGACTACCTTGCAGAGTATGCTAGTAATTTGGATCGAGGTGTCGAACGCGTTTTGCTTTAAAGCTTGCTGTTTATGCGCATTACTGGCAGTTTGAAGTAAAGCGAAAATGTCTAGTACTGGCATAAATTGCAAGTTTGATTAAGCTATCTACCAAAGTTTCATAAAATAAATTATAATAATTTATGTCCTTATAATGCAAGAATGACTTTATATAATATTTTGGACCTGTGGCATAGTTTTGCATTTATAAGTATTTGCGAGCGATTGTGAGATGCTGTCTGGATTCCCGGGTCAGGCAGTATTATTGGGATTTTCTCTAAGGAGATTCTCGGTAGTAGCACGAAGTCTGGCAATGGGTACTCTACACGACAAATAGCCTTAGTTAGAATTACATGGGATTTAAACGTAGTTTGCGAAGTATCAGTGTAATATACTTCTGGCTACCCTTCCAGAGTCATACAGGCGTGTGTGTTATCTTAATGCTTCGACTTAATACAAAAATTGCTGCGAAAATGTTTAACGCAATATTCATTATACCTTGTATTTAAAAGCTGTGTGAAATATTTTAACAACTCAATTTACTGTGATAAATCTATAAGTCAATTAAGAGCTAATTAAGTGTTTACGATCGGTGTGAGTGAATACAGAGGCTTCCCTTATTTGTGGCGGGAGGCTGCGTGTGACAGGCTTCAGTCAGCGCCGGCGAGCTGCGCGCGCGCACGCGTTTGCCGCCACACACGACCTCCGTCGAGAGCAGAGCACTCTCTGTTTGTTTACTAACACGATACGATCGATCCATCGTGAGAACCCTAGACCTACTTGTAAAGCGTATGTTTCGAATCAATATTTTTTTAAAATGTTACCTTGATCATATCAACGAATTAAATAATCATTTGGTAGACTGTCTGTTAGTGAGATGTCGACGTCTCGAACCTTTAATAAGTCGTCGCCATCACTTTATGCGCTTCTGTGAACATAAATAACGTGCATAATGTGACAGATACATGTCTTTAGAAAGCATTTAGGAGTGTTAACCGACCATTTTGCGACATGAAGCCCTCGATGATTATTGTTTATGTTATCGCACTGGCGATCGTCGTCGGAGGCGAGATCAGGATACGCGGCAAAGTAAGAAAAAGATATACCTCTCACAGGCGGCACCGGGCCGTCCTGCCACCGTGCAACTTCAATGAGACTATAATCAATGACGAGTGGTCCTTGATGGAAGCGATAGGGAAATCGAAGTTTATATTTACTGGTAAAGTTTTAAACGTGAGAAAGTTTCGCTCAGACGTTGACACTACGAGAAAGAAATCGAATTTGTATACAGTGTACCTTCGGAGATTGTTGAAGGGTAATATAAGTGAACTGAGAAATTTTGTGAAGTTGGAAGGGTCCGAGGATACTTTGAGTGGATCCACATTGATGGTGGAGCGACCACGTGCGCGCGATTTATGTGCGCCGGCGCCGCGACCGCGGCTTTCAGCGATCTTCTTAAGTGACGGCGCGTATGCTGATGCCGGTAGAGGACCTACTCCTCGACTTAGGATTCTGACAGATCCGGTGCCACTCACTCTTTATCATTTAGACAGAGTCAATGCTGCTGTCAAAGGTAAGTGTCGGAACTTAGCATCCTATTTGTAATTACTGAGTTTATTTATCTAATATAATATAAAGGTTGGATGCTATGCATGATAATTGATAACTGTTTGGCTCAAAGTCTTTAAGCGACTATCGATCTGACTAGTTAAACAAAACGTTTAGTGATAAAGTTCTTTATATGATAATTTTATTCAACGTAGTTCATCTTCATTCGGCTTCATCGCAGCAATAACATATACAAGTCGAAATTACGTACATTACTCACATGTAGGAACAAAAAATAAACAATAACATAATGTAATGCAATGCAATCGGTTTAGCATCGTTACAATAACGTGTGGGTGTTGCATCCATAACGTACGTAACATCTTGAAGGTATTAAAAGTCGATTTTGATCGACATCTTGACAACTGTTCGTTAAGTTAATGGAGTGAACGCGATCGGAACGTTTGTACTCCGGCCGGGCGTGCTTAACATAAACAGAGCTCGGTACGCACGAGGATCAATCAATGTACACCGCCTAGATTATTGTTAACACAAACCTATTCTAATTAACCAAGTATACACTGCAAATACCACGTTAATTGTACCTAACCCGATGCCGCCAAATTATCATTCCTATTCAAAAGTAATTATTCTACTCATTTGTTTATTATTACATCGCAAAAATAGCCGCACTGCAAATGTAAAAATGTTATACAATTTCTACAAAACGAATGCTGCAAATTCCTCTTTTATTCGCTACTCTAATATCTTTTATACCTTTTCTAAAAGAGGGCTGCCCAGTAAGAAAGAATGTAAATAATATTACGCTGAGATGCTCTTTAATTGAATTCGCAGTGGGTCACGAATAGACTTTATTCCGAGTCAAATACTCCGCAATAAATTTTATTGCGAAAGCCATTTTAACCTAAAAATTCCAAGTAGATCCAATTTAAGCCTCGCATAATCCGGCGATGAGATGAGTATCGCATCGCTTCGTCCTCGGAGTCCAGGCGTCCGCGCGTCCCCGCGCCGCGGCGGAGTCGCGCAGCGCGGCCTATCAGACACCCATCTCACAGTGCGACACGTGACTCCTCGCTGTTATGTATCACTTCAGCGTCGGCTTAGTTAGTGCCTCCGATGTCACCCGCTGCGACCGAGTGATCCCTATCAGTCCGCAGGCCGCACGATCCGTGAGAATTCTGGCAGATAAACTAAAGAGACCACAGATGTATCTGATTTAATCTGCTTCATTAGACATTTAAGACTCCGTGTGCTTTGTCGCGTGAGACATAATGAACCTTCGACAATATAGATTTTTTAAAGATATTGTATATCTCATGCAAACGTGTCGACGAATACCGTGCAACGATATCTCGATGCTTCCCCCGACTGTCTCATATCTAAAACTATCATCGCAGGAGGCGTTATAGACTGTAGAGAAAGGAACGACTGAGTATTCGTCACGATACCAATGTACCACACACGAAGCTTGCATCTGATTGCATACTGCGCGCCTGTAATGACTATAAAATTAAAATATCTTACGCTTGTAATCTCTTCGGAATACTCAATTATCATCTTGTTATATACTCGGCTACTTACTAAAGCCGTATTGGGAACTCGATATAATTCATCAATGCTGCCGTCAATTGCAGTTAAAGAATAAAATGCAACTGAACTCAATCATTTGAGATTCACCTTTTTATTTACACTATAAATTTTGTTTGAACGTATCAGTAATTCTGAGTCATTGGAAAGAGATGATGACGCGATTTGTGAGCAACTTATCTTCTTAAGTGTTTTGGAGTGGCGCTATAAAGTAAACACTTAAACAGACTAGTCTGTGAAAAATGTTACAAAATATAAAGTGCGACGTCGAAGATTCGTCAAGAAAGCGAGCGAGGCGACTCGCCCGCCCACACTCGTACCACTTTCCAAATTCCTCGTGTAAGCGCTTGCAATCACCTATGTACGTGCGACGACAGCTAACAACATTTTTAAATCCCGTTTATAAAATAAAATGATACATAAAGTTCTGTGAAATAATAGAGGTCGACTGACTTGACATGACGTGGTCTGTATAACTTAGCTAAACACTGCTAAACGTTACGTCATCATCTCATTTATAATAGTTGCCATTTTATTATATTCTAAGGCTAGGTACAGGTAAGCTCCATTTATCAACTAATGAGAGGAATCTTGTATTACGGAACATATATTATATGCTTAGTCAGTAAAATGCAATTATAACATACGTAGGTTGCTTTAACATAATAACGCAAAAAAATATTTACTCCAATTAAATCCCCGAGCACATTTGTAGTTAAAAATTTTAGTATGCTGTATGAAACACAGGGAAAGTTTCTCCCCTAGTTCAACCCCGAATTTGTACATGAATATTCAGAAATGCAGTCGGGCGCCACTGCGGTGCATTCAGAAATAACTGTTAACTTGTGCCATGTATCGCTCTATCCTATCTGTTATCTGGAAACACTTTACCCTCTATCGCCGGCATCGTACTACCAAACGAATAGTCAAATTATTCTTTCAATATCGAGTCCACAGTTAAGGCTAGTAAAAAGGAAAGCTCTTTTTTAACAAAGCTTTGTTGCAGGGACTGTACACATTACCAGTTTATTTATTAGAATTAGCACTAGTTGTGGTAATTACGGGCTACTGGTAGTCAAAGATTAACGTAACGTAAGTAGATGTTTGTTTACGTTGATGAAGGTTGTATCGAATTGCGAGGTCTCCCAGTCAGTGCGCGAGGCTGCGCTAGCACACGCGTCTCGGTGGCGCCAAAGCTGACGCTTGCGCAACTTTGTGTTCGTCGCGTGTTTACGAGCCACATCAAAAGTTTCTACTTATAAACCGCTGAAATGGCGTCGATATACTTATGACATCGAAGTAAACCACGCTATAACAAAATGAAGCTAACGTTTTTAGTGTTATTGCTTTACTGCTTCACGATCATTCATGCCCGTTTCCGTATAAGGGGTGTAGTGAGCAAACGGGATACAGTTTACCGCAAGAAAGACGTAAATGGCTCCAAATGTGTTTTAAACGAGACGATAACTAATGACTACGAGATTCTGTCGTCAGCCGTGTCTGAGTCGAAATACATTTTCACCGCCAGGGTGTTGAGCGTGAAGAAGATAAAGCGCGGCACGAAGCCCAATGCAAAAGTGTTTATGTTTTACAAACTATACATACGGCTTGTTATGAAGGGTAACATCGATGATCTGAGGAATCACGTCATTTCAGGAGATGACCGCACTCTGAACGGTGCAATAGTGTACGTCGACTGGCTTCGAACGAACAAATGTGCTTACAGGTTGTATAGACATTCATCAGGTATATTTTTGAGTGACGGTTACTTAGAAGATTCTAGTAACGGGCACAAACCTCGACTTCGGCTGTTGAACGAGCCTCTTCCACTGTCACTGTACGATTTGGACAGAGTGAATGCCGCTTTAAAAGGTAAATGTTTACTGTCTTGTAAGGTGTCGGTCTTTGTGACGACAAAAGCACACTTATAAACCTAAGGACTTTTATTGTTTCCTTATGTACAAGTGTGTTTTTATACCTATTTTATTTCTTTTATATGCTTTTACAGCTGTGTTTTACTGTAGTTTTAGGATTTTGAAGCTTTGGCCACATTGAAAGCGTCATTAAAACGTACTTGTAGATTTAATTCAGATACATAATAAACGAGAACGCTGGCATTTTATGAATACTCGTAAAAGGTTTTACATTTATGCATAGCGCCGCGGCCGTGGCAACTGTCTCGCCGATGATTAACGCTGACGCTAGATAGCAAAAATAAAATTGTGTATTTAACGGACAAGCGAAAACAAAAGCCTGATAGATATTTTTAAAACTGTTTGACAGCGCCGTTTTATTGGATTTCGGGATATAATATGTTTGCTAGTTGACGTGTGCTCGCATAAACTATTCGACTGTCACTGGCGCATTACGTAATGTTTTGAGGTCTTTAAACGTAATATTAGTTCGAATGGTAGGTGGTCCACACACAAGGTCAGGATTGTGTTGTATATGTGTTTAAACATGTGTTAAAACAGCGATAGCTCAGTGAGGAGACCAACAGACTGCAATGCAGAGGGTCTCGGGTTCGAACCCATGTCGCGCACCACTGACTTTCGGAAGTTATATGACTTTTCGAAGTTATATGCGTATTGATTGACAATTATCGCCTGCTCCGTGCCTCGCGAGAGCACGTTAAGCCGTTGATCCTGGCTGCCATGAACATTTATGGCAGTCGTTATTGGGAAGTCAGTGCCCTATATATATATAATATCCTGACACTGATCTAGCCTTAGGGTATCATTAGCCTTCGGGTTGCGGAGGTCAGGTGGCAGCCGCTCCGTGTAAAAACTGATATCCAGTCAAATCCGGTTAGACCAGAAAAGCCGACCCAAGTGACTTGGGAATAATAAAGGCTAGGGAGGGAGAAGATGTACCTATGTATTATATGTAAGGGTCGTGAAGGCAGTAAAGTAAGTTTAAAGATTAAACCAGAATAAATTGTTAATAAAAGCTTGGTTTTGTTGATAATATTGGTTAAATAATTCTGTAACTTTGTCAATAGCACGAATAACTATTTTAGAACAAACAGTGGATCCAAACCAACCTTTAATAAAACTCTAAAATACCTCCGAGGAATTAGTTCAACTGTTTGCATAATATACGTATTTTCATAGAAAAATATAAAAAAAATAAACGTTATATGGTTTAAAATAGGATCGGAGTATTTTTATTACTATTGATATATATTATTATATATTGATATAGATTATATAGGTATATCTGCATGGCGGGCCGTGATATTTTTATTTGTGGTTAAGATGGAACTCCAAATATAATTTCAACTATGTAATAGGATTGCACATGTATTTATCGTAGATGAATTGGCGATTTATCAGTTTTACAAAAGCGTTAGTTTTACAAAACAGCTTATTTTTATATATTAAACTGCAACATATTATAAATAACTAAAGTAATGGTAAATTATTTGGCAAACTTGTAACCAATGTTCATAGCATCACTTTATTGCTAGAAAAAGCTATTCTTATATAAGCCGATACACTCATGTAATTTATTTTCAAATTATCTCGAACACCACGAAGGAATAAAGTGTAGCGCTCCGGGGCTGCGGTTAGACAAAAGTAAAAAAATTAAATAGGCCATTTGCAATGTCATTACGTGCGCGTATGTTGTGTGGGCGAGGACCGAACTTACTACACCATGCAATTTACTTCGGCGAGGACGAAGCTATAATGTCTTACAGTCTATTACCGATACCCATACGTCTCTACCTACATGACACAATAAACGCATCCCATACAGGTGTGTTATGCAGCCAGACTTGATATACCTGCAGCCTAAAAAGGCAGTTTTCGTGAATATTTATGTTACGTGTGGGATGCCATTTGATAGTATTTGGTGCAATAAGTAGAGTTAGCAACAAATATAGCTATTTATTTCGACTGACGTCTGTGTGCTAAAGAGTTAGGCAGGGATATGTCACACTTATTTTTCACTAGAAAATGAAATACAACATACAAAATAGCAATTTTATAATTAAAGTAATAAAGAACACCCTACTTAGTAGGGTAGTTGTCTCACATTTTATTGTTATTTAAGTGTATAATATATAATAATAAAATTTGGATAATGCAACTAACATTATCCAAATTTTAACATACAAAGCATTTATGAAATCCAATTAAAAATAAATAAGATACAAGCGTTTAAAATCTGGTGGTGGAATTGTAAAATACCAGAAAAGGGACGCACGATACAAACTGTGACGTAGGTGCTATTTAAATGCAGGTGTCCGACAAAGATAGCGAGATTACCACTACACCCCTTCTTTTCATATAACCGAGATTCCTCACTACACACCTAATTTTCTTATAGCCACACTAGCTGACTCGGCAAACGTTGTTCTGTCATATAAATTAATTCAATAGGGACACCCTAATCACCTAGCGGTATGGCATATACCTATTTTATAGCCTGTTCTCATACCTACCAAATAAACATACAAATAATCTTAAAATCGGTCGAGCCATTTCGGAGGGCTACGAGCCCGTACGCCCTATGACTTTCGCCCTTTTCATAGAAAGACGGACCTATTATTGGGTGGATTTTAAGAAGAAACCTAACAAATACCTACTCGGGGGCGAAACTTGAGGGGCGAACGGGCTCGTAACTTTTCGGCGGTTTGCGACCACAAACACCAAGACACGATTTTATTATATTTATTGGTGTAGATTTAAAATATTAATTACTACTTTATTTGGTGCCCAATTTTAATACAGTTTGCACAATTGTTATATTTTGCTCTTGTGTGTAAAATAATTAAGCAAACAAAGGCAAATACATTATGGAGAATATAAAAAAAAAAGCATAATGCATAAAGAAATTATTAAGAGTGGCTGTGTAATATGGTTGGATAGTCAAGCCTTTGTACTCTCAACTCCAGGAAATCAGGTATGGCTTCCAAGCGTTTTATAATTTTGAATATATTCAGCGATTGACGTTGCTATCTGTACCTTGATTTTATAGCTTGTTAACATGTTGCAATAGATTCTGAGAGCTGCTAATAGCGAACTGTGTGCGTCCAATTTGATATTATTATATTTGCCTGTATCATTCGATTAATTTAATTATCAGTATGTTTGATTTTAACCGCGTTGAGTTGTGTGCGTTATGGTATTAGTACGTTCGTGTAAAAGTATCGGTCCCTGTCTTGTGGTTAAGAGACAGGCGCATTCTAAAGTATAAACCACATAACCCTTTTTATGTCTACCATGGAAATGGCTTTTTGGACTTCGAACGAAATATAAGTAAAATTTCAACTGTATAGTTTCCTTGGATTTTTATTCAAATTAAATCTACCCCACTTAGGGAGTTGCTGACGACTCGGACACAATGATTATATTCGGACACAGTGTCCGAATTGACACATTTTAAGTTTAATATATTTTTAACTGACAATTCGGAGTATATTGTGTCCGAGTCGTCAGCAACTCCCTAAGTGGAGTAGGTTTAATTATAACCCCACTTAGGAGTCAGGCGTATTCTTAGGTACAAACCGCATAACCCATACGCCTACCATAGGAATGATTCTTCGAAACTTCGGCTCGAACTAAATACCTATCATAAAGTTGCTTCAGATATCTATTCGAAGTAAAATTACTCCGTTGTTTAGTATACTTCATGGTAAGATTAAGGACAATCAAAACTTTACTTATACGTTTAATTGTACGAATAGCAAAAAAAAGCTGCCCGAATCTTTGGCATTTGCATATCTTTAGTAACTATGTCTAGTAACCCTTCAATCGCAAAGCCGTCGAATACATTATATATCAGCGTGTATGTAATAGTCCTTCGGCACGCTCTCAGTAGTGCTAGGACCTTGTCCGTAACTTCTAGTCACGAGCTATTTAACGTACACGACACCAGTGAGAGTTTGTATTTATATAAACATTAGCTCTACGTGTCGCTTCATCCGCACGGAATATTAAAAATGTTAATAAAGCACACGTTGTACATACCATCTAGAACAGCGTCATGTGTAAAGACAGCGTGTGCTCGCGTGCCCGCGCGTTTATTGGTACTATGTCAATATTTCTTGTTCTAATAAAAAGAATAAGAGGAAACATAGCTTGTATTTTAACACATTGAGTCGCAGCGGCACACCAGCGGCCAGGCACTATAGATTTTCAATGATATGTCTGTTATTCCAACAATTTATAGGTTGCATGCTACCAAACTTTGAAAACTGTATCAAAATTTGGTAACATGAATTCGGAACAAACAGACAGACTTGACTGCACAGATGGTGTAGTGGTCGCCACCTACCACTACGCCGAATGTCGTGGGTTCGAATCCACACGGCACAAAAAATTATGTGATCCACTAATGGCTGTTTCGAGTCTGTGTGTTGTGTGTCCGTTGTTTGAATGTTTGTAAAGTCCACCGCAACATAGGATTCATTCCTAGTGAGGTAGTTGTCATTTTTTTTAAGAAAAATGAACTTCTTTATGTTAAAAACAATTGGTTTGTTCTGAAATCAATCTAAATAGTTAATTCTAAATAGTTTTGTGAAACTCCTTACAGTTTCATAATACTAGTTTAGTCCGTAAAGCCTTAAGGACAGAATCATTTTATGTGTGATATCATTATAATTAATATAACTAACTATACCTTAAAATGTACATAATTATTAGTATACCATAAAAAATAGATACCTAGGATTATACTTACATTAAACTACGAATATGGTAATAAACTAATACCGTGTCTAACAAAAATACAAACTTATGCTATATAAATTATTTAGAACCCTCTCTACCATAAGGAAACTAGCTAAATATATATTTATACCGTAGTGGATAGCTCCCAAACATGCAATAATTGTAGGCTGCTATGTTTTAGGTACCTATTATATAATAGGTACTAGATTTTGCCCCCGGCTTTGCCCGCGTCAATCTAGATTTTCTCAATAAATTTCTATCCCTTAGGAACAGTACCTATGCCTGTTTTGTATCCCTGACGTATGCGAGAATTGATGATAATCAGTCGAGTAGTTAATACGTTTTCACGTATTAACTACTCGACTGATCATCATCAAACGTAACGGAGCGTAACAAACAAAAAAATTAACATTCGCTTTTATAATATTAATAACTAGATGTGCCCGCAATTTCATCCGCGTTTATAGTTACTGCTCCGCTCCCGTGGGTCGCAGCGTGATGTTATATAGCCTATAGTCCTACTTGATAAATAGGCTACCCAACACAAAAATATTTTTTTAATTCGAACCAGTAGTTCCTGAGATTAGCGCGTTCAACCAAACAAACAAACTAACTCTTCAGCTTTATAATATTAGTATAGATTAGGATTAGGATAAAAATAAATGTTCATTATTATTATAATATTAAAACTATATCCTTATGTATATAAAAATAACAACAATGATCCGATATATAAACAAAGATTATGTGTGAGGCATTATACTTTGCGAATAAACAAGAATTTGCATCTAAATTGATTAAATAATAGTTAAAACAATTACAGTTTGCTTTGCGGTTTCTTAAGAAAGTCACGTAATATTCTTCTCAATATTTTGCCGCTGGGAACTTTTGGGATTTCTTCTACGAAGTAGACACCGCCACGTAATTGTTTCCACGATGAAACCTGGCAATATACAGAAAATAAAAATGGTGGTACGTAACGTAACTATCGTAACAATAACCACTACCGAGAAAAATTGTGTGACTAGCATATTGAAATTGGCGCCATTTTTTTACTACTACGAGCACTTTAAAATTTTTGCTTTTAATTTAATTCGACAAACAAAGAATATAAAAGAAAACGTATTCAAATACGTGACAAAGCTTATTAATTATACATGAAATGAACTTTTGAAAGCAGGCTTATAATTTATTACCAAATTTTTTATAGCATAATTATTTATTGCTGTCTTCTTGGTCCCATGGAATAATTGGCGGTTAGTTTGCCTAGTTCAGTGGTTTTTTGGACAATCTACGATGTCAATAAAATAGGCAGTAGGCACGTCAATTAAATATAAAATGTAATGGCATTACAATTAGTTTGCTTCAAGCTTACGTCAAGCCATCGCATTTTATTGACATTTTAAATCTATACGACGAAGATCTTATATTAGCTTTGATGAGATCTCTCAAACGCTAAGTGTATCCAGCTACTTCAGAAAAAAAAATCTCACAGCGGCAAAGAAAAGGCACCATAAAACAATTTGTTGGCATTCGCCCGTGACCAAAGCCAGAAACCTTACCAAGCGACAAAGAGAAAATCTACGAGCAATACTTAGACGAAGCTATAAAAAATTAAAATAAACCCAGAGCAATCCGAGGAACTTTCAAGTAAAAACTGGTAATTATGTGAGACATGGTTCTAATATAAACGGTTTCTTCATTCTTGTGTGCATACCTAAGTAACAGTAATCGCTGCATAAGATTTTTTGATTACCAATACCAGTTTACGGGTATATTGAATAACCAAACTTGATCTGATAGCAAGCTGACTATAAATTTTAGGTCTGAATATGCCAATTACAGTCTGTCCATGGTCATCAAGCTACATATTAAGTACTATAACAATGGTTAGATAAATCAATAGGCGTTCACAACAGCTACCACGAAAATGTTCTTATTTGGATCAAAGTCCACTCGACTATGATATACTTTGTAGGAACTGTTTAGTTATATGATGTATCAAATAAATTGATATTTTGTTTGTGTGAAACGTAAGATATATTATCAATTTCAATAGTGAATGCGATGTGTGAGTTAATACGGAAAACTGATACTTGCTATTGTTATCTTTATAAGTATTATCAATAAATTTCGTCATAAAATAAATAATCAAAATTATCATTTTCAAGGCCAATTTTAACATCATATGTTGGTTATCGTTACAGTTATCGTTTATCATTTTATTTTAATACTAGATGGGCCCGCGGTTTAATAATTTTTCAATTCGAACCAGTAGTTACTGAGATTAACGCGTTCAACCAAACAAACAAACAAACTCTTCAGATTTATAATATTAGTATAGATTATGCATGTATGATAATAAGGTATTAAAAATATGACGAATGACTTATAAATGATGATTCATTATTATGATTCTATGCAAACAGAACAATTTTATGGACGCAAAATGATTCAAAATTCACCTTAGTAGCGACAAAATCTATGAGTTCTTTTGCAGTGACGTCCACTTCTGGTTTCTTTACTACGAAGGCGGTTGGCAGCTCACCGGCAACGGAGTCTGGTTTGCCGACAACTCCGGCATCTTTTACTGCTGGGTGTTGGAGTAATATTGCTTCCAGTTCAGATGGCGCCACCTACAGTTTAAATTATTCCGAATTAAAACTAAAATAAGAATTTATTAAGAGACTCGTGATGAAAATATTATAAGTTAAAATACATATTATATCAGCGTTTAGCGATTGTTAAACATGTGTGACAACATGGGAAAAAAATATTTTGAAAATCCAATGGTAGATTTTGTAATGCAGGTGTATTAGACATTGTTATCTACCATATCACACCAGGTAATGTGTTTGAAATGTTGACTGTCAGTCAAATGCTGAGCGACAATATATAAATCCACATTTGAAACCGGGATTGTAAGATCGATGGATTATTTGTTATTTTTGTCGGTATTATTAATATAATTATAGCAATAATATTATTGCGCGCGCTAATGCATGTGCTTGTCATTTATCTCATTGCTCGTCCCCTCCGATATATTTAAATACAGTTGCAGCTATATAATTATAAGTCAGTCGTCAAATGAATTATATTAAAGCTGCGCACTTGATTATTCTAAGATAAATAAAAGGTAAGTTTGAAATAAATAAAAGTATTTATTTTATAGCTTAATTTGATTGAAATATTTGTTAATCGTTGTAGACGATGCTTCGCATATACTATCAATATTCAAAAAGATATTTATTATCGCATCAATAGTTTCTCATAATAAACAGGATGGTTATATATCTGTTCAATTGGTTGGATTCAAATATATGTTTACGGCGCCTATTATTTTGGAGCAATAAGTATTCGATTGTTTGTAAAGAGTTCACAACATAAAATTTATAATCGTTACGTCTATTTGATCGACCGACTCGCAGGACGGTGACAGGTGTCCTAAGTATAATCGCGACCGCAAGGCACCGGTTTGACTAGGGCTAAAGGTAAACCAAGCGTTATTGCGAACTCCTGTCAGGAAATTCGTAGTTGCAGCACAGAGTCAGCATCTGGGCTTGATAGACGACATTAAGCTTTCCCGTACTACGTGAGATAACTTTATATGGCTAGTGAAATGTGGATGGTATTATGCTTCTGTAAAAATCTTGTAATATGTATTATTATTGCTTCTATGTAATACTCACTTGTCCAGTCTTATACTTAATTAATTCCTTAATTCTGTCGACGAAGAAGAAATATCCGTCTTTATCGTAATAGCAGATATCGCCAGTTTTAAAAAACCCGTCTTCATCTAGATCATCGCTCATGTTCTTGCCTATGTAACCACCGAATAATGCAGGTCCTTTTATACGAACTTCACCTTCTTGGTGAGGGCCCAAAGTTTTTCCAGTTTCGACGTCTACTATCTGAAATTCACAAAATATTGGTAATTTAAAGCAAAGGTAGTCTTAGTTTATGTGTATAGTATGTAATAGATAGATAGCATTATTATAAGTTCAACGGCCAGTTTTATCACTATCAAGTAAAACTTATCCAAAACATAAATCGCATGCTGTCTTACTCTTGTTAGCTATAGATGGCAAGACTTTTATCTTATAGATAAATGCTATTTGGAGGTGGTGGAACAGGCCCTTAGAGTTTTAAATTATCAAGTACATGATGAACAGTCGTGTTATATTTTTTCATACTAATAATGATATGAAAAATAAATATTTGTGCTCGTTGTCAAACTCTAGTAGGTAAGCGAATTTATCAACTTACATGTCAACTTAATCTTTATTTAACATCTTGGTAAAAAAATATGATAAACTGATAAGCAAAATTAGTGCAAGTATTAAGCTTTTTACCTTAATTATATTGCCAAGAACTACTTTGCCCACACTCCCCGGTTTATGGTGTGTTGCGGTTTCTTCAGTCAGAGCGCCTGATGCTTCGGTCATACCGTAGCCTTGGATTATATGTATCAAATTTGGAAACCTACAAACATTTGTTTCATTATTTTTCATAAAATTTTATTTCCCAGGTATTGATAAGCATATTTGACACCAGCAAGATTATTTTGAAGATGCCTTCTGATTTTGCTCTCATGGTAGGCATAGCCTTGCTTGTTACAAAGACGAAGCAAAAAGAATTAAGTCTTCTTAAAAAATTACTTACACCTGCTTGACCTCTTTCATAACAGCTAAATCTAAAGGCGCTCCACCACAATACATAACTTCGACAGAGCTTAAATCGTAGTTCTTAGCAATCGTCGATTTTGTGAACATTACCATTAGTGGAGGTACGGTTAGTAATATTCCAGCCTGAAAATAATAAAGTATCTTACTTAATAAAATAAAAATAACATGCGCGAAGTCATATCATACATATAAGGAATATAAGTAGACCATTGATCGATTAGAATTTTGAGGAAGAGTTTTTACCAAAATTTGAACAAGAATGTTTTTATGTAATTGTTTATTTTATACATTTTATGTGGGGTAGCACACAACCTGCTAAACGGCAACCACTACTAGCGATTTATTTTTAAACGGTTCATAATTCGCGGGCCATAACGTATTTGGACAAATATTTGTTACGCAATGTTCGATTTTAATCTTAAAGTATTTAAACATGATAAAATTACTGGAATAAAATTTGCGAGAATTTCATATCTAAATATACGCCTTTTATACGGTGGAATTTCTTTAGAAGTAGCCCAGAAGACTATTCGTGTGAAAACCAACTTTTGAATTAAATCACTCGATGTTATAGTTTTTAAGTCTACCATTTGGCAGTTAATTGTTTCACAGAGCAATAAATACAATTCTTACTGATGAAATTTTTACAACCCTATGATATTATAGAATATAAGGACTAGTGCAATGAAAAAAAATGGACCAATGCTTAAGATAATGTTGATTTCATGTTTAATTGTATTTATAAATCCCCTAAAAGCTGTAATCTTGTTTGTTCCATGGGGCAGCCAATCCTAGTTGACATGCGTCTAACTGGCCTTAATAAAAAATTGTGCTCAAATTTCTGAGATTCAGTTCGTTTTAGAACACAAGATACACACGTCTTGTGTTTGATGGTTTAAAAGACAAAGTGAGTATAAATCAAGTTGGATTCTATAATGACCTAAATAAGTTCTAATTACCTTATATTTTTGAATGCATGTCAGGTACTGCTCTTCTTTGAATCTTGCCAAGTAGATGACAGTGTTATGGTTTATAAGATCGTCCAAGGTACAAATGATACCAACCGTGTTAGACCACGGCGCTACTGTCAAGCAACTTAACTTATTCTTTGATTTATCGCTGTTGAAACAGTTAAAATTTTATTTAAAAGTTTTAAATATTAAAAGTTTATAAAACACGGTGCAATTAATACTATAGTAGAATAGGCAACATTTCATGGACCTGCACTATGCCTTTACGCCGAGTAAATATATACAATTAAAATGAAAGAAAATACAAAATATTGTCTTCTGTTTACGCGAATGTTATTCATTGAAATTAAACTACTATATACGGATTTTATCGCGTTGTTTATTTAACACTGTATTAGGTTCATCATTTTGAAACTATTACACTACTACTACTATTGAATTTTACTCATTTATAAGCTAATAAAATTATTTAAACTATTAAGACTATTTATATTTCGGTTTACACTCCCCGACGTTTCGGATGCTTTTCAGCAACCATGGTCACGGGATATAAATAGTTTTAATAGTTTAAATAATTTTATTAGCTTATAAATCAATAATAGTAGTGTTAGAGTTTTCAAAATTATGTAATACCAGTGTTTAAAGAAAAATAAACAACGCGATAAAATCCGTATAAAGTGTTTAATTTCAATGTATAACATTCGCGTAAACATAAGACAATATTATGAAATATAACATATTAAAATTAATACCACTTACTCAGGTTGGCTACCAGCGGTTATTAAATTGAGGTGCGTTAGTTTGGCTCCTTTCGGTAGACCGGTAGTGCCGGACGAGTAAAGTATAAGAGCCGTCTGTGCCAACCCTGTATAATCAGCGTCCTTTGTAAAATGTATGTGTTTTGTTATTATTATATATATATTTTGTGTTATTATTCAGTTAGAACAACTACAATACCGTTCCTATATTGTCGTTCAATATAAATAAATTCTTTAGCAACATTGTGCTGTTAACAAATTAATTTCTTCTGACAGAAGTATTGTAATTTTATATTGAGGCTAGCAATCTGGTCTGAAATTAAGTTATAGTTCTAATAATTAAATCAATTAGAAATTAATATTTTTTCATCTTAGCAATAAAACTCAACCATATGGAATTTTACAAAAATTTAAACAAACAATACTCTGAGCAGTGGCTCAATTTGTGCGTAGTCAATGTACTACGATATGTGTTTATTATAAAATTTTTCGATATAAGCCTATGCAGATACTTAAGTTTCAGTGATACAATGTCTACTTACCGTTTAAGTCAATAAGTGGTTTAAAGCTGTCTACATCGACATGAGTTTTCGTAAACTCTTCAAAATTTATTAATATCGGGTCAATGACTGATTTCCCAAATATATAGAATTTCTCCACGAGGTTCGTTGTCACCATAGTCTGGTAATACCTTTTATAAGTATCGGGAGATAAGAAAACAGATTTCGGTCTTGAAATCTTCATACTATGGACCATCTCATCTGTTAACAAACAAGTCTATGTGAAAATCAATCATTTGTTCATTTAGGTCATGGTGGCATTTATGAACGTCAAAGTAACCTCTAGAGATAACCAAGGTCATAACCATGATCTTTTTTCGTAGTCCCATTCTGCACATAAACCTTGAGTTGTACGAGAAGAAAATATTGTTTAGTTCAAGAAAAAGTATAATATCCAGGTTGTTACAAATTCTCTTTTGTATGCATTGGCTTATCAATTCCGATTTTTTTTTGAATATGTGTTTCTCATACACAAAAAAATCAATCACTGATTTCATGAGATTTTTTTGTGTATGAACTAATTTGTATAAACAACTAAAATTTAAATGAATGAATATATATAATTAAAATTTACTCCTTGACGTAAAACAATCCAATATGTTATTATACATAATTGGGTAAACAAAGTTTTAAAAAGCTGGTAAGATTTTCACAGCTACGACTACTAAGTACAATTAAATTAATATAGCTTTAAAAAAAAATGCATCGGTATCGGTCCATCCTTTTAGAGGCCAGAAACCAGCATCAGTTTTCGTTGAGGTATAAAAATGCAGACTAGTTTGAATGATTGATGATAATGACTGTCAAGAGAGCTGATGGCATATTCGAATATCTACAAAAATGTCGACTGAAAATATGAAGAAGCTGAATTTCTGATACTGACATGTAACACAAAAACTGTTTTTAGAAATATGTAAGCATGGATTTAGTAGGTACACAACTTCAATGTTTTTAGTTTATTAATACTTTAGAATATAAATTTGGATTTACAATATAAACGCACTTCCCTCATACACCCTGTATAATCCGTAAAGCAATTAATATTATTTATGTGATTGTCGTAAACTATTAAATAAGTAAGGCAACATTTAAATAAGGATTGAACTCACCTTTGCTGTAACCAGCGTTTAGAAAGGTCACAGTAGCACCACTACACCATACGGCGATAGCAGTAATTAAGAATTCCATTCTGTTCTCACTGCATATAGCGACCACCTCACCGCGCTTCACACCCGAGCGCATCAGTGCACCCGCGGTGTTTACTATAAGCTGAACCATCTCACCAAACGTTATTTGCGCTCCTGTCACACCATCGATCTTTAAGAAAAACAAGTATTCACAAGAACGTCGACATAACCTTAAATAACACAACATAACCTTAAACGCGGTAATCTTACCAAAGCTATTTTTTCTTTGCATATTAAGAATTTATCTATAATAAATTTGCCACAATTCATATGAGCCGGAATCGTAAAATTTTGTTCCCCGTATATAATTCCATCACTATTATTTCGCACAACCATTTTAATGACTTCTCTCCCCGATTTTACGCGTGAAACTGATAGCGACGCAAAACTGACATATTATTATGTACAAAACAAATCTCGTCTTAAAAGATAAACACTTGTTCACACACACATTCGCGGCAGTCGCGAACCGTTACACCTATTACATAATGATTTATTATTAGATGTATACGTTTACATATAATATTATTAGATAGTCATACATTTTTTAATAATAAGACTTATGTGTGTTACTAAACTGGTCCTAAACGGCTAGTCCGATTTTGATGCTGTTTTTTTGTGTGTGTTTGTAGTATGTGAGTAGATCCTTGGGTGGTTTAGATTCACTATTGGACCTGGTAGGTGGCGCTGCGATCGTGTTGTTCGGGCAGACCTACATCTGTTAAGTGTGCTAATGTATAAGTATAATCATTAATTATATTCTAATTTAATTGTAAATTATAATCTAATCTAATAATCTAACGTATACGTTTTTTTAATAAACTACCTATTAATATAATAAATTTACCATTACTTAAATTTAAAAGCGCCGTTAAAATACAACTTATTCGGAAGGTTATTATTCAGTCAACGACTACTTAAATAACAAAAACTCATGGAGCTAGTCGCTTGTTGCATACAGGATTTAAAGATCTGTATTACTTTTAAGTCAATCTAGTAATGTAGAGGTACCTCATGATTATTTGTGATGTTAACAAGTAACTTGTTTCTTAATTTGATTATTATTGAAGAATATAAATGCACAACCGCATTTAGTCACGGACTGCCTTTGCATTGTCACAGTGTAAGTGTAAGCGCCATCATGCCATCCTACTGCCTATTTTAGATTTATATTAAAACATATACCTTAGCCCAAATTATTTAATCTCTATATTTAAACATATATGTAAAAGAGGCTTACACGGAGACAAAGGTCCAACGTGAAGAGGCACTTCGAGAGGTAATCAAAGGTGGGATGGAACAACACCTACACCGGCACTAGCCGCAGCAGGCTTAGGAATATTGATTTGATGGAATTGATTGAATATTGATGGATTCTAATATATAGTATGGGTGTTTGAAGGTCTGGTACAATATATATACAATACAATTATACATATTATTAAAAACAATATAATTACAATTAGAACCATATAAATAATATATAATATATTATACGGAGTGAATTGTCGATCAGTTTGATAATTCGATTATATCTATCCGAATTGGTTATCACCAATTATCAAGACTGTTATTAGTTTTGTGTGTTTGTTAAAAAACATACACAATGACGAGCATATTTTATATTTCAGATAAACGCACTCACAGCTTAATAATAGTGATAAGTAAATACCAATTGTACGTCATTATAACGGTTGGCAATAAAAATTCACACAAAAAGAAAGCAAATTAAAAAAAAAGAGATTTATATTATTGTTACCAATACGAGTAGTATTGATTATTACTCAACAAAAGTTTCGTAACCATAAATATGGATACTTCGTACGAACAAGCCGCTCAAATTGTGGCATTGGTGCGGGAAGGCTTGGGTCAACGAACGATTGCTAGAAATTTAAATTTAAACCAGTCTACGGTTTCTAGAGTATACCGAAGGTTTGTAGAGACAGGTTCTTACAAAAGGAGACCCGGTACCGGGAGAACTCGAGCAACCATTCGTCGTGACGACCGATTTATTGTTTCAACTTCCCTACGAAATCGTTTCCTCACATCAGTAAACATCAAAACAGAGCTGGATGAAGTTCATGCAGTGAGTGCACGAACAATAAGAAGGAGGCATAAGGAAGTGGCAATCACCCCTTTTAGACCCGCAAATGGTCCAAAGCTGTCTGCAGCTCACAGACAAGCTCGTTTAAGATTTGCGCGTGAATATCTTAATTGGACTGAAGAGCAATGGGCCTCCATATTGTTCACCGATGAGTGTAGGACATGTTTAAATGGTGCAGACGGTCGCAGAAGACGGTCGCAGAAGAGTCTATCGTCGACTTGGGGATAGATATGCTCAAAGTTGCATTGAGAAGCGTGTTCCTTTTGGAGGCAGTTCGTGTATGGTGTGGGGTGGCATTTCGATGATCGGGTGAATGGCACTTGTGTTCATCGACATGGTTCGTTGAAATAGTAGAAGAGGTGGTTTGATGGCACAACGCTAAATAACAGAGGTTTTAAAAGCTCACCTGGTACTTTACATGGAATTAATAGGCATAAATTTTACTCTAATGCAAGATAATGCCCGATCCCACGCCGCTGCACAAGTTCGTCAATATTGCGAAGTGGTTGGGATACGTACCATAAATTGGCCAGCACGCAGCCTGGATCTTAATTCCATTAAGCATGTTTGGGACAGTTTAAAAAAAGCTGTATATGCGAGAAATCCTGTGCCCACAACAGTGGCAGCACGAAGAACAGCGATTTCACAAGAATGGAACAATATTCTGCAAGACCGTTTAATAACCCTAATCAGATCTAAGCGGAACCGATTAGAATCTGTAATAAGGGCACGCGGAAGCAATACACCTTATTAAAAGAAAAAAAACTCATGCTTCAACTTTTTTTTATTATAAACTCCAATTTTTCAATATATCAACCAAAACCAATTTTTGGAACGTTTATCGATTTTGTTCAAAAAAATTTAATGGTCCTTTCCAGTATACAAACATACACTTAAGGATATGATACTACGCTGTTATGAAGCTAACGAACCAAACTATAGGTTTCAATTTTAATTTGTATAAAAAGTTGAATCTTCTACCTAGCCTTTATTATTCCCAAGTCACTTGGGGTCGGCATTTCTAGTCTACCCGGATTTGACTGGATATAAATTTTTACACGGAGCGGTTGCCACCTGACCTCCGCAACCCGAAGGCTAACGATACCCTAAGGCTAGACTAGTGTTAGGATATTATAAGAAACTGACTTCCCAATAACGACTGCCATAGATGTTCATGGCAGCCGGGACCGACGGCTTAACGTATTCTCCGAGGCACGGAGCAGGCGATAATTGTCAATCAATACGCACATAATTTCGAAAAGTGATATAACTTCCGAAAGTCAGAGGTGCGCGTCGTGGGTTCGAACCCCAACCCTCTGCATTGCAGTCTGTTGGTCTCCCCACTGAGCTATCGCTGCCCTTATAAAAAGAATATTGAATACTTGGTTAAAATGTTTATTTCAAAGGCGTCTTGAACATTGATGCAGTTTACGAGTCCGTCAGTGTATATTACCTTTCTAAATACACTCATAAATCAATAACCATTTCCCTTTCACTTATTGTATCAGGAATTTGTAAACCCGCAATGTAAATTACAAAGTTTGGGTTAAATACCCTTGTACTTACAAAAACCGCGCTCGAGTTGTCGAATTGAAATCACATCACGATACTTACAATACCTTTTTATATAAATTCACCGCGATTTTAAATATAATCCTTACTACGAATATGTGTTTTAAACGAAACAGGAAAACCTTTTTTATTATAAGAGTGTTAAGTACAATAATTCGGTTAGGAAATACCAGAGATAAAAGCTACCTATCAGACAAAAAACTTTCAATAGAATTCAGAGCCTGTTCTTTTTATTAAGTCTATTAAAATTGTAGTCCTTAATAAATCTTGCTTGACTGGTTACCAAGGAGTTACTCTACGGCGCGGGCGTGGACTATATTTTTCAGTAACATTACTATTTTAATTTTGGTAGACGTATTCAAAAATATTATATTATTCTTATGGAATTCTACTATGATGATTGCCAGCATGCGTTAGCATTGATGTTTCGAAATATAATTGGATATTACATACATACATAGATTCACGCCTGTTTTCCAGAGGGGAAGGCAGAGACTAATTGGAATTGTATATTAAAAACTTGATTTCTTGGCAATACAATTGATAAGTCGTAATCGATGGCGCTGACAATGTTTACGTACCCTGTGAAAAAAGTGTTTGTGATTGTGAATTTATTTTTCTTTAGCTAACTCGTAATATTTTAATGCCCCTATTATATTTTTAACAAAGTCTTTTCCCGTCCTTGCATTACTTCCTGTGTTGTGGGGGTTACAAACATTCAAACAAAGGACACAAAGAATATCCAGACTCTGAACAAGTATTTGTGGATCACACAGATTTTTGTCTCGTGTGGAGATCGAACCCACGAGACTCGACGCGGCGGCAGTGGCGTGGCGACCATTTAAACCACTACGTCATCCGTGCATTCATATTGCATGACGATATTTTGGTATATGGCGGCTGACGGTGCCGAACATTTTTTTTGAAATATTGTCTTCTGTTTACGCGAATGTTATTCATTGTAATTAAACTACTATATTCGGATTTTATCGCGTTGTTTATTTATCACTGTATTACAATATTATTATTATGTTTCTCTTATCACGGGTACTTTCTAACATATTATATTAGAAAATACCTGGCCCTTTGGGAGGCTTACACGGAGACATGGGTCCAACGTGAAGAGGCCCTTCGAGAGTTTTAATCAAAGGTGTGATGGAACACCTACAGCGGCACTAGCCGCAGCAGGCGTAGGACTATTGCTACGTATGGATTCTAATATATGGGCTATAGGTATTGGTGTTTGGTGGACCGGTATATTGCTAACTATGGATGATAAACGGCATCTGCCCTGAATACTCTAATAGCATCAATGCAATGGGCAGACGGTGACTCGCCAACTCACTAGATGGGCCCTCTGATAAGCCACTATAGGCATACAAGCCAGCAGCAGAGGGCAACACCGGTGCGAGTGGCTAGGGGTGTCGAGCGGTGCGGCGCCGGTTTCACCATCACGGGTCTCGTGACAACGGAGACCCGTGATGGTTATTATTATTATTATATTATTATTATTTATATTTAGGTTTACACTTTCCCCGACGTTTCGGTTGCTTTTGAGCAGCCATGGTCATGGTCCGTATATAGTAGTTTAATTTCAATGAATACTTTTTTAGGTATTGATTTCAAAAAATGTTTAACCTAATAGCGAGTGAGCAACTCGGTTGGTATATACATTCGAATTTGCGAATAGATAATACGTTATGAAATAATTAATCAGCGTCTACGATTACTAATTCCAAATACAAAAATTATTATAAATGTTACTTGTATATTCGAATGATACGCTTTACTTGTGTTGATATTGCTTATCGTATGTATATCTGTACTCGTTGAGTGCATTAGGTACACCAGTATAACTAGATTAATCTAGTTTAAAATGTTTTAGTACTTAAGTCAGATACTATGTTCGCAGAATGCCACTGACGGTGACAAGTTGATCTTTTAATGTCCATAAAGCCTTATATTACGATACGATACGTAAACTGCGTACTGAATTGGCAGCTTAATATGGAACGCATTTCAGACTTTTGGACTTTGATATCGACAATGATGTAAGAAAACACAATATTTTATCTCCAAATATCGTATCCTGTGTTATATAAGAGATAAAAATATGCAATTGATAACAGTATCTTTTGTTTGTGTTTATCTCTGGTAGTTGACGATTCAGCGGCTCATCTGATAGTCGCCTTTGGAATTCTATAACATCAGAGAACACAACCTAACTGCTGCCTACAGCTGAGAAGTGAGAAATAGGAACGGCTGCCTTTCTGTTGAAATAACCATGAATGTGATGATGAGTGAAAATGAATATTACCATGTTCACTCGTAGTTATGTGGAAACTTAAATTAGGTACTATAGCATTAAAAAATATATGAATATCTTATCAGACTCGTGAAGTAGATAAACCATTTCATGAAGTATGTATTTGATAAGCTTGAATAAATGTGTATTATCTTTAACTCTACGTTTCACCAAACAACAAATAAAGTCGGGCTAATCGGTCCGCTAGATAAGATTTTTAATCAAGGATGTTGTGGAATGTACTTATTTATTAATGGTATCCAACATCTTTCAAATCAAACATAGTAAGATAAATAGTGTTTAATCGTCAGATAGTTTGATTTAAAAGACAAATGTGGCAAGAGCTCTATTGCATTAAATTGAATTGACGAGACGAGAAACAGCGATATACAAAGCGCTTCGTAATTATAAGCGCAAACTAATTATGCTTCTGAGCCAGTGAGGCAGCTAACAAATCCAAATTAAGTGCAATAGCGTCCACGATCTTTGTCTCGCCTTTGTCGATTATGAGAGCCCGCGTTTGATTCTCGAGTTAATCTAATAACACTCTGTCCAAGTGTTCCTGGGATTTACTTCGTAGTTGTTCTATGACTACTACACCATTTCTATTCTCCTTGAGCCTATTGTTGTACAGCAATAAACTCACCATATATTATGTATACATACATATTGGACTGCACGAATGACTTCGTAGTTGGAGTAGTTACTCTAGCCCCTACCACTACGCCGACTAGCAATGGTTAGGTTCGAATCCCGCATGTGACAAAATTCTGTTTATATATGTTTATTTTTTTTATTTTTGCTCGTCAAGTGACCACACTCCGCCTGTTGGTAAGCAGTCGTGTGGTCTAAGAGCAGTGGCCTCCACATCGTCCTCATAGCAGCTGAGGCGATGTTGAGGTCTCTACTTTGACGGCCTGAGCAGGTGCTTTTTCACGCCTCGCTTAAAGAACCCAGGATTGAAGGAAGAAGGAAACACGTGCCTTGCTAGAGAATTCCATGCCTTGATCGTTCGGCAGAGGTATGAGGACCCAAAGTTGTTGGTACGCACTTTAGTCGACTCCACCGTGTAAGGATGGCATCTGAGCCCAGCACACGTTGTTCTGGATAGGAAAGGGGAGGGCGGGATAAGGTGGAATAACTCTTCAGAGCACTCCCCGTGATATATTCTGTAGAAACATGCCAAAGAGGCAATATCCCTACGGAGTTGCAGAGGTTCCAGTGAACTCGTGACCTCTGGATCTCCGATGATACGGACAGCCCGCCGCTGTAACCTGTCAAGAGCGTCTAGCAAGTACTGCGCGGAGCCATCCCAAAGATGAGAACAGTACTCCACGCAAGGGCGCATTTGTGCCTTATACAATAGGCACAGCTGCCCAGGCGCGAAGAACCGCCTCACCCTGTTCAGAACCCCGAGTTTTCGCGAAGCTTGCTTAATGACGCTCTCGGTGTAGGTTTTGGGATTAAGGGAGCGGCAAAGATCCATACCTAAGATGGAGAGGCTGTCACGTATCACCAGTGGAGTATTCTTCAGAGAAGGGAGGGGAAGGAACGGAGACTTTTTTGTTGAGAAGGCGCATGCCTGGGTCTTCTTGGCGTTGAACTGGACCAAGTTCTTGGCACCCTATTCAGAGATGCGGTTCAAGGTTTGGTCAAGTTCAACGACAAGATCCTGCCTTTTTCCCTCAACCTCAGCCTGTTTGGCCCCAGGACGTCCGAGATATCGCCCATGCACGGTACTGTCGTCTGCATAACAATGTGTGTTGCTGAGATTCAACATATCATTGATATGCAGAAGAAAGAGCGTAGGGGTTGGTTGTAGACAACCATTAGGAGCCACCTGCGGAAGTAAATAACCAGGATTCCACCACCAACGTAGAAGTAATAATGACTGCGTGGATGGAGTAGTGGTTTAAGAGGTTGCCTTGCCACTGTCATTGCGCCGAGTGTTGTGGGTTCGAATCCCACACGGGACAAAAATTTGTGTGGTCCACAAATAGTTGCTCCGAGTCTGGATGTTCTTTGTTTGAATGTTTATAAAATCCCCAGCGACACAGAAATGATTCCTAGAGCAGAAGTTATATTTAAGAAAAACCTTGCATACATGCACGCGATGCTATGCGAAGTCTTGCACAAGCCACTTAAGCGGCATATGCCGTTTAGATAGCTTGTGCATATTGCTTGCATTGTTTACTTGCTTCGTATTCCAGCAACAATAATCTGTCAAGTTTTTAAGACTTGACAGATTATTGTAGCTGGAATACTAGACATAATTATAAATGTACTCTGTCTAGTCACCGGAGTGTCGTTGCGACTCACTAAGTTAATCGAAGCTCTTGCAATACTTTGACATTATTTTGAGTAATCAAAATAACAAAAGCGTTGATTGAATTCTGTATATTCAATTTAGAACAATGTTTAACTAAGCCAAAAGCGAACAAAAACAGGATGTAGTTCAGAATTTTATTGATATATTTATTTCTGTAAATATTTTACTGTACTATTCGATGGCGATGTATAATATTGCTATTTGATTTTAAATAGGTACGTTTTATTTATGTATGAAAATGTTATGGATTTGGATTAACTAGGCATATTCAAATATTATCTCATTATCTGCAGAATCTATTAAACTATGTTATTATAAAACTAAAATATATAATATTATATCATTATAAAACTGTAACGGGGCTGTGCCTGTTTCTTTCTTCATATTTCTTTAAAAAAGTTAACTACTACTTACTAGCAATAGTTCCTGCATCGCGGGGTACTTTACAAACATTCAATCAACGGACACAAAGAATATCCAGACACATCCATTTATGGATCACACAAATATTTGTACCGTGTGGGATTCGAACCCACAACATTAGGTACAGTGGCAGTGGCGGGACTACTAGTTAAACCATTGAGAATATTTAAGTACTTATAATAAAATTATTCGTTGTTACTTTAGGTATCTCTATCTTCTGTTTTTAAAAAGGCAAAACTTTTTAATTTACTGTACCGTATTGCTAAGTCATCGTACGCTTAGATAAAATGTGCTAATATGAAGTTATATAGGTATACTAGCGGACTCGACAGAAATTGTCCTGTACAGGACAAACCGAATCTAAACCATCTAAAACCGAATCTAAACCATCCTCGAATCCACTCCACGTCCAGCCGTTTAGGAGGAGTTCACTGTCATCACATGTACAGAAGAATTATATATATAAAGATGGACATGACAAATAAACTGTTGGCAGTCTTTTGGTACATGCGAGTTATTATAGTTATTCTATTTAAGTCTGCAGTATTGCAAGTAGGCTTAATCATTTATTTAATTAAACTCGATGTGTTAAGCTGTCGCATACAATTGGAAGACTATGGCTTTGCCTAGTGGAAGGTTTAAAAGAATAAAATTAATTTTAGGGTTATACTGTTTTCTATCGATATGGTTTAAAAAGCTAGATAATATTATAGTATATACTTTTCAATTATTATAAAAAAATCACTTACAAATATAAACCTAGACTATTAACGAAGTATTTAAGATAGAAAAACGTTTCCTGATTATAATAGAGAAAGTTTGCTGGAGCTGGAGGTCGTCCCGCGCCCTCCAGCCACCCTGAGGATTTACCTAAGGGTGGTGAGCTTCGTGGGCCTGCCCGCCCTTCGTTCAGGTCCGAGAGGTAGCGTGCGTGTTCCCACGGGCGCCTCTGTGTAGTGTATCCGTCCCCTCCTCAAGGGGACAGTAGGGTTAAAATTAGAGTGACCAAAGGGTAGATCTTTTCGTGTATTGGCATGCCATTTCATACAGCGGGCCGAAACCTTGGCAGGGTCGCGATTGCATGTGAAAGTGATTCGCGCGACCCCGCCGACTCTGGTTATGTCGACGAACACCGTGGTAGGTTTTTGTCAGTATTACCGGGATACCTTTCCCCCAGTGAGTCCGACATAATCTCTCCGTCGCCCCGCGGAGGGGTCAACACATTCCCACACGTAAAAAGAAGTAGTTTCGTAGCTTCTTTCTTAATATTTTGCCGCTCAGAAACTTTAGGATTTCATCTACAAAAAAAGATATCGCCTTGTAATTGTTTCCACGGCGAAACCTGTACATAGAAAGGTATTCATATTAAATTTAATTAATAGTTCTCAGCTAAAATTAGCATATTAAAATTTAAGTTATTTTAGAGATATATGTATGTCTTTTTATATGAGTATTAAATTTTTTTTAATAGTGACTTTCATATTGCCAAATTTTCTACGATATTTTTTTGCGGCACTTGGAATCGAGTCATGTAAGATTGTATAGCTATTGTGTATAGTATAAGCGATTAGCTGCATTTCCTTCCAATCAAACCAAAGAGAGCTCATCAAGTAAGGTACATCATTAAAATACGAATATCTAGAGTAGTCAATATGAAATGTACGTTTTGTAGTTTGATGACATGACCGTAGTTCCGCTTATCCTCCCAGGAGACGATATGGAGAATAAGTAGCTACCAACTATAAAAATACATCTAACGGTTGTGAAGCGTAATGACTACTGCACTATAGAGCAACATGCTTGCACGTGACAAAACGCAGCAGTTTATTTTATGCCAGAGATGTACGCACATGAGTTGAATAACTTTAGGGTGTCCCAAGCTACTTTCCCTAATAATAATCTATGACTAAGCATTCTTAGAAGGAATTATAATATTTTTAAAAAGAAGCCATGTCCTATCCAAGAATCATTTAAGTGTAACATGTTGCGATAGTTATGTGAGACACAGCTATAAACGATTTTCTCTATGTTGTGTGCTTAATTGAGTTGCATTTATTGCTGTGTGTTACAGTACAGTAGCACAGTTCAAAAAGGAATTTCAGTGGATCGATCTTGAATTTGATACTTATTTACTTGTTTTGTATTTAATTAATTCCTTGATTCTGTTGACGAAAAAAAAGTATCCATCCTTATCCTAATAGCAGATATCCCAAGTTTCAAAACATCTATCTTCATCTAGGTCATCGGTCATGTTCTTTCCAATGTAAATGCCAAATCATGTAGGTCCATTTATACAAAGCTCACCTTTTTGATGAGGAACTTTAGTTCCTCATCGCTCCTCAGACATATGAACTCGAAAAGCTTTAGCTTTTCGAGTTCATATGTCCAAAATCTATAAATTTCACAAAATACATCAGTGATCATACAGATACAGAAAGTAACATTATTGGTAATAAAAATTATTTTATAGCATGTCAATGTTTTGAATCGGATTTTGACATTTCTATAATCTTAATGTTTCATATTTCAGTCGCGATAGCTTATTAGGAGTCCAGAAGCCTGATGTGTATTTGTAAATTGCGTTAAGCAGTGTGTATTTTATTTGGCATAAACAAGAGAAAATACTTATAGAAAAACAGGATGATAAAGAAGAGAGACAGAAAGGCGAAGGACAGAGAACACACGTATATGTTACAATCCGCACATACCGGCTATTTCCACCGGTCAGCAACGAATAGCTTACAACACTTTTCATACTTTTTGCAGGGATACGCCGGTGCACACGCATAGGCAGTGGTGACGGATACTCGTTATAGCGGTACTCGTGACACCTATTTTCTGTTGACTGACGACGTGTCATTGCCACGGATCACATACAACATTGCATAAACATTCGTCATTTGTTTTCAGACGAAACAACGCGACGACGACTAGGGCTCGGTTCGTAAATCGAGAAACGAGTCATTTTAACTTCGGACAGTATAATTTTGACACATATTCTATGAAAAATATGTCAAAATTAACTGTCCGCAGATAAATGACTGGATTCTAAGTATAGAAACTGGGCCTTGAAGAAACAAGGTTTGCCTGTGCATACGTAACGTTTAAAATTAAGGCGCGGGCTCTGTCTACCTCTATATTTTCTTCCCGCCAAGCAACGCCTGGTTAACGACAATAGGAATAAATTTAACACAAGAATAATCCGACGAACTAGTTATGCCAAGATCACTTATATCAAGTGATCATTGTCATTTATATACAGTGTGCATTTACATTCGTGTAATGTGTTTAAGCCACACTTAGTCTTCTTCGTACTTGATCGCTCACATGAAACATATTTCGTCAGAAAATTTTAACAGAAAAATGTGCAGATCAGCAACATTTTATAAAAAATATCTTTGAGTATAATAACTTTATAATAGAAAATATAAAGTGATTTAAAAAACACTAAATTTTATTTTATTTTGCTTTATTACAGAAAAAATCGTATAAATAGGATGAAATGAGAATTATCTTTCAGTCTACAAATGGAATCTAATCAATTTTGAGTCCGTGCCAAACAAACAAATGTAACATCTCTGTACGTACGTTACAGTTTATCTTTAATAGTAAAATCTTCCTACATGCTTGATGAATACATATAAGATTCGGGCATTGGGCATACTGGTATTTTTAATGGACACTGAGAAGAATTGTACTATGATATTGTATAAACGACGCGATAAAATCCACATAAATTTGTTTAATTTCAATGGATAACATTCGCGTAAACCTAAGACAATATTATAGAATTGTACTACTTCCACAGACGTATCCTTCCTGCGTAGTAAGAGGAGAGTTTATCGACGTCTACACGGTTAATTGTCAGATTCCGTGTTGATACTTAAAATAGCCCAATATTTCTTTTTATCCCAATATGCTTCAGTCGACGTTCCTAATCGGAAGAAGGAACACAGTGTAGTTCTAAAATTATTGCATATTATATAAATCCATGACAACCTCACAACAGTAGAGTTTTTAAAAGCAAGTACAAATTAATATTATAAAATTTTCAGACATTGTAAGAAATACTTAATAAATTTGGCTCTCGGCAGTCAATAAATCGATATGTGTCAGTTTAGCTTCTTTCGGCAGACCCGCGTGGTGTCAGATAAGTAAAGTATTAGAGCCTCATATTTTTTTTTGGTTCCCTGGAAAAATGCTTTATGCACTGTCCGCCGGCTAGGGGACGTCACGGGCGGGGTGTGTGGGACTCCCAGCATGTAATGCTGGTATACCCACTAAAAATCCTGGAGTGTTCCCTATCTCACCCAATGAGGGGGACCAGTTGGGAGCTCTTAAATGATTCATCCATAGCAGGCCCTCCGTGTGGGTGCGGGCCGGGTCAAACGGACCCGACCACCTCTCGTCCCCAGGGGAGAGCCTCACCGCTCTTCCCTTTCGACGCTAGAAGGCGCGCGGGAACACCGCGCGCGCCCTCTCGGGGCTCTTGCCACCCGGAGCCCCTAGGTGGGGGGCAGGAGAGCGACATAAGCGCATCTCCTGCGCCCCCTAAGTATTAGAGCCACCTGCGCCAACCCTGTGAAATCAGCGTCCTTTGTAAAATGTATTTCAATTATTCAGTTAGAACAACTACTAATTCGTTATTATGTTGTCGCTACAAAATTAATGAATTCTTCAACAATGTTGTACCTATAACAAATTAATTTATTCCGACAGAAGTATTGTAATTTTATATTTAGGCTAGCAATCTAGTTTGTAATGAAATTGTGGTTCTATATAAATTGAATAATTATGAATTTAATATAAAACTTGAATATAGTCGTATCACGAACCGTATTTCATAAGATTTATATTTTATAAGATGGATTTCCACTCTTCACGATCTCTTCAAATCACATACGCATTTTCCACGCGGTTACCACCTCATAATGACCACGGATTGCGACGCATGTTAAATCATGTTATCTATAGCATCTGCGCTATCACGGATCCTCTTTCCATTATGTGGCGTGCCGGTGCGAACCTGTGCGTGGTAGTCGGTAAAACCACGCACTGAGGTAATCCACCTTACAACAACTACGGCCGCCATACACGTTAAAGTAAGTTACCGAATAAGCCTGCGCTGCTACAAATACTTTAAAAAGTATAATGCCAGTGTTGTGAGGACTTTACATGCATTGAAATAACTGATACAAAGTAACTCAGACTCATAACAGTTATTTGTGAATAACACAATTTTACTCGGTGAGGGGATCGAACACACTCGGCGCATTGGCAGCGTCAAGGCGTTAACTTAAACAACAACCTTCAATTTACGATTACTACCTCAATGTCATACAGGATTAGGCATCTACAACGCTTTATTTTGTCTAATTATATAACAATAAATCTTGGAAGTTATACCTTTTTTAAAGTTATGTGCAGTGTAGTATAACAATACTAGCAACTAGATATTACTTACCCCGTTGCATAACAGTTTAAGATTGTATGTGCCTTAAAAATACGTTTACAAACTGATAAATCTATCAATACAAATAGTGCTGCTTGTCTTATGGCTCAACGCGAGTAAAATGCGCTAGATGAGGCTTTTCGACAAGTTGTATACTTCGTGTAAACGACTGACGCCAACACAAATCACCCGTATGATTTTACTTGGCTATGTAACTTGCCCGAGTTAATGACTCGGGTGACTGGCGCAGCTGTAGCGAATGCGACTATTATGTGGGGATCGATTCCTGGGTCGGGAAATGTTTTATTGGGTTTTCTTGTCAAGAAACTTTAGTACCAGCACGTAGTATAGAACTGTGTCCGGTAAAGGGCTCGCCGCCTATGACTGGCTGGACTGACTAATTACGGGGTACCTGAAACCATAGTTTGCGCAATCTGGGTGTAATACTCCACAACCCACACTTTCAAGGATACAGGCGTGAGGCTATGTATGAATTAAAATAGGTACACAATTAACTTACTTTTGCTGGACGCAGCTTTGAAAAAGATACCAATGGAATCTAGACCACGCAACGATTACAATAATTAAGAATTCCATTTTGTTCTCACTGCAGATAGCGAACACCTCGCTGCACTTCATATCTGAATCTCAGTTTGCTATAAGGTTAACCATCTCACTAAATGTTATTTGTTCTCCTGTCACCCCGTCGGTCTACAAACAATTTAATTTACGAAACCACTTAAACGAAAACTTCAAACTTTAATCTTTCTAAAGCGATTTTTCTTTACACATTGACATTATTGACAAAATGTTGTTGTCCGTAGTTATATTAATTACCCCTTCTATATCTGTCTGTACACTCATAATTTTATTGTAAATAATTATGATAGTACACGTATACCCAATAGTGAACCTTAGGTAGTATCGACGTATTTTTAGGTTCAGAACGAGTTTTGTGTAAGCGGACGATGAACAATAAAATTGCCCTAAATCATAAAAATTAAAATGTTCGTATTATTTTGCTTTAGTCTATATCTGGTTAAAATTGTAACGAAGCTGTGTCTGTACATTAATATTTTTTGAAGCATAATTGCTTTGACTATTTGGATAGGCATGTATCCAAAACAAAAGTTAAAATGTGTTGTCTATCTGAGGCTTAACTTAAAACCTAAGTCACGTTTCGTTTCTTTATGTTTACTAGAACCTAAGATATGACGACCATAAATACGACCCATCTATGACCCACATAAATGACGTCCTGTGCCAACTGTAGTTCACGCAGTCGATGTCACGGGTCAGGGCTAGTCACTAATATAATTATTACAGGATGGTTTATTTAGGGGAATACATATGTATATAGAAACTTGTATCCCTAGATAGACAGAGGTTTACCGTACCGTATTAACATGTCTCCAGCTATGTTGTTGTTGGTCTTACGTAAAAGGATTCAGTTGGACCTAGTCATATGTACTTGGCAAAATGTGGTTGTAATACATATCATCCCACCACTTTGAGAATAAAAAAAAAAAAAAAACATTAGCCTATGTATTTAAAAGAAGCCTAGCCTATTGACATCTATCAGGCACGTTGTCTGATATGGAAGTGATACTAAGATTTTCATAACAGTAGGTACTATGACGATGTGAATGATTCGACCCACTATCCAGGATATCTTTACGCATACGTCCGGAAACGCTAAATGATTTCAATAATTCCACTTGCATTATAAATCTGAAGGTGTGTGAAGATGTTTATATGTTTTTTACCTAAACATCCAAACACCTTCATCGCCTAAACAGGACGGATTAGAATAAAATATGACACAGATAGACCATGGATTCTCGTAGAACTGCGGGCAAAATTGAAGTTAAAAGTAATCAAATTGTATATCAGAAGAAATTTTTGTAGATCTTATCATGTATAAAATAACGTATTCTTTACAATACACATGACTCTAACTGCAACAGTTTTGTAGACGCGGTGTCAATGTGACTATTCACAACCAGTCTTCTTTCGATACTTCTCAAAATATACTATCCTTTTCATGTACATACATACTTATAAGATATCTATAACTACAATTGCTGACATTTATCAAGCATACTTAAGACATTGTACTGATACTAAGAATAATAAGTAATTATTACAAACCCAATATGTCTAATTAAGAAGGTCTTACACATTGCAATTGCCATTTTGGTAATACGAGGTCAATTATGCATGTTGATTTAAATACCATTAAAGAAACGAAATCGATTTTTGAATCGATTTGAAACATTGAATTGATTTAGTGATTTGATCTAAGCATCCTTTGTATCGGACTATTCACGTCATCATAATATAGTAGCATGGATGGATCTAGACCTCAAATATTGGTGCAATAGGCAATAAAAAGATGATCATGAAGATATTGACCACAAGGTTTCGTTGACGATCTTTATTGTGTGTTGTGATGTGCAACTCAAAAATAGATCAAGGCAGTTCTCGACTTTTTTAGGTCATGCATCTAATTTTTATCTGTTTCTAATTAGCACGTGTGAATATTATTATGTTTTTGAATTTTTATTACTGTGATTGTAGTTCGTTTAGATAAGTTTAAGAATAATTAATGTATTATAATATTATGTGAGTCCTTCTAAACCAGTTTGAAGCACGAGGTATTGTTTTGAATTTTTATAGTCCTATAAACTTATACTTTATTATTATTTACTTATGATCTTAAAAACTGGCAATTATGTCGTGTATACGTACATATACATACATATATTAGATAAATAGTACTATAACTGCTGGAAAGCAAATATAGCATTTTACGATTGTGTATTATTGCGTGTATCCGGGTTGTGTCGATTCTGCAATTATCACATTAGTTGATCGGATTTTTACGTCATACTGCGATGGGCGATTTTGCATATATTGAATAGACATACAGGTAGCCAGTTTAATACAACGCGACGTTATGCGGCATTCTCACTTAGTTCGTAGAATGAATTCGGATTAAGATGACTTAAATGAGGCTGAAATTTCAAAATGTGGCAATTTTCGGTCAATTGTAGTCAGCGCTATAGAGGTTGTCACGTTGTTCCGAGCTGACCATGTGTTTCTATTTAATTTTAATTTCTATCTCGAATTTCGTAATTGCAACACGGAAGGACCCGTGCACACAATAATATGCTCATCATTTATTACGTGAGATCTTAGCGTGGCTCCTCAGTGTAACCCCACGAGGATTTACTGACGTAACTCCTATGTTATGTTATGGCATTTGCATATTATACTTATTTGCCCAGCTTTAGATTTAATACATTCTTTGATTCTATCGACGAAGAATAAATATTCTCCGTCACCATAATAGTAGGTACCACTAGCTTAAAAAAAACATCTTCATCTAGATTATTGTGCAAATCTTTGCCAATATAGTGACATAATAATGTGATCCCTTTTATACAACCTTCTTGATAAGGATCCAATGCTTTTCTTATCTCAATATCAACAATATAAAACACAAAATATATTATTAATATTAGGCTATGTTCGATTGAACAAGAAGTCATTGTAGTCCTTCACGTTATTTAGCCAATTATTAAGCCTATATTTTAGATAAAATTCCTTGAAACCACCCTTTCTGTACACGTATCCAACATCGATGCGTTTATAACAAAACCCAAAGTAATTGATTTATTTATTTATATTAACTTTATCATAATAATATAGGCTCTAATAACTATTCATCATCATCATCATCATCATCTCAGCCGAAAGACGTCCACGTCTGATAACTATTAGTATAAAATAATTTGATGATTGTAATAACTGACTAGTTTACCTTCACTAGGTTGCCGAAAGCAACTTTACCACCCTGACCGGTTTCAAGTGTGATACAGTGTATTCAGTAATGGCTCTTGATGATTCTATCATGTCGTAAATTTGAGTTTATTTCGGCAACCTACAACATTTATTTAAGTATTTTAATAACACGTACAATACAATATCCTTACTGTACATACTTATTTAAAATCACCGCGTTTCACACCTGAGCGGATCCGAGGTGTTTACTATACGCAGAACCATCTCAAACGTAATTTATGCTTCTGTCAACGTATAGTTCTAAAAGAACACTTGTGTTCACGAAATTAAGAAGACGAATACCTTAAACTTCATATGGTTTAAATCTTATCGAAGCGATTTTTTCTTTACACATCATCGTATGGCAAATTTCTCGCAATTCATATAAGCTAGTATCATAACATTTTTAGATAATTCCATTGATATTTTTCTTTACACTCATCTGGAATACTTTCGTCACTATAATATTATATCTGACCGAAACTGGTTCTCAGGTAAAATTGGCATTGCATACGAATTTTATTTATGCCAAACATATCTTTATTGCTCCAATCTTAAAATTTTTATGTAGTACTTACTAAAAAAGTGGTAATGATTACTAACATAATATTACCTCTGATACCTACATTTTTAAATGTCTTTGCCTACCAATTATAGAAATATACATGGGTTGTACCGGCGTCATCTGATGATTTACATTTCATCCTACACTGCTTTTTTTCCTAACTCAACCTATTTGCGTTCTTTTCTCAACCAACAGAAATTATTTCATTTTCAATTCTTTATTCGTCCTATAAGTGTTCATAGCTCAAACCAATGATGAAATTACCCAAAACCTTTAAGGTTTAGGTTGACGGTCTGAACAAAAATTCTGTTTTAGTAATCTATATACATACTAAAATTATAAAGAGGAAAGATTTGCTTAACCGATTTTACAAAATGTTCACCATTAGAAAACTTTACTATAACATAGGCTATATTTTTTTTAAAGTACATTTACTAGCCTAACCTAACCTACATTTAAGAAAGATTGTTTTGCTGTCCATACTTTGTTCGGTAATATTTGCCACGGGTAGAGTAAGCAACGCATTTCGTTTGAATAAAAAAACTTTATTAAAATAATGCAATCGGATCAGTTAGGCATTCTAGTTTAGGATGAGTAAAGAAATAGGATGAGATGTGTCATAGGATGAATACGGAACAACCTATATTCATACGTAAGGTTAGATGTATTATTATGACAAGGAGGACAAATAATAATTAATCTTTGTAGTTGTCATTTTAATATTTATGGAAAACAGTAAATTTAAGGTTCTAATCTATATGCAGTATATTATATTTTGCCTGTGTACCTTTTTTATTTCGTTGACTTGGATGACTACGAAGGTACTGGTACGTAAGTAAAGGCTTTCGTAAATAAAGCCACAGTACTGTAAAATTTCCACAAAAACGCATTTTGCATCTGTAAATCAGATTGCAATATATGACGTAGTCAACTATTCGATTTCTAGTTGTGTAAAAATTCAAAACTTACAAATGCCCAAAATGTATGTAACGGTATTAGTATTTTATTAAACGATGTCCAGAAGTAATTGTATTCGCATTAGTAGACTGTTAAAACTATAATGTTATTATATGTTATTTTTTACCTAAGCATCCTTAATATTGGACACATATGATCAAATAAATTTTCACTAATAACCTTATAATTATAAGTTAGTAACGATTAATTAATAGCAAAATATTATGTAAAATATAAACAATGTATTAAGATTATGTAAATAGGTAATCTTAACCCTATTATCCCGTCTTATTGATATAATTATTTATTTTCTTAACACTCACCAATATATAGACTATACCACAACCAATATAAGACTTAAGAATAGCTTTTTAATTAAATTATAATATACTAGTTCAATCTAGTATTTCCCTAAGAGAATCACGTAATATTCTTCTTAATAGTTTACCGCTAGGAGTTTTTGGGATTTCTTCTACAAAATATACTCCGCCTCGTAATTGTTTCCATGAGGAAACCTGGAAAGAAAAAAGAATAATCTGGTAACCATGATGCCGATACTTAAACTTGTACTTCGCAGAAGCACATGACCAACAAGATTTCCTGACCTCTCACATTTCTTCTTATTGTAAGATAGTTGAGGCGCGGAAGTTAAAGAGTAGGTGGTATTTAAATTATATAACATTTATTCATGGGAAAAACGTGATATAAAGCTTTGGACCTACGTTTACGGAACGGTAGGAGAATGTACCATTGCTTGGTAAAGTTATGGAAGTATATTTAGGATTTGTGACGGTGATATTGTCGGGTACGTTCTTATACATTCATATCTTATCATTTACTACCCATGATAAAGATATTATTTGTGTATGATAATATATGTAAGTATATATATGTAAGATAATGTATATCTTTATGTGGATCACATTATGCACTATTACTTCTGTTGTATTAAAATGCATACATAAAACGCGAATACGTTAAAGTTACCGAAAAAGTAGTAGTACCAGAAAAATATTCACAAAGCATACAAATAACCTTTATTTAAAATCATGCTAAATAAAAACGAAATAAATAGAAAACGTATTTAAAGTTAAACATTAAATAACTTTTATCACTGCAATGGCCAGGGGCGCTGTGTAATTTGCCATACAAATATTGCTGAGAAACGTATTTTAAAATGCAGTTTTTCATACCAAGTCAACTTATAATAGGGTTATGCTAGCGTTATTGCTATGAGCACCTGCTAAAAGTCACTTGACCTATATAATTATCATAATGTAATTGCACAAAAAAGCATAACTCTTAGTCCTCACCTTAGCAGCAACGAAATCTATGAGTTCTCTTGCTGTGACGTCCGCTCCTGGTTTTTTGATCACGAAGGCGGTTGGCAGTTCACCGGCCACGGCATCAGCTTTACCTAAGACCGCAGCATCTTTTACTGCTGGGTGTTGAAGTAAAATCGCTTCCAGCTCAGACGGTGCCACCTACAATTAAAATATCCCAAATAAATAGTAACGTAGGCGAATGTGACGATTATAAGTTGTCACAATTTAATTTGCATGTACATATTAATTTCTAATAGATTTTATAATTCCTATGGCTTAATATGTAATCAATCTGTTCAAAAGAATACTACAATCTGGGCTGCAAATAACTAGTGTTAGTTGAAGGCTTCTGTAAGGAGTGTGATCACGTTGACAGTTCAATGAGAGAAAGAAAGAGTCGTTATAGTTATTTGATTGACTTCCTCCCTAGTCTTGTCTTTTAACGATAAACATAAATGAAAATTGTAAAGACCAATTTTAGGGGCTAACAATTTGGTGCTTACAATTTTATGCCAGCTCTCGTCTATGGCAGAGACGACAAACAATTCGTCGTTTTTGCCATAACATTTGTAAACAGTGAACATAACGAACCATGCCTGATACACAATAACCTTAATATTTGTTAGATTAGACATTAACGCTGTTCCTTTATCTAACACCATGGCAATTTACTGACGTGGTCGCTATGTTCTGTATTGATAATTTAATACTCACTTGCCCAGCCTTATATTTAATTAATTCTTTGATCCTGTCAACGAAGAAAAAATATCCGTCGTCATCGTAATAACAGATGTCACCTGTTCTGAAGAACCCATCTGCATCCAAATCATCACTTATATTCTTGCCTATGTAGCCACCAAATAATGTAGGTCCTTTTATACAAACCTCACCTTTTTGATTAGGACCCAATATTTTTCTAGTTTCGATGTCTACAATCTGAAAATCACTAAATATAAATAAATATCGGTTTCTTTAATCAAGATGCAAAAACTCTTGAGTTTGTTTGGAGAATAATGAAATGGCCAAAAGCTAAGTTATTTAGCACATTGTGACATGTATGTATGTAGTTACAATACCTATTGAAAATGCATACAAGATTGAAAGCTTGACACATGTAATAAATTGACTTATTTGCATTAACTTTTTTATGAGGCAGGCAACAGTGATAGCAAGATGGATACCTGAATGGTTAATTAGTTTACCTTCACTATGTTGCCAAGAGCAACCTTACCAACACTGCCCGGTTTGAAGTCTGTTACAGTTTCTTCTGTAATGGCCCCTGATGATTCTGTCATGCCGTAAATTTGAAGTACGTGGATTAATTTCGGAAACCTGGCAACCAATTTTATTAGTTTTAGGATAAGTAAATTTACATAAAAAGTTTTCTGTTAGTCTAGAAACTAGCAAACATAAAAGTTCTTACTTCTGCTTGATCTCAGTTATAACAGCTAAATCTAAAGATGCTCCACCACAATACATAACTTCAATAGAGCTTAAATCGTAGTTTATGAGATTCGGTGATTTCATCAACATAACTACGAGTGGAGGTACAGCTAATAACATTCCAGCCTGAAAATAATAATGCATTTGAAGATCTGGTTTTTATTATACTTATAGATTCTGCCCGCGGCTTTGCTGTATCAATGTAGGTTAGGTTAGATTCACAGTGTTTTTTCTAGATGAAAGGTATTATATGGCCTTTTCTAGTGCCCTGACAACGTATATGCGAAATTATACGATGATTGGTTGAAGAGGCAAGGCGTGAAAGCGTAACAAACAAACAAACTCACATTCGCATTTATAATATTATAGTTAGGATAGGTAGGATTGAGAATATTGTTTTATAAATACTTGATCATGTCACTGAGCACACGGTCCTTACATTTTGAAATTTATTACTGTATGAAAGCGATAGGGATATATCGATATCATTCATTGATGTTTAATCAGCGAAATATTAAAATTCATAAAATAAGCAGTTGTGTTTACCTGTTTATTAACTAAGCTCTTTTATTATGGCAGTATTATCAACAATTCACAAAATAGATACATTTGATTAAAGAAGACTACACGGTTTTCAAAACAATGCCCACCGGACCGATCCATCAACGACGATCAACGTGCCGAATTAAAGACGATTCGGATCGGCACGACGGATCGACATAAAAATTAAAACGGGCACTTTTTATTTTATATCTTTATATTATAATAAATTATTAATTATGTTTTATCTGGAGATTTATAAAATAGAAATAACCAACTCACATTAAATCAGTTACATTCGTAACGCAAGATGAATAAATATATTAATTATTTTTGTTATACCTTGCCATAAGATTTATTCAATGCAAAAACATAAATATACATATGTCCAATACTGTTGAACTGCGCTTTGTACGAAAGCACATATTAATTAGAGGAGTAAATATGTTTTTGATTCTACTAAAATCAGTAATTTTGATTAAACATGCTTTAAGAGGTAAGCCGGTCAAAAGGCCAAGGATACTTTCCAGTCCACATACTATCTCTGTGCTCAAAACCACACTACAATCAACATTTTGAATCTTGTATAGATTTATGTGTGCATAGATTAGTTGGGATATAAGAAGTTATAGCTACCTTATATTTTTCAATGCAAGTCAAGTACTGCTCTTCTTTGAATCCTGTTAGATAGATCACAGTTCTGCAATTTATCAGCTCATCCAAGGTACAAATAAAACCGACGCTGTTACACCACGGCACTATTGTCAGACATCTCAAGTCGTTCGTCGAAGTCTTGCTGGGGAAATATTTAAGAGTTATTAGGACATATTAATATATCAGACTTGAGGATATGTTTGCTTCACAGTTTTTAGTATTTTATTATAAAATATTGTATTATAAATATATAACCTGATTAATAAATATCTAATAAAATATTATTCTCATGTCATAATATTGTCTTATGTTTACGCGAATGTTATACATTGAAATTAAACACTTTATACGGATTTTGTCGCGTTGTTTATTTTACTTTATAACACTGTTATTACATAATTTTGAAAAACTCTAACACTACTATTATTGAACTTTACTACTATTTAAGCTATATATTTTTAATTAAAACTATTTATATTTGAGTTTTGAGTTTACACTTTGCCCCGACGTTTCGGTTGCTTTACAGCAGCCATGTCATGTTTTGATCAGTTGTACCCAGATGCTACATTACCCAAAGAGCTGACATAAGTACTTTCATCTCAATAGCATGGTGAGATTCCATTAAAATAGCAACTCAAAAGCAGATGAGACCAGAATAAATTCATATACATATCTAATATATTTCTACTATTATATTTATAATTTATTTATATTACAACCCTTTTTTAGTTTTGTTAATTAACAACCACAACATATTAAACCATTTCTTTTTCTATTTATGTTCGTGGAGTTACCGAGGTATCAATGTTTCCATGCCCTGGAGTGATCAGGTTCTACCTCTTTTTGAACAAGTTATAATACGTATACTCCGTAACAAAAGCCAAATTTTCGAATAAACAGAGTTTTAATTTGTATAATATTAAAAAAACACCGGTACAGAATGTGATACTTATAAATATATTTACTAAGGTTGGCTCCCAGTAGTCAAAAAATTGAGGTGTGTCATCTTGACTCCTTTCGGCAGCCCAGTTGTACCGGACGAGTAAAGTATTACAGCTGACTGTGCTAACCCTGTTAAATGAGCGTCATTTGTAAAATATATTTTTGATCAGTCAAATCTTGGATTGTCACATATCATTAATATTCTATTGAGTCTGGTCGCCGGTGTGCTGCTGGTGCTTGATAGGTTAATATTATGTTAGAACAACTACAACGCCATTATTTATTGCTAGAAATTAATTAATTAATCACCATACTACAACAAAGATGTGATAGCAGCGATAGCCTCGTAGGATACCGTTGGACTGCCACGCAGAGGTCTCGGGTTTGAACCCAAGTCCAAGTCTCTGACTTTTCGAAGTTATATGCGTATTAAATAATTAATTATCGCTTGCTTTAATGCTGACGGAAAACATCGTGAGGAAATCTGCATGTCTGAAAGTTCTGCATAATGTTTTCGATGATAATATCTGCAGGTTGGCAGACGTCACATATTATGTGACGTCTGGCAACCCGCACTAGGCCAGCGTAGTGGACTATGGCCTAATCCTTCTTACACTGAGAAGAGGCTCGTGCCCAGCAGTGGGACAGTTTAATACAGGGCTGATATTATACTACGACAAATTAGTATATTCTCGATCCTTCAAACGAAGCTCTGTAAATTTATATTTTAGTTAGAAATTTAATTCTTAATGTAATCTCAGACTCATTAATTTCATTTAATTATACTAAGTAGATCGTTTGTTTGTGCATATAGGTATATATTTCATACAAGAAATGTGCAACAGTAAGAAATTCTTTCATTTCATTCTAACTTACCAGAAGTTTATGTTAATTTATCTTACCATTCAGATCCATGGGTGGCCAAAAGCTGTCCACATCCACATGCATCTTCGTAAACTCTTCAAAATTCAATATCTCAGGAACAATTACAGAGTTCCCATATATGTAGAATTTTTCCACCAGCTTCATACTCACCATAGTTTGATAATACTTTGTGTAAGTATTAGGAGATAAAAAAACATATTTTGGTTTTGAAATGTTCATAATGTGTACCATTTCATCTGCAAATAAAAACAAATTTATGCAGGACATAAGCTTATCATCGGCCTGTATCAACTGTTAAGACGAAATGCACTTCTTGGAAATTAAAAAAAAAATTTTTTACTGCATAAAAAGTTAGGTCTTACAATGTGCCTTTACGGACGAAGGTTAATCACATCTGATTTAATAAGAACTGAGACTGAGACAATATACGTATTCTATTTAGGCATAGGTGTGATTTGCATTTGTAAATAGCATATTACACGTAATCCTGAATAGAATATGTGTATTGAAAATTACAAATATATTTCCATATGAGTACTTATTATATGGTAATGAAGTGATAATTAAAAACATAAGATGAATGATTAAGCAAACCACATATTTTCTTTTTATACCTACATGAAATCCAATTATTTATCAATTCACTGTGGGTGGCAAATGTGCTAGAACCTAACTGATTGTAAGCGTTGACTATTCCTCATGGACAAAGCTTTATTTCCTTGATGATTCAGAAATAATTCCATGTGCATACAGCCAAACTGCTACATATAGTAAACGGTTGGGTAACTGGATTAGGTATATTTCTCTCAGGATGGAACGCAAATTTGCTTGAGAAAAGAGCGCATTTTGAAAAAAGCAAATTTAAACGTAATGACAAGAAATAGTCGTATGGGGTAAAATCAAAACCCAGGTATAACAAAATCGTAGATGGAGTATTTTACTGTGTACGACCAACCCAGTCGACATTCATATTAAACGAACATATGGCGAGTATTGTTTAATGTGTAATTTTGCATAAAAATATAGGTTTTAATCCGCTCATTCCCTTATTAATTCAAATTATTTAATTAAATACTTTAGAACTTCAAGCTTAAATTTTTATCAAAATAATTGAAATGTAAATTAAAACTTTTGCCAGATTAATGCAGCTGATTATAATCATTAATCAGTATCTTCATTTTCAAAGTACTTTTGCGTTTAATGCGATGAGATGAATCAATTCTAAAATTAAAATTTTAGAATTGAATTCTTTCATCGATGTGTAAAGTATTATAAATATATAATTATAATAGTATGTATATTCACGCTGGGTTTTTCAACGATAGGCAGTTTACAAATTTTCACTTACTAGTTCGTTGTACTTGCCGTTGTCACACTGAGATTAAAAAGGGGATTTTTATGTAAATATAGATCAAGTTATACTTAGCGTAATAAAATATTTAAGGGACTCACTTTTGCTGTATGCAGCGTTGAGTAATGTCATAGTAGCACCACTACACCATACAGCGATAGCAGTGGTGAAGAATTCCATTCTGTTCTCACTGCATATAGCGACCACCTCACCGCGTTTCACACCTGAGCGCATCAGTGCACCCGCGGTGTTTACTATACGCTGAACCATCTCGCCAAACGTTATTTGTTCTCCTGTCATTCCATCGATCTACAAAAACACTTTTATTCACGAAACCACTTAGACGAAAGTCTCAAACTCTGTACACTTTAATCTTACCAAAGCTGTTTTTTCTTTACACATCGACATTTTATCTATGGCAAATTGCCCACAGTTCATATGAGCTGGTATCATAAAGTTTTGTTCACCATATATAACTTTACCATCAACATTATTATATTTCTGTGCACTCATCTTGATTTTTTTTGTCGCGACACGTCTGAATGTTACTGGTTCTCAGGTAAAAATGAATTACTTTTTTAAAGCACGTAAATGTCAAGTTTTAATTATGCTGACCGGTTATTTTATAGTTTATTATTTTCTTCTTTTAATTTGTATTTGTGTGCTTGAGGATCTTTTTAATAAGCATGGTCATGCAAATTTACAGAGCAAAGAACCAATATATGCTCGCCTTGACGTGATTGTCTGTCAGGCCTATGGCGTCGGATACTGAGAAGTCCGAAATGTCGTTTAGTATTAATATGTTTCTACTGTATATTTTCCTGGCCGACGCGCTTTCTCCGCGGCTCAATGCAATGCTTTTTCCATCCAACAATTGAAAGAATATTACTGCTTTGCGTTAATCGACTGTCAAGGCTGTTCATATGGTTAAATATTATATTTATTTCATGGAATTAATTTAATACTGTTTTATATAAGTACTTTTTAGTTCTATGTTTTACTTCTAGTCTTCCTCTTAGCTTATATATAAATGATATAAATGGCTTAGGTATAAATGATTCTTAGGATTTGTTGCAATAAACAGATGACTTTGTAATAATTGATTCTTTATCTATGTTTTACCACATTGTATAATAATCGTAGATGTTATAAAAACGTACCTGGTAAGATCCTAAAACATACGAGATCGGGGTGCAGAGCAATATCGGGAATACACAGCAATTACTTAATTATAAAGGCTCTATTTAAGTAATTAAGTATATAATATTAGCACGACAAATCTCATTACCATAAAGCTGTACTTTACTTTTGTAATATAATAAAATAATTAAAACGTTGCCGTTTGCTTTTAAGATAAAATACAAATTAAGTCATCATAATCCTCATCAGTTGTAGGACGTCCACTGCTGGAAATAGGCATTCAACCATTTATCCAGTCTACTTTGACCACAAAAATTAAGTATTCTCGCTAATTTGAAAGAGCCTCACCACAATATATTAATTTTAGATTAGGTGATTTCATCATAATGTAAGTTCGGCTGCTAATATAACAGCTTAATGAATAATACTGTAGGAAATTATAATTATGTGTGTGTATACTAATGTTATAAAACTGAAGAGTTTGTTTGTTTGTTTGGTTGAACGCGCTAATGTCAGGAACTACTAGTTCGAATTGAAAAATATTTTGGTGTTGGATAGCCTTTTCATCGAGGAAGGCTATTGGCTATATAGCATCACATAGCTATGATTCACGGGGGCGGCGCAGTAACCATAAACGCGAGTGAAACCACGGCCACATATAGTCAGACATATTAAAAAAAAATTGTTTAAAAACTTTTTTATAATACATATTTGTGACCCGGCTCACCGTGCATCGTCTGTATGATATCATCATATCATTATAGGTCTTGATTTAAAGTCAACCTGACTTTTCTCTGTTATTAACTTGCTATTAATTTTATACGAAAGGTACTATATTTCATTATTGGCTGATGTCAGAATGAGGCGAATATGCTTCGAGTATACAAGTGTGAAACACGCTCTGTAACCTAATCGTCAAAAATAAATAACTATAGGACTACGTAAATAATAATATTTAAAATTAAATTACATGAAATCACTGTTGAATAATACATAGCAGTACATTCATGAATAATGTATAACAGGTTCGTGTAGGTCAAAAACTTGTAAACAAAATTAATAACAAAAATGAATTAAATTTAAGTTAAATTTAATGACAATATTTATTTGCTTAATATTTTCAAATTATATAATTAGACTTGGATAGAGTCAATGGACAGGTTAGATGATCAGAACTCCAAAAAATATTGTTTCATCAGTTTCCTTTTAGTCCAGGTGATAGAGCTGTCTGCGCAAACTTTGTTAAATCAACGCCCTTTTAATGTATTTCAATTATTCAGTAAGAACAACTACAATTTCAAGATTATGTTGTCGTTATAATATTACTGAATTATTCAACAATGTTGGATTAGAAATTAATTTATCCGCCAATGTGATGGCCTCATTGGGTCAATAACATTAGCATAAGAGCCTATAATTATAGAGTGTTAAGTTAAATATTTGAATGTCTTTAAGCCTATACGACTGATGGCTGTACGGTTTCCCACCGTCTGACATCGAACTCTCTGGTCTGTTTCATTTGATTACTTTTCCAGGTAATACTTAGTATAAATACGAAATCTAAAACGGGCTCAGTGGTCCAATTCCTATAATAAAACCTGTTCAAAATAGAGTGCCGATCTAGACGAATAGACATCAAATTTAAATGGAAATGTAATTTATGAAAAAATGTAGTAGACTTTTAACCTAAAAAATAGAATTCTATATCTATTGAGTAAAACTGAATATAATGGCTGGTGGTAGTGTAAATTAAGGATTAAATAATAATTAGAATGATCAGTGGTTTGGTTGGCAACCACAGAACGTAATACTTGGGTCCGTGCCATGGATGTCGTATAATTGCTGTGGCAAGTATTGGAATTGTAAGGGAGTACGTTCTTATGAAAATAATAATGTTGGTAGGAAATGGTATCAAATAGTCACCACTATATTATATCTCAAGACAAAAACACTATTGTTGTTACTATCAACTTGTCTTATTTGGTATATAAGCTATCTATATTATAATATTATAAAGAGAAAACATTTACATTTTTGTTTGGAACGAACGAACCCAAAAACAATTAGATCGATTTGGAAAAAACAATCACCGTTAGAACACAAATTTATCCTGAAGTTACATAGGCTATGAAAAATCACGCTACGAGTCACAAGAGCGAAACAGTCACCATAACCGCGAGGGATAACTCTATTATAAAATCATTCCGTTACTATTGCTTGAAAACTTTTTATAGTGTTTTAATGAGAGCTAACACAAGTGCTCTTAACCTTAGTCTCATGGTCTGCTGAGACGGCCATCCGTCACGAGAGATGCACCGCATACACACCTATGCGTGTTTTAAGTGACTGTTAATGAGTAGTATGAATATATTTGGATAATAATTTGATACTGTACTTATGCATTGAGACTATATTAATCTAATCTTATCGTTATTATTATAATATGCCAATGAAATAAATAATGTCTTTGATCAGAATTAGATAATAAGTTTTATTAAGCAATCATAATATTGTTACCACGTTTAAGTATACATATATGTTGCAGCATGTTGGATATTGTAATATTAGGGGTTAAAGTATCCACACGTCTGGGGGGAGGCCTTGGTGAGCAAGGCCACCGTATATAGGTGCTGAGGCCCAGTTACCATCAGCCGGGCCAAACGCCGGGGCGGGATGGTGATCGCTAACGCGACCCCATCTCGCCCCACCCCGTCGGCGGAGGGACTGCTCACCCCAGGTTTTTAGTGAGTATACCGACCCCCTTCAAGGGTGGAGAGTCTCACACAACTCCCGGGGGAGGGGGTATCTATAAAGGACTTTCTTGGGTGTGAAAAAAAAGGTTTTAAAGTATGAAATTGCCGATTTGTACTGAAAAATTGAAACTCGTTTTTTTCTATGATGTACCATATTTATTTAATCTTAATATTTACCCTCATTATCAATACATTGCTGCCATCTAAACGGAGATTCATTTATGCCTTTACGATAGAACTTCGGGGATCTAGATTCGGCAAACTGAGTGAAACTAATTTATACTGCCCCCTGGGAAGAAATTTTTTTATGACGTAGAAAATGGTTCAAATCACGAAAATATGGAAGTCCGTTGAACCAAGGTCTGGCGAGAACGGAGGATGACGTATGGTTTCTTACTGCAGCTCCTGTAGATTTACAACGGTTTCTCGTGCAGTGTGAAGTCTTGCGTTATCATGGAGCAATAATGGTGAAGATCGATTCACGAGTCGGGACTGTTTCACTGCCAGTTTCGCCATCATTGTTTGAAGTTCGGGTCATTAAACATTTGCTGTTATTACTTGACCAGACCTGAGAAAGCTATAGTGAATAACACCATGAAGAGAGCACCAAACAGTTACCATTACCTTTTTATTGGTAAGCTTTGCTTTAGGGCACTGTTGTGGCGTTTGACCTGGGGTTAGCCATTGCATTTGTCGCTTACGGTTATTGTAAAGAATTCAATTTTCGTCACATGTCATAATTCGTACCAATATTTCTTCATTTCTGTACCGATTCAATAAGGCAACACAAGTTTCAACACGCATTTCTTTCTGCAGATCAGTCAAATCATGAGGCACCCATTTTTCATATTTATTATCTTATTGATTTGATGCTAATTCCTGGGTGGTTTGACACGGATTGGCTTCAACCATCTCCTTCAATTCAGCGTTATTCACCAGTGTGGGCGGTCTTCCACGTGTTTCGTTCTTTAAGTCAAAATTTCCATTATGAAAGCGTTTAGACCAAAAACGCACGGTGTGTTCATTAGAAGTCTACTCTCCAAACGCAGCGTTGAAATTGCGAGCCGTTTCTGCTGCGTTAGTGCTGCGTCGGAACGTCGTATTCAAAAATGACCCGGATTTTTGAAGTATCCATCTTTCCCGTCTAAGCTGAATAATAAAAAACAATTAAAAATCGAAAATCAAAAGTTGCACATTTTTTAAAAGAAGAATCTTATGGGTATCATGTGATATGTGTTTCACTCGAAAATCTTACACCATGAAGGTTTTATGTCAATTCTAAGTATCTATATAACGGCAACTTCATACTTTAAACATTATTATTAAAAACAAAAAACTTGGGGTGAGAGCAAGCTAGCAGGCCATCTGTTGGTAAGCGCTTGAAGATACGGATGTATTCTCCGAGTATTGCAGAAACAATACCTACCTAGAAAACACCGACCGGCCGTCATTCAAGTTTTAACACATTAGACTATTTGTATGGTGAAAATCAATGCAAAAGACAGGTATCGAATGTATGTTGTCGTGTAATAAATGACTTTGGCTGCGGTTTCGTAGTAATATGTATTTGGTAACTAATGAAAACGCAATGGCGAGGCAGAATTTGCAGTTATATTATTGGTATGGATAACGACAGAAGCATTATTTCAATAATTAGTATGTCGGAGATCTGGACGGCAACTCGCTTTTGACATGATGAAGCAAGAAAATATAGACGTGATATTATACTTCGTACATATACCAATAGCCAAATACAAAAGAAATAAAACAATAAAGTTTGACTTTGATTATCACTGATTTGATCAGTAACGCAGCGAGTTCGTCACACCGAATGTGTCCGCGCACGCATCTTCGCTTATATAACGTCAATATGACACTGACAGCCATAACTGTCACTCCAACTGATACATAGACGCTGTGGCGACCTCGCTCAAACTTACGCTTGACGTTCCGAAACAAACCAATAGATAGCGCTTTATTCAACTCCAATTACAGAAATAAATTTCATTCCAATGATAATTTTCTTTACGCTTCGACACGGCCATCTTGACACCTCACACGACGTCGTGTGATTTACCTGGAATCAACAAAACCTTTGCAGTATATGCAAATCCACTCGGCTACCCTGGCTTATAGAAAATTAAGCAGTCACAAATCATTGCGACTCAAAACTGTTCATATTAAGAAACACCTCTCAGTTCAACAGTAATTAATAAAATAATAACAATTTTTTTAAAATTAATTGCCTCTTTTCATAACTTTCTATCTTGTAGTCAAAGTTTACAATCACCACTCTCATAACTGAACAAGCCATGCACAACCTCTCAGCATTCAGATAATCTGATGCATAACAGAATCAGCTTCCGAACAACGACATGGACAACTGACCCGGCGTCCGATAATACACTTCAAGACAGCCCAACTGGCGTCTGATGGTGTAAAACGACTTTTCGAGACAACCTGTGGGCCCGATGTCTGATAGCGACCGTTCAAGACAACCACCAAATGGCGTTTGACTTCAGCTCCTTTTTCTTGGGGTCTAATTTTGTTTGGTTATGATCTTAGTTTTAAAATTAAACATAGTCACCGTTAGAAAGCCGATCTAATTGAGTCGTGATGCCATCATCTGCAACTTTCTTGTGCCTACTGATAGAAAGCTGAAGTAATTGGGCCTTATGCTGTCAAATCGCGCTTTGAACTGGATCGTCCTTTTGTGTATCTGTAAACAAGAAAACAACTTGGAGTAAACTATTAACCTCGGCCTGCCTCTCCACGATACGACCAACAACAATAGTCTCCTTCGAGACCCAGGTCCCCGCTGCACAACTAGCTGCCCATCGCCCCCTGAACAACTCATATCTGAGTTTCAGTTACGAACACAGACAAGTGCGTCCAAATAGCCATGGTATGTGTCTGCGTACTTCCAATGGTACCTTCGCCAATGTCCTCAACGTCAGTTTCTCAATCACACATATTTATATTCACTTCAAGGCATATTTCTTTTACGATTGCAAGCGTACTCGTATTTGTAATTTCATTTTCCAGTAAGGAACTTCAAAAGATAACGGTCTCCATCAAGCAATTTCATAATGTTAAATGGCATTTTATACTCAGGATTCAACCGAGTTTGACTCGGTTTTTTATTTTGAGTCAGAATTAGATCACCATTCGGGAATTTTATTAGTTTAGCTATATTACAGTCAAACAAGTTCCTAGCCGCTTGTTCTCTCGTTTTCTAAATATCTACTTCTAAACGCATCCTGCTACTATTTATCATGCCGTTACATAAGATAGTATTACCTTTAAACTAACCTGCGCGTTACCATTTAACCAGAAGCAATCAAATGAAAGTTAATACAGTTACTAGTCCTGTATGCCTGTAGGCCTTAATAGCCCTGTAAGGTAAACAAAAAAAGGAAATAATGTGACTAAAACAATAGTGGTCACAGACTTTGGGCATCTTTTCCTACCCAAGATGCATTACTAGCTTGTGAACATAGCATAACAACATTAATGACAGACCACCGAAAGGCTTGTGGTAGCAACTAAGGGATAAAGAATTTTACACACAAACCTGATTTCAATTATGTACCTACAGAGGTACTGATCTGAAATCAGGTTCGTGTATAAAATTCTGCATCCCTTAGTTGCTACTAACTACTTGTCGGATTAATAAAGCCTTGAGTTTGATACAATCGGGTTCTAAAATAGGAATTTGATTATAGCCACAAGCATATTTTAAATCACCCGCGGTTACACGAAAAGGCGTAAGGCCTTAATATAATAATCCGAGAATCACTCAGTACCGCAATTAAAAACTAACAATAGCAATATTGCAATTGAAGTAAACAGTAACTAGTAAAAGTGTTTGATAATAGTAGTTTAAAGTTTCAAAATTATGTAAAAAGTAGTATTAGTATATAGTTTGTTTAATTTCAATGTTACACTTATAAACGTTCATTGGTTTTAAAATAAGTAAAATGCAATCTAAGACCACTATAAAATTTAAAATTTCGCAGTCAATCATTTCAACGTAACCAATAGATAGCGCTTTATTCAACTCCAATTACAGAAATAAATTGCATCCCAATGATTATTTTCTTGACGCTTCGACAAGTATATAAAAGGAAAAATACAGGAATAATTGCAGTTAATTTAAAATTTGCTACGCTGTCTCGGATTTTAAGTACATACAGCGACACATCAACCTAGACTGTTTGGACTTTGAACTATTAGAAGTTGAACGCTGCGAATTGTGCGAGAGTGCATTATATTTTTGTTACGCTGTATCCTTACCATTACATCGACACCACTATGCACTGTCCCTTTCCGACAATTCTCTATTTTGTATGTAGCGTAGTTATGCGTATATAGGGTGTCTAACTTGATGTGTAGCCGTGTGTACAAGTCAAAAATTATAGTTAATATTACGTGTTAGGACACCAGGGATCTTTATCATCATTTCATTCTTAAAGCATTGTTATGGTATCCATACGAACGAAACACCTCATTATATAAATTGCAACAACGCGTTACTCTACGTTCATCTTATAGTTTACGCAGAACGGTTCCAATTCAGAACCAAAATTATTGTCTTGCTGTACCACATTAAACAGCGTATATTAAATCGAATCTTCTGTATCTACTTATTTCAATTATTTACTTAAAAGCTTTTAGTTGAATGACTTCTACGTTTCTTGTAATGAATTCTCGTAAACTGTGGTTTGAGTGCCTACGTTGAGGCTCATGCACACGTGCGTATGATTAAATCCTTGTATTGAGACCATGAGGCTGAATAAATAGGCCGCGCATGTGCTGATTAATTATTGAAGCGTCTTAGGATTTAGACACGTTCTGTTTCGGTTCGGTAGCCTGCTTTAATTTCTATGTTAATTTGAAGGATAAGATTAAATACATTAAAATTTATATATTAGTAATATAATTTATGTATATAATCGGTTATGTAGCTCAACTGTATTGTAGGTTTAACGCAGCTCCTATAAAGATTTTTCGTTTACTAGTCAGTCATTATGTGTATATGTCACACAGCAGTAATTTAAATACTGAGTTTACTTTTTGCATCGAAACTGGTGTTTAATCCGGCAATAATCGCCATTTTGGTACTGACGAGGTGGTCACTTTAACGATTTTGCAAGCAATAAAACTATATCATTAATAACAACAATAAAGCGGTGAAAAAGAGATCCACATTTCTTATACATAGGATAGCGTAAAAAAGGAATAATATATAGGCTTATATCTACGCATCTTAGAATAATCTTGTGTATACCCATAAGAAAATATCACAGAAGAATATCTTAATACATCCTATAGCCACTTAATATACTCTACGAACTGATTTCTATATCTTGGGGAGATGTCGAGTACATAAATATTCATTAATCCAACCATAAAAATCCCGGCCCAAAAGAATTCATATATTAGAATTCTTTCTGCAGGCCTTTGGAACTTATCGTTCTAGTTCTGCTTATAATGTTCGTTCCGCAAATATAGAACAGCTATATAGTACAAAGGCTCTTCAAACTTTCATAATATGTTTCCAAGGCGGGGCAATGTTCGATTAGAATATTCTCGTCTAATACAAACGAATTTTCTTTTGAAAAATATTTAGGGATAATAATAAATAATCTTAGTTTTGAATCGCGGGTTACCTACCCGCGATTCAAACCTAAGATTATTTATTATTATCCCTAAATATTTTCTTGTTAAGAAATTCTTGGTAGCAGCAAAGAGTCTGGAACTGCTCCCGGTAGACGACCATACATACGTACACCCTGTTATGTGACCCGAACCCACAGCTGGTGAAATGCGGGTGTAATACAACTCCTTTTACCTGTTCGGGGATGGTATCAGAAAATACGTGTGTAAATATTTTATACGATCACTAAAGCACAACGTATCATGTCACGTCCGCACACACGTAACGTGGACATTAGACGAGAACACGTGGTTAGAGAGAACCTTTTATTTTGTTATATCCGTGTATACAGTATGTACAATGTACAATGTACATTGTACCTTCGACTTCGTTTCAATTTTATTTTACATACGTGTCATCTGTTTACTGAAACAGGTGCCTATATCCAGAATATCGACTAAATTGAAGTGTGACATATCAATCAGTCGAAGAAAATCTCGCCCTGTCACGTGATTTCCTGTAGTAACTTTGTTCGTGAGCTCCACGAAAATGAAAATCTTTTAATTAATAAAATCACGCTTTTCTATTAAAGAAATATAATGTTTTACAACTTTTTATGCTCATCAGTATTTTTTTATATAACTAGTTAGCAGGTTTAAAAAGGTTTTTTCAAAATATAACTCGAAGCTATCTTTAATATATGTTGGGACATTATTACCAAATATTGACTATGTTGTCACTTAGATATTGCTCCATTGCCGCATAATTATGTATACAGCAAATATGTATTGAAGAAAAGTTATGGCCCTTATAACTTTTTTACAGTTTATTGAAGGCAGGAAAACAAACGCCGTGAAACCACATTAATAAAAGTCACTATGTTAAGTAGATCAATCTTTTATAAGAGATTTCACAAATTCTTAGTAGACGTACAGAGTCTAGCATAGGTCTAATTGGTAGTCGGCAATGGGCTTTCCCTTAATCGCTATTAAATTGAACTTAAAACCGTACCTGGCCTAATACTACTGCAATATATATTATTGCTTACCCCCTTTCGAAATACATACCTGTATATGCCTGCAACTATCTATGTACGTAAAATTACACAATAGTTCTGTTGAAATTCAATTGTTCAGAAATCTAGTTCAGCTCGAGACGACGTATTAGCACAAACGGATTTAATGTTGTCTCTATCTGAAGCGACGTACTAATGTACCTGAAATAGTCAAATATAGCTGTTCTCAATATATCTCATTTATTATTGTTCTCTCGGCGCAATTTCCGAGAGATGGTTCATTCTCTATGTTGTCAATTGGATCGTAGTCTGTAAATACTTAAAGCTATTTGTGTTTTGTCAAAAACACAAAAAATATTTAGGTATTTTTAGTTAAGTGCTTATATACAATTTCAGCTTTTATTTTAGCGGCCATATTAACGCATACATTCTATATAATAATACAGCGATACCCTAATGGGAGACCGTTGAACTGCTACGCAGAGGTCTCAAGTTCAATCCCGAGGCGAGCTCCTAATCTTTGACCATTCAAAGTTATGTGCGTATTAAAATAGTTAATTATCGCTTGCTTTAACGGTGAAGGAAAACACAGTGAAAATACCTGCAGTCTGTGAGTTCTCCATAATATTCTCAAAGATATGTGAAGTCTGTTGACCCATTCTAGGCCAGCGTGGTGGACTATGGCCTAACCCACGATGAGAGGAGGCCCGAGCACAACAGAGGGACAGTTTAATACAGGGCTGATATTATTATTATATATACTATACAATATACATGTATGTAAACAGCATTTCTACTTTCTTGTATTATTTTGTAAACAAACAAACTCATTATGGAAGCATTCAGGTATTGCTTTCATTCTGTATTCGTTTTGCAATACATCGAGATGAATAAATTAAGACAGACAATACATATAGATAGGTTTCTATACATTCTAGCTACTAGTACACCGTAATTGATACTTAATAAAAAGAATAAGAAAAATGGAATATACATTTTTATTTCCATTTTGTATTTTATATTTTTCCTATCTTTATATATATAATTCTTCTGTACGTGTGTTGACAGTGAACTCCTCCTAAACGACTGGACCGACTTGAATGAATTTTCACCTGTACAGTACAACGTCTGTCGGGACAGCTAGTAGTATAATAAAATACAATGTGTTACTTCTATAGTTTACTAGATTTTGCCGTGGCTTCGCTCGCCTAAATGTAGGTTCGGTTAGTAACAATACTTTTTTTGGATGAAAGGTACCCGATGTCCTTTTCTGTTCCCCTGACAATAGATATGCGATATTATTACGAATTTGATGATAATCGGTTGAGCAGTTAATGCGTTAAAGAGTAATAAACAAACTTACATTCTTATTTATAATATTAGTTAGGATTAGGATATTCCAGTTGTAATGTATCAACTTGAACTGGTTGCGGGTTTAAGGCTGTTAGCAGCTTAACTATTATACAGAGTTTAGTACTGGCGATATAGGAACGTTTCAATACAGATCTGTACTAAACCGAAGTTCGTGCAGCAACGATTGTTTTGAGACAGCACGTTAGAACAAAACGTTGCAAATGGAATTACTGAGTTGCGTACATTCAATTAAATGTACGCTGATTTAAACAGTCACTCTAACGATTTATATTTTGATCGTGTGGAAGATTAAACTCTTTCTTTTTAACAAATGATATGAAATAGTAAACATACCACATGTTGCATAATATCTTCTTTATATTTATATTAAAATGTTAAAAGCTTAAGCTTCAACTTAGTAGTTATTTTTTTGTAAAGTTCGTGGCCGTACGATTTTCTATCGATTTGTGAAACTCTGTAAGGAATAACGTATTATTTTTATAATAACAGATTAAAGCTATTTTACAGTTTAAATTTATAAAAGGTTTGTTCCAGATTCGACCCTCATGTTTCGTCCCAAACGTAAAAAAACATTACTTCAAAAAAAAATTCCTTATATGCCCCTTTTATATAAATAATAGGGGCTAAGGTATGAAGTTGCCGTTGTATAGTAATAGATACTTTGACTTGACATAAAACCTTCATGGTGTCGGGCGCGCCACGATCGTGGCGGTAAGTCCCGTTTTTGAGGAGTGGCTGGAGAGGCGGCATGGCGCCCTCACCTTCCGGCTGACACAGGTTCTAACTGGCCACGGTTGTTTTGGCCAGTTCCTGTGTCGTATACGCCGGCAAGAGGCGCCCGGTTGTCACCACTGCGGCGACTGCCGCGACGTAGTTGAGGACACGGCGCTGCACACTTTGGCGGTTTGCCCCGCCTGGGCATCGCAGCGCCGTGATTTGATCGCGGCAGTCGGATCGGTTGCCCTCTCGCTCCCGGCCGTAGTTCAGTCTATGGTCCGGAGTGAGAGGTCGTGGAACGCCGTCGCCTCCTTCTGTGAGGAAGTAATTTCCATCAAGGAGGCGGCGGAGCGGGAGAGGGAGCGTTTAAACCCTCTCCCCAACCGCAGATCCGGGCGCCGGAGGGCGCGAGACGACCTCCAGCCACCCTGAGGTTTGACCTGGGGGTGGCGGGCTTTGTGGGCCTGCCCGCCATCCGTTCAGCACCAGGTCCGAGAGGCGGCGTGCGTGTTCCCACGCGCGCCTCTGTGTCGTGTCCGTCTCCCCTTTAGGGGGGAGACAGTAGTGTATTTTTTATGAAGTGAGTCCTTTGGGTAGGTCTCTCGTGTAGTGGCCTGCCGTTTTATACGGCGGGCCGAAACCTCGGCGGGGTCGCGACCGTATGCGAAAGTGATTCGCGCGACCCCGTCGATAGTGGTTTTGTCGAGGAACACCGTGGTAGGTTTAGTCGGTATTCCGGGAGGTACATTATCTTTTAACATCTTTCTTTTACCCCGGCGTGTCCGACATAATCCCTCCGCCCGCCCCCGCGGAGGGATATGCGTCATAGCATTCCCCCACGTAAAAAAAAAAAAAAAAAAAAAAACCTTCATGGTGTGAGATTAAACAATAATTAATTTCATTTCATTAATTTCGAGTTAAACTTTTTTCAATGATACCTAGGTATAAGATTCTCCTTTAAAAAATGTGCAACATTCGATTTTCGACATTAAATTATTTTTTTTATTCAGCTTGTCGGGAAAGATTGATACTTCGAAAATCCGAGTAATTTTTAATACGAGTTCCAACGCGGCAGAAACGTTTCACAATATCAACGCTGCGTTTGGAGAGGAGACTGCTAATGAACGCACCGTGCGTTTTTGGTTAAAACGCTTTCGTAATGGAATCTTCGAGTTGAAGAATGAACCACGTGGAAGACAGCCCACACAGGTGAATAACGCTGAATTGAAGGAGATGGTGGAAGCCGATCCGAGTCAAATTACCCAGGAATTAGCGACATTGTTTAACATTAACCTACCTACAATATTGATGCCTCATGATTTGACTGATCTGCAGAAAGAAATGCGTGTTGAAACTTGTGTTTGCCTTGTTGAATCGGTACATAAATGAAGGAATATTGGATCGAATTGTAACATGTGACGAAAAGTGGATTCTTTACAATAACCGTAAGCGGAAAATGCAATCAATGGCTACCCCAGGTCAAACGCCACAACAGTGCCCTAAAGCAAAGCTTACCAATAAAAAGGTAAGGTTAACTGTTTGGTGGTCTCTTCATGGTGTTATTCACTATAGCTTTCTCAGGTCTGGTCAAGCAATAACAGCAGATGTTTATTGTGCCGAACTTTGAACAATGATGGCGAAACTGGCAGTAAAACAGCCCCGACTCGTATACGGATCTTCATCATTATTGCTCCATAATAACGCAAGTCCTCACACTGCACGAGAAACTGTTGTAACTCTACAGGAGCTGCAGTTAGAAACCCGCCAGACCCTGCTCCAACGGACTACCATCTTTATCGTGATTTGGAAAATTGTGAAATGTGATAAAAAAAATCTTCCCAGGAGGCAGTACCAAATGTTTTCACACAATTTGTCAAATCTAGGTCCCCGGAGTTCTATCGTAAAGGCATAAATGAACTTCCGTTTAGATAGCAGCAATGTATAACATTTTTCATTTATGCCGTTTTTTATTTAATCGGAATATTTACCTTTCAATAAATAAATATTTCGATTAAATAAATATGGTACATCTTGGAACAAAACGAGTTTTAAATTTTCCAGTACATATCGGCAATTTCATACTTTAACCCCTAATATTAATTTCTTAATGTGATTCCTATTTCGTATGTTTTTTGTATGGAAGCTTTTGATGTACCTACCGTCTGCAGAAAAATATTTTAAAATACCTTGTCGACAAAACTTTGGTCTTATGATTGCATGACGTCACGAGCATGACAAGAAAAATATTAAATAATTTTAGCTAAGTTTTGTTTTGATAATCATAATAATATGCTCAAGAATATAGGGCGAAAAAGGAATAATTTAGAAAGAGGAGCGAATGAGGAACATTTTGGAATGTGGGACGTAATGTAGGGGCAAATGCGGAACAAACCTTATAAAATTGTGAATTTCGTAATAAATCTGAGGGGAATAAACTAGTCACTTCCCACCTTTCCATACACAATTCAGTTGGATGATTATATGTTGAGCTGGGTGATTATATATGGATAAGAAGTGATGGTTAAAATACGACTTGCACTCAATCCGTCTCGTAATAATCAGTAGTTGATATGGCATTTTCATTACGTTTATTGTGATATTTTAACTATATTAGGAAGGATATACGCATAGGATCACTAACTGATTTTATTGGCTTTACCTTTCTTATAGAAAGTTATTAGATAAATATTGTAATGCCGAATAGTAAATAAAGGCTTGCATGATTAGTAGATATTTATTAAATATACGGCGTTTTCTAGGTCTGAATCACACACGCGCGGATCGCAATGTATTTTTATGAATTTCTTGTCCCTAATCTAGACATACAGCGTCATAGAATACTTACACATCTTGTCCTTGAATCTAGTGTTTGTAAAGTCCCCAGTGATGTAAACAAAACATGAGCAGATAGCTTTCATGTAGTCTATCGTCGATATATTTTGTTTGATCTAAAATGTATAAGCTAAGTTTGCGTAAGTCCGATAACGATGCAATGATACTGTTTCTTTGTCACTCAACACTGTCAGACAAAAGATATTTGAGTTTTCAAGTCAGTATTTTCTTTCAAACAATATGAATAAATAGAAGCCAAATTTAAAGTTTAGGTACCTATACTTTTCAAAGGCCAAAATTTAGACACGTGTATAATATAGCAGAGGATTTAATTACAATTTACTAGATTTCAGACTGCTCTGAAGAAGTTCTATATAGAAAAATGCCTTACCCAATTTAAATATCAATTATACTGAATTAAAAACATTTTCTATGTAATTATTTCAAGTTTTGAAGCAAAAAATTAATCTGTTTAAAATAAACATATATGTTGGAAATATTATTTTGGTTACTACAATGAGCTATGTACCCGATACGTTTTAAGCCACTGTTTTGGCAACAGCAACTCACTAGACTTGCAAAAGCGTGTGGTTTTTACATTGCAACGTCAAAGAAGATGCGCGTTAACAGCGCTTTACCTTAAAAACTTAGAATATAGGACGCACACCTGATTATTAAATATTACGTCAATTACCTCAGTCTCACAATATTTATATACTGAAGATACCTATGACGTGTTTCAGGTTCGTGTATAAAACTGTTACGAATGAAATTTTTAAACTTACACTAGCTTATTCAGTACAACAGTACGTTTTTCCTGAATGATTCCTTATGCAAATTTTTATGACGATCGGTTAAGTACTTTGGGCGCGAAAGCGTAACAAACAATCAAAACCACATTCACATTTATAATATTACGTAGGATTGTAACCTATTCGGGAATAGATTTCCAAGAACTATACTCATATGGAGCATACCTACTAGGCAAAAATTGAGTAATTATAAAAATGAAATTAAATTTTTTGAGAAATAATTATTATGCTGGCATTATTTCTTATATAAATTAACTGTACGGGTTATGATCACGGGCCTTCCGACAGTAAACTTTCACATTAAAGAAGTTTTACTGACTATGGTATAAAAGTACAGTTTAGATAATTGGCTTAAGCGCAGTTATTCTTGCAAAATATTTTTGTCACGAACATTTGGATCAAAATGACTATTTGAAACGATAAAAGAAAATAGGGTGCAATGACAGGTAATTTCCATGTAAAAGAATAAAAAGTAATTACTATGTAGCTGCTAGTTCATTGTTAAATAACAGTAATTATTAGTAAAGGAGTATGTGTAGGTACATATTTTATAGCGAACGTCGTGTAAGTTTTATTAAACAGCTATTATCTATGAAATATCTTTAACATGCTTATATAAATGTTAATCCACAAGCCATCACTTCAACAAGCCATGTTACAACTATTGTGCATATTTCCAGTCTAGTTAACTGACAATGAAAGCTTAGATGATTCGACTGTGCTCTCTGGATATTCAGCAGATGTCTACTTAAGCATTTCTCACGCATTCAAATGTTCGAATTATCCCCATAACATTATAATTCTGAATGTATCTGGTGGATGTACGGTACATTAACTTACTAGACTCGGATTGTTGTGGTCGGGAGTGGGTAAACGTAATTTGTTAGTACGCCTGCGTGTGCGCAGGACTGGATCGCCCACGCGATGCGCCTGCGACGCTCGACGACTCTTCTCACGCGGTGACTCATACACCATCATTATTTTGTACGTTATAAATATCGAAAGGAATTTAAATATAGTGTGCACGTTAATTTTATACAATTAATACTGTACTGGTATTTTCTTCGCTTTATTATTTGACGTTCTTTAAGATCTGCTCAAATGATAGTTAGTAGTGACGACAGGCTTTTGACTAGGTATTTTAAGTAGGAATTGTTACCGTTTTTATTTTGTGTTGTACCTATTTATTCGCTTATTGGTATATAGTTTATTACAATTATGTGGCTATATAACGTATTTTGTTTTTATTTTTACGCATTGACGTATACCCCTCCTCCGAGGCGGGCGGAGGGGTTATGTCGGACTCGCCGGGGTAAAAGAAAGATGTTGAAAAGATAATGAACCTCCCGGAATACCGACTAAACCTACCACGGTGTTCCTCGACAAAACCGCTATCGACGGGGCCGTGCGAATCACTTGCGCATGCGGTCGCGACCCCGCCGAGGTTTTGGCTCGCCGTATGAAACGGCAGGCCACTACACGAAGAGACCTACCAAGAGGCACTCACTAATAAACCTTACTGTCCCCCTATCTTCAGTACCCGCGTAGATAGGGTTTCGGAGGGAGAACTACTAACTAACTGCGCCTCGAAAGGCGTGTTCTATCGACCGCGCTGATTAGAGTGCGCGGTGCCTGACATTGGTGTTGGACTCGCAGGGGTATGTGGTTAGCCGCTGAGGACGACATGTTCGTTGCTCGGCAAGCACGTTCGAGCGTCGGACTCAGGCGCGACTAGTGCGAACCAGTCGGTCATGGTCATCATCATCTAGGGGGGGGGGGATGTCCCCCCCCCCCTAGATGGGAGACGGACTTGACCCAGAGGCGCGCGTGGGAACAAGCACGCCGCCTCACGGACCTGGTGCTGAACGAATGGTGGGCAGGCCCACAAAGCCCACCACCCCCAGGACAAGCTTCAGGGTGGTTGGAGGTCATCTCGCGCCCTCTGGCGCCCGGCTCTGCGGTTTGGGAGAGAGTTTAAGCGCTCCATCTCCCGGTCCGCTGCCTCTTTGATGGAAATCATTTAGTCACAGAAGGAGGCGACGGCGTCCCACGACCTCTCACTAAGACAACGACGAGCAACGAGAGGGCAACCAATCCGACTGCCGCGATCAACTCACGGCGCTGCGATGCCCAGGCGGAGCAATCCGCCAAAGTGTGCAGCACCGTGTCCTCTACAACGTCGCGGCAGTCGCCGAACTGGAGACAACCGGGCGTCTCTTGCCGACATATACGACATAGGAACTGGCCAAAGCAACCGTGGCCAGTCATTACCTGTGTCAGCCGGAAGGTGAGGGCGCCATGCCAGCTCTCCAGCCACTCCTCAAACACGGGACTTACCACCACAATCGTGGCGTGCCCGATGGTTATATAACTTTGCTTTATGTAACGCTAACTTTAGTAAAATTTGTATAACGTATGTGTGTTTCGCTTTAACTGTAAATTTATATATTTTTTAGGATAATTAATTATTAAATTGGGTTATAAATTCTAATGGGTATGTTAAGTTGGTTTGGGCATGTAGAAAGAATGAACGAGAACAGACTGTCTAAGAAAGTTTATAAGGCTAGTGTGAATGGAACAGTCGCAAAGGGAAGACCTAGGCGAACGTTTCTTGATCAGATCGGAGACGTTCTGGATAAAGGCCAGGTTTAGAGCACCTTAAACCGGCGAGCGTGTATGAGGAATGTTATGAAAGTGAATGAAGCCAGAGAAGTGTGTCAGGATCGTAGCAAATGGAAATCCGTAGTCTCTACCTACCCCTCTGGGAAACAGGCGTGAATTTATGTATGTATGTATGTATAAATTCTAATTTATTTTAAGATATTTATTTCAAGTTTTCATAAATAATAATAACATTTAATTATTATTCTTCAGTACTAAAGATATTAAGTTTGCCGTTGCAACTTATAATAATAATCTGTTAAACAATCATAACAAGTAGAAATTTAATACCTACTTGTGTATAAAGTTAGGCCTGCTGAGCTGAGGCATGAATATATTCATACTCATATTTTTCTATGTGTATGACTACTACATATTGCTTATACGCACATTAACATGGCCTTTAATTAATATTAACATATGTTATGTCATAGCTTCACTTTTCAAAACTAATATAATAAGAAGCTGCATTTATATACGGCATTATTTAAAATCACTTTCTTCTTATACACATGGTAACTACACAATTTGTATTTATTAAATAATTATATTCTTTTTTGCCGTCTTCCTAAATATAGACCTACAAATCATATTTTTAGCCTACAGCTCGCAAATGAATTTTATTAAAAGAATTTGCACGTTATGGTTAATATTATAATTCAATTAACGGTGGTGTATGTATGTATAATATGATGTATATTAATTACATCGTTACGCTTGGAAGCAAAAGGCAAAATGCAACAGACAGGATTCGGTTTCTACTGAAGATGGTTCTTGTTATTTTCTGTCAGAAACTACTTCTTAAAGCGCAGAGGTCTTAATTTGGATTTATAAGAATTTAAATATGTGACACAAAGAAAACAATAACACAAAGTAAATATTTGTGGATTAAAGTGAATGTTGTCCTGCTCGGAAGTAGTAGAACTTGGTGTATTGATATTGTCGTAATCACTTTTAAAACACTAGTCCACCAGTCAGTATTAGTAGAATTTTGCTTTGATATAATATTCTTTACTCTCGGGGTTTAGGATCGTCTGTCCGTAGCGTACCGACTATTTAGAAGTCGCTTAAAGAGAAGTAAGTATCTATTTTCAGTAAGGGTTACCTGTTTATTTTTATACAACACGTTTTAATAAAGTCTCCCCGGTACAAGGTACTATTTTACGATCGTCAATAGGTACATATCAGTGCTTATATTTGAGGTCACTCCCGCTAGGATGGCTCCACGTTTACTCAATAAAATGACCCCCTGTAGTGATGGGCCAATCCATGGTAATGTCGAGAGACCGGTCGACTCTGCGAGTATAATGTCCTGATTCATTAAGCTATCGGAAGATTACACTGCGGTGGTCGTTCCCAAAGTAATGATCCGACTGTATTTAGAGACTGAGTTAATGTTTTGTTGTGCTGCAATGAAAAATATCGCTTCGGTGACAGTTCGTTTAATCTGATACGATGGTGCCAACAACAGAGGCAATATTTCATATTTAAACTATAAATTTACGCCACTAGTCATGATATTTCAGTATGTAAATTATAAACGACTTTTAGAAAGTCATCAAGCTAAATTGACCTAAATGGTTCACTTTTTCTTTAAATAAGTCTTGCTTTTAATTTATCGAGGCATGTCCCTGAAGGTTATTGTTATTAGGGCTTAACATTTTTGTGTAATAGTCTAGTGTACGATCCATTACTGCTCGTCATCAAGAGTAAAATATCGATCCCAAAACTTTTGTCTACTAAAAAGTACACACATACACACGACTCATAATAATATAAGCATTGTGTCTAGAATCTAGTGTCCGTCCGGATGAATAACACACGAATGAATTTGGCTGCCCACTAATATTATATGTAGATATTAAACTTTGTGAAGACGGAGGTTCGATTGTTTGATAAACTATAGCGCATTACTGATTTGAATGAACTTGGCAAACAGATATATGAAGGTCCGGATTAACACATATGTTACTTTATATCCCGGTATGCGTTCTCGTGTAATTCACGCAGGCGAAGCCGTGAGTAGAAATTCTACAACATGCCTGATCCTGATGTGTAATATTTTATACGGTGTGTGCGAGTTATCAACTCACATTTACCCAAGTGGTTCAGTATCGGCTAGAGTCAAATTTAAGGATGAAGCGAGGTAATACTATAACGCCCCCTTGTTTCCTTCTGATATATACATTTATTTATTTTGCTCTACCACCGAGACGATACAGAGGCTCCCCGAAAGCTCGTGCCTATAGCAACTGCTCAGTTTGTCCTATGGCAGAGCCGTCCTGTGGAGGTCTAGGTTTTGTTCATCTTGTAACAAGCACGACGGGCAATGTAACAAATAAACCTTGATTTCATATCGTCAAGTAATTTTTTTATAACATAATTTAAACTAAATATAGTAAGGTTCTACTAATAAGGTAAATATAGAATAATAAGTAAGTGTTCATGGCATCGATAGTCGATTACGTCATAATTGCTTCGCGCATTCCACAGATATTAGGTAGATATTAGTTCAGTTAATGCCTCGCCATAATGGTTCTTAGTGTATTGATGATCCAAATCACATCAGACCTATTGTTCGATACAGGCAATAAAACAAGGAGATTACCTACCGTGAATTAAACGAAACGTAACGATCTTATTGATAGGTCTTTGTGAAGTAGTGATCTGATATTATAAACGTGTTAACACATAATTGCAAGTAGTGATAACCTAAGCAGCAGTAACCAAGTGGGAGACCGTTTAACTACCACGCAGAGATCTCGAATTCAATCCCAAGGCGAAGTTACGTGCGTATTAAGTAGTTAATTATCGCCCCTTTTAATAGTAAAGGCAAATATCGTGAGGAAACCTGCATGTCTGAGTTCTCCATAATGTTATAAAAGATAAGTTAAGTTTGCCAATCTGCACTGGGCCAGCGTGGTGGACTATGGCCTTATCCTTCTCACACTGGGCCCGCGCCCAGCAGTGGGACAGTTTAATACAGCTCTGATGTTATCCTAACTAATATTATAAATGGGAAAATTAGTTTGTTTAATTGTTACGCTTTCACGCGTTAAATACTCGACTGATCACCATGAACGTTGTCAGGGGAACATAACTGGACATAGGACATAACTTTATACGTATGTACCTTTCATATAGAAAAAAGTATCTAACCTAACCTACATTTACGCGAGTGATGCCGTGGGCAAAACCTAGTATTATATAAACCTAATTGTAGAACTAGTTCAATGAAGGATATTTTCACATTTTTACGCTAGATGGCGGTAAATATATGTATGCCAGCCTGTCTAGTAAGCGGGTACCGTAACCCATAATCGCTTGCAATAACAGAGCTATCACTCGCGCATTGACCGGCTCAAAGTTTGACCTCTGGTCAAGAATATAAATTATGCTACTTATACAAAAATGCGTCTGTGTGACTCGCGGGTAATAACTAGATTTCCATACATAATAGTAACTGTACGTCACTAAACGCTACAAAATAAAAAAATGATTAACACATGCGTTCTCCGCTTATCTCCGTTCAAGAATCTCTTCAAAGTACAGTGATTATTGTTGTTATAATTATCAACTGAGTGCATTTTGATATACATCGGAATGGCATTTATGATGGCTGATTATGCGTTCGCGTTCGTTGCCGAGCGTTAATTGTCGTGCGATTTTTTTGTATTGGCTACAAGTCGGTATTAAACAGAATGCATTGGTTATACTCGACAATACTTACAAGGACTCGGCAGACAATTAAGAGAACAAAGTAAATTCTAACAAGTTTGTATTGTGTGCGGCCGGGCTTTGGTAATTGTATTGTTCTGGATTGTCCTGATTTATAATTACTTTTTGATGAATGTTTTAAAGCAGGGAGAACTCAATTTTAAAGCTAATGGCGAAATATTGACGAGCCCTATTATGCCCTAAGTAGGCATTGTAGAATACTAGTTTTGCCCCTGATGGCTTGAGACTTCAACACCACAACTTAAATAAAATAATTTAATAATGTTAGATCCGGTTTGGGGATACGCCAATAACTTAGGCGCGCAGTCTATAAATTTTTACAAACGCAGCAATTCAATTACAAATTCAATCTTAAATATACATCATAAACTTGTTTTTGAGCAAAGTTATTAACAAATTTCAAATATTAATAACGTCATTTTCTGTTTTACGCTTATCAAATCTCAAAATTATTTATTTGTCCTAATGTCAGAGTATTATACAACACTAAGTAAAATATACTTTTACTAATAATGCGATATAATATAACACACATACCAGAATTAAAAATAGATCATTCATAAACACAGAGGTAAGAAGTGTAATATATACACATTTCGCCAGCTATTTATTAAGGCTCCAGGTAATCTATATTTTTTCTACCAGTCACCGTTCCAGTTTAACAAAAAATAATTTCTTAAATGTAAAATCTAGTAATATTTTGCTCGAACAGGTAACAAAACTGGAAGAATCATTCTCAGGCACAGGATATTCTAAATGTCGCTGGTCCATAGAGTCAGTCGAACTTTAATTTCCCGCAGTAGATATTTTTTTATATAGAGAAATTAAAGTTACATCCGTCTAGATTATATACTTTTGGCATAATCCTATTTCAGAGTTGGATACTTAAACCGAATGATTCAAGTCACCTCAAATATCAACATGCTGAATGTGATTATTTTCTAGTGAGAATTAACCTTATAGTCGATACAGTCAAAGTGAATATCATTGTGCATATAAGCATCTTACAAATAGCCGTGCGCATATTACAATAATCCTAACACATACGCAAGCGATGACTTTAATAAATTTCAAATAGCTTTAGCATAAAATGTAAATATATAATCTTCTCGATAGTGGCAGTCAGTAGCTAAGTAGGTCTGAGTGCCGTTTAATAAGTCAATAATAATAATAATTTAGTAATATCTCAAAATGTTAGATAAGCGAAGCTGCTTAAATTTTTTTAACTATAATATACTATCACTATTTTATTTTACCATTAACTGTACTACGTTTGAACTATCACGCATGTATTTACATATTTAATAAATGAACATAAAAGTAAATAGAAATATGTACACGCCACGAAAGATCATTTAATATTACTCTTATTTTTAAATTTTACCTTCATGTAGGTACTCCTTTGCCATATAAACTGAAACTATGTTTAATCTGACACTTCTCCATGAGCGCAATATGCTTAAAAAGCGTCCCAAAGTTTTCTCTTCACGAATTAATACATAGATTTGGGCAAGGCTGTCATAGTGAGTGTAGTAGGATTATAGCACATAGTAAAGTACGGTCTTTATTGACAAATATTTGTATAATATACAGATACTTGTTACGAGTTTGGTAGTTTTTGTATACTTTGTTTCTTTATGGCTTCGTCTACAAAATTATTCATTTTCTGATCACGGAAGGCGGCCCGCGGCGATTAGACGCTTTGCTAATTTTTTGTGCGCAAACGAAACATTTTGACAATATACTTGGACACTAAACGTTGGACGCTAAGTACGAACAAGGTTTTTATAGATGTTTCAATTAAGTAGAAGATTTCGCGGAGGCGATTAGTGTCGTAAATGGTTAAGTTTAGCTGCAAGTTTACAGAAAATGACTAATGGCAGTATCACCGACACAGCTAGTATGCACGCAGCCCTGTTCTAAGTTTTGAGTGAAAATTTATTGTACGCTAGCAAGTTGACACTCCACTTCGCTACTGTGAAAATGGCTTCATACAATATAATAATGCAGTAACAAATTTAATGTGTCACTGGTTCTGATTCCGTTGTCTCAATTATTATATTAAGACAACAGAAAACGTGTTGTAACAAAGTTTAGTTACATTTAAAGAACATAACCAGTACATTTAAGAGCATAAACATGGCCGGCATTGTTAATTTATCTTAATCTTAACTCATACAATCAGTTGCAATACGTAGTCGAACCCAATAGGTAACAAAAAGCTCGCTTCAAATTCCTGATTTAAAGCAAGAAGATTCGGCTGTTTGAATAGGATGCAGGCGTGTATTGGCTTCACGTCATCACGTCATCACGCTTACAAGAATATATAACATATCAATGGCTTACTGTGTTCATTAAATTATTACTAGTACGTTGCCGAGCCTGGTAAAATGAGTGTCAAGGGCCAGCGCACCGAAGTTAGGCAACTTATCGTTTAGTTTATATCGTAGTGCCTTCTTTAAAAGCTCTATGAATCTTACTATAATAAAGCAAATTTTTTGAACGACGTTTTATTTATATTATTTTGCCTCGGTGACGGAGCGGTAGTAAATGCGACTGCTGTGCATGAGGTCTCGGGTTCTAATCCCGAGTCAGACCAGGGATTATTGAGTTTTTCTGTCAGTAAATCCACAGTAGCAGTTAGGAAATTGGCGGTGTTATTCACCCTCGTGCCTCGGAAAGCCGTTGGTCTTGCGCCTGATCTCACTTCGGTCGTGTAGGATGGCGGTCACATTATAAGTATTAGAGAACATAGTATGCACTTGTGTTCGCGCACACACTTGTGTCCTATATAACTCCTGCGCAGATGGCCAGTCTCCGTTATGATTGGCCGCCCAGACCAAAATTCGGTATTATTTTATTAGTTAATATTATGGCACACAAAACAATAGTACCTAAGGCAAGCTGTAATCGTAGGCAATGATCAGATTATATCTCTCACATTACCGATGGTAACAACGAGAGAATTTATTTAAGGTGTACTACCTTAAATAAAAATTATTGAATATAGAATGAAAAGAAAAAGGAATGCCTGAGGTAGGCATGTGAGCCTTCAGAATTAATAGTCACAGAACAAAACGCTGTAACAGTGATACAACTACTATTAAAGTTTCTGTAAGAGGGTGGTACTTCTCCAGCGAGCTACCATATTGGCAGTATCGCGGTAGGATCTTCCACCCGATAACTGTCTCGAATAATTTGTATTCTAATTCTACATCTTATAAAAGTATTGCAACATTATTTTATTTCATAGTCTCAAAATTGTTAATAAACAGATATACAGCTGACTGCGACAGGCAGGTTATGAGTATGTTTATGTAGGCTCTGAAAATTACTTTTCTGAACATCAAGATGCTAACGTTATCTAGCAGTCTGCGTTTTATTTCTATGACGTAACTTTATCTTAGGTAGACAGTCTAAAAAAATAATTCAGCGTCAAAATATATATTTTGAGTATGCAATTTATAAAAACCTAAACCTATAAGAATTTTTTGTTTTCTGATGCATACACACTAAAATAGGATAACGTAAGCAGATGTTATATACCTACACACATTACATTTAGACATTACATATTTTATTATTTCGTATGTAACACGGAGCAAGCTTTTTCTAATTACGTCTTAAACTACAATTTCAGACTATTAAACAAATTGGTCTGAGAATTGAACTCGGGGCCTCATCATGGGCCGTAAAAATAAATACAAAATTAAGCTACAAGCCAAACGAGGAAGTTTTATTTTAGTTTATTATAAATAGGTAGGCATAAAATCTGTTTATTACATTCTGATAAAGGTAGCGTTGTTCGCTAGGTAGAACACTGTGCTTTGTTATTTGGCGTGGCTATTGAACCCTAGATGGAATTTTTCATAAAATATTTCTTTTATGTCAAGTATTCAGCAGTAAATCTTAGTTTATTGCATTTCGGGAACACAGCAAAAATTTCTTAATCACAAAATGCAATTACATCAGGAATTTTGAAATGAAACATGCCAAGCTTAAATTTTTTTATTCTTACTTAGATCATATTTTATGGTGCTTGTTTCGATTTTGTAGACAAACGTTTATTAGGAATTTTATAATCTTATTGCTAGATGCTCATGTGGCATAATCAAAATTTTATTGCAAAATGATGTTGCGTCTACGTCATCGACTGTTATCGAGTCTCGCCACTATTGTTTATAATACTGAGAAGCAGTCTCATATCACCCGTAAAAATATTCTAGCTACGAGGGTGCGTTTTTAAGTTCGCGGAATGGAATAGAAGGGGATGAAATAATATTACAAAATTATTTTTCCTTTTCAATATATTCACCTGAAACCCTAATACACTTCTCAGATCTATGAATTAACTTATGAATACCTTCATAAAAAAATGTTTTGTCTTTCTCTGAAAAATACGCCGAAACTGCATCCTTCACTTCTTCATCGGTTGAAAATTTCTTTCCTCGAAGCTCTTTTTTCAGATTTGGAAAGAGATAATAGTCGCTGGGAGCCAAGTCTGGGCTATAAGGTGGGTGATCAATGATATCGAAGCCCACCTTGTGCAAAGCAGCCAACGCAACTCGACTCTTGTGAACAGGAGCATTGTCGTGCAAGAGCAGGACACCTTTGGTCAATTTTCCTCTTCTTTTTTCTCTGTTTGCCTCTTTTAACTGCTCTAAAATTGAAGCGTAGTGTTCTCCGGTTATGGAAACACCTTTTTCTTTGTAATCAACCAACAAAATTCCTTCTGTGTCCCAAAAAACTGTCGCCATGAGCTTTCCCGCCGATTGCGACACCTTGAATTTCTTAGGCGGTGGTGTACCCTTTTTATGCCACTGCATGGAATCTTGTTTAGACTCAGGTTCATAGTGATGAACCCAAGTTTCATCCCCAGTAACAATTCGCTCCAAAAAACCATCCTTGTCTTCATTACACTGGCTCAAAAACGCACGCGAACACTCGACGCGCTTCTGTTTTTGAGGCGGTGTGAGCATTCTAGGCACCCATCTTGCACTGACTTTTGTCATGCCGAGATGATCATGGAGAACCTTGAAAATGGTCGTTTCAGATACTCCAACCATCTCTGCGATTTGTTTTTTCTTCAAACGTGCATCCTCCAATATTAATTTTTCGATTTTTTCGATAAGATCTGGAGTGGTGACCTCAACAGACCGCCCAGGCCGGGAATCGTCTTCAATTGATTCCCTGCCTTGCTTAAAGAGGTTGTGCCACTTGTATACCATGGTTTTTCCTGGACAAGAGTCCCCGTATACAGATGACATCTCTTCCAAAATGGTTTGAACATTTTTTCCTTGCTTGGTAAGGAACTTTATAACGGCGCGGAACTCGATTTTCTCCATACTTCACAATTTCTTCCAGATTGAGTTGCTTGAGGGACGATAGTTCAAAGACTAATGACCTCATTATGATAATACTCGGTATATATACTAATTATTAGTTGTTAAACACGTTAGTGACTAAACAAGCACCCCCACCACCTTCCATACCCTCCATTCCGCGAACTTAAAAACGCACCCTCGTAGATAAATATTTTCTATTCGATGCGTGCATAAACAAATTGACAAAACAAATAAATTTAGAAATTTTTAATAACGTTTATGTTTCGTTAAATCAATAACTTATTAGAAAATTATTTTATTGCTACGAAATTATAATTATATATTTTTAAGTATACATATGTGTAACGAACAGATCTACATTCAGATCTCAAATAAAAAAGTGGATAGAGCTTTTTTATTTTAGCTCCTCGTTTATAAAAAAGAACTTCATTTAATAGACTTGAAGAGTAGACAATCAAATCAGTTTCCATATTTATAATATTAGTTAGGCTTTCGCATAAAGTCTACACATGAAGGTCTCGTGAATGTAGCGTGCGTGGAGCGCGAACTAACAAAATATTAATTTAGTGGAACACCGGGAGCTTGTTAAAAGTTTTCAACTTTAAATAAATCGACTGTTTCGGTAGGTGTTCTTGTTTTGTTATTTGTGAACCTTTACAAATTTGCCTTCTGCTATATCTATAGCAATTTAATTGTAATGAGCTCCTTGAAGATTAATGTTTTACAGCAACGGTAAACTATTTTTATTGTAACTGTATAGTTGGTGGCATTCAACCGATCAATAGAATTCGGTCAAGTAATAACTTCATGGATGACGTAAAAGTTTAAAGGGCGAACTCACTTCTCGTGAATAAGGCAATTGCCGTGTAATATGACTAATTTTCGCACTGAACAAATATTGAGTCGGCCACAAATAGTTTGTTTAGGGTCTGGGGTCTCTTCCGTATCTGTGATTTGTAAGTCACTAAAGACCTTCGCAAATCAGGGATGGTTGCCTTCATTCAAGAATAATATTGATGGAATTTTAGTGGCAATGTTTGTCTAGTACTACCCACACGGAAACTCTTTCTGTAAATATAACTTGCTTCCGATCCAGTGAGTCACATCCATATACAGAAATCGACTAAAACAAGATTACGACTCACTTAACAGCGTTTAAAGAATGTATTAACATCTTCTACCGATGCGACATAATTTATTAATGTGCATCTAAGTGGTCGGCCACTTATGGTCGTCACACGCCATAGAGAACCTCACAAGTGTAAGACCAAACATCGTAACGACTTTGTTTTACAGTCGGCGAGCACGAAGCGCACCGATGTTATTATGTGTCAATAATGGTAATAGAAATTAGTGCCTTAGTTAGAAACGGAAAGGACGTGGGCGTCTCACATCGTTCACAGACTAACACTCACATGCGATAGTTACGCCGTCTATTCCAAACCACGCTTTTTTTTATTACTTACCATTGCGGGCTAATGCCTAATTATGGAAACAATTATTGGGTGTCCCTTTAATGAGGGTAAGTAAATATTTTGGCGTGGCTTCTTTTTGACTCTTAATAAACATCAGTTAATGCCAGTGACAAAATATGCTACGATTAATATAGAAGCAAATTTTGTAGCTAAGGTATTTAAAATAAAACATGATAAAATACGATATTTATGTGAATGTTAACATCGATTTAGTGGGTAGTTAAGATAGTGATAAGTGTACCAATAACAAGTATCGCTATCTGGTATCTGTATGGTTTACATGTTTTAGTTGTGAATGCACGTTTGCACACAACGTCGGAGTTGGAACTGCTGTGGGCGGGTGTGACCGTGAGAAACAAATAACTGGCGTCGCGTCCACGGCCCCTTCAGCCTTATGAAGAATTGGACTTTGTCTAATGGCGGCCGTACTGCTGTTATAATGGCTTTTGGGCAATCACAATTTATTACTTGTCACGTGTCGTTATGGAGTTTTACAGCGCTCGTACTTGCCTTTGAAATATTGAGCAGCTTGTAAGGATGCTTTTATCGAGGAAGTCTGAGCTTACACAAATTGGTTCCCCGGTTTAAATAATTAACTTTCTTTGTGTTTATTTCCTTTTGCTTCCTTACTGCTGCTGTTGTGATCTTTTATTAACGGAAATACAAATGATAATTATGCGTCTACGTACATTTTTTATGTTCCACTTTCAACAAAAAATATTGCAATTTTTATTGTGGCTTTTGTTCCTTTGTTTTTGTTTTATTACGTTCTTGCACAATCGAATATTAAAACAGTAGCTAATTGTTTATTGTTTACCATAATGTTTGTATTGCCTCTTTTACTTTATTTTGCTAGCCAATCTTTTTTAAATTGACTGAAATGTTTATCTTTAAATAATTTGGTATAGATGAGTTTGTTACTGGATTTTGTAGTTAAAATCTATATAATTAGTATAAGGGTTAAATAATAAGTTTTTTATTTACGTACTAGTCACTCTGTTTTACGCTTTAGTTCGTGGAACATACTGACGTAAAGCCCAATATCTCTTATTCGTCTTGTATAATAAACAAATGTGGCGTACTGGTAGCTCTAATCTTCAGATTTTAAGTATTTTTCAACTATTTTGTGGTTATAATTTTGGTCTGTATTTTTGATTTGTATTTATACTTACATCATAACATGGTACATATCATACATACATACAATATTTATGTTTTCATAAATTTACTAATTCATTGTTACTGATTTAATTCAGAATGTCCAAACCAGTCAAATCACGTTGCGTTAAAAATTAATAAACTTCTAAGACTTTGTTATAAGGCTGTTTTGAATTTTATACTTTATATACGCACAGTGAATGATGAATATAAGTCGATATTAAAAACAAATGGGTTATGTTTTATAAAAATTGGAAAACAAGCAACAACTACCTCGGGCACGTAGCAGTAGTCATGCTGTGCATGAGGCTTCGGGTTCGGTGTCGAGGAATCGATTATATAGTTTTTGACTAGAAATTTTCAGTAGCAGCATGGGAACTGTAATTGTAATAGTTAGACAGTAATAGCTTCAAAACAAATCTGGCGAAATGTAAGCACCACTCTTACGCGGTCATAAGCGTGAGCCTACGTACGTTATTTTACATTTAAAAGAAAACAAAAACAAAATAATCACCACGTCATTTTTGCACGACACTGTTACGATATTATTTGCAAAAATGTATTGCTATTTCTCTATATACTAGTAAATTGTTATCACAGAAACTTTCGTGACTGGTCATCATAATTTAGGTAAACTATATTGACTGCACAGATGGCGCGCGTGCTGGTTTAAGGGAACTCCTTGTCACTGTCACTGCGGCGAGTGTTATGGGTTCGATCCCCATACGAGACCGAAAATTGTGGGATCCACAAATCGTTGTACCCAATTGGGGTGTTCTTTCTATCCGTAGTTTGAATGTTTGTAAAGTCTTCACAGGAAATATACTTAGTGTGGTCGCTACCTTCATTTATTTGAAAAAAAAAAGGTCATTCAAATTTCTTTAACCGGGTTTGCTTGATTATAATCTAATTGGAGTTCTTAATCTATCTTAAATTGTAACCAATATAACCTATGTAACTTTTTACATGTGACACACGCAGAATATATTTCAGATATAATTAAGATGTGCATCTATTATATCTGTTCTCTCCACAAAACATTATAGGTAGTTATAATATTCTGTGGTACCATCAAACTAGATCTATGAGTTCCTTCTACTGTCTTAACGATACTTCAAAAGTCAAAGAAATAAATGACTGATTAGCAGTTTCGTAGCTGAGATTAATGGATAATTTCAATAAACGGGGCATTTGATAGCTATCTTGCAATACTTGATGCTTTAACCATAGGTTGAACTGGACCGCTATCACTCTTAATATAGTATGGGGGACCATTAATCAGAAACGTCCATGATCGCTGTAAATGGAAACCTTATTTCGCAACGAGTGAAAGCTATAACGATGATCCATACTCATTAAAAGTTATGACAGTCTATACAAAGAGGTTTATTTGTATAGTACTAGGTTGCACTCGTGATTTGGCTCAAATAATTTGGTGAAATAATCATTTTTCAGTCGGAGGAGATTTTATTCGAATTACGTTTTAATTTTTGTTGATAATGTTTCACAAATTACCTGTATTTCTAACGAAAGCTTCTTTACTTCCATCCCAACTTAAATTCGTCTTCTTTAGGGTGGGTAACGTCCAAATCACTTACAAGCTGTAGCTTGAAATACCTAGGGTATCACATCCTAGGTATTTGAAGCCACTGCAAAGATCAAGAGAAGGAACACGGTTGTGGTTCCAATCAATTCAAGTGCAAAAGGAACTTCTTAGGTCATCAAAGTAGAGACCTCAGCACCACTTCAGCTGAAATAAGGAAGTGGTATGAAGGGCTCTTCTCGTGAATTACATGATTGCTTACCATCAGGCGGAGGGTAGTCATTTTGACGGCCAGTAAAAAAAAGTGTGTTGTAGTCTTTCGTTCCGCAAAAAGCAGACAGAATCTCTTGATGATTTGGCATCCTAAAAAATATTATAGGCTATGGGAACTATCTTACCTACCTATAATATGTATGGCCTATAAGCTTGTCTCCTACCTCGGTTGTTTAAGCAAACTAACAATTGATGACATTGGGCTGGCTACTGATTTTTCTACTCGACGATTTCTATTTATCTGTGAAGAAATTGTTAGTAACAAAACGGAGTTTGAAACTGTTTTTCTTAAATTACAACATGCTCGACCTCTATCACATAGAACTTAAAACTATTGCTGGCGAAATCTGGGTGTGTGATACGCCTCAAATTATAAAGGCGAAAGCTTATGTATATATAGAGAAAGGAAATTATACTTATTTGTTTGTTTGGTCAATAAATCAACTCAAAGTCGCTTTTTCATTAGTAGTAACATTAGTTTTAGTATGGGTATTGCTAAATAATAATATGTAAATACATTCTGTACGTTTTATATTGGTCAACGCGAACAGAAGGTAGTAAAAGATGCGGCAACCATTGACGTGGCATTTGCGTGGAATGCGGCCTGTGGCCATATTCACGTCCATAGTTCCGCTCGACAACAAATAATAATATAATATTATGTATTCCAACATTTTATGTATTTTGGAAACATTTGTTTTATGTGTCTTTTAGATTGAATTTCAATTTATATAAGTTTTGCGGACATGCCAGATTTGCACTGGGTAATAATTTTCTTTTTATCAGTGAATACTGCAGAATAGAATAAAATAGTTTGAAAAGTTCTTTCACGTATTATGTAGTTCCATGCCTGTATTTTCTCGATGGTTACAAAATGATTGCCTTGTTAGCGCAACGGTAGCATATGCGTCTGCTGTGTAGGTGTGGTCTCGGGTTCAATTCCCGTAGCGGACAAAGAGCTATTGGGTTTACTGCAAGAAATTATTAGTAGCATAGAGTATGGAACTGTGAACGGTAAATGACAATAGACTCTAAAGAACTAGACATAACGTGGTACCTAAAATGACAAAATACAACTATACCTAATGCTTTGGGCAAAAGGTGTATGACAACGATATTTCGCCCGATATGATTAGCCTATGTAGAAAGGGACAAATTTACTACCACCACTTTCTGGGCACAGCATCAACTCTTTCCAGCTGCTGTTTTTTTTCTAATTACCCTATTGTTCTAATCAAACCAAAGTCTCAATGATCGGTTACTGTGCCTGTGGCCACACTCCCGCCACTGAGTCAAGAGGCAGCCAGATTCGAATACTAGTAAAACTACTTCATAATCAAGTTATGCATAAAGAAATATGTTTTTTAGTTTGTGTACATAAATCACTGCTATGGTACAGCAGTGATTTATGTTCACGAGATCGCAGAAACAAGTATGTATACACAAATAAGCCGGGTATAATAATAATAATAATAATGTCCTCCAGACCGAATTTCGGTCACGGCGGCCAATCTTAATAGAGACTGACCATCTGCGCAGGAGCTTTTATAGTGCTCAAGTATGAGCGCAAACACAAGTGCACTCTCTGTTCCCAAACAATCCTACACGACCGGACAGAGAACCAACGGCTTTACGTGCTTTCCGAAGCACGGGATGTCAATCACCGCCAACTTCCTGACGATTGACTGCTTGAGATTTCTTAACAGACAAACCCAATAACTTTTTGTTAGTACGAACCGGGATTTAAATGGGAATGATTCGATGGGATGTTACAATGAATGAATATGTCCATCTATGTCTTGCATTGAAGCGTACTAATTTGATACAGTAACAAATTATGCTCAAGCTCAAAATCATTATATTTTAACTAAATTTTACCTTAATTATAATAATAATAAGTAGTTCAATTATTTATTACGAACCCGAGACCTCATACACAGCAATCACAATCACTGCCGCTGTACCACGGATGCAGTCATAGTCAGGGTATAAGGAGCTATGTTAAAAATGTTAGGTTACATAAATCCAAACCTATCTACCTACCTATACATTACGAGAATTGAAATAGTGCATAGCTTACAAAGTAATACTTGAGAAATTACGCGAGTAAATATTATACATTTTTGTTATGTACTGTGGATTTTTTGCTGAAATGAAGATGGTAATATCTAAAGGCATTCACCTCGGATTTAGTTTGTTAAGCTAGTCCTTACTCGGCTAGGCTTTGACTTCGGTGCTTAGCGCTCAATACTACATAGCTCGGTTTTATTGGTTGCCCGCACGAAATTCGAACATGATCAAAGGTTTACGAAATCCGCACCTGGTCGTTACGTACTTCATGTAGCAATTACAGCGCCATCAATAATCGTCATAATATGGTCGCTAGCTCATAATTATTATTTGAATAACATTGGATACTTAACCGAGGTCACACGTCAGAAGTTGGCAAATAATTGTAATTTTGTAAGAGCCGTACACTTTAAACATTTTACAAGTCGAAGTGCATTAAAGATCTATAAAGCTAGCGTGACTAAATTGCTTTCCCCCTCAAGATAACTGGACAAGATTAATGACCGTAACGTGCAAAACGCTTAAACCCATTTCCAACTGAAATCCGACTAGTCAGTTCCATATATTAGCGCCAGCGAAAACGGTCCTGGCACAAATTTCCATCACTAACATTAACCAAATTAGTCAGCTTTAAACCGTCCCGTGAACTAGCCGGATCCGGCTCGTTATGCCAACGAATTTAATAAATTACATCTGCGCTATTATGACTGCTATCAATAGAACTTCAATTTAAGAAGATATTCTTCACAGTTAGTTAGTAGATAAAGAGCATCTCTGAAATATGTTCCGAGAGTCAATATTGATTGCGAGAAAATTACTCATAACTTGAAATTCTACCTTCATGTCTTGGAAACTTGCAGTTAAAAGTTGATCCCGTCGTACAACTCAAACAAAAGAATTTAAACAAAATCATGTCGTAGGGAATAAAAGTAAGTTACGATGTTACATAATTTTGCTATTGCAACTGTATCGTATTCTGTTACACGCATTATTATCGTCAGGCAGAGCTACTTCGTGATGACAATAAACCCATATCGTAGGTGGTCGCACATTGTGATACATATATAAACATATTTTTATTGAACCGTATAAGGTTTTACTGCTCCATCCTACAAATCTTTATGGTGCTAAACATCAAGTCTTTTCTCAAAAACATAATATTGCACAATCAATAGTGAAGCGTGTTAGATTTATTTGTGGCAATTGTTGTAAGCTGATACTGCTCGTAAAGCAAAAGTTCTTTTTATTTTTTGCTCAAACTAATTTCACGGTGTTATAACATAATATTAAGCTTATATGTGTGCTAAGGGCTGCGTTTATTTGTTATGTCTATGTCTTGTGTAAACACTTTAACTATGAAGAACCTTCTAGCTATCCCTAATTGTGACCTTATCAGGCCTATCTCTTAAAGTATTTAAAGCCCATAACTCGCGAATATTATTCATGTTCAAAACCACGATGTCATCACGGCAGTCTTAAAAATAATATTTTCAAAAGCATTGGTTACATTTCTCGCATTTTGCTTTTCGTTTCATTTGTTGCTTCACCGACGTCAAAGTACTGCGATATAAAGCTACTTATTTAAGACTGGCTTGCTTTATGATCCATTCTCTTGCATGAGCTTCTCCTGTAAACATGTCGAGTACATTCTTGTCAGATTTCTGCATCATTTCTTTGAGACTTATTTCAAAGAATTGGATAAATATTTAGCGGTAACTAGTCTTGTACCTCCATACAATTGCTTAGTTAAACAGCTTTGCAATAAATAATATAAATAAATGTAAGTCACAATATTGTACGCATGCGTCCACTAACGTGAATGGAAGTTATATTAAGGTCACAGACAGACAGACACTTTCTAAAGTAAAATAATTGAGTCAATTTATCGAGCGTCTCCGCGTCTACAAGGATCGGTGACACTTTAGCAGGCACTGATTACCATTAACTTCTGAGCGATTACACGCTCTATTTACGGACACTGCACCGACCAGTCTTGCTAGTAAAGCTTGACGACAGCACATTGCATAGATTCGTGGTAAATCATTAATACGCTGCATAATTAAAATTCTAGCTTGTCGTTTCTACACTTATAAATGTACCGTTATTAATTCAAGTATATTTTGTTCCAGGTAAAACAATCTGTATTACGCTGCGGGGTTGTCATGTCTAATTCTAAAATTTACCGTAAAAGTAAAGGTAAGTCAATTGGGGTCTCTTTTTATTTTACCTCATATACGAATACCGTGGGCCGAGTTCAACGGTTGCCTTCCCTTTAAATACAAGACGAAGGTTAAGTGGTTCGCTGTCTGTTTCACTTAAACCGTTGCTCGCAGCCCTGGAGTAAACGGTGGCCGCCACTTGTATTCACAACATTATATTATTATGACGGCAAACCCGCGGTTTAACCGAGACAAAACAAAAATGAAACGCCTGCTTCACAGATTCGTATTGTACTTTACGACGAGCTCTTTGTATATTGAAGTTGCCCAAGTACTCGCGCTGAATGAACTTTAAGTGAGTGCAGAATTTAATTTCGAATTTCGGTTAGCCGCAGCTTAAGAATGAGAAAATTGTATTTCAATATTCTTGAACTAGATATTGGAGGAGAATAAATAGTTTTGTCGGTTAGCGAGTTTGCGGTAGAGGTGAGAGCCCTCGATGGCTCTCGTCTGGCGGTCAACTCAATACACACTCGTCCACAATCGTTTTCACTGGCGTTGAGATTGCTTAGGTTGTTGCTTCTGATTGAATTCATCTGACGGTCGCCGGCCGCCCGCCGCGCCCGCCTGACCCGGAAAATTAACCCCAAGATAAATGCCGATACGTGTCAAGTAGTTACCAGTATTATACGACTGCGTCTCGTATCTTGTTCTGCATTGTATTTTCGTTTCACTCGAAAAAATATGTACCTACTTACAGCGGTCAACAAAAATGCATTATGGAAATCAGCTGTCTTGAGGTGGGTACGTGGTCGTCTTTGTTCTTTGAAGGGTTTCTCAAATATAAAATATGCTTTTGTCTTGCTTCGGAAATTCGGTATATTATCAAAGTAAACCAGTGAATTTTAGCTCGGTGTGTTGTGCAGTAACATAGTTATGATACGCTTAACAAAAAATAAACGAGCTCGAAGCAAGCGGTAATCTGTTGCCGACGTACCTGGCGGGTAAACAGGACTTGTAAAATTAAAGTGAAATGGACGCTAACCGACTTTTTATCATAAAAAAAGTTGGAAATCATAAAAACAAGAAACATTGTGTCTAGTAATACCTTTATAAGACCTTAATAATGTTATGCGGTGCACCAGTATGAAATCTGTGTGGTTTTTTTAGTGGCATATTAAAGCAATTAACACTATGAGGATTTACGCTACCCAATTTAAAACAATTGTGTCGATTATTGTTTCTGATGTCGTATAAAGTGCCTGTACTTGGTATAGCTGTTATTTCTGCTTGGTTATACATATCGTTAATTATAATTGTAATGTAACTGAATTGTTATTTGCGTAATATGCCAATAAAATTTTGTGATTGTTTTAGTGTGTAGTTATCATAATCATCACATAAAAAATTGTATAAAAAGAATAGTCTTGCGTCGGAGCCGAACAAAACTAAAATTTTAATTAAAAATATACTTGCATTTACTAACTTTGTAATTAAGTCTGGCAAAGCGCCCTAATACAGCGAGTCAATGATGATAGTAATACCTCAAAGTTGTCTCGTTAGCGCGGGTCACGACATTTGTCACATACACGAGAGCTTGTGATCTTTTATGTTTTCTTTCAGCTTTTTGCTTCTCAATCAAAGAGCGAGCGGCTTATTCATAAATTGAAAGCGGCTTACATAATATCGCAGTTTAAGTTTCCTTTGCCAGCAAAGACTCCGCAATGTCAATAAAAAATAGTTTTCTCAAACTCGCTCCAATGAACACTGAGTATGATTGCCGTGAAACTTTATGAATTATGTTCTAAGCTGGACATACTTAATTTACTCACGTGCGGCTAAACGGGTGCGTGATTTTGCGTGTATTTATCGTGGGTAAGTAATGAGTGCAATATTTCGGTCTGGCGAAATCGTCGGTGGCTATTATGTACTTGGGCGTAGGAGTCGAACTACGCCAGGGATTTATTGCAGAGCGCACAGAGTTTATTTATTTGTAGAATAAATACTAAACAAATATCTTTCTGCTTCTATTTGGATGGTTTTTACTTAGAAATTTCATTTATTTTTGCAAAGAGTTCTGAAAAATATACTTTAAGGTTAGATATAATTTTTTATTTGGCGCAGAGAGGTCGTGCGTCAACAATCGCTTTAAATCGCCTAAAATATATTTTTGTGGTGCGCCGGGAACTTCTTGAGGGGGTCTCAAGGGAGCCATCGTTCCGTCAAGTAGGAAAGCATTGCACGTGTGGTTGTATGACTACACGTGGCTTCGCCGCATATTTCTGAAATTGAGTCGCAATTTTTCTCTTGACAAAGATATTCAAATTGTTTTTCTATGTATGTTATATCGCTTTTTTTACTTTTGAAAACACTAGGTATTTGTTTCAAATTACATATTCATCGAACATGATCCACTACGTGATTTGCAGGCTTTTATGTTCATTTATATTAACGTAATCGTACCGAAAATACATCGATATTCATCGCCAGTAACGATTTTTAAACTCGAACAATTAATATGATTAAATTGTGATTGAAAATACAATTGTATCAGTATGCCATACCACACGTAAAAATACTTGACAAGTTTTATAAATGCTACCGCCTATCACACCGTAGCAGCTGGCGTGTATTAGTCTAATGTTTAAACGGTTTACAAAGTTGATACTTTGGCATGTGGTCCGATAATGCGCTTAACTCGGCAGAGGGAGATGTTGGGCATAAATCATTGCTAAGTGAGATCGGGTCCGATGTGTGAACTCGTAAATCAACCGTGTAAATGAGGCCCGGCTTGAAACCGACGTTGATGGTGGCCTATCTTTAAACGCGCATTATATAAATTAATCGAGTCCCGAATCCCATTAATTGTGTACTCCGATTTATTAAAAGATTTCGTATTCGGTTAGTTTCCATACTTAAATATCATGTAGGTTTGTTTGAACGTTATTGCAATAAGGAATACTACTATTTATTTCATTCAATTATTTTTCTAATTGGTTTTTAGAATATAATCTAAAGATAAAGGTTTTGATTAAACGATTTCTAAAAAAATCATGGATTTTATTAAATTTATTATATTGATATGTTTATATTTATTTGTTTAGGTTTATATGTAGGTATTTTCAGCAACATATTCAATTTTATTACTTTAAACACATATACACAACAGTATATTTGCTAAAATACATCTGTACTAAATATATTAGTATACAATAGGTATCTACAAATAAATGTAATAAACAATTGGAATGTACCTAAGTTTATACGTCAATTCTTCATTTAGACAAATAACTGCTTTATTTTTATAATTCATACTGAGTTTCGTTATGCCTAACTAATACAACATAAATCTGAAACAAATAAATCTTAGTTACAATTAGATATTTACACCTAACACTGATTGGTTTTGGTTTGCTTGAACCTATATGGCGGCCTCGATGGCGTAGTGGTTAGTGTTACCGACTGCCACGCCTGAGGTCGGGGGTTCGATTCCCGCACAAGTCAAATATTTGTGTGCATGAACAAGGATGTTTGTCTTGGTCTGGGTGTTTCTATTTATAATAATTATGTATGTATATACAAAAAAAAAGTATATATGTATGTTTATCCATTGACTAGTATCTACCCATAGTACAAGCTCTGCTTAGTTTGGGCTAGATGGTGTTGTGTGTATGTGGTAGAATATTATATTATTATATTATATCATACCGAAGGGCAGCGCAACGAAGGCAAATCATTATAGTCTCAAAATATTAAACATAGATATGAGTATGAATCATAATTATGCTGTGACTAGAAATATGATATCACATTTACTTGTATGGGCATTGAACATATTGCAGAAAATGCTTTTAAGTTAGCTCGTAAATGATCCTTCGAGCCAGCGAGCGAGCACGTGCGATATCGCCTCGTACATTAAGCGTGTTCTTATTTTAAAACGTACAACTTTTCTTTTGCAATTATTCTTATGCCCTGAATCTGTGTTATAATATTCGTAAAATGTCGTAACACAGATTCAAAGAATAGAAGTCAAGACACTAGTTTACTTTCTGTTAATTCTGTAGCTGATAAGTAAATAGTAATATGTCCACTTGTTAAGCTAACAACACGTAACTATTATTAATTTCGACCTAAGCAACCTTCTTACAATTTTGAGGTCTGTGGACCATGAAAATATACAAGGTTTTCGGTAGAAAATTTGTCTCTAAAGACAGGTGGATTTATTATCCTATACTTCTCAGCTACAAAAATAGGCAACGCCAGCATTAGGCATCCAGCTCTGTGTTGCGGAGTATTTTACGAAATTACTATTAACGGACACAAAATGCACTCAGACTCAGTACAAATATTTGTAAATTATACAAACGATTCCCGTGTGGGTTTCGACCCATAACACTAGGTGCGGCGGCAGAGTAGAGTCGAACAATTACCCGTTACGCCATCCGTCCAGACCATTAGAGCAGTGCAGTTTACTATTTATTACATAATTTAAAGGCTCCTGTCTAATCTTCTTGTCTCATTGGAAATGAGGACTTAAGCTCACAGCGCATTCAAAATATGACGTTTGTGGCGAAACGCGGTGTGATGTCCTTCAAACACAAAGGGAGGATTCGCCGACCAGGCTGGGTGATCGTGCTTAGCGTAACACGGCCCCGACTGTTGGGATCGGGAACTTGTATATTTATAATTATACTTACTTGCTAAGTAAACTTCGCTTGCGCGGATCAGGATTATACAGCGCCATCTCTTGTCGTATGTCGTAACTACTTGGTCTGTGTAGTGTCGCTACATCATTTACTATATCAATATCTGAATACACCTTTACATATAATATTTATGTTGATTTGCTAGGTTGCGACATTTAAACACAGTTAACGCGCGTAGTCGTAGAAATAGATGGTTATCTGCTATGAGTACTCGTGTCACCCACAGTGTGACCGTTGGTTTATTCGTTGTGAAATGTTGTGAGCAGAAACACAGAGGCCTTTGTTACATAAAATATTAAAATATAGTGAAAATTGGATAAGGTCACCATATATTAATTAGCAAATAATTTGCCCGAAGCTACGCTCGCGATAATAGATTTCGTTAATGAATTTCTATCCCTCTGGAACACGTAGGAAAGGTACCCAATGTTATTTTCTGTACCTCTGACAACGTGTATGCAAAATTTCATGATAATCGGTCCATTAGTTAAGGCGTTAAGGATAACAAACAAACTTACATGCGTATTTGTAATATTAAAGTTAGGATATAGATAGTCTCACGCCTATACCTCTACAGGGGTAAGCAGATGTATATTACACACCCAAATTTCACTAGCTATGGTTACAGAGCCCACGTAATAAGGAGCCCTTTTGCCATTTTTACGGGTGCAATTCCAGACTCCGTGCTGCAACTGTAAAACCATTAAAGTTTGCTCAATTTTATGCACAGCAATCGTATAATTACATAACATTAAAACCAGTAAACTACGTCTAATAAAGAAACGTCAACATAAAATTGAGATCACATTTTTAAATATTGCTCTAGTGTCTTGTTTCTTTTTATTTAAAGCACAAACAGACGCCATATTGCTGCTTCGTAATTGCCCTGTTTGCCCAAATTAGATGCGGTATTCTAAAAAAGAGACAATATAAAAATCCCACGCGTAAGCATAATTCACAACGAGCTATAATCCAGAATAGGTATCCGTGCTTTGTTTTATCTGAAGCTACGATCATAATATTAAGATTGCTGTTGTGCTACGCATACACACTCGTACATAATTTCTTACAAATGCGCTGCGTTCCCAGCGACCGGAGGTGTAAATGCTCGTGTAATGATCTATTTACATACCGGCCGGGTAATATCGAGCCCACAGCTTCTCTGTATCGATATGCAACACGATCAAAGACATTTTTAGGCTCTCTCTTGTAATACCAATCTTATTTGATGGCCATTTTCATCATGATAGCGTATGGAGTGCTTATAACTGCTACGGAATATAGATTCGGTCTTGTAAATTTTTTTAAATAGAAATATTTTATTTTAAAGTTGTGTTCTCGTTTTTATTGTATTCTTGCTTTGTTTATATATGTTATAGTAGAACAGTTAAAGCCGCATAGATATAAAGACTCATTCTTGTATTTCCCTACAGTGGTAGAGGTGTATAGCACTCACTTGATGATTTTTTTATATGCCGGCAGTTACGTAAATAAATAATAAGCGCGTTAAGCGAATTGCTCACATCATTTCGTATGCGATTGTCTGCATAAATTGCAGAGCGGTTAAAATTGCTGATTCGTTATTGCCATAATTGTAAGCTCATACAAAAAATACAATATTTGAAAATCTATTTGTTATCAATTTCAAAGCAATCTTATTCTCAATGTTCTTAAATTTCTATTATATCTGATTTATTTGTAAGAAATACATCAATACGTTTTAATGGATTTTATAGGTCCTAAGTGTATTTCAAATAAGTTTGTGCTTAGACACGATATTGCGAAAACTAAGATGATGTTCAATACTAGCAATTATGGAGGGTCGACGTTAAGTAGGTATAATTTATAGATTCATAACTTATATTAGCATTATACTGAGAATGACATATTCTCATAAAATAGCTTTGGATAACACTTCGGTCCCTAAAGTAAAACATGATTATTTTACGGCCTCACAATAAAACCGAATATTCAAATACTAGATTTTTCCCGCGGCTTCGCTCGCGTAAATATAGGTTATTTCAATTTTCTATCGCTCAGATACAGTACTTTTTCCTGTATGAAATGTGCTTTCCTGTACTTCTGACGACGTATATGCGAGATTGCATGATGATCGGTCGAGTAGTTAATCCGTAATCATATTACAAACAAAAAAACTCATATTCGCATTTATAATATAGTAAACTAGGATGCTGAATTACATATTTAATATTTTTATTTACTGTGCTGCCCGCGTGCTACATATAATGTCGTGAAACGCATGCTTTTAATAATTCGAAGAGCTAACCCACTTTCTTCTATTATTATAACAGTGAAAGCTTGCGAAGCTTTTTGGATGTTTGTTATTCCACTACCCGTAAACTGTTGAACAGATTTGGATGAAACTTTGTACACAGATAGGCTATATCCTGAAATAGCACATGTTACCACAGAACTTATAAGAGTTAATGTTTTGTGCATGTTACTAGGTATGCGTCCTCATGAACAACTTATGAAAGCGAAGCCGGAAACAGAAATTATACCCTATGTATTAGTCTTGAGCATGTAAGCCAAGTTTAATCGAAACTTGTAAAACAATCTTTAGAAACTTTCACATAAATAATATTTGTAGGATAGGATTTTATTTTAATATAATATATTTGAATCATTCTGAGAAATTCTTCTAATATACTTTTCATTCTTTGGGTATCTCTAAATAAATACGTAGTTATTTATACTATTTGACCCGAGAAAAAGATAGTTCTATTTCTTAGTATAAATAAATACAATTTTTTCACAGACGGCCTCATTTACGTGAGCAGAGCTTTGATATTTTTTGATGGTGTAAATTATGCTTTTTCTTATGTCCTAGAATTTGTTACATACGGAAGCATAATTTCAGGTGTAATGCGGTAAGATTTACTAATGTAGTTATTGCATAAATAATAACCTTTTAAGTGTCTACTTGTTTAATTAATCTTACTAATTTCTGACAATTTGGGTTAAACCATTCCCCTAGCTAAGCTATTATGGTCAGTTGGATGATCGGTCAATCGTAAGACGAATAAAATTATCCATTAACGCTGACTATATTTTTTATCAACATAAGCGATCTGGGCATGGGATATTATATACCTAAGAGTTCTACCCGGACAGCAGTGGTAAATAATAAATATTGTATTTTAATCCAGGGCATATCTATGTACCAAATTACATTCAAATCTATTCAACGGTTTACGCGTGATTGAATCACGAATTATAATTATATTTATTTAGTAGAATCATTCATTTCTAGACGTGGACATACTAGAGGCAGTATGTTTATATTGGCACTGGAGATTATTAAGATACTTACAAGCTAAAATAATTACTTGTTTAGATATAGCTTGCCGGCCTGCGGCTCAGTATTTTGTCTTTATCATTTTTCTTTTGCCGTCATCCTTAATTTCAGAAATGTATCCGTTTTTTCAAATAAATCCTATTCTTTTTCTTTTGTAATAATCTTATTGAGTTCTGTTGTATTTTAATATGGCAACTCTCGTATTTTATAATTAGATATTACGTTTAAATTCTAACTAATATTATAAATGCGAATTTGCGTTTATTTGTTTGTTACACTTTCATGTCTTAAGTACTCGAACGATCATTGTGAATTTTCGCAAATACGTTGTCAGGGGAACAGAAAATGATACAGGCGTCCTTCCATCCAGGAAACAGTACTGTTACCAGTAAGTAATCAATTATATTGACACTAAGTATAGTATCAATATAATTAATTATAGTGATAGTATGGCGATTGATAATGAATTATAAAAATATAGACCATAATAACAAGACTGAATGAGGACGAGCTAGGAATTGTGTGTGCTATAAACAGACCCACATCTTATCTACATTTATACATATCTTGCCTACATTTTGGAAAAAGACATACAAATATGTTTGCCGAATTATATTAATTATAAGTCATTAGCAAACATAAAGATGTTTAAATTAGTTAGGGACGATATTTCTGAGATTGACAGACATGATATTAATGCATATCTCCCTGAGCCAAAATCTGTCAAGTCAGAAGAGTCAGACTATAATGTGGAGTTCCACTTCGAAGTAGATATTTTTGAGTGATATCCAGTGATTTTGTTGAATAACTGATTTGTTTATAAACTATACAATAGGTTCTAAATATTTGTAATCTATCGATGAGCTGATTAAAAATACTAAATATATACTAAATATATACTACTCAAAACTTTTTTATTTATCTTATCAAAGTAACTACACGAACATCTTTGCCTTGCAACTTCAAAATAAACCGACCGATTTAAAAACCTTTTTTCCCGTCTTTATTTCTGGGTATACTTTGATAATTCGTTCAAAAAACATGGGTGATCAAAGTAACCCCCATCGCCGTTTAACTTTGATCACATGGTTTTTATTTGTTATTTCGTAAACTATGCAATTTTTCTTTTTTTAGTTCACTTAGTATAATGTGCATAAAAAACCGATTACTATACATTTAATTGACTATTTTTAACTATTCAAATACGAATTACACAGTAATTTAAAGTAAAAATTTGATCAAAGTACGTACGTTTACGGTAGCTATATCTCTTATTAAATATGTATGTAGTTATAGTAAGTAGGTAGGTCGATATATTTTCTTAAAAGTCTAGTTATTTAAGTGCTTTCAAAATATATAAATTCAAAAATAGAATACATTTATCTGTATTTATGCATGTAAATGCATATATAAATACAAATATGTATTAGTTTATTATATTATGATGCTCGATAAATACGGATTTCGTTTAATTATACATTATAATCCAAACTATTTTAGTATAAATTTATGTTTCGAAGAAATATATGCAATTTGATATAATTTGAATCGATTATAGATATTATTTAAAGCCACTTAGTAAATAGAATTGTATAAAAGACCCGTTTAAAAAATTAGTGCTACATAGCAGAGTGGTAGAACAATTTCCTTTGAATCACTGTAGTATATTCTATTAAGTTTATGTACACTATCAAACCAAATGAATTCGTACTATTTCGATCGTATAACGTAGAAATGCTTTACCATTTTAGCAGTACAATTAATGTTTTGTAGTATTTAAACGCTTCGTGAACATAATAGGATTCTATTTCACTAAGCAGACGAGTAATTAATTGCGTAAGTGATCGACTGAAATAGCACCAAACTCTGTACTAAGTCATTTTGTTCAGGCGCTATGTAATCTATACTCTATACAAATGATTTGAGGAGGTAAATTTATTTCTATGTAAGTGGTGTAGGTATGTATATATAAGGTGCACCAGACTGAATCAGCTAGGGCAACAAATCTTATGGAGACAAGCCATATGTGCATGAGATTTATAGAGCATAAGTGTGTGCGTAAATACAGGTGCACTATTTATTCCATGCCATGCGATATTACTGGCGAGAGAGATCAGGCGCAGAACCAACAGCTTCACACCCGCAGGTGTGCAATACCGCCTACTTCCTAACTCAAGCCTGCTATTGGGCATTTCTAGACAGAAAATTTCAATAATGTTTTGCTGGCTTGATCTGGGATTCGAATCCGAGATCTCATACACAGCAGTGGCAATTACTACCGTGAACCGCCGAGGCAGTCAATCGATATGGATGTAGTAAAATCTAAAACTACTAAATTAATACAAATATTTTGCTTTAATAGAAAGCTGCCCTACTGCACTATCCTTCAGTAACGTAGACTATGTTTTAATGACATATTCTTCCAGCATAACAGTGGGAGGAAACAAGTTGGTAAATATACAGTGTGACTGATTAAACATTGTACATACTTTAAGGACATTATAATATATGGTCAGAAGTAACGTATAAAAATATATAATAAAATCTGTATAACCTGCAAAGAAAACCTTTATAAAAATTTGTATAAAATATCCATAAACTGTGGATACTGCGCGCGTCGCACACAGCTGCTACCGAGGCTAATGACCTTTGATAAGAAAATGACGGGCGGGGTTGCAAATTCGAGAGAGTGCGCGGTGCGGTAGCCGGGGGCGAGGGTAGAGATTTTGTTTAGCTTTGGTATATGCGCAAGAGTGTCCGCACACTAAGTTTTTATTGGATAACTAGGTTAAATTTTAAGTACCTATTATTTTAGATATTCGGGTCCAGAATCGAGTACTGAATACCCTCCTTCAATATGTCCAGTCTTTTACCAATCAGCCTGTAGAACTGAAGGTAAATACAGTTCTTACAGTTTCCTTCCTTCATACAGTTTTAAAACTGAAGTAAGAAGGTATAAAAATGAAGTTCACTTTGTTTATAAAAGTTTTATTTTTAAAGTTTAAGCGTACATTACCCGTTTGTTGACACCAATGTGTCTTTCTTGAAGTATATATATAGTATATATATAGTATATGTATAGTATATGTATAGTATATAGTAAATAGCACAGATGCATATACTTACATATTTTATGATTCTTTTTACGGTATTGCTTTAGCAATTCTGTTAAACGTTTAACACCTTCTTATATACCTTGTGTGATTATATATCAAGGTGGATGAAAGAACTTTTCCGATGCACTATATCAAATCAACCCTTTTTATAAATTATCCTACCGCTGGCCACGGGCCTCTCAGTATGAAAAGTGTTGAGTCAGTACACTACGCAAGACTAGCACGAGCTAGACTTCTCATATCTTCGAGAATATGAGGAGAACTCTCAGATATGTGTTACCGTACAATATATTAATTTCTTCTGCGTTTAAGCAAGCAATTATTAACTACTAGATATTCCCCCGGCTTTGTTCGCGTTTATCTAGATGTATGTATTAACTTTTATCCCTCGGGAACAGTACTGACTCTATTTCAATTCTGTACCTCTGACAATGTGTGCGAAATTTTAATAATAATAATATTCTATCACATACACACAACACCATCTAGCCCAAACTAAGCAGAGCTTGTACTATGGGTACCAGACAATGGATAAACATACATATATACTTTTTTTTTGTAAATACATACATATTGTACATAGAAACACTAAGACCAAGACAAACATCCATGTTCAGATAATAATAATAATAATAATAATCAGCTGAGTAATTAAGGTGTGAAAGCGTAGAAATCAAATAAACAAACTCACATCGGTATTTATAATATTAGTTAGGATTTAATACGCACAAGTGGTTCAAAAGTGTGATGTGTGTGATAAGGAGTTTAACTTAAAATTTATATGTTGTAATAATAATTGTTCTCCAGACCGAATTTCGGTCACGGCGGCCAGTCTTAACGAAGACTGGCCATCTGCGCAGATATTATAGTGCACAAGTGTGTGCGCAAACACAATTGCACTCTCTCTTCCTTAACTTTCATAATCCGATGGAACGGTAATCGGACACGACCGGAGAGATCAGGAGCAGGACCAACGGCTTTACGTGCTTTCGGAGGCACGGAGGTGTCTTACACCGCCAAGTTCCTAATTTTTCTTAACAGAAAAACCCAATAACGTTTTCTTGGCCCGACCTGGGATTCGAACCCGAGACCTCACGCACAACAGTCGCATTCACTACCGCTGCGCCACAGAGGCAGTATATGTTGTAATACATACTACACATAAAATGAACAAAGTAGTACATTAGCACTGCCGTCCAACGGTTTGTCAACTAAGCTATCCTGCTCGTCCAACGCTCTAACTACTTAGCTATCGCTACTAAGTCTTGCATAATGACAGTTAATAAGATGTTTAGTTTCCAATTAAGTGCGTTTACTAAAAATCTGTTGCGATTTCAAAGAATTTATTATACTGGTATTTAGCATCACTAATAATACGTTTCATATTCTCATTATCCTTTATAAAACAAGGCAGTATTTATAAGGGACTTACGATGAACTGATTGGGGGTTCGGTAACCAACTATTGCTGCACTGATATGGGCCCGCTCTTATAATGGTTTCCAAACCCTGAAAGATACCTTGTTTAGATGTTTGTGCATTAAACTGCATAATTGTAAGCGCAAACTCAAGTGCATTCTATATTCCCTTATTCTCATAGTGCGATGGGATGGCAATTCGACATGACCGATGAGTGTTCAGGTGCAAAACCAACGTGAAGGTCTAAGCAACACCATCAACTTACAAAAGCCGAACTGCTATTGAAAATTTCGTGATTAAAACCTGATAACTTTTTGCTAGCCAGACTCGGTAACCAAACCACAGGCCTCATGCATAGTAGTCACATTCACCGATGCAGCTAAGCCACTGTTAATAAGTTATTAAAAACTATAGTAACTGCAACCTAAACTGCAAGAAAATTTTTGCTTGCAATTTAATGACCTTTTGCTTCTATTACTGTTCTTTAACGTAACGATCAGTGTCGTCTAGCGTGAGTGTAAAACAGATGCAGTATCTTAAGACTTTTCGCTATTTTATTAAAAGCTATGTCAAAATAATAAGAGCTTAATTTTTTGAAGACCGTTATAATACTGCTTTACATATTGTCTTTAAAATTTTCTTTAAATCTGTCACGACATAATCAAGACTTTATGAAAGTTTTAGAAAGAGGTGCTGTTATAAAAGAGTAAAAGGAATAATTAAAACGTGTTTTGAAATATTAAGATTCTTTTAATCATAATTTCTTTTAGCATTGATAAATTTTGCTAACATATTTTGAAAAAGCGCATTTTATATGTCTAATAACGTGTCTATATAATTAATTGATACAAATGTTTTTAGTTATAAAGTGTATTTTTTAAATAAACATCAGCGGTATTATTGAAGTGTTAAATTTAATAATTGCAGTTGGATTGCCCAATGGTTGATATTGTGTAGGAGGCGAATAATTGACCAGACGTTATATTTAATATTAATTAACGGAAATGCAAAATATATATCTTTGTTTATTGCTCAAGTAAGCTCACGGAAGGCTATATATCATTATGTTATTTGGCATATTATTGTAATTAAACGACGGTATTATAATGCTATTTCAACCCACGTATTGTATTGAGAAACTATTGTAAAATGACGCTCGCGCTGTAGACACAGTAGCTATAAGGATTTGTAAATATAATAGTCTTTAAATGGTAGTAAAAGATTTGTTTTTAAATGAAAACACGCCTTTACACGGTAAACGCTACAGTATCACGCGAACCACCTAATCATAATACACTTTCTGTTGCCTTTAAATATTCAATTTAATAACAGGTTAGACGGTGACGCGGCACGCGAAAGTCTTGCGTTTGATCACAGGTTGAAAGCTCAATATTCTTCGCGTTCAGTGGCGGATAGACGATTGTAAGTAATTGCACGATCTCTATTAATTGAGTTAGTTAGCAATAATAACAGCGTATCGGTATTTAAGCTGGCATCATTAGCTTAATGATCGGATTTAAGGGTGGCTCCAACGTCGGTCTGTGGCAGATTTTGAGGATTCTAAACACCGCTCTGATAACGGGTATATATAGATGCAATAGTATTATATTCGTAGCTAAGTTAATTAACCTCGGTGATTCTGAGGGAATCTTGGGTAATTCTGTAATCTTTAATCGGGGTCGGCAAAGCGTAGTATATTAGAATCATTCGTGAGACATGTCTTTAAGTGTCTTGTTTAAATAATCCGATTAATAGTGTTTTTACGTGATTGGTTTTATAGGTGTATAAATGATAAATCGTCAGATTAATGGAGCGGTACCATTTTTATTGTTCGTTCAACACGTCGCGGCATGTCGCATTGACGTGTTTAATTATTTATTGGCCTAAGACGTGTTTATACCATATTTTATGATCGGTTAAATGCGAAATGAAATGTTTACGAGCGTGTACCTAGTTTCGCGTTGTGGCGCCATCTATATATCAGTCAGAACGCCGTGCTCGATTATGTTATGACTACGCGCAGTTGTGCACCGTGCTTTATAGCTCGCGCCGCGTCTACTCGAGCGATAAATAACTTACTAAGCACCTAGATCATGTGTCTACAGCCTTATTTATATATTGCCAATAGCATACCCATATATTCTGTTTCATCGTCATCATAATGTCAGTTTACTAAGAAGTCTTATAGTTCGTAACATTGAGTTGTAGTTATAACTCAGTGTTACGAGCTGTACAAGGAGTGGTAGAGTAGTGGGAAATTGTAGGAGTGCTTAGTAATAGGTCTATAAGTATGTACTCAAGAGACCTTTTGAAATTATGTAGCTACGTATCAGAAGCCAATTATGACACGCCTTTATGGTGAGTAATATCGTAAGAAAACCTACTACATCCATAATATTCTCTACCTTATTAGAAGAAGAGCCGCATCATCTCATTTTTGACTATAGCACTATAACTCATGTTACAAAAAGACTACTTGAGATATCTCCTATAAATACGTAGTAAATAATAAAATAACTCAATGTTTTCACATGGGTTTTCTGTAAGAGGGTAGATCTCATCCGGGTGAAACGCCTCAATATAATGTCACCAAAGAGCAGGAAGCGGCAAAGTATTTCATAAACAAATATGAGTACCTCTGAGACCTGATGTGGATGGGCAGCAATCACTCATTATAACAGTCCTGGTTATTATTATAATGTGTCAGTAACTCGTGGAACTGATTACGTTCATAATAATTAATATCGTTTCGGCTATCCTGTGGCTTATGGTGAGGATGTGTCGGTCTCATCCAAAAGTGACGATTGACAGACAACTTGACGGCTGTTCGTTAAGTTAATGGAGCCGACCGACTCCTCATTAATTAAGAGAGATATACCGACGAAATGAATTTGAGCTTAAAACTTGTACAATAACGAATAATACTATGTATATATGTGTATATAATAATATATGTAGTTCGATGAATCTTATGAGTATTTAATATTTAAAATAGCTTAATTGTTTCATAGTAAGATTTCTACCTTGTTTTAAAAAAACATATTAAAATATACAGGTAAATGAAACTATTCAATTTATTTCGTCTTTTTCATAAATTACCGGCCTGTTATATCGTTCAAATATATGCAGTTTAATTCTTAATACAATAAAGTATTGCTACAATTTCTGGTGAAATATTTTTATTTAACGAAATCAATGGTTCCGTTTTTAAGCACGCAGTGTTTTTGGAACAGATATTTTGATGATTGATGGATTACATAAAACTAAAGTGACATAATATTATGTATGTAAATGTTAAATACTGTAGTATAATATCATGCTTGTTAATTAATCGTCCCACTGCTGGGCACGATCCTCTCCTCAGTATGAGAAGGGTAAGGCCATAGTCCACCACGCCTGCTCAGTGCGCGTTGACAGACATATCTTCAAAATCATTATGGCGAACTCTGACATACAGGTTTCCTCATATAGGTATATAACTAGCTGAACCGCGCAACTTTGTTTGCTTCATATAAGATAAGACAATTTACCCCATTTTTGCAACATTTTTCATTACTGCTCCGCTCCAATTGGTCGTAGTGTGATGTTATATAACCTATAGCCTTCCTCGATAAATGGGCTATCCAACACTAAAATAATTTTCCATTTCGAACCAGTAGTTCCTGAGATTAGCGCGTTCAAGCAAACAAATAAACAAACCCTTCAGCTTTATAATATTAAGTATAGATTAACTATTTAATACGGACATAACTTCGAAAAGTCGGAGGTGTGTGCCTTGAGATCGAACTTGAGACCTCTGCGTGGTACCCCAACGGTTGCCCACTAGGCTATCGGTGCTATAGTGTCGCACGTATACGCTTAATTTTGCCCGAAGTAAAACAAGTAGTTAAGACCAGTAGTTCCATTGTCTGATTCATAATTAAGGAAAAGGTTTATAAATATAATAATATAAACATAGTAGGTATATCTAGTAGCACATTAGCGCTTTTGTTTGCGCATGATCGTGATGTCCGGGTTCTATAACTGGATCGTGCAAAGTATTTTAGCACACGCACAATTTGGATAATATGTGCTTGGTGAACGGCCATAGGCTCGTTCCCCAAAACGTGCGACATAAAAGCATATCTGGGCTACAAAAACTGTCCTTACCCCTTCAGGGTATTCAAACTTTAGTCTATTTATATATTTACATATATAAATAAAGCGATGGCGGTGCTCTAGCAGCTTTCCACAAAACATTAGGTAGTAAATTTATTACTTATACTTAATGCTTTTAGCTATTTTAAACAACAATAGAATATAATGAACAATTTACTCAAACATCAATTTCCACAGAGAAAATACCAAAAACAGTCTTCTTTAGCAGTTGCAACGACGAAATTTAATTTACAAACAAACCAATTAAAAGCAATTTGCACGGAATTGAAGCTTTCACAGTCGCGTCTAGTTTCAGAAGTTATAAAACATTACGTAGATACTTTGATTGATACAATAGCAAAGTGCAGATCTATTTTATTTATTATAACTGTTTCCCGCGGTATAACCCACGTTTGCTATTACAACCTCGCTCTCGTCAAGGTAATGTTATCTACCAATATTCTATCTTTATACAAACGGACGGAACGCGAGTCATACCTACGCGCTACGAGTTCGGTATACACTCGGTACACAATCAAATGGGAAAGCACTGCAGTGACGAACGGACGGTGTGATGGTTTGGTATGTAGTAAGCGTGCGATTTGTGATTGTAAATATTTGATTAAAATAAGCACTTACATAATAGTTATGGCAAAGTGCAATTGCGAACAAAAATATTTTAATAAAATTTTAATAACGGATTTTTGATATTTTTGAATTACCAAAAAAGCTTTTCGCGCGTCTCTGTCAGGATGCAAATATTTTCTGGTCTCAAATTAATAGGTGTTTTTTATGAAATCTACTAATCAAAAAACATAACATGATTTTTATTAAACACTTCCTAATTCATTCACCAGGAATTTCATTTTTCAAAATTAAGTATATAATATACTTTTGTCACTCTAAAGGTGAATTAATTAAAAAAACAAGCCGCAACACAAGAAAGATGTATTTACAAACTAAGAAGTTATATTTATCACAAAATAGACACAAATTTATTAGAAATAACTATCTGATTTTAAACAGTTAAAAAACATGCCCGGGTCGAGCTTGCCAGTCGCTTGTGCCTGTTTGATAACAAAAACAAGTGAATTAGTTTTAAATGAGCGAGCCTTCGGTTGGCGTTTGCAGTTGTAACTTGTTGATGTTGGTCCATCTTTAGACGCTCCGAAGCTCTTTGTCTTTGCATTTTTCTTAACGCCTCACGGTTCAAATGTGAATTGTCTAAAGTGACGTCTCGAACAAGATGACGTATAAGCGGCGTAGCTGCTTCTATACCCACAAGCAGGTTCAAAGGCGATGACTTAGTAGTTTTCTGTTTGGGTATGTTCAGAACCAACTGTAATGATATGCAAGTCAATGCCTAACTCGGTTACAAGTTTTGTAAAATCAGTACTTTGAAATATTTTACCACGGTCTGCTACAATTAATTTAGGGGTACCAAAAGGGAAATCACATTAATGAAAAGTCTTTTTAACTCGTTGAAATCTTGACCAAACATAGGATACAAAACACAATATTTTGAAAATGCGTCTGTTACGATTAGTACGTACCTATAACCGTTAGACTGAGGCAAGGTACCTAATGCATCTACATGCATAACCTCGAAAAGAACACTTGGCTTTTCCCATGAGTGTATGAGCTGGTGAGGAGCCCTAGCGACTCTTTTATGCGTTATGCAAACAAGACAATGACTCACATACTTTTGCACAAATGATTTTAGAGAAGGGAACCAAAAATGTTTCCTTATGTGTTCTAATGTCTTATCTACACCAGGATGGTCATGGTCGTCATCAAAGATTCTGAGCAAACTGAGTTTATAACCCTTAGATATAAAGCACAAAAGTCTAGTCTCCTCTCCCGTCGGTGAGTATTTATAGTAGAGAAGGTCATTCTTTCGAACATAATGTCTAGGGTCTAGCTTTCCGTCAGTCAAATGTTGAAGAAGCGGTTGGGTTTCTTCATCGGCAGCCTGTGCCATTTGAGCCCAGTTCTGCTGTTTGCGCGCCTAACAAACATTAACAGGATTACGGCTCAAATAGTCAGCGTGCGACATTAAAGTACCCTTACGGGATACCAAGGTAAAGTTAAAATCTTGCAGGTATATCCACCATCTGGCCATACGAGGCAAAAGATCTTTCTTTTGCTGCGTAACTTTCAATGCATGGCAGTCGGTTACGATTGTGAAGTGAACACCAACCAGATAGTGTCTGTAATTTTGCAAGGCCTTAACGACTGCCAAGGTCTCAAGCTCATAGTAGTGATACTTCGGCTCAGCACCTTGAGTTCATTTACTAAAGTAGCTACGTAACAGCACGTTTATAGCCCTTTTCGTGAACCTGAAGAAGCACTGCACTGAATCCTATAGAGCTGGCGTCTGTATGGATTTCATTAGGCAGATCGGGATCATAGATAGCCAGTACAGGCTCGCTGTTTTGCCGTGCTTCTTCTTGCTCACTATCCCAGCCAAAAAGAACGTTCTTTTTCATCGATTTAGTAATAGGGCAATCTCATTCGCAAAACCAGCTATATAGCGGCGAAAATAACTTGCAGGGCCCAAAAATTTACGAACTTGTTTTACAGTGTTTGGAATGGGTACTTCAACAAAGGCTTGAATCTTTCGTTCCCTCGGCTGTACCTGACCTTGACTTACAGTGCGTCCTAAGTATTATATTTTAGTGGACAGGAAGGAACATTTTTATAGGTTTACGGAAAAGCCAAAACTTGTCAAGGTCTGGAGTACCTTGCGAAGAGTGAGTAGGCCTTTATCAACCGTATTACTCAGAATAAGCACTGCATCGATGTACACCAGGGTTTCACCAGTTTCTAGGTGTTGATGGAGGGTTTTTGATATTATTCACTGATATATGACAGGTGCGTTCGGCAGACCATAGGGTCATACCATCTTCGAATATTCGTAATGGCCTTCCGGTGTGACGAATCGGTGTGGGATTGAGCCTTTATCCATAGGAATCTGATAGAATCCAGTTGCCATACCAAGACTGGTGAAATATTTATGTTTCCATTTTACCGTCAATCAACGGTAACGGAAAACGATCCTTAATTGTGATTTCATTCAATTTACGGTAATCGACACACAGTCGGTAAGATCCATCCTTCTTCTTAACAAGGAGGATGGGGCTAGCATATTCCGATTCAGACTCCCGAATATTCTTTTCAAGAAAATCACGAATGATTTCACGAACCTTTAGGATTTCAGAATATGATAGTCGATACGGTCTATAATTAACAGGGATATTGCTATTCAATTTAATAGACATACAACCAGTGTTACCAGTGGAAGTAGCAGTCCCAGAAATAAAGAATTTTGAAAATTCTTCAATTAAATTATGAAATTTGTCTAAGTCTTAACCAGTTAAAGGTGTCTCAATCGGAACCTGCATTTGCGACAAAGTACACATAAGGTTATGCGTAAGACGAGGCTCATAGGTGAGATGTTGGTGTTCGCGAGTGCAGATAGATTCTGTTACGCCTTCCTGACTCATGAATTCATTGAATTCATTCATTCATGAACTCAGGGGACACTGCATGCAAATCTACTTCTAGAATTATTTAATTAAATTTTATTGGCAAAGTAACAAAATAAGATGATTCAATTTCTTTACCGCCTATACCTCACAGAACTCTGAAAGCAGGCCTGCGCGAGCATTTAAAATGTTTTAATAGTGATGAAGAAATCAATAATATACTTGAACCGCTGTCGATGAGAACATCAACAGGTACCCCCTGTATAAGTGTCACGGCAATATCTTTATTTTTATTGGGATATTCGAGACAAAAGTTAACATTGTTCTTACGAGAATCTGACTTCTGTTTTGCAAAACAAGTTTCAATTCTATGACCGGGCATTTAACAATAACCGCACGCACGTTTCGGTCTTATTGGAATTTATCTTTTTGAATATTATTGTTGCCATTACTATCATTATTCGCGGTTTTAGGTTTTTAAGTACACTTTGACTGCCTGTGACCATATTGGCCGTACGAGAAATATTTACCATCATCGAATCTGCGTTTACGATGATTGGCATCGAAATTTGGTCTTAAAGAACGATCATTACGCGAGTTATTATTACTATACAACGGTAACTTCATACTTTACCCCTATTATTAGTATAGATATTAATTAAATCCTAGGAACTTGGTAATCACGATTGATGTTTGTGTCACTATAGTGCCACAATTACATCGTGTTAAATTGATATTATCGTAAGACAGAATGGCCTTTACCGAATAACAGATTTTCCCTGAAAGTTGTGTTTTATTTTCTTTTTGAACTACTAAGGTGAAATTTGGAATTGGGTTTTAGCCCACCTGATAGTTATTATGACTTATGATCGCTTGCAATTTTAGGTGTATCTCTAGAATCCTTAGATAAAGCAATTAAAGATGAAATGTGATGGTTGGGATGTCAGCTTCAGGCACTTACTTCTCTTTCTAACCAAATAATTAGCAGCAGTGAACTCTTTTGTTTGTATATTCCTGTTTGATAATAGCTTAGTAGTCAAGACCCTACAGTGGAATACGTGAACATTTTGTTGTATGCTACGCAGACGTCTCGAGTTCGATCCCAAGGCACGCATCTCTGACTTTTTGAGGTTACGTGCGGTTTAAAATAGTTAATTATGGTTGGCTTTAACTGTGAAAGAAAACATCGTAAGGACACCTGCATGTCTGAGAGATCTCCATGATGTTCCAGAAGATATATGAAGTCTCCTAATCCGCCCTGGATCAGCGTGTGGGACTATGGCCTTACCCTTCTCACGCTGATATGAGGCCCGTCCCCAATAGTGGGACAGTTTAATACAGGACCGATATTATTATATGTATATATAGACCAGAAGTTATAACCCTGCCTTTTGGCTTTACCGGCTTAAAAAGCTAGCACTGAAAGTGTAGCGGAATATCATATTAAATGAATTAACATGTTTGTTTAACTATAAAGTTAGAACTGTTTTATTGAATCAAACAATAACTGTTTACAGCTCAGTCAAAGGCTCGATCGTAAACTGTAATCGCCGCTATGTTCGAGTAGTAGCAGCGGAATTAATTTCAACGGTTAAACCAACGGAAATCAATTTAACATGACCTGATATTCAGTTGGTTTTATTTGTCAAACAGATACGGGCTCGTACAAATATGCAAGTAGGTAGTGTATGTACGTACAATGTGCGCCGGATGCAAGTCGGAAGTCGGCTCCCGGCCGCCGTGTCAGCGCACATCACTTCCTACCGCGTATTCAAATACCGACATACATTTTTTTAACTTTCATATTTTTGAGAGCATTTATACAAACATACATGCTCGTGTTTCCATTTATGTACACAGTATATAATATGTGCGTTTAGATTATTTAATTTCTTCTCGGATTTAACGTTCGTTTTGTTGCAGTGTAAGCCATTTGTTCTCTATAATCTTTCCATTTTTAAAACCTGTAGAACATTTAGTTTTCAAAAAATTTATAATCATATTTCAATAATGTGATGTTGCTAAAGAACTTGCAATTATTAAAGTAAGTATTTACAAGGTTTAAACCGTAGACGAACTGCTTAGACAGTTGATAAAGTTTTGTTAAGTTGTTGTAATGAATAGAATTATAAATTCTATTCATTACAACAACTTAACTTAACTGCTCGTTAAACACGTTCGAAAATGGGGGGTTTGCATATCATCGGATTCGGCGGAATTATGTGATCAGTCTGATTACTTAACTATACTGGGGACTAAGTTAGAGACAATGTAGTACTACGTTGGTCTCTGCTGTGTATAACGTCTTTGTGCATAACCTAGCCCTGGCAAAAGTGTTAATAAGTTTTATGTTCAGATATTCTCACTAGCACGGAGTTTTCTTTAAAAGAGATTTTAAAGAGTCTAGGAGAATCTACCCTCACCAAATTTAATTAAGATCCTTTTAGTCATGAAAAGTTAACAAACAAGTAAGTACTTTCGCATTTATAACATTAGTTTATTTTTTCGCTAGAGGTGCGATGCGGTTTCTTATTGGCTAACTCTGCACATCTTGCTCAATGTCGGTAGAAATTCATTTAAAAATAAATCATCTATGACACATTATTATAGTCGGATCTTGTTCGCAATTATCACAAAATTATTCAAATCCGACTCAATTATCATACTAATATGATTAATCATACGCGTCTACAGGTTATAACAAATTGAAAACAACAATATCTTAATAATAGGCGAAGCTCGAAGCTCCGAGTCGAGTCACAGCAGCGACATCGCTACTCGTCGAGTGAAACTCGCATGAATATTCATCTGAATGGGTATAACACTATGGAACTACACAAAGTAACCGGTGTCAATTAACGTGTACATTGTACCAGAGGTTTGAAGCAACCGTTTCAAATATCGAACTGCTGAGCGATTATTCTAGTGAATATCGCGATTCACAAGTTGTGTGATAGTTGTTAATCACACAACTTATGAATCGTAGGTTATGACTGGCCACGGTTGTTTTGGACAGTTCCTGTGTCGCATAGGCTGGCAAGAGACGCCCGGATGTCATCACTGTGGCGACTGCCGCGATGTTCTTGTGGACACGGCGCTGCACACTTGGGCGGATTGCCCTGCCTGGGCATCGCAGCGCCGCGCGCCGTGAGTTGATCGCGGCAGTCGGTATGTTTGCCCTCTCGCTCCCGGTCGTGGTTCAATCTACGGTCCGGAGCGAGAGGACGTGGAACGCTCTCGCCTCCTTCTGTGAGGAAGTCATGTCCATCAAGGAGGCGGCTGAGCGGGAGAGGGAGCACTTAAATCCTCTCCCCAACCGCAGAACCGGGCGCCGGAGGGCGCGAGATGACATCCAGCCACCCTGAGGTTTGACCTGGGGGTGGTGAGCTGCGTGGGCCTGCTCGCCACCTGATCAGCGCCAGGTCCGAGAGGCAGTGTGCGTGTTCCCACGTGCGCCTCTGAGTCGTGTTTTTTGTCCCCCCACAAGGGCACAGTAAAGGAAGGATAATGTAGTGGCCTGCCATTTTACACGGCGCGCGGCGGGCCGAAACTTCGGCGGGGTCGCGATTGCATATGAAAGCGATTCGCGCGGCCCCACCGTCTATGTTTATGTTGAGGAACACCGTGGTAGGTTTAGTCGGTATTACCGGGGTATCTTTCCCCCGGTGAGCCCGACATAACCTCTCCGTCGCCCCGCGGAGAGGTATGCGTCAAAGCATACCCCACGTAAAAAATAAAAAAGATAAAACAGTTTCCCCGTGACCATGGCGAAACGAAACGTCGGGGAAAGTGTAAACCTAAATATAAATAGATTTAATAGTTTCAATAATTTTATTAGCTTATAAATTAGTAAAATAAAATCTATAGTAGTAGTAGTGTAATAGTTTCAAAATTTTGTAATACAGTGATAAATAAACAAAGCGATAACATCCGTATATAGTAGTTTAATTTCAATAAAACAGTTGACAATAATGATTTGAGTTTGTTCTTTTAATCCTAATCCTAACTATCATTATAAATGTGAAAGTGAGATTGTTTCTTTATTTGTTACGATTTCACGTTTTAACTACTCGACCAATTATCATAATATTTCGCATACATTTTGTCAGGGGTACAGAATAGGACATAGGGTTAATTATGTCCAGAAAAAAGTACTGGTGCTTACCAAACCTAACCTACATTTATTCGAGCAAAGCAACGAGCATAATCTAAAAAAGTTAAATTAAATTAAATTAAATTAAATTAAATTAAATATTCTAGATGATCGATGGCGTAGTGGTTAGTGTAACCGACTGCTACGCCTGAGGTCGCGGGTTCGATTCCCGCACAAGTCAAACATTTGTGTGCATGAACATGGATGTTTGACTTGATCTGGGTGTTTATATGTATAATATGTATGTATTTACAAAAAAAAATGTATATATGTATGTTTATCCATTGTCTAGTACCCATAGTACAAGCTCTGCTTAGTTTGGGCTAGATGGTGTTGTGTGTATGTGGTAGAATATTTAATTTAATTTAATTTTAATTTTAATTTATTGTAAATTTAATACATACATTTACGCCTGTTTCCCAGAGGGGTAGGAAGAGACTACGGATTTCCAATTGCTACGATACTGACACACTTCTCTGGTTTCATTTATTTTATCACATTTCTCATACACGCTCGCCGGTTTAAGGTGCTCTTAACCTGGCCTTTATCCAGAACGTCTCCGATCTGATCGAGAAACGTTCGCCTAGGTCTTCCCCTTGCGACTGTTCCATTCACACTAGCCTTAGAAAATTTCTTAGTCAGTCTTTTCTCGTCCATTATTTCTACATGCCAAAACCAGCTTAACATACCCTTTTCTATTCTCGTCACTATATCCACTTTCATGCCGCATCTCTATCTAATCACACTATTCCTTATTCTTTCTTTCACGTAAATCTAAATAAATATATGCGTTGTTTCGAAAGTCTCATCTTTTTGGCTGGTTAAATATAAAAATAATGCGTATTTTAAAGCACTACGGTAGTATAATACGTACATAGTTGTCTATACGACGACATACTTGTACGACGATATGTTTTTCTCTAGTAAATACTTATACTGATCTAAGCGGGCGGTAATCAATTAAATCAAGTTATACGAATGATTTCAAAAGTCTTTCACAAGTTTCTATAATAAAAAATATTATCAATTTTATTAAAGACATTTATAATAAAAAATCAAGGTAAGTGTATTTCTTATTTAGCTCCATGATCCGATCGAACTAGTTATTTTTGTCCGTCTGTCTTTTTGACAGCCTAGACCAGGACAATAGTCATTTAGGTGCCTATTTTAATATATCTATCATAAGCTCAAAGAACAAAGAGAGAAAGGTACATTATTTGAAAACAATAAAATTAATCTATTTGCTTGTCGTTAATGTAATTTGTGGCGGCATGTTTATTACTTTTCTAATCTAACTTAGATTAAAGTATTATAAATAAAGACATGAACTATCTTGAAAACGCCTACTAAATATTGACTGGTCTTGTACCCAGGACTAAATAAGATGTGATCTTTACCTAAATTTCTATGATTGACAGATGAATCAGTAGGTATCATTTTTGGTACTTTTAATTTTATACTAGGTTTTACTTTGCTCGCTTAATAATAGTCCTTTTTTTCTGGATGAAAGTACCCTATGCCCTTTTCAGGCAACGTGTGTACGTAAATTTCATGATTATCGGTCGAGTAGTGAAAGTAAAGGCGTGAAAGCAAGTGTTTGTTAACAAGCTCGTATTTGCATTAATAATATTAGTTAGAATTAGGATATTATTTAGATTTATCTGTCTTTGTTTGTGAAGTGAGTAGACATAATATGTTTATGAAGTAAGTAATGCTTTTATAATAGAGTGAGTATTGAATATTTCTAGTAAAGCTTGTGCTATTATTAAGATTGTGTTGAAGAATTGGTAGAATTTACCATATTTGGGGCTTCTCCGACCAGGCCACCGGGCTTCGCCACCTCTCTTTTTTAATCTAACAAGAGTGAGACAGCATGTGATTTATCTTTCATATAACTATTAGTTGCTAGTTGTGGGACTGGCCATTGAGTTCTTATAACGATCGCAGAAACTTTACTTAACTCGGTCGATAAGTCACACTACAAAGTATTTGAGATACTTTACTAACGTACCACTTTTACCCAACATTTACAAAAATATAGTTATATTAACTATATTTGTACTTAAATAAAAAATCAGAGAATCCATAACCAGGACCTGAATCTGCAACCTCAACTAACCATCGCTCTGCCAACTAAGCTATTCATGAACCTATATCAGAATTTGAATGCACGGATGGCGCATTGGTTTAGGTGGTCGCCTCGCCGCTGCCACTGCGCCAAGTGTTGTGGGTTCGAATCCCACACGAGACAAACATTTGTGTGATCCATAAATTATTGTTCCGAGTCTGGGTGCTCTTTATGTCCATTCTTTGAATGTTTGTAAAGCCCTCGACACAGGAATTATTCCTAGGCCGAGAGTTGTCTTTTTAAAAAGAATTTAAAAAAACGTATCTGCTTGCTAAGGCGATCGCAAGTATCGAAAAATAGCAAATACAATGTATCTAATAGCTAATTATATTATGTGTAACGCCTTCGTTTGAACTAGCCAATTCGTGTTTCAGACTATATACAAAATGCTTTCTGTTTTTGATAATTATAATAAATAAATCATAATCAGATGTAGACAGCGTTAATTCGTGCGGTCATATTCTCATATTTTAACAACTAAGAGCTTAAATATAAACATAATAATATTTTTCTTTTTAGCTTAAGCGTTTAATTTCAATGTCAAACAAAATATTTCTTTAACTAGCATATTTTTAACTGTACCTATTATTTTCTCATATCACGCTACATGCAATACAACTTGTAATAGCCAGTCAGCGGTTACACCGTTGAGAGCTAACTTTGCATCTGAAATCTTATCGGAATATCAAGCATGTAGACGGATCTACATCGTTGAAGGGATAGGCAGAGAACAATTTTTTTTAAATTAGGTACGTCTCCCGCACTACCAATTCTTCGTGTCGCGGGGGACTTTACAAACATTCAAACAACGGACACAGAGAATAACCAGACTCGGTACAACCATTTGTGGAGCACACAAATTTTTGTCCCGTGTGGGATTCGAACCCACAACAGTCGGCGCAGAGTCTGTGGCGAGGCGACCACAGCTACTACACCATCCGGGCAGTCAGTCGGAAGTATAACTGCACACATGTTTTGCCAGCTATGCTTTTATGTATTATAGGTAAGGACTTATTGACGACTGTCGGCCGTAGTTTGAAGCTCTATGCTGGTATTGAGTTTCTTTTGAGAGAAAATTCCTATAACATTTACCCTTTATCAGAGCTCCTGCACTGCAGGCGCGTACGCTAACGCTGCGCCACCGAGTTAGTCGGACAAGTAATAAGATGTCTGATTGTAATAATTTATATCTAAAGTAGAAAACTTTTAAGGTAGTAGATCCTCGCTGGTTTCAGCATGAATGGGCCGGATTGACCGGGGTAGTACTACCCTCTCACAGAATACCGGCGTGAAGTAACGGTACCCGTAATGTTGCGTTTCGTATCGGTGAGTGAGAGAGCCGGAGGCCCAGTTACCCCGATCCTTTTCCTATCCTTTCCATTGTCCTTTCCCTCCTTCATTCCTTTTTTAAGGGCTGGTAACGCACTTGTTACTCCTTTGGGGTTGCGGGTGTCCATGGGCGGCGGTAATCGCTTACCATCAGGCGATCCGTCTGCCCGCTCGCCATTAAGCCATAAAAATAAAAAAAATAAAATTGTAAGCTTTCTGACAACTGCCAGTATAAGCGCCCGCTTAGATTGTTTCACAAATCATCTAATTTCGAGCAAGTTATTCTCGAAAAGGATAGATGCTACGGATAACTTTTCAATGTTATGTCCGACTTATGTCCTTAGTTTAGTTAATTATCACTCGCTTTGACAGTGAACTAAAACATCGCGAAGAAACTTTCATGTCTGCGAGTTCCCTGTAATGTTCTTCGAGATCTGCAAAGTCTGCTAACCCGCACTGTCAGCCATATCCTTATAATACTGAGAATGAGGCCGTGTCTAGCAGAAGGACAGCTTATTAACTAGGCTGGTATTATTATAATAAAACAAAAATAACTCTAGTAATTACTGTATTGATTTTATAGTTGTTAATCCATAGACTGTTTTAACGATGTCCCTTACCGTCGTCCATGATTGTGATACGTGCAGTGAAATATACAGATATTGATATGATTAAAATTTATTTCAACGGTTGTGACGTTGAAATAATTGACTTTACCAATTGGATTACCTTAAGCAAGAAATTATTATTATCATCCTTTAAGGCAATCTTGCTACTTTGGCTAAATGTACACCACTGCTTAGGACATATTGTTAAAACATATATTTTTTAAATAGCACTCTCTCTTCAGCGATAATCCCTGAGTCACAGGGAACCGTAAAACACGCAAACAACGAAAACAAAGAAAATCTATACTCAAAAGAACTGTTTGTGAATCAAACAAATTTTTGTCGCGCGCTACAACTAAAACACTGAGCAATCACCACGCCAGTGGCTAGGTGACTATTTTAGCTTCAGTGCAGATCTATTATCTGTATTTGTCTGTTATAATTATAGGTACACACATATACATTAAAAAAACATTTCAGCCACGTTTATGATTAAAAATGAAATAATAAAGTTTGCAGAACCATCACTACAAGTAACACTTAAACCCCGTTCAAAAAACAAATTGCTATAAAGCCGTGTAAACGTGCATATCTCCCCTCGCGCACCTGACGGTAACTTTGTAAATAATTATGTAACTTTGACTTTCATTAGTGTTACTTTGTGTTTTACATTAATAAATAATTGCAACTTGATCTTAAATTATAAACATTTTACTTTCAAAGAGAAGGGAAAGTGATGTTATTATTGTTTACAAATTAACCGGTTAATTAAAATCCGCGATCAAGAGCGTATTTCTCTCACCTAGAAACGACGCTCTCGTCTAATTAAGATTTTTATGGCTTCTATAGCAAATTAGTATCAACACTGCGAACTTCAAAGTAATTAAATTGAAACTACAGCGACTGTAATGTGTGAGAATGTTTGCGTGTAATTTCAATCTAATTGACATTTATAGTACCAATTTGCATAGCTAAAATAAATTGACTCATTTTTTCTATGCGAGCTTAGTGTTCACTTTGGGTTATAACTTTAGGTAATACTAGCGATCCGTGCCGGCTTCGCACGGGTTAAACCTTAACAAATTATACACCTAAACCTACCTCATAAATCACTCTGTCTATTGTTGAAAACCGCATGAAAATCTGTTCAGTAGTTTTTAAGTTTATCGCGGACAGACAGAATATAAGTAATATGTGTAAATGATATATTAAAATAACCTATTTAATGCGCTTTTATAGTGCCCATCTAAAGTTAATCAACCAGTTGTCAAGTTATAAAAGAAGTTGCATACACGACATTTTGTCAGCGATGGATTTAGGTTGCACGTAATAGGACTGACGAGCCTATTGTCGTTGACTGGGCACTGTTCCAGACTCCCTGATGCTACTAAGGATGCATTGACAGAAAAATCTAAATACGCTTAATCCGTCTGGGAAATCAAACTCGGCACCTCATGCACAGCAGTTGCATTTACTTCCGCTACGCCACTGAGGCAGTCTATATATGCACGAGCATTTTTTTATATTTAGGTACTGGCTGATTTTATATCGGCACTGCTTAATTTGTTTTCTTATTTATACTAATCATTTTATCTTATCATATCAATATTAGCGGAGCCTCATTTGGCAATAACAGCGTGCCCAGTACCATTAAACTCACAGCCATCTGTGGTGCAAGTACCATCAAACGAACACCCATCCGTAGACAGATGAATCTTGTTGTGCTATGTGAGAAGTGATGCTCCAAAAGCCATTTACAGGTCAACCAGAAATATATGATGCGTTGTTAATTTTCGTTCTCGGAGACACGAACAGACAGTTCTCGATAATATTCAAGAGCATATCAAAACGCATTATGAACCTTATACGTCATAGTTTTAAGTTACAAGATTGTGTGCAGCGCTATCCCCTATCTCGCTATTTTACGTATTTGGCACCAAATTAATTGACCTATAAATAGCAGTACTAGGTTTTAGGCGCGTAATGATTGGCTTTCTAAAATCAGTCCATTGCACAGGTGCTTATGGAAGCCATATAGACTAGACATTACAGTAAAATTATTGTGCAGTAAATGTGCAGTTAGGTTAATTTAATCTCTGGTTCGTACAATTACAAATGAGTAATCTCCCAATGTTTAACGACAATACATTTTAGTTCTTCAGTAAGCGTTATCGTAAGCGGATAGTCACGTGTCTGCAGATGGCTAAAACTGAAATAAGAAGACGACCCGTGACAGGTAAAAGTAAGAACAAAAGTTCTACTAAAAGCTTACTCCGTTTATTCTTTACCATCAATAAATACATATACATTATTATATATGTATATTTACTTAGGTATTTTGTTCGCAATACTTAACAGTACAAATATGAAGCGGCAAGCATATTGAATAAACATTCAGAGCTTATTGTTTAAGCAATTTGTTTTATTTTCTTCACAACTACAGTCAATTGTCGGCAAAATAAATTTGTTTCTATAAAAGCTTTAGTGAAGTGTATTTACTTTGCTGGTGAGGTTGTTGTAATTGGTCTGCTTGGTTAAGCAAAGTCACTACGGTCAAGTACCTAGATGTCATAAGTTATTTACAAATATCGGCATCGTATGTCCCTATGTTTTCGAAACCATATTAAAATATCGATATGAGATGTTAAAGAATCGAAGCTATTGACTCTTCATAGAAGCCAGACTAATCGTATACCCATTGCTATTATTAAGAATAAAGTAACACTCACAGATATATTATATTTTTTTAGGAAAATTTGTCGATAAAATAGGATATATAGTTATAGTTTCCATTATTGATTTATTATATGACAATGATTAATATATCAGACACTAATTATATATAATTTAGAATAAAATTATTCCCTGCAGGATCTTATTTGGATTAAGAGCCTATTCGCTCCTCAAATTTGCCGCGCGCAAAATTATAGTACCCATTCGCCCCGTTAAATAACTATGGTGCCCATTCGCTCCTTACCTCAAGTACATATAAAGTACAGTGAGCAAAAAAATATTGATAGAAATTGAAAATAATGATACCCATAACTATATTATAAATGCGAACGTAAGTTTGTTTGTTAATGTAAACGTTGTAATGACTGTGCATCAGTGTTAACACTACTAAAATAAATGAAGTATATTAAGCACTTTTTGCCTGACTGTACTTTTTTATTTCTTAAATAATACAGATATGGATAAGGGGCGTATGTAAATTGAAGGGTTGAAAATCTAAAGGGTCTAAGTTCCAATTTTATCATTCGGAGATATAACAAAAAACTTAATAAAACAAGTACTTTAATGAATATTATTGTTTATTTTTGCTAAATCAATGAAACAAAGTGCGTAAAACTATAGGAATGCGTAAATAATCTGTATCATAATAATCAGCGGAAATAGCACAATTTAAATCCTCACAATATTAAGATGTCGTAAATGCAATAATACAAACATTTAAAAGGGACTAAGTGCCATTAAAGTCAATAATCAAAAAGGTCTTAATCAGGCTTCTGTTTTATTAATCAAATGCTCATAAAATGGTTTATTTTCAGTGGGTATATATGGCAACATATTTTTTAAGTCTGTCAGTTTCTCCTTCGATATATTATTCTTAGATCGCAGCGTCGGCAAAGAAAAACATTTCATATGCTCAGGTGATTTACCTTTTTTTTTTAATATTGATACTCTGCCATGGTATCGAATCATTCTGAGATTCCATTAAATCTACAGAAGGTAACTTATGTTTATCGATGCGGATACATGAAACTGTAGATATTTTCAACTTGGCTGTATTTATGAAGTCCAGGGAAGCTTGATTGAGGTCTTTAAAATCATTTTGCTCCATATTAACCACACTGAAAGGGTGTTTGTGACATGATTCACGTATCATTTTTCTATATCTTTGGGTTCAAAGCATTTTACCACTTTCTTTCTTTTTTCGATTTGCGCGTAATCGCGATCACATGACATGAAAGAATGACCACTTACCAAGTATTTATGATCAATAGTCTCATAAATGCCATTGGCTATTAAATATATTAAAGCGAAAAGAACCATTCGGTTCTTGTTTTGACCAATACAGTTGTCACTCCAAATAACCGCCTTCTTTTTTAAAGTATTGGAAGACATCATATCTAGGATCTTGAATATGGAAGAACCAACTTCATTACCGCCTCTGCCTGCGTATGATTCATTCCAGAGACACATAAAAGCTTGTTGGTTGTCAGAAATATAAACACACAGGTAGCACGACAGTATTTAAGTGAACACAATAGGTGGATAAGTAATAGAACAACAGTAAAACTTACCTCCTTAAAAGTTTTCTTAGCGATTCTCACATTTTATACGTTACGTACTCTTCTCCGCTTAATCGACAATTCTGAATTTAATTTTTTTATTAACTTTACGTTTTCGTCCGATGCCTTCTTTTTGTGACGAGGTAGCATCCATCTTGATAACGTGTAATTAGCCAAATGAACTAAGTCTATGAAAGGACGCGAGTGAGTGTTCGTGTCACAACCCGCACGCACACGCACCGACTGTTTCGAAGTGCAAGTGCAGCGGCACTTAGACCGCATATCTAAATTATCTCTGTGTGCGTGAAAATATAATAGAGATAGGCACTTAGTTCCATTTGAATATTGTTAGGCTTAGGACCTAGATTGTATTTCAGTAAAATATCGAATTGTAATTTTTTGGCACATAGACCCTTTAGATTTTCAACCCTTCAATTGATTTTGATTTTCCCCTTAAAATAGAGCGAACGGTTCCTACGTAACGGGGCTAACACATTCTACAAAACGGGGCATACATACTTACAAATTTTGAGAGACGGGCGGGCTCGTAGCCCTTTTTTGTTTATACAGTCAATTTGTCAAGTCTGAAAATACCAAACATAATTAATAATCTATTATGTCTGGCTGTCGGTGTGCTGCTGCGACTCAATAGGTAAAAGTTATAATCTAAAATGAGGTGCCGTTTTGCGCAGTGGGATATAGATAAATAGTAGAAACAACAATTCCAATGTACTTACTAGTAAATCCATTATGGATTTCTTAAAACTATTCAGAGCTTGTTTTGAGAGATGCGTCTAAAAATGCTGAAAAAATACAATGAGATTGATACATTTTAACTCGACATATACTAGTTTGTATATATAAAGCTAATCAAGAATGGTTTAGGCATTAAGATGTTTATACACGAATACAAATAGCTTACAATTTTATTAGATAAAAGATAGAAGAGTGTGTTACAATATGGATTGGTCATATTATCAGGTCGTTGAATGCTGGCGTCTATGGAAAACGCCCAAAATTGTAAGAAATATCAAAGATTTTACAGAAAAATATTGTGTTAATGAATATACATATAAAGACAAGTCTATACAACACCTTTCTGTATATATCCTCAATTAACTTCATTATATCCAAAGGTTTATCAGGAGAAAATTATGAAAAAGATCACATTATTACGACATCAGTATTTTTTCTATAAAATACGTTCGTGCAAGTAGAATTTGTAACCTACGGTTTTGATAAGAGTTAACTTACGTCACAAAAGATAAATCAAGTTTATGTGACATCCCCTGCCATAGCAGGATTTATGTGACTGCGAGCGTTCTTTCTAATGTATTCCGTTAGTGAGAATAAAATATATGTGCGTTTGAAAATATCATTTCTATTCTGTATAATCTCTATACGAGTTTACCTCATAACCATGATTAAAGCAATTCAATGTATAGAATCATCTTTGGTTCGCCAGCCAGCCAACGCGGACGTGACTTGATTTAAATAAAAATTTGAACACAAAGGCCAATAATTAGGTCCGATAATAAGAGCGCGTTTATCCCACAAGCTGGCTATGTAAATGAATATGATAATATGGAATTTAACATAAATGGAGCAGAAGTTGTGGAGTCATGTTCGTAGTCGGCATTCGAGCGGTTCCCGCCCGTGTAACCGGTGTACTGACAACCGTGATGCAGCGAATACGGATGGTGTTTGGTACAAACCACGAGAACATTCTCGTGTGGAACGAAAAATGCTTCTACATTTTAGAAGTATAGTGTAAAAGCTGATGACCTTTAATATATTCTACAGATCGTTTAATTTGGATTTAAAAAGCATAACTTTAAAAGATGGTGGCGCAGCAGTATTGAATGCGACTGCTGTATATGGAATATAGGGTCGCGTGAAGGGCAGAGGGTTGTTGGGTCTTTCTGTCAAGGAATTCTCAGTACGCAGTCTAGAACGGAAGATGGCAATAGGCTGACCCCGTATTACGTGGTACCTATAACCATATTGGATAATAATGTGGGTGTGATGTACTTCTGCTTACTTTTTTAAAGATATACTAGCGACCTGCCCCGGCTTTGCTCGGGTTACTAAAAAACCTTAACCAAATTATACACCTAAATCTTCCTCATGAATCACTCTGTCATATATATATATAATTTTCTATCACATACACACAACACCATCTAGCCCAAACTAAGCAGAGCTTGTACTATGGGTATTAGATAATGGATAAACAAACATATATACTTTTTTTTGTAAATACATACATATACATAGAAACACCCAGACCAACACAAACATTCATGTTCATGCACACAAATGTATTGACTTGTGCGGGAATCGAACCCGCGAACTCAGGCGTGGCAGTCAGTTACACTAAGCACTACGCCACCGAGGCATTATTTTTATTTAATTTATTTATTCATTTTATTTATTTGCGGACAGACAGACGCGGCGGGGGACTTTGTTTTATAATATGTAGTGAAGTGTGAACTAAGTTTATATTAATTAAAAAACGTCGAATTTAGATAATCTGTTTGAGTTCCGGATGCTCACATGCACACGGCCCCACTCCTTTCATATCATCTTTATTTTCTTTTCTCTGGGGTCGGCACACACATGTTATACCCAATGGTATTGCTATTTATTATACGATTATAAGCTTTGATAATTGCTTAGCATCAGATTAGGTGGCCTATATGGTTGATTGCAAAGATGTTGTTTAAAAATAAAATGAATAACCCATAAGTTAATTCTCAACAGAGGTACTTTGTAAATTTCTTACGAATATTTTGTTCTGACAAATGTACATATATAAACAAAAAAATAACGTGGGTGAATTCTTATCTATAAATAACCAAAATTAGGAGAATATGAATGGAAATGTTACTAAAGAAACAAAATATTATCTCATTGAACAACTGTTATGCTTTATTTCTATTCAATTCGAAAATAAAGAAAGATTGGTGATTCATAAACGAACATAAAGCCAAAAAGATAATGAAAACAAAAGACGAAATTGGAGAAACAAAGAAACCTTGAAATTAATATTTCTTGTTTATATTGAGCTCAATCGCATCTAAGGTCTTCATATTTCAAAACATTGTGGGCGGTGGTTTGACATCTTAACATTTGCTATTGGTTCTCTTCATTCCCCACCATTAGCTCGTGCTATAGCAATAATTTGATTGAAATGCTGAGTCTCGTGGACTAAATTTGCTTATTTCCGAACGATCGTTGGGTCCGGGATTCGTTTTCCGTGTCGGGTTTAATCATTAAATATTTTCTTTAAAAAACATTCAATAGCTGTACTCTACTTAAGTGAACGAACGTGAAACGTGACCGATAGATGATTATAGGGTCACGCCGTTTAACATGGGACCTAATAATATAGTTGACAAAATATGGGTGTAGTACTGTCTGTTCCTTCGGGGAAATACAAGCTTGAACGTATACAGGGTGTCCGGTAATTAATGGATAACCTTGAAATGTCTTATAGTAGAACTGAAAGCCGTTCAGAAAAAATAAAAAAATAATAATAATAAAAAAAACAATAAAATATATTAAAAAGTGCAAGCTATATTAGCGTAGCATACTTTTGACTGTCTTTGATCTATTAGCATAATTAGTGTTTAATAATAAAACAACAAAAAACCGATGAATTTCATTAATTTATGGTCGTAGTATACAAGATCTCAGGTAGTAGTTAGGAAAGATTTTTTTTTCATATTTATTGAACGGCCATCAGTTCCACTATAAGACATTTCCAGGTTATCCATTAATTACCAGACACCCTGTATATATTCTAAATGTATATACGAGAGAAAGAAATGTAGCGATATTGCATTATGTGTACTTTTTAACTGAATTTATTTAAATATTGTGTTTCTAATTATAGACGTGCAAAGGATAATTTTAATACTGCAAACATGGTTGTGTTTGTCCATTAGAGATATATTTTTTGCAATCCTACACTATTATTGTATTATTTAATAGATCTCAAATCCATAACAATTGGGCTTAAAACTCAGAAAGATTTGCGTAATAAACGAAGAGTTTCTGTTTCTCGGATAAACAAATGAAAGTTATAAAAATTATTGATGACAATTTGATGTCTTTACACCTTTGAGTTTTACTGAAAATCTGGGTAATGTTAATTGGAGATGTGCTTGTAATCCACGTAGCTTAGATTGAGAGCGAAATATAGTCAGGCCAGATATCGTTGTACGCTCAAACTAATAAACATAACGTATGGTCAATGCGTCTCGAATTTGTAATCGAGAAAATTGAATTCCAATAACATGCTGTAGAGAGTATCAAAACTTGTCCGCGAGTCGGAGAGTTGAAGCGACCTCGACCACTCGTATCTACTTTTATTATAATGAAATTCATAAATTGAATTGAAATGTTAGGCAATTTCATCAATCATACTTCAAAAGGCGCCTTCTCTTACAAGTTTATATTTTTTTAATATATATCGATGATTTGGATTGTTTGTCGTACCTATAGAAAACATATAAAATTATAAACATTACGCACGTGTTGCAACGATTTATAAGATGATAGCTATGAACTTAAATTGAAATATTTTATAATAAGTGATAGCTTTTAATATTTGTTAGTAATAGAAAGGAAATAAAACTAATTTTAATCCATTTAAAAGCAGATTGTAGATCAATTTTATACTTAATTAAAATTCTTGCATTTGTTATAGATTACGTAACAAGATAAGAATGTATTAAATATTTAACGTTTTAAAGCTGCATCTACTCTAGGCGACTTGACTTACGACCTTCGCATGTAAATAACTAAAATGGCGTATTTCGTAGGGATTTAGAACTCCTGAACGAGTAGTTAAAGGAAGCGTCGAGTGTTCGGCTCATGCTCGGCGCGCTCCGCCAGCTCTTTTCTGAATATAAAATAGTGATACCCTGGTCACAACATCGGCAGCGCATCTTTAAAAGAACTATGGAAGCTGCTCTGTCTATCATTCACGCTTGTTTTACAAAACTTTGTCACATGTAGACACCAAATCCACGGCACACAGTAATAATAATGTTACTGCTTGTAATACTGCTATTGACTTAATACTGTTACTGCGTTTCGATGTTACTCTAGAGAGCATAGTATGTTTAAAGTAGTTTGAAAATGTAGATTTTCATTTGTTTTGACTCGTTGAGTCGCAGTGTCACATCGACGGCCATTTAGATATTTACTAGATATGCCCGCGGTTTCACCCGCGTTTATGATTACTACGCCGCTCCCGTGAGTCGTAGTCGGATCTTATATAGCCTATAACCTTGCTCGATAAAAAGGATATCCAACACTAAAATAATTTCTTAATTCGAACCGGTAGTTTCTGAGATTAGCGCGTTTAACCAAACAAACAAACAAACTCTTTAGCTTTATAATATTAGTATAGATGTAGTAGTCTAACAATTGACAGGATAATACATTCTATGTGTTCCTGGCACAATCAGTTACAAAAATATATCAGTACGGTTATTGTCTTATTTATTGAATAAACAGATCGAGAAGCCAATAAATAGATAGTAAATTAACCGTTTGACCATGTATAGATCGATAACGAGATAGCAATGGCGTTTAAGGCCATCAGAAATATTATATTAAACAGGCAACGCATAATACGTAGGCGGATCGAGTTCATAAAGCAAATAAACAACGACTTTATCTGTTCAATTAGTCAATAATGGGTACTTGTATAATAACAAGCATTTCATATTTTGCATGATAGTTCGACCGCTAGCCTCGGCTCGAATTACAGGCGGTTGCTCGCAAAGAAAACCAATAGCCCAGTTTCACGCGACTGGTTTTATTGAAAAGCTCCACACGCGCATTTTTCCTGCCTTTGCTATTTTTATTCTGCGGTAACTACTGTATTTCCACTTTTCTAGCTGTTTATTGCCTACGCGTTTTGAGAAGTGAGCACTTATTTGAGTTCAAATAGCTTTATATACTTTATTTATACGATAAAGCTCGTAAGTACCTAAATGAATTGATAAAAACAAAAAACATTATATGAATAGGTTATATATTACCTAGAATACAAGGCACAATATAATAGAATCTTTAATAATGTTTGAAACTTATTGCATTACAATACATTTAATTTTAGGTGTAATTAGTCTGAACACTGTAATTTTAAAATATTGCGGGCAAAAATATAGTAAACATTTGCAGATATGTAATTATCTGTACCGCATGACTAGCCTCTATGCGGCTTCAAATATATGTAAATATGTATTTGAACGAAATTAAAAAGGTTGTAGTTTATCATAGAGCGTTATAGAATATATTACTTATTACATTGTACTATTTTACAGTAAATTCGTTAAAATAGCCAACATATATTAACAGCTATCGTTTTTCATAATAATATACCATTAGTTATTTATAGACATACGAGTACCCTTTAAAAGCTTTAACGAAAAATTCTAACATTTTTCTTTCGCAGAAACATGAAGTTAGAAAAAAGAACCAAGGCCTGCAGGCATTAAAACCATCTCTACATACCGAATTTACGGCAATCGGTTCAACGGTTTGGCCACTAAATTTTGCTACGAACACATGCATTTTTCTTTTCCATTTTTCGATTCTCTTGTAAACCGATTTTAAATCGCGGATCGAGATAAAATATTTTCCGAAAGTAAAAATGAAATAAATTCAGAATAAAGGAACCAATCACAGACATTTTAATACTTTTACCAATAACTGAATCAATTAAAATCAATCATTTATACCTATCGTATGTTCAGATTTCGACTGACAATAAACATAAACAGCTTAATTTACAACAATGATGTTCAAAGTAGGTATCGCATTGATCGTAAAGTTATTGTTACAAAGAAGATCATGTCTTTGTAGGTTAGTTCGAGTAACAAACAAAAGTGTTTCATCAACAGTGAGTGGGTACCGTTACTATGATATGGAGAGGAGTACACAGCACACACCCCGCCGCCTACGGGACATGACTGTCTTTATGGAGGCACCCACAGATGGTCGCGAACACGTCCCACTGGCTCTGCACCGTCATGTGAAACATGTTTTATAGACGCCATAAAAGAATAAGAGCTTTAGTGTTAACTATTATTGAATTTCTCAAATACAACCGCAATAATTCTACAAAACTCTATTGACGTGAAATATTTATTTTACGGTCGAACGCTACGTAAATGTAAATATTTAGAAGATTTATTTTCACCGATCTTATTTTATAGTTCAGAATAAAAACGGCCTTTATTGTTTCGAAAATCAGATTTGTTGTGTTAACCTCGGATGCTGTTTAACATAAAACGTGCATTATTGAACTTATATTGCTTTGTGGCACTCAGGGTTGGCAGGACTATGTTAAGTAACTATTAACTTTATATTGGGCTATATAAAATTCTTTAAAAGAAGTTTCGCATCACTCATTTGGCCATACAAAACATTAAATGTCAGTTTTAATTAATATGTATTTTGCTTCTGTTTACTTGTCGACTACACATGAATAAACAACTACTACATATTTTAATTATATAAATTTGTGCGTACAAACTAAATATTATATACTTGTGTTTAACTAAGCACTTAAACGATATCTTATTACTCATCAGCCTCATTAAGAGCACCATCAACGTATTCCAGCGGTGATTGTTCGGTAAAGACGTCTTACAAACGATTAATTAACTCCCACCAACAAATCATTAGTTAAGTGATAAGTGGCATTTGTTCTAACAAGTAAGAACCTATCGTGGTACAGTACATTAGTTATGTTGTGTAGCCATCCCGCCCTCAGCACAATGCGACACTGACAGTAAGATCTATCTGTTTGGATTACATGAGCTCGTGACCGTGTGCTGACCGTGTTTTGTTTTTTTCCTCCGCGTCAGTTTGAAAAGGACTCCGTTCATTGTTTGGTTAAATCCGATGTCGGATAATTAAGATATTCTTTCAACAAAATGATGAGTTTAAATATGGAATCTGGAATATTTTTTGTTCTGTTTCTAGTAAGCCTTTAAAAGAAAATATTTGCTATAAAGGCATGTAGTTATTATATAATATTTTGTTACGTTACAGATATGCTTTTTCATAAAATTAAACGCTGTTAGCATTAAGTAATTTTAAAATAAAATCTAATATAAAATTAAATGTTTTTACAAGCGAAGCTAGCCGTACTCGTAATTACATTAAAGAAATAAGGTTCGCCTTGTCTCAAAAACAATTTTTTATACTAAAATGTATTTGAATTTAGAAAGATTATCCTTTTGTATAAGGAGCAAGATTTAACTGAATTAATAAGTAGAATTATTTAATATGCTATTTGTATAATTGTCATGAATGAGGTTCAATACGTTTGATATGTAGCAGAATCAGCCAGATATGGTCGGCGTGGGTGATGAAGTATGTTTCAATCAGAACTTTAGCTTACGACTATTAATTATAACATTGTAGACCTTCGTGATTAATTGTTCGATACGGTGCTTTGATTGACGTTTCGCGAAAACATCAGTTCCAGTTTAGATACCATTTTCAATTAATTATTCGTTGTATTGAATAATAGATTAGTATATCGTGTAACGTAGATATCGGTTATTGATAAGTGTAGAATATGAGATTAATGAATGGATTAATAGACATTCATAAAATTTGTATGAGATGGATTGACAGTTCAGACTAACATGTTGACGATTAAACTCAAGATTATCTCGTATAATATAATAAAATGTATATAGAAATAAATCAAAAGGATGGCGCAATGCTGTAATTGCTAACTTCTATATTTGTTTACAATATCCGTTCGATCCCCACACGGTACAAAATTGTGTTATATACGAATTGTCGGTTCCAGTTCTTCGTGTTCCTATTACAGAAGAATTATTGCTAGTGAGAGTTAACTTGTTAATTTGCCCATCAGCACATCGACGTTGAATTCGAGACACAATGCTTTTATCATCTTTCTCGATAAGGATAAGCTGACAGGCTAAAAGAAAAAGCTAATAAATATTAATTAAAATTAAGCCTTGCAATTTATTTTGGGAACAATGATCTTCAAATGCTGCGTAATACAACCACACAGGTCACACATATCTTACGCAATCATAACCCTATAAAGTCTCATGCATGCTGGTCAAAGTTACATTTACGTGTGTATGTAGTTACCAGTCGCAAACTAGGTGCTTACCATATTCAGCTACGCCGCTGGCAAAGCAATTGAAATAGGTGCACGTGTCACTTTCTCTGTAACAGTAAAGTTCCACTTAGATTACAATGTGGCCGTATATTGCTTTTATCGTTTATATAAATGTAAGTGGATTCCCACATTTTACTATTGAAGCATAAACAATTCAGATATTGGTTTATATATTTGTAGTAGGGTAGTTAACTGAAATTCTTTAAAATTTAATTAATATAGTTACATGTACCTGTGATACAGTTTCTAACTAATACATGATCTTTTACACAAATTTTCAGAATCATAAGTTCGATTTGTGCATCTATATATAAGGTTGAAATATTTATAACTGTATTTTTGTTCAATAAATATTTATATTTTGTTGAAATATTAATTATTATATTACCCAAAATATAAAATATCAATTAATATATAAAAATATTGAAAGCTATTTAAAAGTAACTAATGTATAATAACAGAAAAAGCCTGTATTATTAATGTTCTGAAACTTTAGCACTTGTGAGGCCTGAGTATGTAGATATAATTTACTTATTTATAAATGATCGATATATATAAAATATACAGACGCTGTGAACATAATGAGTAGTGAAACAGTTCCGTTTGGTCTTTGGAAAGAGAAATCAGTGGAGTACGATGTTAATTGCTGTTTGTTGAGCGATATGTTGAAATAAATATAATTATATGACATATGCTGCAAGAGTTACGGTTCAGAGCTAAAGATACCGAATAGCGAGCAGCGGCAATGTAAAGTCTGGATTGCGTTATGGTGTTGTTGTATAGTGTATTTTCAGTGCACGAAGCGAAATCACACTTGGCTGATTTTATTTGAAACTTTTGGTTTAGAAGCTAATTCTCAAATTATTTATTATTTGTGTAAGTACTGGCAGGACTACGCCCCATTATTACGGTTTTCGCCATATATTTACTGACATGTGACAGCTGCCAGTGTGTTCTTTTGTATATAATTTTTTTTGTAAATATATTTTTGTAGTGTAATATTGTTATATTTTGTATGGAAAATAATTGTGATGGCATTGGCGATGAGGAAGTGACATCAAGTCAGCCTACCACATCTCTAAGTGGTCTGGTGCGCTGCCCCCATTGTTCCCAGGCTCGTTTTTTCAAAGGTAAGCGGGGATTGAAAGTACATTTTGGTAAAGTACATAAAAACCAAGATGTTCTTTCCAATCCCACAATATCATCATCTTGTCCTTCAATTCCTACTCAAATTCCTTTTTGGTAAAGTCTATCCATCCTAAAAAATTCCGTTCCGGTACTAAAAAGAGTTCCTCGAGGCGCGAGACCTTCAGTAGCCAAAAAATTGGCAGACTGCATTGGTCTTATTGTCCGGGAGAACTCTAAAACGGCTTGGGAACAATTATTGACTTTTTCTTATAGGATTTTGCATATTGAAAAAGATTAGGCATCCAGAAAGTCGCTCACTGCACAAATTAAGCGCAATTGTTATGTTTCGGCCAAACCATTTGATACAAAATTTACATCCAATAAAAATAAATCCATATATCAATATGTAGAATCGAAATTAAGGGGAGGCGATATCAGGGGCGCGTCTAGGCTTTTATTTAGTAGTGATGTGGTGGCACCTTGCTCTCCGGACACACTTGCAGGTCTAAAGAGCAAGCATCCAGCGCCGGTCGACGGTCTCTCCTTTCCTGATGCTCCTGACGGAGTTGGAATACCTGATCACAACAGCCAAGGACGTTTTCGCAGCGGTATGCTCTTTTAGGAGTGGCTCAGCGGGCGGGCTCGACGCTCTGACACCACAGCATCTTAAGGATCTTGTGTGTCCAAGCGCCGGGGAGGCTGGCGATGCGCTCTTGAAGGAGCTTACCGCTCTGATGAATTTAATGCTTTCTGGCAATGTGGACGATGCCATCATTGACATCTTATATGGGGCCAACTTGTGCGCTCTTAATAAGAGGGATGGTGGTATTCGTCCCATTGCTGTGGGATGTACATATCAGCGTATGGCAGCCAAGATATGTTGTAAATTTTGTAATCAGGAGCTATCTAAAAAATTTCAACCCCTTAAATTAGGTTTTGGATCCAAAGGGGGTTGTGAGGCTGCCATACATGCTCTTGCCACGTACCTAGGTTGTGGTGATGGAGAGGTCGTTCTCAAGGTTAACTTGAAAAATGCTTTCAATTCAGTAAACAGACAGACACCTTGTTGACACAGGCAAAATTAGAAACACCCAAAATTTTTAAATTTCTTTGGCAATGTTACAGGTACCCTACAAAATTACTATATAAGGATAATCTTTTAGAATCTGCAGTTGGATGTCAACAAGGTGACCCTCTTGGACCGGTCATTTTCAGTTTGGCAATACACCCTATTATTCAGCAGATAAATTCAAAATTTAATGTCTGGTATTTAGACGATGGGACTCTTGGAGGCGATGCAGATACAATATTACAGGACTTGGCCCTTTTTAAAGATAAATTTGCATCTATTGGCTTGGAATTAAATACCGGTAAATGTGAACTTTTTTTAAAGAATATTGAAAACAATAACAAACATTTGGTACTTTCAAAATTTAACTGTTTGGCTCCAAACATCAAAATTATGGATAAAAGTTCTCTTCGCCTCCTTGGGTCACCAGTCTTTGAAGAAGCTTTTAATTCTTTCATAGATGAAAAATACAAAATTTTTGTGAAATTTCAGATCGCCTCCTCAAAATTAATATTCATTCGGCTTTTACAATTGTTCGATATTGCCTTTTTGTTCCCAAATTTACGCATGCTCTAAGATCATCACAGTTTCGGACAAATTTAGTACCTTTAGAAAAATTGATAAAATTATTCAAAATACTCTAAAAAATATTTTAAACGTGAATTTGAACGACCGAGCTTGGCTACAGGCTTCTCTGCCTGTTCGTCTTGGTGGGCTCGGCGTTCGCAAAATTTCAGATATTAGTTTACCGGCGTTCTTGTCCTCGGTTCACAGCACGGAAGAATTAACCAGGAAAATTTTAGCTCCCACACTGGTTAATTCAGAAGTGCTGTGCAAAACTGACGCTGTGAACGTCTGGAAAATGGCTTGTCCGAATTCTGTTTTGCCAACCAACCTATTCTCCCAGCGGCAGTGGGACGGGCCGCTTAGCAACTCTGTAAGAGAAAAGCTTTTTACTACATCTTCCAATGTTGCTGAGCGTGCTCGATTGCTGGCTGTGGGAGAATGGGAATCTGGTCTTTGGCTCCAGGCACTTACGTCGTCCAATATAGGTACCATGTTGGCCGATACCACTTTCCGCCTCGCCACTTGCCTCCGTTTAGGTGGTTTTTGTGTTTTTCCGCATTGCTGTCACTGTGGAGAAGCTTCGATAGCCTCGGACACCATGAACAAACAAACAAAAAATGAAATCTTACCTCTTTATAATATTAGTATAGATCACCTTAGAGGAATCTTGTATATAGTTTATACCTACCTTTTATCGTAACGATATATTCTAAGTTATGGTGTTGTTAGTTCTACTTAATAGAGTAGTATTATATATATCAAAAATAAATATTCTCTTTTATTCAAAGAAAATATTACAATGAAATCTATACTTCAAGTTTCGAGCTCTTCATTAATAAGATTCTGTCAATATGTCTTTATTGTTTTCTCCTGGTAATTCTAATTTCTGCTAATAATAACACGTCTTCTTAGTACTTAACAAATCAATATAGATTTAGTTTAATATTTTTGTGATAGCGCTTTGTAACCTTTAAGAATTAATGTTTACAAAGTATTAGGTATTAAATATGTAATTTGCCGATGAGTGACCGTGACCCTAGCAAGTGAAAGTCAGAAAGTTAAACTTCATAATTGTTTTGTTTGTTTTCAACCTTTGTAATAAACTAAAGTTACACCTTAAAACAAATTATATGAAACGTGTACTCTTAAAGTAACTGGTTCGGTGGCGTAAAGCAGCATTGTGCGACTGCTGTGTTTGAGATCTCGAGTTTAACCAGGTCGGGTAAAGTGTTACTGAGTTTGCCTGTCAAGAAATTCCCAGACACGATGTCTGGAAGTATGTCCGATACGTTTATCGGACACAGTTCCAAACATCGTGACTGAATGAATGGCGATAAGGCTTGCCCTATTACGACCTAAAAACCATAACTTGCGAAATGTGTTATAGACATCTGCATACCCCTTCAGGGATTTAGTCGTGAGACCGGATACATGAATGTCTTAAAATAACGATCAACAGCAAAAGATTTAAGCTTCACTATTTTCCCGCGGGAAACGTAGAACTTATTCCATTTTACAGAATGTGTCAGATACGATCATTACCTTTCACAATATGTCTGGGATTGCGGTGCCGTTGACAGTTCTTAGTTTGACGTATCGGGTAGATAAGGATATCGGCGACGTCGCTTTGAAAATTCTGTTACGTTTATTCGAGTTTATGTTTGGCAACTGAAATCCGTTTTGTTGAGTTCTATACGTCAATACATATCAATGAAGACTTTAAGGAACATGCTTGCTTTATAGCGCTAGAACAGTATTTATGTGATCCTCTCAGCAATGCAATTGAGAACAAAAAATATAATATACGGGTTGTTTATAGTTTAGTTTTAGTGTGTGCTTTGAATGTGTAATTTTGCGGCTGAGAGCCTCCGCTTTACTTCAGGTATTGAGCGAGAGCTAGCGATGTATGGATATGCATTGCAAGTGTTGACTATCCATTTATGAATTTGAATTGGAAATTGCGTAATAATATGTTATGTTTAATCCAACGTGCAGCATATTCAAGTCAAATTATATATTAATCAATATAATGATGTATTTCCAAGTCAAGACTGGTTCCATTGAAGGTAGTCAATGCAACTGCTCTGCAGGGTCTAGTCAAGAATTTCTATATCTTCATTCGAGTGTAAAGGTGTGGAAAGCATTAGGAAAGGGTTACTAAGTTTTTCTGTCAAAACATTCTCACTAGGACCATAGAGTCCGAAACCAATATATAATAATAATAATATTCTTTGACATACATACAACACTATCTAGCCCAAACTAAGTAGAGCTTGTACAATGGATACTAGACAATGCATAAACATATGTACATAAATATACATTTATTTTTGTAAATACATCTATATTATACATAGAAACAGCCAGACCAAGACAAACATCCATGTCCATGCACACAAATGTTTGACTTGTGTGGGTATCGAACCCGCGACCTCATGCGTGGCAGTCAGTTACACTAACCACTACGCCAACGAAACTGTGCCATATTGACGGCAATAGGCTTGCCTTCTTTTACCTGGAACCTTAAAAACGACGAAACGCGCGCGCTCTTTTGGGGATATAGTTATATGTATGTTATATCAGATTAAAATAAAAATTGTTTCGATTAAGTTGCAAGATAAGAACTTAAATGTGAAAAGAAGCTGATGAATAAATAAACCTTTTACGCTATATAAGTTCCAAGTTAAGGATGTACTTCGACATTTAAAGTACATGACTAACAAGGAGAATGGAGTGGTATCCGTTTTGTTCGTAAGATGAACACCACTAACGTTTTTTCGTGATCATAGCTGCTGAAAACTTATCGAAAGAACGCGCTGGGAAAGTGTACATATAATCTATATATATTCGCTCGCCTATATCTTCGGCAGAGTTGTATTCCATCCACAATTCGCTCGATATGGTTTCACTTCTTACGTAATAGGAGGTGAGCGTATTTCTTTGCCGTGCCTGGTAGACGCCGGATCCTACAGTTCCAGATACAACTGTATCTGGAACTGTGGAACCCGGTATACGTTTAGTAGAGAAACTCCTCTAATAAACGTTTTTTTTAATCAGATGTAATAATTCGTGGTTTGAATATGTATTTAAAAAACTGCAGTAGCCTTATGGGAAACATTTGGACTGCCACGCAGAGGTCTCGAGTTTGATCCCAAGGCACCTCTGACTTTTCGAAGTTATTTGCGATTTGAATATTTAATTATAGCTTGCTTCAATGGTAAAGGAAAAATCGTAAAGAAACTTGCATGTCTGAGAGAAGTCCATAATATTTTTGAAGATATGTGAAGTCTGCCAACCCGCACTAAGCTAGCGTGATGGACTATGACCTAATCAGTCAGGACAGTTTATATACAGGGGTGATATTTTATATGAATAATTCAAACAAATTTCTACTATTAACTAAAATATCATCACGGTAAACTCCAATGCCAGTTTGTCCAACCTAGGAACACGAAACTTAATACGCAGCAGTCGCTTTCTGTATGCAGATTTTGCTATTTCAATGTTTAACATTTTTAGACAAGAACAATGTACTTCTAGATCAAATACAAGTAACTTTTAGAATAGTAGCGGTTATTCAGAGAGATCAGTTCCAAAATATTTTCGGTCCTAAAGATATCTAAGCAAAATATCTGAGAATATGTCTTGTACATGTGAGAGGCACGCGTGTGACCTGCATAACTATTTGATTTATAGATAGGACATGTAGCAACTAGATCAAGAGATTTTTCGGGTAGCTTAGATTTCCATTCTGTCGGCAACTTGAAAGACTACAGTGATTAAGTAACTATAATAGGATGCCATTTATTGCCCATGTAATAAAGCTTCTTGTCTGTATATTACAAAAGCATGGGCAGTAGTATATTACTTTCAAACTTAGCTGTATTTAAGTTTCTATAATGAGAGCATACGTCTAACCGTTACATTCATTTGCTTAGTCCTTTCTACAACCTACCGAGAAATTAAAAGAAAGTATCATAGCCCACGCCCGACACGGTTATCGAAACTATTTATATTTAAGTTTACACTTTGCCCCGACGTTTCGGTTGCTTTACAGCAGCCATATTCACAGGGAGTTCCTAGTTATTTCAAAGTACCCGAACATAATTTAATCTTTGGTGTTTCTATTTACGCAGAATGATCTCTAAGTATCATGAAGTCTAGCTGTATTTTGCTTCTTCTTGGGTTTAACTATTTGAATTACTGGATCCCTAGCTGGTGTTATATTCCAACCATCTTCTCTATTGAAATTAGAATGTTTTTTAATTTCAATAGCCTCGGTGGGAATCGGTGTTCTTTTGCGAGTATTTGTGGTTTGTTAAATCGTAGGTAGTGGTTGGTACCCTGTTGCACATGTTCACACACAGCAGACTTCAACGAGCGTTGGTGTTTTACATCAACTATATGTTATTTTATGCGGGTGCCTATGCTTCTCTTGGTTTGACCAATGTATGAGAGTCCACAGTCACAATCTGTTTTATAGATCCCTGCATCTTGTAATGGTAATTGGCACTTAACGGATGGTAAAAATTTACTTATCTTCGTTGGTGGCTTGAAGTATGTGTGGATTGAAGCTCGCTTTAAGATGTAGCCAATCTTGTCAGTGACACCCCTTAAATTCAGTAAAGTTCAATAATGGTAATGTTAGAGCATCAAAACTATGTAATAAAAGTGTTTTAAAATAAACAACGCGACATGAAGAAGTTTAAATAAACTTACGGCAATAAACTAAAGAACAGTATCCAACTAATATTATATTAGTGATATGTATGTACATTCATGCCAACATCTGTATCCCCAAAGGAGTAGACAAATGTGTTTTACATCTAGTTTTCACCAGCTTTAGTTGAGTGGCTGACGAGTCGGACACAATATATTCGGACACACCACACTTTTTATTATTAATATATTTTAACTGACAATTCGGACACCATTAAACTATTAAAATTATTTAGTACAGTCAGATAAAAAAGATTTAAAAGATAATATGTGGAAATAAAGCGATATCTACCAAAACTAACCATGGCATTTTAACCATGTTTTGTTCTAACCTAAACTAACTATATGCACATAAATGTAGGACAAAATATAAATAATTTAAAATGAGTGACGAATGAGGAACATTTTTGTACGTGGGACGTAACTTAAATGCGGTACAATCCCAGATTTCTACAATTAAGGTATCGTTGGAAGTTTTTATCTGACAGTACAAAACAGTTTTTTATTGGTGTCGTCAGCAACTCCTTTAGTTTAGGGTCCCTTTATATACGTCACGGGACGAGCCTATTATCATTTATCGAGCATAGCTACGGACTCCGTGCTGATACTGTGTAATACCTAACAAAAATCCCACAAAAATTTGTTTGTTCTGGGATTCAAATCTAAAACCTCATCACAATCGCATACTTTACCAGTACGCCACCGATGCATGACTGCAGTAATGATAATACATGTAATATAAAATGCAAGTGCACACAAAACGTAATTTTATTTAATTGTACACTGTCCTTATAGAAAGTAGCCACGCTATGTCGCATAATACGAACATTGGCGCTGTGGCTGTTTACATTGCAAGCACAATCATTAAAACAAAGCACGTGCAGCTTTACTCTGAAAATGAATAGTAAAATATAATGTGATTAGTTTTCTATACATATGAAGGAACCTAAGCATAAATATTACCTATTAGACCAGCGGTCAATGAGAACGTAAATTTTTATATGCAATTTTACCTCTAACATGCATTTTACACGTTAGTAAATAATCAAAAAGAAACACAAAGACATATTGGAACTTTTAGGGAAACGAACCGTTAATCGCTGCCTACCTTTAATAGTAAATAACGGGTAAAATGGCAGTTAACTCATGGAGATTTATTGCTCAATGGATAAACGATGCTTCACAAAGTACGTGGGTATACGGACAATGGTTATAATACTTTATTGTTTTAATGTTATCAACAGACTCAATGAGGCATCAAGAATATACGACTATGAAAGTATACAATTGAATTTGATTTGTTTTTTTACTCTCTAGCTGCCTTACATATAAAAATATTGCTGAATTATAGGTATATGTACTTATAATTAGCTAGGTGGCTATCTCTCAACTGAATAACTCACAAGTCCTTAATCGATGATTAATCGCCTGCCGACGTAAATTAAATATTATTCAACTACCACTTAAGCTTGAGTAAAGTTCATAGACGATTATTCTTTCTGATTAGTGGCTACTACTTAGTTACCTCTTAAATATTTGAGATTTGTTTGTAAGTAAATCTGTAGATAGCAAATCGGCATAAGGCTCATGTAATCTTAACTAATATTGTAAAAGCAAATCTGAGTTTATTTTATTGTTACATTTTCACGCCTTAACTAGTCAACCGATCATCATGAAATTTCGCATACACGTTGTCAGGGATATAGAATAGGATAAAGGGTACCTATAATTCAGAAAAAGTACCTACTGTTCCTAATGTAACCTATCCTAACTTACATTTTCGCGAGTAAAGCCGCGGGCATAATGTAGTTACAAATAGTTACCGTATTGGTGCTTGCAATATCAGTTGTTGTTAACCCTTCAAATAAGCAGTCGCTACGCTTCCAGTGTAGGGTAGATCGTTCGTACTTGCAACCTTGCTAACAACACTCCGCTTCCTCAAGGGTCCTGGCATATCACTTTAAGAACACAATACAAATTTGTTTGCCTACGATCTTTTGTAGGGTGGAGGTTCTCTCGCAGTTGGGCTGCACCAGTTTGAGAGCAATTCCAGTTGTAAGAGGAGATGCCGCTGTGCCTATCTAAAGTAATTGTCTATATGTTTTTATTTGTTTATTTAATGATACTTTGTGTAAATGTAATAAATAAATATAATTTTTCGACATTATAAACTCAAATTACGGACATGAAAAGATAAAAAATGCCGCATGATCATTTTTGTAGGTCACGATGCTATTTATCATCAATGCCTACTTTACCGACTTATGATATGAGTACACCTTAGTGTTACACAGTACCTATATAATATAATAGTATGTAATATAATAGTACCACGAAATTGAATATAAAAGGGCTCATTTAGGCACCTAAAACTAAGGCGATATAAATTATAGGGGCTAGGGCCTTACCACCATATATTAAAGCATGGCCATGTCATGCTAAGAATAGGACGTGTAACAGAGTGTAAAGCGTTGTCTCATTTTCGCGCATGCTATGATTATAAGAGACGTTGGTAAGGCCCTGTCCATGACTATGTTAATTTATGAAGCCGCGTAGGCCACTGTTACCAAAGATTTCAAACCATATAAGTAGTGACAATAAGTTGTATCACAATAGGTAAGTGCTAATTGGCATACTGACACCCAAATTCAGTACATACTTTATTCCTTTTTTCTTTTTTTTATTACCACGCTCCGCCTGTTTGTGAGCAGTCGTGTGGTCTAAGAGCAGTGGCCTCCACACCTTCCTTATAGCAGCCGAGGTGATGTTGCGGTCTCTACTTTGACGGCCTGAGAAGGTGCTTTTTCACGCCCCGCTTAAAGGACCCAGGATTGAAGGAAGAAGGAAACACGTGCCTTGGCAGATAATTCCATGCCTTGATCGTTCGGCAGAGGTATGAGGACCCAAACTTGTTGGTATGCACTATAGTCGACTCCACCGTGTAAGGATGGCATCTGAGCCCAGCACGCGTTGTTTTTGATAGGAAAGGGGAGGGCGGGATAAGGTGGAATAACTCATCAGAGCATTTCCTATGGTGTATTCTGTAGAAACATGCCAATCACGTTAATATCACGTTTAATATTTGAGCTCTGTATGCCTTCAATGAAATGAAATAATACAATTTATAAAAAACTACATTTATTGTTAGACATGAACATTTAATTGTTTTACGTAATAGCTAACTTCTTACTCAAAAGCTTGATATTTCGTTTAAGAACGTGAGCTGTCAGGCTAGGCACCCGGATTGGGCAGTGTTATTGCATTTCAGTTCAAATATTTTAATCATTGGATCAGAAAGTATACAAGCAAAATTGCATTAATCACATATTATGTGCTACGAAAATAAACAGTCATGTGGTCTTAACGTAGCGGATGCGCCCCATACACCACCAGCTAAGCCTTTAGACATAAAATAGAAATAAATAAATTTAGAAATAAATGTTCGTGAGTATGTATTAAGTACACAATAAATATAAAAAATATATTATGGCTGAAATGAAACTTTCATAATCGAATCTCTATTTCCTTATGGGAAATCACAAATAGTTGTATCTGGTATCCCTGTGGCCAACAGTTTATTGTTGTTATTCTACACCTTTTATAGTAAAACTAATCATGGCATCTCTATACGAGGTATTCACAACGTACTTGTATGGAAGCTCGGCATAGACTAGCGTTCAACCATGGTGCGAATTCCATTAAGTTATAGGTGTTATAAAAGAGCAGAGCAAACAACGTATAAGTGTGAACATTCTTGCGAGTGAGCCGCACAAAGCTTCGCCAATAAGCTTCTTAGAAATATAACCTTGTTATTAATACATGTAAGAGTTGAATATAATTACATGTACACTGCATGTTGCCTCTACTTCCAATATTTGTGCGAGAGATGTATGTAAATATTTTTCTGAGCGGCGCTTACTGATGTTGCGACGAGATGGCAATAACGCCGACAGACGTAATGAGGAAGCCTGGTTGTAAACCTTCGCCACGCTCGGCGAGTATGCAGAAATTACTTTTTAGACGTCATATTAGGGATGTTAAGGTTGAAAGTTGTTTGTTGAGTGCTAGTCGCAGGTGTATAATATAAGTTTGCGATTGTGTCCCGGCGCCGCGGGGCTCGCTATAACGAGCGCCCTGCGTTGACGGGGCGCCGGCGATCGCGACAAACCGCCTTCAAGTGCGGCTCTTTTAAAAATTAGCTCTTGAATTTTAACTTTAGGAGACGGTATCTTTTACGGAGTTGCATCCTCCGAATGGCCCCATGATTTGTATTTGTGTCTTTTGACAAAACAATTTTGTTTACTATAAAAATCCTTTGAAGGCAATCTCAGCAAAATACTTGATATAACTACTAACGTCGAAAGTACGCTTTTGTAAAATGTTTGGGGTTAAGAAGTCCGTTTTGTATTTTGATTTGAGTCTGGATTATTCATGTAATTGAACAATGGAGTTTATACGTAGGCCGGGGGTGTAAGCAGGGCCATATGATTTTGTAAGATGTTTGGGGTTAAGAAGTTCTTTTTGTATTTTGATTTAAGTCTAGATTATTTATGTAATTTAACAACGGAGTTCATACGTAGGCCGGGGGTGTAAGCAGATATATGCTATACCCACATTTTGCCAGCTACGTTTTTAGGTCTCACGTAATATAGACGTTTCCAAACGATATATTGCTACTAAAAATTACCTAACAAATTAATTAACCATAAAATACCAATACTTTTTCCAATCTGGTAATTGAACGTTACATTTGACCGCAAACATAAGCACCAACTTATTCCACAGCATTAACAAAGCAGCCGACGCCTCAGAGCAACTTGTTACTAATATTTAATAGTAAGAATATAATACATTTTTATAATACAGTTTTATGAGATTCACATAGCTCTTATCTAATTTATCTTCAAGTTTTTGCAACTAAAACTAGTTATAGATGTGTGTTCTTGTAAGTTTGCTCGTTTATTGCAGCGTTAGGCACGATCCGCGCAAAGTATCTAATTTATGATGTTTCAAGTGTCTATGCCGCTAACTTATCTATGGTAGTGTTATGTGCGTGTAGATGGCGCGGTTCGCAAGTTATAATTAAACTGACGATACGTCCTCGAGTAACAATTAATTAGACCATAACTGAGCACTGCAATAACGGCGCAACGAGTGAGAGATGAGTGAGGATAGAAGAGCATGCATGCAACTTAGATTAGAAAGTAACTCGCTGTACACGAGACAGTTAACGAGGCGGAGACTAATGAAAATTGTAGGCTTTAGTACTCACGGGTCATATGTATCGTGACATAACAGTTAATCTTGTAAAATGTTTGTGCTACAAGGCGCAATTATATAAGGCGACATCGCTATCCGACATAATCTATCACTTAATGTTATTTTTATTAGACTGTATTCGATATATGTAACACCCACAGCATGCCGTTCGAGAGCAATATTTCACGACGGCGCTAGTGCTTCTCACTGTTGTAACATCTATTTCCGAAAGCAATAAACTCTTATAACTTCTTCTTACTTTTCCCACGCTCACGCAAATCCATAATGGTTTCGATACAAAAAGCCGGTTTCGACAATAGTGTAATATTTCACTTTTTAATAATATAACGGAGCGCCAGAATGCCTTTGTACATAAAGGCGTTTATGTATAAAGGGATTCCGCCGTGCGTTGTTGCTTTTATTTGTGGACTGTTAAAACTTTACGCAGGATTACCAACAAAAATAATGAAACTGCAAAAAGTAATGCGACGTTTATCCTCGCTCTACAAACAATTCATACCTCAGCTGTCAGATTAATCTAAGGCTTGGCGTGCATCGTTGATTGTGCGAATAATAATCCGTCGGAGCGGAGCCTCGTATAGTTCACGAGAGCGTCAAAGCCGAGCGCAAAGGAACAAAGCCTCCAATTACCCGAGCGGGCACGCCGTGGGCTTTTAGTGAATAATGAGCCGCTTATCCCGGCGGATGACGGCTTCAGTAGAATTGTTCTTGAGTGGGTCTGCACGCGGACCACCCGGCCCCGCCGCCGCGCTCGGCCCGCGTCATGGCGCTGCGTCGCGTCGCCTCTTCGCTGTATGTACTCCGCGCTGCGGTCACTGCGTCAACACAATTTCGCACCCACCTCTTGCTTTTCCCCTCACTTTGACATTTTACACAAAACGGACGCGGTCACCGCACAAGTCCCTTTTCAATGCCGCGCGAGCTTAGTGTTTTTACAAACGAAAAATTTTTACTTGTAGGACGTAATTGCTTATACCAAATGAACTTTGTATATAAACTTATTACGCTGTCTTATTTTATAAACAGAAAGTTAAAAATGCATAGTCTTTTAGTTTTTTGTGCAGTTAGTGAACTGCTCAAATTCAGAAAGTATTATAGATACCGGATACAGAAAAGTATTGTTTAGCGCTAAATATATACATAAACTCACACCAGTATTCTTGAAGAGGACAGATAAAGTTATGTTGCAACCCGATTTTGCCAGCTAACTACATCAAGTATACTAACTTATTTAGTAGATAAACACAGATAAATTCACTAAGACACGACATGTTTAATAATATTTGGTTAAATCCTGACAATTACATGTAAGTACATTGTAACAATTTGACGTTATTTAGATTTTACGTTACTAAACATAACAATCATGGATCTCTCTACCAAAGCCTGATACGATCAAATACATTCTTCAATCACTTACAAACATATCACACTCGGGATTGTAGTCCAGAAAGAGGATTAACGCTATAAAGTTACGAGATGAACCTACTAGGGCGTTCGGTCTTGATACGGTTCGACACGAAAACACTGCAAAAATTACTGATTTACACTACAACTGTAACAGTCAGTAGAAAATATTGACTACTTGCTTATGCAGATCAGGCGTATCTATTCTATCGTATATAACTTCATATATTAAATCTATAACATGTTTTACCAGTAACGAGATGTACCCTAGACAACTCAATAAAATTGCTGTTGGATATAAGAACGGGTAATATCTACATGTATACACAGAACATTATTTCTGTGGCTTGTACAGATAAATTAAAAAAGGCCTGCGGTACATGTTTTCAAATATAAGCTGTCACCATTATCTTACAGCGTAACCGGCGTAAGGGTAGTAACACTGTGTTGTTACTGCGTTTCAGCCGATAGGACAGATGGCCAGCGTCTTCCAGACAAGCTATTTCTATTCCTTGCCATTCATACTATATTTTATTCTAAACTGCTTATTATGAACCGTTTGGTTTTTGGCCATTTTAGTAGTATAAAATAAATGACTCTGCCATACGATACAAATCCCTGACGCTATGTGGTCATAGAATATTAGTTTGTAATCAAAATTGTCATCCAAATCCTTTGACAAATTTGAGTTTGTTTAAACGCTGTCACGTAGCTTTGTGGACGTTAAAACATACCAAAAGTCTACTAGAAAATCCCTTTTTTTATTACAAATTCATATACTGCGAAGTTTCAATACTAATTTGAAAAATTAAATATTGGATACAATTTGAAATGAAAATGAAAATCCGTAAATAGTATTTCAGTGCGTGTGATTCAAAGTAATAAACATTTTTGTCCTGTAGTCAACAAGGCAAACAAACGACAACTGGCAGCAATTAATTGCAAACAAGGACTGTTGCAATGAAAAGGGTCGTAAAATTACGCCTGGTACGAACGCACCTAATGTTACCATTTACAGTAGTATATCTTTGTTTATATCAAACTGTTAATATCTCACTTCATTGCCTTGTTGATCTTGTAATGTAAGCGTATTGTAAATTGTCAAGGCTACGTCGTTAGTCAGAATGCAGGTTTGACAGCAGACTGTATTCTGGAGACGGGAGCACGTAAACCATTGAAAATGACAGCGAATTTGCAATTGGCTCATTTTTATAATTTATTTAATTTTTCTAGGAATATTATATATTAAATATTGTTATTTATAATGGTAAATATGTTTAATAAAATAAAACAATTGACACGTAAGCGTAATTGCAATGAGGCCAAGAAAGAATTTAAACGCTGATCCTATAATTGATATCTATTACCAGTTATAAATGCCGAAATAGTCAACGGTCATTTTTTTAAATTAAGTCTGTGCCTTGTTTAACTTGCGCTGAACTTTTCCCTCTGAAGTTGCTTCGAGTATCATCGTTATGGCAAAAAACAGGAGTGCGGGGTAAACAAAGGGAATGGGAGAGGTGAAACTGCACAGACTATGGCCACTTCAAAGCGAACTAGATGTTTGACGCAGGGTAAACCTATATTTATAAATTACAAGTCATGTTGACTGGTTTCCAAAACAAATCTATTCATCCTAATCCTAGCTAATATTATAAATGCGAATGTGGGTTTGTTTGTTACGTTTTCACGCTTTAATATCACGAGCGATCTTTACGAAATTTTGCATACATGTTGTCAGGCGTACAGTAAAAGCCATGTTTCCGAGGAAAAAAAAGGAATTATTATGATTAAAGCGAGCGAAGCCGAGGGCAAAATCGAGTATTCTATAATTTACCAGTCACACATTTTCTTTTGTGGTAGGTTGTAATTATTTGTGTACGATTGTACCAACACAACGCTAGCTACTAGCACATGGCAGCTTTATATACCTAGATCGGGTCAAAAGATTAACAAATAGTTTGGCTTCAAGGAAACACAATTCTTCGTGGCCATTTAAGTTTAGCCACAAGAAACGCACCTGCAGGTGCTTATAGTTATTGCTGGTAGGTACCAACAATAGCTATAAGCTATGGCAATATATAAATTTTGAAATCTATATTTTACTTCTATAAGTCAAAACAAAAAATAAACAGTGAATACAGGACTTGAACGTTAAACGTAATTAATTATAGATATGCATGCTGAACATAGCAAAATAAATTAGGTATTACCTAAAGAAAATACGATAAATGAATCACGTAAATAAGTTATAATTATTAAATAGCTGACGCCGTTTTTATGCCAAAGCGCCATCCCAAAGCCGTTTATATCAAGAAGAACATAATATCCTCATTACTTCTTGTACATGTTTATTGAGAATGATTCGAGTACCAGTTATGACTACATCTTTTTTTTGCGAGTCTGCAAACCAAGGATTCAATATGGTGAAGGTGACGATACATTCGTCATACTCGTAAACGATGGACTACTTATAAAGAGTGATCGACCTTGGTTTCATGGATTATATTAATTAATTCACAACAAATCACTTTTTTTTGTGTGTGTAGTGGATGCTCTCGTTTAACAAATTTTAGTGCTGTGATTGTTGCAGCTACTTACATATAAGATCAGTAGAACAAGCCATAGTGTTTCCACTATGTGGCAATTTACATGAGAGCCAATAAGTTTCTTGTTAATTTATGTCGTAGGTCCTACGCATTGCTGAACATGGTAATATGTTAACATAAATTCACGGATAAAGTTCAGTTAGTGCAAATTTAACATTCATAAATGTTATTGTGTCACCTAAATAAATAAACATAAACTAATTTCAAGAACTGATTGCCTTTCATAATATGTTAATCAGTGATTATTGCTGATCATACGCTTTTATTTATTGCATTTGAACTTCTAAGAAAATGTTATTATTATGTACAAGATCTGAGCAGCAATTTCATACTTTTTAATTTGAGGAAATTAAATAAGGATCATAATAAGAATAATAACAAACACTTACTAGTAATTCGGGGAAACATTTATTTGGAGAAAATGCCAACATTGAAGAGGTACTTGCGGAATTGTACTGGCTTCGGAACAACAAGTATATTTTTAAGTGGCCGTGATTCTGCTCGTAACATTGAGTGAGATGGCTTTTATTTTCATATAAGTACCGTTTGCCCTTTTACCTCTCCACAAATATTTCGTGTCTATTTTAATGTTGTTCAACTGAAACTCATTGTACTATTCATTGAAATGATCGTTTCTTTTTGAGTATAATCTTTGTTTTATAATGTTTTTACAAATTAATAGAATAGTTGGGAATTGTTATTTCGTGGAATGAATGAAGCTCAGCGCCTGTTTGAGGTATGTAGAAAAACAAAACAAGGTTATTTGATTGAAATTAAACACTTAATAGAGTAAACATAAGACAATAAGGTTCGGGCACGCCACGATCGTGGCGGTAAGTCCAGTGTTTAAGGAGTGGCTGGAGAGGCGGCATGGTGCCCTCACCTTCCGGCTGACACAGGTTCTAACTGGCCATGGTTGTTTTGGCCAGTTCCTGTGTCGTATACGCCGGCAAGAGACGCCCGGTTGTCACCACTGCGGCGACTGCCGCGACGTTGTTGAGGATACGGTGCTGCACACTTTGGCGGTTTGCCCCGCCTGGGCATCGCAGCGCCGTGAGTTGATCGCGGCAGTCGGATCGATTGCCCTCTCGCTCCCAGCCGTAGTTCAGTCTATGGTCCGGAGTGAGAGGTCGTGGAACGCCGTCGCCTCCTTTTGTGAGGAAGTAATTTCCATCAAGGAGGCGGCGGAGCGGGAGAGGGAGCGTTTAAACCCTCTCCCCAACCGCAGAGCCAGGCGCCGGAGGGCGCGCGATGACCTCCAGCCACCCTGAGGTTTGACCGGGGGGTGGCGGGCTTTGTGGGCCTGCCCGCCATCCGTTCAGCACCAGGTCCGAAAGGCGGCGTGCGTGTTCCCACGCGCGCCTCTGTTTCGAGTCCGTCTCTCCCCGAGGGGGGAGACAGTAGGGTTTAATTAGAAGTGAGTGCCTTTGGGTAGGTCTCTTTGTGTAGTGGCCTGCCGTTTCATACGGCGGGCCGTAACCTCGGCGGGGCCGCGACTGCATGCGAAAGCGATTCGCGCGGCCCCGTCGACAGTGGTTTTGTCGAGGAACACCGTGGTAGGTTTAGTCGGTATTCCGGGAGGTACATTATTTCTTTTCCATCTTTCTTTTACCCCGGCGAGTCCGACATAATCCCTCCGTCCGCCCCCGTGGAGGGATATGCGTCACTGCATTCCCACACGTAAAAAAAAAAAAAGACAATAAGGTTATTTGAGTTTGGTCTTGTGTAGTTGCAGTTATTTTAATGGAACATGAGCAAGACCTCGTTCTCTTTTCTAAGTGAGCAAATGTGTCTACACTTCTTAAAATCGATAATTTCTTTTTACGATATCGCTAAACAAGATTAGATTATCGAATATTTATTTTTTAAAATAATACCGGGCTGCTCGTTGTATCAGAATATTTATTATTATTCTATAAGTAATTCACATTCAGGTGATAGAATTCTATTATCGAGAAATCTTAGGCCGGTAATTTGATTTTGTGACTCATTTTATTTTCTTCCGTTGTGAGTAAATCGGTTTATTTCACGCGGTTCGTAGCGTGCCGTGTGACATAAAAATTCAAGTGCTTTCTTATGTAAGAGAATCAGTTTATTGACCTATAATTATTTTTTATGTTTGGCAGGTATCTAGGTGTGACATTAATTCTGTTCAAACACATTAAAACAAACGTTTAATGTCCCCCGTGAACGATTCGATAGCGGAGAGACACGACTGCTCGCCATGTTTTATAGTGAGTAGCTGTTCCTCGACACAAAATTGCGAATTAAAAGAAAATTCACTTTTTATGACGTCGTAATATTGTCCCGGGCAATTTCAACGTTTAGTGCCACCATTTTAAATGTCCCGTCTTTTGATATTTGATAAGAGCCTAACGATTGCAATTTTGACCGATATTGGCTATTTGAATGGTCACAAGTAATGTCAAAAGGAAACAAGATGTTTTATGACATTAAAATCATAAAAAATATCATGGTCAACAAGACATGTATACATACCAAGACGCGGGCGAGATTAAGAGTATATTTAATTTATAATGGTGCTTTTGTAATGCTTTAAATTGGGGTTTGATTGCATCAGAAGTCTAGCGAATTCAAACCAATTTGCTGTAATGACTGTATGATGCAGTGCAAGAATTTGTAGAATATAATTTCAACAATCAATATTGAATTTGTACGAATGGGCAAAACAGCTATTTAGATTCAATTAAAGTTGTTTTTATTTGTCGGTGTCGGCCTGTCTGTGTTGAAATTACGGCCAAACTATTGCTTAGTTACTTATGCAGGTTATAAAAACGTTATTATTGAGTTGTAGTTATGTAAATTTGTATTGGTAAACTAGTTTGTAAGCACTTCTCCTCCCGAGCCACAGGTTCAATCTAGTTCGGGCAAACAACAACAAATGTATTTTATAAATTATTGTATCTATTATTTAAATAATAATAATTATTATTATTGAACGGGTTATGCAGTTTTCACAGCTAGGTAGCAACAAAAGACAGAAAACATAGCATAACTATTTCTCAGTTTCGCAACGACTCAATTGGAATCAGAAGGGTGTAGAACACAACATCCTATTAAAACATTGCAAGTAATTGGCACGTGTTATCTAGACATCCCTGGCTCGTATTCCGTGTAAATTATTCAGGTGCCACGACATCTAACAGACCTGACGACGGCGTCACCTACTTTATTGCCTAAACATAGGTCCTAAGACGATCCCGTGCTGCAATATGTATGGAGTGAAAGTGAGTACTTTATTTCGAGTACAAATGTGGGTACTTGTAGGCAACCTTGGCAACAATATTGAGGTTAAAGTACGCGAGCCACCTGGTTTATGCGTTTTTATGTTATATACATATATATTTTGGCACGCGTGTGTGAAGCAGCCGGACCAGGCGAACACAATTTGTAGACCATTTCTCTTGCACGCGCGACACTTCTGCAGATTAGAGAAAAACGAATGTGGAGAAACAGTTTTGTTATATTACTCTATGCCTTTACCGTCGCGACGACGACGTGAGAAATATTATGCTGTAAACAAGCTTGAGTCGGGCGTTCTTTGAATGGTGTTTTCATCAAATTGATACGTCACTGATTGCGTGAACGAGAAATATAGAAAAATAAAGCAACATGAACAGCAATCAGGATAATCTAGGACCTCTGCCAAATGCGTTATCACTACAATTCATTTGTTATGTGCGTACATAATAAAAAGAGACAAAACAACATATTGCAGCAACATTTTCTTTGACTTTGATAACAATTTAAAATGTATAAATTGTATTTTACTTGTTCTGCCACGAACTATCCTCTTTATACAAGATTTCAAGATCGCTTTATCTAACGATATAAGGAATAACCCGCATAGAACCAGAAAGATTTAAGAATAAAAATTTGACATGTTATAGGGATTTTTAGTTTAGACAATTATCCTAAATGTAAGCTGTACAATTTAAATACAGGACTTAGACATGCGGCTCCGACTTAATCAGCCATTGATAGTGCGATTAGGTTCTTCTTAAAGTAAATTACATTGTTTTCCTAAGAAAATAAAGTTTGATTACCAATTGGTTGTTTACAGTTACATATTATGCAGGTACACTGTTAATGTTCTATTGTTCATGAACATGTTTATACATTTGGTATATTTACTTATATTACTTAGCACTAATGTGAAATCTGTGATTTATGAAATATAAGCGTTATATTTGTACGCTTAAATTACGGACATTGTAATAAATACTTTAAGCCCTATTGTTTAGTAAAGTAGTAATAAATGGTTTAAAGCGATAATTATTATTCATGGATACGTGAAAGTGCCGAAGGGCAGAATGCTAAAATCAATAAAATGCATCGAACAATACCTTCGGCAGTAGCAGTCACACTAAAAGCTCTAAGCAGTAAATCATTTAGCTTATTTATTAGTTTAAAATTGTCAAGCATTGTTGTGAATTTTTCATGTAACACGAAATGACCATTTCGTAGTTGCGTCCAGCTGTGCATAAAATAACAATTGATGCTACGGGGCATTGTGTTGCGCGGCGTCGCTCGGCACGGCGCGACAGCACACTGCACGGCGAGCGTACGATGCAATTTGTCGAGCGTTTCTCTTGTGTGTCGCCGTAACAAAGCTACGAATCGAGCTGACGCAAAACTATCGATAACTCTGTACGGAATTAGTGCCTTTGTTCATATTGTCCCCTTCACACTTTTTCTCCTATATTTCGTTTAGGAATAGCTAAACCTAACTAGTGCTTTCGTGAATATTGTCTCGTTAGCTAAACATGATAAACGTTGATACTATTGAATTATTTCAATTCTTTCGCTAGGATGAAATGCTTTTAGCTTTTATTAGAATATTACCAAAACCGTAAGTCAGCTTCTTATTTCATAACAGTAGAGGTGTCAGGGCTGGCATTTTATGTAAGTGCTGCTTCAGTTTTATTTTAGTGTCTAATGTGTTAGCAGGGTGGTGGAGGCAGGCGACGGTTCAGGACGTTAATCTCCGCACTGAGTGTGAGCTTTCATTTTAACTTCAGTTGAATAGCCCTGGAGCCCAAATTGTAGCAGGCTTGCCTAAAAATAATATAATAATAATAATAATAACGTTTATTCCAATAATGAGATTGTACAGTGAACAAATGTTGCTTACATGGTTTGTTAATTTAAGTAGGTACAATAAATATGGGTGAAGTACTGATTCTCCTAGATAGGCTACAAGTTAGCCTGTGTTAAGGAGTAACAGTGCCAACCCCCTGATTGTTAGCAAATAATACAATCAAAAGAGTACACATTTACAATGAATTGAAGCCACATTTGACATGAATAAATTTATGTAATAGTTATTATTAGTTATTTATACATAGTTAAAAAAAGTTGGTGCGTGTGAGAGTGAAGTGTGTATAAGTGTGTAAAGTTATGTTGCTGTGAGTGAGTTTACTGTGTAAGGTATAGTTCGGTTTCATCATAAGTAAGTTGTGAGAGGAATGTTCGAACGGACTTTTTACAGTTGTAGGATGAGAGTCCGAAAACTGGGCATTTTGAGTTAATTTTATTATAAAGAAATGGAGCAAGATAGGTGGAGAGTCTCTTTACAAAAGATGTATGTGGAGGAGGAATGGAGCAGATTCTATCTTTTCGACGTTTAGCAATGTGTCGATAAGGTGTTCGGGAATGTTGGAGTAAAATAATGTGTAATACATACTGTTGCCGTACATTCAAAACGTTCCAAGACTTGTATAGCTCTGACGTTGGAAATAAGATCGAGCGAAACGTGGCGATTTTAAGTATGTCTCTATGAGCAATCTCCAAGGGCTTCAATACAGTTTTTGCAGCTCCTCCCCAGCAGGAGATGCAGTAGGTCACAAGTGATTGGCAAAGAGCAAAGTATACATTGCGGATAATGAAAGTGTTTGCGACGTGCCGCAGTGTTTTGAAGATATACAATATGAAATTTATACTACCAGCCAAATTTCGTCTAGACGTTAGGTATCAGTAATAGAACGCATTTTTCAAAAAGAAAGTATAATATTAATAAAATATAATTAAAACATTTTTTAAAACAAACATTAATTTAGCGTGGTCACCGAGTCAACGTAAACACATGATTCTTTAACAATGCATTGAATGAAAGCGGGGTTGCGCGCGGGGTGCGAGAAGGGCACAGCTGCAACACAAATGTCACAAATCGTAAATTTCGTTTAGTCGCGTGCGCACTTGTGACGCAATCGCTTACTTCCGTGTTTACTTTTCCCGCGCGCGCCGCCGCCCTATCTTTTGACAATGTATTCAAACCGCGAGTACTACGAAATGGTGCGTTGTTACATTTTGAGTGGAGAAAGTTTAAATGGTGCTCAAAGACTTTACGAAGAACAAAGTGTTCCTCGCCTCCGTAATCAAGGACACGTAAATCCAACAGTGCCAAATCGTGAAACGATTTTAGCTGCTAATCAACGGCTGTTAGACTACGGCCAATTTACTACACCTTCGCATGCCCAAGGACGCGGCAGGCAGAGACTGCCTGCAGAAGTCGAAGACGAAATCTTCGATTTCTTTGAACGCAAACCTCGTGCAAGTACACGAGACGCAGCCCGGCGCTTCGGCGTGAGTCAGTATGCGGTTTGGAAACTACTGAACACTACCGGCATGCACCCTTATCACTTTCGGAAGGTCCAAGCATTAAATGATGAGGATGCTATGCCTCGTCGAAGATTTTGTGAGTGGCTAATTGCACATCCAAATGCTGACATTTTATGGACGGATGAGGCACTCTTTACTAGAGCCGGGCTATACAATCAGCATAACGAACATTGGTGGTCGTTTCGTAATCCGCACATGATAAGGGAGACCTATCACCAAGTACGATTCAGTGCAAACGTATGGGCTGGCATTATAGGCAATAAAATATTGGGTCCATATTTTATTGAGGGACGTCTCACCGGAGGCACATACTTGGACATGTTGCGACATGTCATAGAAGATTTTATGGACGATGTGCCTATAGTTAATTATCGTGAGTTTTACTACCAACACGACGGTGCACCACCACATTATGCCACCTCTGTTCGTGAATACCTTAACGCGGAACACGGCAGTCGCTGGATCGGTCGTGGGGGTCCTGTTCCATGGCCGCCGCGTTCACCGGACCTTACGCCGTGTGACTTTTTTTTATGGGGTGAAATAAAAAGATGTGTGTATGTGGAGGAGGCTGAAAGTCTCGAGGCTTTAAAAGAACAGATAAACCGTGCATTTGACGAAGTGAAAAATAACACTACAGTGCTAAATAAGCTAAAAAACAATGTGCAAAAGCGAGCAAGACTGTGCCTAGAGAGAAACGGATTGCATTTTGAAAATTTATTGAAGTACAGCTGAAGATGTGGTAAGTGGATTTTAGTTGTACGCCTCAACCAAAAACCTAAGCTGATTACATTTATTTTAAAACGCATAAATCCAACTATTCTACTTTATACTTTTGTTTTACGTATTTACGATTTTTATGTTGTGCCTAATGAATAATTCAATAAATACTTATTAGCCCTTACGTCGAATAGTATCTTGTGCAATCTCCAGCTAATGAAATAATATCTTGTGCAATCTCCAGCTAATGAAATAATAAAGAGTAGGTTTGAAATTGATTATGTTATCACTGATATACCGCCGGCCGCGCCGGCGACGGCGGGGCGCGGGGCGCGCGGGGTGTCTTGCCGCCTAACGCGTAGTGCATGTACCGCGCGTGGTGTCCATAATCATAGAAGTTTTTAAGACAACTTTGTAGTGGCTGAATTCATTAATTTTGTACTACTTAGCATAAAAATAAAAAATACGTGTCTCATTATTTTACTCAAAGATTATTATATTAAAGTTTAGACGGTGACTAAAAAATCAGGTTGTATATTAGTTTTCGTACGCGCCCAGATAGAGTGTTAATATGGCGTCTGAAATTCAAATGTTTATCAATAATAATGCCTAGATATTTAATTTGGTCTACTGGAGTAAGTAGTGGGCACTGGCAGACTTGTTGTGACAGTAAAAAACATGAGTGAGCTTTTAGGTAAATAGAGGACTTGGGTTGGGAATTTGAGTTTATCGAGAAGGTGATAAAATTAGTTTTGGAGGTGTTTAGGGTCAAAGTGTGTGAGTAAAGCCATTTTAGTGCTGAGTTAAAACCTTCTTGCGCATACAATACTAGATCCAGCCATGAATCTGCTATAAAAGTTATAGCAGTGTCATCAGCATAGGAGACTATTTGGGCATTTGGTATATCTAAATTACAGAGATCGTCAATGAATAGCAGAAATAGTGTAGGGCCTAAAATAGACGTTCGCTTTCCTAGGAATTTTAATTATTAGCAACTATGTATGTGAACTGCGATATTTAAATACATAAACTGATTACATAGAAGAAACGGTGTTTGTTTTTATTTTTATAAAAAACAACTCTCGCACTAGAAATAATTCCTGTGTCGTGGGAGACTTTACTAACATTCAAACGACAGACACAAAGAACACCCAGACTCGGAACATCGATTTGTGGATCACACAAAGTTTTGTTCCGTGTGGGGATCGAACCCACAACACTCGGCGCGACAGTGATGAAGCGATCAGACGACTACGCCATCCGTGCATTCAAACGATAAGCAAGAAGGTAGAACATCTAAAGAGTAATGCAAACTGAAACGCAAGGTCAATATGAATCGACGTGGCGTGTACGATAGCGTTGATTAGGTTTCCGTGAATCGCCTGATCACGTTGTTTCGAACACCTCGACTTTCGACTTTCTTTCCACGTATTAAAGAATGGTATGTGTGTGATCAACATCGTAGCCATAGCACGCAACGTGACCCCTTCAATCTGCGTTCCGCTTTAGTCATCTGTATTACTCATAGTACGGACTAACCTAGATTCAACTACTAAATTCAGTTCTTTGTCTAAGCGTCGGTACTTATTTATGTTATTACGGTGCCGCAACATGGTTCTGCCACGATGACTTTATGATATGATAATATTGTAATTTAATATTAATAAAATAAGCTATTTAGTGTCAATATTTAACGATTGCGTGTAGACAAAAACAAATAAATTTTAGCTTTCAATAAAATTAGTATGGACAAATTATGGAGAGAAGAACACACCTCGGTATTATGCAAAGTACTTAAAAATCTAATTTGTTTGTTGATGGAAAATGAATAATAGAATATGTATGCGTATGGCGACGCCGATATGGTACGAACTCTCAGCTTGTTTACTGACTGAGAATAAGAGTTTGAAGTCGTAACATTTTTCTTTAATTTCCTTATGTTTGCTCGTTAGACTGTTTACTTATTTGATCAAATAGACGAAAGCTTTTAAGTCATACACGTACAAACGATTGCATGTCACTTAAAAGCTACTGACCGAATTTAATGAGACTTTCCCTATTCGTTTTAAAATAATCCATTATGTTTGAAAACAAAGCAGTGATCAGTGGTCTCGAGTTCGATCCAAAGGCCAAGACCCAAAGGCCAAGATCTCTAAACGGATAGCACCTCAAAGTTATAAGCGCATTAATTAGTTAATTTTCGCCCACTTTAACCGCGAAGGAAAATATCGCGAGGAAAACTGCATGTCTGAGAGTTCTCCATAATGCTCTCAAAGGTATGTGAAATCTGCCAACCTCTAGCCTTAACTTATCATACTGAGAAGAGGCCCGTGCCACGCAGTGGATCAGTTTATATACAGTGCCGATATTATATTACGTCTTCACAACAATATTTTTTTAAAAGTTGCAAGTTCGTCACGATTCCTCGCAAATTTTGTTTGAAAATTTTTATTGTTATCCGTTATATGTTATCTTCTTATTATAATGCGTGACCAATGGAGCGTCGACTGAGTATATTATTAATAATTACTTATGTAGAAAACACTGGCCTTACCGCCATGTCTTACAGCTTTATTATTGCATGACGGAATGAGAAAGCGCGCTACGGTGCTTTCAAGGTTTATAGCAGATGGTGGTACGGCTCGAAGTTGTCGTTACCGATTAGTAACTGCGCCTGGTACTACGTATCGAGGCGTTGTCTCGTCTTTAATCTGATGGGATTGCCTCTTGCTGTAAATTAAGTCGAGCTTCTCGAGTATCTGTTCGTAATATCGGATGCCGTGGTAGTTTAGGTAGTCGTCTCGACAAAAAATTGTGTGTTCCGCAATGTGTTGTTTGAATGTCTCTAAAGTCCCCCACGATAAAGGATTTGTAACGATTGCAATAGTTGCCATTTAAATGAAATGAAATAAAATTATGTGACTTAAAATTATACTAACATGGCCAATGACTATACTTATTATATCAGATCGACAGGAATGAAGGAACGTGGCTAACCATTTCTGATATACTAGCGGTCGCTTAGTGGTCAAAATTCGACCATAACTATATAAATTTTAAGTTTGATCATTATTAAGGTTTAATTGTCTATAACTTTACCCTTATAATCAGATTTCATTTAGATTTCGCCAAGGCTATACCTACAGGTTACTTTACCGATATTTATCAAACAAATGATTATTTACTTTACTATACTCTTTCATTGACGATATTTCTAAGCTTGCTACTTTGTTTACTTTATTACATATAAATAAGGTATTTGTAACCATAGTTACGAAGAATTGTACGACGTTAGACGAAAAATACCGAAATACTACGAACGAGATTCGACTGTGTGTGTCAAAGGCATGGTTGTGTGCGTGTAGTGTTTTTTCATTAATTTAATGTATTTCTAAGGCATATTTTATAAAAATATTAGGATTCGCCACTCCTTCTCCATATAAACTTTCACTGTCCCAAATTGCATACTCCTCCGTCCGCGCAATTTTCGTAAAAAGGGGTACAAAGTTTTTGCTTCACGTATTAATATATAGATTTTTCAAACAACCTTTACATGAGTTTCCTATCCTAATATCGCAAAGATTTTACATAGATTGAATCAATGGACATTAAAATATATCCAGATTTCGCACAACAATTTGTAAATCACACAAAATTTTGGCCGTCATAGTTTTGAACGCATAACACTCCCACTTGAATGACAGCACCCACCCATCAAATAGCAGAAAGATCTTCCTATTATAACATCAGGAAAAGACGCTATTTTTAAATAGGTATTTTATGAGAACTAAATAAATGGCGCTTAAGACTTTTTAACGTTCTACCAATATAGAGACTATGCGAGGTACTTGTGGACTGTGTGGTCGATATGGGCAAATCATCTTACGTCTGCGAAGTCTCTTAATATTAGCGTCGACAACATGTTTTCCAAGTACATTTTGATGCAAAACTCATTTGAGATCAGACGTTAAAACGTTTGAGATGCTGATAACATTGTAAAATATATCCCTCGAAATATGTTTTTCTTTTCTTCTATTATATATTCGATATTCATCTTTTCGAATTGAATATTCTAAATCAATTTATTGAGGGATCATGTGATAATGCCATTTCGATATGAGGCAAATAAAAACTTTTATTGAAATTGGAAATGTTTAAGTGAATTTGTTCTAGCGTCGGCTTGAAGAAATATATTTTTTCACTCGGATGAAAGTTGTCTATAGTTACATTTAAATAATTGAAGTATTAATCATTTTAGTTAAGTGATAGACCGAATATAATATACCTATAGGCTCACACTAATGTTCCTAATGGGGTGGCCAAAGGTGTTATACACCAATATATTTCGTTACCTGCGGTTTAAAGCCAACGTTTGTGCTCCTAGGAAGCATACTTATTGCCTACCGGGCCATTGGCCTGTAGGCAATTAGGCATTCTACAGACTCCCCGCAGCTATTGAGAATTTCTTGCTAGAAAACGTAATAACGCTTTGTTTGATTCTAGAATCGAATCCTAGATAATCATACATAGCAGTTCCGTGTATGTACATACGTTGACTTATTTATCGCTAACTTACTAAGACAATTTAGCTACCCTTCGGTTACTCCATATTACACTCACTAGGTATAATTTATATAACTACATTCAAGCGACGGACGGACGTACATAGTACTCTGATACTGCACAATTATCTAAGGATCTCATAATTGTAGTGGTCCGGGCATCGAATCTCTAACAAGCTATAGTAGATACCGTTCAGATTTAGCGCATTGAATAAACATGAGAGGGCTACAATCTACTATCGTACTGATTTCTTCTAAGTTATGGACGATCACCGGTGGAAGCTAATCATTGCTTTTATTAGCTTGTTGCTTTAAAACTCTTAAAAAAAAAAACTCCGTCAAAATACAAATAAAAATGTATTTGCCAGTATTTTTATATTTAATAAAAATTTGGCGTCTGCGTCTTTTTTTTCTGATTCCAAATAAATAAAAAAGCAATTTCAAAATCAATGTTAGATATTTACGTCTCTTTCTTTATGACAGCAGCATAACTGCAGACCAGTTAAATGATTGTTTTATTAATCACAAATAATTACTCTATAATAGAAGGTACCTAATAAGCAAATTTTAATTAATTACATAATTGTTTGAATCTGTTTAGTGTTCAGCTACTAATGTCGCTGACTGTAACTAAAGAACAGTACAAAGATAGTTAAAATAGATATGTACCTACTTACAAATTTCATGTGGACGAAGCCGTTGGCAATACCTAGTCATTATATCAAAAAGAGACTTGACAATGTTGCCCTAAATACTCTACAATATTCTGCATTCAAAGATTTATGTTTAGTATATGTATATAGATGAAAGCATTCCAGTAAAGATATTGCCCGTTAAGCTTAACACCTAACATCAACAAAGATTTTGAAATATAAGGAGCTTGTTGCTAAGAGTCAGTCTTTAAGGACCTCCTTCGTCTATGGTTGAATAAGTTATAAATTTTCAATGAGCAAAATGAACGTCTAATTAGCAGAGAGGAAGGAAGGCTTATTTGTTATCCTTAAACCAAAATTCTTACATAAATGTAATATGTGTTATCTGTGTAGCACGTATTTTACCAACGGTACATGAATAATAATTTATAATACATACAGTCGGAGTTATAAGTCTATCAGAATTTAAGATATTGTACAAAATCGTTATTATCCTAACTAATATTATAAATGACTAAGAAAGTTTATAAGGCTAGTATGAATGGAACAGTCGCAAGGGGAAGACCTAGGCGAACGTTTCTTGATCAGATCGGAGACGTTCTGGGTAAAGGTCAGGTTAAGAGCACCTTAAACCGGCGAGCATGTATGAGGAATGTTATGAAAGTGAATGAAGCTAGAGAAGTGTGTCAGGATCGTAGCAAATGGAAATCCGTAGTCTCTGCCTACCACTCTGGGAAACAGCACATTTCGCATACATGTTGTCAAAATTACCTATATTTATAGAAATGAACTGAGTATTATTGCCTTTGTGTATTGTCGTGTGGTCTAATATGGTAAGTGAAAGTACTGCGCCGTTTGTAAAGGCGATTCCGGTACGAGTTACTATGGTGGATTGCTATAGCAGGCTCGCTCTCAATTACGTGAGACTTAATAATAAATGGATAAATTGTGGAAGCGATACACCTCTATCTCAAGTTTTAAATAAACACGCATCACATTATTCTTTTATTATATTTTGCAGTAATACATACTGGTCTAAAAGCTATATCCCAGATGGGGAAGGCAGAGCTGATTACTGCTATATTTCGCTAGTTAGTATTTTAGGGTCTGCTATAATTACTGTAACACCTTTTTGTAATACCTACATTTCTAGCAAATAAAGATTCTATTCTATTCTATTCTATTCTATTCTATTCGTAATAAAAGCCACGCAGAAGTGGCAGTGGGCAGGGCACATACCACGCAGAACCGATGGCCGTTGGGCAGAAAGGTCCTGGAGTGGCGGCCACGCACTGGAAGACGCAGTAGGGCTAGGCTCAAGTCCGTCAAGTCCGGATCTATGTCCAGCAGTGGACGTCTTTCGGCGGAGATAATGATGATGTAATAAAAGCCGTTTAGCGGACACAGTTCCCAAGTCTGTGCTGCTACTGAGAACTGTTGGAAAAACTACCAACAACACTTTTCTCAACTTGGCAATTGAACACGAGAATAAAAGCATGGCATTCGTACTGCAACCAAAATGTCGTATTTTTCTGCAATCATTTAATTTAGTTTTAAGATAAATATAAAGATCTGTTTATTTGTCTTAAACATCATGTTTGCCTTTAAGGCATATAAATATAAGGTATTGTAAAAACTATTACATAAATAATTTGATTAATCATATGCAATATTTCATTAAATTTAAAGATACGATATTATATAGAAATACGCGTGGAATTATATCGCACGAAGTATTACTAATTAAGTCTACAAATCTAACATATTCCACAAGCAGTAATTCCTATAACACTAATACAAGATCAATGGCGACTAAGTAGCGATTTCGGCAAAATCGTCTGCAATCCCAGATCAGCATGATATATCGATTATTATGTAAATTGAGTGAAACTCAATTGAATAGATCTATGAAACTCTTAGTTCCAAAGTACCCAGTTGAGTTGTTAAACGTTGGAGTTAAACATGCGACCCCGTGTGGAACACCACTTGGGTACCATAAACTTGACACTTTACAACTTAGTTAAAGCATGAGAATCTCTTGCTGAATCTAAACTGTATAAGTTTATTCTTATTGAAAACTGTATTAAAACTTTTAGTTTTATATTTGTTTTATGTATCGGCCTCTACCCAGCTGCCAGTATAGTGCAGCAATAAAAATGGGCACTTTTTATACAAGCTGGTGCAAATGGAACGGAAAATATAAGTTAAAATATTGCTTTCTAATTTCTAGCAACGTAAAAGCTTAAATTTTAACATACGTTATTCCTGAAGTAATTTATTATATTACATCCACATTTTGCGAATAATCTAGCCCTTTATTAAGTGCACAGACCAGACTTCGTGCTGCTGTTGAGAATTCCTTTAAAGAAAACCGCAACAACACTTTTCCCAGCCCGGAAAATGAATCCGAGATCTCATGCATAGCAGTTGCATATACTACCGCTGCAACACCAAGGTAGACAAGTTTAAGTAATAATTTTATAAGTACTTTCCTCTTATATATATTCCATAAATGTAAACAAAAAAACATCAATCACATTGTGCGTCATCGATAAAGTAAAAGGTAAAGTGACTAAGCGCCATTTTGTATCGAGCTCTTAATTATACATTAGTAGAATCAGTTTTATGTTATATTTGTGAACGCTCTTACGAAAAATGGAGTATGTTTTTGCCTTAAAAGGGTTGTATTGAACTCGAGCAAAAGGCTTCTACGAACAAAAGTAAATTTAATTTATTAAAATGGCCAATGGATTGGCAATGTAATATTTTTATCGTTAATATATGTAGTTGTCATGGCAACACAACCGTGTACGACTCGAGCTTTAAGAATATTAAAGTGAGTTAGCCCGCTGTCAGATTAGGTCTACATTGACTTACTCAAAATAATCTACTCGCTACTTATGATTCACCGGTGACCCTAAAGCTTATAAATGCAGGATCCGCTATTGTTTGAGTTTAAGCTCTACTTCCGACTTAATCCGAACACGCAATGCCTAGGCATGATTGAAGCCCATAAGTGTTGCGGTTTGGTTTTCTCCTATAGAGTTATATTAGGTACAATTTTTGTATAAGCTGCATAATTCATTATTTACTGTGTAAAAAATATTTTAACTAGATATCGCGTTTCACAAGATTGATAATAGTATGTGGGATGGTATATAAGTATATAAAATTGGTTATATTTGCTAATTTTTTGAACTGCTGTAATCACTCCATTGAATTTGATCTTCAACAGCAACAAGACCACATAGATAATTATTCATTGGCGTTAAAATAGAACCCTTTAAAGCACCGTTTGGTGAACTAAAATTGTTTGTAGGAAATATTTATAAATAATATCAAACATTTTTGGAAACATCAGGTTAATATTGATTGAAATGTTATTTTAGAGATACAAAATGCTTCAAAATGTGCTCTAAATTAAACACATTAAGACAGAAAATCCAACGACTCCGCGAAGAAGATTAAACAATTTATATAAATTATACAGAAATAACAGTCGGAAGATAATTTGTCGTGTGTTTGCAAATGTATTCCATGAACAAAAGTTGTTTATCTGACATTATGTCGAGTGTGATTACTGGAGAAGTTACGGCTTGACTCGTAACATTGTATGAACCACAGAACATTATAAACTTTCCCGGATAATAATGACAATGTTATGTAACTTTATTATTCAAGTATTTTATCGGAGAATATCTTTGTACCATTATGAATATGTTATTATACAAATAAGTCGATACAAGTACCGGTTGAATTGAAATCAATATAAATACGTGTATAATCTCAATTACACTAAAAACTAATTATGTAATAAACATGTGCATACCAAAACTAACCTATGTCGCTCAGCATAGTCCTTGTACGTGTTTCAGTAAGAATTCCATATTGTAGATTTACTAAAGGCTTATGGAGCGCCGCAGTCCGGCGTGAACGGGATGGATCACGTTCATAAGTCAACGCTACGCTCCAAAACATGCATAGGCGACGTAGGTATGAAATTACCCACGCTGAAGTGAGACTAGGCCAGCCAAATATGCAACCAGAGAGGTGGTTTTATAATGTTGCCACTGGGTAACATAAGGCAGTTAAGAAAGAAAATGTTTTATTTGAATCTGCACGCATATATTATTTTAAAATATATGCAAATACTAAGAACGCTTTTATTCGCAGGCCTCTGAATAATAATTTTCTACAAATACACAAGAAAATAAAACATACATACAATGTGATAAAAATTATTAATATAAACGTATAACAATATATTTTATACGTAAAAAGGCCTATAATAATTACAGTAGATGGCAACGAAAAAGAGACACACATAAATAGCGAGATAATCTAGACGACTTATCTTAATAAGTAATCAGACATCGCACAATAAAATGACTTAATCTAGCTAACAGATGAAAACATGCATAGCCGACGTAGCTATGAAATAAGCTACTCTAAAGTGCGATCCAAATATGCAAACAGAGAGGTAGGTACAATAGACGGCAACGAGAGTCAAACGCAGATAGTGAGAAGATCTAAACGCCTTACTTTAATAATTCACCAGACATCCTAATCCTAACTAATATTGACCTTTTGTCTCTTATTGTGTTTATTTCGAAAGTTATATGTGCTGTTGGTCTTCCAAAGATAAATAAATAAATAAATATTTTAAATGCTTAAGTGAGTTTGTTTGTTTGTTACGCTTTCACGCCTTAACTACTCGACCGATCATCATGAAATTTCGCATACTCCTTGTCAGGAGTACAGAATAGGACATAGGGTACCTTTCATTCAGAAAAAAGTACTGATAATAAACTAACCTAACCTTGCCTTTTTTTATTTTTTTTTGATACCCAGGAAAAATGCTTCATGCACTACCCGCCGGCTAGGGGACGGCACCGGCGGGGCGTGTGGGACTCCCAGCAAGAAGACGCGCTGGTATACCCACTAAAAAACCTGGGGTGTTCCCTCTCTCACCCAATGGGGGGGGCCAGCTGGGAACTTAAAAGATTCAACCATAGCAGGCCCCCCCGTGTGGGTGCCGGCCGGGTCATTTTTTTCGGACCCGACCACCAGGGAGGAGAGGGGAGAGCCTGACTGCTCTCCCCTTTCGACATCAGAAAGGCGCGCGGGAACACCGCGCGCGCCCTTTCGGGGCTTTTAGTTTACGGGTGGCAGGGTCCCCTGAGGCCCCGCCACCCGGAGCCCCTAGGTGGGGGGCAGGAGAGCGACATAAGCGCGTCTCCTGCGCCCCCTCCTCCGGCGGCGGACGTCCGGGGCGTAAGGATCGTCCTCACGCACCCGCTCCGCCGCCTCCTTCTGCGAGATGACAGTCTCGCAGAAGGAACTCATTGCGCCCCAGCACCTGTCGTCGCCGACCATCTTGGATATGACGGTCGGCAACGAAAGGTCGGGGCCAATCACGGTGACCAGGGCACAGCGCTCCGCGGCCCACGCCGGGCACTCCTCCAGCGTGTGCTGCGCCGTGTCCCGGTCACACACCAACCTAACCTTGCCTTGTTTTTTTTTTTTTTTTTTTGATTCCCAGGAAAAAATGCTTGATGCACTACCCGCCGGCTAGGGGACGGCACCGGCGGGGCGTGTGGGACTCACCAGCCTAGTGCTGGGATACCCACTAAAAAAACCTGGGGTGTTCCCTCTCCCACCCAATGGGGGGGGCCAGTTGGGAGTCTAAAAAGATTCATCCATAGCAGGCCCCCCCGTGTGGGTGCCGGCCGGGTCAATCGGACCCGACCTCCTCTCGTCCCCGGGGGAGAGCATTTCACTGCTCTCCCCTTTCGACGTTAGAAGGCGCGCGGGAACACCGCGCGCGCCCTCTGTGGGTTCTTACTCACGGGTGGCAGGGTCCCCTGAGGCCTTGCCACCCAGAACCCTTAGGTGGGGGGCAGGAGAGCGACATAAGCGCGTCTCCTGCGCCCCCTCCTCCGGCGGCGGATGTCCGGGGCGTAAGGATCTTCCTCACGCCCCCGCTCCGCCGCCCCCTTCTGCGAGATGACAGCCTCGCAGAAGGACCTCATTGCGCCCCAGCACCTGTCGTCACCGACCATCATGGATACGACGGTCGGCAACGAGAGGTCGGGGCCAATCACGGCGACCAGGGCACAGCGCTCCTCGGCCCACGCCGGACACTCCTCCAGCGTGTGCTGCGCCGTGTCCCGGTCGCACTCCTCGCAGTGGTGACACCTGGTTGTCGGCTCCCTACCGGCTATCTTGCACAGGTACTCTCCGAAACAGCCGTGTCCGGAGAGTACCTGAGTAAGCCGGTAGGTGAGCGGTCCGCGCCGTCTGTCCGTCCATTGCCTTAGCACCGGACGGACAGCCTCGACTGTCCTCACCCCATAGCGGGGCTGGGCCAGTCGCTCCTGCCACTTGGCCTCGAGGACCAGTCGAGCCTGGGACCTTCGCGTCTCCACCGCCCCGTGAGTGGGTTCCTCACCATGGAGCCGGAGGTCCACGCGCCAGTGATACACCGACGCTTGGACCTCCGCCTCCAAATCCCAGGGCGGCGATGCCGCCAGGACGCACGCCGCCTCAAAGGAGACGGTGCGGTACGCCCGCGACACCCTGATCGCCATCGCCCTCTGAGGTTTCCTCAGGAGGGCGATGTTTCGGCGATCGAGAGCGCCGGCCCAAATGGGCGACCCGTAAAGGGCCATCGACCGCACCACCCCCAAATAGAGGCGGCGGCAGACGACACTCGGCCCCCCGAACCTAACCTTGCCTACATTTACGCGAGCGAAGCCGCGGGCATAAGCCAATCCAACTAACAGACTATGTATTGACTAAGTACTGGGCACATTTTAACACATCATATTAATGTTAGACTAAGTTATTATTGAGATAGGACTTAGAATGTTCTATAGGATGGCGGTAATTTCATATTAATGACACCCTAGTTTGAGTTGAGAGTTGAGATAACAGGTTTAAGTAGGGATTACGCTGTACCCTATATCTCAGAGCTAGTATTATTTGAACTAGTCATGTAACATTGTATAACGCTTGAATATAACCGAACAACCGTTCGCAAAAAGAGTTGTGTAAGCCTTTAGAGGTTAGCAGCTATAATTAAGTCCAATGTCACATCACATGCCGTCACATAAGTCCAGATCTACTTCTTTGTGATTTTTAACAGAAATCTCATCTAACTCAAGATCTTACGATTATTAGTTGTACTTTTACTTTACACTAACAAATATGACTAGATTCAAATAAACCTCCGTGTGTTTGGTGCTCTATAAGCGCAACATAGGGCAATACAGGATACCTATACTTATTCGATACTACCTTTCATCCAATAATCTATTTGTGTGAATATTGGTTACCGCGAGAAAATGTATAACAGCTTGATCTACCGATTTTCCTAAAACCTAAATGTTGGCCCCGGATGAATATGATATATACTATGTTAATCTAAAATAATGTTACGCCCAGTGCTATCTCTCGGCATTGTGTGGAAGACTGGGCAGTTCCATCTAATAATTCATTACAGCGCCATCTATTGAATACTTACGGAACTACGTAGATTTGTCGGTACGAGTAGAGTAGAGAGAACGCTGGCACGATTATCGAATCTTCGTATTGTTTACATACTGGGTATGACGTTTCTAGAAAACTCCGGAAACGCTTTAACCGCGTATAAAAGGGGAAGGCCAGCGCTCGCCGAGTCAATTTACAATCGTAAGCGGTCAAGTATTCATCGGAGCGAACGGAAGCGAAAATACTACGAACTTTGAAGCATTTATAGTTAGAAAAGTGTAGTTTAGTGTTTATTGTGTTTTAAATTTAATTGTGTGTTAGAATAAAACGTGTTTTAGTCGGTAATATTGTTTACATTCTTATCCGTCGATCCCAGCACGTAACAATAATTATCTATATATATGTAAAATTGTATAACAATTAATAGCCAAGTCTGTAACTACCACGCTAGTCTAGTAAGGATTTGACTAAACAGATCTTTGAGAACATTATGGTAAACTTTCAGAGATGCATGTTTTACCCCGATGTTTTCCTTCAGCGTTAAAGCGAATGATAATTAACTCCATATAACGCACACAACATCGGAAAGTCAAAGCTGCGTACTATGGGATCGTGCTAAAGATCTTTGCGTAGCAGATAACGACTAGGGTATAGCCTGTTCCTTTTAAAAGTGAATTTAATTAATTAGAATGTTATGCTTTAAAGACTTGATAATATAAGCAAGGAAGAGCGTTCCAGCTCAGCGGGGCTGTTGTTTATCCAACTGAATGTTGTGTAAGAAAACTGAAGTGTGTTTGCGTTCCGTTCGATCGCGCGTGTACCTGCCAAGTGGAGAGCTGCGACCACAAAATGCAATTATCGATCGCTGTCTGCCGCAGCTATGCTCGAATTGCATTCCTATGTTGAGCAAGTATGAGCCCACAGCAGTCCTTGTACGAGCGACAGGTGCTACGCTGCTCATACTCCAAAGTTATTATTTCCAATAAAAATTGATGAACAATCTTGGAAAATGCCCTTATACTGATATGAATTTCCATAAACGCATTGTGTTTACGTGCAATAAGTGCATATTTGCGCATTATTATTCTCGTTCCTGAGCATATTGCACGCGCTGCATGTATGCAACTTTAGCAATAACATCCGTAGAAGGCAGTTAGATTATATTGGTATATTAAGACCTTGTACGAGTATTTTAGTATCGGTATAACCTCTGTGTAAATTGCGGACGTTCGCGATGAAGACAGCTTGTTTATAATATAATGGCGCTCACAGATAATTAACAACGTGCTGAAGTCTCAAGCGATAAGCGATGAAGTGCATTTTCTTATATTTAGTAAAAAATCAGGACATACATTATGTATCATACATAAACAATTAAAAACTCGGTTGAATGATAATCATTGTTAAATGCTACTGTTGTTTCTATTACGATGGTCTCTTGCCATTATCAGGCTTTTTATCTATATAATGTAGGGCCGCTGCCTGGTTTCGTTTCACTGTGATGTATCTATCGACACCCTAATTTGAGAATATTTGAAAGGAATTATACCAACATTTAGCTAGCTACAGCTTCGCTATAAGAGGCGGGCCTATTGCCAACATTGCCGACAATCGGGCAGAGTCCCATACTCTATTTTGTTATTGAGAATTCCGTGAGAGAGACCCAGTAACACAGATTAGAGTCAAATGAAAGCTCATAGGTATATAGAACATAATTATTTTGAAATTAGAATATCCACTTGAAGGAATGACGACGCGATGATAAATTAAAACCTTATTACATTTTTTTTTGATACTTGCTTTATAATTTATCTAGCTAATCTTACTCGTGTTAAGAATATCGAGATCGAACTGGTGACCTCTCGATCGAAAGTTTAATAGCCTACCACTACTTCTTTAGTTAGGTGTTAGAATATGAGGTGTTAGGATAGCGCCATATTGTGTAAACGTGTAACAGTTTTAATAAGTTTCGGCGTTCCGGTTAGTTTTGGATGCGAACGTATCAGCGTAACATGCTCAAACTCAACTTGTGTTAATCAGTTAACTTCTGGTTGGAATAAACTGAAGCTCGAAAATAAACGATGCTTAACAGTTTGTTGATGCAGTTTTGTTATTTTTCCTGTTTTAGAGAAAATTATATTTTACTGCTATTATTTAATAAAATAACGAAATAATGTAATTCGTCTCTGTCTACCCTATCGGGGATATTAGCGTGAAAGTATGTATGTGCTCTTAACTAATATTTATAAATGCAAATGTGAGTTTGTTTGTTACGCTTTCACTCCTTAACTACTCTACCGATCATCACAAAATCTTACATACACGTTGTAAGGGAAGCGAAAAGGACATAGGGTACCATTCCAGAAAAATTCAACTACTAACCTAACCTAACCTACATTTACGTGAACGAAGTCACACGCAAAACTAACGTATAATAAACTAAACCTTATATTAACATTAAACCATATTTCTGAACTAAAGTCTATCTGTAAGCCAAGTTTAACCTAAATCCGTTAAGCGGTTTCCGCGTGATCGAGTAACAAACATCTTCACAATCTTCTATATTTATGACTAGATGTGCCCGCGGTTTCACCCGCGTTTTTAGTCACTGCGCCGCTCCCCTGGATCGTGGCTTGATGTTATATAGCCTATAGCCTTCCTTGATAAATAGGCTATCCAACACTAAAATAATTTTTCAATTCGAACCTGTAGTTCCTGATATTAGCGCGTTTTAACCAAACAAACTCTTTAGCTTTATAATATTAGTATGTATATTAGTGAGAATTGTATAAAAGTAACTTAACTATGCTCTCGAGAATATATTCTTGTAATGCGGAGGTTTTAAATATTTACTTGCCAACTCTCGATACATTGAGTACGTCGGGAATGTTTGATTATATCTTACAAATGTTTAGAAATGGTCAGGCATCGCAGAGATATTCTGTTTAAAAAGAGACAACTACCGCACGATAATTCCTACATCACTAAGGACTTTACATACATTGAAACAACAATAACAAAGAAGATTCAAGTTTGGAAGGACTATTCGTGAATCACTCAAATTTTAGTTTCGTGTGGAGATCAAAGTTACAACGCTTTTAACGCGATTAAATGGCCATTTAAATTATTGCAGAACCGTGCAATCTTATATACATAGAGTGGCAACCACACTTATTATTTTAAGACAAGATGGTGGGTCGTTATAGATACTATTGTAGGGCAAAGGGCAACGTTTAATATGAATAAATTCTCACCATCATACTTACGCAAATTACTACAGACTTAACTGTAGATGTTTGCTTGTAATTTTCGCCTTGCTTCTACTACGATGCTATTGCATCTTATATAAGCCAGTTTGTGAATATTTTGGCTCAAAGCGCCCTCTGGCCTGCAATAAACGTTTTCAACTTAACTATGAATTTCGTGTATTTCAGGTTAATACCAGTAATTCGTGTTATGGAGTACTGTGTGCTTTCAAAGACTAAACCGATAGAGTAAAGATTTTGAATAGTATTATTATAGATAGCCTAGTGGGAGACTGTTGGACTGTAACGCAGAGGTCCCGAGTTCGATCCCAAGGCGCGCAGCTGTGGATTTTCGCAGTTATGTACGTATTAATTAGTTAATTATCGCTAGCTTTAAAACCTGCATGTCTGAGAACTCTCGAAGATATGTGAAGCCTACCAGCCCACACTGGGCCAGCGTGGTCGACTATTGCCTAACCTTTCTCACACAGAGAAGAGGCCTGTGCCCAGCAGTGGGACAGTTTAATACAGGGCTGATATTATATTATATTTTATTATAATACATATTTTTTTTATGCTGTTCCTTCATATGTGAGCAAGTAACTATGCTTAACTATGTAACATAACTTAAACTAGTTATTATAGTATGCGCTGTGTTATGCTAAACTACATGCCTAATCGTGCGTATGTATTAACCACCAAGTACGAAGCATGTTAATGTCCCACTAGAGTCACCCCGCTTATCAAATCCCATACAAGTCAAGCGTGTCAAGGACAAATACGTAGGCATACACACTCACTTATGATACTTCGAATGTCGAACAAAAGGTTTTGTTTAGGCTCTGTACCGTCAGGTATTCTCCACGAATAAGATAAAGATTACTTTTGCCTTTGATAGATACACAGCAAGCAGTATTTCATGCTTGATAAATATTATTTATTCAAAAAGTTTATAAGCAATAATTTTTATGCATATGATTTGTATTGCTTTTACGATATATTTCTAATAAATAATTATTATTGATCAACAAAATGATATCGTATTACCCGCCGCCTATTAATTTTAATATAACTTATAATTACAAATAAAATCAACATAACATTATACTTATGTTAATAAATAAACAAATTATAAGTAGTATTAATCGTTAGCATCGGCATCATTAGTGTAAATTTTATGTGATTTTTATTAAGCTGATATTCCAAACATTTGTATTTTAAATTATTCATGATGACTGATCAAAGGTTTTATTAGCAACTGAGTAGAATTCTTCAAAATACATTGTGACAATACTTTTACTTACTGTCCGTTATCTGCACATCATGTAAACAAGGTAAACTTAATTCGAATAATTTTTTTAAATTGCTCTAATACCGGCAGATCACTATGAGCTATTTTAAATAGATCATAGTTATATATTATTCAGCATACCTAATGGATGATTTTATATTTTGGATATCTTTTCACTATTGTATTTATAACTAGGTAATTTATCCATTTTAGGCCACTGCAAGAAAAAGCAGTTAAAAGTAATAATATAACTTAATATCTGTTATCGCTAATCACAGGAACTACTGGTATGAATTGAAAATTATTTTAGTGTTGGATAGCCTATTTATCGAGGAAGGCTATTAGCTATATAACCTCACGCTACGATCAATGGGAATGGAGCATAATAAAAATAAAAATGATGCAGAAACGGGGAAAATTCTCTTATGTGACGCAGACAACATTGCGCGGATCAGCTAGTAAATTATAATTCGAGACATACAATAGGTAATAATATTACATACATACAAGAGGGGTAGGCAGAGACTACAGATTTCCATTTGCTACGATCCTGACACTCTTCTCTAGCATCATTCACTTTCATAACATTCCTCATACACGCTCGCCGTTTTAAGGTGCTCTTAACCTGGCCTTTATCCAGAACGTAGCTATAATATATATCTATAATAATATTATGCCGTTTCAATACAAGGCATCCACACGACGGTTGGGCAGCGAATGATAGACAAGTAAAATAACAGCCTGATAGTCGTAAAAGAAAATTATACTGTGAATGATGTGTTCAACATAACATTTAACAAGTATTTAGAACCTATCAATATCTTATATTATGATTTGACTTCCTCGAAAGCGTATTCAATTTATCACTGTTCTCCTTTTCACTCCTATACTCAGTTGTCAAGTAAGATAGCGCTAGAGTATTTACGACGAACTAAATGTTATATAGGACATTCAATTTACTCGTCATAGCTCAGGGTTAGTCGTGAATCGTAACATGTACACGGCCAAGGATTACAATTCACGAGCACTAAGTGAGAGCCGCAGATTTAATTTATAAATAGCTCTCGATGGCCAACATGCTCGATGTTGTTGGCAAACAAGTTCTTGTACAAAAAGTTGGGTATCGGAGAATATATTTTTTTAAAGACTATTTATAGGCAGTGTAATCCTTGTGTCTGGAGCCTCAATAAAGATTCAAACAACGTACTTAAAAAATACGCCACCCTTCTGTCAATTGTTTGTAGGTGATCGCTTTAAACTGAATTTTTTGTAGGTACTCGGTTTTTTGTATAGACGAGTTGACTCTTTCAATATGTACCTATTAATAGTTGGATGTCTTGAATTCTAATAAAATATTATCATGTAAACTGCATAGTTTCTAGTCACATTCTCACCTCTGGAAACAACTTGTTTTAAACTTTAAGTTATATAATTTTTTCTAGGTTTAGTTCACGTTAAAGTCACATTCTAAGTACAGTCATTCGAGTTGGAGTGGACTTCAAGACTTGTGACTACGTTAGGTGTTTACGATCACCTGCGAAATACATAAACTCTACTGCAGTACAATTTACTGTCCAACATGTTGGCCGTCGCATCCATGTCGACGTGCCACAACTGTCGGTGTTCCTGTTCGCCCACGCGTTGCCACGTGCGTCGAGATGCATAGACCTTGGACCGTAGTGCAACTTCATTACTTTTGATATACAACGGTGAGATTTTTAATAGATAAACGTGGCTTGAAAACTCTTTTGTAACATCTTAGGAAACTTCGTATTTATGTAGATAAAGTATTATTAGTTTAAGAGAAAGTAATACGAGCAATTTTGGTCGTTTTTTTATTACTCTGGTGGTAAGTAAGCAAAAAGTGCTAATGGACATAACTGTGTTTTTTGTTATCACAGAAGAGAAGGAAATACAATTCAGCCGTTAAATACCGTAACCGTATAGGCGGCAAACAAGCATGTCGCCTGCCTGATGGTGAGCAGTAAGTCAGGGCTATCACTGGCGTGTTTTTACCTAAGAATAGAATAGGAAGGAAGTAGTACAAGAAAGAAATTAAGGCGAAAGGAGTCCAAGATGCTAATCCGAAATAGTTACTACATTTTAGCACAGTATCTTGAGACTGCCCTCATGTTTTTTTTACTACTTCGTTTAGTAGCCTAATTGTCCATTCACTAAAGCCGTGTAGGTTTGCTTACACAAAAACCTTTATCTCAGTGCAACCTTTCGACGGACAATTAACACCTTTACTTAAGTACAAAGTACGTAATCGCTTCACAGTTCAATGCAATAGGTACATACGCATATTGCAGTTCAATTACCACATAAGTACGGAAAATATTTACTATGCATCTTTAGTACTTCGCCACCTAATATTCACCAAGGACTTGTGTCGTTTAGGCATGTTTTCACTCGCACATTCTCACATAAGTATAAACTTGTATAATAAGTAGGTAACTTATGCGTAATCTTCGACGTACTCCGTCCACGATCTTTAACTAAGTACCCATGATATCAAGGTACTCTTTTTCTTCACTTTTTTATATAAATTGCATTTTATGTATATAAGTCGATAAGCTAAATAATTAAAGCAAGCATTGTTAGGTATATTTCTAGCCTCAATATATAAGTAAATGGATTAAAGAGCAAGAAATCGTAGCAAATTTTTCATAGATATATTAGAAATGATTCATTGTAATAATATTTCATATGTATAATATATTGTATAAATGAATATTGTTTATTTTATTATGGACTCGTTAACTTTTTGTACAATATTTTCACTACACTTGAGACAAGGCGCGCTCATATTGAACTTAAAAATAAAGATAAAAGCTTATTTGAAATATCGCATACGTTTTGTAGTAATGTGTTTACAAAAGCTGTAGTAGCGAGCTTAAGGATTAAAATACAACAGGTTGCAAGTTGCAGCGGATACGATAAAGCCTCCAGTCGAGGTTGGCACGGCATGCGGCGCGCGCGCCTCTATCCACCACACTCTTGCACCACTCACGATATACGTGCAACGACGCGATGTTTCATATGATTGTTATCTTCAAAATACTTTTGACTACGAATACTACCTAAAAAAATATGTTTGTTTTCTTAAAAGTGCTTAATATACATAGTGACACAAAATGTTAAAACCAATCACTATTGTAGTGCTGGTGCTAATTTTCATGACGCAGGCGGATTTTATTGTGAAAGGAAATGTTAAAAAGCGGAACACAGTTATAAAAATAAATGACAATTTTCCACAGAGATGTTTTAACAACAATTCTATGTTTAGAAACAATGATACCTTGAAACGGATTGTATTGGAGTCGAAGTATATTTTTACTGGAAAAATTTCGGCCGAGCAAAAACGGAAGCGTGGAAAATTTAAGCGTAGTATATTTAAAGTGTTTGTGAGGAGAGTATTGAAAGGTGACTTCGGAGCTTTAAGTGAGATATTGAATTTTGAAACCAAGACGTTCAATTCATCAAATCGTGCTTATTTATTGGCTGAGAGCAGTTCCTGGAGGCGAGGGTGTTTGGGTCACTCTCAGGGCTGGGGAGCTCTACTCTTCAGTGGCGACGAATTCACCTCGCCTCTGAAACTTCTTGTCGATCCAGTCCCTTCGAACCTCGATAGCGTCCGACGGGTGAAAGCGGTTATAAAAGGTACATATTGTCGTGATTAACTATGAATTCAGTACAATAAATGCGTGCTCATACATCTACATGTTACGTTTACGGTCATATTAAATCGGTCAGCACATAATGCAAATAAATAAACCGTACCAGCATCATTAAATTTTCATACACATTTTAATCATTTCATCAATAAGTCCCGGTGTGAATTTATAATTTATGTCAAATAATAATCACAAAACAGTATTCGTGACATCGACAAAGTTACAACTCAATTATCGAAACAATGAAACCACTTTCTACATTAAAACAATTTATCACGATAAAATCTGTAGGGTTAATTCATTTGGCTGATTATAATATATAGGTATATTATAATCAGCCAAATTAATTAACCCTAGTAGATCGTTTTGTTATGCATTCTATAGGTATTTTCCTACTTACTAAAAACGAAACAACAAAGAGATGCGATAAGTCGATATTACTTAAATATTAATCAACGATTACTGTGTATAGCATTTAATATTGCTTTGATTCACTGTTTTTATTTATTTATGAGATGGTTTATACTATCGTAAATACGTCCCTACTTAACAATTGCATGTAATAGTATAAACGCTGCAATTCAATGTTTTACTTTCATTTATTATTATGGCTTTTCTACACAATGCAAGTAACATGTGCAAGTTGAGGCACTTGCGCGGGTTGTACGCATCATGTTAACTTCCGACGCGAGCTACCCTCGCAAGTAGCCCGTGTGATTAACTCATAAATATAGCCCACGCAAGTAACTTGTGCATGTAGCTCTCACCATGCCGCTATATATGTGCGTTATGTACTGTATTTGATTACTTATAACGTAAAATAATATTGAATGCTTCAGTCGGTGTAGGTGCTGGCGATACAAGACCTGAAAACCTAGGTTCTAAAACAAGATAAAAAAGTTAAACATATAGACAGAAAAATTGGCGTAAATTTTTTATAAATACTACTACCTCACTGTCCTGTGTTGTAGGTGACTTTACAACGGACGAATTTTTTTCAATGAATGGGAATACTTTGGCGCATACCCCTTCGCGGGACGGGCGGAGGGGTTATGCCGGATTCACCCGGGAAAAGATGGAGATATCTCGGTAATACCGACTAAACCTACCGCGGTTTCCCTTCTTATAATCTACGACCAGGGCGCAGGGATCACTCGCGCATTCATCCTGCAGTTTTGGCTGGAGCTAGACAGCAAAAATAAGTACCGAAAATTAAGTGTAACACATTTTTGCCTAAGACTACCGAGATAAACATGCATAAAGAAATATACATTAGCCAATAATTTAAAAGCATCTATCTATTAAAAACGAATGACAATATTCTAACCAAATCCGAACAGCTAACAATCCTATAAATCAATGGAACACCAACCACACAAGCCGGGGCATGTTTTTTAAAAGTGTCATGTTTACGAAACAAAAGGAAAACCCACATATAGATAAGAGGAACAAAATCACATTTTAGACGGAACATGACTGTCACGCTAAAGACATGGTTCCAGACCTTTATGTAAATGTAACATACGAAGTAAACCTATATACTTCTACGGCCTATGGAATGTATGTGCGGTATCTAGATTTGTGTGTACCCTTGTGGTCTGGTACAACTAACTGAATTATCTGAATCTTTCTATTATTATTTGCCATTAATGGTTTTGATTTGCCCTGAACGTAGGCTTTACGTGCTCTTCGAGGCACCCTGTGTTTTTTTTCACGCTTACCAGACTGTGTCACTAATTAGAATTTCCTGGAAGGAAAACCCAATATATTTTGCCTAACCCAAGAGTTTAAAACGGGACCTCACGGGTGACCGTACGCATAAATGCAAATGTATGCCATACAACCAAAGAATCTGCTTTTTTATCAGTTTTACGCTGATTACACATAGCAGAAGGCTAGACGCAAAAAAAGCGCAGAAGTTAAAACCTCCGGCAAAGTACAGACAGTTTTATGTTTTATAGAACTGTTTGGGTTAGCCAAGATAATGTATGTAAAGGACGTTTAAGCAACCTTAAATATTTTGTTATTGGAAGTAGATCAGATATATATTTACGAGGTGTACAATAATAAATTTGGTTCTCATATTTCAGTAGATAAATATTTTTATAAATGTATGTATAGATTGTAAACATAAATTAATGTAAAATTAATAGATAGCTTTTGTATCAGAAATAACAATCTCAAACAAAAACAAATTTCTGAAACGAGTACAAGGAAATATATCACACCCACATTTTGCCGATTATGTTGGTCCTACGTAATAGGGCCACGAGCACGGACAACAAGCCTATTACCAATTCTATTTTACGTCAGATAGTGAGAGATAGTGCAGGCTTATTCGTGAGATGAATGAACAATGTTGTTTTAAAGACTATTCGTACACTAGCGACTTTTACTGTCCTCAGACACACCGAAACAAGAAGATAGAAAAGATATAAACCAGTGTTCTGTTCGAATATGAACGCCGAATAGACGCTTTATTCAGTATAACCATTACGCTATTTGCGCATATCGCTAAAAATATATAAAATTAAAATCCATCTTTATAATTTTATTGAAATATAAAGCTACAAACACCATAGAACTATTTTCTGATCTTAGAATATCACGACTGAAATATAAACAGATGCCGTATCGCATAAAATAATGCTTATTTTTGAAGTCAGACATCACTACCACTACTATGGTTATCATTACATAAATATTTTTGCTTCTTTTTCATAATTCTCAATAGGAACTAACTAACTACATAAGACTTTTACTTTTAATTTAATAAAGACTATCTGACTCGCGCAACTTCGTCTGCTTCACATAAGATAATTTGCCCGTTCTTGCAACATTTTTCATTGCTGCTCTTTTGGTTGTAGCGTGATGTTATATAGCCTATAGCCTTCCTTGATAAATGGGCTATCTAACACTAAAATATTTTTTCAATTTGAACCAGAAGTTCCTGAGATTAGCGCGTTCAAGCAAACAAACAAACAAACTCTTCAGCTTTATAATATTAGTATAGATACAGTCTTCATTTATTCTGGCAGAATCCATCTAATTATATTTCCATTAACTTTTCTTAAAACAAACAAGTAGCACATTTGTAGCTTTCTCGCTAACTCTGTGACTAAATCAAATAGGAGTAGATTCTTGGCAATAGTGCAATGGGTGGGATAGTAGTCTGCAATCTTTTGGTCGTATAAATTTTTTTAGCAACTGAGCTTTTAAAAGATAAAGCTGTCGTTTTATTTTGATTGCAGGATAAGGAGACTGTCTAACCAGCCGGTCGCAATTTTACAACTAAAATAAATAAATGTATTATCCTATTTATATGTATGTACTATTATCCCATTATCCTGAAACGGACTTCTGGAGAAACAAACTTAATAAAAGCCGTGTTATAGAGGGTCAATCTAGCCTTAGCGTTTTATATATCATATACAGTATTCTCCTAACATTAAATGAAATTTATCAGACTAGATTAAAACTCCATTTTGAACATTTTTTATTACGGGGATTAGCCTTTTGGTTATATGGTACCTACTACTGTAGGTTTCTTTGAAGAAAATGCCAATAATATGTTAATCCATTTAATTTATTTATCACGTATTTCGATACTTTGTATAAAATCAAATAAATTCACACAAATACCATTGTACCTACAAACGCTAGATCTACTTCTTTACATATTTTATAATAATAGTTTGGTCTGCGTTCAATATAACTATCCAGTTTTATTTCAAATGAGGGCAATGTGCTATCGATAAGGCTATTGTCACTTCAAACATTTGTATGATGATTCCGTGGTGATACACCGGCGGCGTTTTATCTCAAAGATGATTATCGGGTGTGAATTGAAAAACCAAAGGTGGATTACGGCTGTAGAAACAAAAATGTAGTAAAGAATGGATATGTCCCATAATATACCAAGGGAAACTATAAGTATTATAGTATAAGGCTAATAAATAATAAATAATACTTAAGTGCTGGTAGTTTCAGTAATTAAACATGTTTGTAATATTTATCACAAAATAACAGTAAAATCGCTTATAAAATCGTTTGCTGCAATTACACTTACAATTTATATTAGTTTGCATAGGTAATGTGGTCGGTAGCATCCATAAAACCTAGTTTTCACGACTACATTTTATATTATTTAATAGCTCCGCATACGTTTTTCATGTTTTACATATATTAACTGATATTTTATTTATATTTCACATGTCGACAATATATTTCTTCCCACTGTACAGCGACAATTATCATCACAATAATATCACTTGTTCGAGATTGTGGTAATTTGATTATCCGCGTTATAGCTGAATTATAAACACAAAGTTCCACTCCTTGGTCCGAAATGTATTCGTAGAAGTTGAGGGCGTGGGTGACGTCCACCGTGAGAACACATATCCCAAAATTATACGACTGTGCTTTTATAACTGACAGGAAATGGGTTCTGTATTATTCAACACAATTAGCGCTATCCTTTGTTTTTATTTTAACGATCGGGCATTTACTTAAATTGTAATCGTCGGCTTGTCTGTTCGACCACTTTGATGCTTGACATACAGGCGAGAAGAATTACGTTTCAACGCTTCGATAAGGTGCTACGATTCATTATCCTTAATCTTATTTTTTTGGTAGAAGGCTGACCATTAAACTGTACAAAGTTTTGTTTACGAGTCTGAGATTACAATTCCGTTGTAAGATTGAACATAAAGCAGGACACGATAGTATAGAGATCACCAATCAACCCGGGTAGATAAGCCTTTAGGAAGAAATATTATAATGAAGACAAGGTCGGCAGCCGATAAAAACAAAATTCGGGCTCAGGAACAAGGGTCCGATCCTCCGGGATATGTCGCGCGCTTGGGACGATCAAGTTTATCGAGACCACCGACGACGCGCACCACCGCTGGACAACAACCGACAAATTTATTGACACTCTTTCAATTAAACCTATTGTTGCCCTGAACAGACACAGCGGTCATAACAGAATAAAACACGATAACTCGCCGCGTGTATTCGTAATGCTTTCCCATATCGACCGCTGCCCGTTTCGACCGCCGTAAAAGGAGATTTATTAAAACTATTTGGAAACTGATTCGATCGAAACCGAACGATTTGACATTTAGATAAAGAGTAAAATTTATTTTTCCCTCGGATACGCCGCTCCAGCGGAGTGACAATGGAATAAAAAGGTTATAAAATGCGACGGTTGCGGCCGCTCACGCCCACGTCCCACGGGTGTTGTCGGGTGTTCATATGCGGCGCTGCATATCTGGCGCGGGACGAGCCGCAGCTGCCACGCCGCCGCCAGATAAAATGCGACGAGTGCGTTATTACAATCCACCGCACACCGCCGAGCGCCAACACTCGCAAGCACGTGTAAATTTCCAATGTGAGAACATGCCAGATAAGCGAGTGCGCGTGGGCGCAGGGAAAATTCACGGTGGTGGCGCCGCCATTGCGAGCTGCACCGACCGTGTACTGCTGCTTCGCCGCTCTGCGCTGCGTGTCGCCGTCACGTCGCAAACTTCTCGTATTTTGGTGTAAACTGATGTAACATGTAACCGTACTAATAGGGTCCAAACAAGTAATTTATTGAGCGTTTATCATTCGCCGAATAACGGTTGTAGTATGTTGAATATGTCGCTTTGTGACATTCATAATAATTGTATAATCTTTGTGTAGTCGTGACACTGATGTAATGGTGCTTAGAATATGTTGTATTGTGAATAAATAACGTAGATTTATCGCTATTGTTTATTAGTAAAATTATGTATACGCTATCATCCAATAAAAAAAAAAATATATTTTTGAAACTGTACCATTATCTTAATGAGGCCTAAATATATAAACAATAAATTATGATAATTTTATACCTTTTCCGTTATATTTTTGAGAAGCAGTAAGATCGTTCTCGGAACTATAAATTTATAATAGGAAATAAACGTAGGCAATATTAATGTCATAAAGGTACTCCCACACTACTTAGAGCTGCTTCTTGTCGTAGTATGCAAGCTCAGATAATCAAAGTATCATCATAAAATAACACATCTTTGTTGAAAATTTTATTATTATTTGTGAAGGTATTTCGAAATGTTATTGTTTTTATATCAGTTGAGGACGTTGAGGTAGATCAGTGCGTCGGAGATAATCTCCTGGGGGACGTGACACAAGAATGAGATATTTTTTGCTGACGCATTGTTTTGGGAGTCGAATAACACACAACGTACGACGTTCTTGGAACTGAGATTTACTTGACATTGACTTTGTACTCGTGCAAGCGGGTCAACGGGCGCGAGACGACACCTGCACTACACAAGCACACTTCTTTTGTTGATTTACAAGCAACGTTGAATATTTTAGTAACACACGTTAAATTCCGAATAAATCGATTCGAAAAATGTACATTGTATTACACTATAAACAGCAGCTTTTATTTCTCTGGAAGTCTTCAATATTGCTGTAAAATTTACATTATGTACGAAAAGTACCATCGGGCAGCTATTTGCTTGCTTTTAGCTGAATAGAGTATTGTGAATGTTAACATCACGACATGAATTTCAATTTAACGATGGACCGAGTTCCGACGACCCTCATATTCGTAGTGGGGATACGTTGCAAATGTTACAATCTTAAGTTGGAAATAAAATCTATGATGTTGGCTATCGGCGGCGTTTGGTCGACACTAACCGGTGGATTTCAAAAGCATCACAGTGGGTCCGGTAACTTTAGACGTTTCCTTAATTTACATATCTCCATTGTATCCACTGGAGTTTCCATAAAATTTAACAACGCTCGACTTCACGTGTCCTGTGAGCACCCGAGATGCTACTTTACGACGATTCTCAACACCAAGTTAAGGTTATAGCTATAATTCAGTTTTATGAAACCCTTTCAGGTAACAAAGTGTATTTTCAAAGTTCCCACATAACTCACATTAGGTTAGTGTATTAGTATAATGGAAAGGCTGACACATTGAATAAAATTAGATATTATCTATTGAAATTACTTCGGTATCTGTTTCGTGGTCGCTTATTCTTTTGTCTATTGTCCCTTTGTATCTAAAGTTGGTTGGCTCGATACCAAATATTAATTTAGTTTCTAAACACAGACTACTAACTTGGTAATAAACGTGAACAAAATCCAAAAGTAATTACAACGCATGAGCGTAATAAAATATGTAATGTTATTTTATATAAGAGAGATTTTGAAACTTAATTTGTTATAATTTAGTTAGGATAACAAAACATTAGCAGAGTGTAGATAGCCGAGCTAGACGCGAGTTGTATCAAAACAGTTGTGGAGCAGACGGAGTCCTAAGGTAATACCACCTTCATTAACTTACACTAATATTTTGCTTTGAAAGGAGCTGGCGGTTTATCTGTCTGTGAAATTCATTTTATTTGTCTATCTTACGAGATGTTATAACGCAATGAGAAATTCTTAACAAAGGTTTATGGCTTCAATAACGAACTTTACGACTTTCATTGCGGCTGAGCACGTGTCAAAAGTGTAGCAGAGAGCTTCACACGCGACACCCCTAGCGATAAAATTATAAGTGCAATAAATGTCGATGCCCTTATCGACCTTTGAAGTACTTCAAACGAATTATTAGACGTCTTACATTTATGTTTTTTCCAAAGAGTATACAGAGAAGATTAATGAAAAAATAATCGGCTTATTTTTTCATACAAGGCAATGAAATGGCTTGTCAGCTTCGAATATATACATATTTTCTTACAAGAATTATGATGTATTGATGCTTATTTATTACATTCGAATCAAGAAGCTCAGAAAGGTATTAGAATAGAAAATACTTCAAATTAAACATACTAATAATTATAATCAGTGAAAAATATTCCTAAAGTATTTGACAAAATGTCGTCAAAAGTCACATGATATTCATTATGGTGTAAGGACGTAAGGAGTGCTTCAAGCGTTTTGCTTTCCAACAAGACGATAGAAAGAGGGGATGTGGTGATCGTAAACCCGTATTATGGCGCAGGGTGCTAGTGCCATAAAAAAGCACCGACTGCGCGGCAACACTCGTTCAAGAAGCTCAATTTGAATTGAAACGCTGTACCCGGTACTTTAGGAGCCAACTCAATTTAATACCCAAAAACCAAACCAGTCAAAACAGTTGTATGAAAATATCAGCCAAGAAAATGTTACGCCATTATAAATTTAATGCTTCAAAGAATTTCGAACATAGAATTATGAACACTATACAAGCCAAAGCTTGTTTTATTAAATTCTTTGGTGAGAAGAGAACATTCCTTTACTAAATTTCAAATTTCTACCGGAGCCTGATATGAATTTGTTTATATTTAGATTATATAACTACGGGATAGCGGGTAGGTTACCTACAGTAGATAGGTTACCTAAAACAACGATAAAAGACAAAATATAGAAAGGAAATTATTAATTATTTTATTTGTTTCTTTTGGTTTATTTGTATTGTATTTGTTGATTGTTTATTTTTAATCTTATTAAAGTTAAATAAAACGAAATTTTAAGCATATAACTGAATTGAATACTGAAAACCACATCCAAATAGTTTTCAACGATTGTAGAGATTAGCGTGCACAAATGAACTGACAAACCAAAAAAACATTGTGTTAACAATATTTTTATTTATAGCTTAGATGAGTTGAGTAACCGCAGAGTAACATTTTATTTCGCTAATCAAGAAACAGGTATGCTTGATTAGTTAGTGCTAGTTAGTTACTAGTACCTTGTTAAAAATAAATACATAATATGCCTGCTTGACGTCTGTTTACCGGCAGAGTAGTCAAGGATCATAGGTAGATATATTGCTGCTCTGCTGGTCAAACGGAGCACAGTACGAAATCACTCTAGCGTCTTACTAGAGATGTTCCTTCAGCGCCATCCGCTTGACGTGCATATTATTATTACTTTGATATAATTATTAAATATTATTATTATTAAGTATTTAATGGTAGTGCAGTGCGCTGTAGTCTACGATATAATAATTTAATCGAAATCACTCTAGCGTCTTACTAGAGATGTTCCTTTAGCGCCATCCGCTTGACGTGCATATTATTATTACTTTGATATAATTATTAAATATTATTATTATTAAGTATTTAATGGTAGTGCAGTGCGCTGTAGTCCACGATATAATAATTATAGTAGTGTACAGCTACAATCCTAATCCTAATTCTAACTAATATTATAAATGTGAATGTAAGTTGGTTCGTTTATTACGCTGTCACGTCCTAACGACTCAACCGATCATTATGAAATGCATACACATTGTCAGTCAAATTTAAACTTAAGCAAGCGCAGCCGTGGGCGATGTCTAGTATAGTAATGTCCTCTAGACCGAATTTCGGTCACGGCGGCCAGTCTTAACAGAGACTGGCCATCTGCGCAGGAAGTATCATAGTGCACAAGTGCGTGCGCAAACACAATTGCACTATCTATTCCTTAACTTTCATGATCCGCTGGGACGGTAATCCGACACGACCGGAGAGAGATCAGGCGCAGAACCAACAACTTTACGTGCTTTCCGAGGCACGGGGGTGTCTAACACCGCCAATTTCCTAACTCTTAACAGAAAAACCCAATAACTTTTTCTTGGCTCGACCCGGGATTCGAACCCGAGACCTCATGCACAGCAGTCGCATTCACTACTGCTGCGCCACGGACGCAGTATAGTATAAATCATACTATAGTAGCTATCTCATCTAATCTCATCAGTTATTGTTATTATTTACTTACATATATTTTGAAATGTACATGGTGAGAAACTTTTTAAATATGTTGCATATTATATAGCTTTCGCTATATGTCATTGTTGTGCATACATTGGCATTAATAAATCGAAACATAATACCTCTGATGCAGTGTACTACACAATTTAAATACTGTTAAACATACATATTCACATACAAACACATGCTGATATAATCAACTGCTTTAAGTCCATACTTACATATAGCAGTTGATGAAAAATATATGTTACTTAACCATTTAAGTAACACATATTTTTTAAATAATATAATCTATATTGAAATTAGGATGTTTTTTTAAATTCAATAGCCTCGCGAAGCATCCTTGGTAGGCATTTCAATAGAGAGCATGGTTAGAATGTACCACCAGCTTGGGATCCAGTCATTCAAATAGTCAAACCCAAGAAGAAGCAAAACACAGCTAGACTTCATGATACTTTGAGCTCATTTTACGTAAATAGAAACACCAAAGATTAAATTATGTTCGGGTACTTTGAAATAACTAGGTACACTTCAGAACGTTGGGACAACTACCATCTTATTCTCCCCGTGAACATGGCTGCTTTAAAGCAACCGAAACGTCGGGGCAAAGTGTAAACTTAAATATAACTAGTTTTAATTAAAAATATATAGCTTAAATAGTAGTAAATTTCAATAATAGTAGTGATAGAATTTTCAAAATTATGTAATAGCAGTGTTTTAAAGTAAAATAAACAACGCGACAAAATCCGTATAAAGTGTTTAATTTCAATGTATAACATTCGCGTAAACATAAGACAATATTATATTGTATTTATCTCAAACAGATACGGATAAGATGCGTACCTATTAGTATATTAACTAAATATCATGACTGTGTTCCCTTGACCGCACGCGAGCTACCGTATGATCGGCGCGTGTAGTCGCCCGCGCACCAGGGGCTTGGCTGTATATTAGAAGATGAATGGATTTATTGATAAAAATGTATAAAGGTTTTTGCTGATCTACCTTTTTAATATAGCAGGTGATTAAATAAATATATTATATATAAATTTATATATAGCAGGGAAATAAATTATATAAGTTAATATAAATGTCGGCGGTTAATTTTGCCGATTTTAAAGCTTTTTTGTATATGTTATTTTAATCCTTGTAAAGCCCTATCTACAGAATTAGCCGCATGTTACTCAGCAACTGTCGTTTCAGTAGTTACAGAGATTATATTCAATATACGAACAAATTTTATCTGTTTACTACGTTAGTATCTAGTTATCTCAGTCCATTATAATTAAGTCGTCAGAACAGATACACATATTGTTAAAAGATTGTGAAAGCCTTATTTAACGATTTATGATACAAAGCATATAAAATAAATGATGGATTGATCCTATCTATCCACTGACATGGACATTTAAATTCCTATTATCGAGGTGGGAGAGCTATTATAATTCCACTCAGGAATATATATTTTTTATTTTGCATTATAATCTTACTATTTAAAAGGTAATAAAGTGACGTTATTGCTTTGCGAATATGAACTTTAAAATATGGTAAATAAAAATGTGTTTGTTTTAAGATTATTCTGAATGACTCGTGCGCAGGTAGGACCCGACCGACATTCCTCTGCTTTGTTCGGATGACGGTGGTCGTCCCACACACTTCCGGATTCGGTACAAATCTTACCATCGAACCCATTATGTTTAAACCTTATTGCTTGTTAATATTATGTTGTGACAAAACTGGGTCATTCGGTCTTTAAACATTTGGAAATAGTAAAAAAATTACTAAACTTTTTTAATAATGAACTGCCCGTCGTTAAGTAGTAATATTTTTGCTATACTACTATTATGGCGATTAGAGGGTGTACGAGTAAGACAGTCGTAACCTCCGAGTGAGCCAGCTCATTTATAATTTTCTGGCTATGTTACTTAAAAGTGTAGAATCTAAAGGACGTGCTAAGATATTAACGATAGATTTTCATCCTTGTAATTTTTGTAGTTATAAATACAATGACTTAGTTTTGGTACCTGGTCCGTATCTACAGCCAAATTTAAATAACATTAGTGTTATACTTTTAAAGAATAAAGCAATACCTCTTACGTAACCAAATATATATAAAAATAAGATAACATCAAAAAATACAATGTATTTTGTTTCTAAATAGGTTAAAAAATCAAACTAATGAGAATATCAGTTGCTTGATTTTTCTAGATAATATTCTAGAAGTAGAGTTTGAAAAATGGATCGCGTTTACCGCCAAAGGCCTCACAAATTAATAACAGTATATTTATCTTATAAGAACGGCGATAAAATACAAAAATAATTTCTCTTGATATCAAAGATTTCTACGGATAGCAATATAATATAATGTTCTATCACGTTATTATAAAAATAAGTTACTGTGTACCTCTTATTATACGTTTATTTAATTACCAAGCTAATGGAGATTTTCTTCAGATAGAACTTGTAGTAATGAAAGCGATTATTGCTTTTATGTACCGACTTTCATATTAACTCTCCATTACACAAAGTGGATATCTAATTAAACTAACACAGCTTATTAAATACCGTCATAATTCCATTTGTTTAGTTTTAATGAGCTTGTGTTCAACAATTAAAACCGAATGGTTATCGATTTACAAGTATCTTGCATCATTGTCTACGTTATAGCCAGTTTAGAAACGTTTACCATCACCGTAGGTAGATAATTAATGTTTTTTAACTGTCAACAAGAGACAACAGTAATGGCTTGTACCATTCATCAACTACAATGATATATGGCTTGTGCTTGTCGTTTTTATTTTCCTTCCAGTAAACTCGTCTGCCTTGGGTGTCCTGATCGATTTAATAATGATAAGATGTCATTATAACCGATGATTTAAAAATATTTGCTCCTAGTATATATTAATAGCACTGTGAGAACGAATATTCTTCACTTTTTATGAGTGAATATGTTTAATTAGAAAACTTTCTTTTTTTTACAAATGGTTGTCTTAAACTAGCAATCAAACATATGTTTGGTTTTATTGTAGCTGTCTTTAGTCGAAAATAATTAGGACATTAAACCGAAATCAATGGAGAAGGTAGACATGGAAAGCGGACTCTAGATAATGGTAGAAGGTTTAGGAGAAGAAGTATCCGTGGGTCGTCTTTGGCACGGAAATTGTGACGAACTTAGTTTGCCTTTGGGCTAAGACGAGTGTTTTGTCAAAAATGTAACTACTATCGTTAATCTTACAAATCTACTTCTTGCGGTAAATACACATGTACGAATTGTACGAATGAAATGTAGTGGATCATTATATTTATTTTTTAAAACCTTTGCTATCTCTATGAATTATCTGCTTATAAACTTTTATTATTAAAATTAATCTCGTTGGTAAGCTATCTGGCAAGAGAAGATCGGCGTTTAGTCTTGTTTCTTAAAAACTAGAATCGGTCTTCGAAACATTTTAAACCTATAGGCGGATATTTATTTATAATCTATTAATATAAATCAGTCCACATCAGTTTAAAACAAAATCTCACACACAAAAACACACACACACACACACACACACACGCGCACGCACGCACGCACGCACACACGCACGCATACACACGAACACACACATGTTGTATTTACTTTATATTTACGGATATCTTAACACGAATTATGCTAAACAGTAAATTTTAAAATGTATTATGCATAACACCATTCTGCGAAATCGAACGTTTCTTAACTTTAGGATGCTGTTTTTATGGTTATAAGATTTTTCCTTTTATTATATTATTTGCATACATTAATTGAGCACAAAATCATAACAAAGTTCCTTAAAAGCTAGCAATCATAAAAAACTCAGTCATATTTGGCGTGTAAGTAGGCTAACATAATCATTAGGTTTTTACGTATAATCTATTGTTTTCGTTGCCTCATTTACCGATAAAGACAATACATAAATAATATTAAATCTGACGGCTTCATTGGTTTAACGGTGTGGGCGTGAGTATTGTCGCAATGATCGCGTTTGAGTAAAATGTAATCGGTTTCCTCTGAGAAAATACTGAGAGAGTCTCATTAGAATTCTCTCTGATATAATGATTATAAAAAGGATTGAAGAACTTCATTGAAATAATGATAACGTAATGAGGTTTGATTCGCAAAATAGTTATAATATAAAAATAATAATATCAACCCTGTATTAAACTGTCCCACTGCTGGGTCCACTTCTCAGTGTGATACGCTGGCAGAGTGTGGGTTGGCAGACTTCACATATCTTCGAGAAAATTACTGGTGGAACTCTCAGATATGTAAGGTTCCTCACGATGTTTTCCTTCACTGTTAAAGCGAGCAATAATTAACTATTTAATACGCACACAACTTTGAAAACCAGAGGTGTGCGCCTTGGGATCGAAATCGAGCTCTTTATTTGGCAGTCCAGCGATTTCCGCTAGGCTATCGCTGGTCATAGTACTAGGATTTTTTGTCACTTTATATTCCCTGTCAGGCAACCTACATTTTATTATACAATAACCCAATTCTTTGAATTAAACGTTCTTACTGAGTTATTAACGCTGTACCTAAAATTTTAGGTACCGCCGTTATAGGTATTTAGCTCATATCAGTAGCTTTGAGAGCTAAATATAACTTTCGAATGTGGAATTCAGGTACCCTTAGGCAATGCACAGGCATGATTTAGGTATGCGTAAATAATATAAACGAAGAATCCTGATCGTGGGTGTGATCTTGTAGTTATAAGTTACATAATCGTGGTTTGTTGACTCCTCGCCCTTACATCGGCGACACCCACTTTAGTTAGCTCGCAACAATGATGCGGGGGCATTGATGTATTGTTATCCGTTGAGATGAGGTAACACGGCTGTTTACTAATTGTTTTTATTCTTTATTGTTACAGGTATGGTAGTGTCTCGTCTAGCAAGGTCGGCTTCAGTATCATATATGGTAGTAACATTTATAGTAATAATGAAATCCGCAAGTATTGTTCCGTAAGAGTATCAATTCTGATGTCACAGATAAAATCGATATTGTCAAATCAACAATGAAGTGGTAATTTTAAAAGTTCGTCATTTTAACTGTCATGACGATGAAGATAAACTGAAGATAAAATATGATGTTGAGTGGTCGTGTCGTTACTGCCAGGACCTACGCTTAGTGACATGGGTTTGATCACCATACAGAATAAATATTTCGTGATCCACATAATAATATATCCGTATACATCATATCCGTTGTTTTGAGTGGCTGGTCTTAGAATACATAGTTCTAATGTTTGGAACATCCGCTGGTATTATTAAGGGGGAGCCAAACAGCGGGTCAACTAGTTTGGATGTCTTAATTGTATAGCACGTCTATAACTTTAGGCTGAAAAATAATGCAATAATATGATAGTTCTAAAAATATCGATTTCAGTATTATATTTAAAACAAGGTACAATAGAATTAACGTAAGTCCGATGTACAACAGACATAACTTACATTTTGAAATGTATACCTGCATTATAATAAATCCTTAGCATTTTAAATCATGGTAAAGCCCTTTTAACTACATATGTATATATTATACATAATACGTAGTTATTTATTATATTCATGCATTATCTTTTCGTCTCGACTTTACTTTTCCTATAGGTACTATTTAGGTCCAGTGGCTGGCCACGTTAACCGCAAGAATATGGATATTTTGGAAAGTCGAGCTGGATGGTGCATAGTCTTGTTTGAAGCTGTCACACTAGATAGAGGAAATATTTATAAACCCGCACTTAACCAGATTGTGTTTGCAAAAGCCTACTTAAATACTTATGCTAAAGCGCTTAGATTTACAGTCACATAATTCTATCCTTCCAAAGACGACGACATTCAGCTCATGATTTGCACAGATTATAATTATCTATGCAAAATACCATCATGACTGCAGTCGACATAGAGTATTGTCGGTTTTATTCATTTCACAAATGTACACACAATAATGTTCTCGGATTTGATTTAGAAAGAGTAACTATGAAAGCTCTGGAAAGAGAAAAGAATCAGGCGCTATACGTAAGCTGAAGTCACGTGACTTATTGCCAATAGTACTGCAGTCAGCTATAGCCGACATTCATTCGATCCGAGTTGCTAATGGATTTTCAGTAGATTGATGGGAATTACATTATTTTTTTTCTTCTATTCGCAGAAAAAGCCATGCTTGACATACATACATCTACAAAATATTTGCTGCTTCTATGCTTAAGTACAAAATTTAATTTTACGAAGATAAATCTCGACATCGAGAAATTGAGATGGTTTTATTAAAACACACACACCTGAATTAAACTTCGAGAAAAGGTTATTGCGGCAGAAACCAGTCAAGTATACAAGTACAACTTAATATTAAAACGAATGCTAATTGGTTGTAGTATAAAAGCTTTTGATATTCACTTCTCGAGGCGACATTGTGGAGCCAAGGAACATGTAAGATAAGACGTGTTACTCGTTTTGGGAACAAGAATTAATTTCTTTGTTGTTGTCATTATATTTGTAATATGATTTATGTTTTTGTAAAGTAATTTTACATTTGAAGTATTTGGTATCCAAGGCAAAATAAAAAAAATCAAAAGTACTACGCAAATAGGTAATTCAATATTTTAAAATAGCTTCAGAATTCTTCTAATTTTAACAGTGATTGCTTTAGTATTTTAAAACTTATCGCTATTTTAAACAGATGTGACAGCTCAACATATGTAAAAGATTGTCTTTCATAAATAATATTTCTAGGAATTGTGTTTAATACAGCCAGTAAACATGTTATAAATGCCTCTGGTTTATGTCTTTAAATTAAATTACGTCATTAGTATCAAATATTAACTATTTTTAACAATTAATCTCTCGAAAAGAGTTTTCACGTACAGGATTAAAACAAAAATAGTAATTCTTTTTTAAAATATCTAAATAAAAAGCTGACTCTAATTGTCGACACAAAAATTGAATTGATTTACAATTCATATCTGTATGCTCATGATGATCTGATAATAACAAAGAAACACATCAGTTGATTATAATCTATATTAATATATATTGTATGTTAAAAAAGAACGATTTTTAAAAAAGCATACATACTTCTATAAGTTCTATCCAGGAATTTACTCTTATTGTAAATTTAGTTGGTGTCTTTGGTAATACAAGCAACCAGCTTAATTCTGCGCTCGATGAATTTGGTTGAACGTTGCAAGTGTAATCATCTCGAGTACAGGGGCAATCAAACTTAATGATACGGAACCCGCTTAATGCTTCAGTTGAACTTGCACTTGAACTTTGAATATATTTATATTTTTTGTCTGTGGGAAGTTTATTTGATGCTCTGTGGCAAAATTTACAGGCATTGATTGAAATTAAACTACTTTATACGAATTTTATCAGGTTTTTTATTTAAAAATATATTATTACATAATTTTGAAACTATTAAACTGCTACTGTTAAACTTTACTACTATTTAAATGATTAAACTATTTAGATTTAAATTCACACTTTCGCCAACGTTTCGGTTGCTTTACAGCAGCCATGGTAAGACGATAATATTACGTAAATAAAATTGATTTGCACCTGATCTTCTTATGACATACGATCTTATGGTGATGTGTGTTATGTAATCGGAAAGGAAACAATGAGAAATTAATCTTAACCTATCAAGACTTAGAATACGAGACATAATTAAAAATCTATTGTGTGTGGCCACCCGTGTGCCGCTTCGACTCAATATATTAATAGCAACGGATCTATTAGCGCATTTATTTTTATAGAAGTTTTATTTACATAGTGTTAATTATTTTATTAATTTATAGAGACTCGGTGGTTTAGAAATCACTTATGTTAGTTGCATACGTAACGTGGGTTCCAAATCAAAAGCTTACCGTCTCGGTGAGGTGAGCTCAAGAACTTAACTTGGTTGGCTTCAGAATTAATCAGGCAATCACGTACCTACACCCATATATACCTACATATACATAATATATAATTCAAACACGAATTCAGAGTGATGTTCATAATTACATAAGTTCTCCGATTTGTTTTCATCGTCTATCAGACTGTAACTCAGATTTCTATCGAAAAACGTTTAGTGCCAGAACAAAGAATGTAACTATGCTCTATTTCTATAGATCACAGTTACATTCCATGTTCAGAAAGATTGGGCAGATTGCTAGATAGCAATAGGTCAAATACTCTTCTTAATCTCTCTGGTAGATTTTTATTTATTTAATTATGTAGGCTTCGTGTCAATGACACTAACTTAACATAATGATATAATAAAATTAACAACAATGATAGGGAAAACGAAAACGACCATGCATCTGTATTATAAAACGCCTAACCTGCTAGCAAAATCATCGCCCATGCTAATAATATCTAAGATAAGATACCGGCGCAATGTTATATCGACTTTACTTACTGAGCTCTACGAGAATAAAGGTTAATGAAACCTAAAAATAAAACTATTAGCCCTAATAGACGATATTGGCGCCGTATTTTCCATTAGGTATGCTACTGGTTATTTAGCGCAATGTAAAATTCACGAAGCTTTGTTCGAATAATCACGAAAAACTTCGCAGCAATTAATCCGTCTGAATGTCAATTAGTCTAACATTCTGTCAGTTAGAACAGTGACAGCTATTCATTAAGCTTCAGGAACAACACCTAAGGATCATAATTTTAGTTTGACTTTGATTTAAAATTTTAATTTCTCTTCTATTTGTGGAAACTGAAAAATATTGTAGTTTTGTTTGTTTGTAATTCTGTTTATGTATGTAATGATAGCGTAGGAAAGTGATTTGGTAACATACGTTTTAAAAATTATAAGTTACTTACTTCCATTTATAAATTACTACTACATTACACAACAAGCGATGATACCATACCATGTTAATAAATCAATTTTATTTAAATAAAATAAAATATATGAATATAACTGTATATAATTTTCGTTTAATGAGATCCTTTCACGAGTCAGAATTATTGTAAGTGAATATAAGCCCCAATCATTGATCGATACACACACAAATAACTCATACTTTTAATGCTTTGCACATTTTAAAAGATCATGTCCGTTGAAAGATAATTCTTGTCGTGGTGAACTGCACAAACATTTAAACAATGAACAAAAGTAATACTGCAGATAAAATAAAAACAAAGAACACCGAAGCTTGGAAGAGACACATTCTGGAGGTTTTTTGATCACACAAATTCTTTACAACTTTATCTCTTTGAGCTATCATAGTGGCAAGTTAATCAGTTAAGCGATAAGCATTGTTTTATATTCATACAAAAAGAGATAAATTAATAGATACTCAATAGAACTGTAATCATGTTCTCCTAGAAATCATAATAAAAATAAATTGACTATTGTATCTACTTTGTGAGGTTTTGCAGTGTAAATAATGCATATAAAACAATAATGTCAAAATGCATTTATTAAATTGAATCAAACAGACAGACATTACAAAGGGTATATCTTATTAACAAACCGTAAGATAGTAATCATTGTATAAAGAGCTTTGTGTGTGCTCTCAAGTAAACGGCCCGTCGCGTCCAGGAGTTAGCTGGTTTAGTTTCTAGTCAAGTCTTCGCTTGGCAAATAACATAAGTTGGAGTCATGCCCGAGGGTTAGCTTTTGCCAACTTGTGTTTACATACGTAGGCACTCAGTTGACAGTGGTACTACCGTAGCGCCACCCGGGTATGTCAAGTACTGCGAACTGCCTGCCGTTAACTTGGTAAAATGATAATTTGTGTAAAAACACCGCAATAACTTTGGTTTGCATGTATAATTCTGTTTGGCGCGCGTTTAGAGTTCGCTTGTAGTATTTGCACTGCGCACTTTAACTGTGTTGTTCGCGATTGTGTGCTGCCACCATCGAATGCATAAGCAGTTATTTTAATTCTTATTTGTTCGTATACGTATCTTCTTTAATAGCTTACTGATTATTACTAAATGCTCGAGTTGCTATGACTAAATAAGTTTGACGACTAGGTCCAGTACTGGGTTCAGGCATTTTTAACAAGGCAACCTCAATATTTATCTTCAAGAATAAATTAAGTGAAATCCCTATTCTGCCTCTTTAGTCTTTAAACACATGTTAGAGTTAAATGGAATATAATAAATTAATATATGAACTGATATTGTAGTGTGGGCTTTCCTACTTACATAAAATTACCGTCATTGATAAGATCAGATACGTATTTCTACTGTTTTGATATTATTTAGTAAATATTTGCGTCCTTTACATAATTACGCAATATTGTGTGTATGCATAATTTGCTCGTTCACTCACTACAAGTAAGCTTAAAATTCCCGACGTTTAGTCCTACATCGCTATAATGATTTTAGTTTTCATTTAAATAGCTCTATCGAATTGTTGTAAATGTCACACGTACTATACTGGCATATTCGTGTAGTATTAAACAGTAAAAGCAATAGTATCGTTTAGTGATTCAGTGATTAACTGATTCATTTGTTCCTAAAACAACTACACTACACTTCACTTAAAACTGTAATGAATCTACGTAACTACTATCTTATTTTAAATAAAGTTTGCAATGGTAATTATTTAACAGAATATTGTATCACCTAGTATTAAATAGGTGAATACTCCTAAATGATTGCATAGGTAAATAAACATGAACAGATATTGACTTTAAGTTGTCCAAATAATTAGATGTATTTAGGTGCCAACAACGTGCGTCGTCGGAGCGGCTGACTTGTTGTCAATCTAACGCAACACGTGTGATCGGTAGACGGTCCACCTATGTACCATGTAACAGCACATCTCTATATTCAATTATTACTGCCAGTAAGTATGTGAACAAGTTATTGTGTGTACTGAGTACATTCCTGACGTACACGATGTTTACATGACATCGAACTTGAATAAGGTAAGATAAGCTATTAGTAATTGATGTCAGTACTATTGTTAATATTACCAAACTCAATTTAAATGCGTTGTGTCTCTCTGTAACAAAAGTAACGTAAGAATATGAGATCTTTAGAACTAGCGATTTCGAGTCTCTTTCGGTACTAAATTAAAATTAGAAGCGTACAATAAATATGGCGCCTAAAATGTGTATGTTACAGCCAAGCAACATAACTACTTTTACTGTTGTTTTATCCTTATCACAAACATCATGTTGGTATTATTTAGTAGTAGGATATAATCCAATACCTGGCTCCCCACTTAATAAGTGTATTATGAGCATATTTATATTCTCCGATCTGGTAAAGAAGATAGATAGATCAACTACAAAATGCCGCATGCTATAAGTAATTCTGACATTTACAGGTTCACTTGTTTTGTTAAAACCTTTATACATTCATTCATTACAAATTAGGTACTTCCTTGGAGAAAACACCATATACCTACATACATTATTCTATAATTCTTTCGTTTCGACGTGGCAAATATATTTTTATATTGGGCCTACGGCTTTGATGCTTTCCTAATCATTAGTCTACTAAACCAGAGTGGTAATTCGTATTTCTAAGAGTACTGAGACTATAATTTATAATACATTTTACACAACATTAGCGGTACCATGACCTGTTACGTTCATTTGTTATCTGTAAAGTGTTAAATCAACGTGATTGATTGTTGCAGTAGTGGATTACTTGATCATTAGTTGATGCAAGTACCAAGCTAGTATGGAAATTTCTAAATATGAAAGTTAACTATGTCATCAAAATTCATGGACCCTTTTGGAGATAACGATGAACAAGCAGCGCTCGTGTCTTTTAATGTGACAGAGCATGGAGCAGTTGTGCAGTGTCGGGGGTTAGGTGTCACGTATTAATTTTATGGTGTTTTACGCCATAATATGTTCACGTTGTCAAGTCCTTCATGGCGCTGCGAACATGCAATAGGCCGGGACGTGCGCAGATCGTTGCGGGTGATACCCACTTATCGCGTCTCTACGTAGCCTACAATCTCTGCTTCATATTTTCTATGGCAGATTACAAACTAGCTCCTTTAATAAACTTATTAGATGTCACAATAAAATTTAAGTTGGATTCTCTTTTGCTGTTTGTCTAGATTTTCTTTTTATGTGGGCTGATAAAAGGCTTAGCTCATTTTAATATTTAATTTAAACCATGACAATCTTGTTTGCTAGGGGTACTGAATAAAATATTGTAAAGTACAAACTTTTATGAGAAAATGTAAATTCGTTTAATATTTTACAACGAAAAAGTAGGTCTGTACTAAAATTTTTAGAACTTTCAGCAGTATAGTGACGATAAAACTGTTATTATGCCGAAGTGGGTGTTTACTTTACTTGTATGTTAGTATACAAATATCCACACGTAGCAGCACATATGTCCTGGACTCAGCAATAATTTTTCTTCGAATTGTGTTCCGAACAAAATAAATAATTCAAGTAAACTACCAAGTAAATTCACCAACAGATTGACTCTATCGTAAATAAACACCATGATGAAGCCTGCAGTGGGGTTCGTTAACCTTTCATCCATTATGTAAATAAAACATTTTGCTGTGAATCCCTAGAGTCAGTCGCTTAGTGTATACAAAAGCATAATTAAGCGCAGAGATCTTGGTTATATCTTAAGAGAAATAAATAGCAAATAATTCGAGAAGTTTATTTAAGTTGGCCGTTAGTTAGGCGCCGGCGCCGACGCTTGAGTTATCTTGACGTGAATATATATTGAAAGATGGGTACGTCTTAAGCTGTAATAATATTTACACTTAATTATAGTCAGATGAGTACCTCAATGGTCAAAAAAATAATCTTCTCGGGTAATCATGTTTACAATTTTACACATACATACGTTTTTATTTATCTCAGCACTTTTTAACAGTATACTTTTATGACTTTCTCGGTGGCTCAGCGGTTATAAAAACGACTACAGAAGTAATCTCGGGTTCGATTCCCGAGTCGGTCAAGGTGTTACGGGGATTCCCGTCAAGAAATTTTCAATCGGACGGAGTCTAGAATTGTGCCATGTTAACGGCAATAGGCTCGCTTCCTGATAACTGGCGAAATGTGAGTGTAACATACTTACCTTTGCTTATCTCTTCGAGAATACAGGTAATAGTAATTTAATATAGAACCTAAAACTAGTGAGCATACGATATTCCAGCAATAGTTGTGGTTTAGCCACAGGAGAAGTTATAAAATAGAAGTACAAAATCTGGTATTCCTAATTACGCAAGAGCGAGTTAGTTGTTTATGCGTATGAATAAAATGCCAATTCCATTGCAACAAACCAATTAAATTAAAGCTGCAGTTCAATCACAAACTGAGACTCTATAATAATAACATTATTATTTCACAATGAATTAACTACTTTTAAAATAATTTAAATCAACATTTTTTCATAAAGAATACGACTAAATAAAATATGTTTTACAAAAATCTGTGCCTAATATCAATAACACTATAAATTCTAGCGTCGACTAATTGGCTATTAGCATTAAACAAACAAATTCACTAAGCACGCAATTTTATTCGCTCGTGGGTGTTCAGAACCGCTTGTTATTTAACGACCATTCCGAGTTCTAAGTCAAACGAGTAAGAGTTGCGGTGTGATGCTGGTTAATAATTATAAGTGGTTTTAGTGCGTTATGTGCTTTCTAAGGTAAGAGCCACCTAAGTATGCAAGTAATGTCGTAAAACCTGGCTTTTGTAAGTATGGAGATACTATTTTAGTTAATAAATTTAAAATAAAAATGTTGACAAATAAACCACTACGATTATCTGTTCGTCAAAATTTTTTATTTCACTTAAAATGCCTCCACTTTTAACACGTTTTTTTTTAATCTGTCTTTTGAAGCACTGGATCACCATCAGACATAGGTCTGCCTGATGTTGATCCAGTGCTTCTATGAGCTAGCTTACGTACAATAAGATCGTATAAATACAGTTAACAGTAAGAAATACTTGTAGTTCAAATAATTAAAATAATTAAAAATAATAAAATAAAATAATAATTAATAATTGAAATGAAACTACTATATACGGATTTTATCGCGTTGTTTATTTAAAACTCTATTACATAATTTAGAAACTGTTACATTACTATATTACTATTAAACTTTACTAATTTTAAGCTAATTAAATTATTTAAACTATTAAAACTATTTGTATTTAAGTTTACACTTTCCCCGACGTTTCGCAGCCATGCTTTTTAGCAGCCATGGTCACGGGGAGACTAAGATGGTAGTTGTCTCAATGTTCCAGTGTAGTTATTTCAAAGTACCCGAACATAATTTAGTCATTGGTGATTCTATTTACGCAGAATGAGCTCAAAGTATCATGAAGTCTAGCTGTGGTTTGTTTCTTCTTGGGTTTGACTATTTGAAGTACTGGATCCCAAGCTGGTGGTAAAAAAGCAACCGAAACGTCGGGGAAAGTGTAAACTTAAATACAAATAGTTTTAATATTTTAATTAGCTTAAAATTAGTAAAGTTTAATAGTAGTATAGTAAGGTAAAAGTTTCTAAATTATATAATAGAGTGTTAAATAAACAACGCGATAAAATCCGTCTATAGTAGTTTAATTTCAACGAATAACATTCGCGTAAACAGAAGACAATATGCCTAAATAATGTTTACCAATTACCGTACAAAATACGAAGAAGATGCAAACTTGGTTTGACAATGATAGAACTCATTGTGCGCAACTATAGTGTGGATCGTGCCTAAACTATAAGTTAGTTTGAAGGCGTTGTATGCAATGCACAGTTAATCAGTTGGCCTGCGAGGCCGTCCGCGGTCCGCCACGGGTTCGCCCACGCAGCGGCGACTGGCGCCAACCGACCAGACGATCAACGGCTCAAATCAACTTTGCACCACTTCCATTCGGTCAGTTATTAGGCCTTATTCGCATTAAACTCACCTTTGCATAATAAACACATTTTAAATTATAACTTCTAAGTCGTTTATTTATAATATATTTATCGACTACCTACTAATACTAATTTCATTCCAAAAATTTGTATTATGATCATATAATATCTTTAATTTAAAGAATGTATATCGCATTTGTAAAGTGCATGCATACATTCGACTTAATAATTTGGTGAAATACGACTTAAGTTCAATATAGTAGATAAATATTGTAAGACTTTATTACCGTGTGTTTATCTGGTCGTAGTGAACAAAGGCCTCCGTAAGAACATAACAATTTAACTTAGAACACAGCTGGATATTTCATGTTCGACATGCTACGATAACAAAACAAATTATTTATTAATGATCGAAGATATCAATCGCATAGTAATTGTTTTAAGGCAAGTGACTTATTGATTTCTATACTTTGGTAAACCGCTGACCCTTTTGTAGAACGTAGATCGTTGTAAACTCACAAGATTAATGTATGGAAGCGAGTCAGTTTTTGATACAACGGTATTCTGTGTGGGTGAAGTATGGTGCAATTTTGGAATCCGAATGAAAAGTAGAAATGGAATGTGCAGACTATGATATAGTGTAATTTTATGTACGGTTTTATTTGCCAACAAGAAACATAAGTAAGCGCTTTCTTGTTATGGAAATGCTTTTGTTTGTCAAAGTGTACTTATCTATATACTTGTAACTTATCGATACATAAATATGACATCGATTGAAATCAATAAGTTGGCTAAATGGTCTAGAACTTGATTAAGGAATGATAAGCGAGTTTGCTAGGTGCATTATTTTCAATTCTAGATATCGATTTGTCGTAATCGTGAATATTATACAAAATGGTGCAATTATATTAAATTAAACAAGTTAAAGTTTGATCTTAAGGGGTACAGACAGGTAGAATTATAATGTTCTTATCACTTTACAGCTTGCTTTTAGCAGTTGTTCTTTGTTAACTGTATACTTCATTATGGAACATAATATTATATTATCATAGTTAATACCTAGAATGGATAGATTTTAGAGTATCGTGTAAGTAAATGCATACCGCGTTCCGATGCGGATCATAATGTCGCGGATTTAAATACCTGGAACTTGTGAAATGATATCGGATTTTTATGGCAATAATTTTTTAATATTACTGATTGTGTAACCGTGACTGATTAAATTTAGTAGGCTTGTCCCCTGAATGATAACTAATGTTAATGTAACTAGCAAAATGGTACGATACATTTTACCCTAGATATTTGATAATACTAGTGAGAAACGTACACTTAGCCTCTTAGACTTAATAAAATTTATACCAAGAAACATGCCTTAGAGAAAACGCGTTCTAAAACACATATTTTACTGCGCTCACTGTTCATTTATAACATTCAGCCACGGTTGCCACAGCTCACTTGCTTTTTCCGAATGTTGTGAAATTACGTGATTATGTTATGGTTTACTGATATTGCTTCGATACCTTATTGCTTGTCGTGACAGACGGTTTCTCCTCTCGACTGAACCATTACTTATTCTATGCTTCGGTTTGGTCACAACCGGTATCTAATGTGTTAATTGCGTAGTAACCGGTAGCGAAAACATTAATTTGATCACATATTAACGAGACTCATTAAAGTGGCGGGAAACCGTTGGATCCGAGAGCGACAATATCGATCTCTTTGGTAATCTATGCAGAGTTATATTATGATAGCCGCTGATGAACATGGGTATTATTTTATTATGTAAGGCTAAGAAGTAAGATTGATGAATACGCACTTGAAAGATCGCGGCAGAATAGAGGCAGAAGCTCTGCATATTTACCCATTTGCAACTGTTATGCGTATTTGATATCAATGTAAGATATACAGGGTGTCCGGTAATTAATGGATAAGCTTGAAATGTCTTATAGTAGAACTGAAGGCCGTTCAGAAAGAATGAAAAAAAAAATTATATAAAAAAAGTGCAAGCTATATTAGCATAGCATACTTTTGACTATCTATCTATTAGCATAATTAGTGTTTATTAATAAAACAACAAAAAACCGCTGGATTTCATTCATTTATGGTCGTAGTGTACAAGAAAGTTATAATTGGTAATTAAAAAAAACACATATCTCAGGTAGTAGTTAGGATAGATTTTTTTTCATATTTTTTCTGAACGGCCATCAGTTGCACTATAAGACATTTTCAGGTTATCCATTAATTACCGGACACCCTGTATATAATAAAAAAATAACATCAATCAAAACATTTTAACTACTCATACAGATTAATAACTTTGCTTCAAGTAATATATGTCTAAATATTAAAAAGTATTGCTAACTGATAATGATTTACTTAATTGTAGGCAGCTATATTGTCAAACTTCTAAGATTTTATCTAACGTAAAATTAAATTTGTACCAGCTCCATAAGAACGTCTTAATCAAAAGGGACACAAACGTACACACAAAAGACTTACTGTTTGTATTCATGCAATCTGGATGAGAGCCGTTATAAATTGCAAAAAGGCGAAGCCCGCTTTTGAGAAAGCGATTTCTCGAAATGCTTTACAATACAATACGTTCCCGGAGCATTGTGTTGAGATCTGGGCGTTTCCTCGCTTACACAGGATTTATATACTGTATCCCACTAGTCACTGCAATATCTTACATTTATAAGTATTTAGAAAACAAGTTTAAATGACACGCGCGAGCGACGCTGTTCTATTTATGTCTACCTGTTAAAATAGGAGCAATGGAAATATATTTTAACATAATGTTGATAGTTCTTTAAGTTATGCTTTCTGGTTCTAAGGCTGGCAACATTGTTTTTTATTGTCTATAGTCTAAGCTTTGTAATTTGTAATGATTGTTGGTCATTCAATAAAAGGACATCTACTAATATAATTTAGCTGTCTATCATTTATTTAATCACACTACCTTTGAAGAAAAGTAAGCAATTGTAAAACTTAATAGAAACTTGAGTGCTAATGGAAATGCGACAACGCCACAACTTTGTTTGATCCAAGGTCATTTCAGTTCACGTAAGCATAATTTAAGTGATTAAAGAAAATAAGTAATTTCCAGAATACAATTTGCTTTTTTGAGTATTGACATAACAAATACTTTTAATTTGACAGTGATGGGGTAAATAAATATTAGATAAATAAAATATAATATGTCCTTAGTGATTTTTCTAGTTTAATATAATTTTTCGAGCAGTAGTGCAGTAAAAACGTAGTAATATTATTACGCAAAATTAGATGCCATTAGTATTGACAAGGGCTTTTTCTTCACAATAAAGTTGAGCAGTGCTATAATGTAAATATTTTAATGGAAGATTTAAAAGAATTACGTGTACTATGACGTCAACGGGCAAGACCCAAAATTTGTATTTAAAAATAAAGCTGCGTTAGACGATAATGCGCGACACGTTAGCTACAGCCGGAAGTGAGACTTAATAATGACCCGATGAAGAAAAACTTCAAAACATGTCAAATATTAAAGCTAGACTTTGACATATTAGAATATTGGACTGGAGTGTTTATTTTATCACAGGATATTATACCCACAACGTTTAAGTTTTTATTTTGTTGCCAACTGAATTGACGAAATCGTTCTCGTGGGTGTGATTCCCTAAAATATCAGAAACGTCAAGCATCATATGGTTATTCGCTCAAAATAGTATCTAACATATTTACATATACGAAGTTTAGTATCAGCGTTTATCTAGACACCGTACTCGATAACATGAAATTGGTTTGCTTCGTACTACTTGACACCTAAACGTTGTGTAGTATGGGCAGGTAATTATATCACTAATAACTCCGCAATTCTCTCGGGATAAAGTCCATGCAGGCGGAGTCGCGGACAAAGCTGGTAATAGATAAAATGGTGTTAGAATATACAGTGTAGTATACTTTAATGAAGGGTCACTAACTTAGCATTAACAGAGCGAACACCCAGCTTTAAGTGTTGGTTTCATTTGCAAACATCAAACTAATTTATTATGCATAATCCGTTTATCTGTGCCCTTATCGCATGGCGACTCTTGATGGCAGACCCCCAGACCTCTCGAGTAATGACTTAATACAATGCTCTCACGGAAATTGTACGTCATTATACGGCTCCATGTCCAAGCCTATCATTAGGGCGTCGTCAGGCTGAATATAATTATTCCACCAAAGTGCGTGCATTGTTTGAAAATTTTCATAATCGGTTATTGGCAACACTGAGATATGCTCATTAAATATTATATTACTTGTAAGCTTTTTCTAGACATCAGTCATATATCTTCTTTATATGTATACTAATACGACGCTATTTTTATTTGTATCGTTGAGCCATAAAAGAGCAGCTTGTAAAAGAAAAGTAAGAACACAACTGCCACCCATTATTCATTTAAAAAGTATAGTGTAATTTTCTTATACTAACCGCAAGGCAAAAATAGACCATACACTAGTAGGATAATGCATGATTATCCTTTTATATTAAACAAAATTCGTTAGTTTGCCAGATAATAAGAAGAACATAGGATACAAAAGAATATACAATAGTATTCCGACATGTTCAGTGGGCAAAGTCCCCGGCAGCTGCTACTTTACTAATAATAACAATATTACTCGGTGGCATTTACCTGAGAGCTACTTTGTAGCTGTGATCCCTCTTAAAATAATGTAATTTAGTGAGAAATATCCGCATAAATACAGCACTCAACCTGTACCTACGTACTTAAATAATTCCGTAAGTGCGGTGACTCGTAAAATACTTATAAAACAAAGTTAAAACATTCGGTCATTCGGCTGTTAGTATCCTTCCACAGATAGCTCCCGGCCCACGTTTTATGTCAAAATATCGCCTCAAGTCATTTGGAAAATGAAAATGGAATAATTGTGTGACATGAGCAAAAGCTCTAGTTTTGTAGCTCCCTTGACACTTATTTAATGTGCCTCCGTTAATTGTTACACTTAATTTTATTCATAGCAGTAATTCTCTCTTATTTATATAATATGTTTCCATGTAAGCAAATTAACACTGTACATTTATTAGTAGCTAAAATTGAAACACTGTTGGTTCACTGACCTACTCTCAACACCAAGACTCACACTTCTGTTATCACATTAACTTTATCAAAATCACAATTAATATGAACCTAACTAGTGTTTGAACATCTCTAACTTAATTAAGACAGTCAGTTTACCTTATCCAAGTATTGCAGCGTCAAAATGTTCGAAGTTTAGGCAAGTTATCTCTAAAGTTCCGCAATCTACCTCGTAGGTCGGACCAATCTCTCTGCAAATGGCTCTCTAAGTAGCCTAAAACAGTGTCGTCCTCCTACAACTTTCGAAACGTTATGAAAATCCCTTCTGTATAATGAGAACTAACGGGTTATACCTGACGATCGACGCGGCCCGCAAACTTGACCACTTGCCCGAGCCCGGTGGCGCCCGGTAGCGCTGGGAACCGACCGAAACGAAAACAATTTTGTTTATTTGTTTACTGATGCGTTGTTTCCCCATTTTAATTCCGTAGTACGTCGGTTGAAATGAAACATTACAGGCAAATGTTACACAAACTTTAAAATGCAATCTTTGCGGGAGTGAAAGATTAATGGTAGGAACGTTTAAACGGTCGGCGGTGACAGTGCCAAAAATCCTCGTAGCGCCGTATGTTAGCGGTAGCAAAAACGTCTCTGAGCAGAATCCCCTTCATTAACGCTGTGGAAATTAGTGAGCGTTAGTTTGAGGCGCACTCACAAGAGGGTAGCCACATGCAAGTCATTATGTGGACGATCATTGAATTAATTACGCGGACGTTACGAGAGCGGAAGTGTTGCGAAGCCGTGTCGCGCCGCCAGCCACCGCCGCGCTCACCGCGCCCTACACTTGCTCCACAATGGACGCGGTGCGCTACTGATGAATGCACCTTTTTTAGATTTCGTTTGGTTAAAATGCATTTTTCTGTATTCACGTCGTTATTAAAGCGACTTGTTTGTATAAAACTATATACATTTTATACAATTATTTTCAAAACGCAGATAAAAGTTTTATAGATCGTTACGTAGTCACAAACTACATATATAAATGTTGGAGTTACAAATATATATTCAATTTCATTTCGAATATGGAGGTCATAAACGTCTATTGAGAGTGTAAAATAAACCATACCCACTGTTATTTATAGCAGCAGTCTTCTTAATAGGTGAAAGAGTCCATGCTGTGCAAAAATGTATTTGCCTTATTTGCAGTTTTTATTACCAATGTTTTTATTACGTTTACGTCCAAAATAGGAAAACACGTTCCCGCAAACGTATTTTGTGTGCGATGCTTATCAGATGAAACGCGTCACTTTGCGACCGTCGCTCGTATAAAAAATACAGGTAAAATACATGTGCATAAATACAGGGATCGCTTTAAAACCAAATTGCGGATTAATAGTCGCGATTCGCAGTCGAGTTTGCATGTAGCTCTAGATAAGGGGTTGTAACTTGCTGAACACGACTAAGCTGAAGGCGGCGCGCGACTGTTATGTAACAGGTCAGTCACTCGATCGACCACCGCAATTTCATATTCCCTAAGTCAAGAGTATGTAAGTCGTAACCATAACAAAATACATGCACATGTTGGCTAACTAATTTAGGTATAAGTCAGTGGTTTTAGTGTTGTCAGTTACATAATAAGTCGGGGGTCTTGGCTTGCTACGTGCGGTAGGTGGACTTGGCGGACTGAGCCGGCTTGGCGAATCGAATTAGGTCGGGTGCTCGATGGTATCTTGCTTACTGCAACGCTCGCTCGTCCGCCCTCCGATAACAGAATGTCTGAATAGGAGATACAACGTGTTCATTTGCTTATTGCTCTCCAGTTGATGACGTTTCATTTAATAGTCCAAGGAAATGTTTTCCGTGGCCGTGCCTTATCTAGCCGTCGCGGTCCTTCTTATTTAAATTAAATCAGGAACGCTTGTTAATGACGTCTTTTTACGACGGTGCCATGTTGTTTTTAAAGGAATATAATCTAATGTTTACCGCTTCTTATGTTTTGTCTAGTATTCCATTATTTTGTGAATGCTTCCAATCCATTTTGTTATTCTTCAATTCACGTAATAAAATATAAAACACATCTCTAGATGATTGTTGTTACGATAATGTCGTGTCGTGCGAGGCAGCTGGAAGAAATGATGTTTTATTGGAGTGCCTCCGAAGCTCTTCCTTGATATAAAACATTGTTCCATTCTTGCAATAGTGGACAAGTGTTATATCACATCGGATTATGTGGCTTTACAACTCTATATTGTTGCAATTCTTTGCAATTGTACTGGTATTTCGAGCGGCTTTGTGTTCCGAAGAGATACCACTTTGGTAATGCTTTCAATATTCGTCGGCGTTTCATTCGTATTTACCCTCAATATTGGAGTGCAGTTTTCAGTTTCGACTCGGAATTACTTTGTTTGTGATCAGTTCAATTGAAACCCTATGTTGTTCCATTGATGTGAGAGACAAAGAGATGATTATACAGAGCCCAGTGAACTGACGTCAGTAATTTTCATTAAACATATAATGTTTGGACACTAGCTCCTGTGTAGTTTAGTATTGAATTAACAAAGCGGAACTCGGCGGGTCGCATTTTAGCTCACATATTTACTCTAATGTACACTACATAACATTGCTGGATATCTTGGTCGGGCTTGCATGTCCGGGGATGGGATATACATTTTAAAACTTTAACTTGTTCACAAAGACTTCGGATCACGTCGGCAGTGCACGTTTCTCGGAATATGCTGACTTATAGGTGTACCACATTAAGATGTTATTTAATAAAAGCCAAATATTGTGCTATATAGAAAGGAAATTCTGAAACTCATAGCTTAGGTAGTAAGAAAGATGCAGAACCTACATATGTAATTCAAATAAGGATGGAAGAACGGAAGAACAAGTAAAAGCTCACCGATCAGATAGGAATCATACTGAAGAAAAGCGAAGTTAAGAGTTTACACTCTTCTTTATGTGCATCCTCTTCTTCATGTTCATGAAGAATGTGGTAAGAGTAAATAAATCACGGGAGATTATCTCAGGATCGCAATTAGCGAATAAGCGGCAATTTTTAGTATCTATTTATATTACGAATTGTGTACGCTGTGAGCATATAGCAGACAAGTGTAGTAATCATATACCTTAATATATAGCATATTAATATGTATATACGGTAATATTTTCTTATTTTAGATAACCAACTTAAATTATGGAAAAATAAATAAATTATAACTACTTTTATAGCTACGCATTTGAAACGTCGGTAACCCAAAGGATTCCATCCATTGCACTAACGACGTGAATCCACTCCAGACACAACCATATTATTAGCTCAGCTAGAGGGTTTAACAAGAATTTCAGTAATTTGTAATCCAAATTAGTAGCCGTCCGTTAAAATAACAAACTATTTACTTCAGCTCAGTTAAAAAATAAATCCTCAACAATAACAAAATGTTCGTATACTAAAATTATAAGATAAACTACTAGGTAGAGCTTTATTTTATCTCAGAATTTACATTCGCTGCTTCAAAAATCTTATATAAAATAGCGGCTAATTTATTATAATTTCCAAAAGCCGGCGCTTAATGTAAGAAAGCTAAGTTAGTTATGAGACCTAAAAGCAAAGGTAGGTAAATGACAAAACGGCCATAAAACTTCCCCCATCTACCGGACCGAAAGTTTTCATAACTAGGGGAGCTTCGTGTCTCCATGAATTAGTAGCGAGCTCATTAACCCACATGAGCCGCCTCGGTGCTACTTAGATCACTATAGCATTAACAATTAAGTGAACACCGGAGCGCCTCGACGCGGGGACACTTCCCCCTCGGCTGCACATGAAGGGTTAGGTACATGCATCAGCCACAAGGTAGAGTAGCATTGTTTTAGTTTTCAGGCTAATGTATTACATAGTAGAGGCACGTTGGGGTCGGGTAATGCTTATTATTATTCCAGATAGTCTGTAGACTTTGAAATTAAATCAAATGTTTTTGTAGGCCTATAAATTAGATTTTGTATCTCGAATTTACTTAAAACCGAAATGTCGACTCAATACACTCATCATAGATAAGAGAAAATTGCCGAAAATTTATGACCCTAGTAGTAGACCTACCCTAGTAGTAGACTGCCACGCATAGGTCTCGGTTCGATCCCACAACACTGACCTCTGACTTTTCTAAGCTATGTGATAATTACATAGTTAAAATGCGAGCGAATGCTTTACCTGCGAAAGAAAACATTGTGTGACAAGCCGCATGTCTGAGAGTTCTCCATATTGTTCTTAAAGATATTTGAAGTCTACTAAAGCGCACTGAGCCAGCACGAGCGTGGTGGGCTATGGCGTAATTCTTCTTATTCTGAGATGTGGGCTGTGTCAAGCAGTGGGAAAATTTATAAACATGCCTAATATTATTATTATATCTACCAGATAAGCAAATAAGGCAAGGCCGTATAACAGGTATCTTTATAGCATTGGAAAGTGTACTGACACCGACGTATTTTGCCACAAAAGTGATTCGCAAGCGATTGTGACAACGCAAGTAAACAGACCAGTAATATTGAATTAGAATGCTGACTCAACGTTAAGTAATAGTCTACAAGTGGACCTCTAGTTGTGATAATAAAATCGCAAAAAGGAATTTCTCTGCTTTTGCGGCCACGTGTGACTGCTAGCGCGAGCTTTAGCCTCTATCTAACGTCTCGTGTTCCGCGTTTTCCCCAAAGACAGTAAAGTCTACATGTTACGAGTACTTACAAATTTCGGTTACTACAGCACTAAAAACCCACCAAGAAATAATAAAATCCATTCTCTACTGATTTATAAACATTCAATTAACTTCCTGCATAATTCTTGAAGCTTGATGACAGTTTAAAAGCACTAATCGCTCGTCTCATGTTCATCATAAATTGTCAACAATTTTCATAAACTTCCAGGGCTCAAGTAAGTGGAAGCATCATAGCGTACCCATTGAGAACCGGTTGCTAATTGAGCCGTTATAAATACCGACTTTTGCATTCAGATACCGCTCCTTTAATAAATTCGAGCGAGAGTCTTGACAAATAAAAAAGTTCGATGTTAATGCCTCAAAGGTATATAATTTCAAAGGTATCGATTGCTACACTTAAAATGAATAATGATATTAATATAAATAACGCAGCGGCCATAAAGTTGTGCGTGGGTTGTAGCATTTACGCCTGTGCTACGATGTTACTTGTTTTTATAGCTATTGTAGTACAATTAGAACTATCAGTCGACAGGTTTTTAAATAGCTTGTATTTTTGGTATAACTACCGACAATGTCTTTATTATTTATTTGTACGTTATGTTCACAATATGTACAGAATGCATAAATATTTAGAGCCAACCAATAAATAAGCATTCAGTTTACTAAACTAGAATAGAAAATCACTGGAAAACAGTTCAATTGTTCCCAAAGAAATTTTGTGAAAGCTCGGATAATAGTGAGAAACAAATTCCTTTCGCCATTTCGTAGCATGTCCTGGTTCAATTCTGGGCTAATTACCGTTAGGCTGGAGGTTTGGTATATCGTCCAGCGTAACGTGAACTATTATAGCGCCATGCTTTCAATTATTCCACGTACTTGTTTGGAACGCAATCTTCGCATACATGGGTCAGATGTAAGTGGTCATGACATAGGTGTAAAATAAGAGTAGTGCGTGTTATTGATACCACAGCAACTGTGATATTATTGGTACTGAACTAAAATGGCCAACGAGTCTCTCTACTCGTTGGCCATTCAACTCTTTGCTTGCATTTAGTATTCCGATGCTAAAATAGTATTCGTGAGCTTGCTTTAGATTGGAACAATCGTTTTAACAATACACCGTCTGAAGTACAAAAATCCTTTTTGTATTGATATGCAATCAGGAATATGCTGAAAACCAAATTTCCAAATCTGGTTTGTACTACGCATTTCGAAATCTCGGCTTAATTCCAGTGGCAAGGATTTCAGAGTTTTCGAATTCCTTTCTTTCTACTTGTGCTTAATTAATCTGCGAGTCTGATTTATTCCATTGATGTTAAAGTTTTATTATTTTATTAGCTAGTGATTAGAAGAATACTTTCCTTTTTAGACTAATTATGATGATCACGAAAGTCATGGACATCAAAATTATGTTACACGTCTATACATGACCATTTGCATATATTGTATCGTTTCGTACTCGCTTCTGTCTGTTCTTGTACTGTGGTTCTTGGGAATTACATTCTGATATATATTAATACATTTTTGTATTATAGAAAAGCAATAGCTACTTGCTACTAGCTGTAGGCTACTTTTCTTTATGACTGTATTCTTATCATTTACCTTAAGAAAACTACCGTCTACCATTTTTCAAATAGGGTAGAGATGCATTACGCCTATATTTTAGCCAATATATCTATATACATACGGAATTTTATTTTCTATGATCTTAGTATATCTTTCCAGCTTCATTCACTCTCATTATTAATGCACGCTCATTGGTAGGCTAGTCTAAATGTAAAGTTTCTTCAAAAAGTCTTCGATGTCATCGGGCAATATTTGCCTTTACTTTACCAATGCGCACTTGCTTTTCTTAGTAAATTTTGCCGTCCGTAAGAATGGACGTAAGCCGTTTTTTTATACATATTTCGCAATACTTTAAACCACACCAGAGCGCCCTATTCTTTGAAGACAAATCACAAATACATTCTTCTTCAAACTGTACTTTCCACCTAATTTATTCTACTTTCATGTCTCGCTTGCCATATCCAGCTTTTACTATATTACATAAGCGTAGGCACAATCAATCTTTGCATGTAGCTTAGCTAAAAAAAGTAAGCACCATTTCATTTAATAACTTCTTAATTTTTGTTTGGCCCACGTTATAACTTAGTAATAATAAGTATCTGATCTGATCTCTCATACGGCTGTGTAATGTATGATCATTGCACAACGTCAGAATTTGATTGAGGGTCCTTTTGATGTCGAGCGTAGAGAGTCAGTATCCAACGCATGCGTTTTTATTCGTTTGTCTAACATTCCATCGTTCCTGACAAAAATGGTGGACCAAAAATGTTATATGGCCAACCCACTCATGAAATCCTACACCTGACGATCGTCAGTTGCGTTTTCCTGTATATTTTTGAATAAGTAAAACAATGTTGTGCTGTTCCAAGGAATCAAACCAACAGTAAATTCAAAACGGAATCAATATCATGAAACAATTTCAGAAGTATAGCAAGAAAAATCGTCGACCACCTCGAACCGTCAATAAATAAAAACAGTTTTTAATAAAAGTGCTGCGTCCAACGAGCGCGTACAACGCGACGCGATTCGGGCACCATATTGCATCCGTACAGTATAAATTCGCTAATATGCCTGAACCGGTACGATAAAGCCTAAAATCGCAGAAGTTATTTTACTGCTGGAATAATTCTTCGGATTTTTGACAGCGCAATCGAAGTTTGCCGCTAGGCCCTGCCGCCGGGTTTAATTAAGAGCTGGTACAAACTCCGATTGCTACGTATCGAGCTCGCTCCGCACTGGAGGAATTGTCGGTTACTTTATGCTATTACACGCAAACTTCATTGATACTTTAATTGTTCCAGCCCAATTTATAACCCCTATGTATTACATTGCGCATTAACGGGAAATGTTACAGATGCATTTAGACTGCAAGATTTATGTCGGCTTTTAATAATAAACCCAAGTACACGTCAAGCAGTGAGTAGTAGTCTCAGTGATAAAAGTATTACTGGTAAATAAGATATTTCTAGTCTTCATTTAAAATAAAGCATTCCTTTCCTTCTACGTTATTAGCTATTCTATAAAAATAGTTGATTTCAAATTTTATTCAATGAGTGTTTTGACAACCGCGCGTAACAGGTACATCTTCCTTTCCTTCTTAAAAAACTGGAATTGTATATTTAAATAATGTCAATGACCTTATTTTCAAACTGATTGTCTTATAACTTTTTCGATCGTCATGGGTAGTTACGTCCCTTTTGGCTTAGTACTCCTTTCATATAATTTAGGATCACGGAAATGTCTGGGGTTGAATATAAAAGCATCACATCAATCATATTATATACTATCCTAATGGTTACCCAGAACAAATAGTGTTCTATTTATCCTTTAATAGTAGCTTGTAGCAACGTCTCGTAACAAAAGCCATATAATATGATTTGTTGACAGTTATTAATTCTAACTAGAACGTGTAAACATTAATGATAGGATTTACTGCCATCAACAAAAGGTGAAGGCAAGTATTGTGAAAACACCCACACAAGAATGTTATGTTATAAATAACAAATTATTACAATACTTTGAAACTAACGGCAGAAGTCGTGTATACCCAATATGAATGGGTTAAAACATAGGCAATAGTATGTTTATTGATTTTCTGTTTCTAACACCCCTTTGCTTTAGTCAATTTAGCTAAAAAAATCTTATATCGGCAAGTTAGATTTTTTTGTTAATCGGCTTCTATTGTAAAGTGCTTAAAACAGAAACCGATCGACCGGAAAATTTGACTTTCAAAATAGTTCTTAAGCCAAATCCTCTCGAAGCTAATTTTAAGCGGTTAATAAATGATTACTTGAAACCAGTGGGGCGAAATATATCCTATTACCGAAACTGAATAAGGAACGGTTACGATAATTCTGCCGATTTCGAATCAAGCACAATCAGCTTAAAATTAAAGAATTTTTTCATCGGTTGTCCGAGTCCGTGTCCGGGCTGATTCTAACGAGCTCATTGGAAATTCAAATGGAGCTGGACCGCCGCACCCTGTAATCAATAATATTACATGTACGTGCTTCCTGAAGTCTCCGCTCCAAGACCGCTCGACGGACATGGGAATTCCATAGTAACGACCGCATTTTAACCCAATATACAATAATATGGCTGTTCAACTAAAATCAATACTCATACGATATGGGTTTTTTATTACGTTGTCTCTACGTTCACGGCCCATTAATTGATATAATTAGATTTTTATTGAAACAAACTTTCTATTCTCAGACTAATGAAACATAATATTATTATTAATGCTGCAGTGAGACGACTAAGTTATTACCTCTTAAAGGTCTTGTTTATTCATAGAACAACTAACACGACTGCGCATAAAAGCTGACTTTGGTTATCTGTAAAGTGTAAATGAAGTGACAATCTTTGCAGCCTACGCCGTTTTATCCGATGCAGTCACTTACTTGATCGCATTTAAAAGAAAACATCTCGATAAACGTTGAACGCCCAGTAAAAAATGAAATGTAATTACAATTTTGATATAAGAGAACGCACATTATGCAAATAGCCGGTAAATGTTAACGAGTTCGGTAGTATTGGCCCGTAATGAGACCACATCACGGCGGATATCCATACAAATTATATTATCAAAATCCAGTAGTCCGTTCGGTTTCCAAGTCATATCCCGAAAGCAATTACAAAATATTATTCATTCGTGGCATGGTGTATTCGACGATACCATTCGTGTACTGGATGCGAAGAAAATTGCACTAACTAATGATCATATCGTTTCTTGAATACAAATTCAGGTCTTTCAGCACACGGCGGGCAGCGGCTGGCCTATTACAGCCGTGTTAGAGTCGGTAAATTGAAACGGCGTTATGATTTATAGTGAGACTTCACGAGCCGGTATTACGGGCAGCTTCCACGCGGACGTGACGTGAACATAAACATCGCCACAAAAATTAACGTCTCTTTACACCTATTCCACTTTATTGATTGTTAGTGACAGCCTCGTATTATCGATTGACGTAATGATTCATCGAGGAGGCGCTTGGAAGCTTTCATGTCATCGAGCAGTACTTTAAAATATTCACAGAACCGTTTTGCTCGGCGTGTGGCTCACATTCAAAATACATTAATCTCGCATAACAACGTTTTGATGGGACGGTGTAAATTTCTTCAGTCCCAAATTAAATATCAAGCCAGAAATAGGATGTTCGTATGGAAATATGCTCGTTTAGCAAAAAGGTTGGCTGGAATATGGAGAGGCTTCTAACTGGGAGCTCTTAGTTTAAAAGTCATATTTAGCTAATTACACTGCGGGTTGCGGTCGTCCGGATGGCGGTTTGGCGTACTGTGGCCGAGGATTCCGCTCCAAACTGTATCTGAATATATTATACACGCAGTGCATATTAAAAAGAAAATTTAAGATCTGTGTGAAATGTATCTCGATTGCAATATGCCATAAAATTGTCTGATAAACTGTATCTTGCAAATGGGATTCTTTATTTTTCTAATTAAGTGCAGTGTAATTGGTAGTTAGTATGCGCAATTGATGCTGGTTTGATATTGCAGTTGTGTGAAACTAGTCGTGTTCCATTTGTGATAGAAGTGAGATAGTATTTCTGCGATCGTAATTTATTGCAGTCAGATAAAACTTCGACGTAGAAGTATTTGTGATTTTCTACTACTGCAGAAACTTTTGAGCAATATACTCATAGTATTATGAGATGATGGGTACAAAATTATTAAAAAGAAATACAACAATACTTTTATTTTTTATGCTGGCTTTACTTTGTATCGAGGCATAATGATAAAAGCATTGTTGAAATTAAACTACTATATACGGATTTTATCGGGTTGTTTATTTAACACTCTATTACAAAATTTAGAAACTGTTACACTACTATACTAGTATAAAACTTAACTAATTTTAAGCTAATTCAAATTATTAAAACTATTCGTATTTAAATTTATACTTTCCCCGACGTTTTGGTTGCTTTTCAGCAACCATGGTCACGGGGAGACTAAGATGGTAGTTGTCTCAATGTTCCTGTGTAGTTATTTCAAAGTACCCGAACATAATTTAATCATTAGTGTTTCTATTTACGCAGAATAACCTCAAAGTATCATGAAGTCTAGCTGTGGTTTGCAAAGCATTATGTCTGGACTTCTGGACGCCGGGGTTTGAATGATAGTTAATTAGTTAAATTAATATTGTGACTAACCCTATCAGGCTATTCTCATCATATAATTTAATGTAGATGTAAATTATTGTAAGTACCTTATGAACCAGAGTATCACATGTTAAAGAAATAGATTGTAATAATTGTTTTGAAAACTGAAGATAACAGATTTAATTTTTTTTGTGTTGTGGTCGAATTCACCTGGAAAGCAAACAATGCATGTGACAGGTGACTACGCTCTTCATAGCTAGCACCTTGGGGTATTAAACCGTGTATTTAACATAGGAAATAGTCTAATAAAAGGCATCGGTATTAATTACAAATGCTGCAGTTTTGAGTTCTACACATTTTAATTAGTTATCCTATTTGATAATTATTATAAATCATGCTTAATTTCCTGTACTGATTTGGATGTAACTTGCGCCATAAGTTGATCATGTGGGTATTGAATGAATACATAGGGTACCTTATATCCCACTATGCGTTTCCTAGCGATGCACACGGGCAAACCCACGTGTAGAAGTTTGTTGATATTATATATATTTTATAGCTTACATCAAGTAAGAGTAAACTTTTTAATAGGCTGGTATGATCACCTACATATGTATAAAGATATGACAATTTATGCTCAGGTTTACGTTGCAAAATTGAAGTAGATACTATGAGTTTTGTTTTAAAGTATATAGTTAGCTAGTTCTGATTTAAATATGCTAATTTAAAAAGCAAAATTTAGGTTTTGTGAAGCTTTCATGTCAATGTAAATCCATCGTTCAACTTATGCACATTTATTACAAATTAATTATCTATCACTCTAGCGACTGATACTATTTTTATTGGTATCAAAACTCTTTAAGCCATTATTTTTACAAGTATGTATTTTGTCGCAATGTCTGGCTTCAAAAAGATACGCAAAACCGAATAATAATGCCACAATTAATTTGCATGTGATATGTAAGGTTTACCTTACCACGGCTTTCTTCTAAAATATCTTTAAATCCTAATTAATATTATAAATGCGAATGTCAGTTTGTTAGTTTTTTTTTGTAACGATTCCACGCCTTATCTACTCTACTACCTGTCTACTACCATTCATCCAGGAAAAAGTACTAACTAATCTAACCTATCATAATCTACATTTACACGAGCGAAGCTCTAAGACTATATTTCAATGTGTGTCACTCTGTGTAATAAGAAAATGTTATAGTTCTACCAAGTCTATGTTTTTTTGTCCGTTGTATGAAAGTTTGTTAAGTCCTCCGCGACGCGACGCGGAGATAATACTTAGTGCAGGTTTAATGTATTTTAAAGAAAATACAAAATACAAGCAGCGATAGCCTAGTGGGAAACCGTTGGACTGCCACGCGGAGGTCTCGAGTTTGAACCAAGGCGCGCATCTCTGACTTTTCGAAGTTATATGCGTACTAAATCTTATATATAAATATCTCGTGTCACAATGTTAGTTACCATACTCCTCCGAAACGGCTTGACCGATTTTTATGAAATTTTGTATGCATATTTAGTAGGTCTGAGAATCGGCTACTATCTATTTTTCATACCCTTTAGTGATAAGGGTTGTCCATCCCAAACATTGTTTTGTAATACTGTGGACAAAATTTTTTATTAACTTTTTTTATTGTAAACTACTTTTTACTTGGCAATAAAAAATACATACAACTCTAAATTTTCACCCTTCTATCACCAACCCCTATAGTTACTATGGCAAAACAACGTTTGCCGGGTCAGCTAGTAATAAATAATAAAATACATAATTGCTCATACTCTAATAAAAACATAATTTGCCAATAGACAATATAACAGTCGTTCGGCGAGAGAAATTAATAAAAACTATATATTTACAGTAAAACCTTTCAAGAAAATAAAAATGTAATAACTAATTTACTATTACCTATAAGTTATGAGGAAACGTAATCTTTATTACAACACACACTCACACACACAAACACACACACATACACACATTATAGTGAGAATGATTATAAACGTTAATTAAGTTACTATACTGAATTATTCTGTAATTAAGTATGTTCGCAGTACTTAAGAATAAAGTTCACGTATTAAGTTTAAATTATAATTATTATTTTAATGTTTTAGTTTTTATTAACTATGGAAGGGCGTAGTCACCTGTCACAGGCATTGTTTGCTTACTAAGTGAATTCGATCACTACCCAAAAAAAATTAAATCTGTTTAATGAAAATAAAACAAATTATTATTATTATTATTAAATAGTTAATTATTGCTTGCTCTAACGGTGAAGGAAAACATCGTGAGGAAACCTGCATGTCTGAGAGTTCTTCATAATGTTTTCGAATATACCGAAGTCTACCAACCCGCACTAGGCCAGCCTGGTGGATTATGGCCTAACCCTTCTCACAGCGAGAAGAGGCCCGTGTCTAGCAGTTTAATACAGGGCTGGTATTATAAGAATATACGCCGGGGTGCACAATTTTCTGGGATATAAATAAAGTCAATAAATAGTGTTGAATTAACAAATAAATTTTATTGCATGGATGGCGAAGTGGATTATGTGGTCGCCTCGCCACTGCCCTTGCGCCGAGTCCTGTGGGTTCGAATCCGAAAAAATCGAGATAAAAATTTACGTGATCCACAAATGCTTCTTCCGGGTCTGGATGTTTTTTGTTTGAATGTTTGTAAAGTGCCCCGTGACACAGGAATTTTTCTAGTGCGGGTGTTGTAAAAAAACAAATTAGTTGATATATTTCTCGATATGATAATCTGTATCCACACGAGCAAAGCAACAGCCAAAAGCTACATCATTAATTAAAAAAAAAACTTATTATGCTAGCGTAAATATTTTGATTCGTTTGAGGATGATAGCCATATAGCTAATGTTACCATATGTTACCAAATAATCGACTAAAACGTGACAAAGATTCCTTCACGATCAAATCCTAGACACAGCCAGCACTATTGTTCCTTGTTTGACTTCTGTATTTTTTTTTATGAAAACGCTAATGGTAAACAGCTACCGTAGTCTATAAACTCTTGCAATACCGGAGGTACAGTGAACAACATAAAAAAAACTATTACAAACGTTAGTTTGTTATGGCAGAAATAGTTAAAAAACTGCCTCCGTGGCGCAGCGGTAATGAATACACTGCTGTGCATAAGATCTCGGGTTCGAATCCCGGGTCGGGCCAACAAAAAAGTTATTGGGTTTTCCTGTTAAGAAATCTCAATCCCGGGCTAACAGCCCGGCGTTAGGCAGGTGGCGGAATGCTCGTGCCTCGTAATGCACTTAAAACCGTTGGTCCTGCGCCTGATCTCTCTCCCGTCGTGTCGGATTACCATCTCATCGGATCATGAGAGTGAGGAAACAGAGAGTGCATTTGTACTTGCGCACACGCTTGTGCACTATAATATAGCCTGGCTAGTCTCCGTTAAGTTTGGCCGCCGTGACCAAAATTCGCTCTCAAGGACATTTTTATTAGTTAAAAGTAATTGATTTTAAGTTCAAGGCAGTATAGTTTATAAATACAGATTAATAATCAGGAGTTTGAATTCATAAAATACTTCAATAAACTTGTTAAGTGCTCAGTCGAGCACTTAACAAGTTTATTAAAGTATTTTACTTACGCTTTACGTATTTCTACTTAAGCTGCTGATTGTCATATTCACGCTGACCCTTAGGTTTAAGCTTCTCTTACTCATGGGGGCTAAACCTGGTAAGAGTGTTATTTCCCTTACATCAGTTTCTTGTAAAATGGTGGTACTTACTCAGACGCGCTGGCTTATTCATACCATCTAAAAAAAAATGAGGTAATGGCTAGTTCTTTTACCATAAGTATTATATATTTTATAGTAAATTATAGTGCAAAATATAAGAGAAGAAGAAAGAAATAATAAGAAGAATTGTGACAGGTGTGCTAAGATGATATTAACAAGTAAAAATAATAGAAGATAAGAGACTGACCAAGGATGTACATATATATAAGGCAAATGTAAATATGATAGTCGGCAGGGGAATACCTTAGCGAAAGCTTTCTGACCACATCAGTGACATTCTGTAAAAGCTGACCTGATTTAGAGTACCCAAATTCTATGAACGTGATTTAAGAATTTACTGAAAGCGAATGACGCAAGAAAGTATACCAATACCGTAGCAAGTGAAAATCCGTAGTCTCTACCAACGCGCCAGGGAAACAGGCGAGTCTCTATGTATGTACAATTTTAAATATAATTTGAACTGTAAACATGTAAAATACACAGGGATAATAACAGAATATTTATGTAGCGCCATGGCTACACAATTATTCACATTTGTTTGCTGATATGCGATAACTCAGAACACGCGATATATTAGTCGATATAACCAAATTTATACACATATGCCAAAAGTTAACCACGCACGAAACGTGCTTCTGTGAGTTTTCTTTGGTAAAAATGACTCGTGCTATCAATTCGATCAGGTACTTTTGGCCTTCGAACAAAAGAATAAGATGCTTATCCTGTATCCTCAACAATTACATAAAACGATACGACTGCTAAACATGGCCTATACGCCACATTTACCGCTACATCGAACAAAATGGAACAGAGAGATAATCGTACAAATACACGTGATTACTAAATGCCTCCTTGTTTCAGAGTAATAAGCGGCAGCGCTTGCGCAGCTGCTGAAAGTAATTTCTGAGGTCAATGGCCAAGTTAAATAAAATGTTACGGGCGATATCGATGACGCTTATTTAGTAATACACCAATTATAGCTTTCTATATATGTATGTCAGAATTTCATACCACCTATTTGACAAGACAAATAAATGTAAAAAGGTTTATAGGTATTTCGAATGTAAGAATCTAACTGTTCAACTGTAAAGTTTAAAGTCGTTACTTTTAGGATTAAACATTTATTAGTACTCAGAACAAATTTTAAATATGAATCTGAATTATGACTTGATATTTGATTTATTTTTGCATCTTTATTATTGTTTACTAGTTCAATTATTGTCTTGGTTAGATTTGTTTCTCACCGGTATAAAATAAATATAACCAATTTTTTTTTATATTTCTCATTCTAGCTGTCCTCTTTAATCGTATTTTGAATGTTTATAATATACGACAGATTTTGTTGTCTTTAATTGTTTTTATTTTTATTGTTAATGATGACTTAGCGAAAACTAATTGTTTTAAAATTAACTTACACATATTTGTTCATAAAATAAACAAAGCAACTGCCATGTTAATGCTAGTTAGCTAGTAGTCTAGTAAATTTGAACTTAATTGAACCATCCTAACTAGACGACAGTTATTTAATCTAATACTGAATTGATAATATCGGTTACATCAGGTTCATGTTTAATTATATAAGTACTCGTCGTCGGTTTTTCTGAGGAGCGGTGCCACCTATCACAAGCATATTGTTTGCTTAACAGGTGACTCCAATTACCTTAATTGTAAAAATTACTTATTGATACTAAAATTTATATTTATTAATATTTTTATTTATCAGATTCATCTGAATATTAGCTACAGTCGTCTACAGTCTTATAATTGTGGTATCAATTAGAATCTGCAGTTGAATAACCGTGTGTGGAACCGTTACCGCTTAAGACTAGATGGGCCGACGGCTTATCCGCCACCAAGAACAATACAAGATCCCTGTTCATAAATTAATCATGTAATAACTTCAATGCCAATCTCGATCCAGACGGCATAGGAGCTTGAGTAAAATTTTAAAAAGAAGCTTGGTTTTTCGATAGTATATATGTATATATATATAATTAATAAAACAATCTAGGGTTAAGTCTTTTCTTCCCAAAATACAGCGGTAAGTGTTCTGTGTTTTGAAATAAACAGTGCTCTTCCCTCCAAAACTTCACTCATTAAAGTGCTAAGAATTTTATGACAGACATTTTAGGCATGCAATGGTTTAACTTAAGATAAGGGACTTATAGCTTATGGGATAAACGCGTGGTGAGCGGTGTAGGTGTGTGAGGGGGTATGGTAAATGTGTGTGAATAGCCTAGATCACTTCTTGCATTAACCTTTATTTGTGTGCGAAGATTTATTACGATTAATTTAGAAAATCCTACGATTAACTCGTACAGACAGATAGACAACATTTCTAATACAGTTGTTAATGTTTTTGTTGTATGCAAATTGCTATGTAAGCTTAATAAAAAGTAATCTACATATTACTGACATATACTGCTATTATATTACGTATATCATGTACATATGTAGGTGTTGATAAGTAGACTTTCTAATAAGAACACCATCCGATTGCAGCCGTTATTAAACCTCCGCAAAACTACTTCAATATCCGCTAGATTTGTAAACAACGAGCTTCCGGCTCCGCTCAGTTTAGTTAGAAGGTGGCAATTGACCTCTATTCGATAATTTTTGCAGGTATACCAACGTCGGGGAACAAAGTTACCCAACTAACACTCTGGTGTGCAGTTTGCTTAAAAAGTTTTCAACAAATTTATAACGAGTTCAGGATATGGTATGTTAAATTAGCTTCCAACCTTTACTGTTCGTAAGCCTTTTCAAGTTCGTCTACCTCTTTGCCTTAACGTTTATCTCGCAGCAAGGTGGGGGTCTGCTTGGCGACTTTTCTTTCTTACTTTGAGCCGTCATAATCCTTGTCTGCATAGATTTGCATTACATGCCTTGCCATCTTAGTTAAAGGTGTAGTATACAGGAGTATTGGATAATCTAAAAAAATGATTTATGGTTTTAAAATGGTTGCCTCTCTGTAAATAGCAATGGTTCTTTACCCGTTCCGGGAAACATTGAAGTTTGAGTCACTAAGGTTTTATGCATCGTGGAAGCTACCGGCGTAAATAACCCGTCCAAATGACCCGTATTATTAATACGCACATGTCAGCCTGTATAAGCAGTATGCGCATGTAGCCCGCATCATATACGTGTGCCATGTATAAACATCATTTCAAAAAGCATTACCTATTGTAGTTAAAGCTGAATTATGTCCAAACAAAAAAGACTCAGGGGTTTATTTTTCTCCTAACTATTTGAAAGATAATCATTTGCTCCAGATATTAATATCTGCCTAATTATTTTAGCACAAATAGCTTAAAGTTATAACTCAATCTACCAGTATCACGAGCAAATAAAAGAGGATTTATGCAAGAATGCTTCACTAGGGTTTATCTATTTGATGAAAATATACTGTAACGCATTGCATGCAAAATGTCCTCGCATATAATGCGTTTTGTGAAAATCTTTTGGCATTTATGCATACAATAGGTTTGATTCAATACGAATAATATGTCAAACAAAGAATTTGAATAATTATGCATTTAGTAAAGTTCGATTGCCTCGGTAGCGCAGTGTTAGAAAATGCGACTGCAATGATCTCGGGTTTGACGTCCGCGTCGGGCAAAGTGTTCTTGGAAACTAAGTAGCATCACGGAGCTTGAAAATGTCCTCGGTGTTCAGCGACTTGCTTACCCTCTATTACATGCGATCTAAATATGAATTTAGATCGCATGTAATAGAGGGTAAATATCATGTAATAGAGTAACTCGTCAAAATGTGAGTGCTATGCACCTCTGCCTAGCCCTTCGAATATATAGGCGTAAGTGTATGTATTTTGTCAATCAACACCTTCATGTCTTTTTTTATATTCTCAAGATAATAATAATGTCCTCCAGACCGAATTTTGGTCATGGCGGCCAATCTTAACGGAGACTGGCCATCTGCGCAGGAGATTTTATAGTGCACAAGCGTGTGCGCAAACACAAGTGCACTCTCTGTTCCCTAATTCTCATGATCCGATGGGACGGTAATCCGACACGACCGGCGAGAGATCAGGCGCAGGACCAACGGCTTTACGTGCTTTCCGAGGCACGGGGGTGTCTAACACCGCCAACTTCCTAACTCCGGGCTGCTATTGAGATTTCTTAACAGAAAAACTCAATAACTTTATGTAGGCCCGACCCGGGATTCGAACCCGAGACCTCATGCACAGCAGTCGTATTCACTACCGCTGCGCCACAGAGGCAGATACGTATGGTACAAAACGTTTAATACATGGACACGTACGAGGATTCGGACATGAATACTATTCCTTATCGATCTTATCTTATCTTGTGTGGGGGCCAGTCAGTACAGACCGGCGACACTTCGACCCAGTGGGATCTTTTGTGTCGACTTCCCCAATAACGACTGCCATAGACGTTCATGGCAGCCGGGACCGACGGCATAACGTGCTCTCCGAGGCACGGAGCAGGCGATAGTTGTCAATCAATACGCACGTAATTTCGAAAAGTCATATAACTTTTGAAAGTCAGAGGTACGCGACGTGGGTTCGAACCCAAGACCCTCTGCATTACAGTCTGTTGGTATCCCCACTGAGCTATTACTGCTCATTTTTTATCGATACTATAAGAGATAGGTATCGAGCAGGTGTAACATTTTGTTACGTTAAACCGATTTAGAAACGTTTTGCGCGGACGTAGAGGTGCTTTATACTTTTATCTGCAGTCGTGTAATAATATTAATATTATAAAGATATAGTGACAAGAATAAGAAACATTTACGAAGATAATAGCAAGAATGGACGACATAAGACTGACTAAGAATTTTTATTTGGCATGTTCAAATGAGATTCCCGAAAGGAGAAGACGTCGGCAAACGCCAGACTATAATTAAGCCGACGAGCGTCCTGGAAGAATGTTATGAAAGTGAAAACATAAGCCAAGACCATCCTAACTTAAAATCTATAGTCTTTGCTTACCCCTCAGAAGTACGTTAGTTATTTATGTATTCTGTATTGCTTAACGGCCGAGCTAGGAAAAGTCTAATCCAAGTAAGAGTACCAATGCTAGTTGCAATACGCATTGCCTACTTACCCCTTGCGAAACAGGTATGAGTGAATGTGTTGTTTAGGTATAAGTATAGATGTTATACTGCTATAAATAAATTTGTACATATAACTAACTTCATAAGTTAAATAAAACAAACCAATAATGTGAAAAGCGATTAGGTTTAAAAAATGTAAATATTGAAGGGACGAAATGAATTCCTTGTTATAATCAGAATTGAATAAATTGAATTAAAGATCAATACAACCCTTGTTGTATTTAAGGGATTTATACCATTTGAGTATAGGACTGATAGTCCTTATACGACCGACGAAATATCTTTCAGTACGAATAACTGTTTATAAATAGCTTATTGCCCTCGAGATTTTTTGGGATTACCCGTAGGAACTACTTCACATTCTAGGATGAAATATTACAGTTTATTTTACCCCGGGGACGCGTACCTTTCAATAGAGAACGTAATATCCAAATCGATTAAACAGTTCCAGAGATTAGGGTAAAGTATAATTATGTATATCATCCGGCATTTAAAATAGTAACTGAGCGTACTATGTATTTGATAGTATGCTAATACGAAGTAGTAATAACGAGGCTGATTTGCATACAGCGTCATTAGAAGACCGTCGCGTCGGCTTACAGCGGCTATAGGTTCCAGCGTGCTCAAAGGTCGGGTACTTATAATGATTGCGGTCTGGCCGTAGCCGTCAAATTGCCTCGGTACACACTTGCCCGCGTCACGAACATTAATACATGTGAATAACTAAGGTATCGAACCGGGGGAGGTGACCCGGTTACTTAGCAGCGGTACCTTATTGCGGTGCTCTTACAAGTGTCTAGGGAAACTGTGAGCTGTTATTACACGAAAATTTATGAGGTGAATTGCCTCTGCTATGTTCCAAGTTTGCCGTAAACAACAATATAGAACTTATCCAATGTTTGGTGGGCGCCGGCCTAATGTGACGGGCAAAATGGAAAGAAATCCTCGCTGTAAAATTTGTGTAAAGCTGTGTTATAAGACTTTATTAGTTACTTTGTACAATGTTGAGCGGCCATGCTGGCATTACCTAAATGACATTTTAAAAGTTTCGCTACAAAGTAATGTCTTTGTATTTTATTAGACTTTAAGCTAGCAAGAAAGCTATCGAAAGTTTTTTATTGTATTTACATTTCTGACTTTTGTGTATATTTTTATAGCTTAAATGGTCGCTTACGTTATTATTATGTTTAGAGTTTCTATTTGGTGGACTAAATCCTGAGCACATAAAATTGTGTGACCCGTAAATGTTTGTTTTGACTCTTCGTGATAAGAGTCCTTCCAACATCACATATCTATGCAATACAGGCATTATCACCATGGATCATGTTTACTTCGCACTTACTTATTAATAAGTTTACTTACTTATTAATAAGGCCTTTCAGATGTTTGGTTTCGTTATGAGATCATCCCGTGACTTTGTACGAACCTCTACACTCTTGCTTCTATACAAAACTTTGATACGATCTCAGTTAGAATACGCAGTTCCCATTTGGCATCCTTACTATGAAATATACAAGTCTAGACTAGAATTGGTACAAAAAAAGTTTTTGCGTTCTATGCACTATAAATTTCATCGCTCTAGCATACTTTACAAAGATTTACTAAGTCGGTATGGGATTCTAAACTTGGAATCCAGGCGCTTACTTTTGGGAGCCATGATGCTGCACGGTTTATGCAACAATAGATTTGACTGCATTGAAATAACAAACAAAATATTTTTTATAGTTCCTAGAACTGTCATTCGACGAGGAGTTCGTGTACCCCGCCTGTTCTGTACAGACACATGCAGAACGAACGCCGGAGTGCGTGCGCCTCTTCGTAGACTTGTTGAAGCATACCATAATTATCTTATTGAGCTGGATATTTTTTCTCTCACTCACCAACAATTTAAAAGAAAACTATTGAATTGTTTAAATAACTTTATGTTAAGTACAGTGTTGTTTTTTCTTTTAAGATTTCGTTAGTGAAAATTTTCATTTTCATTTCTTTTTAAAATAATTACTGTATTCACCATTACTTTAATTTCCCATTGTTAATCCGTGGACAATGGTGTTGATTACATATTAGATAATTTAATGTATAATACTATATTGTAATACTTTAACTTGTAATTGTTTTTTGTCCCTAATAAATAAAAGTAAATTGCTGTAAGAAATGTTGTCTTTCTTGCAGCAAGCAGGCAGCCTAATGATTAAAGTAGCAGACCGTAGATGTTAGGTATACTGACTGTATGGCCTTTCTTATTCAGATGCGTCCGCTTGCTTTGACGTATACTACTCTTGACACATATGTTCTCGTAGGTAAAATCCTTAGTAATTTTTAAAGTTACAATACAGTTTTCTTTGCAATACTAGTAAACACAGATATGATAAATAAAAGTAAACTCAGGGTTCACTTATTAATTAATATGTATGAATAAGTGTATGTTTGTAGTATGTATTTTAACTGAATACACTATTTAAATTTTTTTGAATGTTTCTGGAAAATGCTTTTGGACAGTGTTTATTCTTCAATTATCTAATTATTATGTAAATTAGACATTTATTATTATAATGCTTCTGGAGCACCTCTATGGTTCCATGACTTGAGTTTGCGATTATGCGTGCCATTGTGAAGATCTGAGTTTGTGACCAAAAATGGCAAAGTTTCATTACCAAGCCGGACAATGTGTTATTGAGCTTTTCTCTTAGGAACATTTTGGTAGCAGCACGAAATTTGAGAATGTGCCCGGTAGATGGCACTAGGTGTGTCCTTTATTGTGTGGTACTTCACAACATACATAGCTTGCGCAATGAGGCTTTTAAACACTTGTGTCTTTCTGTATATGACTAATTTGTTCAAGTTTACAAATTTGACAAAAACATATTCGCTTTATAGTGTGTATGTATATGATAAATGTTAAAAGCAAAGATCTTTATGCGTTTAGATGGAGTATCTGCTGCGTCTGATGGCGAAATGGGAAGGCAGAAGTACAATTACTGTGCACTCAGCTTAAAATTCATCAGATAGACTGGCCGATGATACTTCAGGTCTTGCCCATGAGTTTGTTGTAGTCCTCTCACATCGGATTAGTGTTTGGTACAAGTTGAGCAACTGTTTCTTGATTGAGGCAATACACCATAAAGGTATTTTCACATACATAATTACTCAGCGATTTCAGTAATATGATTTATATACATAGTACTTTTGGTGCTTCGGAATGCACATAAATCTGTTGGTCCTACGCTTTTTTTCTCTCCGGTCGTGTCGGAATGCCGTCTCATCAGATCATTAGAATTAGGGAACAGAGAGTGCACTTGTGTTTGCGCAAATAATTGTGCACTATGTATAATATCGCCTGCGCAAATGGGCAGTCTCCGATAGGATTGGCCGCTTACTTTTCTTATAAGTTATGTGCAACTAAATAACAAAAATAATTTTATTTTAGTTTGTTGATTTCTTTATAGAGATATAGAAAGTGTAAAGCAATAGTGATATAAAATTTGGTTATTTGTTTTTTATAATTACTTTAAATCCTTTACGTGAATATTTACGTAAAAGGCTACTAATGTAACGGAGCACGCAATATCATAATTAGTCATTTTGACCTTTTAGAGGACCGTCTATGCGTCATTTTATCAATTGCCACGTAATATTTTAATGTATTAGTTTATATATATGAACTTAAAGGCTAGGAAGTTATAAATAATTCTATAATTAATCAATTAAGTGTAGTCAGTTCGATTCTATTCGTCAAACAAATTTATAGAAGATGTCTATCTACTAATTGAAATTATTACTTGGTGGTGGTAATACGAGTGTTTGGCCATACATCAAATGTAGGGCAAGTGGAAAATTTATTCTGTTAATGGGCACTCGTCTGGTATCCACCTGCGCGTACTTCAATTCATAGCCAATTGCAAATATGAGAATTAATAAAACAGATTTTGCCATGGTTATGTTCGACGGCGCTCTACCGCTCCGAGCCATTTCACGTGTGCCGTTCATTAAGTGAATATGATCGATAGTGGAGCGAAACCGGAGGTTGGTCGTAGCGCTCCGCTAGATCATTACTGATATGCGAATGGCGCCTGCGGTTCGAAAACGCCCTTCTGCTCGTTATTAATTGCCCCACGAACAAAAGCAAATGACTTGGTAGAGGTGATCCTGCGAGGGTGGGTCGACGTTATCCATTCAGCCGGTGTAGACGTCCGCGAAGAGAAATGTTCATTCACGATAGGAGAATTTATGACTTTGATTTACGCGAGACTTTTCACGTGGCGCCCTCGACGCCGTAGTTCGTCCATAAATAGAGAAGGGTCCCGGGTTGACGTTTGGGGCGGCGCGTTATTATTGCATGTTACTGGCGCGCGTCACTGTCAACTATTCAACGTGAATCGCTCACACTCAATTGATACACGAATCGGAAGCAGTTATTTGCATATTAACTGGATTATTTTCCACCTTTTTATATCATTATCATGAATATTGGTACGTTTCGAAGTAAAATGGGTCAAGCTGGGATTAAGTGACAATGAATGCTGGATTTATAAAGGCACTGGTATCGTCGTCAAGATTAAATTGAGCGTGTATTCTTGTAGCTGCACCTGATTAATATGACATTTTGACATTAATTTTTTAACCACAATTAATATGACGACTACTTTAACTTTCGCGTACCTTGCAGTCCTATTATCCAACAATATTTTAAAAATCAATTTATTAAATGAAAATGTGGCTGTATGTTATGATAGCATATAAATTATAATTAATAATCACTGGTTGTACAAAATGAGATTTAAATATAGTTGTTGTCGTCACATTGTTCGGCGGGCAGTGCAGCGGCACGGCAGTATGTACGGCGGCATGGCAGCGTGGCGGCAGTTAGGTAGTTTTATCTCACACAATTTCAATTTTTCATCTGCAGCTGTCAGCTCGGCGGCGGCAGATAAGTAACGTTCGCGTTCGCGTCGCGTCCCCGCATAAAAGTTTGTTCCCCGCCAGTTTGTTCGCTCCACTTCCTTTTATAAACTTTTTGTATGAGCCGCCACCGGCGCGATATCAATAATTCTTACAATTTGTGCTCGTATTCAATCGATGGAGCCGACTCAAACCTTATTGACTACGAAAATACCGATAAACATCTAAACTTGCTATTGGTGCCAGCTAGTAAGAAAATGTTATCTAGCCTATTAATCGACTGCGATAAGATTTGTAAGGTTGACGTTGACGTCTGCGATTTAGCCCGATATTGCTTTCAAAAATAATAATGTTAGACGAGTGAGTCATAACTATTAATGAGATTCGTCCTTCATACTCGATATATTATAATTGAAGGGCATATAATATAATGAACGTAAGTTTTCAGTAAACGTAAGAAAGGCAACATCTTTAACCACAACTCAAACAACAGGGCGTCAAGAAGTATACTTAACAGTTCGAATCAGGTTTTGTTGAAATGGAGGTCATAATGTAAGCTCTTGGCTCAAGTGCACGCCTATGAATTATAGGTTTATTTTGAGAATATTTGTATTACAAAGTCAATCAACATCCCGCGCCATTCAAGAAGTTGGACTATTGATAACTAGGGTAGAAGGCTGTCGGTTCTTTGGCCGTTTGTTTAGTGTTATTTTACGGACAGTTAATTAAAGCTGTACGTTCTTAGTTTGACTTGGTGGAACTTTTACACCGATAACAACATTAATGAAAACTCGTCTGGATTTGGGCGAAGAGTGGCGGTGACAGAGGCGAGCAAGACGCAAGGGCGGGCGGGGTTCACCGGTCGGGTGGTTGTGTGCCAGTCCGCGCCGCGCCGCACTAGCGACGTCACGTCGTCGCGACGCTCACTGTAGACCAGCACTCGCGATCGCGAACCCCAATATTGCTAGACTGTATATCGCAAACTATACACCTACTATGATGGGGACTTCCACCCTCCCTGGAAGAGCGAGGCCTACGAATGTGTTCAGTGTACCGCATGGATGTGTTTTTGTTTCATGTAATATGTGCTGAAGACAGTTCCGTTTATATGGGTGCACTGGTTCGTCGCCCTGCGCGGTCTGTCACCCACTTTTGATGATTAGAATGAACTAGTTTGTGACGCACGGTATACACGTTATGGCTATACTATGATGCTATTTATGTTAAATGAACATTTATTAACATGTCCTTCGTGATGTTAGTTGTTAAAATGTTTGTGATATAATATACATTTATTACATTTATAGTAATTAATAAGACCTATAATTACTGAGTTAAAAAATTATAATTTATAAGTTAGATTTGACAAAACTACTGAAACGATGAACCATCTAATTTGTTTGTGATCAGTCACGAGTTTTATGTTTTCAGTAAAATTTAATTCGTGGTTTCGTAGCATAAACATAAATTACAGTTATTTATTGTTTGCTTCTCGTACTCGTTAATATTTTATAGGACCGAATTTTCACTACAGTTATAACTGTATAGAAATATAATAACTTAAATTGTGTCGATAAAGTCTTGCATGTTGGTTATGTTTGAGTTGAAAAGGCAGTCGGCGAAGTATTTATTCAAATAATTAAACTTCTCGTCATGTATAGAGTTACTTAATGAAAGGTTGTTCATGAAATAGTTTATTTAAATAAACGTTGGTTGAAAAGTTTATATTTCTCAAGCTCGCTGGCCCGCATGGACTGAAGAAACTTGTTCTAAGTCTAAGATGTGCCCATTTAGCGTTATAATTTTTATAATGAAGTAGGTAAAAGTGTGCCCTCTTAGTGCCTTGCGTAAAATAGACGAGTTACTCAGCATTTACATTCGTCTTATGATTAATCGCCTTGTAAAATGCAGCGAAATCATAGGAAGAGTACTATCGCCTCGTGTAGGTGGCTATTTTAAAGCGGCAATGTCTTAAACGTCTAAGACATTATCTTGATAACCGTTGATTTTTAATTAGCTATTGCATTACAAGAGGATTTTTGTTTGTAGATATTATATGTGGGAGAGAACACGTATTGAATTTCATAACAGGAATGCTTAAAATACACTTTCCTTAGCATTTTATTGCTTTAAAGATCGCAATATATGTAGGTATATATAAAATAAATATTATGGCCAATTTAGTCTCGAAAAGCTATCCAAGATCTGTTGAATGATGTTTTATAAAGGAGACATATAAGTAAATATTTGTTTGTGATGTCAATTTCTGCTCCATTAGAATTATAATAATATCATGCACCCTATTGTACTTGTCAAGTTCTAAAGAATTTTATAGATAGATTTAAATAATTCTGATCGGCATTTTAGGCTGTTTTTGATATTATAGGCATTGTACAAGTTTTAAGACTGTAGCCTTGTCGAACAGCAAGGCTATAAGCCTGTCTTTAAAATATTGAGGCGCAGCGGCACACCGGTGGCCAGAAACAATAGATTTTTGATTATGTCTGGTATTTTAAGACTTTACAAATTAATTCTGTTAATACTAAGTCCCCTTATTAAATTTTTATGAGTTATTAATAAGATCATGTCTATTCACTCAATTTAGGCAGTACTGATAGGCTAATTTTTTTTAAAGATTTAATCTATTAAATTACCTAAACTAATAAAATGTTCAGAAACTTAAGATTATTTCAACTAAGCTTTTTACTTTAATAGCATTTCTAAAGAAACTGTAACTACTTAAGCTTATTTTAGTCTACAGAATCATTCATTCGGTCGGACGTTATCGCGCAACTTCTTCAGAGAGACAAGAACTGCACTGAAGTGCATTTTATCTGCCAGCAATAAAATATTATGTGAGGATTTGTGATTGTCAGTAGTCTTTATACCCGTGATTAGTATGGGATAAACGTCGTCAAGATAGGAGAAGATGACTAGTTCTCTTGACTGTCGAGTGTTTATAACATTCACGGGCGTTGACTATCGGTGGATCTCATGCGTGTGCATAAGAAATGCTTCGTAATGGTCGTATATATTTTCACTCTACTACTAGTCTACTCTACTCAAGAAAAAAATGCATTTCGAAGTGTATACACCAAATAAACTTACGATTTCATTTATATTATTATTAGTATTTATTTTATTCAGAAAGGAACATGAAACAGCCACACTACATAATAAAAACAACAGAATCAACTTAAAACTAGGTAGTTATGTAATCTACGGCGATGTTCACAGGTTACCATTTGATTACACCTATAAGACGCTAGGAAAGCGTGCATACATTTATGACAAATCAAAAAAATATACTAACATAGAGAATAAATGAAAAACATACAAACATATATACCATTGCGAAAAAAAGAGGAATAAATTAAAAGTATAAATTCTGTGTAAGTTCGAAAGAGTACCTACTGTTATGCAAAATGCAACATTTCTATTACATTTAAAAAATGTATAAGCTATTACAGAAGACCTTCGAGTAACTTTTTTATGGCCGACTAGGTCATAACTAGTATACCTATATTAGTTATGAGTTTAGTGTCTCATATACAAGTTTACGAAAACTTATCGCAGAGCATACAAATATGTCAATATGTTGAAAAGTGTCGTTGTATGTATGAGCCATTCGACGGATTGGTGAAAGCAGGCCCGTGTTAGTGCGGCAAGTACCTGCAAACAGTTTGCCTGCACGCACCAGCCGTCTATGAACAGTTCTGGGTACCAAAAGCACAAAAATCTCAATTGAGAACGTCTAGAATTGAGCGCCAGAATACCGAATTTAGCAACTGGCTAAAGGGTAAATGGCATTTATGACATCTATAGTGCATGGCACGAAGAAATCTACGTTGGACGTTTTCTAACATGTCAATGTATTTATTGTAGTACGGGTTCCTGATGGAAACTGCGTACTCCAGCTGTGAACGCACTAATGCTTTGTACAGACAGAGGTAGGAAAACGCTTGAAAACAGTAGTTGATCGCATTATAAATCCGTACATCTGATTTGCTTTATTGACAACATGTTCAACGTACAATTGTGCTATTAATGAATGTAGATGTAAGTACTTAGTCAATATATTTTATGCTATGCTGTAACTGTGTTATAATAGGACTGAGATATAATTACTTTATATAAGACCCCAAAAAATAAAGAATTTAAAAAAATATATGGGTATTATTCAGTAGAAAGGATGACGCCATCAGATTCGTGGTAAACAAAAATACTATTTGTGCTATTCTGTAACGTCTAACTAACAAATTCATTTTACAATCTAAATTGAAAATTGAAATTGTATTGCGTCAATCATATTACCGTTTAGTATGCAAAAATCGGTAACGTTGTGTTTTTCATACAAACTATAGCATCAATTTTTTATGGCAAATCGGAATTCGATGATATTTTACATGTATAGGCTAGTTACTTGACTTTAATACACGTATAGTTTTTAATCAATTAATTATAGCGAATGGAATAATATCTAATTTAAAAACACAAATTGTATAAAAAGTATATTTTAGAAAATGAATAATACTTTTGGACACAGCAACCAAAGAGGTCAATCAAATTTAATAAACATTGCCAAAGTCAGTCTCGTAGATCGATAAATGAACAAATATTCTACTGTAGTTCGACTTAACCAGCTTAGCGGTTTGATTCAATGCACTTAACAATAAACAGACTTGTGAGAAATTATATCAAAGTAAAAAACCTATATTTTCTCATTATCTCTACATATAAAATGTTACGTCTCATCATCGCTTTCTTGTGAAAGCAACCTACTAAACAATTCACTGTTCCTTTCTAATATCAATTAGACTTTGCTGAGATCATCAGATCATGTACTAATCGTAGGGATAATTGTTCAAACTCTCTTCTACAATGCTCCGATAGCAAGCTATAAAACATGACTCATATGACGTGATGCGATGCAATATAATACTCGCTATTATTTAATACTTCCGTTGGAGTTATGTGGCAGTACATCATGTTGGAATGTTTAGTTCGTTCTTATAACGTGCTTGAACGAGTGCGACAACCGTACCCTAAATTGGCCTTAGTCTAGACGTTCGGTATAGGTAGCTAGGATTACGTAAGCTGAACGCGATTTGGTATAAAATAAAAGTTAGTAGTGTGTTGTTAACTCCCGTAGCGGTTACTAGTCTACGCGGCGGTCTACGAAAAGATTGTTTAATAGCTACGAAAAGATGACCTGACATGGTCATTTTTTATTTCGTTCATCTTTGATAGTATTGATTTGATTAAAGCTGACAAATGAAGTTGTTGTGTCAGGCCGTGTTGTAGGAAAGAATCTCTGTCAAAGTCAGGATTTCCATTTTACTTTCAAAATGACAGCGAATTTTTTAATATTGAGCTACATTAACTGTTACTTAGACACCTCGATTATCATTTTTAAGGCAACGTACAAATATAGGATTTCTTATTTTTTTTATTTACAATGGACTCTTAGTAACATGAACATTTAGTAAAAAAATACTTACATTACTTTTCACAAATAATCGTTATATTTTTCATTACCCAATTCTATACTATAACTTAAAACATACTTACGTAGGTTATAAGGAAGTGCTATATATTTCGCCTACAAAGAAAATCGACGATTATATTTAAAAGCATTTTGATTTTAACGCGTAATTTTCTCGTAAACGTAAAACAATACCAGTTACCATTATGTTTACCTACTTTACTTTAACTGACTTCAGCGGCGAACTCAAACCACATGGAAAGTTCATGCATTAAAATTCAAATCATGGAACTCTGAACCGACAAACAGTTCCGCACATAAATGAATTCTCGGGCCGTTGATAAAGACTTTCTTAGCTTTAAATGTGAAACTTAGGAGCAAATTCAGCTTCTCTGAGTTAAATATATGTTTTTATTATAGCACACATATACCAATTTGCTCTCTTCTCGTATATTTTGGGAATTCCTTGTGAAAATAAGATGTGTCGATCAAAACCATACATACTCATCGACGTGCAAAGATCTATTCGATCTTTATTTACCGTAGCTCCTTACAACAGGCTCGTAGAGGGTTATTCACATAATCACCTCAGATAATGGAAGTCTGATGTCCCCAATGTCTAATATTACGTCGTCCGCCGTCTTGCTGCTTGATGTAATCCTTTATCCACATAGAAAATGGTTTTATGTGTTGTCTCTTATAGTTATATAATAAATATAATAATATCAGCCCTGCTTATAAACTGGCCCACTGAAGGACACGGGCGCCTTGTGTCCTCACAATGAGAAATCTTAGGTTAGAAATGTTAATGTCACTCATCTTCGAGAACATTATGTAGAACTCATAGACGAGCATATTTCCTCGAGATATTTTCTTTTACCGTTCAAGCGAGCGATAACTATTTTACTCTTGTTGGTATTATAAAATAAATATGAACTTATGAATTATTCTTAAATTAATGTAGAAGTCATATTGCCTATGCGCTGTAGTCGTGTGGGATACCTACTTTAAATCTTCATATAAAACAGATGTTTTAGTAGGTCAATCACTACATCTGTAGTACCTTTCGTTTTCATTGGTCCAAAGAGCTTAGTAAATTCCAGTAAAGTAACGTAAACGAATAAATTCAAAGAAAATCTCTTCTTTGAATTGATTCGTTTCATTTAACCGCCAGGTTTGATTTTTGTTCAATCGATTTCAATAATTATTTTTTCTAACTGAAAAATAATATAATAGTGTGCCCAAATCGAAAATCGAATCGGGATCTCACGATCCCACCCAAACATAAGCGCAAATGTTTGCCACGGTTCACACAAGACAGACAACCAGTTGCAGAAAATAATGCAATCAATGCAAGTTTCACATCTGTTATAACACTGTTAACGTAACTTAGATATATTGTATCGAAGACAAGATTACATTACGATAAATGGATATTCACCTATCTTACGTGAGCCCGATCCATTATCGCCCTTGTAATTTTCAATGCTATAAATCTCAGTACAACATATTATGCGTTTGGCGTTGATAGCTGAATCTAATTGTTATTGCTAACCTTGTTTTGTGACGTCACCAACCCATTAACCGAAGGGCCAAACGTTTTAGCTCAGAATTTGATTATTACATGCGTACGCAACATTTGTGAAGAGAAATAATTAAATTGAAGGTATATAAAGTGTAGTCGTTGTTTGGAGTTGTAGTTGGTTGAATATCAGCAGGTACTATCATTTGGTGAGCGTTATTGATTTTGTTTTCGATTTATATGGTTTCCTAGTCAAAAGGTGTCAACGGGACGCTACTACCCTCTTTACCTGTGGCTCTTCTTTTTAAATATAATAATAATAATAATATTTATATATTGACAGAAAAATAAGATAATATATTATTACGATGGTAAATAACCGTAAGGATAACCCAATTGTTAGCCGTTCCCGTAGTCTATGGCTGCTTGGAATACCAAAGGTACCAGTCACGAGCTACCGGCCTCGCAGAATAGATTCCCGTACCAAAAACTAAAAGTAAGGCTCAGCCCGCAAAATATTTAACAGCCTAAGCCTACAGCGATGTATGGAGTAATAGTTTACATTATATGTAAATGATGAAAGACTACACTATTTAAATATAAATATATGGCCATACTTAGGCAATATTTATTTTGAGCTAGATTTTGCCCGCGGTTGCGTTAATCTAGATTTAGTGAATGATTTTCTATCCCTCGGGAACAATACTTTCCTTTTTTCTGGATGAAAGGTACCCCTTACAACTGTAAGCGAAATTTTATAACGATCGGTAGAGTAAGGCGTGAAAGGATAATAAACATTCAAACAAACTCACATTCGCATTTATACTAAAATTTTGTAAGTTAAATGTAATCAAATTAAAAATGAACCTCGTGATATCTTTCCGGTAATCGAAATATATAATATTGCCTGAAAAAGTTGAAATATCGTCCACGGCCTGTATAATTTAAAAATAACCTTATCGTATAATAATATAAAATTTATGCGAATAATAAATATTTAGAACACTCTAGGTACGTCGCTAAGAACACGTGTAAGAAGAATGGTTTTCGTACTATAATATTGTATTAAGTACTCAAAACATAACTGTAATAAACGGGCAACCAACTAAATGGTGACGTAGATCATACTTCTACCCTCACAGAATATTTAGCCGTCCTGTGAACCTTAAGCCTCGTATGCGACGACACCCCGCCCATTCTACATGCCATAAATATTTATATACAGATAACACTGCCCTATTTAAAATGAAACAAAAAACCTCGGTGAAAACGCTGATCCGTGTTTTCTGGTATAATAGGGGCAAGTAGCTACCGTTAAATGCTTCCTAAACCCGTGTTCGAAAATACTAAGGTTTCCCCTGATTTATTTAATCTACACTGTTGATAAAATTTGATACGACTGTTCTTTTATAAGTCTCCGTGTTTAGACTAATGTGGGCAGATATTTCAGTAAAATAAACTGTGGTAATAGTATCTGGGTATATCAATATTAATCTATAAATATTGTAATAGGTTTATGTACTATTTTGGGTGTTTTTAGTACGAGATTTGTTTTTTTTTATAATATGGTTATTAATAGTATTTATTTAAATTTGACGGTGAAAAGGAAAATATTTTAATATTTCGAAATATATACCTATATTTATATGATATTAATTAAATGTATATTATTTTTGTATGCCGAAAGGTTGTTGCTTGATTTTTGTATGGAGATAATTTAGCGAACTAAAATTAGTTTAGGATTTACCTTTGAAGCTGAGTGTCTTAAAAAGATTTTACGACAAAGACGCTGAACTAAATGCCGTTAGAATTTTAAATTAGTGTTCTTGTTTTTTATTTAAAACGAGCGTTAAAATTACATTATTGTTAAATAATATTACTACGTCAAAGCAGTCAAAAGATTAACTATTCTGCATTCATATGATAATTAATAAATAACGATAAATACAATAATATCGAGTAAAGCCATTACCCACACGCTTTTATAACAATAATATAATTTTGCATTTCTATTTAATATATTATTATACCCGATACAGTAGTCTCAGGGCTTTACAAATTCATGTTAATAATGACAAATGTAAAACATTACTATTGCCTTTAGACCCACAACGAACGCGCAGCAGCTAAAGCGCCGTTGCGTTGTGTTTAAGAGCTTGAAGTAAATGCAATGACCCTCTTGATAATCAAATGATAGTGCAGTCGAGAGCGCTGAAGCCATTTTCATCTGTAACCTGTATGTAACTATACGAGGCGTAAGCGACAGACTGTTTGTGTACAGTCACACACAACAGCATCGGTATATGCCTGACCACTGGAATAGTGCCTTGGTCCCCTGAAATTGAACGTTCCGTTGTTGACTCCACTAACGTTCACTAAACTTCGCACACTCGTTGGAACGAATAAACCAAACTACATATATTTTTTTAACAATTGTGATACTGGCTTTTTATTTACAGTTGAATGCTATAGAAATTTTGCTGATGTTATAAACTTCAAAACTCTTTAATAAGTTAGACGCCAGTAGTATGTATTCCATTGTCAGAAGTAGTATTCCTCATGTAAGAAACACGTCATACATCTGAGTTTATTTATTTAAAGTTCTTTTACAAAAATGCTACAGATAGGCGGCGGATTTAATTTTAGAGACCTTATCTCCTAGTCAAGTTTCGAGTCAGGCAGAGATCAGAGAACAATATTTTTTAATATTTTCTACTTAACTCATGTAAATATAAAAGTAAAATAAATTTAGACTGTCAGCATTATAGTGTATTGTGGAGAAGTGAAAATGAGTGTAATTGAGTATTTTCAACCGATTTAATCTATAAATGCTAGGCTCGTTTAAAAACACCTCAATGTAAAAAGTACCTAACAAAATCAAGTAATCAAACGATCCTGTTTTCGTTACATGACGTTAGTCACAAAGGTGATTTCTTACTAAATAAAAAACACCTTCGGTTTAGGTACAGGTATTCACAAAAGTACAGAGTAAAACTTTACACAGGTGGTAGCAATTTTGTAGAGTCAGCCCGACGCCTAAATTTTATGTTCCACCGATGACAACCCAAAAACACTTTTATGAGTAGTGGAGCAGATATTTTGCGCCTTTCAAGCATTCCGGTTAGGCGCTCTGGTTTCTTATTTATTTCATTGATGTAATTTCCTTTTATTTCCCTAACGGGATGTTATCTAATATCATGGTGGAACTCATATGATTTGTAACATGACGTTTCACGAAATTTCGGTGTTATGGACTGATTAAAAAAGAAAGGCAGTTCAAAGAAATACTGTTTTAACACCTATAATAAGACTCGAACTGCAATAAGAAATATCCTTTATTTTGGAAAGCTGTGAAGCAATTAATATATATTACAAACACAGGAGAAAGGTATTTTAAAATACTTTTCACCTAAATTCACTTAAAAGAACGCATGTTTTCGAGATCATCATTGCTTATACTGTTTTATTAACTTATTAATGAAAATGAACCATATTTCCAATCATCAAAATAATATAATATATTATCGTTGTTATATTAAAATTAAGAATAATATCCTCCAGACCGAATTTTGGCCACGGCGGCCAGTCTTAACGGAGACTGGCCAACTACGCAGGAGATATTATAGTGCACAAGTCTATGCGCAAACACAAGTGCACTCTCTGTACCCTAACTCTCATGTTCCGATGGGACGTTAAACTGACACGACCGGAGAGAGATCAGGCGCAGGACCAACGGCTTTACGTGCTTTCCGAGGCACGGGGGTGTCTTACACAGCCAACTTCCTAACTCTGGACTGCTATTTAGATTTTAACTGAAAAACCCAATAACTTTTTGTTGGCCCGACCCGGGGTTCTAACCCGAGACCTCATGCATAGCAGTCGCATTCGCTACTGCTGCGCTACGGAGGCAGTTAACAGAGGGGGGAGGGATAAAATTAATTATAATAGTATTAACCTTATATTTATAATTTTGTCCTGTTTCTGGGCACATAAATTTGACTGCACGGATGGGGTAGTGGTGTAAGTGGTCGCCTCGCCACTACCTCGCCGTTGTGGGTTCGAATCCCATACGGGACAAAAATATGTGTGATCCACAAATAGTTTTCCGAGTCTGGGTGTTCTTTGTGTCCGTCGTTTGAATGTTTATAAAGTCCTCCGAGACACAGGATTCATTCCTAGAGCGGGAGTTGTCTTTTTAATAAAAAAAGATAAGAATACATTTACTTTAGAAAAAATAAACAACGTAATACTAAAGTTCAAGGTATTATCATAAAACGTAGATCACAGATACGATTTCTCAGAGTTTCCTTAGCTCATCAAATGTTAAAAAAGTCACGATGAATAGTAGAACGCGTAGTATATGCGCGTCATATGTTCAGCCGATACTCAATGTTAGAGGACATTGTCATCACCCGTGTGTTCACGGTACAATCAGCAGTTTATTATAATCCTGATTATGAACCACAATTCCTTCAACTCGGCAACACCATAGTTTCGATTATTAAACGTTGCTACACCTATCACTAGTTTATTAATTTATTATTTAGTAAACAAACATGTTTTTAGCAACATAGACTATAGTGATAATATTTAATAGTACAACAAAAGAAGTATTGAGCAATCGAATCAAAAACTGATAGATATCAAACATAATACTGTGAATATGAGTAGGGTACTCTCTGTTCGACACTTTCGTCTGCTCTACTTGGAGTTTGAATTAATTTACTTATTGTGTTCTCCTACGCTACGGTTACTGGGTTTGAACGATTTTATGGAGCCTATATACTCTTGGTGCGAATCGAACGAGTGCGCTTCAAACTAATGCGCAACATATTGCACACTGCTATTTATATCTTTAGCGAAGGATCACACATGATGTTAATATAACTAAATGATACACTTAGAAGTGCAGAGAAATACATTTACACTCAAAAGCATTTGATGGTAATACCAAATTAATATTCATGTTTATGTCTTTGAAATGAACGTTAAAATGAGATATTGTTACGTTATAATAGTCAAAAGGTTTACGATTTTGCATTCATTATAACCTTGATTATATGCTGCGTGATAAAGAATAATTATTAACATTAAGTTCATATTGTATCTATATTAACAACTAGCTGTTTGCTGCGGTTTCACCCACGTTTATGATTATTGCTCTGCTTCTGTGGCTATGTAGCCTATGGGACTTCTAGATAAATTAGCTTTCTGATGGTAAACCTAAAATCAGTCCAGTAGTTATAAGATTCTTCATTACAAATAAAAATATAAATCTTTTCTCGTTTATATACATATAAATAATATAATTTTTTAATTTATTTATATTTGTAATATTAGTGTAGATTTATGAGTCTTCATAGAGCCAATATAATACAAATAATAATAGTTGTAGCCAATTATTTAGATCCATTACAAATCTTACTATCATCATATAGCGGACAAACCGGCGCAAGAGTGGTAGAATAGTATTTCATGCCTATCTTAAAGAGTTACAAATTTAGACAGATGTTACTTTCTTTCAATCAGTGAATAAGAGTATTGAAAGCTTTCACTTAAGCTATTTCTTTTCCTTCCTTTTATTCAATCTTTAATTTCCATTCCCTCGGGCATTCTTTACCATCGGTCATAGGCTACTATAACCTCTTACCATTAGGCAGACGGTATGCTTGTTAGCCACCTCAATAGTATAAAAAACGCAATTCAGAATCAGTGTTCGGACAACGCTTTATTAATACTGTAGTATAGCAAACCAATAAAACCATTCGGTATTCGATATACTAATTAAAATTGACTTTTTATACAAGATCGGACACAGTCATAATAAGAAAACTTTAAGTTAGATATACTGTATATGAAAATATATTAAAACTAGATACTTAGGCTAAGGTACCAAGTATATTACTTAGGTTAGGAAACAAGAGTAAAATTTGTCCCTAATTTTCTGCTAAATCGCCCGAGCTTAGGATCCTGCTTTGCCTAGGAGCTCAAATATATGGTAACAATTTCTATACCCTCATTTAGAAGATATTTGAGTATGTTATAAAAATTGTGATATATTATGTGTGTTCAGAGTGTAATCTAGGCATCGTTCAATAAGTACACAGTGGGTAGGCAACCAAATTTGGTGGCGGCTCCCTAATTTTAACTGGGTCGCCAGTCACGAGTCGTAACTTGCTGTCCCTCAACTTTTATGTAATGACTTTTGTTTGTATCTAATTTAATTAATTCGAACGGATTATCCTAGTTATCGCTGGGATTCACAGTGAAGTTTGTTATTGACTTTGTTGGAAGGTCGACGAACCTATTCTAATTTTAGTAACTTTTCTATTTGTGTAACGAAAAGTGCTAATGATTAAATAAGCGGCCTGCCCGCGATACTTCCCTGTTTCGCATTCTTACAGCTAGTTTACTAATCAAGTTACCCGACTCATACGTGTCAAAATCAGAGAAATAAATACGGTTAATTTAAGTTAGGAGAGTTTGTTTACTCACGTCGCTACTTCTTTGTCTACCTTCCTGGGTCGCGGGTGAGAGGTGCGGCGCGCGGGCGCTTCTTGTAACACAAAAGATAAATACCACCGTCGAACAAGAGGGATAATTGAGATAAACAGACGTGTATTCTACTATATAACTTTCCGCCTTTAAATGTAACGCATAATAACATCAACGAAGTTTATCTACTAACTCAGTTCACTCGCTACTCGTTTTGATCACCGACAAATTATCGCAAGCCTTATAATACAATTAACCTTTCATAAAGTTATTAACTTTATCCACAGCTTATATCAGTCGTTAACTTGAATAGCATCAGAGTATCTGCCATGTCTTAACGATTACTTAATTCATTTACAGCGTCATTAATGATGTTTTCTACAGTGAAACATAAGCTCAAATGAGGCGATTAAGCGTTGAAGATGAACAGGCCGGGCTACGATTACACCGTGCCTGCATCCACCACCTATTACGCGAGTAATAACCGGCCACCGCAATACGAGCGCGGCTACGGACAACTCACAGCCGGTCCTCTTTACAGTCCCTCCTCGCACCCGCTCTCTAATTATGCAGATGTCTACGAAGGCAACAACGATACCACTCTCAGAGCGGAGGAGAGACACTGGTACATAGAGAACCATAAGAATTTACAGCCAAGTTATGAAGTCAGTGACGCTATACCTCAAGATGCCAAAGTTAAGAAAGAAGAGGAGAAGAAAAGTGAAGTACCAGTCAGACGCACTGATACTACACAGCCGCGTCAGAGGCGAAAAGAGGACCGGTGCTCATGCGAGTGTTGGCCTAGTACAGACAATAACGTCGTGCAGGATAGTACTACAGGGAACGAAACTACGAGGTCACTGTCAGGCGTTGACATGGTGGCCTCCTACGGCGTGTATGGCAATCCCCGAGATGATGAGACTTCAGGGTTTGCACGCCTCACTGAAAAGAGTGCGATTTATGGACAAGGGAGCGATGCTCCAGTGCAGGGTGTAATAGTGAATCAGCAAGGGAACAGTGCGGTAGTGCGAGCGGGCTCGCCGACTGAGCCTGCTTGTAGCAAGTGTTGTGCGTGGTCGTCGAGTCCACCCGCCGCCAACTCCGAAGACTATTGTTGGATACACTACTGTCGGCCTGCATTGATAGTCTTACTACTTTTATTTTTTCTAGTCCTGTTGGGCGTTTCTACTGGTTTCTTACTGACGAATAACTGTAAGTACATAATATTTTAATCTTATTTAGTAGATTTGGCCTTGTTTTAGTAAGTGGTAATGACCGTTGCATTGCGGTTCATATTCATAGTTTAAATAACCTTATTTTATCGCTTTTGTTTAATTGTTTAACATAAAAATATGTTTCGTAATCTTGAAGTGAATTATTCTAATTAGATTTCTAGGAAATATTTAATTTTGTGACCTGTTCGAAACACATTTTACTCATTTCGGTAAACTTTTTCTCCTATATTTCATAAACAAACGCTTCTGCTTACTATGAAACAAAATGCCTAAACGATTAAAACAACGTTTGCGTGTTTTAAATAGATCTGTCTCAAAATACTTGGATTGGCGCACTGACAACTGCAGTCACTCCTCGCTAACCCGATTAATTCGATCAACTTGATCATTGCCGTCCATTCATGAAGCTAGTCGCCACTGCAAACTGGCGCTCGGTTCGCGCCGGGTGACATTTCAGTTTTCATTTCCATTCCGCCGATACAATGGTACAAAAATAAATTATTTTCTCTTTTTTATTGGAACTAACAAGTCCAAACGCGGCAGCGGCTGGCATTCCAACGTAACCAGGAACTAAAGCGGTCACTAATCAAATCCGACAAGCAATTGTTTTTGCCTGCTGAGAACAAACTACGGTTTATTTTAATCAATAGCACACATTCCTCATTTTTAATGTTCTGTACACAAATGATCGCTATGCTTGTTTCTGTTTGCGCTTCGTATTTATGGTACCTAACTATACATAAAGCATAACATACAATCTGTTCAACAATTATTTCATTAATAATCTTAACGTCATTTAAGAAAATCATATAATCCCAGTTCAAAAACAACAAAACATAAAAACAAAGTTTTAATTACAAAGATATTAAAAAGTTTTAAGTATTCCAGTTTTCAGATGTTGAACAAATTATGATTTCTAGACGTGGAGTTGTAAAGTTGCACCTGCATTGCAATCCGCCGACGCTCGCTGTGTTACAAACACCACTTAAGTGTCAACAAATGTTCGGTATTTAAATAAAATACTGGGTAGGAACTCACTAAAATTAATTTATCAACACCGAGTTTTTATTGTAGGTAAACGATTCGGGTAAGCCTTTTATTTTATAATGTGGCTTGCTAAGAATACAGTTTAACTTATTTATTATAAGTGCTTTTCAACGGTTTGTAATTCATAATCTGTGTCTAGGTTTCTGTTTCTGAATTTAAAAACATCTGTCAAAATTGTCTCCATGAACTGTTTTAAATTTACTTTAAGTGATAATATCAAAAAGTATTTATTAAATCGTTATATGTCCAAGTGTTTGACTTTACAGTATATCGATAATGCTCCTTTTCTTTAGGAAAAATCATTAATAATTCACGTAGTGTCTTGTCGTCGCGTATAGAGGAAATGTTGAATGTTTGTCATATACTTAGACGATTTACTTTTAATAATAATATTAGCCATGTTAATATAATAAGCAAGCCAAGATTGCTTTCCACACAGAGTATAAGAAGAGTTAGGTCAAAGGCCACACTGGCCACGTACGGGAAGGCAGACTTAACACATCTTTGAAAGCACTATACAGAACTCGCGTATAGTTGTTACAATAGGAAATTATTTCTTTAAACTAGTCATATCATAACCAGTTATCTTATGATCATCGAGTTACTTTAAAGCACTATTTGATGTCGTCTACTCGCTTGCTTTTATCGATACTTATCAAATGATATACTCGATACTCAAGTGACTCCTCTGTCAAGTATAAATCATAATAATTGGATTCTTTTATACCAATTCTAGCAGTTAAACGTGAGTTTACGTTTAATCAGTCTGTTGTTGACTATTTGCGCCAATTGTATAGATTGAAGATGTGGTCTAGGTGAATATTGACAGCATATTTAATATTCAAATAGTTTCTGCCAATGGCCGCTCTTTGTAAGTGCGTAGTAACACCTATTAATACACGAGGTACGGTCGGATACGTCTGTGTCTGTTCTATTCGTGAACAAATTGTTTATCAAGTAAATAAAATATTAGCCTAAGGCAATTAAGGATTGATTTTTTAATTGTGATTATTCTTTCTATAAATTTGCTTCAGTTTATATTTTTGACATCCTTACATAATATCGGAAATATGGAGTATGAGACAATATGTCACAATATGACTATATGTATACAAAGGAGTATTTATACACCCACATTATTATCAATGTTAGCTGTGATTTTATGTCCCGCGTAGCAGAAGGCGAGCCTATAGCCGTTTACCGGGCACAGTTGCAAACTCTACTACTAAGAATTTCTAAGCAGAAAAATATTAGATTTTCACTCTTTACCAAACCAGGGAATCGTACCCGAGACCTCATGCACAGCAGTCGCATTCACTACCGCTATGATACTGGGAAATTAATATTCAGTAGATCTAATTTATGCACATGTTTTAAATAATATGTATTTCAAAGAATCTCTCTCTTTAAATTTTAATTCGGCTTTAACTAAATCGAAAGAAATATACAGCTATATGGCAGGGCGTATGAATAGCAGGTTCCATTCTGTTCCGCTCGTTTTTCTCTCTGGCAGAACATTAATTTTAGTAGCACTCTGGGCGCCACACAGAGTCGGATTTTCAAGTTGCGGCGAAACCATTGGAATTAAGGAAGTACCTTAAATATTCATGGACTGAAGTGGAATTAAAAAAAAACCGGATTTGTCCCTACAATACTGTGGTATTTTTACGTAGATATACGAAACCGACCGTCCGATCTCATAATTTGTTTAGTTGGTCAGCTCCTCAAGGAATAGGATGCTATAATACTCGTATACATTGTTGTCAGCGTATTGTTGGCGTCCACTATATGAAAAATGTTAGAAAGCTGACTACTACATTCACATATGCAAAGCCTCAATATAACCTAGCGAATTGGACTCGGCATCTAGCTTACAGAAAGTTCTGAATATGTTTTCTTTTCTACGGTACGACTATTATAGGTCTCTATACAGGGTGATTTTGAAATCGTGTAATTCCTTTTAACCACGCATTCTACTGGTGATATAGAATAACCCTGACCATATTTTTATTTAATTAGAATTATATTTTTTGAAAAATTATTGTTCCGTTTTTTTCGTGAAATGGTGTCAGATAGTCATATGTTAACCAACCGAGGCAATTTTAATTTTTTACTAATTAAAATAAAAAGACATATTAATAATTAATGTCGTAAATAATAACGGGCGGTCCTTTTTATTGCCCCTTATTATTTACGACATCAGTTATTGATATGTTATTATTTTTAAATTAGTAAAATATTAAGATTGTGCCAGGTGGTTAAAATATGACTATTTGAAATCATTTCATGAAAAAATCTGTACTCTAATTTTGCCGAAACCATTATTCTAATTAAGAAAAAATATTGTCAGGGTTATTCTATATCACCAGTAGAATGTGTGGTTAAAAGGAATTACACGATTTCAAAATCACCCTGTATATGAAATTGTTGTGTAATTTTTAAGATCTAATTTTGTTATATTTATTCTTATCTAGCTTTTGCCCGCCTCTTCGTACTACTGAACTTTAAATAAGACATTATGCAATACAACTGTGAGAACTCCATTAAATTTCGTTCAGAAGTTTTTGTATCAGACAAACAGATTGATAAATATTCTTACAATATTGGATTCTATTGCTTAAAGACACCTCACATATTTTCCAAATATCTACAATTTTATTATATGTATAGATGCTATAATTATTCCGAAAATTTATATTAAAAAATGATATTATAGGTAGATAGATTTACTTATAGGATGCATTCTCTGTATCTATATCAAGTTATTTTATACAATGTTAGATCTTTTACTGTGTTTTTAGTTTTGTCTCTCTAATTTGCCTTAATAGGAAATGATAACAGGGTTAAAAATAAGTGTTTCTAATTAATCCAAGCAGAAAATGTTGGACACATATTTTTTGTTTTAACGACGACACAATAAAATTTATTAAGGTATAACGTCGCTCTCTTATAAAATTTGTACCTTCAAGTGACTTAACCCGTAATTTAAAAGTAGTATTTTTGTTGTTATTAGTATCTGGGACAAAAGCTAATCTAAAACGGACGGACTAAAAACGCATGCCTATTACATGAAATATTGATACATTGAAAATCACATATATGTTGCTATACTTTAGACTAAATATACATAAAAACGATTAGGAAATATACCATAAGAAATAATTGATGAAATATTTTGGATGGAAAACAAAACCTTATCCGATTTTCTTCATACAAAACTGCATTATCGTAGTAATTTAATAAAACGGCTGTAACTTACTAAAATAAGGACTTAACTCCAAAATTTAAATTATTGTATATAATTTGGATGTAAGACTATATTCACATAGAAAAATAAATTTGATTGATTCTTAATTATGAGAATTCGTTTTTTAAGTCTTGTAATAAACTTGTCATTTTGGTCAGACTTACGCATTAACCGACTTTCGAAATAATTATGAAAAACATTTTTCAACTCCTTTATGAATATTAATAAAAAGCTTTCTGACGTCAAAGCACCTTCCTTTAAGATGTAAAAAAACATTACGCAATTATTATGGTGTATTCGGATGACATAATTCCACTCGTTACTTCTTTCAAACCTAAAGAAAGCATTGCAATTACAGACTAAATAAAGAAAATATTATGTAGAATTATATCAAAGGATTTATGATAATGCCAGCTATAAGGGCTTATGAAGCGAATATTTTTGTTAAAATCTTTAAAGTTCAGGGAACGAAAGTTGTTCAGTTGTACCTGTAACATATTGCCTTCGTCGATTTTCATGAGGGAAATTTTATTCCTGTATAAACTTGGAGCCAGGACGTGTGGCGCAAAAAGTTGGTGCCGAACTTCGAGAGTCGTCGATTAACTTTTAATTAATGAAAGCGAAAGTTTTGCTCGTGAACAGTTTTCTTGATATTGATAAAATCTATTGCCATTTATCTGATAGATATATGAAAACCGTATTAAAAATCAGACCTTAAATTTTGATCAATAGATGTATTGAAATTAAACTCATTTATATGGATTTTATCGGATCCCTATCCATTAGCATACAATTTTAAGACCTAATATAACTTAGCATAATTTTGTTTGGCATAATTATATTTTCGCATAATATAATTACGCATAACAGCTTACGCATAATTTTTTAAGCATAATTTCTCTAACCATAATAATGATTAAGCATAATATTCTAAAGCATAACTGCAAGCATGCAGCATGCAAGCAAGCAAGCAACAGGCAGAGTTTCTGTCACGGCTCCGGCGCTGCGGGCCTCCGGCGGCCCCACGCTTCTACACGATTTTAAATTACACTCTAGGGGTAGGACAAACAAGACTACGTAGAGTCGGTTTTGCAGCAATTCGGTTCTGTCACTAACTTTTGTTGCACAGCATATTAAATTAGTCCTACTAACGTTATGCGAATCAAATTTATGCCAAAACAAATTAGTCTTTAAGATGGTTATGCCAACATATAATAAATATAAATGATAAAAACTCATAGAACTAGTTGCTTGTTTCATACAGGATTCAAACAATGTATGTATTATATAATTTAGTTATGTGAAGGTACTTCGTGTTTATTTGGTGGTGTTAAAGTATCTTTCTTTTCTTTTAAACAAACTTTATAAGTATTAACGTAAATTTTGTTTTAACTACATTTAGTCACGAACTACCTTTTCATGTCACAAAGTGTAAGTGTATGCGTCCTCATGCCATACTACTGTCTATTAAAAATGGCTACCTACTGATAAATATCATTTCAAATCTCAAATGCTTTTTACATAATATTACCAACTTTTCTTTATTTTAGAATTTAGTTTTATATGGACAGTGACATATGGCATAATGACTGCAACACCTGGTACATAAATGTGTTGTAAAATACTGAAATTATAAGTTGATGGCGATTTAAAAGAGTGGCCTTGAGTTTCTTGCAGGTAGCTTCTCATAGGCTCGACCTTTTGCCTGAACCTTGCAACTAACATAAATGTAAATTCAGTAAATATAATAAACTCACTAACCCCTTTGACGTTCATAAGTGTTACTTTGTGACCTAAGTGAATAAATTATTTTTGACTTTGACTTTGACTTTGACATAAAATGTATGCCTAAAAAAATTATGCCGAAGTATTATTATGCCAAAACAAATTGTGCCAAAATCGTTATGCCGAAGTATATTAGGACAAAGAACATTATGCGAAAAGAAGGGATCCCGATTTTATCGCATTGTAATTTCAATGAATAACATCCGCGTAAACAGAAGACAATACAATAGATGTATTTTACTTTTTCAAGTAACGGCATGTTTATTTTATTTAAAATAAACTAATAATAAGTTCTATATTATTTTCTTTATTGTGATTAATCTGAAGTAGGTTTAGTATAGTACACAGTATGAATGCAATATATTTAAAATTATCTACATAATATTATTTACACTTATATTACACATTAACACCGTTTCTATTTAAGCAGTCGCATTGTATCCAAACGTATACAGTTTTACCTAGTTTTTGGCACGGAGAGAGAAAATTTCGTCATAACGAATTAAATTTCTTAACACATATATAGGAACATTACCTCAAGACACCGATATAATTGTAAATAAGATGGAAGCAAGAAAAGCAGAATACATGTAGCATTAACAAAATCTTGTAGTTGGTATCATTACATCTTTCTTATTATATCACTACCATACACGAAGCGGTTTTCGTTTTCCAGACAATTTGTGTATCTATCAAAACAAGATACGTACATGTCCCGGACTCTTTGTTTTTGATTGATTAGTTTCACACACGTATCGTCAAACGCTAGACTTCAATCAATCGATCAAAAGCCAGATTGGTATAGACTACTTCATTCAACAATATGCACAGCTATAGACTATTCAAATTCAGAACTCTCAAAGCGTGAATATCGGTTAAGCAAGTGATATTAATTATTAAGCTACTTAGTAGAACCGATTCTTATGTATGATTTCTATCATTAAATATACTCGCTTACAATATCAGGCCAGCCTACCCTAGAATAAAGAAATTACTGTGCTAACGGTGCAAGAAGTAAAAGTCATTTCGGCCTACCTGCTGACATGCATTTCTCAGGCTGGAAATTCTATGCATTACTGGTATAATAATAATATAATAATAATAATATTCTATCACATACACACAACACCATCTGGCCCAAACTAAGCAGAGCTTGTACTATGGGTACTAGACAATGGATAAACATACATATATACTTTTTTTGTAAATACGTACATATTATACATAGAAACACCCAGACCAAGACAAACATCCATGTTCATGCACAGAAATGTTTGACTTGTGCGGGAATCGAACCCGCGACCTCAGGAGTGGCAGTCGGTTACACCAACCACTACGCCATCGAGGCCATCACATACATAACAAGGTTATCTGGCTGCACATCTGGCAGACCTCAGTCTGGAATATCGTATCTACTTACTCTGCACAATATGCAATTCTTTTTATATGATAGAATATACATCAAATTAAAAATATAAAACGGAATATTGAACTTTCTTTCTTTCTTTTCGTGTGGTTAGTGGCCAACCTGTTGTCACGAGTTGTTAAAGCTGCGCGTAGGCCTCTGACGTGGCTTAACGACTGCTGTCAATTTGGCAACAACCGGGACCGACATTTTACGTGTCCTCCGAAGCACAGAGACGCTCAGTTGAAATACCACTAAACGGTCACCCATCTATAGACTGACCGCAACCAATGTTGCTTAACCTCCCTAATCGTTTGCCGATCAGTGAGTGCAACTGGCTATGGCTATATTGAACGAAATATTACATACGACTTTTTTATTACTCGCTTTTTCGTTCACCACATTGATACCAGTAATTAAAAATTATTTTATTTATTTTTTATACCACGAATAAATAATAATTTTGTTACAATATGAACATTAAAAATACGCAGACGCGGTGCATAAATAAAGTGAAAAGTTAATAAATATGGCCAAGGCATACCGACCTATTAGCCTTGAGTCGTTCTTCTTGAAAGCCCTGGAGAAGTTAGTAGATAGACATATCAGGGAGGGAGCATTGAGAAAATTTCCCCTCCACGGGCTACAATGTGCCTACCAGTCGGGAAAATCCACTGAGACGGCACTGCATTTTGTGGTAAATAAGGCAGAACATGCATTAGATAACCGGGAAGTATGCATTGCTGCATTCCTGGATATTGAGGGAGCTTTCGATCGGACCACCTTTGATGCCATTAGTGTGGCATCAGCAAATCACGGCATAGAGCCAACCATTTGCAAGTGGATCGATTGTATGCTCAGAGAAAGAATTATTAGGTCTGAGTTGTTAGGGGATGAAATGACTGCAATGACCACCAAAGGCTGCCCTCAGGGTGGAGTACTCTCACCGCTCTTATGGTGCTTGGTGGTTAATTCACTCTTAGAACAACTCAACAAAGGTCCGTACTTAACGGTCGGATATGCGGATGACTTGGTGATACTTGTCAATGGAAAATTTCCGAGCACAGTATCCAGTCTCATGCAGAGGGCCCTGAGTATGGTAGAAAAATGGTGCAGTAGTAACCATTTATCGATCAACCCAGGGAAAACTACTGTCGTGCCGTTTACTAGGATGAGAGATCCGACTGGCTTGGGAACTCTATCCATGTATGGTACACAGCTACAATGGTCCACGGAGGTGAAGTATCTAGGCATGACCTTAGATAACAAGCTAACGTGGAAACCTCATGTAGACAAAGTCATAATGAAGGCCCAGCGGGTCTTCGGTATGATTCGTTCTACTTATGGGAAGACCTGGGGCCTGAAGCCCAAGGTCATCAAGTGGCTATACACGATGATGATAAGACCCATAATCACATATGGAAGCGTTGTCTGGTGGCCAAGAACCAAACTAGCAACATGCAGGAAAGCGCTGTCGAAGGTGCAGCGATTAGCCTGCATGGCTATAACAGGGGCGTTCCCTACTACGCCAACGGCTGCGTTAGAGATCCTGCTGGACCTAACGCCGCTACACATTGTTGTGGAGTTAGAGGCGATGAAGGCGCTACATAGACTATCTATACATGGGCTGTGGAGCGTCAACATGCCAGTAACTCGACACACAAAACTGGAGATCTCGAAGGATCTTAAAGAGATTATGAGCATGGGATGTGACAAAATGCAACCAATGCACATATTCAAAAAGAATTTTAAAATAAAGGTCCCCACAAGGGACGAATGGAGACGAGGTCTACGATCCCCTGACAAGGGTTGTCTCATCTGGTACACCGATGGTTCCAAAATGGAAACAGGATCAGGCGCTGGTATTTATGCCAACGACTGCAAGGTGAACCAAAGCATGGGCAAATATGCAACGGTCTTCCAGGCGGAAACCTATGCTATAATTGCCTGTGCGCAGGAGAATATTAACAACAATGTCACTGACAAGATTGTTTATATACTCAGTGACAGTCAAGCTGCTCTTAAGGCTCTGAACTCCTGTAGGGTGGACTCAGCACTAGTCCTGAACTGTGTTAAAGCCCTTAACAAACTTGGCAGGAAAAACACAGTCAGGCTGGTGTGGGTTCCGGGGCATGCAGGGGTGCAGGGTAATGAGGAGGCTGATGTATTAGCCAAAAAGGGCTCGGAGCAACAATTTGTGGGCCCCGAGCCATTCGTAGGTCTCTCTGAGAGTACCGTCAAGGCAGCTTTCAATGCACATGGCAATGATAAACACAGGCTGGAGTGGATGGCCCTTAGGGGTCTGGAACACTCCAAGAAATTCATTGCAAACAGAGCCACGGGCTTTACCCGGAAGTTCTGCGGGTACAACAAGGGCCAAATACGCCTACTCACAGGAGCGTTTACTGGTCATTTTGGCACCAATGACTTCCTGTGCAGATTGAGATTGTCAAACAATTCGATCTGCAGAGCCTGTGGTGAACAGGACGAGTCCATATCACACCTACTGTGTGAATGTGACGCGTTGGCCGGACTAAGGATGGGTCTGATGGGATTGGCATATCCGAACCCTGAAGACTTCAGGCTTCTCCCTCTGAGGTGTACGCTGCGACTGATGCAGTACATTCATAGGGAGATAGCTCAAGGATAAACCTCGGGGCCGACACAAAAGATCCCACTGGGTCGAAGTGTCGCCGGTCTACAATGACTGGCCCCCGGATCAAGATAAGATAAGATAAGATAATAAATATTTAATTACCTTTTGGCAATTCTTGTTTTATTTTAATCAGTGGGTACAAATTAGACAACAGATTAGCCTATTACAAAAATTGGTCTTAATATAATAGTACACAATAAGTAAGTCTGACATCATGTACACAACATTTGCAATATATAGTACGTATGTACGTGTAAGTTAACATTAGCCTAAACTGTAAATTTTGTTAAATAAACTAATACATAAGAGTTTTAAAAAAATACAAATATAGACATACTTTATAGCTTTAACATTCCTGAAATTAAACCAACCGTATTGAAACTGATTCATAAGTTTGCGATAGAAACAGACATACATTTTCATCAATCATTCAGAGTTAAGCTATTTCTAAAGCTTTTTATACGTAATTATTACATTAATAACATTATTTTACATCAGTGTATGAACGTTACAAATACTAGGTCAGGTCACTTCATTTATATTTATCTCTAATCTTAATATTGAACAGATACAAGTAATAGTAAATAGATTTAAATAAAATGTTCACTATTCTATAAATTAGGCAGTCAACAATAATTAGCTATGTTCATCGCTAAATAAATTATAGCTGAAACACAGAACTGGCGACAACTTGCCTAAGTAGTTCCAGTAGTTTTAGAACTGCTATTAGATATTCATAGGGGAAGGCCAAGTTTATGGGCCAGCTCGCTTCTAGAAGATTATTTGGTATTACTTATTGCCAACCAATGTGCTTAATGTGTTTATTTAATACTGTCACCGTTAAACTTTCGTGAGAACAAAATGCCATTTATGAAAAATAAAGCGTTAAACCTCTGTATTGTATAGGCATATTACGATCTAACTGCCTCGCTGGTCCAGTAGTAGAGTGTACGACTGCGGATCATGAGGTCTCGACTTTGATTCCCGGGTCGGGCTTGGAAAACGATACTAAGATTTTCCGTTAAGAATTTCTTAATAGCTATTTATTAAGAACTAGCGGTCGCCTAGTGGTCAAAATTCAAACAATTAATTTAATTTTTAAGTTTGATCGTTATTAAGACGGCGCCGAGCGAAAGACGCGTTTGTACTGAATGACAGATATTCAAATCGGCGGCGGCGCGTGGCCGCCATAGTAAAATTGTATGGAGGATTTGAAGTGGTTTTTTTGATAAATATGTATCTTTATTGTCAACCAATAACTTAAATATTTAGGACGGACAAATTGTAATATAACTAATTATGTTTCGTTTAAGCTGTAAAATAGGATAGATTTCTACTGTTATAATCTAAAAATCACGTAACACGAGCTTACGTTATTGCATTTTTCGTGCAAATTTACGTAATTAGGTAGGCAAAAATACTAATTATTTTAAGTTTTTTAGACGGAGTAATTGTAAACACATTTATTGTTATGGTAAATCTATATTTTATATTTCTATTAAACAAAAAGTGTTGATTAAATCAACTTAACTGTGACTGCCTGTTTTGGTTCATTTCGCTCGGCGCAGTCTTAAGGTATTATTGTCTTTACATATACCTTATTACACCTATTTCATTTAGATTACGCCAAGGCTATACACGTTAATATACCTATCTTTCTTAAACATTTAAACAAATTATTATTTACTTAACTATACTCTTTCATTGACAATATTCCTAAGCTGGCTACTTTATTTTCTTTTTGCTTTATTATGTATAAATTAGATATATGTAACCATAGTTATGAATATGAATAATATGAATTGTACGACGTCAGACGAAAAATGCCGAAATACTGCTGCCGGACGCGATTCGACTGCGTGTGTCAAATGCATGATTGTGTGCATGTAGTGTTTTTCCATTAATTTAATGTATTTCTAATGCATATTTTATAAAATATTAAGATTCGCTACTCCTTCTCCATATAAACTTTAACTGTGCTAAATTTAATACTCCTCCGTCCGTGCAATTTTCGTAAAAAGGAGTACTAAGTTTTTGCTTTACGTATTAATATATAGATTTCTTTCAAGAAGTTCTTAATAACTAGCCCGGAGTTAGGAAGTTGGCGGTGTTTCACCCTCGTGCGTCGGAAAGCACGTTAAACAGAGGGTCCCGGCTGTCATGAACATCTATGGCAGTCTTTATTGGGAAGTCAGCGCCCTCAAATATCCTAACGATTGGACTAACCATAGAATGATGTTATCCTTCTGGGTTACGGACCAGAAATAAGTGGACTCTGTCATAAGCTGGGATTAAAAATCACTAAGAAGAATAAGATATATTACGATCTAGTCGTTTTCAATAAAGAAAGTTAAGAATATTTTATGTAAAAATCTATTCACCAGATTTTGTAGTAGGTACATGGCAAGGTAGAGGTTGGCTAGGATTTACTGATGGGATGGGCTCAAGGCAACCAAAGCGAAATAGTATTAATGATACAAGATCTACAAGTTAACAATTATTATGAAGGGATACTTTTATAAAGATATAACCAGGACCTTAGTTGGAAGACTTGGTGGTGCAGCGGTACTGAATGCGATTCCTGTGCATGGGGTGTCGAGTTCAATTTCCGTGCGTAACAGAACAGAAACTGTGCCCGGTAGACGGCAAGAGACCTGCTCTCTATTACCTGGGACCTGCATTCATACTGACAAAATGTAGGTGTTTCATACACCCTGTACACTATACATGTATGTATGACGGCGTCAGGAAAATATAGTGTAAGTAGCATATTTCCTTCTTTCTCGTAGTGATCTTAAACTACGTTTTACATTATACATATGGTGTGCGTGTTATAATGCGGATAATATACCCTAATAAAAGCCTCTAAACAAAGTAGATTTTAAAAATACCTTTGATATTAAACTACTATATATTTTATCGCGTTGTTTATTTAACACTGTACCTATTACATAATTTTAAAAAATGTTGCACTACTACTACTATTGAATTTTACTAATTTAAAAGCTAATAAAATTATTTAAACTATTAAAACTATTTATATTTAGGTTTACACTTTCCCCGACGTTTCGGTTGCTTTTCAGCAGCCATGGTCACGGGGAGACTAAGATAGTAGTTGTCTCAATGTTCCAGTGTAGTTATTTCAAAGTACCCGAACATAATTTAATCTTTGGTGTTTTTATTTACGCAGAATGAGCTCAAAGTATCATGAAGTCTAGCTGTGGTTTGCTTCTTCTTGGGTTTGACTATATGAATTACTGGATCCCAAGCTGGTGGTACATTCCAACCATCTTCTCTATTGAAATTAGGATGATTTTTGATTTCAATAGCCTCGTGAAGCATCCTTGGTAGGAATCGGTGTTTTTTAGTGGTTGGTGCCCTGTTGTACATGTTCACACACAGCAGACTTCAACGAGCTAGGAGTTTTACATCAGCTATATGTTCTTTTATGCGGGTGCCTATGCTTCTCTTGGTTTGACCGTTGTATGAGAGTCCGCAGTTACAGTCTATTTTATAGACCCCTGCATCTTGTAAAGTTAATTGGCAATTGACGGATGGTAAAAATTTAAGTATCTTCGTTGGTGGCTTGTAGTATGTGTTGATTGAAGCTCGCTTCAAGATGAAGCCAATCTTGTCAGTGACACCCCATACATAAGGCCCATATAGCAGGCTGGCGCTCGACTGTGGCTGTCTTTTTTCGGGATCTGTGACAGCGGCGCGGCTGTTGGAGCTTGTTGTCTTGTAGTCCTTGCTTGACATGTTGAAGCTAGGCGTCCAGGTGCGCGTAAACAGAAGACAATATTAAAAATACCTCTTCCATACATACATGGTCTGTATATCTTCAAAGGAGTAAACACTGGTGTATTATCACATCTATATTTAATTACAGGACCTGGGTCCGTAATACTCATATATCAATTATAGCTTAAACCACCGAGGGGTAGTGAAGCATGTCGCCGCACAGCCGGAATACTACAATGCTTATCCAACCATAGTCTTTCCTCGACGCAAATTGCTTAACACTTAACCATACTGATGGATTGCATACAATACAACTAGCTATAAACTGTGTGGATATTTGCATGACAATTTGATTATTCAATTATTTGATTCATATGATAATATTTTGAACAATAACATCCAGAGTTGTCTCAGGTATATATCATAATACGTTATTCAATAGAGTTTCCTAGAAAGATCAACAAACCATAGTAAAAGATCGTTCGATAGCTTTGTTATGAGTGACGCAACACCTAAATAAGTAAATTGTATGTTATGTGTTACGAAACAAAGTGGATACGTACAATGAAGTGGGACTCTTAATACTGGCCACTGTAAGCGCTATAAGCGAAGCAATTCATATTCATACATTGGCATAGTACTGGCGGGCATGTCCCTAGACACCAATCGTTTTACTTGTTGCAACATTTGCGAAGTTACTCTTTACTCTATGCAATAGATTGTCGAAAACTCGATTCGTTCTTTTTTTAGAGCCAGAATTAATTCCCAGCGGCGCCGGTGGCAGGGGACTGGTCTACAAGTCACGTTCAACTTTAGCTTTTGAAGCCGAGCGCGAATAGCTAATCGATCGATTAATTTTCACGCCGTTTGAACACGAAATTCTGGTGGAATGCAACGACTCGATTTTCAAATACCTTTGAATATTAATATTGAACGTACGAACGTACCTAGATTCATTGAGCTCATATAAAACGAACTAGGCTGGGGCAACAATTTCATCGTTTCGTAGAGTGTATTTCAATTTGTAACTCTCTTCCCCGAGAGACCATTACATCGACACTAACAGATGAAAGATAAAACCGTAACAGTTTATTGCCATTTGAGAGCAGATTATTTCGTCAAATAGCCTATCATAAATCTGTGTTTTATTGAATTTCGACGAACACGAAATTAAATAGATATCAGTACTAGAGCATTTCAATCGAGCGATTCGAGATTAAGTCCGATGCGAACGCAACAGGAAACTGGAGCGAAATCGATTCATACAACGAATCGAGCAGAGGCGGCTGTTATGGCGCCGCAACAAATTGAAATTGATACCATCGGTGGGCAGTAGCGAGCGGCCGGATATTACGGGTGTCAAGCGCAATCACGCACTTGCCTGCGAGCATTGGCTAGGTGGACGTCGTATCTAACACTTTGTTAGCTCTGTCAGGACCTGCTGTTGTTCCTGTGTAATTGCAGCTTTCACTCGAATTAGCATTGTTATGTGGGGGCCGTGTTCATGAATTTATTAACAGCTGGAAATTCATCTTTATTTTTAACAACGTTTACTAAATCTATTCGTGCATGTATCTTCTATTCTAATGTAATCATCATTCCAAACTTGTCATCCTAGTTACATATAGGTACGTAATACTACAACGTACTTAATGTGGAGTTGTGTCAGTAGAGGCCCAAAGTCGGCTGTCGTCAGCTCTACACGGGGGTTGTTCGGTCGATGACGCTTTACGCCTCACCGGTGTGGGTGGACTCCCTGACCGCACAGTGTAAGACTCTCTTGCGGAGACCGCAGAAAGTCATGGCGTTCAGGGTCATACGCGGATACCGCACGGTCTCGACCGACGCAGCCTGCGCTTTGGCTGGAACTCCCCCGTGGGACCTGGAAACGGAACTGCTCGCTGAAATATTTAAAGTGATGTCGTTGGTATGGGAGGAGACGGGTGTTTGTCCCCTCGCGGAGGTTTTAACTGGTACAAGGAACTGAGCCCGCCAGGACGTATCCCTAAAATGGCAAGCGCGGCTGGAGGTGCCTTTAGCGGGATTCAGAACCGTTGAGACCCTCCGGCCTGTGTTGAAGCGGTGGGTAGGGCGGCAGTATGGGAATCTTTCCATCCAACTGGGACAGGTGTTGTCAGGGCACGGTTGCTTTGGCAAGTACCTGCACACGGTCGCTAGGAGGGAACCAAGTCCCATCTGCTACCGGGGGTGCTGCGGGTGTGTTGAGGACAAGGCGCAGCACACGCTTGAGGCATGTCCTGCCTGGGCGGTGCAGCACCGTGAACTCGTAGGCGTTGTGGGAGTCGACCTCTCGCTGCCGACCGTGATCGATGACGTGACCGATCGTGATTGGTCGACAACGAAAGGAACTGGATAGCGGTCGCATTCTTCGGCGACGGCGTTATCTTGCGGAAGGAGGTGGCGGAGCGGATCGTGACGTGAGGAAAGTATCTTTGCGGATCCGAGCCGCCGCCGGCGGACCGGATGGTGCAGGCGCGCCTATGCGCCCCCGATGCCGCTATAGTAAAGTCCATGGGAGGGAGAACGGGGATCTCTCGTCCGCTAGCCATTGGGTCGGAATGACGCCCTCTGTCGTGCCGGAGTGTCACCCAGGAGTCGTCGTCCGCAGGCATTTCTTGCCTGTGTTGGACACTGCTGGGTGAGTCGCTGATGTAGTTTTAGTTCCAGCGACCCACCTACCATCCAACAGTTTTACAGTGACTGTGTAGTGTGGTAGGTTTAGTCGGTAGTACCCGTGACGTCATCTTTTCTCGGGTGGGTCCGACATAACTCTTCGCTCCCCTTTTCAGCGGAGAGGCATCAATGCTTTAAAAAGAGTTTTACATTTGGTGGGTTATTCTGATAATAAATGTCCGTATGTAAAGCAGGTGTCTCAGCCCTGGCTTCTAAAGCACATTCTGGTGTAGCTGCACCAATATCATTCAACTCAATCTTTCTTTTTTTTATTACTTGTAGCAAAGACCTGTCATAGTAATGTGCACTTAATCCTGACCCTAAGCGTGTTGGTATCACCATTCTATCTATTTCCGTCGCTGAGCGATTTGTGTTCTGACAGTAGGGCAAAATAGCCGAATGGCTTAAGGGAAAGGAAAACTCTGTTCCTCCTGAAGCAGTGGCATGGTTATATTGAGGGTGAGAGTTAGGTTCAGCAGTGCCAACGTAGTCTAGACAGCCCGGCCACCGGCGTAAGTGCCAGCACAAAGGACACTAAACATAAACATCATTATATAATGTTTTAACTAAAATACTATTTTTGAGTAGAGTCTCAACAGTTTGGCGTAAAGATACGATATAAGATACATATTTATAATGTTATAGTCTTATGTATATCAACGATAACGATCAAAATTTATATTTTGTATCTTGAGTTTGCGCTTATGGTTACCGCCAATCGTGAGGTTGCGGTTGCCATTGTCGAGTCGAACTAAGTTATATTGCGTTTTCTATTAGGAAAGTAATAGTAGCAGTATTGAGTTTCGTCTTTACATGTATTTTATTTTCTCCTATTACATGGAACATAAAATAGGTGCAATATGAGGGAAGGGTTAGGAGAGGTAATACATCTCTAATCTCTAGTCTAATCTTCATCATGACTCAATGACGTCAAGATACCTAGAGCAGTATTGTATGTACAAAAATCATAAATAATTCAAACATGTAATAGTAAAGTAATCAACTAGTGGTATCTGACTAAAAGCAGGTACGTAGACTCCAGCATGTATAATTTTATATTACTGGATGGGTAGGCAAAGTTGCAGTACATACAACTGTTTGTATATAACATTTTACTAGCTGAGCTTTAGATCTTGTAGCCTAGAGGCCGAACCTATTGCCATCCATGTAGTCAGTGTACTTTTACTTAGAATTTGCTAACAGAAAAATCAAATAACACCATCTTCAATCCATGAATCGAAACCGTGGCCTCTCGGCCGACCGTAAACGTAGCCGTAAACTTATGCCACAGAACTAAAGTTAATTAAAGAACGCCTTTTTAGATTACTCTAAATATTAATCATTTTATATTAGTAGCATTATTAATTAATTTAAAATATTATGTAAGCACTATACTCGTATATGTTTGTGTCCCCAAAAACAATAGGTTTGTTTAAATACTTGAAAGACTTAAGAAGTAGTCGATAGATTGATTACATTTTATTTTACAGAATTACCTCATTATGTATTATAAAACAAAGTATTCCACAGCATCTGTCTGTCCGTCTGTTTACGAAAAACACAAAAACTACTGAACGGATTTTCATGCGGTTTTCATTCATTCATGAGGAAGGTTTAGGTATATAATTTGTTAATGTTTTACTACTCGTGCGAAGCAGGAGCAGGGCGCTAGTTTCTATATAATAATATTTTCTATTTTTTTTATCCTGAAGATCTTACGGGAATGGGCAATTAAAAATATCAGACGAACAACAGCAAAGATGCTAAACATTTGTGCAAGCGGAAAAGATTCCAGAGAGAATTATAAGTATTATTCTCTTTGTATTACATGCATGATTCATTACTCGCTGTGAGTTCACGAAAGGCTTCTCTTGAGACATAATTCAATACCTTTTGTGCACAGTTTTTTTGTGACTCGTGGCACTTATTAGGGTAAAAACCTTCGTGATTACGGGCCGTTAGTCATATTCATTATCGTTGTATAAATTATACCCTCATACAAAATTATTGTATAGACCAGGATACGAGTATAGCATAGTGCGTGATCCATAAAACCAAAAATGTCTGTGGCATTTGACAACCAACCAGGCTAATGATATTGCATTGATTTTATCTTTCTCATTTCCATTTTCTTGATTAATGCCATTTTAGAAACGAAATTGTCTTCGATTAAAAGGTTTCGTGATTCGTAATTAGATTTCGAAACTCATTTCGTGTTTTACCGCTGTCTAATTAGCGTAATAATGCTTTTATTTTTGTCCCAGTTTTACAATAGGTGCCTACAGTAATAAAGACTTTTTATATCCGTAGTGATATATAATTGAGGTATTCGTCCTTTCGATGTCTAATATAAACTATGTACATATGTATACTATATAAACCCAAAAAACATAACACAATCGTAATTCATAAATCAGATACAATCAGTCAATTCATGTTCATCATAGGGCATAAAAATACTACATCATATTGCAAGTGTATTACGCCGTTATTTAAATAGTTATGTTATAGGTTGTAATAGAAACGAGTTTATTTCCTTTACCTAACACATTACCATCTAAGTGCTGCTACTGAGAATTTCCTAAAAGAAAAATCCTGAATTACCTGGCATCAAAAGCAGCTCGCGATTGACAGCAAACACAAACTTACATCACGAGACCAACAATGCTGTCTGTAATGATTATAAAATAATCATTCTTATTTTTTCTCATTTAAAATATAATCGTATCATATTACCTATAATCAACGTTGGCCACCTTATATCGGTATACTTAATATGTGCATAGACCTTAACTTAAAACCGTGTCGGCATCGTTACAATCTAATATAAAAACGCAAATTTTAGAATATCTGCAAACTTATTCCGTATAATGCGCTATTATACAATGGAAATTTCCTATCGCAGGTAACGGCGCTGTATAGTAATATTACCCGTTGTGAAATAGGTTTAATTCTGACTCTCTCAGTGCGCTATCCGAAACGAACTAGACGGATCTTATTACCGAATTATAGTAGGCAATGGAATAACATAAAATAAAATGAAAGAGAGAAAAGCATATAATCACATAAAATATTTTAGACTTATCGGGTTCTCATGCCAAGCAGTAGGACAGTTTAATACAGGGCTGATATAATATTGGGTTTTGACATTCACGACAATGTCAAATGTAACGAACTGTGTGTTGATATCTGTATATGATAGCGCTTGTATGACACACACGTGCGCACGCAAGTTATACGCGCAAGTTGGCCTCAACTTGCGTGTGCCTATGCAAGTGTCTACTTCCGCATGTTGTAGGCATCGTAAAAACGATTGACACGAGCAACACGCGCAAGAAGCCCGTGCCAGCTTCTTATGTCAAAGCACCATTAGGCTCAACGTTCACTAACGCAGAGTTGAAGCGACATAAAATTCTCCGCAGTGGCCCAAGGTTTAAAACGTCTTGGTTGTAATGATAGGATGTTAAATCTAAAAACAGTAAACTTTATATGCCATCGAGTCATCCAGCCGCAGGTTGAAACACGAACGCGCTTGTCTGCTTATGTTTTCACGAGTCTATGAGGGGACGGTGAAACCGTGAGTAGTACGGATTTGTCCTTTTCTCTGTTCCACACAAATCTGGATATCAGATACTTAGTGGACATCAAGTTCAGTAAGTATATTTTATAAGCAAAAATATGTCGCTTCAATAATTCGCTAAAAAAATATAGGTACTTACTTGTAAAAACCGACAAAATTAAATAAATATGTCATAAAGTATATATGTATAAGTATAGTATATAATATGTCATAATATACAACATGTACTTTAATGCAGTACATTATATGTTACATGATAATTATATGATTATAGCAAATTATCAGATCTATGTAGGCACAAGCAATAAAATACAAATATAGCTCTCTGCCAAGGCATAAATTTGCAATTAAAGGGCTTAAGGGTGAACCGTTAATACTACTACTTCAAAAATTTAATAGTAAAAGCAGTAACTTCCTTTATTGTAATATTTAAATATTATTACAATTTAATATTAAAGTTATGTGCCTTTCAACGTTTATACCACTCATAAAAAGCTATAAGACTGTTTTATAAGAATTGATACTATAACAAGTTTGGAACTTATCTATTGGTCGGTAAATAGACGAGTAACACGAGTAATAAAGAAAGTTTTATATTGGAAGGAATCATTACTTTTACTATTAAGAACAAAGCCGTTTAAAATACGACTTTTACCTTAACCAACGTTGACCTCAACAATTTTACGACAACCAGTTAATACTATGATTTAGATTAAAAGGAAAATGGCGATTTGTCCATCGTCGGTTTCTAAGCCGCAGCTCCACGTCATGAGCACTAGCCTCCTAACATTGTACGCGGCGATCGAATTCGTTTAACACGTGACTGGACACCGGCGGTAGTTTAATAGCCTCGTATATGTAAAGGACAGGCGCGGTCTACGTCCAACCAATTTGCAATAAAACAATATGGCGCGCCGCCCCAGCACACCCCGGTTTGTGGCCGAGCAACCTGCCAGCCTCTTGTTCTGTTTTATATTTATCCGCACACATTAGTCGCGACCTCTTTGTGTCTCGTTATGGATCTTACGTCCTCGTTTGAGACCAAATTAATCCCAGAAGACTTTGTGACGTCGCATCCATAACATTTTTACCTTTAATATTTTTTGTGACGTACTCGTTATAAGTCCGACGGAAGAAAGCAAGATAAACTGATTAACATGCAACGGAGGGAAATCGGATTAAAATAACTTTTAATGAACCTCTATCCTTTAATATTCATGAAAACGTAGGTACCTACTTAATAAATGACGTCTCAGTAGAGTATTAATTAATACTTTCTCGCCTTTTGTATAGTTAAGTCATTTAAAATACTTAACCTTCTATAGGCACTGTTAAATGCTAAATCTTATTGCTCGTTAAGAATACCAGTGCTTATAATATTTAATGTAAGCCGGGGATTTCCGATAACAATCTTGTTTTCCGGTTTATGTTACAAGTCATAAAGCAAACCGAAAGAAGAATGTAGCAGATTGTATAATGTTCGTGAAATGTTTATAAAACTGGGAAAACCATTTGGGGTGACGACAGTCGTCTCGCCAGGTTGAGCTTGAAATGCTGTGACACATCTCGGTATGTTTTTCTTAATAGACATTAGCGTTAACTTTTGAGAGAGCTAATTTACAATTATTCTAAATTATTATCCAATTAAATTCTTTGTGTATTTTTAATTTAAGACCATTTTTCATATCGACAAATACTAACAATCTTCAAAACGTTACTTACCATAGTCGCGTAAAGCTGTATTTTTGCATCTAAACGAAATTAGTCTCAAAAGGAATAACAATTTTATGATGTTTTAATATTTATTACCCTAAATTCAGTGTTTCCATTTAAATATATGACATACTGACTGCCGCTGTGGCGCAGCGGTAATGGGTGCGAGTGCTGTACATGAGGTCTCAATTCCCATTGGGATCTTCTGTCAAGCAATTCCTAGCAGCATCATAGCGTCTTGAAGTGTGCTCGATTGTCGGCGATAATAGGGTCATCTCTATAACGTAGGATTAAAAACCATAATCAGCATAATCAGTGAAACATGGGTGTAATACGAGGTGTGTTACACCCATATTTCGCGGTATTTATGGATGAGACTATGTATGTATAATAAATAAACAATAAAACAATTCTTCACGTAAACTACCAAGAACATGCTTTAGTAGATACTAAAGCATGTTCATCTGTTCTGAGAATTGATACATTAACTGTATTGTTGGAATCGTCTCTATATTGAGAATGTGTTTCGTTATGTTAGCGTGTTACACTTTATTAATACGAATATGTAACGTATTTTCATAGGATATATCCAAGGACGGTTTCAAGAATAGGCTGAGCACTCTCATCTACGACTTGAACACCGAAAATTCTGTTACGACGAACATCGTGTTTGTCAAGCAATCCCTTTGAAATCCAATTTCCCTAGTCTGTTTGAGCTGTCGCCGTATACTTCCATCTTTGATACATGGCTCTTTATATTTTTTTAATTATCATTATATTAATGCTTTGTTCGCTGCGTTACATTACGGGCTTGATTAAAAAATGGTAATAAAATGAGTGATTAAAAGTTGATGGACAATGTTGATTTAACCTCATACAAAGTTCAGAGGATCGATAAAAAGCGAGTAAGGCCATGTAACTGCCGCTTTTGAATTAGAACTGGATATCGAAGTACCAGTTCATTTCTAAAATGTCAAAGCGAATATGGCGGTCGTGAATAATGAAATTGAAGGCAGCTGTCACTATTTGACGTTGCATATCCTTTGATTAAAGTTCTTTATTATTAAATACTAGATTTTGGCCAAGGCTTTGGCTTCGTTATTCCCACCGGTACGTAGTATCGGAATAAAAAGTATCCTGTGTTAATACAGGATATAGACTATTGTTGGCCAAGTTTTATCTATATATATACCTGTTCAGGAGTTTATAAGTGATTGAGTAATAAACATTTAAACATCACTAATATTCACATTTATAAAAATAATAGGAAATTAGTAAGCGTAACTGCATATTTTTAATGATTACCATGTCTTTCAAATACGTTATGAATGTAGGTAATTTCAATATATTCGTATATTCACAATAGTTCAAGTAGTCACTGCGCTTAGTCGAGTGTTGTGGTTTGATAGAGACATGGGACAAACATTCGTATTGTCCACAAATATAGTAGATATCTACCTAATGTCTTACGTTTACGCGTATGCACGCGCGTACACATTGATTTTAAACTAACTTATCGTCTCAATTGTTGTAATTCCAGACATAGGTAATTAAAAAACCTATTGGGTTTTGCTGCCGGTGTGCCACTGCTACTCAATAGGTTAAACAAATTTAAACGAAAATTTATATAGCAGTATATGTTTTCTTATGCATGTATATTGTTAAAAAAGAATAAAAGCGTAAAGGTATAATTGCGTTTGATTCCCGGTCAGATTAATATATTCAATACTAATATTGAAGTTAACTATCAGGAAATATCCAGCAGAAGCCTTGATTGTGGAAAGATGCAAGGACGATAGGCGATATAGTTGACGGTAGTTAAAAGTTAGGCTGCCCTGACATGAGATAAATATATATATATGAGATAGAATCTTCATGTTATGTCATTTTATTTTATATAGCAAAATTTTAGCTTCTTAATTAAAGCTTCTTAATTTAACTTCTCAATTAGCCGGCAACATACAGAGACAGACACTATAAAAAACATACTATTGTTTTAAGCCGCGGTTACTGAACAGTGGCGTCAAGTCAAGATACTCCATTTACTTAATTATTTTACAGAAACTAGCATATTCTACTTTGTTTAGATAAATAAAAAATAGACAGCCAGACTGACTAGGGTTATAATATTCATAATAATATTCTGTCACATACACACAACACTATCTAGCCCAAACTAAGCAGAGCTCGTACTATGGGTATTAGACAATGGATAAACATACATATATATATATATTTTTTTTTGTTAATACATACCTGTTTTACATAGAAACACCCAGACCAAGACAAACATCTATGTTCATGCACACAAATGTTTGACTTGAGCAGGAATTGAACCCGCGACCTCAGGCGTGGCAGTCGGTTACACTAACCACTACGCCATCGAGGCCATGTAAATAGTAACTATTCAAAATAAACAAATAAAAATAATGTTGCTGGTATTAGTTGCATATATTGTTGGGTGAAATTAATTCAACTCTTCCCGTGGTTGTTGTATTCGTATTATATTCGTACAAAGCGACAAAGGTATTATCCGGGAGATGGGTAGCGCCGACTAGATGTTATTGTTCAACTTCCTGCAATTTTCAATTCACCTGTCATATACTGTGATTATAGCGGCACCCCTAAAGATGCGAGGGGCTACATTTAACGGTAGGTTTGGGATTATAATCATATTATATTCTGGTAATATTGGCTTAGAAAATATCTCCTTCCGATCATTTTAATTTAACGTATTCTTGGTCAGATATAACTGTTTGTATTACATAAAATATAACTGCAATTTATATTATTTATGAACTTCAATATCTTCCCTGCATTTTTAGTTACGGCGACGACTTCTGCTTCTAAATGAAGCTGGTATGTTGCTTTAATATGTAATGTATTAAATTCTTGTCGTGATTTTGCGCGCACATTTTACACTCTTCAATGTTTCGTCATATTTATAATGGAATATCTATTTCATTTTGAAAATGATTTGAACAGCAACAACATTACAAAGTGTGTGGTGTTACTATGTACCTTGTACATCCTGGAAGACTAACGTAGTAATGTTTAACTTCACATCTTGGATTTATCGCTCAGTGCCTTTACAGAACCCGATAACATTTGGCCTGATTCGGTAAGCTAATACGTTTGTTACCGACAGCGCATTTTTTAACAGAAAATAACCTTTTATGTGCATTCACTGTATAGTCAGACATCCCGAAGCCGCCAGACTTACCTAATTGTAATAAAGTTAAGATGCAGTAAATGCGATATATGGGGCTAAATAAAGTATGCATAGCATAGTTAATCGATTAAAAACGACCTTGTTTTTTGTCTTAGGGCTAGTAAACGGTGCCAATCGGTATATTTGCTTCGTGATCTTAAAATAGCCAACCAAATAATCTTTATGGATAAAATTCGGCTTATGTATATTTGTACCAACGAAACTCTAAAAGTAATCATTGGATTGAGTTTTTCACAACGTTGCAGATCTATATGAAAGTATTTTTACATATTTTTGTCGCAAAGCTGCCATGGGAATGGGAAATTAGAAATATCGAATTGTGCCACAGCGTGGCCGGGGTTCAGCCCGTATTTATACAATCCAGACTTACTAATATAACGTAAAGTTATACAAGTAGTTAGAATGAACATTTTATATATAATCCTATCACAATATTTGCTACAACTGGTACATAAGAACGAAAATGACACTTACTATAAATATTGTTAAATTGGCAAGTCTCAGATCCTGGTTAAGTCAAATCTGTACATAGGCTGCTTATTATCCATTCATATCATTCGCATTAAAAACTACACTACGCCACTCCGTCGGCTGTAAGATCTAAACTATCTGCTTCTTATCGGTGGATTCTATAATTGAAACAGTGGTTGCTATTATTTATAGTTTCTACCTACATAAGTAAAGTTGATATAGTGCTCTCGAGCTTTAGTTTATCTAAATAAAAATAAACCTGATGACATTTATAACATATATTGTTATGTGGGCAATTGGATTGAGATAATTCACATCATGCGATTTTCTGAATACATAGAAATCTCTATTTCACAACATACTATATAGATGTACGATTCTCATATTGCCGAGCAGTTGGTGGCGCCAAAGGTGTATTTCCTTACCTCAAACATAGCTGGAGGAATGTAGGCGTATTGCACACCTCCACACATCCTGAGTATCCTGAGACTAAGCATTTTCCTAACATAAAACTCTATAGCTCTGCTTGATCCAGGAATAGAAGCCAGCTTCTTACGATTGACCGCAATAATAAGAACAACTTATGCTACATGATCAACTAGATAAACATTTTAATATATAGATTAAAATAATATTTTATTGTGTTGGATAGCAAAAGCTATGTTTGCTAGAAGCTTATTACACGTTCCAGTTGCAAGATCGTATGTTGGTTACATTTTGTCAAAATAAATATTGTATTTATTTTGCTTGGTTTTGCAATGCAGTCGTCTCGGCGTACGATGTGCCTCGAATGAAAATGTAGCTAACGTTTTAAAGTAACAACCTAAATATTTTCAACGTATAGAAAATGAATACATCATGGTTTAATACCTGGTCTTGTTAATATACTATTACATAGTATATACGTACATGACCTATACGCATTGTTAATTATTATAGAAACTGACTATTTGATGAGGATATACATACTTTATGGTTTAATCATAATAGCACTTAAAGAAAAATTGCATCATTATTCAAAAGTTCTGTTGTAGGTACTACGCCTTGGATATTTTATGGATATCCTAGCTTTTGCCCGCGGCTTCGCACGCGTAAATGTAGGTCAGATTGACATCCTAATTACCTAGTGCTTTGAAATATACTTTACGACCTATTCTCATACCTACCAAATACACATAAAAATCGGTCGAGCAGTTTCGGAGGAGTGCGACCACAAATTCCATGACACTAGATTTTTATATACCTATATATATATATTAATAGGTAGTACTACACACTAGTAGTAGTACACAATTATATTAAATTTTGAAGATTGTCTTGAGGCAAGGGTATACCAAATTTCCGTTAGTTCGACTGGTCAACGCCTTGGGTTTCCTAATATTATGCTTTTTTCATTACCAATATCCGGCTTTCTGAAAATATCTTAAAAATGTAAATTTAACTTACATCTGGCAGATCCGTCTGTAGTTTCATCATTAGGAGATCTGAAACAAGTATGTAAATGCTTAATGCTATATTCTTATGAAGAGTTAGGATTTTAGAGCGCTTTTAGGAGGCCTTGTTCTATCAAGAGGGGCACCAGGGGTAGTCTTTTCTTTGAGCAGTGGCTTTCTTTTGTCAAGTTAGTGACGTATGTTTAATAATGTGACGTCACAAGTCGTGCTCTTAGATTGTAACAACGGCTTAATTATTAAGGAATTTTCAGCAAAACGTTTTAATACATTTTCGAAAACAAAATTGCAATAAAATGTAGTCTATTTATGTAATAGAATACTAAAATTAGCTCACTGGCTCCATTGTTATTTAAAATATCCGAACATAATTAAACACAGTGACCGGTAGCCGGCAGTAAAGCCTGTAGTGGTGCAGGAATAGTCTGGTTTTATAATTACGTTAATTGGTTTGAGAATGAAAAGGGTGTATAGACGCCGTAAAAAGCAGTGAAGTAATAAAAATACGTTGTTTGTAGTAATGACAAAAATAATGAATTACCAAACTATGGTTAATTAGAAAAATAAAACTACAGCGTTTTTTATCATGCCGATATAAAAATTGTATTATCCACTTTTTAAATAGTTCATCTCGTATTTTTGTAGTTCTGGTTAGTTGGTTAGCTGTCTGCCTAGCTAATCCGTTGCCTACCCTCTTTTAAGCTACTTGCCTGCCTTGCTGCCTACAATATAGTCTACTTTCCTGGCATTGCTAAAGTCCAAGGGCAACGGTTTAAATGGATAGTGGTAAGTGGAAACCGCTGCCCTCGCTTGCCCGTTTGTTCGTCTGCCACTAGAGGCGATAAAAAATACATAATTATGTCGACGGCACATTTTCGTTTAGATGTTATTTATTACTCCGGACTAACTCTGCAAATTCGTTTATTATATCAATGAAGTCACGTTGAAGTTCATCTAAATGATAGTCTTGTTTACCTAGCGTATATTATTTTTTACTAATTTGTGTTTCTATTTGTTTCAGATTTACACTATCAGCCTAGACCTCCAGCTCCTGAAGGTAATTTTTTTAATAACTTTCCTACTTTTGCGTTGCATAATATATAGGTTATATAGGTATAATACGTATCGGGCATAAACGCGATCAGGTTACATAGGCAGTGGTCACAAGCTGCCTTGTGCGGCGATGTCATGTCTCCATTTGTGAGGCAGAAGAATCTAGATAAATCCTCACCCTCGCTAGTGAATAAAAAACCTTATAAATATTTTATTTTAAGTTGTGAATATTTGAATGAATCCATTTTGTATTCTAAACCGATAAGACGAAGTCGTAATATAATTTTTCCTTGCAATGAGCTCGCGTCTTGGGAACTTAATTCGAGAAATGACGGATTTGGTTCGGATACAGACCAGTGTTCTCTCCAACATTTAAAATCATTAACGGATTGAAATATAATATGAATCGTCAATATTTGAATATTTTAATAATACCAATTTCGATGCAAATATTTAGCGACCCTATTTACGAATAAATAATAGTTATTTATCGACGTGCATAGTTAGTTACGTTAAATAATATATCTAGGAAATTGTTGTTGTAGAGATTAATTCTATTTCAAATAAATAGCTGTTTTATGAATATACTATAATTGTATGCATAGTCAATATATAATATTCTCTAGACAAAGTGCATAATACTGAGCATGAATTAAACCGACACTAAGAACATAAATAACGCACTCATTTATGGGAAATATAATTTGAAACTGTACATTAAAAGCAAGAAACAAAGAGCGGAACAATCCGACGAGTATTTTGTTATATTTTTATACAACACTGCATTGTGCAAAAACAAAGAGCATTAAATCGGCGTACTCAAAAATATCGTATTTTAAATTATAAACCTTCCAGTTAATCGACCGCTTTAAAGCTTTTCAATTTGATTAAATTTATAGTTTTTAAACACTCATAACTTCACGAACGCCCAACGCTCGATAAAATTAATGAATTGAAAACCTGGATTACGTTATAAAATTAATTATGCGGGCTTTACTTTCCGTGTAATTCATAAGTAATGAATAATTTGGTGCGTTTATCTAGTTTAGTCTGTATCTGTTAAAATTAAGTGCTGTTTTAGGTTCGATTCTTAAGCGCAGTACACATGTATGGAGCGTTTGATAGATTTTTTTAAATATGTAGAATTTGTTTGTACTTAAGTATTGGCATTATTGGTTATTAACCTCTATATAGTAATGATTATATATATTACAGTTTTCGAACTGTCAGCAACTAGTAAACTCATTTTAATTGTGCTACCTGGTAGATGCATACCATATAACATATCGAAGTTATTTTATTTAAACAGTGAGTCGCAATTATTTGATTAACTTATCCCATCTGGTACCTACATTGAAAGAAAATATTTTCAATAGCACAGCACCACGCTGTGAAAAGGCGAAAGAGCAATAACATAGAGAACACTCATATTGGATTACATTTTATTGTTCCAATCAAAGTATAAGACTTCAGTTAACGAATGAGATTTCTTGAACCTCATACAAAAGTTTGCAGCGTAGGATTTTCCTTTAGGATTATCTTGTTAAGTTAATTTAGTTTCTGGCCTTTTAATTAGGTATAAGACTGGGTATTATATGCGTCAGTACGTTTTCAAAGCTTATCTGGAGTCCACAATCCTCATGTGTAGGTACACAGTGCGAGTGACATGCCAACTACGTCGGTGCGGTGTCTCGAGCCAACAAAATTGCTTTGTCTGCGCGACTTTAGGAGGGCGCGTCCCGAATTATGTGGGCGAGAGTGAACTCGTACATTATGTTGTGTTATTATATTCAGCTTATTTCTTTCAACGAATGTTCCTAATGAATCTCTGTTTTCTATAGATTACGTTGTCCTAATGACTTACCTGATAGCGATAGGTCGTTATGCAATAGCGGTATAAATGGTTTTCGCAACTCTTCTGGATATACCTAATATTGCTGAGATTAAATTAAGAATCATCAGTTGCGTACCAAACACTCCACTCCACATATTACGTTAATCTGCTTCAAATTACGCAGTTTTTTGTTCATACGAAGAAATAAGTTTGTTTTTTTCACCAAAGCCCAAAGTAATTTATTGTAGTATTTCATATAGAGCCTTCGAAGTAACATTTATTTATTAACAGATAATATGGATAATTTAAACAGCTTTTGCGCCTGAAAAAGCTCCGCGGTGAATTTCCTAATTTTCTTCCATTCATGGAGCATCCGCCATCATTTTTATCTCCTCTCCCTGTCTCCATTTATCTCGGGCTTCTTCAACAGCGATTCGCGTTCTAACATTTTGTTTGTTTCTTACAAAATTGTTATTTCCGACTGCTTTCTTTTCTTTAAGCGGATTCGTCTACAACCTTTGTACGAAAGTCAAGGAAATGAGATCGCGCCTGAATTCTGATACTTGACCTCTATTCTTAGAGACAAATGTAATATTAAAAAGAATTTATTACTTGCTTACATATATCCGACATAGTTGTTTATAAAAATATTTGTATACTCACTTTACATTCTTTACGTTATTTTAAAACTTTGGATTGATGTTTCTGGGTAATGGTCTTTTTATAAACCAGTATACATAAGCTTTGAGCAAACGAATTAAACTTAATTAAATTGTTCAGTTATTACATTAATAAGTCAACGTTAAACAATCGTGTGAGTACTTGTGCATTTCAACTAAGTTTATTATATACCTAGTCGACGCGTGTTAGTCGCTGTATAATTAATAGCGAGCTAGTTTTAGCTTTGCATACAAAGTTCATTTGTTTGTTGGAACGAAGTAAAGTCAGTAGCACATTTGCTAACAGACTACCTAAAAGGCTAGCTAGGAGAAGCGACGTAAGCTCTTATTAAAATCAATGAGCTCAGTATCAGCGGCTGTCTAGTCTAAAGATTTTCGAGCATTCACACCCCCTTATTGGCGCAGGTGTTCCGATGCCTGTGCTCTATTGTTAGCGTTATTAAAAATCTAATAGAATTTCTTTGTGTAAAATGCTTTGACGGTTTTATATAGATATCAATCTACAAGGTTTTGGTTGCATATATTTTTATATCGATGAATATCTTATTTAATACTATTGTTACGGTAGAGCGCTCTGAAGATTAGAAAGTGTTTGAGCTTTTAAATGTTTTCGGGTTAAATATGTATATTCAATATTAATTACAAATATAGTTGAGAATACATATCAACGATAATATTATTTTGAAGATAATTATGTTAAACGAATTATGTTAAACAAATGCATTATTTATACTAGGTACGAATTAAAATAATATCTAAAATGCAAAAATAGAAGACAACAGCACAAACGTCATAAAACAAAATAAAATAAGTCATTGGAATTTGTTACCGTTTAGTACCTGTGAAACGAGACTTCTCTGCTTATAAACATTCAAGTATGAGTCTACAGTTGTCAGCACTTGAAAGTTTGAAGTCGAGAGGAAAATTCTAAATTAACTTTTATTAAGCCGCTGTGTGGCTTCGCGCCCGACAATATCTGCTTAGAATTTTAACAAGGCGATAGAAATCGGTAATCTTTAAAGCTTGCGCTAACACGATGCTGTGCGAAACGGAAACTCGCATCTTATTTTAGCCCTCCTTAATAATTTAGTCACGCCTGTGACTCCCCAGGTAGAAAATTGGAATTTGTGTCATCCATAGCGGAGTTGGCTAAAGAATTATATCTTCTTCAAAGAATTTGCTGTGGCTGTCGGCGACAGGAATATCAGTTTTATTAGCGCTATTCATGGTTGGGACCGACGACGTACCTTAATCAATTTTCGCCACTTTCTAATGTGACATATATTATTTCAATTCGTTTTAATACGTATATGTGTAAATACAAACAGCAGCGATAGCTCAATGAGGAGACCAATAGACTGCAATGCAGATGGTCTCGGGTTCGAACCCACGTCGCGCACTTCTGACTTTCGGAATTTATACGACTTTTCGAAATTATGTACGTATTGATTGACCATTATCGCCTGCTCCGTGCCTCGGACACCACGTTAAGCCGTCGGTCCCGGCTGCCATGAACATCTATGGCATTTGTTATTGGGAAGTCAGTGCCCTATAATATCCTGACACTGGTCTAGCCTTAGGGTATCGTTAGCCTTGGGGTTGCGGAGGTCAGGTAGCAGCCGCTCCGTTTAAAAACTGATATCCAGTCAAATCCGGTTAGACTAGAAAAGCCAAACCCAAGTGACTTGGGAATAATAAAGGCTAGAGAGGAGACGACTTATATGTGTAGATAGTAGCTTACAAAAGATACAGCAGTTTTAGGGCCTAGTGGCAATTCAAATTCGAACTAAGGACGTCTAATGTTAATGTCTTCGTCTCCGTTTTTAAATAATTTAGCTAACTATATGTACCTTATACGAAAATTAAAATGTCACTGTTACTTTTAAAATTTATATTTCGATTCTGTATCGTATACGCCAATTCGTAATAGGATTTCATATTTCAGAAGCGTGTGAAAAAACGTTTTGTCGTTGGGGCGCGGAGTGTGTGTCCCTCGGGGACGGGCGCGCCCATTGCGCCTGCCCCGCAACTTGTCCCAGCGCGCCGGCACCGGTGTGTTCGACAGCGGGCCGCACATACCGCAACCATTGCTACTTACGAAAGGAAGCCTGCGAACGTCGACTCAACTTACGCGTCAAGCATGAAGGTGAATGCGGTAAGTCTCGCGCATCTTGTTACGTTATTTATTTAATGATGATTAAAATGTTACTTGGCTTAAATGCGAAATTCAATTTCAGAGCCGACGTATTAGGGTGGAATAACATCAATACACTGCATTTGTTAATTTAATTAAATAGCGTGCGGTATTTACGTTAACAAAATGATTTTAATATACTTGCCAAATGTTTAAAGCATACATTCTATTTTAGTGAAGACTTTTGGAATTCAAAATTAATTAATCAAATGCTTTTCACTGTCTGGTTTATATTTTACTGTCTCGTCACTTCACTGCGTATGCTTTGCGAAAGATAAACGTACCCTAAGTCAAATACACTCTACTTAAAATCCTGTAAAACGTGTCGGTGTATAAACATAAAATGTTTACGTGGATATAACTTACTTCATTCCTATTAAGTCTTCTTCAATGCGCTTGCTTATTAATGCTGTTATTTATGCATATATTTTGTTACAATAATCTGAAAAGCGCATAATTCATGCACATGATTTGTAGAAATGCTAACAATTCATGTTATAAGGAATGCGTAACAACAAAGTTTGTCAAACACGTTGAATCGCGACAACTTCTAATTGGAAATAGGTTGCACTAATGAGTATACACAACTCATTCATAGATTTTAACTTCAATAAATTCAGTTTGTATTCAAATGAAATAATTAAAATAAGAATATGTATGTAGTTTTTGTTAGTTTTATTACTAGTTCGACGTTTAGAATAGTTAAATAGATATTTAGAAGTTCTGAATTGTAAGTAATTCGAATAGAGGACTTTGCTTTGCAGACATTTTACCAACCAATGCCTTTGTTGAATTAAAAACCAACATACACGTACATTACGTTGATATATACATATATATACATATATATATATATATATATTTTTTTTTTATATGTGTGTAAAGGTGTGACTACCTGCGCGTGTATGTGCCTGTGTCTCGCTCGTCGTGTGAGCGCGTGATATTGTAATAAATTAAAATAAATTTTACTCAGTCGTATCCTTCTTATTATTATTATGTTTTATTTCTAATTTTGTTTTTTATATAATTTTGTGTTGTATGATCTGTGTATTATATTATCTGTAATCTGTGTCTGTGTGTAAACTTGATGTCATTCTGTTTTTATATATACTGTATAAATATTTTCTTTTCTTTGTTTATATTATAGATGGTTTTATATCTGTGAGTCACTAAAGGACCCAGTTGAAAACCAGCGTAAGGCTTTCGTCTGACACATGCTGAACTATTTGACACTACTTTTAGACACTTACTATAATTTGTTATTTAAGATTTTTATTTTCTTTTGTTCTCGTTTCGCTAAGTTTATTTTTGTACCTATTTATTTTTATTTTATACTTGATATTATGTGTTTGTGGTATGTGTTAAATAAATATTTTTCTTTCTTTCTTTCTTTACATTATGTATTCTAAACTTCATTCGAAAGAAATTATAGTAGAGTTGTGGAAACAGTTTTGAATTGTTTTACATGCAAAATACTTTCGGTTTTTGTGGTCCTAAATGACCGTAAGCAGTGTTCCTATACGCGGTCCTATTATAAATAATAGGACCGCGATAAACATAGAATAATTTTGTTTTAATGTTAAATCCTCTCTTTGATGTATACTAGACTTTGAAGTTAATGGCTCGAGTAGTAAAGTCATATCAAACACAAAAACAAACTCACATTTGCATTTATAATATTAATAGTAAGATGTTAAGTAAATAATAAACATACATAAATAAATGCATGTTATGACCGTATATTGTTGTTAACGTGTGGTGTATAATGTAGCAAATTCGAGTAATAGACATTTTATAGAAATCTATTACATCTTGTTAATATGGATATGAAATTCACCCTGATATGTATGTATATTTTCTTAAAGAACAAAAACGTCCTTCAGCGCTTTGCTAAAATATACCATATAAAAAATACCATGTAAAATTATATTTCTGATTATAGCATTTTACAGGGTATATTTTTGGGAAATAGGGTCTACTACTCAACTCACTGATTAAACGGGTCAATGAAAATTTTATTCATTGAAATTAAACGGAATATATATATATATATACGGATTTTATCGCTAATTAAATTTGAATATATGGTGGTCAAGGGGAGAGCATGGCTGCTGAAAAGCAACCGAAACGTCGGGGAAAGTGTAAACTTAAATATAAATAGTTTTAATAATTTAATTAGCTTAAAAATTTGTAAAGTTTAATAGTAGTAGTAGTGTAACAGTTTCTAAATTATGTAATAAAGTGTCAAATAAACAACGCGATAAAATCCGTATATAGTTGTTTAATTTCAATGAATAACATTCGCGTAAACAGAAGACAATATTATGAAAATTTTATTATTTTATATTGGGACTTTCTAAGTAATTATATTATAGGTATCTAATATTTGTAAAAACCTTTGTATATAATAAATCGCAGCCCGCGGATGTGAGTGAAGCCGTTAGTGTAGATTTTGTCAATAATTTTTTTATTTTGGCAACAGTACTTTTTTGGATGAAAGGTGTATGCAACATTTCGTGATGATTGGTTGAGTAGTTGAGACGTGAAAGCGTAACAAACAAACAAACTCACATTCGTAAATATGATATTAGTTAGGATTTACATTCTTTTGGAACTTGCATGTATTCCTATTGCTAAAAATTATTATTAAAAAAACAAAAACCCGACTGCTTAAAAGTAATGTACTGAAAACAGAAAAACTTTTCTCTTTTCAGTTCATTACTTTTAAGCAGTCGGGTTTTTGTTTTTATATTAATAATTTTATTTCAGTCTTTTTAGTTTTATTAACCAACAAGTTCTTCAAATATCAATTTGGTACAGGCAATGTAATTGCTGACTTGAATACATTAAAATACATAAAAATACTTCGGGCGTTCCGATATTTAATTGGTATGCTTTTTGACAATTTGTGTTAAAACAGTAATATAAACGTGATATAATACATATATTTTTGAAATAGTCTTTTCACGATCTTCACGAAAACAAACCCAACACCCTTTTCTTTTTCATTTGCGAGCGCCATTTTGAAAATTTATATAGTCTATGTCGCTACTACAATTCTGATGAATTCAACGACATATGTCAAAAACCGTCCAGCCGTTTGGGCTGTAGGGCGTGCCAAAGAAATGGACATACAAACATACGCTCGAAAAACATTACACTTATTCTGACGCAGTCGGGTAAAAAATGCATTTTCTTCCGAAACTAAAATTATAACCTACACTTTAAAAATAATATGATGTCTGTGGTAGGTCTTTCAGTTCATTTTATTTATTTTAGTTACGACAACGCGGAGGAATATTATGACGCTTTTTAATTTTGAAGTTTCATTTTTCTCTTTAGTTTATATTTCTTGTAAATAATTTGTGTATATATTATGTTAATTATTTAATTATGTCACTAAAATAAACGTACTAGGATATCCATCCTATATTTTAGTTTTTTATTAATTATTTCCTTTATTTCATTTTGTACACAGACGCGGGTGATCCCTGCACTGGCGTATCATGTCCGGTTGGCGCGCGTTGCGTAGCAGCCTACGGCCAACCTGAATGTAGATGTCCAAGAAGTTGTCAGAGACGAAAGCCGGTCTGTGGCACTGATGGCAGAGAGTACGCGTCAGTGTGTCACCTCGACAAACATGCTTGTGACAATCAACTAAATATTACTATCAAATATCATGGGAAATGTGGTAAGTTGAACACATTATACTACCATACTTTGGTACAAAAGCTAATATCTTGCATTATAAATATAATGTGAATGTACTCGAAACATTGGAAAAATTTCTGTAAGCGAATTGGCCTACAAAGAAATAGATTTAGATTATTCGAGACTTTCATACACTTAGTTTTAACTCGCAGTTACATATGATTAAGTTGTTGTTGAAAACGAAACTATATTGTTATATGGATGCTAGTTTTATGGGTTAGGTTGTAACTTTACGGCAACACAGCTATCAAGGCATGATATTATTATAAGTAATGTCAAAAGAAAGTGGTGTCGCCCGGCCTTTCCTTTCTCCAACTAAATTGCCATAATCATCGCAGTTGACACTTGCTAGGATTAATGATCGAATACTACTGTTCGTAACACTATTAAGTTTGGACTCACTTTCCAAATATATGTACACATAATCATACAAAGTAATTATGCCTAGACCACCTATATTTATAACTGAGACCACACGGAAAGCTTTTAGTCCTCACGTTTTAGTTTTACTATATTTTGCATGTACTCGTATAATTCTGAAGCTAGGAAGCAATAAATATTGGCATTATCCAAGGCAAGTTAAATACTAATTTGCATATACATAGTATAGTACCTCCATGAAAATGATGACAAAACAATTTTAATATGCCTACTCTGCGAGCCACAATAATTTTAATGAGGGATTATTAATTAAAACATAATGACCGCGCATTGTTAGTGTCGATCTTTCAGAGCATAAAAGGAACTCGTTAAGAGGAGGTCTTTTCTTAATAATAGACGCGAGGCATACAAAAAGGGTCAACATTTCATTTTGCCCGTGTCAGATGACGTGACTGTCCCGGAATGAAATCGGGCTTTCTGTGAAAACGTGCGTAGGAAGGTGACATACCTTCTGTCAGTGTCCTTTTATTGAAAAGATATTATCAATACATTTTACGTAACAGTGACATTAACTAGTCAGTAAATATAAATAAATTCATTCCATTGCAAACGCATGCATTTGTATTTTCCTACTTTGATAAAATATTAATGGTACGTGACGTCGTACGTGAATATTTTTATGCCTCTTACAATGTAACACAAGCATTAAGTTACTTCTTTTTCTAAAAGTTATACAACTTCCAACAGGCTAAAATATTTTTCTCGCACATAAATTGGGTCGTCTGCTTTCTTTGCAATATAAGTAATTTAATTTGTTTTACTTTATGTACTCACTCGCTAACCCTTTCGACTAAACTTGTCTTCGAATATTCAATCTGAATTAAATTTGTACAAGATCGAATGCCCGCACATTCCAACATTCTTTGTAAGATTCTTTATTTACATTACCCTAGCTAGCTTTTGTACTTTTATTAGATTGTTCCATCATAGTCTGAACTCTTTCACGAGACAAAACGGCCGTAGTGAAGATACAGCTTTTATCTTCAAACAGATTATGTCTATTTGGAGCTTTTTACTAAAGTACTAAGTCTAGCTTTGAAATCTTACGTTTCAAAAATAAAATTCTTCCTCTGTATAAATTTTATTTCAACCATTAATAAATATTTATGTCCACAGATCCATGTTCAGACCACGAATGCGCTGACGGTGGTGTGTGTCAGTTAAATGAAGTGCGAGCGCCCGTCTGCAGATGTGGTCCACCATGCGATCTGTTGGTACGACCCGGATCCGCTGTGTGTGGCTCCGATTACAGGGACTATCCGAGCGAGTGCGCTTTGCGACGAGAATCATGTCGAACTCGACAGCAGCTTACTATTGCCTACAGAGGAGAATGCGCTTCGGGTAATTTCTATTGTCTGAATTGCAATAACACGCTCTTAAGTTTTAGAAAATCTTATTTTAAACAAATAGACTCCCACTCCGAAACCTAGCCTTCTAATCTAAAATTAAATCTTTATTCGGAAATGTAAAGAGCAGGCTTATTTGTATCCCCTGTTGAGGAGACATTTTGTCCTTACAAAAGTAATTGGGTACGAGCATCGAAGCGACAAGCCGACCCAAAAGAAATTGTGGCAGGAATGGAATAATTTCATTATTTAGTATTAAAGTTTTAATATTAGGAATGTTGCTTTGTCTCAATTTCTGTTCATCAGCGTTAACAAAATTTCGGGTGAAATTGTTTGTAACAAATTTGTGTCAGCTCCTTTAAAGATTTAATAGATTTGAAAGCTGTCATCGGCGTGATAAAGTTAACTTTAAGGAATAATAATATTCAATTTGTTGTGAGTAGCACAACACCCTTGCGACTCGGTGAAGTGCGGTGCACGGGAACATTGCTCGCTGGACGCGCGAGGTGTGGCGGTGTGCGGGTGTGGGCCGGAGTGCGAGCCGGCCGTACGGCCCGTGTGTGGCTCGGACGGACGCACGTATGACACTCGGTGTCACTTGGACCGCGCCTCGTGTCTCGATAACCGAGATGTGCGAGTTGCTTACACAGGACCATGTGGTGAGTTGAATGTTTTCAAACGTAAAATTGGATCCGCCAAAGTGCGGTTTAGTTAGTTTGTCTTCGGTTTTGTCTTTGAAATAGAATTTGTCTTAGGTAGACCAGTTCTATTGACTTCCTTCGTTTGAAGTTATTTCGGTAAACAGGGTTGGTTAATATGTTTAACGTATTTATGTTAATGTGTAGCTTAATACATTTTGATCTGTAGTTGGGGATAGTTTTGATAATATCTTGATGTATTAGTAAATGTCGTGATTCAATTACAATCACGGCATGCTAGTAAAATTTTCTTAATCCATTTATGAATTTACATGAATTTTGTTTTTGTATCTTTTTTTCATCACAGTATACCTAAATATTGTAAATTATAAACTTGAATTGCTTACTATAAAAACAATAAATATAGTTATTAAATTCGAAATTTAATAAGTGACGTAACAATAAGAACTGTGTTATTTAAACCAGGTGTAGAAAACCCGTGCGCTCGCGCGTCATGTCCGTGGGGCGGCGCATGCGTGGCGCGTGCGGGCACAGCGCAATGCGCATGTCCACTGTGCGACGCGACTCTTACGCCCGTATGCGCTTCTGATACCAACACTTACGGCTCCGAGTGCAAGATGCGCATGCACGCCTGCCAGGAAGGCGTGCCAGATGGGGAACTACACGTGCTATACAATGGCACCTGCCGTAAGTAGTAGCTTGATATCTCTATTTTCTTTTTATAGACCCTCCTCACTCTAAGAATGTTTCCTGTGTAACGGGTGACTTTACAAACATTCAAACAACGGACACAAAGAATACACTCGGAACAACTACTTGTGTCTGGTAACCAACAATACACGGTGCACTAGCAGTTGCAAAGCGACTAATTCAACCACTACGCCATCTGTTCAGTTGAATGCTTTATGCTTTGAAGATAAAATATAATATTTAATACAAATATGTTTAACTATAATTATGTAACGCTTATGCAATAGCTTAAGATTATAATTTACATAGAATCCTTAACTGCTGAGTAATATAAAATCTAAGTGCTGTGAACTACATGAGAGCACATCAAAATTTTAAATAATATTGTTTTGTTGTTTAATATCTAATTTAAGGATATGTTATGCAGTACAGTCATTTTAATCTATCCCAGATATCAGCTATACTAATCCTATTAAACAAATCAAATTCTGTCCGTACAATTTATCATACATGATGATTGTTATATGTATATCAAATTTGAATTGGTTCAATAAGCCATATTATAGGTATGCGTAATGTATAGGTACATTTAAGGATGATTTACCTGCCCACGTATTCACTTCTAAAGAAAGCCCTCACTGATATAATTTGTAAGAAGAACTTCGGTAATTAATAAAGGCATCATAAATAAAACTTTCTTCCTGGCATGGCGTTGTAAACAAAGTTTATCTTTTCGATTTCACAATGTATTTATCACAGATGATTTATTTCTTTAATATTTACGTTCCAAAAAGTATAAAATGCGTTCATAGGCCATTTAAATTAAAAGCTCTTCACCGCATCGTCGAATCCTGAAATGAAATATATTTCTGAATTTCTTCGAGAAAAATTGCTATCAATTTCCTGTGATGAAAATCTTTCCCTTTATGAAATTTTCAATGAAAGGCGCACAAGGTTATTTTGCTATAAAATGAATATAACGTATCTAAATAAATATATCATGATTTGATGTACATTTATTTTTATAGATAAATACAATTCTTAAACAGATCTTAACCAGAATGTCTTTCCACCTCATCGCCTTTCACGGTCGAATTAAAACGGAAGAGGTACCTAGTTCTTTCCCGTGTACTGTTCTACGAAGGCGGTTAAGCTTAATTTATGACACTATAGGTACACTATATTTCTTACGAAAAGTAAGTAAAGTCCACAAAATAGTATTTATTTTTAGTTTAAGACTCACGGGTTAAATTAACAAGAGGCAACTCTTATTAATTTTACTGCCAAAAGAATCGATAAAATCCGCTTATGAATAAACATAACTTTATATTTTTAAAAGTAGAACTATTTGTAAGTGCACAATATTCACTCTAAAATTGTTTTTCTAGGGTTTTATTTTACGAAATAAATAGTCGAGTGGTGCTCTGCGCATTATAGTTGACCTTTAATAAAGCAGTGCAGCCTTTCAGACGCACTCATTTTTAAACTCATTCAGTTCAATTTGTTGACGGAACTCAACACTGTAATAAATTGTTCGTAACTATATCATTGCGCACCGAAATGTCAATTAGAGATTAAAATGGCTCAATGGAAATTGAACGCTACGCAGATTGATGAACGGAGAATACGGATTAATGTTATTATTTGAAGGCGTCCGAGCCTGACTATTCATTATTGAGGCAATATTTGATAGAGATGTTCATCGGCTTTTACTTACAGTTTAATCGAAATTCTTTCAAAGGATTTCGAGCTTATCATTCGTCGATAAATCACAAAGAGCACTCTACATAGAATTATAGGTAATCAATCATTTTGTACAAAAATTAGGTTACAACAATATTTATGCACAAAAGTGTTTGATTTACGAGGTGAATGTAAATGTTTTAGTCCTTGTTATGTGTTCTGTGATTTATGTTTTAAAATGGTATTTGTTGACATTCAATTACCTCTGTTTAGCTCTACCGTCGTCACGTTTGTACCATTTTAGTTCAATTCATTAGACTCCCAAATAAAGTGGTACTACCGGTATTTATGTAACAATGTATGGAGTACGAATATACGCTACTACTCCACCTAAAGGAAAATTTACATGAAATATTTATCACACAGAGACTTGCTCGGACATCGTATGCAAAGGCGGAGGCGACTGCGTCGTGGACTCGGATACTGGTCGCCCTATATGTCGTTGCAACCACAATTGTACCGAAGCCCAGGTATTGTACACACTCTGAATTTATTGCACGCACTATAACAACCTTTATTTATTATTCCATAAGGCGGTAATTGCCGTAAAGTTTATGTTTGGTCGTATATTTATGGAGTAGCACAAACATTTATATAAATTGACTGTGTTGTTAATTCATTAGTTTTATTTTATACGTTTGTATTTAATTAAATGTATTGTTAACTTTAATTGAAATGTAAAGTTCATAGAGTCAATGATCTTATGATAAACATTGCATCAACATAGTCCTCAGTAAACAATAAAGTAACCCACGCGTTTACGTTAATCATCCTTTCTAACTGCGTAGTTATTGACAAACTGCAAGACGGTCATAATTCTGAGTAAATACCATTAAAATTTCTCAGCTATGACTAATAGAAGCATTTCTATACCTCTCAGTTAGCACGTCTGACTGCTGCGGTTGGTAAATTGATTAATACCCCTGTAACGTTACGTGGCTGCGTAAAGCATTCCGGCCGAATTCCCATACCTTCCACCGGTGCAATAGGTAGCTTCAATGGGTACGTGAGATCATGATAAGGCGGTATTCCAAGCATCCTCAGTGAAGATATTTAAGGGTAATCTATTATAATTAATATATATACGCGTACAATATTACATCTTCAGAATTTCATGCTCCGTGGGTGATTGGCGCTTAGAGCTACATTAAGCCGTATTAAGTTATAATACTCATAGCTCCTACTCTTGTCGCCTAAGATCATGTGCGGTATTAACTCTGATATAATGGCTTAGTGAAACAGATACATTCTAGAATGAAAACGTAATAGTTCTTATATAACAATCCCATCTAATGGAACTATGACTCAAAGTTATTTCTCCGTAGCCGACATTTACAAATAGCGTTAGAAAATTTACGATTTGAAGAGCACACGATGTTTTTCTTTCATCTTAAAAGCTTAATACGGTCATAGTTTTAAAAATAAATCGTATTATAACATACAATATCGATATTAAGTCAAACACAACTTTGGTTTGATAATTGTTTCAATACAATTTATAGCTTATTCTAATATCTTCTTAAAGAGCACACTTTCAAACCAATCAAGTTAAGCCGATTTTAAACAATACAGCGAAATAAGCTACCAAAGAATACATAATTGGTGAAACAGAAGCTGTGATTATACCGGTTTGTTTTAGAAGCCGGATAATAATGGGCTCAGTAATAATAACATTTAAATATCTTCTATGATTTGTTAATTAAGTATCTACTTCACTGCGTCCGTTTTTGAAGTATAATAATGACATGTTTGATGTTATGACAGTAAAATCCTTTGGAAAGTCAAGAATTACATTCATCTCCATGTTTGCTGAAGATAAATGAAGTCAGGCATCATGTCCACAATAAATAATAGATTCGTAAGCCATGAGATTCTTCTACATTATCGCGTTATTATTACGTCGAGGTGTCCAGATAGATGAACCTTTGTTTCTGTCTAAAATTACCTTATAAGTTACGGTCTTTACGACTTTAGCACTAACGTCATGGCCGCGCCTAATATTAAGAAAATTAATGTCATAGCGAATATTGCGGTCGGCTTTTCCTCTCGTTATCTATAATAAAAAATGAGAGATATTGGCACCTAAGCCAAATTTAGCTGGGATCTAAATTTCTAAATTTTAGATGTGTTATTTTATATCTAGCTGCAATAATGTTTACTTGGGTGTCCTCATGTTTTTATATTTCAATATAAAAACATGAGGACAACATTTTTGTTTTCGTTAATTATTAGTAGTTTGTAATATTTCAGAACTATAACGTTATAGTGTTTAATATAATTTATCAAATAGTTTTAATTCTTATAACTGTCATTGAAATTAAACTACTATATACGGATTTTATCGCGTTGTTTATTTATCACTGTATTACATAATTTAGAAACTATTACACTACTAGTAGTGTAATAAAGTTTAATAGTAGTAGCTACTACTATTAAACTTTACAAATTTTTAAGCTTATTAAATTATTAAAACTATTTATATTTAAGTTTACACTTTCGTCGGGGAAAGTGTGAACCTAAATATAATTAGTTTTAATAGTTTAAATAATTTTATTAGCTTATAAATTAGTAAAATTCAATATAAATAATAAGTTTCAAAATTATGTAATACAGTGTTAAATAAACAACGCGATAAAATCCGTATATAGTAGTTTAATTTCAATGAATAACATTCGCGTAAACAGAAGACAATCTTATAACTGTCTTTTTAATTTGGTTGTTTGTCATACATTTTAGTTACAATGTTAGCATTCAGTATCGATGACAAAATATCAGTACAAAATGCTATAATTTATTCTTTGTAACATATACGTATTGTACTTGCAGCATATAGCTAAAGTATTATATAAATCAGATATATTAAGTATCCATAAAGTCGGAAACACAGTGTGTATAGTGGCATAAAAGAATACAATTAAAAAAATAAATATTAGCCGAGGCAGTTAATACAACATTAAAAAAAGGAGTTATCATACATTTTCCGGCTTGGTTGCGGCAGGAATCAGACGTAGTATGCGGGAGTGACGGGCAGACCTACCCGTCGCAGTGCGAGCTGGAGTCGACAGCATGTCGCGAACAAGGCGACCTGCGGCTTGCATACAAAGGCGATTGCGGTGAGTTCAAAGCTGGATTAATTTTACCATTAAACTGTATTATCGCATAAAGCTCACTACACACAGAAAGCGGAGGCGGAGCGGTACCAGTGGCGTTTTTGTTGAATTGTTTGAATTAATATGAAACGTTACATAGGTACATGATACGGAGCGATTCAAACAATACAAAAACCCACCTTCGGTACCGCTACGTCTCCGCTATTCGTGTGGGCTTAGAACTTACTATTAAACTATAGTTATTGTTATAATTTCAAGAGATGTTTTTATGTGCTGATATTATATGTTTGTTTCCTAATTCTTTTGTATATATGCAGGTACATTTTATTGAATTTGGTTGCTTATGCTTTAATAAGATTTAATTATCCTGGCGATTCTTCGTGCACAGATCGAACATACTGGCTGAAGTTTTTCGAAATATGGATCATCATCAGCAGTGTTTAGACAAAAAGCGATAGCTTTTCTATACCTGAACATTGATTGTTATATACTAATTTAACAATCAAAGAGAAATCAGACATTATCAGAACCTACATAAGTAGGTTTTATATTAGGGTATTATGAACAGAAAGATAACTTTTTGTTCATAATCACGTGTGATGTTAATAAAAATCTCCATAAATATGTTTAATGGACTTTATATTACACTTAACCCTTTGCATCTATGTTAGAACGTTATATATTTTTGTGTCTCATAAACATCATAAATAAGAAGTCAAGGTATCACTTTAGACATGTCACCATCACACTGCAGAATGCCTCACTGAGTGTACCTCAAAAAGCTGGCGTCACTCGGGAATTATATTTTATGTTTTCTGTCATTTTCGTTCCAGTAGGCGCGCGTTATCTCAAGTAAAACAAACGTAAGATACATTGTAAAAAAGTATCTCATGTTAGTTAGTAGTAGTTAGTCATGCTAGTTAATACTAACTTTCCTATTGCTTTTTAAAAGAGGATAGCTCCCGCATTATGGGTCAAGCCTCGTGCGGCGGAGTCATTACAAATAAACAAATAAACATAACATAAATACATTTTTAGTCAGATCAATTATTTCTGCATTACACAAATAATAATAATAAATAATAAACTGTTATTTAATAAATGTCTTGATAAAATACATTACAAGCTACTTATTGTATTCAATTCACATTAATACTATATTTAATCTAAAGGAAAACATTTAAATTTAAATATTGGACACAAAATCTTGATAATGGAGTCTGTTATATTGCCTGAACCAGGTCAGAGACCTGTGATTCAGATCAGATCAGACAAATAAGTAAATAATTCGCACATTGGACTAATGTGCGACTTGAATTCCCAACACTGCGCCGAGTGTGGCAATTGCGAGGCAACGGTTTGATCACCACGCTGTTCGATCTAAACGGCTATGATATATTTATAAACAGGCATTTAGGTTGTCTGGTGAGATACGGCTATCGTAAACTATGATTACCAATAATACTATGGGAAAATAAACATTGAGAAGGCATAAAAGGGGAGAAATAGGAGAGGATATATATGCGTCCAGAACTAATAATTAACGGGAAAATGGTGTAATTAGGATTAGGTTATGGAACTCCAGCGGTTACCGGTAAGAGAAAGATACTGCCTAAGGCGGGCCGGCCCTTCCATTTATGAAGATTTGTTATCTCGTTACTATAGGTATTTTACGCCAATATTTTTTATTATTTATTATCTATTTGTAGTATTTCTTTAAATATTACCGAGGTGGTAAATTAGCGTACGCAGACTTGGTGTAAAGCGGTTACCGATGCACATGGTCACTTGTTAAATTGGGAGTTAGCCGATTCTGCCAAAATCTTTCTTTATTATTATTAACGAACAGACTTTAAAGACATTAATCGTCGTTGTGTAGCCATCTGTACTAATTGCCATTGCAATGGATGTAAATATTTTTTAATGAATCCCACTACTGTGCTTGATTATCCGATTTCCGGGTCGGGCAATTTATTATTGGGTTTTCCTACCAAGAAAATCTCAGTATCTGGTAGTAACCTATACGGCAGAAATGTATACTTGGTAAAATGTAAATACAATACACACTAATACACCGCTACCCCATCAGATACCACTGTGTATATCTATTATTAGTATAACTATCTCAAACTGAGTTGAGGCTCGTGCCAAGCATTGGGATAGTTTGTATACATAACTGATATTATTATATACTTTGTATATAGTGAGTAAAAGGTGCTCCCCTTAAAAAGGCTCGCTCCACACTAGGATTCAAGTCATTTGTCACGAGAAACTTTACAAGTATACAATATATATTAATAAATATTAGACCTATAAACGGTCATTGCAAGCCCGGTGCCCTATTGATCATTCAGTTAAATCTTTAGTTCCTTTCGATATGTTAACAAGCTAAAAGGATACACACATACGTATCTTAGATTATTATGTCATTAATTGGCATTACGAGTCCATATAATTACATTTGTGTGATCAGTTACCATGTTACACTAAATCAATTACTGACTGCAGGTACAGACCCTTCCTCTCTACAGACTACTTTAGTTTATGATATAGCGTTCCCACTTTCCCACCTGTTATATAAGTGGGATCGGCGGTACCTTTCAGTGCCCGAAAGCACCTTCAGGGACCAGTTATAGACAGGTCTTGTCCCCAAATCCTAAGACCCAGTTCTCGTAAGCGAGCTACCTCGTACCCAAGTGGCACTACCTATTGTCCAGATAGGTACTGGAGCAATAAAGCCGCTCACCACTCGCGAACTCGGAGAGTTGCTAACGATATCCTCGCTGGGGCCGACGGAGAAGCCGCCTCCCATATTTCCAGTATGGTGCCAGAGCTGTAAGGCACGTTCCTCGACGTACATCCATACGTCTACCCATTCTGGCCTGCAAGCCGGGTATTGCCTGAGTCACCTAGCTATGACTCTTACTTGCTGAGCAGGCAAGCACCCGAGATGCGTCGTGGCAGTCAAACCACACTACCCCTTCGTTAAAGGCAAGTCCGTGCCTCGCGCGACCAACTGGTTCGCACTAGCCGCGCATGATTCCGACGCTCAAACGCCACGTGCTTGCCGAGCAATAAACATGCGGTCCTCTGCGGCTAACCACATAGCCAATACGAGTCCAACCTCAATGTCAGGCACCGCGCACTCTAATCAGCGGCCGATAGAACACGCCTTTCGAGGCGCTGTGGGCTAGCCCGACCCCGTAGTACCCTGATCCTAAGGGGGAGACCCGTAGTTCTGCCCCCGAACCCTACCTACTCGGGTGCTAAAGGAAAGGATACATAAAACATAAACTTCATGAATGGACTGGACATAGACTGGTGTAAATTGGCGTAGACGGCAAGCGGTCGCCTCATCGCTGTCGCCGTTCTGGGTGTTTTGGATTAGAATTCCATACCGAACGGTTTCTGTGACCAATTATACTTTGTGATCGTTAATTGTATATTTCTAAAGTCCCTTACGACACAGAGCTTGAACATGAGCTTGTCTTGATTTTATAAACAAACAATAAATATATATTGTATGTAACGGGTATATAAACAAAAAACATCGATACCGTTAATATCTTTACTGTTTTAAAAGCACTATTTTAAAAGCCAAGTATTAAAATAATTTATTTATATAATGTTCGAAATCAAGTGAGTAAACAAAATTACCGTGTTATTTAGTTTAATTCTAGTATTTATCTACTAAACCTTGTTTGAAGATATTACTCTATTAGCTTGTAAAAGCTTTTGAGCATGAAATTGTGCGAATGAAGTTTAATCTGCTTTATTCTATCCGTATATATTTTCAACCCGTAGATTAAATAGATACATTGATATAATTAGCTTAGGCCAGTTACTTTATTTATTGAAAAAGGAAAATGTATATTTACTTCATCTTATATATAGCTTTACGAAGTAGATAAGAGATAAACATTATTACTTTGACGTCAAATATATATCTTAAAAGACATACAACATTTTAATATTCGAACTTTAGATAGATACTAGCATTTACTTGTACGACACAACAGATAAAAATTTTGTAACTATGGCTGATTCCTTTGCTACAGGATCTTTATTATTTTATTTTAAACTAGCTACAAGGGTTAAGCCATAGTCCAGACTTCACATATTTTTGAGAACATTATTGAGAACTTATGTATATAAGAATTAGCTCGAAAAATAAATCTACCATGAATAAGGTCAAAAAAACTATACTTAATGTTCATAATATATGAAATTTCAATGTACAACATTTTAATTAATAACTTGTTTCTTAGTAACTTTTAGATCTGATATACAGGGTGTCCAAGAACCTGGCGTCCAACTGGATTCCCACGATGCCCCAAGTTCTAACAGTACTCAGAAAAATATTTTAAAAAATCCACCCCATGTACTTACAGAATTATACTGATTTCAAAAAAAAAGGGGAAATGAGCACCCTGTGACATACTTTTGAATGCTGTGACTGCTAATGCTGATAATTTCGATATTTCTTGGAGGTTTTGTAATCTAGGGTATTGCTGTGTCTAAATAGAATGTAAAAATAAAGTACTTATTGTACCATTTTAAAATAAAATATTATTTTAACTAAAGGTGATATGGAAAACTATTGAATTTCGCAACTTTGACCGACTGTAGTGTAAAAAAAATGTACCAAAATAGTATGGCAAGTGACGTCAAATTTTGACGCGTTTATTCCTCTTTTTAAAAAGGTATAATACTTACACATTAATTTGAAAAAAAAAATTTTGATAATATTTTTACTCAACAACCCAATTTTTACGAAGTGCCTACCTACTAACGGTAACTGTCGGACCCTTTCTTATCTTAGAAACTGTTATGTTACTACTATTATTTACTTCGGTTCCAAGAGTGAGCAAGAAGGAAATACACACAGGTAGATGGGTTCCCAGTAGAATAAAAGCAAAGAATGTTAGTTTAAAGATATTTTATTACAATAAATGTTCAAAATGTTGACCACCCGCGGCAATACAAGCTCTCACTCTCCTTAAAAAGGACCGCTTTATGTTTCGCGAGTAACTTTTTTGACGTATCACCTGCACTGCTTGTGTTATCTTCTCACGAAGGTCAGCGATGTCATTAATGGGCTTCGCATAAACGAGCTCCTTCATAGTTCCCCAGAAAAAAAAATCCAGCGGATTTAAGTCAGGTGAGCGGGCTGGCCACGGGATTGTTCCTGATCGCCCAATCCACCTGTTCGGGTATTGCTCGTCCAAAAACTCTCTAACGGATACGCGAAAATGTGCTGGACAGCCGTCGTGTTGGAACCACATATCTGGTGGGGTCTCTTCTAGTAAGTTTGGCAAATCATTTTGAAGAAAATTTAAATATGATTCGCCAGTCAAATTCTCGGGCATCTCAAATGGACCAATAATATTCCCACAGAGAATACCGGTCCACATGTTCACTTTGAACCGGTACTGGGATCTATCTTCTCGCATCAAGTGCGGATTTTCCACATGCCACTCGTGCAAGTTGTGTAGGTTCATGTAGCCATCCTTCTTAAATGTAGATTCATCTGACCACAAAATTTTGTCGATAAAGTTTTCGTCTTCTCGATGTTTTTGCAGGATTGTTTCACAAAACGCGACTCGGCTCGGATAGTCTCGAGGTAAAAGACTTTGCACTCGCTGTACGTGGTACGGATGATATTCTTCTTTTTGGAGAATACTGTGTGCTGTGCTCTTCGGTATCCCCGTATCAGCTTCTATTCCTCGCACAGAGATGCTTGGATTTGCCGACACCGCCTCTAAAACTTCATCGCGTATGAAGTCATTTACGGGTCGTCCTTCACCAGCTACTTGATTGGGGAACCGCCCGTCACATAGTGATCTGTGCACATTAATGAAAACTCGATGGTCGGGATATCGCGTAGCCCTCGGATACCTTTCTCTGTAAAGTCTCGCTGCAGCTCGTCCATTACCTCTACATTCTCCATAAATGTAGTGCATATTTGCGTATTCTTGCGGAGTGTAGGTCGCCATGGTAGCACACACAAAACACAAACTGTCCAAACACAGGCAAAGGTCGTCGTAAAGAGTTCGTTTCAAAGTCCAGAGCACAAAGAGTAATCGAGTCCAATAAACAAAGCTTTAAATCGTAGTACGTGATCAATGGTAACAATAAGAGAGAGGTGCGTAGTAACGGCAGGAGGCAGTGACGCGTACTGACCGTACTGTTATCCTAAATAGCACGATCCCAGATAGCGTCACTATCTATCTCACTCGCACCTCTAACCTTTTTCTCCCTCACTCTTACCTGAATAATGGGGTACCATAAAGAAGAACCAGCAAATCGCAAAGATAGTTTCTGTCTTGCTCCCTCCTGTTGTAATAACGAATCACTATGGTGAGATGCATGCACATACCGTCCCTTACGGTCTAACCTGTTTTTTGAGAGGCCTGTTGTTATTTTTATGAGCATACAACAGTAATTCTTTAGAGGTTAGATTCAATTCGTCGTAAATTTTTCTTTCTAAGAATTCTGTAAGACATCGTAAAAATTGGGTTGTTGAGTAAAAATATTATCAAAATTTTTTTTTTTCAAATTAATGTGTAAGTATTATACCTTTTTAAAAAGAGGAATAAACGCGTCAAAATTTGACGTCACTTGCCATACTATTTTGGTACATTTTTTTTACACTACAGTCGGTCAAAGTTGCGAAATTCAATAGTTTTCCATATCACCTTTAGTTAAAATAATATTTTATTTTAAAATGGTACAATAAGTACTTTATTTTTACATTCTATTTAGACACAGCAATACCCTAGATTACAAAACCTCCAAGAAATATCGAAATTATCAGCATTAGCAGTCACAGCATTCAAAAGTATGTCACAGGGTGCTCATTTCCCCTTTTTTTTTGAAATCAGTATAATTCTGTAAGTACATGGGGTGGATTTTTTAAAATATTTTTCTGAGTACTGTTAGAACTTGGGGCATCGTGGGAATCCAGTTGGACGCCAGGTTCTTGGACACCCTGTATAAAGGTGAATTCAAAAGATTGATGAGGGCGTCCTACTTTGAAATAAGTTACCTAGAGCGATACACAGAGAGACGTTTTATGAAATTTATCGAGACTTATCACTTTATCGAAGTTTTTATTGTTTTATAACGTACTCACGTTTCCTTTATTTATTACACAATTTTATCACGTAGTGAGTAGTAGATACAAATACAGTAAAGTATTTTACCAAAGATTTATTTTCCTTTGTTATTCTTAAGAATATTGCTAGACTTTATTTGCTATAATTTATGTGTATGCTGGCTTCGATCCGCAATAATTTGACCGCAAGTCTATGTCCCAACCATCAAGCTGCCGTCATTTAAATATTCGCTTTTAATATTATCGTTGATACAAATAGAAAAGGAATTATTTCATCGCAATCCAATAAACAGAGCTTTGGGGCAAGTTGCACTGAACTGAAATGCGTTACGCCTGTTCATTAAATTGTGTTTCTCGTTCTTCTTTATTAAAAGTTAGTTGACGTTGCCATATTAAAGGAAATTAAATTATTACTTAAGTAAGTCTTTATAAAAGGTAATTATCACACCTTAATAATAATTTAACATTAAAATTGTTTACTAGAAAGTCACCTACGGCACAGACTTTACGGTGTATGAATCAACTTTTTAATTTTCAGATAATAGTGCAACCCGTCAACAAAATTATACCGTGACTGCATATAAATGAAACAATGACATTAGTTTTCAGCAGCAGTCATTTTAATTTTTCATGTTGTATGTAGGCCTTTAAATAAGGTATCTAATGATTGCAAAATCGTAGTTTTATTGCAATTTATATAATTAACAGATAGAAATTATAATCGGCAAAATTATTACAATTACCTTTTTAATCATTACGGGAGGGATGCTAGACGAACAAGACGTAATTAGACCGCCGTAGCTCACATCGCCACGTATATATAAAATATAATGCCCTACTGTCCACACTGTACACTATCCGTACGATCTTTAATAAAGAAAGTTTAAAAGTGAATTTGTACTATTGAATAATTTACAAACTAATTTGAATATAACTCAAACTTCGCAAGAAGCTATCAAAGTAATATATTTTTTGTTGTTTTTTGTGTACCATACTATATGTATATTCGTACTTTTTATTCTTCGTCTAGTTTTTGCTGTTTCGAGTGTAGTGATTTCTTTTTCAATTGCAGTGTATCCTCTCATAACGGAGAACGGTGTTAAGTAACACAACATTAATCGATTTTACTCATAGAGTACACTTCAAATGACTACAAGAGATTTTTTGTATAGCAGCCAGGGATAAGACACTGATAGGGATTGCTTTCTTCGTAACGGGTGCGGCTAAAACAAATTCAGATTAAGGGAATCGCTTTTGTGCTGCATACTTGGGTAAATTTGGCAATCGCAAATATAATAATAATAATATTCTATCACATACACACAACACCATCTAGCCCAAACTAAGCAAAGCTTGTACTATGGGTACTAAACAATGAATAAACATACATATATAATTTTCTTTTGTAAATACATACATATGTATTATACATCTACATCATAACATCCATGTTCATGCACACAAATGTTTGACTTATGCGGGAATCGAACCCGCGACCTCAGGCGTGGCAGTAAATTACACTAACCGCTACGCCATCAAGGCCGCTACCTACGTTAGATTTTACTGTATTCCTATCGAAATTGCTATTGATATTTACGTGGTGGTACTATCATTAGTCTCTATACTTAAGTAGTAATATTTCCAAGTCAACCAAAGTGCTACTGGTTATTCTGTCATAATTTTAAGTCGCAGCACGGAGTCTGGCACTTTGACCGGTTCAGGAATATAATTTACAAACTAATCAGTTCATAAAAGGCAAAATGTAGTTGTATTATACCGGGGACGGCGATGTGAGACTATGCATGACGGTTTTTTTAAATGATCTGTTGGGTGTGTCTCACTGCTGGGCAAACCCTCTTCCTCTTTCAAATCCATCTGTTTGTAGATATCCCCTGCAATTCTCTTTCAAAGTTGCCATCAACTATCTTGTATCCATTTGGCACCCAATTGGTCACAATTGATCCTTCTCTATGAATATAAATTTTATTTCTTTATATCGCGAATTATAATCTATTAACGAGAAAGCCAGAATGGAATTCTGACGATTTACCAGTTCGGGAGGTACTGTTTAATGCTTAACAGTATAGCCAGTCAACTTATGCCGATCGGATTTTGCCAATCGGGCGGAACTAAATGTATTGCCACAATCATGTGGGTGTAAAGGTTACACACCAAAGGTAAGGTGTGCCTTTGTTCATATTTTAGTAATATCTACCTATGGTGAAGCATTTTGCAAAAACAGGTATAAACACTTTTGAAGAATGTATTTTTCTTGTCAAACGACAACAGCTCTATCAAAAATTAAACTGTAAAAGTCCTCCATATTGCAAGCTTTAGATGGCTTTTATACGGTTAAGACTCGGACTAAATCAAACTTTCTTTTATTAACGGGTTGATTCGACTGTATTGATGACATTAGAGGTCACATTGGTTAAGTGGACCTAGAAATGGACATCGCTTGGCTACCAATATTTGGGTAATATTTTGATCACTCATTTTGTTTGGCTAACATTCACAACCTTGTTTGCTTCTATCCTAGTAGATTCAGTATGTTTTATTTAAGATATATGATTTATAGACTGTCTCAGTGGCTCAACAGTAATAAATGAGACTGCTGTGCATATATACTGCACCCGTAGACGTCGTGTCGAAGCTCGTCCCTTATTACATAGGACTTAAAATGTTATTGTAATACACCTTAACGGAAACATCGGGAATATAGACGTGAGACAATGGGTAGCCGTAACCATTATATTATAATTTGCCTATGATAAAAAATCAAGAAGTCATTATACCATTATTAAAATAATATGAAAGCTGTTATTATAAAGTGAACTAATAAATAGTTAGTGTGAAACTACAAAGTAATTATTGTTACTTACTATAGTAAAAATGTAAATCCAATATCACGAGTGGCTAGGTGTATTGTGTGCTGTGTAATTTGCTTCCGTATTTTAACTTGAATTGTAATACACATTACCATATTTATGGCGTCATTTAGTACTTAATGTAGTTGAATATTATTAAAAACTTTACTGTTATTAAGTACACGGCAAAGTAATCAAAGCGCGAACATTTCAACTATGTTTAGTGGCGTATAAACTTCCAGCACCAACCTACATATTAATTTGCGGTTTCTTGTTAAATATAATGAAACCCACTTGCCAATCTTACAAGGAGACATTGTTGTTTCAACAGTGTTCTTTAAAATTGTATTATAAAACATCTTTCATTTTCTGTCCAGCATTAATCGACCGCTTTGCCAAGACTTTCATTTTGCGGAGAAGTGGTAAACAATAGTTATTAAATTTGCACGGGTGTCTTCCCTCATCCCTCAAGGAGCGAACGAGGTAGACTAATTTTCCCTTACGGTAGAATGAGAGAGGACGATAGCAAGCACACAATTGTCCAACGTAATGACATTATCTGTTCAGCCATTCGTTTCTCGGAAAACTTCAGCCAGGGTGCTTACAAAGTCGTAACCTCGCCAGCGCAGACGAAATAAAACTCTTGGTTGTATTATTAATTTATGACTCGCGCTATTCGTTCCTACCAACTTTCAGTGAACCCTTTACAGAGATTTATTTAAAGTATTATGTTACGTGTCATTTTCTCACACATTTGCCTGTATTTGTAGTAAAAACTAAAACATACAGAAAACAAATTTACATATGTTGAGACTAGAGGTTTTTATGAATTCCATTCAATTCTAGCTACTAAATCAGAATCTTATAATAATTTACGTCATACCCAGCGGCTTAGAGATATAATTAGTCTTCAGTGACAATAGATTTAGCGTCATGCCATGTTTATGAAAATTTATGGCATATGTTTTTAACAGCTCTGTGTGAAGGCGTTCAATGCGCATTTGGAGCGCACTGTGCTGCAGGCGAATGCATTTGTCCTACTGACTGTACCGGAGCTGCTCGCGAACCAGTTTGTGGCAGCACCATGCAAACTTTTCCGAATGAGTGTGAACTACAAAAGGCGGCTTGTAGACTACCTCCGCCAGCAACTCTACACGTTATATTTTATGGAGATTGCAAAGACAGACTAGCTGTTGTGCCACCGATTGCTATGAGTACGTATCTTTTAAATGTATTTAGTATCAAACAATACTTTTTATTTGTCATATTTCCGCTTAAATAACACTACTAACTACTTTTATAAAATACTATTTCATAATGTTCTTCTGGAATCCGTCAACGTATAAATGTTTGGTCAAATTCAGAATATTTACCATCGGACCGTTATCAACGTGGTTGTTAGCAGTAATTTCAATATAACGACCCATCCTCGATCAATTAACTAACTTTCCGCTTTATCGCTCGACTAACACGCAAATATTTGGGTGGGGTGGGTAGCTACAACCGCGATGACCACGACCGAAGCGGAGGACGGGTCGACGGATGCTTGGGGCGCGACGGACCTGGACGGGACTGCCAACCCTACCGCTTGTCGAGATATTCGCTGCGACTTCGGCGCCAGCTGTGAAATTGGCCTTGATGGCTACCCACGATGCTCTTGCCTTTTCGACTGTCCACATGAAAATGAATACTTCCCTGTCTGCGCTTCAGACTTCAGACTTTATCCTAGTCTCTGTGCTATGCGAAAAGAAGGCTGCCAAAAACAGCTTGAGTTGCGGTTACGACCTCTGGATTTATGCAAAGGTTTGTCTTCTCGCTTATTAACAATTACTAACTATAGATATATCTTCGGTAGCAAACATTTAGTCACTATAGCTATTTTGAAATGAGTCCCGACAGTGAATTGTTGTAACCACAGGTATGGAAGTCAGACCATGCGGCAATAATAAAGCCATGATCGATCCTACTACTGGCCTCGAAATAGACTGTGGCAATGGACCACACCGACAGGACTGTCCTGTGGGCAGCTACTGTCACATTACACTGACTGCGGCAAGGTGCTGCCCTAAAAGTGAGTACCTCTAAATAGTTACAGTTTAGTCTGTAGCTTTATCGATTTTCTGATAGGTATCTAACAAGTTATATCGTCAAAAACTATGAGTAAAATAAAACCGTGTCATTACACATATGTGACAATTAGTACTTCAATTATATTACTTTTATTGTAATTAAACTAAAATACACGCCTAGGCTTATGGAATGTCCATTAAATGAATTGAGTACATTTGACTAAACTCTCTAACATTTAACAACCAAACTACAATCATTCGTATTGTACAAACTGTACAAATGTTATAATTATACGGGCATCAAACAAATATTCCATTTAGTCAGTTGGCTTTGGCTATTTGCACAGTTACAATGAATCTCTTTTAATTAAAACCGAAACTGTGATTTGCGAAGGCTATATTTTATTTAGCAACCAATTTCACTATAGCTTCCGAATATTTTTGCCGTGCCAACCGTACTGCTTTCATGCATATAATATGATACCTAACTGGTGATTTGTCAGGGTGAAGATACTAACGGTACACGGCACCAACAGTAAATTGGATACAATCACGCTAGCCGTTGTTGGTTCGGATCCATTTGTTGGTTGTCCCCATCTTATAAAATACTGTATTTTATTCACTCGTGTGTCGCGCATGCAAACGGAATGTGAAAATTTGGGTAATAACTTGCATAAAATATTTTTGTACAGACGATTCGAAACAAGTCGACGAAAAGAAGATATCTCACTGTTCGGAGTCAGCGTATGGGTGTTGTTCTGATGGCTCGACCGCAGCGACGGGCCCTAATGAGGAGGGGTGTCCAATCACAAGTTCGACTTGCGGTTGTAACCGGCTGGGTTCGGTGTCGGATCGATGCGATGAGGACGGCCAGTGTGTTTGTCGGCCCGGTGTGGGTGGCCTTAAGTGCGATCGCTGCGAACCTGGCTATTGGGGCCTACCGAGGATCGGTTCTGGACATACTGGATGTATTCGTACGTATTGTTCGTTGCAGTGAATTTTTAATATACAAAAATACAAAATTATATTTGCGTATAGAATTACGTACCTTCAACGATATATTTTATTTTAGCGTGCGGTTGTTCCGCATTTGGTTCGGTCCGAGAAGATTGCGAACAAATGACTGGAAGATGTGTGTGCCGAACTGGGGTACAAGGACAAAAATGTACCGTGTGCGCCGACCACAGACGCAGATTAGGACCCAACGGGTGCTCCGACCGTAAGTCGTATTTTCTTTAAAAAAACAACAACCCACTTTATACCGAGATTTAGGGTCCTCATTACAAAGGTACTTACAACAATGCCATGCCTAACCCATGTCAAGATGTTTTTGTATTAACCGTTTTCCTTTTTTATACGGAGATAGGTTAGTTCTTTAGACACCTACTATTTCGTGAATGTACTTAATTTTCTCGGTATTTTCTTTTTTAGAAAGGGTTTAAGTATAATAAGGGCGAAGTATTTGCTAATAGAATATTTGCGAGGGATCTAGAGGTAAACATGGGGAATGATGTCAGATATACAAATAGTAAAATAGGTCGACTTTTAGTTGTAAGGCGAACTAAATATCAAACTCCGAAGGGTAGTTTACACGCACAATATTTATTGCGATCGCAATCTAAAATCGTGATATTTATTGAGCTATTGATGTCTCGCGATATGGTTCGCTACATTACCTATAGAATATAAATAAACACGAAGCAGCCATCGTGTCGTATTTGTTGTAGTATCGTTCAGAGACATGATAAGTAGTTTTAGTGGTAGCCGTTGTTGGAATTTGAGACATTGAACATAAATCATCGTGAGTGGTGTTTATTGATGTATGTAGGGATATAAAACATTTTGTTAATATTTTTTTTACATTATGAAGAAGACAGTCGCTTGTTTTTGGATTTTGTGGTAGTTTGAGTTAGTAAAAGTACACATACTATATAATGTTGCTTGTAATGCCAAGATGTCATTTGCCTGTTACCGACTGTTTGATCCTCGGACGCATAAAGTTCTCTAGTTCCACTGCTGAACGCTGTGAACATCCTAATAAGTCTAAGGTCACAACGAAATGCTGTTTGACTTCGACTTTTAGTAGGATTGTGTAACTTTTACAGTCGCGGTGCTTTAGCTCTGGAGAGACCGCTGTGCTTGACTAGTAGAACTCCTAAGTCTTTAACAAAGCTAATATTTATTTGTCTTAGCCCAGATTCTTAATTAGTATTCTTAAATTTTAGCATTAACCAAACGATGATGATTTGTTACCAATGCTTTACTTATTGTAAACAAATCATTATTAAATTGTTTTTATGATGTCATTTGTATTTATTAAAAGCTACAGATTATGTTGTCTTGACTATTTTGTTACTAAATGTTTAATAAATCTTGCTACACACAGCTGAAACTGGTGGGGTCGTATCCTCGTGCACGGAGTTATCTTGTTACTTCGGCGCTGTTTGCACTGAACGTACTGGGGGTGCTTTATGTGAGTGCGCCGCAGCGCCCTGCCCTGATAGCGACACTAATATGTTGGTAAGTTATCTAAATTAATTTTCGATATGTTTTCCAGCCTAGCTATCATTATTGTATTTTGTAGTTGAACAAGTTAAGTTTTAATTTGCAGCAACTGTAAATGTTGAGTAAACGGATATTTGTAAAAATATTTGTGACTGACTGCGCTGTGATACAATCAGAATGTGCTAAAATATCTGTTACTTTTCGTTTATTTGGTATTTCGAGTTTATTAAATGACCAATTAATTATATATTATGAATTAGAAGTTTTATAAATAATACGATAATTTGTTTACTGTAATAAAAACGAGACAAAGTTGTATTAGGGTGATTAAATAGGTATAGCAACAAGTCTTATAGATTTCTGAATAAATATTTTTAAGCTCACAAGTTATGACCAATTCAAGAAGCTGTTAATAAAACTGCGTGTATCTTTTGCCAAACTGTTAAAGTAAACTCATTCCATGTCATCTACATTGTTATTTAATATCGTATTCTCAGCCGAGGTGTTACTAAGCCGTGACGTATCTTTGCGGAGATATTGCAACCTCGCATTCATCTTATGAAAATACGACCGTGTAACAATGAAAAATAGCTAAAGTATCCGACACCTACAGGTATGCGGTAGCGACGGGAAAACTTATGAGTCTGAGTGTCACCTGAAACTGCAAGCGTGTCGCACGCAAGAGGATATTGTGGTGCAAGCGTTCGGTCCTTGCAAACTGGGCGAAGTTGCCGGCACAGCCGGACCACCCCGACCCTCATCACCCATACAATTCACGCAGCAAGACGACGGAGCCGCTTCTAAATCAACCAGACACCTCCTTAATCCAGACAAATACTACAATAAGTATGATTGGACCAGAAAAGAAACATCCAGTGATTTCGACAGCATACTATCCGGACAAAAATTCAAAGGTAAAATACATTTACACCAATGTACATATACCTACATCCTTTTATAACAAAACGTTCTGAACGAAATGTATGTACACAAACAATTTTATCGGAGTATCCGCTTTTTCATCCTCTGATATTATTAGACCAATATTGAATCGTCAATATTTAATTTTACTCTTGCTATCCCATTGCGTCCGTCATGAGGGTTGATTTTAGATTATCGTTTTAAATCTTTTATTTTATGGATGCTGTACCAATTGTAATCTATTCGACTTTTCATAATTTTTTTTTTTGCTCGTTGAAATGACCACACTCCTCCTGATGGTAAGCAGTCGTGTGGTCTAAGAGCAGTGGCCTCCACATCGTCCTCAGAAATCAGAAGCAACAAGATAATACCTACACAGAGTCTACAGACCTTTGCGTCTAAAGTAACTGTTCTGCAGTTGATGCTATTGTTAAAAGCTCACTAAAATTAAACTCATGTCTAAAATACATCTTTTAACAAAAATGTGTAGATGGCAGGGCTGCTGCGTAATATACATATATTTTTATTTCAACACCTTACTTTCAACGTTCTGGCAATTTGTTTACCTGGCGCACCTTTAATAAATTACTAGCACTTTAGAACAAACATTTTATAAAGTCTCATGAAACACCTGTTTTATGCTCCACGTTGACTGGGCTTCTATGAAAACGTATTTCATCTATCAGCAATGTTTTAGTACCTTAATGTTTTAGATTAAAACGGTAAATTGTGATTAATTCACGTAATTTAGCGATTTAATCGTTTTCGAAGTATGCTCGTCAGTCTTCAGTGTTTTAATTTTAATTTATTGTTTAATAAGTTTGAGTTACGACTATATGATGTTGTGTAATTATAATTTTTATTACGCACATAAGGAAAAGGATTTATTGCGATGTGCCTATTGTCTTTACCTCTGACGCACAGATAGTTTTGTTATTTTTACTTAACGTAACGTCCATCGTTTGGTTATAAATACGACAGTAATTTTGATTTGTAATATAAATTACAAAATTGGTATGCTGGTATATAAAGTAGAAAATATAAAATTATACAGACAGTAAGACGTAGTCATATTTTAAAGACGTATAGTATTACTTAAGTTTTAAAAGGATAAATGCTTTTAAAATCGTAGTCAAAATTACTATTTTATAATACATTTCAATGTATTATAAAATCTTGAAAAAGGAATATTCACTGGAAAGAATGCCGATAGAATACAGTTCTAATTGGATAAATTATTTTATGATGATTTCTTATTGGATTTGAATTAATTGTAGTAATGGTTCTCCAAAATTCTGATAACATTTATACTTATATTATAAATGAATTTATGATAAAATCTATACTCTTTAACGTAAAATCTACAGAATCGATTGCGATGAAACTTGGTATGTAGATAGCTGAAGATCTGGATTTACACATAGGCTACTTTTTATCTCGATATTCCTACAGCAACGGGACTTACGCGGGTGAAAGCGCGGGAAAATCTAGTGTACAAAAATATTTGAAAGTTTTCAAGAAAATTAAGAAACTAAACTACTGTTTAGTGTCATGCAAGCGTTAGCAACAATGTATAGGTTTGACAGTATGGATGGCGCAGTGGCTTAAGTGGTCGCCTCGCCCCTGCCACTGCGCCGAGAGTTGTGGGTTCGAATCTCACATGGGACAAAACTTTGTGTGATCCACAAATGGTTGTCCCGAGTCGGGGTGTTCTTTGTGTCCGTTGTTTGAATGTTTGTAAAGTCCCCCGTGACAAAGGAAATAAGGAGTTGTTTTCAAAAAAATATATAACCACGGGAAAGATTGTTCTGAAATATACCGTGAATGACTTATACATATCTTAGGTTCACTGTTGTAACTAAGCTTTATTGGATAATTCTATCTAAATGCTATGCCCAAGCATGTACTCACTAGTGTAGAAAAACATATGCAATTTTAAAGAAACGACGTGTGATCTTAATGCAAAACGTGACTTAGTAAAATAACCACCATTTAATATAATAATACAAATGGCTCCTTAACATAGTTATGTATTCTTAGTATTTATTAGCTCACGTATAGCACGTTCCATTCTTAACCGACGCTTACGTCACAGATATTTCAAGCAAATTTGCTCAGTGCATCAAACGAATTTGCTCAGTGCATCAAACGATACAAAATTATCTTTGACCGAATTTGCAGAAGTGCTTGATAATCCGACTAACATTTTCAATGGGTGTCAAGAACAATTACCTATTTGAGGTTATTTTATAGTGTGTACGAAACAGTCCGTCCAGGAATCCACGTTCCTCGCGTCTTTAGTGTGGCAGAATATTTTGCTGTAAACGGACTAGACCGTGTGGATGTAAAATGAACTCTGTAAGCGAATTAATGCTTCAAATGGAGTAATATTTTGGAGGCCCCAGCGTTACGGTTTCACGAACCGGTTGGCCTATACTGAGAAACAAATTCAAATTCAAATCATTTATTGGCAACTAAGTGTACAAACTTTTACTGTATTCGTTTACAAAAAAAACATTATTCACCTTATATATTATATAAGGTGAATAATGGTTATTAAGAGATTAAATATCCTAGCTTACAGTGATAGTGCTAAGGCTATATATACCGTAGACTAGTCTAATTAGGAAATAATCAGATAATTAAAAAAACTAAATTCCAAATTACCTCTCTGTTTAAAACTAGGATAATGGGTGGTTTATAAGTATTGATGCACTATTTTAAGGAGATAAATTAATTAAAATAAATTAACGTTGTATCACAAATAAGTTCCCTCAGACATGATTAAAATGTTGCAAATACCCAAAGTACACTAAACTCGACAGACATGTTGATGTATTACTCAACTTATCAATATATACGGGGGAGATCTACGAGATTTTGTCCATTAGTAAACTGAATGCACTTCAAAATATATAGGGTTTACAACAGTAACTTATAATACAGCAACGACCGCCACGGTCGGATCCGGCGGTGTAGGCGCCGCAGGGCCCGTGGGAGCGTTGCTAGGCGACTTGTGCGCCGACGACGCGGACTGCGCGGCACTGCCCGGCGCCGAGTGCGCTCGCGCAGCATGCGTGTGCCGCGCCGGACATGTGCCTACACTACATCGCAAGGCGTGTATCGGTAAGTCTCTTTAAATTATCTATATTGGTGTTCAACCAGGATTACACTTGCTATTAAACTAAAGCCAATTGAAGTTAAAGCAAGTTTAAATTGAGGAACTAACATGATATGATGCTGTTTGATCAAATTTATAATCAAAACCGGTGCTATCTGTCTATAATACCAAGTGTTTATAGCTTCTATAATGAAGATAAGTTTGGTCTTAATACGCTTCAAATAAATAGCTTATTTATACTTAATATTATGTATGTACATATATCGAGAATCCTCAACAAAGAAATTACCTATTCAAATTATTTAATAAAACTTTCTAGAAAAAGATTTATATACATATATTCTTCTAAAACGACTACAGTATTAAGACATGGTTCATTTACATAAAAGCCCGACATAGCTGGAACTAAGAGGCACATTGGTCTTGACCTGTGTCATAAAATTAACAATTCAAGACAGGCAAAAGCTTTGGCTCTCTGGGGTTTTAGTTAGATGCCTACTTTTGGACTTTATCTACACGCCTTGAAAAGGTATGTTAAGGGAAATCAAATGTCCTAAACTTTCTTATAATGTGGTTTCGTTATAATTTACTCTAATAGTATTCGATTTCATACACTTGATAAAGAAAAGACACAAGTTGCACTAAATAGTCATATATAATCAAGTTATGATAACAGGTTTGGCAATTTGTCTGTACGTCGCGACAGTATAGTTAGCATTGAGTTGCTTTTATAATAATATAATTAATGTTGATTAAGTAAATGACGCGCGCCCGAAAGGTAGCGTTGTCAGCATACAGTTTAATGAGACTATCCATAGTCTCTTTCATTAGTTGAAAACTCCTAGTTTGGCATATTTATGGCGAGAATTTCCATACATGAAAGCTTATCCAAGTAGTCATGTTACTCGGAAAACAAACTCGTTTCGACACAACACTATCAGCCGATTAGTTTGTTTAAGACTATTAGTGCCGCATGACTAGTTACATTTTGCTTGAGCGGTAATCCACTGCAATAATAGCTAATTGTACCAATGAAATTACGTAATTGTCACTGATTGTTCAAGAGAGAAGACAGAATTAATTAATCTTTTCTGTCTTGTGATTAGTTCTTGTAACCTTTTTATTCTCGGCTCATTCCTGTTACATCTCACGGAGCTATTGATCCGATTGATGAAAGAAGCTGAAGTAGTTTTAATCTCGTTACTCTTTTTTCTCTGAAAAGGTAATAATAAGTTAATTATCGTTAAATATCGTAAAAAATGTTTAATCCTACGTTAGTGTTGTACCGTCAGCGACCATAAGTAGCTGAACATTTAACACATTTGTAACAGTATGTTATGAATGAATATTTACTTATTGATTATCTATTGTGATAAATTGTGATTAAAATAAATCTCATTTAACCGTAACTGCAGTAAAAGCTAAGAAATTACCATTATGGTGTATGATAAAGCAATTCAAAATCTAGCGCATGTTGCACTGATGTCCTTGATTGTACCACATAAAAGTGACGGCAGTAGCTTAACTTATACATGACACGGGTAATGAGCAAGTTTAGGGCTCCTGAGCGGGTTTTTCAGAGCCATCCCCGCATGTGGCCCGTTTACAGAACAATGTAAACGATAAAGTAATCGCTTAAATGAATTCTTAAACATGTCATACAGTGTTTTCCTAGCTATTGCATCATAAATCAATAAAACGCAATCGTTTTAAAGACAAGATTTTTATGTAAAAATCGTAGTATATTCAAAATTATATCGATAATTTGCTATATCAAAGCAATATAAAAAAGATTGACTCTAACATATTGTAATTGTTAAATGATAATATTCTTACAGTAAATAAACATCTCAGTATTTGAAATTAGAACTTGTTGACCTAGAATGTAATTTTTGAACACAGGAGTATTCACTTTCTTATAATTAGATTTATCTTATTTATATTAATTTTCCGGTTCTGTTTGATCTATTGTAAGATATCAATAGATATTGTTTTTCCGCAGAGCAAACGCCTCAAGAGACGACGGAGGAATATAGCGCCTGTCTGTCAGAGCCATGTTACAATCTCGGCACATGTATTGATTTGCCTGGCTCCACTTACACGTGTTTATGTGCTGGGCCTTACACAGGATTGAACTGCGAATCTCTCGCAAAAGACTCGCTTCTGGGATCTTACATCGAAACTCCTTCTTTCGATGGAACTTCTTTTATACGCTTAAAACCTTTGAAAGCTTACCACAAGTTGAATATCGATATCGAATTTAAAGCCTTTTCTGAGAACGGTGTCATATTGTACAATCAGCAGAAACCCGACGGCACCGGTGATTTTGTTTCACTCGCTTTAGTGAACGGATATTTAGAGTTTAGGTGAGCAATATTTCTTTATATCGGTAAAAATGTAATAAAATGCAAAAATACGATCGGATAAAGTAACTCCTTTTGATTTTCGCTTGCCTGTAATATTATTTTCTTGGTACAGGTATAATCTTGGAAACGGAGTGTTAATACTAACTTCTTTAGAAAAGATAACGTTAAACGAGTATCACAAGGTGTCAGCGAAGCGATATCATCGAGACGGTATTTTATCTGTCGATGATATGGAAGACGTCGTTGGACAATCCGGTGGCTATTTAAAAGCACTTGATCTTAACGAGGACGCTTACATAGGGAGTGTGCCGACTAACTTTTCTAGGTAAATAGAACCTATTTTATCAGATTTTCTTTTTATATCTTTTCTTTGATAAGCAATTTAATAAGTTATTAGAGGAAATATATTTAATGGCTTTTTCATCCAGGGTTTACGATAATATTGGTACACGAAGCGGATTCATTGGCTGCGTAAAATACTTACGGGTAATAAGGCATCAAGTGACAAAGAAATTGGGTCGCCCGGACTCATTAGTCGTTGCTATAGAAAATGTTCAAGAGTGCCAATCCAACCCATGTATGAGTATGCCGTGCAAGAATGGCGCCACATGTAAATCTATAGATGGCTCGGCAACCGAATATACTTGTAGCTGTCCTATCGGATTTCAAGGAGCCAATTGTGACGAAAGATTAGATCCGTGCGAGTCGAATCCCTGCGGATATGATGAGGGGCTATTGTGTGACATCGGAGCCGGGGGTGGACACGTCTGCCGTTGTTTGTTTGGCGGTGAAATTGGTTCCAACGGAAATACTTGCAACAATGGTCAGTGCCTATGATACAACATAGACAAATAAGCCTATAAACTTGTATTATATAAGAGCATATTATCTAAATAGGGCGAAGTACACCGGGGTCATTTGACAAATTACAGCTGGCCTAAGATTTGTTAATAGTTAGATATATACTTGATGAGTGGACGTAGCCGTTAAGAAGCATATTAAAGGCTTGTTTGTCTGGTTCATATTTCAAGTTTAATACTCAAGGACAAATAGTTTCATGTTCAATTTGTTTACAGACGTAAATGTGGTACAGGAAACATGGTCCCCTCAGTTCAATGGTACGAGCTACGTTGAATTGCCACCACTTGAAGGTCTCGGCAAAGCGTTCCGCATCGAAATTTGGTTTTTAACGAACCGATTTTCCGGAATGCTCCTTTACACGGGCCAGTCTAATAAAGCCAAGGGGGATTTTATAGCGATTAACCTGGTTAATGGCTACCTTCAGTTTAGGTACAATTTGGGAAGCGGTATTGCTAATATAACGTAAGTAACTGTTTTAGCTTTAGAGGTAATAATTTTTGAAATACTTACAAAGGGCAACTTATGGACTATGTTTTTCTTTTAGGTCTCCTGTGCCGATTACTAAGGGTCGTTGGCACCGAGCTCGTGTGTCTAGGTCAGGTCGTCACGGGAGCCTTCAGTTGGATCATCATCCCACACAAAGAGGACATTCGTCTCCCCCTCTTACGCATTTAGAACTCACGCTGCCGCTCTTTATTGGATCCTTACCGTAAGTGTTATCAATCATATGCATATAACGTACTCGTATTATGAGATAAAATTTGAGATTTATTAAAAAAGACATAGTACTATCGATGCTCTGGTTTATATATAGATATATTATATTATTATGCCCTGAAAATCGTTAAAGCCAATGTATGTTATATTAAATAGAATTTATAATTACATATAACAGAACAATATATTTATGTAAAACGTAAACTTTACGAGTATCGTATACTTTTATACTTTACAATATGTGTAAAGTGTACACAGTTGTACAATTAGTATGTTCAAATGAAACACCAGTTTCGAATTACACTTAAGACATAGTGACATTTAAAATAAAATACAAGGCATAATATTTAAATAACCATAATAATAAGAAATCAATATTAATAGCTTACATAATCGTAATAAATACTTACACTTATTCCTGCGTTGTCTCAATAATTCTCGTTGCTTCAGCTCGTACATTCGTCCTCATAAGATGTCGGGCGTAACCAGCAGTTTCATAGGTTCGGTGCAACAGGTCTTCGTGAATGGCAATCCTTTGTCTTTATATGGAGCTGAAACAGCCAAATGTGCAATAGTTCAGGAGGAAGATCGACTACCTTGTGCTACTACTGGAGTCACAAAATACACGGGGCCTCCTTGTGGAGATGGTAAGTTCTTACAAAAATCTCAGTTTCTTTGATTTTATTGGGAATTCTGGAATATTTATTTTATATGTAACGAGAAAGAAAATACAAATATATTAGAGATATATTTGTACTAATGATTTATTTGTAAAAATCAATTGTTTAATATATTTTAACTATTTATCAGCTTGATTTAAAACACACATGGTTTAGCTTAGCCCAATTTTTTCATGTTTGTATTCATTGACACCTCAGAATAGATTCATTATTTATGTTCAAAATAAAAACAGATTATCGATTAGAAATTATCTTTCCATGATACAGAACCACGTCGCGCTGGTCCTAAAAATGAAAAAGTAATAAACTAAGGGTAGCAAGCAGCCGTACAATAAGATATAGGCTATCTTAAGAGATAGGCATTTTGCCAGTTGTAAGGGGCTTGCCTATTGTTATCTACCTGGCATAGACTTTTGAGCTAGTACAGAGTTCTACCAGTGTAATAGCAGGCTTTGGACAATGACTTAGGATATGAAATATATTTATATATAATAGATATATATGGATGAGATTTGACCTGATATTTAATATTATAGTGGAATACTTATTTGTATTTGAGATTAATCTCAAACTGGAGTAGCCTGTATAGGGAAGTACCTTTGCTAGGCAGATCACAGGCAAAGAATTATGTGTTGAATTAAAAATATGGCCATTGTGTTTGCAGAAGGATAGTGTCCTAAGTCCAAACTGTCCTGAGTTTGCCGTCGGTAGTATAAAATTGACGAGGCTTTTCCTTGAGGTACAACCACGCACCCCACCATTATTGAGGTTTCTCAATGCTGTCAACTTAAGCCAGAGGGCGTGCTGGAAGTGTGCGTTTTCAACCTTCGGCAAGGGCCCGCCGCATTCATTCATTCATATTACATAAACTTAATATACCACTGACTCAGAGAAATAGAAGTCATACAAGGGGGAGTCGTAGGCAATAAGTAAATATAGCGTCGTACAGAGAATCGTTCAGAACGCCCGGGATAAATGCTTGACCTTCGGAAGGTCAGCTCTTGTTGGTACCCCATCGGATCTCAGAAACGGTGATATCTGCGGGAGTTGATCTTGAACAAAATCCTTCTAAACCCCAGGAAACATTTAAGGGTGGTAAAAAAACATGACTTCCATACAAAAAAAAAACATAGCGGCCATACAAACTTTGACCTCTAATATCTCCGAAACGGTTAGAGATAAGCGGGGAGTGTTCGAACAAATGTCATAGAAGTCGACGAGATCTCTCCAGAAAAGGTTATTTTCAAAGTCACTTAAATTACCACTGACTGACTCACTGACTTAGAGAAATAGAAGTCATACAAGGGGTAGTTGTAGGAAAAAGTAAATAAAGCGTCGTATAGAGAATCGTTCAGAAAGCCCGGAGAAAATACTTGATCTTTAGAAGGTCAGTTCTTGGTGGTGGTGCCCCATCGGATCTCGGCAACGGTGATATCTACGGGAGTCGTCCTCGAACAAAATCTTCGTTAAACCCTGGTAACTATTAGAAGGGATTAAAAATAAACATGGCTTCCATACAAAAAAACATGGCTGCCATACAAATTTTGACCACTAATATCTCCGAAATAGTTAGATAATTTAATAGGTGGGGTGTGATCAAACAAATGCCATAGAGATCGGCTAGATCTTTCCAGAAAAGGTCATTTTCCAGATCACCGGGGTCATCGGTGACCTGGTGTCATTTTTGGCTTCGGGGTTTTCAAGGTCCCTGAATCCGAATCTAAAATTAGTTTTTTGATTCCGTTCCCTCTGTTTCGCGTGGTACAATCATGCGAAATACTAGTTTTTATTTATACCATCAGCTCGACCGATTTAGCACAAGTTACGGGACGTCTCTGAGGCGGCCATCAAATACAAAAATTTATAATCAGCAATAATATATTCGCTTATAAACCTTTAGAGCACTGAAGCACTAAAGTAAATAACTTTACGGTTAACTGGTAGTGTATATGCAATTATAAACGTACATAATTTAATAGCCATCCTATTGTCAAATTCTATCTTCACTAGGTCTAACACCATGCAAAAACAACGGTTCCTGCATACCTCTACTGAATGAATACAAGTGTATATGCCGAGATGGCTACCAAGGAAGAAATTGTGAGGTTCAAATAAACGTCGAAATGCTGAACGAACGAACTCCGGTCAAATTCGACGGCAACAATTACTTCTCCTACCGAAGCAGGGGAAGTCGCAGGTATTGACTTAAGCTACTAAACTCACTAAATAATGTCGATATGAAATTCCCTAATGTGCAAAGTTCGTGTTACTTAACAAGACTTAGGCATAACACAACGTTATAAATTTGCCAATTTATGAATATGATCATACTTCCTCACTTTCTTATCTACCTTACTTACTGTTATTACTATTTAAGTTTTTATTACTCTAACTATTAATGACGTCATGAATTTTATTAATAAATATTATTTACGTTTTTAAAAGATAATATGATATTAAAAAGTTATCGCTTCGATACATTTTCTCTAACTGATGTTAGGCCCTAAGCACATTGGTATGTACAAAATCGCGGAACTGGATAAGTTACACAATCCAAGCAGTTTTAGTTGAAGTGTTTGAGACAGTGTTTACTAAGATTACATTGATGGTACTATTGTTTATATAGTTATGTACCAATGCTTCTGGAGACGTTTCATGTATTATATTTATGCCATAGATGGATGTTTAGTCCGCTTGATATTGGCTGTAATTTCAATAAAATTTAAACAAGTGGAACAGACTGCAAATAGGGTCTCATTATATTTTTGATAATTTCGATTGCACTGGTTTGTGTACAAATTCTAGACTCAAATAATAGAATTTCGTTTTATTGCTATAAAATATATTAATATTGATGCAAAGAATCAATACACTACATACAACTACATACAATCAATATCATAATAACGCATCTGAATATGAATACAATTTCGGCAAAAATTAATAGCTGCAAGAAGAAAAAAAATTAAGTCTTCTATAGTAAATTGATATTTAATCATTTAGACGTAATATTTATCATATCAGTTACAAGACATCCACTACTGAATATTATTATTCCTATTCCAATGGTTTTTACAACCAGGGTACCCAGTCGGCGGGTGATCTACTAAAATACGAACCAATATGTCTGTTTAATATGTCCGCATACTAGACGAACTATACGAACTATTTTCTGGCGGCAAATACGAATATCCATATTCAAATTCATATATGTCGTATTCATTCGCATCACTATTAATTGTTTGCCAGTTACAATAAAACACACGCTGTATAGGCAGCAACGTATTCAGGAAACAGTCAGTGTCTATGATTAAACGCAATATCAGGCGAAAAAAATTGAGGGTGTGAAATTAAATGAACACTCTGATCCGTATTGCGCGATTTTGTGAAACTTTTTTGTATTGCAGTATACTTTCGGCCTCGATGTTAACTAATACTAATTTTCTATCTTTCTAGCTTACATACTAACAAAGAAGTCGGTGAGGGACACTACGGTGTAAGATAACATTTGAAGGAATCGACATATAATTACATAAATTAGTCGTATTACGTCACAGCAGTTAGCTTAGGTAAAGATTGATATATTTACTATTTTCTCTGTAGTTGTAGTCAAAGTGGGGACATTAGGCAGTTATTTGGTTTCTAAAACATGAATACTTAATACCGACGTGGAAATTTCTCCACTTATAGTGTAATTTGAATAGTTGGCTGAATTTAACGATACCTATAACTATTAATTATATCTACGGCCCTATTTTCATACCTCCCTTTCGATAAAGAAAAATATTACGATAATTTTTTCGTAAACGATGGTTTGATTAATATTTAATATGTATGAAGGAAATATGTGTAATTTTCTCTTGGTACGTGTGTCGACCTCCAAAACTTGTTCAGTCTAAGTCCGTTGTAATAGCACTGTAATGTCCTAATGTTCCCATTTATAAATATTTGCTGCTCCAAAGTATAATAATCTCTATATTTTAGTTCAAAACTACATGACAACAAATTTGAGCGATTTATATTTTTTGCAATATCTTCATGTGTGATTTGAACGTTTATAGTAGTAACATAATTACAAGTTTTCCTTTAGAAAGCTTTAATTACGTAGAACATAATGTAGCTCGCAAGCTTGTAGTGAGCACGCATCCTTATCTTGTACTGAGTTTATTGTAAAGTGGCGTAGTAATGCGCATCAATAAGCTTTTCTTGGCCGCCGCTCTGAATGTATAAATTTACAACAAGTCAAATAAGTTACGTCGAAGTTTACGCATTTACATAAACACGTTAACCTAACAACGTAGATTGTAAATACTGTTTCTGTTTCTAGATAGTGTCTTTGTGTACTTACTGACTACCTATTTTATTTGTTTCTCGCATTTGCATCTTAACGTTATCGAAACAAGTGTTCCAATTAATTTATTAGCGATACAAACCGTTCTCAGTTGGTTTCATCGTTTAATCTATTTGTAGTTGGTGTACACTCTCGGTAATCGGTAGAAAAGTAATCAATTTTGGATTATGGCATAAGATTATTTTATGAAACAATGAATACATAGTCAAAAGTCTCTATTCAACGAGTTTGTAAGAATTTTTATATGCGATGAATGTGTTCCAAGTCGGTATACACTCAATAATCTGTAAAAAAGTAGGTAATTTTTCAGAGTTACGTCATAGATTTATTTTTTTGAATCAAGAATCCGTATTTAATAATAATATAGTATGTAAAAATAGTTAAGTCCGATAAATTTCTTAGAAGTTGGTGTACCTATACTCAATAATCAGTGAATAAGTATTATTTTGGAGTTACGTCATACATTTATTATTTAATAATAAATTATAATCGATAGTCTCGACTCTATCAATTTATAAGGATTGTTAGTCTAGATGAATTTGTTACATTGAAAATAGTACGTGGACGTCAGTTCAAATATTCAGTGTTATCTAACTTGTTCTTGTATACTGACAAACTTTACTCACACTAACACCTAACATGGGTTTGTTAAAGGCTTGTTGGGATATTTAGCACTTGTGTTAATAAAGAACCGTTACTTCGGATAACTAATACAAGATAGTAAATACCTTTAATACTTTGTATCTTTAAGTCTAATTTCCAATATATATAATAGCCGAAGGAAAATTAAAAAAAAACAACTTAAGTTGTACTAAACGGTATTAGACAAAACGCAGCTTGGACTTTAAGTTATAACCTACCAAACTATAAAAATAGCATCCAATTCTGTATGTAGTAAAAAAAACCTATACATTTTTAATAGCCTATACACTTAAATCATTCCTTTCTCGTAAACCATCTATATTTTTAAAGTTCTATGGCATCATTTAATTTTATTTACAAAGGATTTGAAGGGGAAAACCTTCTCACGGTTTCCGCCCACTCGTACATTCCAGAGAAGGGGTTAAAAGTATTTCAAATGTTTATTTTTACGGAAGCAATAACATGTACGTGCTTATGAGCATATTTGCGGTATCAATCTGTTGATATTCAACATAAATATGTAAAGGATAAACAAATTGTTACTTTTGGCAAGTTATATATTATCTTTTCACGTATTTAAGACGACTTAATTATGCTATTAAAGTCTAAGTGTTATAAAAAGAAGCAAGACAACGAATTTATTGAGAACTCCTATGAATAGCTATTCCTATGAATCTTTCAAGTCTTAGAATACGTCATCATTAAAAATGTATTGTACCTAGACACCGGTGTACCACTGCTACTGAAAAGGATAATATATATTTTTAAATGATTAAAGGCTTCTGCGTTTTTGAATAAATAAGCCGTTATGTAATAAGTAGGTATTGCGACAGACGCTAAATATTTAGCGGGATATAAATAGAATTATTGACTATAATCAAGCATCGAAAGCTTAGAAATAAAAAAAGATATTGTGTACGAGCGTTATTAACAAGAATAGCGTAATAAACATTATGTGAAATTAAGACACATATTCGTACTTGATAGAAAATATATGAGCTGATACGAGCAGTTAATTCTAGCTGACCTTTTCCTTTCAATAGCGTATTATATGACATGTAGGTAGATATTATTACTGCTTAGTTGAATTGTTATGAAGTAGAAAGGTTTACGATATTTGTGTATATTTGTTCTATAGTTTATACTATACGTTTATAATATTTAATATGCCTTTAAATAAACTGAAAATATAATTTAGAACCGTTTTCTAGCTACAAAAAATTGGGTATATCAAATATAAAAGAAAATTAAGTCGTAAATTTTATTAACGCGACTGTTATCTAACAAAGCTGAGACTTATTTTCATATAGAAACCTATATACGTCTATTTTGTAGATATATTTACGAAATGCTAACAATAGAAAGGAGTAATATATTATAAGTTTAATATTAATAAGAAGGCATGTTTTACGAGAAATAACAAATACGACAATATTAGGCCTAAATTACATCTATTAGCATCGATTCGCTTTTAGCTGGATGGTTTTGACTACATTTAAACGCATCGTAAGTCAAAGGCTACGGTAGTAGGCTGTAACGTGCTTTCGGCTGCTATTACACTAACTAATTACATCGGTTTGTCTATCTGCAATCCCAGCTGATCAGTTGCAATTAGCTGCGTTAACGTGACCTACTCGCATGCTTAAGCATCCGTTCTCATGCGTTCGCTTTATAAAGCATGCTTCTGTATACGTTGACAGTTGTAAGCATCCTTTGACACGTAAAACCGCATGCAACACTCAGATTTAGACTCAGATTTCAGAGATTAAAATACAAAAAGGTGAAAGTTGAATCTAAGCGAAAATGAGAATTAATGCGTGCGCATCTTTATTCTATTTTTATTAGATATAATGCGAATCGATTATGTTACGTGTGGTTCAAGCTTTATTGTAGTAACGATTGATAAATATATAACATATTATACAATGTAACTGTCAAAATACGATTTTAGGAACAGCGGCGCCCGCGGCATTAGGTATGAAATTAAATTCCGAACACACAACGATTCTGGTCTCCTAATGTGGAGACGAAAAATCGGTATACGGCCTCGAGACTTTATCGGTCTAGGCTTGAGCGAAGGCAAGCTTCAGCTCATTTATACAGACACGGATATAAAGGAAATCAATTCTGCTACTCACGAGGATTGGTTCCAATGTATAGAGTCTAAAGTTCGAGTGGACGATGGCAGATGGCATACAGCAACTGTCCGACGCAGAAAGAGACTTGCTATGTTGCAAGTTGATGATATGCCGCCAGTTAGAGGGTACTCGCAATCTTTACTGGTGCCTTCGAAGTCAAACCCGAAGTTATGGATTGGTATGATTTTTATTTTATTACAGCTTTTAATCGTATAGTTGTTAGTTTTTGTTTTATTTTATAAATGTTAATTACATAAGATGTCAAATATAAATTAATCTGTATTTGCATATATTTGCAACATTAATTGAAATAATAAATATTCATGTTCTGAATTGAATCTTATTTGTTTATATATTTTTGTAAAGGTTTTCTTTTTACATAAATAGGGGGATCCCCATCTCTACCTCTGGGGTTGCCAGCGGCGCTCTACACAGGTCTACGTGGCTGCGTTGCTAGTGTAAAAGCGAGCGGACGCCATATTGATCTAAGTCTACCCATACGACCTGCAACAGTCGTGCGACATTGCGACTGACACCTTGCCTGATCGTGCGACAAACGCACGATTCAACAGTGTAATCTGCCAAGTGGATTGTGAGATTTAAAAGTATTACTTTTAGTTATTGTGTTGAATAGTGGTTTAATGTACCTGTCTAAAGATGTACCTACCGATACATATCCGTTCCGAAGTTATTTCTTGTTTAATTACAGCATTTTTTAAGAGTCCATGAACATATCTCTAAAAGGATTAAGAAATCATATCGCCTCGAATAAAATAGTATTTGTATCTATTTAACCAAAAGAGTACGTTGCCATAAATAATTACATTGTAGTTTTAGATCGCGTAAGAAGTAAATCAATTATTATTATTTACATCGGTGCTCGGATTACACATCAGTGGTATAAAGAAAATTGCATTATTAATTACGCGAAAGTACTGAAATTAATAAAGAAGAAGACTCTTGATATTTTGTTGTTATAATTAGCAGAAATATATAACCTAGTTTAGAGATTAGTCAATAATACGTAAGAATAGTTTCTGTTAATAAGCGGGGTCAGAAAATATCATGTGAAATATAAAGAGAAGTTTTTAAAACTTTATTGATTTAAACAATATGATTGGGCTCTACTTGGTCACCCAGATATAATATAATATGAATGTCTACGATATTAAAACAAATGATATGTATCGAATAAGCAATCTTAAAATAATATTTTGACTAACATTTTCTGACATTTTTATTTGATAATAAAATTATCATTTTGATTCCATTTTTGCCATTCCTTTTGTATTGTGAATAATATTTAGTAATTATTTATAAATGACAGTGCCATAGTAATTGTACAGTAGCTGTTTTAGGAATATTGTATACTTATTCACTATTTCAAGCATACCTAATACTAGGGTTCTTTTTATTTTATTAATTGTCTTCCAGATCATATTTATTTTCGCTTTTAAGTGCACTTTTAAATCGCATCAGTTACAATATTTGTTGCTGACCTTTAATCATTCCATAGTTAATTATTTTCTTTATTGTAAGTTATAATGAATTTAAATTTAAAAGAACTATAATTTTATGTTATGTAAGTAAAAACACAAGTATAAAATAATTAAATTCATATATTAATACATTAATTAAACTGTCTACACTTAATTGAAAACAGTAATTAATTTATGATTCATTTGTGCCATATTTTTTTGTAATACTGGAATACTTATTGACGTGTATACACAATTACGTGTTTTAGTGATAAAGTTACACCGATATTATTTTAAGTCATGTTCTTACATTTTACTCGTATTTTCATTTTTATCACCTGAGATTATTTTTCTAGTTTTTGTTAGTACTTACTGACATTTTGTAATATATGTACATATGAAACAATAACTATAGATTAGAATTTTTTTACAAGCCGCTTTTCTATTTTAATCAAGATATCTAATAAATGTTACGAAATGTCTGTTATCCTAGATTATGAATTCTGAGTGAGTATTCAGCGAATAAGCCGAACCGTATTAAGTAACGCTCTAAGCAAATCCCTTGGAGGTTAATGTTCGGAGTTGTTGTGAACGCAACACTCGCGGCAACTTCGGACATTTGATCTGATGTTGTGATTCGTCCTAATGTCGGTTATAGAGCAACATTGATTTTCAGTCCAACTTTCAATTAGATTACTCTTCACGTGGCGTATGTAATCGATCTTTCTAACTTTAAGAGTCTTGCTGCAAAATCAAGTATTTAAACTAAGACCAGCTGTAGGCTAGTTACGTTACAAACTAAATAAATAACGAATTTGAATTTTATTTGTAAGCCTGTACTGTACATTTTAAAGTAACTACATACGTAATGTTATGTATAGAGAATTGGCATACTAGCCTAGAGTGATTTACCTAAGGTAACATTTGATTATTTTTTTCATGTTCGCTGACGCAAACCTATGCTCTTTAAATACAAGCTATGTAAGTTCGTTTTCTACTTTTCGTCTAGCGAACTTGTAAAGTATTTACCTAATATTAATTAAAGTAAAACAATGACAATATTAAAATATATATCAAAATGGCATTTAGAGTTACGTTTTTCGTGATAGACATGCTTTGTGGTGGAACGAAACATACTCATTCACTTTTTAGATGATATTTAGGACAACCCTTTTGCTGTTGATTCGGACTTGTAGACGTTCTCTAATTGTACTTATTGTTATGTACTTAATACATATATGCATATAAATATAGAATGTTTCTACCCGAATGAACGCAACTAGGGTTAACACAAACCTACCCGTAGGTACAGTATTGTCACTGGTTCTTACATATCTTCCAGTCCAGTTTGTTACGCAATGTGTGTTTCGATGTAACTATCTTAGTTTAATAATACAAAACCGTAAAATAAAATGAGACTGCAATCCGAATTACGTCTTTCATTTAAAATCCCAACAATAAATACATTATTATTATAAATAATGTAAATAATAATGTTACAAATAATCATACATTGATGTAATATGAAATTCATTTTACTTAATGGAATAAATTGATAGATTAAATTATCGACAGTAATGGCAGCAAATTGATTTCAGCGGCTTATCGAAGCTGAATCGATGGTTGCCTTGAATTTACCTCAACATGGCATAAATAGGTAAATCCAAACGCTTTCAATCTAGAGCCTATTTAAACGCAGGTTGAGCTCGTAAAACCCTGAGGACGTGTCTTATCAAACTCTTGATCGGGAATTTATGGATAATAAATTAGTTAACTGTTTAGCCAACCGTGCCCTTGTACCTACGAATGGTGCTTAGGTGCCGCGAATATTACTAATGGTCTACAAACACGAAAGCTTTTAATTTAATGATGCAGACAATTGTGGAACTGGTCAGAGTATATATAGTATGGGGGCGCCCCTCGCCACCAGTCGATAGCTATTAGACGATTAGGTTGATAAGCAGACGTGTTTATGTCTCTTTTGACATGCTTTACTGTTGTCTTATACCAAAGAACAAAGATTCAGTTGGTAATAAACAAATTGATTTCCTTTTTCTTAGGATTACCCGATTACATTGTAAAAAAATGTATAATTATACAGTAGTTATACATAGATTTTCATTCATACAATATATTTATATTTATTTACTAATAGGCATACTAATTAATGTTATATTTCATTTGTATATTGCCATAATATAAAACAGTTAGTACATATCTACATATTACATTGTCAATGGCAGTCACATTTAGGATAAAATGTATAAAATGAGATTTGTATATAGTACACTTCATATTTTTAATATTTTCTAATACTACCTTATGTATTCCTAACTAATATTAGGTATAAATGCGAATGTGAGTATGTTTATTAGTTTGTTGCGCTTTCACGCCTATATTACTCGACCGATCACCATGAAGTTTCGCATACAAGTTGTCAGATGTACATAAAAGGGCATGGGCTACCTTTCATCTAGATAAAAGTACTACTCTCGAGCTAGCAAAGCCGTGGGCAAAAGCTAAATTTTACATAAGTACATATACTTTAGCTCATTTTTGTGTAAATATATAAGAATGCAAAATATTGTTGTTGTACCAAATAAATATCATTTGAAGAATGTTGCTTATGAAAAGCCCATTTACACGAGGCAAATTACTTGAAGTGTCCGTGCTAACTTTATTTTACTTGTCGAAAAAGCACAGATAGCATGACAGTGCCTTAAAAATCTTGTCTTATATAAATAGGATAGTTAGCTAACCCTTTTATTTTCTCAATGTATATATGAATCATCTGTACAATTTGCTGAACCTTTTATTTTTATTGCAATCATCCCTATAAAAATAAAATTCGTCTTCAATTACTTAAATTTGACATACTGTAGCGGCTATACTGTCCTGACTGATTAAGTTTATCTAAATGATAAATGATCAGTCGTTTTATTTCATAATGTAACTTCATAAAAAGCGTATTATGAAAGTCGATTTGTTAGAGCTTGTGTTGATAAGAATGTCCACAATGTTAAGACTTTCCCCTGACTTAAAGCAATGGAGTCGTGGCTGCCGGCTATATTTAGACAAACATTAAGATCAATTTAGTTTTTAAAAACGTAAACATCTTTATACGAGATTTAATTTATCACCTTTTAGCATTAGGTGCGTGGTATGAAAGTTAGTATCACATAAATTCGGTAAGTACCGGAGGTATCAACGTTTCTTTATTTATTTGACAATAGTGCGTAATATACGAGGGCATAAAAAGCGAAGCGAACAGATTGATATATCATTCTCTACACAGACCCGCCTCTAATCTCAACTAGCCTGAATTATGGTTAGAAAATATACTCTCATTCTTTGCATAAGCCATAAATCACGTGAGCCACCGGAATCCCTGGAGGCATTATGAAAGAGGAAAATAAGCAATAGATATTAACCAAAAAATGAAACGCCGCTTAGAGGTGGATTTCTGAGATATGTGATAAAGAAAACAGTTTCACTGAGACTTACTTAATGGAATATTTTCGTGTTGTGCGTAAATTCAGTTTTGTAGCAATATAACGTGTCATAATTATAAAAATAAGGTTAATCACTTATTATCTATAAGCATATTGTTAAGTACCTATAAAGTATCTTTCTTTTTATATATGATTGGTACCGTGTTTAAATTATTTAATTAATATTTGTGATGCTTATTGGGTAAAACTTTATTATAACTTTTTATTTTTCTATTATTAATTTTATTAGACAATTTTTCAGTCTTTTACGATCAACAACACAATTCAATATCACATTGTAGTAACCACATTCTAACATAAATGTTGTTTTTAAATTTATACAGGTAACCCATTCCAAACATAAATATTTAACGTTGGGACTGAGAAATATAAAATTTACAGTTATAAATTCCCCTGAGAAAATAAAGGGCAATCTATAAATTACATAAGGGTATTACAGCTCATTACGTTTTCATCTAGTTTCTTTCAACTTTTTGTTCCCTCGATAGAATCAGAAAATCGGATAACATTATACTTATTCCCAGAAGTTTCAAGTTAAGGTTAAAAGTATGAGTGTACCAAGAAGCAATAAAAGGTAACGAAATAGAATCATAAAAACATCGCGTGCTTAGCGCAAGCGTTTTATCACTTTATTAAATGTTTGGCTCGTTTGTGCATGTAGTGGGCTTTTTCACTTGTAGAAGTACATTAAGGCTACAATAATTTGTATAGTTGCATCCTGAAATTAAATCGTTACATTAAACATTTTATGGCAATTATAAGGTTAATATAGCAGAATATATCCATGTATGTGGTATCTCAATTATGCGTTGTAAATTTTTGTTGAGTCATATTGACATCTTTTCTTAAACCCTCACTAAGTTTTGTGTTTCTGATAAGCAGATAGAGTGCGTGAATATGGAACCGATTTTATGTACCCCGTGGTCTTAGTGAAATGCGTAAAAGCTGGTTAACTGCACAATACAATGAACGTTACAGTCTTTTTCTTTTCTTCTTTTCGTGTGGTTAGTGGCCAAACTGTTGTCAAGAGTTGTTCAAACCGCCCATAGGGATGACATGGCTTAACGATTGCTGTCAATTTGGCAACAACCGGGACCGACTTTTTACGAGCCCTCCGAAGCACGGAGACGCTCAGATTAAATACCACTAAGCGGTCACCCATCTATAGACTGACCGCAACCAACGTTGTTTAACCTCGCTAATCGTTTATCGATCAGTGAGTGCAGTTTGTATTAATTTTTTATTTGATGCGAAAAAGGGGTCTTTTGTAACATTTTAGCCTAATTTAACGATTGTTTAGGCGTAACTATCAAAATATTTACTTTGCAATTTCGCAGTGATCTTAAATTATTTATCGGAATCTAAAAATAACTCAGAAAGAGATCGTATGAAACATGAAGTATTCATATTTTACTTGCGCCTTCATTATCTTTGCGGCCCGTGCACAAAATAATATATTGCCAGAGGAAATATTGCTAGGATAAAACCATGCTACGATATGCCTAGTATCGTCTGATGTACATATATACAACTTTATATCTATACTAATATAGTAAAGATCTGATTTTTTCTTTGTTTGTAAGGATTTAAATCAAAAACTACTTTTTTGACCACTAGGTGAAAGAAGTAATTTTTGATTTTAATAGTTTTAGAGTTAAACGCTATATTATCACCGAGTAACATAGGCTATATTTTATATTAAAAAAATCTCGGTCTCAGCATGAACATGGAGAAAACCAAGGTCATGACCAACACCAGAAGTGCACAATATAATGGTTTAGGGTGTGAGAATTGAATATGTCCATGAGTACATATATATTATCTCGGCCAAATTGTCTCCTTCCAGGCAAGACAAGATAAAGAAGTCGGACGATGCACCGAAAATGCCTGGAAGAGCTTTTAGTCGATGAAATCACTAATGAAAGGATCTCTTCCATTAACCCTGAAGAGAAAACTCATGGACATGTGCATTCTGCCCACCCTAACCTATGGAGCACAGAATTGATCAGTAACAAAAAACCAAAAGTCCTCTCTCGGTGTCTGTCAAAGAGCAATGGAACGTGGTATTTTGGGAGTCAGACTTACCAAACTCTCACTCAGCTGCCAAATTAAAGTGGAATTGGGCAGGCCACGTTTGCCGTATGCCAGGAGAGTTATTGGCGGGAACAACCACCCAGTGGATGCCAAGTAATGGGCAGTGACAACGGGGCCGGCCCAGGAGGAGATGGCGAGACGAGCTCGATGCCTTTAAAAGTGATTGGTAACTCATAACAAGCGATCGAGATAGATGGAAGTCACAAGGGGAGGCCTTTGCCCAGCAGTGGGACGCCAATTAGGCTTATAATAATAATAAAATAAAATATTATATAAAATGCATTGTCATTTTGTGCATAGCTTTATATCCGGCTAGTGCAATATTCATATAGATTTAAATTAGTCAAATTTATTGGCCATTTAAATACATAAGCATGCGATCATGTGTTAAATTTACTTAGTAAGGAAGTGACCTCTGTTTTAGTTTTTAACCTTGATATAATTAGGTATATCAAGATTAAAAATATAAACTGAATATCTCTAAATTAAGCGGCTGAAGATCAATGTGTATGGAAATCCTAGAAAGCAGCCTATGCCCAGCTGTAACTAAGTGTGACTAAGGTGATGAATTAGACGAACATACCTTATGTTTGTCTAATTACAAGTAAAACTAAAACTATGTTGATTCCAATACATAATTACAATTATTTCCACAAAGTTTTAAATAGTTGTATGGGTTAAACCTATACTTTGTGAGTTATTATAGTACGATTAAATTAGATGTTGCTGTATAACTTAAAATGTATTCTACTAGATGCTCAATTTGTTATTTTTAAGACGGAAAACATGCATTAGCCATAACAATGTATTATAATTGTAGTATATTCTTTAGATCGAGTGTTACTTATTTTCATATTAATTGTTTAAATAAGACAGTATACACATAGGCGGCAGTAGTATATGTAAGAAGGATTCAATTGCGAAGGATTTAGCAGACATAAAACAACAATCGGTACAACTATTCGTAGGTCAGACTTATTTAAATTTATTAATGGTACAAAAATTTATTTGGTAATAAAACATGCTACTACGTATGGAGTGCTTTTATATATATAAATAAGTATATAACATACAAAATATTTTATAGTTAAATGGAAACTTGAATATAATCTACTAATTAATTTCACCTCCCTTTACTGTTTTAAGAAACATTTATCGTACTATGGATTCATTTTGATCAACTAGAACTTGCAGCTATGTTATATCCCTCGTTTTTATTTTTAATAAACGAGCCAATTGCCTATCTGAGTGTTGGTGGAGTAATTTTATTTGGACACAGTCGTAAATAATGTAACATAATGATTATAGAAACAACTCTAATGGTAAACAGGTCTGGTAATATTATTATATATTCATAGTTGTGTATAATTATTCTAATAAGCAAAAATTTGCGTGCCATTAATTATATAGCGATGAGGGCCGCGACTAATAAATTATACAAATCCATATTATTTCCATCCATACACCAATATTTAACACTCATAACAAATCGTTATTTATTTTGCTTGTGCAATCACCAGCTTTGCAGTAAAACAAAATGTTATATTTTGTGAGCGCATATTGTATAAAGTTACTCTCTATTTATTATACACACTATTTTGAAATAAAACAATGCGGCATGCTTTTGTATGGTTGTGTACATATTTTTCTTTCAATCGCGTATAAATAAGGCTAAGGTGAACATGAAGGTATACAGATTTCTACCGTCTCCTGGGATTTGTATCTCGTCTCCCCGCAGCTAGAGACGTGTCGTGAATACTAGACGATGTTGGTGATACACGCCAAACCTCCCGTTTGAGAACTCGCTGAAAGAAATCCAAACGTTGCTGTGGACATATCTGTACGGTTGTCTCATGCCAATGATATAGACGACGCGGCGCATACGTATTCGACGCGTTACGCCGACGACATATTATTATAAGGATAACATTTCTATGTAAGTACACTGAAACACTTCGAGAATTTTAATGAACTGAGAACACATAACACAGTTTTACGAAAAAGAAAATACTTTAGGCCAAAGTGGCTCCTTATCATTGCTTATTAATCTACTCTAAAATAATTTAATGTAAAGCCTTGCAAAACTTTGGGTTATTTTAAGGACAAATTGTAATAGATTTTCTTTAATATCTTTCATTTTCACAAATATAATAATGATATATGATGACATAACATATTATCTATAAAATAATAATGCTGATCTTTCAAACACACCGATTTCTTTACGTTGTCATTTTTCACGTCAGTTTGAACTATTATAAAAAATGTCTAGATAGCTTTTTATGAGTTTCTTAACTTAGAAGTTATAATTGTACTTTAAATTACATTTAAATTAATGCTTAAAATTTTCACTAAGTTATCGCATCATCATTAAAGACAATATGTCTTTCATAAAATCGGAAACAAAACACAAAATCATAGGATAAAACCAGTATTTAACGGTTGCATTTATTTTCAGATTTGTGACTTTATCAAACTGATAATATCATTAATATTATTCGTTATCAAGTCGCACACTAACCACATTTCAAGCACAAAATAAGACCATGTTTCAGCCCGTAAAATAAAAATTTATTGAGCCTTTTTAACATGTCACTCCGTCCAGACCCGCATAGGACTCAGCTCTCTTTATCCGAGATTGTATTACGAAAATGTATATATAGGCCTTACTCTTTGAACGCAGAAACGACAAAGCGAACTCAAAAAGAAGGTACATTATCTCATTACGTATTACAGATACACGTATTCAGCAAATTTGTCAAGGAATTAGAGATAATCTTATAACTTTACATGAATGTGATGTCATAGAATAAAAAGTGGAAGTTATGAAAGGCTGGAGAGAAAATAAATTGGGGTTGATATATTGTCCCCGTGGAGTAGGCTCACATGATATGAGACACTATGATATATTACCACCGTAAGGTTGTCGAGATATAAGCAATAGAATAATAATTTGCGTGAAACTCTTTGTGTATTCGTCTAGAGATTAATGGATATGAATTTACTTTTCGTATTCTATCTGATTTAAGAGATACTGCGTATTCTTTTTTAAGCTCGACTCACGGTACCAGCACCTATTCTAACACGAAGAATTTTAATACGGAATAACGTTAAGGAAAATGCTCTCATGTATTATGCTACGTATACGAAGCCACAAAAATTACCAAATGATTTCCTAAATAAGGAATGTTACTTTGTGTAGTATATTTTGCTCGTAAATCACATTACTCTTAAAGAAATTACCTTTCTTACAAATATATGCTATTATAATATCCACTTACGTCAAAAGGATAGAAAATTATACATACATTTAGAAATATTCATGTAACAACAATATTGCGACCCGTGACAGGGATCCGTGCAAATCGGACTCCGTGACTACGATAAATCGTTTAATTCCACCCCGGTGACTCGGCCGATTGCGAAAGGCCAAAACGCCATCACAATTTACTGCGATCCAGTCCCAACGTGCTAGAAATACCCCTACCTGCTGCTTCGGCAACAATTGTGTACTATTTGAATGGACTTAATAGCCAATCGATCGTGTAAGCAGATATCGGTTGCCAGTACGATGGTTCTATGTTACGTAGAAACAGTAACTATAGAGCTACGATTGTATCGACTTAGTCTCGAGTACATTCGAGGAAACGCTCCTGCTTTATTCGCCGATCAATTACTTTGGAGATAATTAATTTAGGAATCTATTTTGTACTCACAAACAACATGTGTAAACAAATGCTAATATGAACGTTGGAGATAGCTGTGTTAGAAAACATAAATAGAATTTCCATTTCGTACCTAAGGCTCGAGAGCAGAGATTATCACGGTTGAGTTATTATATGCAAAACCTCAGCAAAACTCGAGCGTTTCAAGAATGTTTAAAGCTTTGTACCAGGACAAACGCTTGAATACCACCACCAGCTAATGGAATTAAGGCGAGAAAGGAATTATGAATGTTACAAAAACATTCAAAGAAAAATGCTTTAGTGCCTCATAAAAATCAGGAGTATCGGCGGTTTTGATAAAGAAAACTTTGTATGCATACATATGTATATATTATGTGTAAATTATAGAATACCTCAATTATTACTTAAGTCAAGCTTATGCTCGCCATTCATGTTGCGTTTATGCATAATTGATGCAATTATTTACGCTCCTGCCTAATGTTTTCGTTTTATTTTTAGTGCACATATTTGTGAAAAGTATAATTGGCGGTAGTGAATGAGGTCTCGGGTTCGAATCCCGGGTCGGGCCAACATAAAGGTATTGGCTTTTTCTGTTAAGAAATCTCAATACGAGCCCGGAGTTAGGAAGTTGGCGGTGTTAGACACCCCCGTGCCTCGGAAAGCACGTAAAGCCGTTGGTCCTGCGCCTGATCTCTCTCCGGTCGTGTCGGATTATCCGTCCCATCGGAGCATGAGGGTAAGGGAACAGAGAGTGCACTTGTGTTTGCGCACATACTTGTGCACTATAATATCTCCTGCGCAGATGACCAGTCTCCGTTAAGATTGACCGCCGTGACCGAAAATCGGTCTGGAGGACATTATTATTTTTATTAATTACTAGTAAGTTGCTAGTATTCTTATGCACTTCAAATAAGCTCAAAGCATTGTTTTAAATGATCGAATGATGAGCTATCGGTTGTTATCAACTATAAGTCCGTTACTTGAAATATTAGGAGATCTACTGCTGTTTCATAAATTAATTTAATATTTGTGTTTATGTATCGACCTAATATCAAGTATTTTAACATAATATGCATAAATATGAAGTATTTGTCATTTAACTATTGAATCACAGGGCACAACAGCGGCCAGACACAATAGGTTTTTAATAATGTCTGGTTTTCTAAGACTTGACATAATATCGAAAGACATCTTTCTTAAACTGAAGTAATTATATGCAGTCTACAAAAACCTCAAAAGAATATAATTGCACATGCAAACTTTAACAATCGCTAAACGCATCGTACCTAATAAAACTTTACCACAAATCAAGGACTATTTGGGAGAGATCATACCCACAAAGTAATAAAACAAGCTTCTAGAACAAATACCACAAGACTGGAATTACAATTATATACGACTTACGTGTCATTGAGTAACAAACATCTAAATATCTAAACAAATTTTCATATTTATGATATTAGCATCACAATCTTTACTCTTCCCAAAGATATGTATATTTATTTTGAATCAACTTAGTTCCCAGTAAGTTAATTAACGATATATAGAAATATCTCTGAGGAGGCGAGTATATTTTATTTTAGTCACTTTAGTCGTCATTCTAACTAATATTATAACTGCTGATGTGAGTATGTATGTTACGCCTTATCTCGACCGATCATCATACAATTTCGCATACATGTTTTTGGGGGGTACAGAAAAAGATATAGGGTATCAACTATATCTACCTTTACTTTCATCTAAAAAAAAGTATTGTTCCCAAGTTAAGCTGCGGGCAAAAGCTAGTAATCGATACAAAACGTATACTTATGCGGAAAATCCATTAAGTTAAACATTAAGTTGTTAAGAGTGGACTTTCATTGGCAGTAATTTCAGCAATATTTTCATCTGTAGCGCAATATGTTAAATACATTCCTAGCCTTTAAATCGCTGTCTTAGTTTCTGGTCCACAATCATTATATTTTTCATCACGTATTTTGAAATTGTAATATAAATTGAATATGTAACTGCAGAACTGCGCTCGTATATTATAAAGTAAGTTCGGGATACGAGCAGTCTACTTAATGATCACGTTCACGTTATCTCAATATTGGCCAAAGCGACGCCTAAGGCGGCCAATTGCAAATTTGAGCTCCAGTTATCCACCGAATTAGATACTTGGTTGTGATGATTTTGTGAACTGTCTTGTGGTCGATTTTACAATCCCAAAATGGCTTATTAATGTATAATGTACCAACTTTTGCCCGCGGATTCGCTCACGTAAAAATAGGTTACGTTAGTAATAGTACTTATTTATTAAATATTCTAATGGCGAAAGATATTTTCAAATTCAGTTGCGTAGTTTTTGCCTTAAATCCATGCAAACAAACAAAAAATCAAATTTTTCCTCTGTATAAAACTAGTATAGATTATGAAAAACACATTTGTACATCTCGTCTCATGTGTATGTTAATAATTGTAATTAATTTGGCAAAGCTTGTATTTATCCTGTATATGCGCACAGATGTATTATATTTATATTGACCTAAGATTAATCCAAACCTATAACCTCCCGCAAAGTATAATTGCTCTTGCTGAGAATTTCTAACACAATTCTTGATAACACTGCTCAGCCCCGGTTATCTTACAAGACTTCATATACATATGTATGATAGTCTCGCAACTCTACTCAACTACATTGGTATTTCGCCTGCTATGGTTTTAACCGTGTTAGCGGGCTAGCGTATAACGTCTATCCGTAAACCGTGCATAGATTTCATAGAGCATTCTACGCTTCATGCTACTACGTAGAACATTTAAAAAAGAGGCGACTATGCAACTAGCTCATGTAGCAAAGATCACACTTAACGTCCCGCTAATAACTAATCGTCTCAGAGTGTCTGGAAACCCTACTCACGTCAGCAGTACTCATGGTTATTAGCTGCTGATATTTTGTGTACGGCAAATGTACTTACTTGGTTAATTAAGCTATTCCTGTTCGAGCGAAATACCTGGTTTAATTGTTAATTCTCTTGAGTTGAGTAGAAAAACACTGCGGGTTATTTATTTTTCCCTCGCCGAGTTACTGCTCAGTTACTGATTGAGTGTGTGTGGCCGTACATTTAAATCATATTTAGATTGTATTAAAGCATTACAAATTAGATATCTGAAGTGCCAGTTTGGTGGAATTTAAATGTTTAAATTTATATGTTATGGTCTCAATAAATATTTTTATTATTATTATTATTAAAAACTAATGTGGCCTATTGCTAGTTTCGCACGAATAGTAGAAATCGAAACAAATAAAAAAAATAATTCTTGAATGTCGATTCATACACATCTATATAATTTGAGTGTTAAAAGAACCGATCTGAAAAAGAAGGTGTGCGAATCGACACCTAAAATAATATTATTTAAAAAACGTGTCGCTTTGCACAATTCGTGTGAACAGATTCGTAAGAAACGATGAGCCTCGAATGTACCTATATACCAATTAAGGATACGAAAAATAACATAATGTGTTTCACTTAGGTTATAAAACAACATTGTAGGTACTTATAGAAATAAGTTCATTACTCCATTTTATTCAAGCGTGAAAATGTTGGTGGGCGAAGGTTAATAACTATGAATATTCAATATTATAATTTATCTCCTATTTTATGTTTTTTAACCTTCAGTGGTTCAAAACATTTCTGATTTAGGGCTTGTGGTGTATATTAAAAGCAATATTTATATTGTTCAGTCGTACATTAGAAACGGTGCGCGCGTGTTTCGTGCACGTTCCAATCAAACCAGCTGTTTGAGAACCGCTTAAACAAAATTATACAGGACATAAGCTGAAAATGATAGATACCCAACGTATTTATGTGTTCATATTAAAAGCGAAACATTATTTAATGCATGCGCTTTTTATCTTCATATATTAATTACATTTTCATTTTCACGAACCTTTTTAAACAAATATAGAAAATATAATAGGACAAATAGAAGTAGCTGGTAGGTACGTGCTACATACGTAAGCTACGTAATCATACAGACCATTTTCTGTTTTAAAAGACTACTCCCGTACAAGGAATAATTCTTGTATCGGGGGACAAACGTTCAAACATCGGACACAAAGAACACCCAGTCTCGGAACAACCATTTGTGGATCACAGAAAGTTTTGTCTCGTGTAGGATTCGAACCCACAACACGCGGTGCAATGGCAGTGGTGAGACCACTTAAGACCACTACGGCATTCGTGCAGCCATTAGTCGGTTATTTACACAATAAATATAACCTGCGTAAATGTATCAACCCGCACATGTTACCAGCGTCTCGTGTACAAAAGCCATAATCTTAGGATGCTACAAACCCCGTAAAGCTATTCAAACGATAACTTACATATCAGATATACAAGAAGGCAACTCGTAGCAATTCGTAATACTATATTTGAATCGCTGTAATATCTCTGAACTTTATTTACTAACATCGAAACATATAGTTGTCGTTACTCGTTGTTCCAATATTTCGATGCCAATATTTCGTTCCGGACTCAAAAGTTGTTTTCGTCTCTCAATTCACAAAACCAAATTTATGTCACAGCAAACATAAAAGAATTATAGGATTTAAACATGTTTGTAGTATTGCAGATTACTAGATTTTAGCCGCGGCTTTGCTCGCATCAATGTAGATTAGGTTAGATTAGTAAAAGAACTTTTTTCTGGATGAAAGGTACACTATGTCCTTTTTTGTTTCCCCAACAAAGTGTATGCGAAATTTCATGATGATCGGTCGAGTAATTAAGGCGTGAAAGCGTAACAAGCAAGTAACTCTTATTCGCATTTAATTATTTTGTGTCCTAAATAATATTAGTTAGGGAAAGGATTTGTATTGACTATTGTTACTTTTACAAATATGAAATTTTACTGTAAAAGCATATAAAACAGAGTGCTTAATGTCCTTTTTTAATAATAAAACACAAAACAACTACACGATGTGAATTATTAAAGACAAGGACGTCTGGAGGAAGGGTGGCTTATAAAACTACTTATAGAATATATTTAGTATTCATTATTATAAAACAGATGCTATAACCATACCATTATAATACTGAATATACTAAATACAGCTTTTGCCCGCGGCATCGCTCGTGTACAAATAGTTTAGGTTATGTTAGTAACAGTAGATTTTTAAAGTAAAATATAGACTGTGTTAATCGGTGAAAATATAGCTTACTAATGATAAAATAATTTTTTTAATCAGTTTTGTTGTTTTGAATTAAATCATTATTATCATATAATATAGTATAATATGCTATCACATACATACAATACCATCCAGCCCAAATTAAGCAGAGCTTGTACTATGTGTACTAGACAATGGATAAACATACATATATACTTTTTTTTGTAAATGTATATAGAGACATCCAGACCAAGACAAACATCCATGTCCATGCACACAAATGTTTGACTAGTGCGGGTATCAAAACCGCGACCTCAGGGGAGGCAGTCGGTTTAAATATGAAGAACAGTTGACTATGTTAAAGAAAGAAGCATGAATAAATATACGTATACTCGGTTTGTTTAATGACATTACATTGATGGCTAAGCTGAAACTATACCTGAATATATTGTTCTAGAAATGTATTTTCCTTCTGTAATTATGAACCTTTTAATACATATACTCCGTTGTTGCATTTGACATAAACATTTACATATAAAATTAAATGTAGTTTCAAGTGCTAGGGTAGATTTCGTAAATTAGATATTTTAATACGACATCTCACATACATCACTACTATTTGGAACTACTGGTCTGATGTAATATACCTTATATTTTTCAAGATCTTTTTTGATTGAAAGAAAAGCTACTAGAAATACTTTTACAGTTCGTTATCTTGTTGTAACATTATAGTAGTATCATTGTGAATCAATATAACAAGAGTTTAGATTTAAATAATCCACATACGCGACGTCCTTGTTCTTGTAACTATATAAAAAAGAGGCTCAACATTGAAAGATTAGATGAAATATGATAAGAAAGGAAAATGAGAAAGGGAAAGACTTCCTGTAGGTACAAAGAAAAGGAAACAAACCTCACGATGTTTCATTTACCGCGCAAACAAAAAAATCTTTTCAAATAGTTTTACTCGGAAAGCATTTTAGCTTATCTCACATGAAAATTGGTACTATCAGAACAATTTGAATACAAAAAGGTTCAGTCAATCTTAGAAAAGTGTTACGGACGATATCTGTCTTCATTCGAATAAAATATACGCGTAAGATTTAGCTTCGTACTTACCAACGTATTGGTAAGAATATTTTAAAAATCCAAAGGTCTTTTCTATATTCTAGTATTCATATCCACACAATTTAATAACATACACGAGAGTATATTATAATATTACAGGAGTGGCATTCAAATAAACGACGATGTTTATAACTTATAAAAAGCACTTTTAATGATAAAATGACAGCATCCAACAGCGTGCTACTTTAAAAATAGAACAAACTACATGGGTAATTCACGTGTTGCTACATATGAATTCCAATGTTAACCCATTTTTCTCCGTTGACTCTAACAAACCGAGCCCGAAGGTGAGTAACCGACGTACCCTATATTTTCTTTGATTCCCAGGGAGGCTATGGAACTCTATCACTCTGTCATACTAAACTGTGTATTTCCTCAATAACCAAAATCGTAAGTATGAAGCTAGTTACCCACATAGCGAGGACTTACTTATATCAGGTAGTACGGTCGAAACAAAGTCAAGTAGTTTCGCAGCCAAAACTGGCGTCTTAGCCTAGTTTGGTATGTCGCAGAAGTTCGACTAAGTCGTATTTAACTTCAGTGAACAGCTTGTGTTGCAACCGCATACCAACAAATTTTGACACCGTATACTTAGGTAAGTATTATCGTGAAACGTCTACAAACTAAGCAATGTGGTTACTTTAATTTACTTTCAACTTATCTGTACAGTTTGAATCAAACGGTTTGCTTATCAGATTTTGAAATCTACTTCGTAATTAAAGTTTTGCTTGTCGGCTAGCGGAGAACATGTAGTGCGGATAGTACAAACACTTTACCGACATTTCGAAGGCTTGTATTAAAAAGATTTATCGCCGTACCTTGAATAATTTAACATCCATACTTTTACCTACTTACATAAATATTGTAATGAGGCGATCCAATTAATATTTATGTACATTCTAGTTTTATTAGTGGTCTGGTATGTTGATAAAGGATCGTTGCTTTAATTTTTAACGAAATTATTGCAACCTACTTACTACCTTTGTATCGAAATAAATAAGAAATAAGAGCACATATTATGAATATGTAAGCTTTATTTAGATCTAAAATCTATTTAAATAAAGACAACACTTTTCAATTACATACTGTATTCGTGTAAGAGTCGTAGTTTGCGTTTTATATTTGGTAATGTTTAATGTTTATTGTAACAAAGTTTGTATTTATATTGTAGTATAAATAAATTATTCTGCTTCTCTTTGGATAGTAATTTTATGACCTTTTACGTTACAAAATATCCGGCCTTGTGGAAGGCTTATACGGGGTAGCCAACGTATAAAGGCCCTTCGAAAGTTTTATGACGAGATACCTACCAAAGTACTAATCGCAACAGGTGTAGGAACATATATAGCTAATAAAGCTGAGCTAAAGGGGGTGGTTTTTGTGGGTCGGGACAATTTTGTATTGTTATGCCTCAGTTTCACGGGGCTTGTCACACATTTAGATCGACGCGAAAATGACTAAGAGAAATCCAGTTACACAAAATTAGCTATTAAATCAAACAATTTAGTATGCATTACGCATTATCGATGGAAATTACTTACAGGCATTCCAATGTTCTCTCTTTTATCGCTGCTATTATTATAGTAAAATCAGAAACTGTACGTCACACTGTCATTAGGTTGTGATACTACCTATGACATACATGGGTCACAGTATAAGGTATTATAAAAAGATAGTTTATATTTAAAATACTTACTACTCCATAAAATATAAATGTATGCAACGTTTATCTCTTTCGGGTAATCTAGGTGTAAGTTCCACAAACTACTTATCAATTTGGAATAACACGGCCATTTTCTCCTGACGAGTATATAGTTAGTCTATTAACGAATACTACATTAATTATTTTTCCTTAACATGTAACGATAAATACTACACGGCTATCAAATCAGCAGTGATTTTCCCGAGTCATTACCGAGCGAAAATTTAGTCAAAGTTACGGCGCCGAACCACGTCAGCCCAGCTTTTAATACCGCTAAACATGCAACTATTCAATCACTACAGCCGCGAACCGTGTTTCTCTTGTAAATAGCTTACCTATTTAAGAAAATGCTATTATTAATCTTTGTTTCGATAAAACGTTTGACACACTATTCATGTAAGAAGACTTCGACAGGAAAATATGTAATGTGTATTACGTTATACTTAGTCAGTTACGTCGTAATAGATTAAAATATAAAATATTTACGTATGGAGCGTGCTGGAGTATTATTTTGGTTTTACACAGCTGTGAGATCCCCGCTTCAACGGTTAAAAGTGGATTACGCTACCGAAAATCCAATAATATGATATTGACTTGACGGATAACTATTATTGAGGCACGGCAAATGTACGTTGTTTTATAAACATCGCATTGGATAGAATTAAACCGCCCGCATATATTTTTAATCGTATTCGTGATAAAACAAATAATTACTCAATTTAATTACTAGCTACTATTCTCAGTGGGCGAAACCTCATCAAATCATGTTGTCTGAAATAAAACTAATTACGGGAACAAATATGAAATAAATTGATCTAAATGCCCTCGAGAGGTCTCCCTGCGTTCGCAATTGGATAGAATGGAAATATTGATAAGATTGGCTAATGGAATTCGTATCTTCGATAAACTTATGACTAAGCACTTTCTGGAAGTAGGTAGATATAATTAATTCCTTAATGGATAAAATATAAATATATATTGGAATTCCTTACATTTTATATAAGTTAAATAGGTAAATTAGAAAATAATACCTACGTTAGGAAGAACATAATAAATGTACCTACTTCTAAAACTAAAATGTACTGAAACTGAGTGTTACAAAAATGTGAAAGAATTTTACATTTAAATCCTACAAAGCAAGGTTGGTCTCACAAAGTCAGAAACAGTAGGTCGCGGCGTCACGGCTGGCTGCCTTTTCCTCTACGACAAAATGCACTCACGCCTCAGCCGAGCCGCGTGCACTCACGAATGCATTTACATATTGATCTCCAAATCACAGTAGCTGTCTGAATAGCAAACAAAATGTATTTTCGATTTGAATCACTGTTTTTTACACTATTCTCCTTAAGTGCCTACTGTAAATTACAAGAGCTTTTATTTTTCAATCACAACCGGAGCGAAATGAGCGTTTCGCGTTTTAACTATCGTTGCGGTCTCCTAAATGCACCTTAAAATCCAATCACAACACTTTATCCGTGAACACATTTAAATCAACTCTAGGCGGAAGGCCTTCAGTTTATTTTCCAACGACACAAAAACTCTTTCAAGTTTACAATTGGATAATTTAGACGTCTTATTCAACTGTTACTTCAAATCATTCTTTCAATCTCAATTGTTTCCGTTTCAGGAAAATCAAATTCATTGTAAATTGTTATAAACTTTTAATCCGCTTCAAATACAAGGGTAAAATGTTTCCGATGAACACAGATTGAGTTCATTTAAAGTAATTATGAGCTATTGTTAAAATCAATCACAAAACAGTATCCAGAACACGCCGCTGGGGTATGAAAGCCGTTGCACCGACATGACCGTAATTACCATCACTGATAGTAATTGGCCTACTTCAACAAAGGCTGCATTAAAAGCCAGACCATTTATTGACATAGAGCATGACGCACGTTGCGATCCATTAGTGGTCTGCACACCCATCCCTTGTGTTATATTGTAAGTGCATCGTGCTATCAACATTTATCTAGTTTGCAGTAGCTTGCTGTTAACACTCAAAGACGCTCCGGGATTGAGTGTGCAATTGAGTATAAGTATATAATGAATTAAACTGTTTTAATTCAAATTAATTTATTGATGCCTGTTCAACTTCTGTAATATAAAGATATATTTCTTTATGTGGGACTGTCTCGTTGCTCTCATGGTATCAACAACTTTATGTATATGTCGCGTCGTGGACGGCCGAGATGCGACATACCGGGTCTTCATCACGATCTCACATGGTTCTTGGTAGATGTGGGCACTAAACGTGCGTTGGTACTGAGCGTATCGCGTGACTGTCCGAGGAAAAGTGTCGTCTCCAACCGTTCTCCTCCTAGTCCGCGCCGCATCCCCACTACCGACGATCGTGTCCAAACGGTAGTGCGCCGCTTGCGTTTTCAGTGACGATATTATTTTATTAGTTCACTAAACTAATCACTAGATGGCGCTGTCCGTCGCACTATTGCGTATATATGTTTATATAGCCAATCGTCAGGCTACGATGTTGATCAAGTATTACTGCAATTTTTCTGTTAAAAAATATTCAGCTATAAACTATAACTCTTTGTATGCCAAAATGCAGATCCAAGCGAGACTCAATTATTTTTTCATTGTGTCCAGGATCCCGGAGACTAGAGGCTTAATGGTAATCGGCTCACAACCACTGAAACCTAAAAAATAGCGGGCGGAATCAAGTGGAGTACATTTCTGCCTCTTCTCGTGGGTATATAGATGTTTGGTTAGACGAAATCAATATTAGATTTTAGCAAATTAGAATTGAGACAGCATGGTGGGACCATTAAACTGTGGACAGCAACAAAATCGAAATCCTACTAATATGAAAATCTTGAAATACGAGATATCATAGCGACATATCAATTGCCAAGCTAAATCCATCACATGGCAATCAAATTATCTTTTAATATTTCATACATTCTGTTTTGGCAAACCTCGGTGTAACAGCAAAACGGTAATGTTTAGCGATATGTTATAACACAGATAGCATTAACGTGGAGGGATGCCACGAATGCGTGCGGAACATAATTGTAGCTGCCGCAAAATTTCATGTTCGGTTGAATTACATAACGCAATGACGTTGTAGGTAGCACGGCGTGTTTGCAGAGACAAGTTTTGATTATAAACTTATGCAATTATGGAATTGTCTTCTGCTTAATGTTTTCGCCGTACATGTATTAATATAAGTTGTATTGTTATGCTCTTCGGAATGTGTTAGTTGTGCCTTAAAAGTATGATTAGATTGTAGTTTGCTGAACAATTGAGTTGAGATTTTGTTGCGTTGGATCCTCACATAGGACATAAATGGAATATAGGTTCGTCATCTACGTAATGTTATTTTTGTAGAAATTGTAGTTTAATTTATACAGTGTGTATAATAAACTCTGTCCGATCCTTAAAGGTGTTAAACAGTAGCTTATTACGAGTACGTAAGTGAAATTCTTTTGAAAACCATTAAAAACATTATCCCAGTAAATTTAATTTATATAAAATAATATGTTAATAGATTACCCATGGCAACACCTACAAGTTATTTATCATAATACCTTCTTCTCCCTAGACTTTATTATTCCCAAGTCACTTGGGGTCGGCTTTTCTGGTCTAACCGGATTTGACTGGATATCAGTTTTTACACGGAGCGGCTGCCACCTGACCTCCGCAACCCGAAGGCTAACGATACCCTAAGGCTAGACCAGTGTCAGGATATTATAGGACACTAACTTCCAAATAACAACTGCCGTAGATGTTCATGGCAGCCGGGACCGACGGCTTAACGTGCTCTCCGAGGCACGGAGCAGTCGATAATTATCAATCAATACGCACATAATTTCGAAAAGACATATAATTTCCGAAAGTCAGAGGTGCGCGACGTGGGTTCACACCCGAGACCCTCTGCATTGCAGTCTGTTGGTTTCCCCACTAAGCTATCGCTGCTTATCATAATATATATCGCTGCTTATGTTAATCATAATACCTAGGTATCACTAAAGTTCATAAAGGTTCACCGATGCCGCGCCGCGCTACGCCGCGCTTATCTACCTACGCCTTAGAAAAATGCCGCCAAAACTATGCCATGCTCCGCTTCCTTGTCAAGTTCAGTGGAGTGTTGCTAGACTGCGAAATTTCAGTAATTTAAAGGGAAAAATGCTGGTCGATACTGTATACTTAAAAATATATTAAACAAATTATTGTTTCGCTTTTCTACTGGCAATATTGTATTAGAGTTTTGAGTGTGACAACACTGGATTCCCCCCAGCGACCACTGTGCACTATGACAATTTTTTATTAAAACTCAATAAATAGTTTTATAAATTCTTAAAAGCTATTGCTTTTATTATACACTTTACATAATAATATTATGAAGACGCTTTTCGATTATATAGATTTTTTTTATTATTTTTCTTTGCATGTTTTTTGAGAGAAACAAGACTTTAATGGATCGGACAGGGTTTATTAAACACATTGTATACTATTAGATTTTGCCCGTGCTTTTGCTCGCGTTAATCTAGATTTAGTCATTAAATGTCTATCCCTCTGAAACAGTTATTTTTTCTGAATAAAAGGTAAAGTACCTTTCATTCAGAAAAACAAATATAATTGAAAATAGAGTACCTTTCAAAGAATAGCGTACTTTTCATACATCAAAATGAGTTAAAGTACCTATATATTTATTTAAAACTAGCTTTTGCCTGCTCGATAACAATACCTTTTCCAAATTAAAGGTATCCTATGTCATTTTGTGTACACCTAACAACGTGTATGCGAAATTTCATGGTGATCAGTTGAATAGTTAAGGCGTGAAAGCGTAACCAACTTACAAACAAATAAACAAACAAACAAACTCACATGCATATTTATAATATTGCTTAGGATGCGAAAATTTTTATAAATTTGATTAAAATTATTATTTCAGCCTGTATTCTCCTACTGCAGGGGAAAACCCTCCCTCTCACTTTTCCATATCTTTCCGTTATGCGCTAGTTTACACCAGTCTATCCTAAAGCTGTCCAATTCAAAACAGTATTATTATTATTAACTTAATCAATATAGTATACTTATTAAAAGTAGTGAGTTGCCGAAGACGAAAGCTTGCGTGAGTGACACACGTCAGAGAGAATCTCATTACTCTGTCAGCTAATAGGGTAGCAATAATCAAACATTTCCAATAACGTTTGAAACCTTTGGTCACAAAAAGTGAAACGCCTCTATGAAAATAAACTGACGGGTGTTCGAAAGGCGACGAAAGTTAATTTCACGGTTTGTGAATGCTTCTTCAGAACTCATCTCGCTTGAACAATCCGCGAGTCGGTTGCCATTAATCACCGCCGCCAGACAAATATCATTAGTTCTCTACGCCTTGCTATACTACCGCACCTAGTGGCTTTTAAAACCATTATTGATTATTTCACTTCTCCCTTTCAGCAACTGAAAAGTTCTTTCAGCGTTTTGATTCCTGAATAAAACACCGATGTGTATACAGCTCGTGTACTTAAGCACGAACACACGCGTGTGCTTAGAGCGTCTGATATATCAAAAGAACATTTTAATAATGAATTTTTTTATTAAATGCGATTCTGCAAACGATGACACGGTTTTAAATTATCAAGTCTGTCTTCGTCTCGTATAAAAATAATGTAAGGATAATATTGCTGTCGTATACGTTATGTTAATTATTTGAGTTAATAGATTAAATAACTTAAAATTATGTATATTTAATACCGCGATAAAATCCGTAAGCAGCAGTTTATTTTTAACAAATAACATTGGCATAAAATAAGACAATCCTACCTAATATTATACAGGGTGTCCGGTAATTAATGGATAACCTGGAAATGTCTTATAGTGGAACTGATGGCCGTTCAGAAAAAAATATAAAAAACAATCTATCCTAGCTACTACCTGATATATGTGTTTTTTTTTTAATTACCATGTATAACTTTCTTGTATACTACGGCCATAACTGAATGAAATCCATCGGATTTTTGTTGTTTTATTATTAAACACTAATTATGCTAATAGATAGACAGTCAAAAGTATGCTATGCTAATATAGCTTGCACTTTTTAATATATATATATATATTCTTTTTTATTATTATCTTTTTCATTTCAAGGTTATCCATTAATTACCGGACACCCTGTATATGCGAATATAAGTTTATTTGTTTGTTTGACGCCCAAATTACTCTACTGATAATCATAAAATTTTGGATGCATGTTGTCGGGGGTATAAAAAAAGACATAGGGTAGAGTATTTTTACCAGGAAAAGTTCCAGAGCGAGCAAGCCACGAGCAAAATCTAGTATATTTATATAATTTCAATTAACAAAATACTTTAAGTAAAAGCTAAAAGCCTATGACGTTCTTGACTAACACTAAGTGCTATTAATAATTACCAACCATTTTGTACAGCTGTTAGCGCGTTGATTAGCGTTTTTATTTAATTGTTATTGCTAGTATATTTTTCTTTAACAATATTATGTAGAAGAGCTCCAGAACTCGACTTGTTTTAGATACTTTTTATCTATGCAATTAGAGCGCCGCTTAATGGAATCATAAATGTGGAATTTTATTCACTTTCTTAGCACTAACTTTCGTAACTTTCTTATTTGTCTCGGCTTAGGATTTTCGGCTTCATAAAGTTTTTAAATGACCGTACAAAGGAATGAAAGTCTTCGCCTAGTTTCTATGAATAACTTAGTGTGGAATAAAAATACACCTAAGTTAGTCACCATCATCGGGCTAATGTTAAAAGTTTAAAGTTTCTTTAGAAAATTTGCAAAGAGCCAGTAGATGACATGCAGAAGTTCCTCAACTTGGCCTATAAATCATACGAACGTACTGTAATGTTGATATATTAGGTAGACATAGAAAATCTTAATCCACTTTTCTTGTAAAAACGCGGAGAGGGCATAACTTTGTAATCTCGAAAGAGTTTGAGATATATGAGTTGGGAAAACTCTGCAACGTGGTCTTGTTACAGAATAAATGCATTTTCCGGAAATAATTCACAGCTTTCTCTAGTAGACTTTATCGTGCATTTTAACAATAAGCCATATAAGGACACACACGGGTGCATGGATTTTTAAATAATACTGTAGGTATGACAACAATAAAAATATATTTTTTTACACTACTGAAATGAATTTTTTCACAGATAGCTATTCATAGTACCCAGTATACTAATAAAATAAATATTTAAAAACTATGTTCAAAAATCAAGATTTCTTTACTAGTATTTAATTTTGTAATTAAACTACTTAATAACCTTTAGCAAAATTATAAAATATATTAGAATATAAAATTGAAACATGCTAGCTACGTATAAAGTTGAATGCTGTATCATATTTGATATGAATGTACCCTTTGTCTATATAGAGACTTGATGATAATAAATATATGTATGTGTAATAGATCAAACAATCTACTCAAGAACCGTACGAGAATCTATCAATATCTTTCGCTACATCATAAGTTTTTACTCGATCACTTCCAAAGACAGGCGCTACTTATCCAACATATAAGTTCCACAATTCACTATTATGACACAGACAATATCGGTACAAAATTAAGTATTATGTCGGCTATATCGCAAGCTCTTGAGCCGGGGAAAAGAACAGTGAAATTGTCTTTGAGAATAGTAGAAACTCGAGTGCTGAGTGAACAGTACGTGTCTCTAGGATCCCCGGGGATTGAGCCGGAGGCGGTTAACGGGTTACATTCCTCCAAGTTCTGTTTAACGACTTGCCATGTTTCATTTATTTCTTGCCGTAACACTCTTGCGTATTAATGGCGCTAAATAACCCGTTCCGACTGATATGCCTTGCCTGAACAGATTACTTCAATTCTAATTCTTATTGCTTCAGAATAGTTTTTATATCTTTAGATTTTAGGGTTAATCAACATCGCCATAGAATATTCTTTATAATACATGTTCTTCTCCGCACTGCCAATGGAAAATAGTTTTTATTTTGTAAGACTTGATATTACTTGAGGTTATGACAAGCCTCGTGCATCAAATATGAAATTTCTATCATTAACTGGGCAAATATACCGAGCAACATTTTTGACTTAGATGGGCCTTATAATTCAGTTATTGGGCCATAAATTTCGTACACATAATGAACTTTTTCAACAGAAAGCTTATTACTTTGCTTAATTACGAGTTTAAACTGATAATGTTCGTAGCGTTGGCAGTTTATACATCTACAAGTAATGAAGCTAAAATGATTAATTAATCTGTCTCCCTAGTGTAACTTGTTTTGTGACGCTCGGTCAATAAAATTGATCACTTGCAGTTCTAAAGTAAAAACATATAGAAACAGAATTTAAAACATTTTTAATTTACGATATCTAACTAAGCGTCTAATAATAACAATTAATTAGTAGTAAATTCCTTCTGTTTCATAAAAAGGTTCATTCGGCTAAGAAACATTAAACCAGATTAGATTGGGGACACGAATATTAATTATATTAAGTATCTATATCTAATTCAATGGCGGCAATAGGTGCGGTCAAACAGCCGGCGTGCGCGGGGCGTGCGCGTGTCCCGCCTGTGTTGTAATGTACCGAATTGTATGAGAGCGTTCACACAGCCGGCGGCAGCGGGGCGGGCACGCGCTGCCGCCGGCGGGTGTCAAGCTTCGCTTTGCTGACGCATGCGTGATACGAACGACATTATATATAAAACCGCGGTCACAGGCATATAAATTTGTACGCGTCTTGATGGCCGTTACGACAACCAGCGACGACTTTCTACTAGACTATCGGCACATAGATATTTCTAGAGCCATTGAAATAAAGATGAGATTTATTTTCCATATAATAGGCACGAGCAATGTGTTATCACTACTGCACAAGGCTATTGCAAGTGATCCTAAGTTTCCATGACCAGTTACCATAAGGCGCGCCATATGCTTGCTAGCCATCATAGTAGCTAGCCAAATAATAGTGAGTTTGAAGAGAAGTTGAGTTTTGTGTAGAGTAAAGAGATTGCCGTGTTCTAATAGAATTGAGTGAAGTATTAATAAACTCTATTTTAGTATTAATTTCATTCTTTAATTCAATATTATTATTCGGTGATTATGAATACTTTGTTATTATAAGTATAATATAAGTATATAGCTTCTTATATTATTTATGTTTTACGAGATCTATTATATGCCATAAAATTTATTTCCAATGTTAATTGGATATGCCTACTAATATTTTAAAGCCATAACAACTACTCTGTAGTATACTAACCATAGAATACATATTTACATAAATAAGCATATATTTCTTTATAGAAATTGACATTCAGAATACGTCACATTGATGTTAAAAAAAATGAATATAAAAATATGTCAAATATAATAAAATATATACCTATATATTTAAATATGTCGCTCTATAGATGGAGCGTTTCGGTTAAGCGTCTGGAATTCAAAGGTGCAAACAGTTGACATACAATATCACAGTTACAGAAAAATATATAAAGAACTATTTTCTTATTTATTGCTAAACAGTCTTGAGGATGCTTTATGTGGAGGCGAACACAGTTCAATGCATATTGTTTGTTTAAAGCCTATGTCGAGTTGGAGTACTATTTTGTAATTATTTTATTATTCTACTATAATATAATATAAAATTCTACACATACACACAACACCATCTAGCCCAAACTAAGCAGAGCTTGTACTATGGGTACTAGACAATGGATAAACATATTTACATATATACATATATACTATATTTTTTTGTAAATACATACATATTATACATAGAAACAACCAGACCAAGTCAAACATCCATGTTCATACACACAAATGTTTGACTTGTGCGGGAATCGAACCCGCGACCTCAGGCAGTCGGTTACACATACCACTACATCATCGAGGCTATACTATATTGTATTAGGTTCTTACAAAGATGTGTCAAGCCTTTTGCGTTAATTAAGCTGTTATATTTAGAATTAACTTATTTTTTTATTGTAAATATTATTATTAAAATGTCTTAGCTCAGACAAATTGCAAGCCTTTCTCTTGAACCAATAGCGTCTCCAATTTGTGTCAAGTTTATTTATTTTCGCTTCTATTAAGCCATGTATATGCTCAAAACAATGTTGAAATATCCTAAAATAGGCATAAAATGTGTCCTCGTGTGTTTATAACTCTTGATACAGCGTATGATATTTTCCTTACATACGACGTGATTGATTCAATACTGAATCCATATCCATTTGCGCTTTTTAAAATTAGCTATTGCAAACATAAGCAGAGCCGCGTCCACGTCTGAATCGCTCGACATTAATAATTAAAATAGGTACTAGGCTTTCTATCGCTGTCCTTTCTCACGCTCACTTAGGCTCTCGCGCTGTGATAATTATGTGTTTGTGGACTAAAAGTCTTGCCTGGATTTTGAGTAGATCAGCGCGACGTGTATACACTTCGATGACTGTGACAGCGGCTTTATATTATAGTATTCTAGGTCGTACTGCGCATGCGTTAAACCACGCCGAGCATGGCGTGAGCGGGGCGGGAGTGACGTCACCAAAACGCGGCGGGCCGGCGGCGTGCCTGCCGCCGGCTCGACGCGTTTTGGTGACGTCACGCGTGTGCGTTCAATAAATATAAAGCTACCAACCCACAGCGACCACGATTACTGAAATAATATCTTTAATGATAATATTACATTATGTAATGAAGGCCGAAATAGAAATACAGATAAAATAGAGTTTATTGATCAAATTTTAACTTAAATATATATGTTTGTTAAATTATGCTCATCATCTCATTTTGTCTGGGCCGGGAATATGTTCGGTTTATTAACCTCATAAGTTACCGCGTCAGCAACATACTGCGCCCGCGTCAGCGCATAACAATACATGTACATTTATTTGTTTGAATTATTCTCTTTTTAATAAGTCATTATCAAGATAAACCCGTGAATCAAGAAAGTCATATTCAAAATCATCAAGGATTTTTCATTTAACAAGATATCAGGTTTGCCGTTCGGCAACAACAAGGCAACCGCACGACACTCTTTTTCTATGAGTGTAAATATCTAATACATATATATAAATGTATGGCTGTACGCCATATTGGTTCAAATGGGTTATCTGGACACTCACATACCTAACTTTTGCATCCCTGTTCCTTTGTTCCATAAATACATTGTAGTCCAATAATTCCAAAGTACAAAATAAGTAAATTTACTGATATTTACACAGTTGTGAATGATGATCATGGGGAAAAAACAGGAAGCATTAAAAATAATACTTCATTTTAATTCATGATACTGCTATATAACCGACAGTATAATACGACCCTCACACATGCCCACCCATTAATGTTACATGCTATGTTTCATACAGAATAAAAGTATACATTTCATATTAATATATTTTTTATGGAGGTAATATTTCTTTATTTGTGTAACTAATAACTAATGAAAAATGTCAAATAATATGTCATTCTTTTCAATTGACACGGTATGTTATTTTCATTTCATACTATTTTCAATTAGCTTATAGCGATACAGTGTGTTGAAAGCTTTATACCACGCATGCGTAATACGCGCGCCGAACGCGCGCCCGCACCGCGCCGCGCTGCGCCGGTCCCGCGCCCGCCCCGCGCTCGCGCTAGCGCTGGCTGTGTGAACGCTTTCATATAGTTCAGTACATTACAACACGGCGGGACACGCGCACGCCCCGCGCACGCCGGCTGTTTGACCGCACCTTTACTCCTCATTACTTACGTTGTATTAAAATCGATATTAGTTAAATGTTTTGATATGGGATCTATCAATGATTCTTTTATATTTGATCACCGTACTTAGAGCGTACGATGTGGTGTCCATCCCAAGAAGAGCGAGCTTACACATTAAATAGAGAACGATAGTGTAAAGTTTTCAATATGATTGAGCGTGATAATACTATATTTATAATTCATATTCAGTGTCAACATGACACATTGGCATTGGGTATCAGATGACCGTCCGGCACCAGAGCACGGTCGGCCCCAACCTGTCGGACGTTCAGTTCGGATTCCGGGGAGGACGTCCGACAGTCGGAGCCATTATGCATCTGAAGGCCGCGGCCGAGGAGGCGGTCGCAAGCGGCGGTGTTCTGCTGGCGGTGTCTTTAGACATCGGGACATACTCCCTGGGCTGAGTGTCATCAGTTACGCCGCCGACACCCTCGTCACAGCCCGTGGGGGTACCTTCGAGGAGGCGGCCCGTTTGGCCATCATGGAGGTTTCCCAGGTGGTAGGGGGTATCGAGGCACTGGGTTTACGGGTGGCTTTTAGCAAGAGTGAAGCCCTGGTCTTTCATGGGCCCCGTCGCAGTCTACCCCGCGGCGCCTCGATAATGGTAGGCTTGACGCGCGTTCCCGTCCAGGCCCACATGAAGTATCTGGGCTTGGTCCTAGACGGAAGGTGGCACTTCGACGAGCATTTCAGACAGCTTGCCCCGAAGCATCTTGGCACTGCGTCCGCCCTTGGACGGCTGTTGCCAAATTTGGGTGGGCCCAGTGCTGGTTGCCAGCGACTCTACACGGGGGTTATCCGGTCGATGGCACTTTACGGCGCACTGGTGTGGGCGGACTCCCTGACCGCTCAGTGTAGGTCTCTCCTGCGAAGACCGCAGAGAGTCATAGCGGTCAGGGTCATACGAGTTTACCGCACGGTGTCAGCTGACGCAGCTTGCGCGTTGGCTGGGACACCCCCGTGGGATTTAGAGGCTGAAGTGCCCGCCGAAGTGTTCACAGAGAGTGAGGAGGTGCGGGATTCCTCCCGGCAGTGATTAAGAACACGCGCGATCAAGCCCACCAGGACATGATTGGTAAGTGGAAGGCGTGGCTGGAGGAGCCCTTGGCTGACCATTTCCTTCCGGCTAGTACAGGTGTTGTCAGGGCACGGTTGCTTTGGCAAATACCTGCACACGGTCGCTAGGTGGGAACCGAGTCCCATCTGCCACCACTGCGAGTGTGAAGAGGACACGGCGCAGCACACGCTCGAGCAGTGTCCTGCTTTGGTGGTGCAGTGCCGTGAACTGATTGAGGTTGTGGGAGAAGACCTTTCGCTGCCGGCCGTGATCAAAGCCATGCTCGACAACTAGAGGAAATGGGCAGCGGTCGCAACGCCGCCTCCTTCTGCGAGATGACGTCCTCGCAGAAGGAGGCGGTGGAGCAGATCCATGAGGAAAGTATTCTTGTGGATTCGAGCCGTCGCCGGCGAACCGGACGGCGCAGGCGCGCATTCGCGCGCCTCATGCCGTCATCATGAAGGCCGTGGGCGGGAGAACGGGGATCGCCCGCCCGCCAGCCATTGAGTCGGCGTAGTCCGACGCCCTCTGACTACAGAGACCGGGGCGTCGCCCAGGAGTCGTAGTCTGGTGGGTAGATTGCTGATGTAGTCTTTTTTCCAGCGGCCCATTCACTATACAAGGCAGGCGGAGGCAAGAGTAGGCAAACCGTGGGGTTTTGGTCCGTTCAATTTAATATCACTTTTAAACAACGTTGTATTCGTCAATGGTTTGATTAGAAATACTAGGTACGTACTTACTGCTCTCGTTCATGACATAGGCGAGCATACGCTGAAGGCGTACAGTAAAGCGTGCAGCTAAGGCTAAACAAGCACATACAAACATATGGTCGTATGCGCTTGTACAGCTTTCGTTTGAATGTCCATCTACAGTCCCAGCTGTTTCAAAATGTATATTACTACTCGCAACTTGGTACACGAGAATTATGGCTCGCCCACTATTTCATGTATGTGGATCACACACATTTCCAGTTCTAGCAAAATGAATGAAATGAATCGTTGCTTAGACTTTAGTTTGATCTATATGCATGTTAAATAATAGAAATATGTATTCAGAGGTTTGTGCGTGTTCAACAAACAGTCAGTCAAAAATATTTAAATCCATTGGTTAGCGTTTAAACTCCTTTAAATGGTTGATTTCAATTAGTTGCCAAAAATATCCCCAATGTACAGGTTTAGCCTCTATACAGACTAAATTATGCCGCAAATTTAATAAATTGAAAGTTTTCTGAAGATGTTTGGCCCTTTAAATATTTGAACGTTTGTAACACAAACACGCGAGAATGCGAACGCGAAACCGTTGGGTGAAATGGATTCGCATTCAAGTCGGACCACACATGGGATTGAAACATATAATACATTCTCGTGAAATGCATCCAAGCAAAACCGGGCTAAAGCTAGTCATATCGTTAGGCTTTTCTATCGCTTTATATTAATTAGGTACTAACAATAATGATACGCAATTAAGCTTTGAATATATAATGAAACAAAATGGAAGACATTCTTCTATATAATATATTCAAAACTTTGTTATATTATGCCGTCGATCCCTCAAGTCAACGTTCGCCCTTGAAAAAGAATTAATGAAGTTTTGTTCTACAGCTTCACTTACTTTTGTATTTCAGGCGTTTAATTACACGGCACTTTTTCAAGTCTAATCATGTTTTATTGGCTTTCACAATAATTATGTCTTGTTAAATATATTTACGTCAGCCGTGTACGTACGTGAATCATTAATAATGTCAGACATTAACTCCAAGTTTGTTATAATGAACCAGAATCTGTCACTAATATAAAAGCATGTCTCGTTGATAGGTGTAATAGTTAGTGCATGTACAATTGTTGAACGTGAAATCCTTATTGAATCAGCTCGGACAAAAGTTATTTAATTCGCGGTTGAAGCACGATTTTTAAGTATAGTCATAGTCAAAAATCGGTGCTTAGATAGACGAGAATGGGCTTGTTCTATCACATGGAACCATAACATGCCTAAATATAAGTGGATAGTATTATGAACCTTTGGGGTTATAGAGATAGGATGGTGTATGACATACGAATATATATTTTAATGGCAAACGAAGCGAGCGGATTTTAGGAATAATTTCTGTGTAGCGGAAAACTTTACACAGATTAAAACCAAAGTCACAAAAAAACCCTGGTTCAGAAACACTATTAATTGGGAAAATATTTTAATATCCCAACATTATATCAAATTAGATGTAATAAAGGCACACTGTAATGAGATCTACGTTAAATATGACTTTATTAAAAACTTAATTTAGAAAAGAAAAGCAATTATTTCGTCAAAAATCTTTTGTGATTGTGTTATAACTTAGTCAGAATTAGTAAGTGCTAATTCTAGTTATAAATTATGGCCAAAATAGAGTTCCTCTCTAGTCCAATAAAAGACAATTGGAAACTGAAACTCAATTTAGGTTCACATTTGTTGTTTATTTAAATTTAAGATAATACATTTCATGGTATTTATGACACAGAAACTAGATCGGATCTTTATTTTGAACAAATTTTATAACCAGAATTGGCCCTCAGCTTGGTAACGTTTTTATAAAATGTATTTTTAAACCGATCAAATTGTGTGTGGTTAATATTTTATTGACGTAGGTATTTAATATATTATAATAAATTGGATACCAAAAACGAGTACTGCAGTACAAATTTCGTCGCAGTGAGTTTCACCAGATAACAGAATGTTTTTAATACAGTTTTATTTTCTTGGCTATTTTGGCGTTTTAGCAACAATATAATATATATACAGTTTATAACAGAAAGGTGTGGTCATATTTTAGGGTCACTATGTATATCTGGTAAATAACCTATGTTCCCTAACCCCATACCAAAATATAGAATTTCGAATTTAATGAAAATTTAAATCATTTTATTTATTTGTTATTTAAATATCGATACAAAACGAGTTACATTACTATTGTTTTTATCCATTTAACTAAGGTCATTGATTCTTAGTTACAAAACATGGCCGGAGCGATACAATAAATACCATATTGTATGTCTCTTTTTTTTCAATGCTTGTAACGTTCCCGCGGTTTAGAAATTAGCCGAAAGCGAAGTAATGTTCTTTAAACCAAGAATAGAAGAGGGTCTGGTGATTTGGAGCGCACGGGAATAAGCCGGTACGATATACGATACTGATATCACTTCACCACACAGTTTTTAGCCAACACTTTTTATGATTATTAATTTTTATAAACATGTTCATATTAAATTATTTATTACAGCCTTTTTTCAAATATCCCACCTTGTTTATTCATGCATAGTCGTGTCCGTTGCATCATCTCCCCATTAAGATTTCGCAACATCTGTGGGGTCGCCGATCTATGTTAGAACAACTTGTAGACAGACCTGTATTGTAAACAATTTGAATAGGTAACAGTATCCACATCTTGGGCACAGTATAAAGGTCAATGGCTATTAAGATCGCAAAAGTAAACAAAAACGTGTCGAGTTTATGGTCTTGGTTTGGTTTATGGTCATTCTTAGAAGCAAAATACATGTGCATGCAGTATAGTGTTGTTTACGTATCGATTAGAATATGCTGATATTTATAAGTCGATAAAAAGAAAATTCAATATCTTCGTGAAAATAGTATCCTTTTTAAAAGGCCGGCAACGCACTTGTAACTCCTCTGGTGTTGTGGGTGTCCATGGGTGGCGGTTATCGCTTACCCTCGGGTGATCATGCCGCTCGTTAGCCACCAAATAAAAAAAAAATGTATACAAATTTAATTGTCGCTGTTTTCCGTTGTACATGGGCTATATTATGTGACCCTTAAATATGACCACACCTTTCTGTTACACTCTGTATATTTACATATATTCTACCACATACACACAACACCATCTAGTCCAAACTAAGCAGAACTTGTACTATGGGTAGGTACTAGACAATGGATAAACATACATATATACTTTTTTTTGTAAATACATATATATTATACATTGAAACACCCAGACCGAGACAGACATCCATGTTCATGCACACAAATGGTTGACTTGTGCGGGAATCGAACCCGTGACCTCAGGCGTTGCAGTCGGTTACACTAACCACTGCGCCATCGAGGCTGACTTCGACATATCGAAATATCGGCGCAATGTTCGCATAATTTTATAATCGCACCCTGTATGCAACATATAAATAAAAAGTAAGTATGACTACGAACCATTAAACCACATATAATTATCTAATACCCGTATATTTCAAAATTTCATTAAAACTAATTTCTAATGTACACGCAGCCTAGTCAAATTGACGATGATAATTAATGAGTTTTTAGTAAAAGACTTGTTCGGAGTTGTTGTACAACTTTCCCGACGTAACTAAATGGACGTTATGACAAATTAGTGTAACTTTGCTACACGTATAAATAACGTCACAAGGTGATAGATAATGCTCCCAACTTGTGTACTAGATGCAAGTTACAGTGTAAGGCTTAACTAGAGTTTCGCACTTGAACCGTTCTTGAACATCATTATATTATATCGTAATTTGACGAGGCGGATGTATAGTTCGAGTGCGATGGCAGCCCGATGAAATATTCGTGTTATAAATATATCGTTTACTTTGTATTTAATTTTACATATTTAAATAATTGTCGCCAAGTATTTGAAATCAGTACAACTATCTTTGGAGCACGGTATTTTATGCTCCATAAAAGAATTCAACCTTAATAGCATAAAGCCTTAAAAGTCGAAAATGTATGAAATTGTTTATACAAGGTGTCCGGTAATTAATGGATAACCTTGAAATGTCTTATAGTACATCATATCTAACACTAGAGAAAAAGGCACATTTTGTTTTGTTATTTATTTATACAAGATATTATTACATATTGCACAGTAGGTACATTCATATGGCACAATTTTGCGTTATTACAGCCGTGGGTGCGGGTAGAGTTGTAATACCCTTCTCAACAAATCCAACAGTAGATGGATGGATTTGCAATTGCAAAGTATATTTATTTTATAAGTCCGTCAAATCAATTCCATCAATTGCATATGCAAAGTAAACTACAATAACCGTGTATTTCGAGTATTTTTGACAATATTTATTACAGAAATATTTCTGCAGTTGAAAACAACCTCATAAAATAATTTTGTACCTTAAAACACCGAATAAAAGCGTAGGTTCCCTTTTTATTGCCACCAAATACTGTATAGTGGAGAATTTCACGAGTATTCACATGACAAACACAAGAAGCAATCCAGACAGAGATAGAACTACATTATACACAATTTTTTGTACCGTGTTGCGACGAAGCCACAATGCTCGGCGCATTGGTAGTCACTTACATTCTATCTTATTAAAAGGTTACCTTTTATACCTGTTTTATACAAAGTTCTTTAAAGTACATGTACCACACATTTCCTCTTTTATATTCTGTATTTTCTTATAAAACGTCGTCGCATTATTAAGTGGAGACACAAATAAGTATAATCCTTAAAGTAAGTCGTGCGGCGTAAGAGGCAATTCAATTTTAGCCGAGTGGCGGGAAGTGTGCTTCTATGTCACATATTCAAGGCTGTCCTTGCAGCTAGTGTATGAATTATTCAGCTTTATGATTCTGCCGAGAAAAGTAATTAAGTTTTCCTTCGTAGAGCTTCGCTTGCGGCCAGCTCTCTGTTAATTAATCATCCTACCCGTCGCTTTTCTCCACTTTCAGAAATAGGTTAATAATGGTTGTCTTTTTCGCATCCTTTTTGCCATTTCCATTATTGAATAAGCAAATAACTTGCAAAGATTTTTAATTAAATGCAAGGTTGAGTTTTTGTTATTGGCCGTATCTTGCCGCAGCAACCTTATTTTACTTTATGTAGGACTTCATTTGTTTTTGCCTGGAGGCATACGTGTTTGATATAATTATTTGTCTTAACAACCGTTTTCAGAAGTCATGGTTAGCGTAAAATGTGTTGTTTTACTAGTGACCTATCGGAATTTAAAAGTGAATGCTGAGTAGCGCGAACATAGTATGTGCTTCTAAATACCACACAAAAACATTATTACCTATTACATAGTACTCGCATGTAAAATGTTACTACATAACGGTTTCACATCTTTGTATTGTCCCGTTTCTCCTTATAAAGACGTTATAATAACAACTAGTGACCTGGATATAAAATTTCATCAGAATCATGTCAGCTATTTTGTATTGTGCTCTAACAGGAATAAACAGATAAAAATACAAAATAATAAAAGCTGCTTTATTGCGATCAGGTGCGAGTAGTACACGTAGCAGTAATTTATTAAAACAATGCAACAGAACAAATAGAAAGATTATCTTTGTGTACATACATAACGCCCATAGAGTTCATAGGGTATATTTATTTTATATGTATATAAATAACAAAATTAAAATATTAATATTATTTTGTTAGATTTGTCAATTTTTTGGTCCAAAATACCAAATAAATATACATATTAAAAACAATAACTGTTATATCCACTTCAATTAAAATGTGTGAAAAGACCCTTTAATTTACTAGTATGCAACTATATATTATTTAAATTATATTGACTGCAACACTCGTTTTGAAAAAGAAAATAATTATTACATAACAAAACAATATGACAAAATTGAAACTAATACATATCAGTAAAAAATCTGCATACCGAAGTTCACTCATATTCTAATCGTAAAATATTTCGTAAACGTGTATACTAATAGAAAGCTCGGCGGGCATACTGAAGCGTCTCCATGAGATACTAAATAAGAAAATGTAAATAGGGATATAAAAGCAACACAGACTCGTTAGACCTTAGGGTACCTTCAAACTACAACAGGAAAACGTCTTTTATTACTTGTGCAAACATAATGTGAGTAGAACAACCTTCTTGGGATTATTTTAGTCGACTATACACATAAAAAGATATTCCAACGTCTTAGCATTATATGAACGTTTAAAACGACAATAACAATGAGAAAGAATGTCTAGAAAACATTGAAATAAAAACGGAAAAGGTTCCAATATTTGTTTTAATTTGGTAAAAAGGTCTCTTGGGGAAACAGTAAATATCAATTAAGTATTCCGATGTTTTCCTGCAAAGAAACAATAGCCTGAGTACAATTACTCGTCCTTCATTAGCGAGAGACAAATCCTTTCACTAGTATTGCCCGTTCTAATTGCTGCATTAGGGGAACAGAATGAGCTATTGTAGAACGTTGTCTGTCGGATCTGTTTTATTTTTAACGCTCCGAGAGCTCACAACAGGGTTTTAGAGTTCGCAACGTTAAAGACCATTGTTCGTAACAACAAACGTTTCATTGATGAAAAAGTATTTCCGATTTCTCGTTATCCCTGCATAGTGTAACAATACGAGCTACTGAACGGAAATAGCGTTCAGTAGGAAGTTGAATTAGTGTCTTTCTACTCACTTTAATCATGCCTTTGAAGGACTTACAATTGAGTATATTTATTAAGCTTGCTTAAGAGGGTGGATATATTTCACTTTTATTCAATATCTTCACTTGACTGCCTCGTCAATTCTCTGGCACAAGTTTACTTTAAGGTATCGATGACAAAATGAGGTCATGATCGTGATATTCTGGGTTAGATTTTCACTCTGTAGCCAGACTCTTCAGGTAATGTAGTCGATAGATGGCAAGAGGCAGGTACCTTTTCTTTTACAGGTGACCTAAAAACATATCTAAGGAAACATCGATGCAATGAATACTTTCGGAATTAATCGTTCATTATTTGTGATTGTAAGTAAAACTATTAATATATATGTTTTTATTTACTAGCGAATTATATTACTGTGCAAAACAAATAAATTTAAGAATAGAATAGAATAGAGCTTTATTGTTTTTAATATTAACAGCAATGAGTATATAGTATACAAAATTAATTACCGAAAATACCAAAAGCAAAAGGTTCCGTCATTAGCTTATGTTTATTGCCCAGAAAAGACTGTCCAGCGCTAGGAATCATACCGACTTAAGAACTGCACCTATACCGTTTACAAAAGAAAAATATAATTAGGTATAGTTGATAATAGAATTTTTATATAATTATTATACATTATTGATATATTAAAATGTGAAAGAACATTCAAATGCCCACACGAGCTTAGTAAAAATGTAGGAATATACTACATACAAATATAAGTTCCAAGTGAGAATTAACTCGGCTGCTCTCAGCGGAATGTACATATGTTAACACAACGCCATTTAGGCTATCGAGCACGAACTGAGCAGTTTTCCAATTTGTGCGAAATGGCCAACTATTTGATGTACTGCACATATACCGCCGTTTACGACATTAAAATAATGAATGAGCTTCTAATTTATAGGGCACTTACTACAGGCGTACACCAAAATAATGGTTGAAACGGGGACCACGACGGATGTCTAAGCGGGCTCGTTTAGACGGGATCGGTTTAACTTAGCGCAAGCGGATTTCACGCTCCATCGCGTGTAACGCCCGTTCGCTGGATACGCGCCGAATGGAGCCCCTACTAATTTAGGATAAGTGCTCACGTAGAGCTCAACAATTCGGCTACGAATGAAAATACCTTTGAACTACCGAGCTTTCACGCATCCGCGACAAGTACAATAAATAATGATCACAAAATACACACTATAGCCTCACTTGTTACTGCATTCTATTGTTACTGCATCCTATTGTCAAAAGACTTTAGCTGCCATTTATATTACAATATAAAATAACACATAAAATGCAATGAAAAGCCATATCAGCATTTTAAACGAATGCTCTTTATTTAAACGAAACATTCTCAGTAGAAAGTAGGGTAGAGAACACAGATTGATCCTGTGATCAATAAGTACATCTTGAATTCCTAGTTGAGTGCACGCGGGACGGAACGTGAGTGCATTTTGTCGTCGAAGAAACCAGTGAAGCGTGCCCGCTGCATAAACACATGCCTAGAACTGAAGAGCTAAGCTCCTCGCCACCCGCCACGCGACGTAACGCCAGATTTTTCTTCTGGCTCTGAATATTGATGTTGTATAAACACTAGTGAAACCGGGAACATGTTTTCGTCACACTTTTTAGCGATGTTCGAATTGTTTTCAGATTGAAAGTACTTTCAAGTGTTTTACGAGAGACGAAAATTCGGAATGATAGAACTAAATCACTAAGTTAAGCCGAGTGGGAACTGTCTTGTGACAGATACAAATTACTTGGCACTGATTTGTTACTTGTAAATTTAGGTTTATGTATTATAATATTGAAAACTAAAATCACGCAACGTATTTCTCTGAAATCTCGAGTAGGCTCACGTTTCATTTACGCAAGCCGCATTCCATCTTAGATATCAAAGATCCAATTATGAAGGCATTAAAGGATACATTGCTGGGGAACGCATATCACTCCAAATATTCCAAGGAAGCCATCTGACGCTGCGTCAATTATAACAAGAAGCACTCAGGCGAGTAGCTAGTGCTTACTTTATTAAAAGCAAGTTTTCTTTTTACCGCTCAAGAAAACCTGCAAGTAAACCGTGGAGTTAAATAAACTTCTTTTAATTTTTCTGTGAAGGAAAAGTACGTTCAACGTAACAAATAGACTAAACAGATGTTATATGAACATTTTATCGTATAAACATAGCTCGCGTGAAAATGCTCACTTACCAAATTATTATGGTATTTAATTTAGACGTGACGAGAAATAAAATCATTTAAACGTGATTCTCATGCCGGACATGTGAGCTAGCTTTAAATGCATGAAATTAGTACATTAATTTGGAGGTAGCCCTTTAATTATTGCTAGTATTTAAATGATGGTATATACTAATAATTAATTTATATTAACTACAGCATAAGCTCTCTGCCTCGTTTATATTGTAGCATTAGTGTGAGTGCTGCCGGAACTATTAATTATGATACTTCATTTCGTTGATATCCAAACAAATTCTGTCACTTTGATTCCCGGGTTCTGGTCAGATCCTGGGAATTAATGTGACAAAATTTGTTTACCATACATTTGCCAATACTAAACTTGTCCACGTAAAGAATAGCATCAGAATAATTTTTCTTACTTACGTCGTAACAAAAATAATCATTATTACCGATATTTTCTGCTCCGTGATACCGATGACAGGGTTCAGTTACAGTTTTTTATTTATTATTATTTTAGACTCGCGGTTCGCCTAATGCTGAACGGTTATGATTACAGGGGTATCACTCCGACATTGCCGGCTAGTCACAAGAAACTAAATATAAAATGAAAATAAGTAATGGGATTAGTAGGTAGGAATGGAACAAAACTAATGCTAATAACTTGTAAGTTTCATAGTGCAATTAAATCAGCGTGTTCATGTATAGCCAAGTGAAAATATTTTTTTAACAAGTTAACTTGTTTAGTCTGCTTCGCAATAATTGTTTTGTATGCAAGTAAATAAATGTTTATGTCAAATTATTTTATCGCTATCGCTGCACGCTCCGTGGCCGTTTCTATTCACGCTCAGATACTGATTTGTGTAGACGACCCAAGCTTGATAAAGTTAGGGAAAGTGCTCAAACTAAAAAAACGTATGACGTATGTGATTGATTAGATTTCAAGTGAATATCCGGAATGTGATGTGAATGCCCTGAATTCAAATCGAATGCAGTCCAGAAAACACTTTTAGTGTTAATTAGAAACATCATGAAATAATTGATTTGACAGAAAATGTGACGTTTTAAAATTTGCTTTGTACAAAACACGGAAATGTAATACAGTTTTTATTACTTTGCGAATATTTGAGTATAGTTCGTCCAACGTGTGGTTTGGGTCGTCCGTAATTCTCAAAAGGACTCAGAATAAATGTATATTCAATTGACAAACAGTCACTTTTTGCTCATAGAATGTCGCTATAAAAGTAAATCTAGAATCAAGGACACACTCACGACTTAGCTCTTGTCTTTTTTTATATGTATATACATATAAAAAAAGAAAATTTGGTACGAAAATAGCTTAAAATATAGTCAAGAATATTCTTGACTATATTTTAAGCTATTTTCGTACCAAATTTTCAAATAATAAGTCAGTAGACTTAGTATTTAATTAATAAAATATTCGTTTTGAAATGACGTATATTTTTAGTAAACTAGCTTTAACCCTAATAGTAGAATGCACTGTTCTACTATTAGAGTTCTCTCTGTCTATCTGTTGACACATTAAGACAAAACGAAATATTAATAGACTTATTATCAAATTAAATGATGTTCCGATATGATGAATGAATGATTCCGAATGATGTTGTCAAAACTCGTTAGCCGATTGGACGTGAATGAGTAACATATGTATATACAAACATTGAAGCTTTTACATTATTAACGGTAGAAAGCATAAATAAAGCTACTTATAAATTGAGAGTTAATTGTGTGATTGGGTGTGTGTGCTATAGTAAATTAATCGTTATAATTATAAAGATAATGATTGTACACTACTGTTGTTGCAATTATCTTCAATCATCAGTCGAGATGCTCAAGATCTTGTTTTTTTTAACATAGTTCACACATTTACACAGTATTTGTAAGAAAGTGGCAACACCGTCCATGCGTAAATCTCTTGTTTGTTTAGGCAGAAATTAAATGAATTGATAATTAAGTCTAACTAGCAGAGATCGTTTGTATCGTCTCGGTAAGAGATCCAGAAGATACGACTGTAACAAAAAAGGCCATAATTACACGGTTATTCGGTAATTCACATTTTATATTTATGTGGGCTAAACTACTCCTTCTTTATGTAATCTCAGAATAATAATAAGCATAACATTTCCACAAGGCCAAGCTGGCCAAGTTTTATTACATTACTAAGGAAAAGCCAACTAAAACGAAAAATATTAACAAAATTAATCCAAGCAATCCGTTTCGTCTACCTTTTAATAAAATAATTTATAAAAGTTATAACGTACGAATAATGTTGCTCTTTAGCGGAGTAAGAAGTTCTGCTTGTGGTTTTCGTAAAAAGCTCTCTGGCCGTAAGCGATTTGGAGAAGAGTGGAAATCTCTCAAAGGTTTCTCTACCCTCTCCAATAAGATGGCCAAAGATTCAGAATAAGTGCCAGTTTGATAATTCTGAGTGGTGTTGAAAACTTTTAACCTTTCAGTTTATCTAAGTAATTTTGACCCAAACTCTCTCGAGCACTTTGGAGTTTTGGCGCGAAGTGCCGCTTTTATAGAAAAATGGAATATATTCATAATTTTGCATTTACCTTATTTATTTTTCTTATTCAAGTTTAAAATGACAGTGTTTATAAAGAAGACTGTCATGATGATGAGAAAGCTGAGATTAGAAGAAATAACAACGTGTATTTTGACAACAAAGTAAATCCAATTTTATTTGTCGAACAATTGCCTTCACAGTATAATAGTAAAATGGGCTATATCAAATATAAACGGTAAAAGTATTGTATATTAATTATTGAAATTAGAATTCACTTTAATAAAAAGTAATTTCTATAAACTGTCTGGTACTGGCGAGTTAAATAAAAACCTTGTAAAAATAAGAGAAAACCTACCACGCATTTACGAAGAGGGTAGCGAGGTAATTAGTTATTTTTCTGTTTTCTTTGTTGAATGGGTCTGTGTTGTGGCTATTAGGTTGGTTCGCTGTTTCGCTGTGGTGTTCCACTGGTATCTCTGTAAATGTGGGGCCACGCCAATTGCTCCGGGCACTTTCGTCGAGGCGCCGCAATTAACGCCTCAAAGTATCCGGGTTTCGAGTGAAACGCTCCGAGATCATTGCAAATATACTTTTAAAACGTCGACTTGATTGGTGTTCGGTTGGTTATTAACGTCACATGTAAGAGTAGGACTCGGAATGGTATTTTATTTTATGACCAGGAAATTGTAAAGCCTTGTGTCGTTGAGGAAAATAATTTTTGATGGATTTCATCAAACTTTAAAAGAATATATACAGTGACATACATTGAGGTTTTTAATATGTTTCTATTTTATCTATAAAAAGGTATCCCGATCCTTTGATTTTTAGTGTGTACTGGAGCGACATTGTCATTTTTATTTGATTTCACTGTGTATGTATTACTACTTTAATAACTCCATCAACAATAGATTAAATACTGATATTCTCTTTATAAATGTCGAATTTTACCTAGGACTATATCTAATAGTTACTAATTATGCAACGTTTTCAATTTTCAAACACATATCCAACCTGGGTTGCATATATTTCCGTATTAGCCTCTAAAATATGCTTAGCTATAAATTCCAGTATCATAGTTGTTCACAGCGTTTCCATTTCATTCATTTCACAAATACCATTGTGAGTTACGAGGCTATTTTTTCCGCGACAACGGCTGGAGCCGGTACAGTGAAAATATTAAATGTTAAGTCGAGTTGTTTGTATCCACCAGATATTCACGAAAATATCTCGCAATAAATTGTATGGAGGTATCCTCGGGATCGCACCGGTCTCATAAACTCGACTATTACACTTCACCGTACTGTAATGGCTTAAGGTTGTATGAATTGAAATTGCTTTATTAATACAAGCGCTTCAAATAATCTGCGCCACCGCAGCGTTCGTGAAATCCACGGGCGGCCCTAATGGAACAGATTGTTGCTGTTCAACAAATAATTGCTTTGTTTTTATATCGTGGAATACTCAGCTGCTATAAACGTAGCGCCATTCGTGTGCGTAATTCATGTTAGATTTATGGCCATTATTTACAACGGGACTACGTTGCTGGTTGTGTAAATATCACATTTAGGACACTTTAAATAAAGAAGCAATCAACCGTTTTAAATTAAACCCTTTTCGAACCACCGTACAGTTTCAGAACAAATAGATAAAGTAGGTATATAGGTACATATATATCTATGTTTATCTTTGAAACAGCTCGCCGTCTAGTCATCCCACGTTAAATAGTATAATTTTTTAGGCAGCCATTGAGTTTCGCTGGAACAAAAACGGAACACTATTCAATTCAATTCAATTCAATCATTTATTGCATTCCACAATGTATATACTTAGGTGGTATAATAAAATTATGAGAACAATCATGGACCCTGTCGGGCACAGCAATAGTAGCAATTCTAATGTTACATACTTCAGTATATTTGCATAACGACTATCAGATACGTTCGTAGCATCTGGGACGATGGTTTTACTTCGACATTCCCAGTTGTCACGAAAAACAAAGACTAATTTTATTTTTCTTGTATATTGTCACCCACGTAATGATTTGACCGCGGTAATGTTGCTTAACCTCATGAAAACAATTGTTTTGTTTTTTCTCGAGCATATTCGTAATGTGAAAATCGGCTAACATTATACCATAGCTACATTACTATAATAAATACTTGCTAAATGAAACTGTAGAACAACCCTGCAATATCTCTCGCCCAAATAATTGCTTCTTCCAAATTGAGTCCAATCTAGTTCTCATTTCAGTAGACATTAAATTATTGTACAATATAATATTCCCTTTCATTTAGAGGCTCCAAAGGTCGGATCCACTTCTCACAATATTAGCCATTGGGCAGAATTAGAACAGTGATTTTAAGATTACTGATTCCTATTTCAGTGGCTAACAATATATTCTAGGAAACTGAAATTATTAAATCTGAATGTTAGCTATTTATCTTATCGTCTATGCCAGAAAGCATGTCGCTGCCATATTATTGTAAACCAACATTCTTTAAATGCCAGGTAAGGTTTTGTTAAAGCTAGTTCCATATTTTGATTTCGCTTATGTTATTTTTATTAGCGATTTAGTAGTAATGTACTTTTGTGTAGTTATATGTAATTGCTTAGTGACTGTTGTGTTTTATATAATAATACATTATTTTATTTTAGTTCAAGGGCCCATATAAATTAACAAAACTTTTAATTTCTTAACATTAAGTACTTACATTTTAAAAGATCTTTAAATAATGTATACAGTATTATGAATGGTACTTGGTTTACGTTAATAGCAAAGCTGAATTTTTTAGATTTGTTATTCATAACACATTTATTGCTCCTGTTTGTACATTCAGGTGATTTCGATCGTCACCTGCATGTGTTTTATATATTTATCATAAGGTCATCTTGGTAAATATTATGAATATCCAGCATAAAACCATAGTAGTAGATAGTCATCTACAAAATAAACATTTCATACGTTCACCATCATATTCATTAGCCGTCGTATCGAGTTTAAAACAAATAAGTTAATAGGTTTTGGTAGAGCCATTCATTATATCACTACAGACAGACACTTCAGTTTTATTTATACGTCCAGATTAAACAATCTGAGGGAGTAATTCAATTTAGTCCACAAACACGCGGGCATTGCGGGACGCTCAACTCGATAATTTAGACTTTATTTATTTACTAAAAACGAAGTAAGAATCAAAGAAGACAACGGGCTTCTCCAAACGAGAAGCGATGGTTCCTGGGACGCCAACTTATTTCCATCTTTTGCATACAAATTAGAACTTTTAATTAATTATACGAGTTCATGTTGCTAATTTAATTATAACAAAGTTCATGAATTTATTTCCAAGTACCAATTGACAATGTTCGAGACTTGTCTTATTATTTGGGCCGTAGTCTAATTAATATGTGACAGTTGAAGTTTGATGATAATTTCGGGAATAAAGTTACGTCTTGCGAGTTTTAATGCTCTTTTTGATACTTTGACACAATTTAAATCAAATGAGTGATCGGTTGTTCTCTTTGAGTTTCTTTAGAAGATTTTCATTTATTTTTATTATATAACGGAAGTGCCAAGACCGTCTCTTTAAAATAATCAATAAAATATTTTGCATTACTACAGTACACTTACTGTAATAATGAAAATGGCTTGGATTACAATATAATTAAATTTGTTGTACTAGTTGTTGGGCCACTTAATACGACATGACACTTTTATAAGAAACATCTTGGAAGGAAAAATAGAAGGCAGAAAGGGAAGAGGAAGGCCAAGGAGGACATTCATAGATCAAGTGAAAGAAAAGGTAAAAGTTAAGTGGTATCAAGATGTCAAAGCACTGGCTGAAGAGAAGACATTATGGAAGAGACTCCACCGACAAGAGCTTGGCTTTTAAATTGAAGAAAGTTGTTGCCCATTGTTTTACGTACCGTAGTAATATGTATGTAGCCTATGCCTATATACCTTGCTCAAGAATCATGCTATGAAATTCAAAAAAGATTTTTCATATCCCACAATTACTTACTTTTAGATATTATTGTTTTTTTTTTTCTGTAACTTTCTGTGTGAGAGAGGAAATACATGCTTATTATTATTATTATTATTATTAGAAATTGGCGAATGCAAACAAAAAAACCAAACACATTCTTCTTTATCTTTGTTATATTAAGGAGTATAATAAACATGTTTGAGACAATTACAAATTAATTTTGGTAACGACAGTATATTGCCTCAATAAACATTGTTGTTCAATATATAAGATAACTCATTAACCGATCGGTAGATTATTATAGAAGCTGGCATTCAAGATGACTTGTTTGTTAACACCTAATAATAGTACAAGAGGGTATTGTATAGAGCGAAATGTAGCTATCCTAACTAAACCACTGCATAATTACGCACTACAGTAGGAGCATCCAGTCCATGATTAGTCCGGCTCGGCACGTAATCAAGGATCGGTGAGAGACGCACGCAAACAGACAAACGGGCTTGGATACCCGACGGCGATGTGCGCACAATTATCGATGTAAATATGATGTTACCGTGATGTGATTGGGTTTTGGTTATTGAGATTTAGTTGTTACATTTGATGTAAGGTTGCGGTCATGTTTAAGACTCCTTAATTTAAAATTTATTTATATTAGTCTATGCTAATATTATAAAGTGGAAATATTTTTCTTTGTTTGTTGGATTGTAAGGATTTAACTTAAAAACTATATAAATGATTTAAAAAAATCTTTCACTTTTGTTAGAATATCCGTTTTCATCACCTAGTAACATGGGCTATATGTTATATTACTTATATAAACTTTTTTTTTTTTTTTTTTTTTTTTACGTGGGGGAATGCAATGACGCATATCCCTCCGCGGGGGCGGGCGGAGGGATTATGTCGGACTCGCCGGGGTAAAAGAAGATGGAAAAGAAATAATGTACCTCCCGGAATACCGACTAAACCTACCACGGTGTTCCTCGACAAAACCACTATCGGCGGGGCCGCGCGAATCGCTTTCGCATGCGGTCGCGACCCCGCCGAGGTTTCGGCCCGCCGTATGAAACGGCAGGCCACTACCCAAAGAGACCTACCCAAAGGACTCCGTCAAAAAAAAATTCCCTACTGTCTCCCCCCTAGGGGGGAGACGGACTCGACACAGAGGCGCGCGTGGGAACACGCACGCCGCCTCTCGGACCTGGTGCTGAACGGATGGCGGGCAGGCCCACAAAGCCCGCCACCCCCAGGTCAAACCTCAAGGTGGCTGGAGGTCATCGCGCGCCCTCCGGCGCCCGGCTCTGCGGTTGGGGAGAGGGTTTAAACGCTCCCCCTCCCGCTCCGCCGCCTCCTTGATGGAAATCACTTCCTCGCAAAAGGAGGCGACGGCGTTCCACGACCTCTCACTCCGGACCATAGACTGAACTACGGCCGGGAGCGGGAGGGCAACCGATCCGACTGCCGCGGTCAACTCACGGCGCTGCGATGCCCAGGCGGGGCAAACCGCCAAAGTGTGCAGCGCCGTGTCCTCTACAACGTCGCGGCAGTCGCCGCAGTGGTGACAACCGGGCGTCTCTTGCCGGCGTATACGACACAGGAACTGGCCAAAACAACCGTGGCCAGTCAGAACCTATGTCAGCCGGAAGGTGAGGGCGCCATGCCGCCTCTCCAGCCACTCCTGAAACACGGGACTTACCGCCACGATCGTGGCGTGCCCGGCACTGGGGTGCACAAGTCGCTCCTTCCAATTCGCCATAAGGACCTGGCGGAGCTCGGACCTCGCCGCCTTGATAGCGGGAGGATCCGGTCCTTCGCCCCGAGCCAGCGCCTCCTGGCGCCAACGATAGAGCGACGCCAGGAGCGCCGCTTCCAGGTCCCATGGCATCGATCCGGCGAGGAGGCTCGCAGCCTCGAACGAGATCGTGCGGTATCCCCTAATCAACCTGACGGCCATGGCACGCTGTGGTGCACGAAGCGCCGGGATATTGCGGGCCGTCAGGTTGTCTGCCCAAACTGGGGCCCCATATAGGGCCATGGACCGCACGACCCCCTCGTAGAGCCTCCGGCAGGAGGTGTTTGGCCCCCCAAGGTTGGGCAGCAGGCGCGAGAGCGCGCCTGCAGCGCCCCGAAGAATGGGGGCCAAACGACGAAAATGGGCTATAAAGTCCCATCGGCTGTCGAGCAAGAGACCTAAATACTTTAGGGTTGACTCGACGCCGATGCGGACCCCTCCTACCATAATATGGGCCCCTGGAGGTGGCCGTTTCCGAGGGCCGTGGAAACAAACGGCCTCGGACTTGGACAGGGCCACCTCGAGGCCCAATCGCCGGATACGACCAACGACTTGCGCGACCCCAGCGGTCGCCAGTATGGCCGCCGCCCGATGCGACTTACCCCTCGCTGTGACAAGGGTGTCGTCGGCGTAACAAATGACGCCGACGCCATGAAGGAGCGCACCTCGCAGCACCCAGTCGTAACCGATGTTCCACAGGAGCGGACCCAGAACCGATCCCTGTGGAACACCACACGACATCTCTCGCCGACTCCAACCGTCGTGACCCGGGTAGACGACTACCCTCTCTGACAGATATGCCCCGACTATGCGGCGGAGGTAGGTCGGCACTCGATGGAAAATGAGTGCCTCCCTAATACAACTCCAGGGCAAGGTATTAAAGGCATTCGCGATGTCCAAAGACACCGCGAAGACGACCTCGCCCCGGGACACCGCGTCCTCCGCCAGGCTCCTCACACGCTGGACAGCGTCAATAGTGGAGCGCCCGCGGCGGAAACCATATTGGTTTTCCGCCAGATCCGGGCCCACTGAAGATAGACGCTGGACGAGGCGCTCCGCAATAATAAACTCGAAGAGTTTAGCCACCTCGTCCAGCAACACAATGGGCCGGTAGGCGGACGGAGAGTCCGCCGGGCGCCCCTCCTTCCTGATCAGGACCAGCCTCCCCACCTTCCACTGGCGCGGAAACTGGCCCTGCACAAGACAATCGCTGAGGAGCCCCCTAAGTCGGGGCGCGAGCTCCTCGAGGACCAGGGCCAAGGCAAGACCTGGAATGCCGTCGGGCCCTTGGGCGGTGTTTTTCGAGCGAAGTCTCGACACCGCCGCTCGCAACTCTACCTGGGTCACTTCAGGAACCACGTCGTCGTCAAAGTCCGCGCTGGACGCCATGGAAGGCGGAACCATCGACGGAGGAGTGTGCTCCGCCCGTGAAGGGAACAGAGCGGCCACCACCTCCTCCACCAGCTGTGGCCGGAGACTCTGGGACAAGGGGGGCGCCCAGGGGCGAAGCTTGCCCCTTACCATAAGGTATGGACGCCCCCAGGGATTACGGTCCAGAGTCCCCAGCAGCTCTTGGCGGGCCAGATCCTTGGCCCGCTTGATGGCTATTTTGAGGGCCTTCTTGGCCGCTCTGTATACCTCGTACAATTCCGCCTCCCTGGCGTCAAAATCGGGAGGGCGGCGACGCCTCCTACGAAGCCGGATGTACTGGCGTCTGGCCGCCACCACGCAGGAGCGGCGCAGGTCGGCTATATCGTCCGACCACCAGTACACCCGGCGCCTAGCTGTAAAGTTTAAAGGCACTCTAGGCATCGCCTCATCACAAACTTGCGTTAAGGCCTCCCGGAACCACTCGGCCTCCATCTCAACATTATCAGGCCTGGCTGGTGCTGGCACCCAGGCCTGAACGATGGAGGCTTCCAGGAGGACCTCCCGATTTAGCTTCTTTAAAGCCCAACGCGGACCGCCCCCAATCGGGGCCCTTGGGGCTGGGGGGTCGGAGGTCTGGGCGGAGACGTCGAACCGAATATAGCGGTGGTCCGACAAAGTCTCCACCTCCTCGACGACGCGCCAGCCTTGGACACGGCGTGCTAGTGCGGGGCTGGCAAAAGAGACATCAATTACTGACCCGCCCCGCTGACGCACGCACGTGTGCACTGACCCACGATTGAGGACTAGCAGGCCGTTCTCTACGGCCCACTCCTCAAGCAATTCACCCCTCGCGTCCGTGATCGCGGAACCCCAAGCCGAGGATTTGGCATTGAGGTCCCCGACGAAGAGCACGGGTCGAGGGTGGCTTCGAGCGACGACGACGTTCAGTTCGAGGAGATACTCCTCGAAGTCGGCGAAAGGTCGGTTGGGTGAGAAGTAACCGCCCACCACAACCGCTTCTCCTACGAGTGCTGTGACGCAGCCCCGTCCCCGGAAGATGTTCTCGAAGGACGGGGTGCCGGCGGTGGCCGGCGAAATTAACGCCACCGAGCCATCGAGGTCCCCTACCCAGTCAGCCCTGGGAGGGACGAAATAGGGCTCGGCTACAACGGCGACATGTATTGACCACTGCGCCATGCTCTGGAGGAGAAGGTCCTGAGCCCTGGCACAGTGGTTTAAGTTACTCTGGAGGAGACGGAGGCGTGGAGGCATTATGTCTCCATACTAACCTCCGCCCCTCCAGTCGCGGGAGCGGCGACCCTCGATGTCGCCGACGGTAAGGCAGGCGGCCTTGGCGGTAGTTTCTTCTGGGTGGCAGCGCACCCCTTGCCACCCGCCCGGTGCTCCGCTGGTTTGCCCACCGCCGCACATAAAAAACAATGCGGCGTGGCCACACACGTTGCGGCCATGTGACCGGGCTGACCGCAACGGAAACAGCGGCCACTGCAGTCAACCCGTGAGGGGCACATGACACCCACGTGGCCGCTGGATAAACAGCGGTAACATCGGGCGAGTCTGGGCTCCAGCGCTTTAATTTGCGCCGACACCCACCCCACCAAGATGCGTCGGCCATCGGCCAGTTTCTTGGCGGCCGCGGCGGGACAGCTAATGATGGCCGTCCCCATTCCGGAGCGGCCCTGCTTGATTTCGCCACATTTTATGTGTTCCGCAGGGCACCCTCCGGTCTTGGCGACGGCAGCGACGACCTCTTCTTTCGTTATGGAGTCATCCAGGCCCGTGATGCGCAAATCAACGCATTTTTGGGGCCTGGAGACGCGGACCTCTTCCGACTGCAGAACCTGGCGGAGACTTTCCGCCAGGCGGTCCGCCTGGTCGCCGCTTGCGACTCCCGGCATTTCAATAAGGCGGGCACCGGTCTGGGTAGTCCGGCACCTCAAGCCCGCCGTTATCCCCAGTTTGCCGGGGTCGATTGCTGTTCGTGCCTTCTTAAGAAGCTCCGCATATGTTGTCCCTCGCTCGATGGCAGCCGGCTGCAGTGTTAAAACAACTGCAGTAGAGCGAGGGGCCTGGAGCTTCTTAGCCGCCTTCTTGGCCGCCTGCCTGGCCTTCTTAGCCGCCTTCTTTCTCGTTTTGGCTGCCTTTTTCTTTTGGCCGACAACCTCCCAGTCCTCGGCTCTGCGCGCGACAGCAGCGGGTTGTATCCTGAGAGCAGGAGGGCGTTCGGCAGCCACAGGTGCGCGCTTCACCTGCTGTCTTTCCCTGCCCTTCCGGCTGGCAGGAGCTGCTGTTTCGGCTGCTGGAGCAATTGCAGGAGGCTTCGAGGACCTTACTTTAGCCGCATACGTTGACGGCGCAGGCGTCGGGGAAGGACGGGGAGGCTCTCGGATTCTGTCTGCGGCCAGAGGAGGGCGCAGCAGCCGGCCCTCCATAGCAGAGAGCTTGGCGCGAAATTCGCCAAGCTCCTGTCGAACGAGAGCCACAAGGTCAGAATCGGCCTTGTTTGCGCCCAGGTCGTGCCGCTTCTCGAACTCTTCCTGGCGTTTTTTGAGCTCTGATAACTCTTTCGCCAGGCGAGCATTTTCCTCCTGCAGCTTTTGGACCTCATCATTCGCTGTGCGGCTGAAGACGGCCTGCGCAATCTCCTGAATGGCCTCGAGGGACTCTTTGAGGGCCTTCTGGCACGTGCCCTTCAATCCCTTCGACTTCCTCGAAACCAGTCGTATGGCCTCCAGTGCGTCGCTGAGCCGGGTTTTAAGGTGAGACACCGGCAGGTCTTCGGCATCCAGCTCCGCCACTGGCTCCTTCCCGCAGCGACACGCCGGGCTGCCGCAGCAATTATGCTGTCCTCGGACGTGCGCTCCTCAGCATCGGCCTTCCGCAATGCGGCAGCCAGTTCGGCCTTCGCCTTACCCAGACCCACGTATCTGCCGTGGGTGGGCGGACGACCACGTCCACGTTTAGCTGTTGGCACCTTCGCAGCCGGCACCGCGTCCTCACTGGAGCCATCCGACTCCGATTCCTGCGCTGAGCGCAAGCGCTTACGCGGAGCTTTCTCCAGTGTTGCCACCGGAGTAATCTCCACCACATCACTGTCGTGCTCCGACCGCACGAACTCCTCCTCCTCTTCGGAACGCGCAGTACTGGGCGTGCGCGACCTACTGACTCTCTCCGACTGTCTTTTTAAAATTGATTTTAAAGATTTCATGACAAATCCCACGAGTACGGGAGAAATAAAAGTCGACCCGGGCAGAGATCCCAATACCCGGGCAAGCCTAATAGTTCAGGGGGACGGCAGGTACCCTGAAGGGGCCGCACTAGTGACTGAACTACCCATCAGCCATGCATCTCCTCGCCGTGCGGCAGCAACTTGAGATTCGGGGTGGTTTTTATAGAGGGCCACTCCCTCGCAGTCCGGGCGGTGAAGCCAAGACCCTCGCTCCCGTCAGCAGCCGCGAGACGTGATCCACGACACTGCACAATACGGGGTTACGATATGCTCTAGACGGTGACAACGGGGACAAAAGCCAGAAGAAAGGGGGGGACAACGACGGACAATAAAAGGGAACAAATTTGGACGCAGAACCAAAAAGGGGGGAACAAAACCAAAACAGGGGACAAAACAAAAGGGGGACAAAGAGAGGGAAAGAATCGTCAGAATGACGAGAAGAGACCCCGTTGTCTGTTCAGCGGCAGGGTGAGTGCACGCCGAACCCGTCAAAGGGGCTCTCCCATGTCCACTCTAAGACAGAGCGGTACTGGGAGAGCCGGGGCCAAGGATAGGGCCTCCGGCTTGGGGATGGGACTCACGTCCATCCCCCCGCCTCCGGTGCCAAACGCGACAAATGGCAACGGTTGTCAGAATATTAGCCACCAGCAACAATGAAAAGCATTATTGCTGGTGCCCAGGGTGCACCACGGGGAGGTTTTCTGACACGCACCCCTTACTTATATAACTTTTTTTTTTTTTTTTTTGATACCCAGGAAAAAATGCTTGATGCACTACCCGCCGGCTAGGGGACGGCACCGGCGGGGCGTGTGGGACTCACCAGCCGACTGCTGGTATACCCACTAAAAAAACCTGGGGTGTTCCCTCTCTCACCCAATGGGGGGGGCCAGTTGGGAGTCTGAAAAGATTCATCCATAGCAGGCCCCCCCGTGTGGGTGGCGGCCGGGTCCATCGGACCCGACCTCCTCTCGTCCCCGGGGGAGAGCATTTCACTGCTCTCCCCTTTCGACGTTAGAAGGCGCGCGGGAACACTGCGCGCGCCCTCTATGGGTTCTTACTCACGGGTGGCAGGGTCCCCTGAGGCCTTGCCACCCAGAACCCTTAGGTGGGGGGCAGGAGAGCGATATAAGCGCGTCTCCTGCGCCCCCTCCTCCGGCGGCGGATGTCCGGGGCGTAAGGATCTTCCTCACGCCCCCGCTCCGCCGCCTCCTTCTGCGAGATGACAGCCTCGCAGAAGGACCTCATTGCACCCCAGCACCTGTCGTCGCCGACCATCATGGATACGACGGTCGGCAACGAGAGGTCGGGGCCAATCACTTACTTATATAACCTAACCTAACTTACTTTTACGCGAAGTCGCGGGCAAAAGCTAGTAGAAAATAAACTAGTTATACAAGACACGTTGGCTACTTTGGCGTAGTGAATGCAACGGTTATGTGGAGAGTTTTGGGTGTTGTTCCCTGATCGAGCTTTATGGAAATATACTTTGACTAATTAAAAGTAAAACTGAATGTAGTTTTTACAACAAGTGCAGCGTAGAACGATGCCGTAAAACCATATGGCTCAATAACAACAGAGATTTTATCTAGTTAGCCCATCATAGTCAAAAACTCATATTGTTACGTTGCTCTATTTTGACACATGGAAAAGGCGAACAAACTCACATACTTTTCCTTTCACACAATGGTGAGATTACAATCAGTTGATCAAAGAAATGTTTATAAATATACAAAAAATACCTAAGTAGCAAAGAACTTTTTGCTGCTAGGTTATATAAATATTTAAGGGGAATTCACTGACTCTTTAAATTCTACTAGCGGTCGCCAAGTGGTCGAAATTCGACCATAATTGATTAAAATTTAAGTTTGATAGTTATTAAGGTTTTATTGTCTATAACTATACCCTTATAATCATATTTCATTTAGATTTCGCCAAGGCTATACAGGTTAATATACCGATCTTTTTCAAACAAATGATTATTTATTTTACTATTTCGTTGACGATATTCCTAAGCTTGTTTTCTTTTTTCTTTACTACACATAAATACGTAAATATATTATAATATAAATAGTATATATCATTCTAATCCACCCAAAGCTTGTCTGTAAGATATTGTTGATATGTGTAATTGTATATTGATATATGTAACCATAGTGAATATATAATTGTAGAATAGTACTACATCAGCCAACCAATGCCGAAATACGATACGAACTACGAACGCGATTCGACTACATGTGTCAAATGCATGGTTGTATGCGTGTAGTGTTTTTCATTAATTAAATGTATTTCTAATGCATATTTTATATAAATATTAGGATTCGCCACGCCTTATCCATATAAACCTTAACTGTGCCAAATTTAATACTCCTCCGCCCGCGAAATTTTAAAATAGGGATACAAAGTTTTTGCTTCAGGTATTAATATGTAGATAAAATACTATAATGTCGATTCTGTAAATAAATTTCTATCCATTGAGGAACAGTACTTTATCCCTAGATGAAATGACCCTATGACCTTTTTTGTACCCCTGATACCGTGTATGCAGATCATAATTATTGGTCGAGTAGTTAAGGCGTGGCAACAAAAAAACACCCAAACTCACATTCGCATTTATAATATTAGTTAGGTTAGTAAATATAAAAAAATATAAGATACAAATTCACAACACATTTTTATCATATCACATCAAATTTCCAGCGCAATCGAAAATCTCTCTTTTAAACGAAAACGAAATCCTTTGATAAGATTTTCTTCCGGATCAAACCTGTGCTGTACGATATACAAAATATTTAATAGGTTTTCTTTTGATTTCAGATATATCAGAATCTTTACAAAACATATAAAAGTCTCATAAATAAACTCCGTTATTTGTTACTGGTTTTGTAATACCCCAATTTTAGTGTAACTTATATCTATAGTAATATTATAAAGAGGAATTATTTGATTTTTTGTTTGTTTGTAAGCATTTAACTCAATAACGAATCTACTAATTTTAAAAATTATTTCTCCGTTGTGAAGCTAAATTATTACCGAGTAACATAGGATATATTTCATTTAAAAAAGTACTGTTACTAACTAAGCCTAACCTTATCTATTTTTATGTGAAGGGATGCATTGAAGTGTTCGTCTCTGCGGGGCGACTTGACTTTGACTTTGACTATATCGGTCGCACCGGGGGAAAGATGGTGTCATCCCGGTAATACCGACTAAACCTACCATGCTCCTCGACATAACCAGAGCCGGCGGGGCCAGGCGAATCACTTTCACATGCAATCTTGACCCCGTCGAGGTTTCAACAATACAGGAAAATACCTACCCTATTACGAGAGATTTTTTTCCTACTGTCCCCATGTGAGGCGCACGTTGAAACACGCATGCCGCCTCTCAGACCTGGTGCTGATCGGGTGGCGGGCAGGCTCACGAAGCCCACAACCCCCAGGTAAAACCTCATGGTGGCCTCAGGTAGAACTGGGCGCCGAAGGGGGCGCGAAGACCACCAGGTCTTCGCGCGCCCTACGGCGCCCGGTTCTGCGATTGGAGAAAGGGTTTAAGCGAGCCCTCTCTCGCTCCACCACCTCCTTGATGAGAATAACTGCCCTACAGAAGGAGGTGACGACGTTCCAAGACCTTTCACTCCGGACCATGGACTGAACCATGGCCGATATCGAGAGGGCGATCATTCCAACTGCTGCGACCAACTCACGGTGCTGCGAAGCCTGAGCAGGGCAATCTACCAACGTGTGCAGCGCCGTGTCTACAACAACATCGCGGCAGTCGCCGTAGTGGTGACAACCAGGCGTCTCTTGGCGGCGTCTCTCTCTCCGGCTTATACCACACAGGAACTGGCCAAAGCAACCGTGGCCAGTCATTACCTGTGTCAGCCAGAAGTTAAGAACGCCATGCCACCTATGCAGCCACTTCTCAAAAACGGATCTTAACGCCACGACTGTGGCGTGCCTGAAAACCTTATTTTTGTTTTACCTGGGGCAGTGCAACGACGCATGCCCCTCCGCGGCGGCGAGCGGAGAGGTTATGTCGGACTCACCGGGGTAAAAGAGAAAGATGTTGAAATGATGATAATAGACCTCTTAGAATACCGAATAAACTTACCACGGTGTTCCTCGACAAAAGCGCAGTCGACAGGGTCGCGCAAATCAATTGCACTTGCGGTTGCGACCTCGCCAAGGTTTCGGCTCGCCATATGAAACGGCAGGCCACTACACGATAAGACCTACCCTTTAAGCACTACTCACTTTTATAAGTCCTTCTTCCCCCCTCCCCCTAGGGGGTGACGGCCTCGACACTAAGGCGCGCGTGGGAATACGCACGCCGCATCTCGGACCTGGTGCTGATCGGATGTTGGGCAGGCCCACGAAGCCTACCATCACCAGGTCAATCCTCAGGGTGGCTGGAGGTCATCGGTGCCTGGCTCTGCGATTGGGGAGAGGAAACCCTCTTAAACAAGCGATCTTTCTCCCGCTCCGCCACCTCCTTGATGGAAATCACTTTCTCTCAGAAGGAGGCTACGGCCGGGAGCGAGAGGGCAACAGATCCGACTGCCGTGATCATCTCACGGCACTGCGATGCCCAGGCGGGGCAAACCGCCAAACTGTGCAGCGCCGTGTCCTCTACAACGTCGGGGCAGTCGCCGCAGTGGTGACAACCGGGTGTCTCTTGCCGGCGTATACGACACAGGAACTGGCCAAAACAACCGTGGCCAGTCAGTACCTGTGTCAGCCGGAAGGTGAGGGCGCCATGCCGCCTCTCCAGCCACTCCTCAAACACAGGACTTACCGCCACGATCGTGGCGTGCCCGGCACTGGGGTGCACAAGTCGTTCCTTCCAATTCGCCTGAAAACCATTTTTTTTTTGCTACCCAGGAAAAATGCTTGATGCACTACCCGCCGGCTAGGAGACGGCACCGGCGGGGCGTGTGGGACTCACCAGCCGAGCGCTTGTATACTTACTAAAAAACCTGGGGTGTTCCCTCTCTCACCCAATGGGAGGGGGGCCAATTGGGAGTCTGAAAAGATTCGTCCATAGCAGGCCCCCCCGTGTGGGTGCCGGTCGGGTCAATCGGACCCGACCTCCTTTTGTCCCCGGGAGAGAGCAATTCACTGCTCTCCCCTTTCGACGTTAGAAGGCGCGCGGGAACACCGCGCGCGCCTTCTATGGGTTCTTAACTCACGGTTAAATAGCCTGAAAACCTAACCTAACCTACTTTTACGCGAGCGAACACGCGGGCAGAAGCCAATCTTTTATACGAGTATATATTTTCATTCGCAATTTAATTTTATTTATTTGTCATATTTAAAATTTATTTTTCATTTGTACTATCAACGTTTGCTTACAACTTACTTTCAGCTCTGCTAATAACAGCACCAGATTTAATGATACTATAGGTCATCTCGATATCAGAAGTTTGTACACGATGCAAGAAGCTATCGTGGGATAGATGCACAACTCACTTCCATTATTCTGGTATATTATTATACTGTTAATCATAATGTTTACTTGTCCAGGTAGTTCGTGTCAGCCTGTTTTCACGGTACATGTAAGCACATGTACTAGCTTGGAGAAACACACATATATACATAAGCATGTATATATGTGTTTCTCCAAGCTAGTAGCTCAACTTACGCATGTTACCGGCATTGTGTACAAGATCCATAGAGCTGATATATACAAATGATTGGTTTCGCATTGCAAAATCACCAGCAGTGAAATAAAATCGAAATAAGTCTATTCGTTTAGATCTTTACGCTTATAAACGTCAAACTTACACTTAAGTAACGTTACTGTGAATTCACTAAAGGAATTATGTGTCGTCACCTATCGACGATCATTAGCAAAATGTATATTGATTCAGCTAAACTGTACTATGATTCTACGGATGGCGTAGCGGTTGAGGCCTAGTTACTACGTTGACTGTTGCCTGTTAGATTTACATGTGATATATAAATGGATGTTCCGAGTCTGGATCATCTCTGTATATGTATAAATGTTTATAAAATCGCCCTCGATACTAGAAAAATTCATAGTGTATTTGTATAATTTTATAGAAGTAAAATACTTTGCTTAGGGGTGATTCCAGTGGGGCAGCCGTAAATGTGAGAGTGTCCGATTGTTGATGACCAATATTGATACACGGGGCAAGCGAAAATATGTAGAACTAAACATGGAAAAAAATATCTGACATTAGGTCAGCTATTTTAGTGATGGAGCTACGTAGGCTTTCTACTTACCCTTATAATTATTATGTACGCCTGCAATGAACTAGATCAACTATGGTGTTTAAGCTATATTGTAATATAGTAAATAAAGTCGTGTGTTTGTTGTTTTTATCTCTAATTACCTAGAGGATGTAATTAAGAATCAACCTTTCAGTGAGTAATGTTTTCTCAAGTAAGTAGGTATATTTCCCATGTTTGCCGAGTAGCTTTATACATTACTAGCATTATATTAGTAGGATATTACGTGATTAAATTACATAAACTAAATATAAAACGCAAATTGACTGAGGAAATTCCAAATCCCTAATGCACTGCTGCAATATTCAATGCTAAGAATTTATTGCTGCACGTGGATTCTTCACGGATATAGATTCAGCTTTGTAACATTCCTGTAAAGGAAAATATTTAATAAAATTTACTACCAAACCCATAAAGTGACTATAATAATATTAAAGGAGTATTCGTTTATTGGGAATTGTAGCTAGTGAATTTATTTTTATTGAGTTGTCGTGTAACACCTTATTAAATCATTTATAGAGCACTGTTCTAAAAGATTACTGACACTCTTGAATAAAATAGAAAGTCACTAAAGTTGACTTACTTAAATAGTTGAAAACTACACGGTTGAAGACTGCACGGATGGCATAATGATTTAAGTGACCGGCGTGCCACTGCCGAAGCGATCGAGTGTTGTGGGTTCGACTCCCACACGGGCCATATATTTGTGTGATTCCCAAATAGTTGTTTCGAGTCTGGGTGTTCTTTATGCGCGTTAAAGAATAATGCTGAGATATACGAATAGTTACAAGAGCGGGATATATCTTTGAAAAATATTAAATTAATAACTACTAAGTATATAGTAGGAGTTAATATAAAATATCCATAAACGTTAAATACATTTGAGAACATCTTTCAATATTAGACTTCATTGAACAAACATCAAAGAATTGATAGGCATCAAAAACATAATTCCCAAATCCGTTATAAAATCGTCACTAGTAATATATGTTACGACTGATGTGTGTTGCCACAATGTTACTGAAATCAGGTAAGATTTTCCACATTTATCCGCACTAAAGTACAAAGAAATGGGAAGGATTTTTCGTAACAAAGAGGGCATCTGTGGTATTTATCTGCTTTGTAAAGATTCCACAGGCCCCTTAGCATTGGAATGCGACGTAATCTCACTCTCGCCTTTTCCTCGATCGCTCATTTGCAAATACGTGAAGTGCGAACGAAACGGACCCCGTGGGAGATGTTATCACGTTCTCATAGTACCGGCTGGTCTCAAATTACCCGGCAAACACAATACGTGAAGCCTGCCAACACAAGTTTATTTTTAGAAATTCTTTTGATACGATCCTCCAGTGATGTGACGGTCTTTAATCAGATAGAAATGGACCCCTAACATTTACTAATGGGCTTGGTTAACTAACGATTTGTTGGGATTCCCCGATTGTTACGGACGTTCTCAAAGAATCCTTAAAGCTTAGTTGAAATATATACTTCCTTTACATTTTCTGCTTTCAGATCCTCCTAGCCTACGTCGCTTTGCTTTCATTTTCTTTTTCTTTTAGATGTCTTAACGCTAAAACATAACGTAGATTGATATAAACAAGTTAAGGTTTAGTTTTAACGTGTCGATATATATCTAAGCTTTTAATTGAATATTATTTGAACATGAATTAATAAATACGCGTTTACTAATTAAATACACAAAGCATATTGGGATCTCTTAAATTTTCTCTAATTATAAAATTAATAAATACCTATGAAAGTTAAATTATGCCTCATACTCACTACACTTACCAGTGAAAATAGTGACTCGTGACATACATACATACGTACACCACATCTCAACGGTATTATGTACACAACTTTCTAAATATTATTATTATGGCCATAAAAATACAACAGTTATGAATATAATATTGTATTGGCACACTTATTCCTTGACGGTAATTAACGTCATAATATTTATTGACTAAATAAAACATAATTAATAGCACAAACACCCATCAAAACACCTATAAAAAATATTTAAAACTTCAAATACGCTTTAGATAATGCGCCGACTTACAGAAGAAAATTAATTAGGTTTACTGTTCATAATTATTTTGCAGAAGGGTAAGATCGGATACAGTGAATAATTCCGAGAGCAGCGCCCCCTAGAGGCCAGTCTTGTTAATTAATCGCCCAACTAGCCGGGTCTCCGTCTACTCTAGTTACACTCTGGTATTGCTTGTTATGAAAAATTATTATACAATTTATGATGTCTTATGTTTTGCGATCGTTATCATATTAGTCATTTGTCTTTTATTCCATTTTATCCGCGGCTTCGTTTGCATAAATTTTAATGTAGGTTATGTCAATGTTGTGTCCCCCGGGAACAGGACTTTTTTTCTTGATGAAAGGCAACTAATGTCCTTTTCTGTACCCTTGTATCTGAAATTTCATGATGACCGGTCGAGCAGTGAAAGTGTAGCAAACAAACAAATTAACTCACATTCACATTTCTAATATTAAGTTTAGGATTATCTCAATAGTACATAATATATTAATTAGTTGCTAGTTTATATATTACTAGATGTCGTGTCCAAATTAGTGAATTTTATGGATTAACAGTTTTATTTTTTGATATAGGTATTGCTACTGCTTTATAATGTGCAAAAAGGAAAAACCGACACTATTTTACTTTCATAATATTAGTGAAAAAGGATGTAAGTACAAGGAACCACACACAAGGAAATACAGCTACAATACTGGCAGTTTTAAAAGGGTATCTCTAAAAGCATCCCTTTCCATCCTTAAAAACATTTATTTCATAGACTATTTTAAAATTAAATGTACGATACAAATGCCAAGCCTTAAAATAGCTTTTCTATTCCGAATCTTAGGCATCGTTGCCTACCACTCGCATTCTTACTCGTAATATATTCCCGCGGACCGAAATCTTTTACTAGTTATATATTTAAGTATCAAAGTATATCTGTACGATTCCCCTAATATTGCTACATCACGTAAGCTCCCCTGTTCCACTGGAAGGTGATTTTGCATAGGTAGAATTATTTACCACCCAAGCTTGATGCTTTTTTACATTAGTATCACTATACTGTCTTACGTTTACGCGAATATTATACATTTAAATAAAACTATTTTATACGGATTTAGCCACATTTTTTTTTTAATTTTGGTCCTCAAAATGACCACACTCCGCCTGATGGTAAGCAGTCGTGTGGTCTAAGAGCAGTGGCCTCCACATCGTCCTCATAGCAGCCGAGGCGATGTTGAGGTCTCTACTTTGACGGCCTAAGAAGGTGTTTTTTCACGCCCCGCTTAAAGGACTCAGGATTGAAGGTAGAAGGAAACACGTGCCTTGGCAGAGAATTCCATGCCTTGATCGTTCGGCAGAGGTATGAGGACCCAAACTTGTTGGTACGCACTCCAGTCGACTCCACCGTGTAAGGATGGCATCTGAGCCCAGCACGCGTTGTTTTGGATAGTAAAGGGGAGGGCGGGATAAGGTGGAATAACTCTTCACTATTACATAATTTTGAACTTTAACTATACTATTATTGAATTTTACTACAATTTAAGCTATTTAAATGAATTAAAACACTTTGCCCGAAGTTTAGGTTATTTTACAGCAGCCATGTTTACGGGGAGACCCTGAAGACAATACACATAGTATCACTATGTTTATTGATTTCAGTGAAGTGATATGATTATACGTAATTAAGTGACTATGTATATTTACAATAATAACATGAAATCACGTTAGTAATGCCTCTCTGAAGAAAAGCTTTTAAAAATGTTAAAGTCTCACAGAGTTTATTGCTGTCTTTCATTATCCTAAGCTCAGTACAATCATTTATAATAAAGAAATAATTTCTAGATAGGTCGTTTTACGTGCGAATCGTAGTAATCTCTTTATACTATAGTAATAATGTTATAAAGATTAGATTTTTTGTTTGTTTGTAATGATTTAACTTAAAATCTACTCGACCGATTTTAAGAATTCTTTCAACATTAGAAAGTTATATTATCACCGAGTAACATAGGCTATATATTATTAAAAAAAAACATAACCTGACCTAAACTACATTTACGCGGGTGAAGCCGCGGGCAAAAGCTAGTTTATGTGATATTTAAGTTAGCAGATACTAGATCCATATCTCAGAGCTCATCACTTGCTGTGACTGCTCTTACTAGGACTGCCTGATACTAAATGTAAACCGCCATTAAGGACATCGCTCCTTAAGGATCACAGAACCCATGCAAAGAAATTACACAGCCAAATGCGTAAGTCACACAGGAAAATGGAACTGAAACGGCTATTATTCCCATCAGTAAGTCGATCCGCTCGGGGCCAACATTAAACGAGGAACCCCAATTAATACACGGTCCAGAGTATTTAATTGGGTAACTGAATTAAAACAATGCGGCTAGTGAGATTTTTCTGACAGCAGTTTAAAACATTTGGCCGACCCACTGCTCCGGTATAGCGTAATGGTAGTTAGTGCTACTGCTTTGCATTTGATTGGACAGTGTTATTCGGTTTATCTATCAAGCGATTCTTAGTAACAGCAAGGAGTCTGGATAGATGCTGGCTGCCTACCTAATGCGTGATATAGACTATGTATGATCGACACAGCGATATATGGAGTAAATGTTTAGTAAGTTAATTAAAAAAGACAGCTCCTGCGCTAGAATTAATTTCTGTGTCATGGGAGACTTTACGAACATTCAAACAACGGACACATAGAATATCCAGACACAGAACAACTATAAGTGGACCACAAAAATTATTGTCCCATGTGGGAAGCAAACCCACAACACTCAGAGCAGTGACGAAGTGATCACACTATCCGAGGAGTCATGTGATGTGTGATGTACAATTTCTACCTTACACTATTTCATAAACTAAGGAGTTAAGTTTGTTACGTGCTGTTTATAACTTTTCGTCTTGACCCATACTACCTTACGCTTCCCATGTGTGTCGTAAAATGCGATTAATGGTAACATCCCATCCACGTTCGTGTTAATAACAACACATTACGGCTGGTGATTATAACTATATTTCAGGATTGCACACTTTTACTCACCCCACATTCGTTTAGGATCGGGCAAAACAATAAACATGTTGCTAGACTAGATATACTTCGTACTTTTATTCCATTACTAGCTTTTGCCCACGATATCGCTTGCTCGTGAACAGTCCTTTTTTCAGGACGTAACGTACCCTATGATATTTTCTGTAGCCCTGACAAAGGGTATGCCAAATTTCATGATGATCGGTTGAGTGAAAGCGTAACAAATAAACTTACATGCGCATTTATAATGTTAGTTAGGATGTGATGTTCATTGTATTTATTTGTTTAAAGTAATATACATTTTTAATAATGAGCTAATCTATTATTTATTAAAAACTGGTAAATAAAATGATGTAAATGTTAAAGGTTTGTTCCGCATTTGCCCCCACATTACGTCCCACATTCCAAAATGTTCCTCATTCGCCCTTCTTTTAAACTTATTCCTTTTTCGCCCTACATTTTGCACATATGGTTAACAAAACAAAACATAGTTTAAAATTATTTTAAATATTTTTTTGTCAGGTTCGCGATGTCATGCAATCATAAGCCCAAAGTTTTACTGAGAGATCAACGAGGTATTTTAAAATATTTTTCGGCTGACGGTACAACAAAAACCCCATACAAAAAAAAGAGGAACAAAAACGGAACATAATCTGGGACGAAAGAGGAATTAAATTAAGAAATTAATATTTATTTAAATTTAGGGGCATATAAGGCAATTTTTTTGGCACGAATGCGTATTTCTACGCTTGGGACGAAACATCAGGGGCGAATGCGGAACAAACCATGTGAAATAATAATCAATTGTTATATGCGAGCGAAATGCATTATTAATAAAAAAATTAAAGTAACTTTATAATTGCCACCTCGAGTTGTTGTTAGACTAAAGTTGTGTATTTTTTTTTTTTATCTTGACACGGCAACGTGATTGTAATGGACCTTATGGAAAGCCCAATTACAGTCCAGAGACAGTGACGAAGAGGAGAAGATAGATGTCTTCTAGTCGTCGCCAGTGTCAAGCCGGTCTGACCAGATGCTTCTTCACACTACGTTTGAAGGACCCAATGTCATAGAAGGGAGGGAACACATGAGCCGGAAGACTGTTCCAAAGTTGTATGGTACGGCATAAAAAGGAATTGCTGAACCTTTTGGTGCGAGACGGGATTGTGCTAACCGTCAATCGGTGATTACGAAGACCGGCACGTGTGGTTCTCAAAAGGAAAGGGGAAGGTGGGATGAGGTCAAATAACTCTTCGGATTATTCGCCATGAAACTACGCAATAATATTTATCTGGCACAGTTGGCTAAAGTATAAAAATTATAACTTTATTACTAGCTAGCTGCGCCCGCGGTTTCACTTACTTTTATGATTACTGCTTTGTTCCCGTAACCCCTAGCGTGATGTTATATAGCCTATAATTATTATATCTAGATAAAGGCTTTCTATTAATGAAATAAATTTTAATCTCGGCCTAGTAGTTTTCTAGATTACCTATTTATTACAAACGAAAGTATATTTTCTTTGTAATAATAGTTGTGAAGAGCTATAATAAAGAAGTCTTTACATTTATTAGAAATGTTCGATCAGAGAGTATATAGGAAGAACCTGTTATTATACCATGTTTATTTTTTCGTTCATACAAGATGTTCTAGGCTCTATTGTAAAGTTCGAATTCAGCTGCTGATAATAAATACGTTTACCAGATATAAAGGTATTATGCTCCTTACCACAAATAATAATTTACTATTATAATATTCTACCACATAAACACAACACCATCTAGCCCAAACTAAGCACAGCTTGTACTATGGATACTAGACAATGGATATATATACATATATACTGTTTTTTTGTAAATACATAAATATTATACATAGAAACACCCAGACTAAGACAAACATCCATGTTCATGCACACAAATGTTTGACTTGTGCGGGAATCGAACCCGCGACATCAGGCGTGGCAGTCGGTTACACTGACCACTACGCCATCGAGGCCAACAATAATAATTTACTATTGAGTATAAAGTTAAATATACTTTTCAGTCGAAGCCTCCTTTTAACCTATTCTTTATTTAAAGATATTTTGCGTGTAGGTAAACATTACTAGTAATATAATACTTGAATACTACCTGCATAATACAATAGCCACATTGAAACACACTACCTAGATATGCAGGCTCTAATAAAAAGTTGTTCTTGCAAACTACCTCATTCTGAGAAAATGGTAAGAGAAAAATAGTGCAGAACTATATAAAATTTAATGTATGTAGATACATACTGCGGGCATGTGTACCTATTCTTTTTATATTGCTGTACTGAAAGGAGCGCTCTCTTTTTGCAATCAGAAGAAGCTAACCTCGTCCTTTTTACCAATGCGGGTAGCGTTCTATGTGGATCTAATTTAAGGTCTGATAAAAATCCAGTTTTGCACCTTTTTACTTGATTTCAAGACTGTGTGCAGAGTATTTTTTATATAGCAGGGGTCTCGTTTGGACGGGACAATGTTCATTGTTAAGATTGTATGATGTTTTATATACTTGATTGTCGAGTCTCAAGGCCGTTTACAAAAGTATGCGATATTACACGAGTTATTTTTATTACACATTCGTCTATATTAATATCGATATGAATAATATATTATTAATATTGTATATTATTCGATATGAATGCAGATAAATTAAATTATAAACAACCCAGAATAAGGTAAAATATATTTCTAGTTGCAAAGATGCGAAGATTATGTATTTTAATAGTTATAAAAAAAAAACTATTAGATTATTACATTCCGATGTACCTATCTAATACTTAATGAACACATAAAACTGACTACATAGGGCTAGCATATTGCAGGTATATAAAATACATTTCATAAAATATATTTTCTATTTTATATACAATAAAATAAAATATAATGTATGATGATAACGTTTTTCGAGTTAAGGTTAATATTCGTTCTCATAAAAAAGTTTTAATATTAAATCTACTGATTTTGGAGCAGTTTGACTATTACTTTCGACCCTTAGAACGCAATCACATAATATGGTTAGTATGAGAGTTTTCTTCTTAAATCTACAATCAAAATGTTTATATAAACATCTTCATATAAGTAGCTAACTTTCACACTAGCAATATTTCGTATTAAATATCCAAATAACAGAGACAAAATCCACTAGAAACAGTAAAAAGTTTTGTCAAGTTTTGTAGACGTATGATCTGCCAAAAACAATTGTCTTGTGTTGGAATTGGACACTTGGCGTTCTGGATAGAGATAATCACTTAAATCACAGTAAACCGTCCCGTGATGGTAAAATTTAGGTGATAGCACTGATCACCTCTGTTTGCATATGTATGCAATTTACTTCCGAATCAATTTTCTAGTGGCAGTCACAGACGCTCCATTGTTTCAATTTTCATTCCACTACATAGTTCTTCTAGCATAAACTACAGCGAATATACAAAACAGCATTTATCGGTCAGCATATCTTGCGCACCAAGCGTTCCTTGAACGGTATACCTGAACATTCGGCGTAACATTTGTATTCCATCAATTTGCACATCTCGTATGCGGCGGGGCACAGCCGATCGTTTGCGTTATATGTGCTTCGCATAACTCATTGCTGCTACTCCTACGGCTTTCCCAAATGCGAAGCAAGCGATACGTAGAATGTACTATAATCTGATTCTGATATGCAAAGTTATTGTTATTCGTTTTAAGTTTCAAAATAAGTATACTCTTGCTATCGAATGTAAATTGTGTGAGACAGAAACGAATTATATTAGTTGAATAAAACGGACTTTTACATGAAAGCATACTTATTATGTGCGCGTAGTTTTGATATAGATTTGTGTTCTATGAGCTAACATAATCACATTTGTAAGTCTTTGTTGAGAAAATAGTTTATACGGGAGGTACGCATAACCATTAAATAAAAGCTTATATTATGACTAGATGAAGAGGTTCTTATTTAATTGCCTTAAAACATTATAGGTTCAATTGATCACTAATAATAAACTTAATTTCAGTTCAGGATGTAATATGTATTCTGAAAGTGGAATCAACTTATTCTTAATACTTCCATAAAAGTTACCACAGTTTATCTTATGTTTCTGAGAACGTTATGACAGGCATAACTAAAAACACTTGAAACTAAGCAGAGGCCAAATACAAACTCAGTCTTCACGACAAGCAGTTACTCTCAAATTTACACGGATGCCAATGAAGCAAGCAAATCAAAAAATTTAAATAAGTATATTTGGAAGAAGACTATTGTTTAATCTGTTCATTAAGCTAGCTAGCTTAAAAAGCCGCTGTTAAGAAAAAAAAACAGAAATAATTTACAGTTTATATATCGAATAATGAAAGAGAATATTGTATAAGATAAACACAACACTAAGCTGGTACAAGCTTACCCGTAATTACTTTACCAGTAAACTATACTACTCAATAACTTCGCTAATCCTGCCATTCCTAGCACCTACAGGCAGAATTCATTTATGATCAGGTCTTGTCGTATGTTCAATACAACGTGCCGGAGAGTCGATATTGATCTCTTTAACACGAGTGGGACTAAACTACAAAGGGCTATGTGTAATGACTTTTTTGCACATCGAAGATAATCGATTTATTTGAGGAGCGGCGAATGAATATGTGTGTTTTTTTTGTTTATATTACTGTCGCATGTATGCATATATTATAGTTTGTTATCTTACTTAATGTTACTTATTTTTATGGTGAACTAAGTAGTCGTGTTACTGTCATTTTGATTTTTTTAATACAATTGCTAGATGTGAAAGCTTGTAATTGGCCATAACTTAGTTATAGTATTTTATTTAAACTGTTAACTAGCTGTAAGTTTTCTAAACTTGAAAATAAATAAATAAATAAATACCCAACATAAGCATCCAGAGAGACGACACTATAATCGCAAGTAAATATATTTTTCCTCTCAATTGCATTCTGAAACCCTATTTGCTTATCTTGCTTCATTTTATTTCCCAATAGTGATGGCAGCACCTGGAATCCGCCATTACTCTTTTAAAATTGCAAACTTTATTGCGTCAATATTTCAGTAAAATTGCGGACCTGTTCACAGAAATCATTTATTTGTGGAAAATGAATAACTACGTTCTTTTTTATGTTGATTAAGATACGCTAAAGAGTTTGCTGAGTAATTATTTTTAGAAATGAAGATTCCATTTCACTTCCATATTGATTGGAAAAATAAGCTCCTTTTATTTTTAGCTGATATTCACTCAATACAGTTCGTAGCCCGAAGAAAGGCGTGGGGTGAATATTGCTTTTGTCAGCAGTTTTTTACTCGATTGGTATTTGTGGAAACGCTCGTACTGCTACTGAAGTACTGTCTATATTCATTACGATATATTTGTATAAGTAATTACTTCGTTTTTATATCAAATGATATATTTTGAGGCAAGGCGTCAGTTGTTTGAATGTTTATAATTAGTTACCTTGAATGGCAGTTAAGAATAATATATTGTGCAAAAACTACAAGATAAATGATCTCGAGAGTACCAAGTCACCCTTGAGTCACCGATGTACAAACTAATTTCAGCTGTTGAAATGCCAGTAGTACTTTTTGGCAACGGTAAATTAGATCGCCAGCGCACGTGACCGGTTTTACAATACTGTACGCTCTACAAGCGTAACTATTAGATACAGTATTTACTTTTCAATGGTTCGTCCCTCTCACACCATAGGGGGTAGTAAGGGATGAGAGTAGCCTGGGCACTATTTGTGGGTAATACGCCGTAGAAAATTCACTGACGCAGCAACCTTCATTACTAGCCCTCTACGAGGGAAACAAACGAGCCAGTGCCCGAACATTATTACCGAATAATCCGCGATTACACTGAAAGACGTTACAAATTTTCTAAAGGTAAAAAGTGCTGTATTTACTGGAATAACTGAGATTGTATCTGCCTTTTTGCGTTTATTAAGGGTACTATTGAAGTCTGAAGATATAAATTTTGCCGCGAACATACTTTTATTTTATTATATCTGGAATCTATGTAAGTACAAATATACGTAGAAAATATATGACTGGTGGCAAAATAAATATTTTAAACCTTAAATTCGTGCAGTATCGCTGCATCAGTATACATTTATTTTATTGTAATATAATATTCAGTATGTCATTAAATCATTATTGTCTTATATTTGTGAATATAAACTTTGTCACGTAACCACGTAACGTGTAACAACCCATGTATGTTAAGAACTAGCAAGAAGCTCACGGCCACTCTTTGTGTTAATTAATTCTCAAATTTGCTATATGGACATCATCCGCCAAAACTAGGTATTCTAGCAACATCGTTTATTTATTACTTATGAATAATCAATGACCATTGTTATTTCTGAAAACTGTGGTGAAATGGCTCGGTCCGTTCAAAACGAAAGGTTTTATTGGTAAATTTTATTATGATTTCTGGGATTTAGGTACTTTATTCATGGGCACCTATGTGACTGTTATCTTCGACTTACAACGTTACACGTTACACGCGTTTAAGATGCTTAAACGTATACCATGCGCTTACGCAGCAATTATATCCTAGAATTATTTTTAGTAATGGCCAGAATATCGCCGACGTACACCGTCACAACATAGAACATATTTACCTTTAATTTCAAAATACAAGAAGTAGCGCTGGTATTTGATTATAGATACTTCAGACCAATTTCCTGCGATCGAGAAATCGTGAGACCAAGACCACCACCTATTCCACTACCGTCATGAATCCACTCCTACGACAAGCATATTAGCATAACAGTCTATCAAGAATACCTACCAGTAATTCGTAACACAAATAGCACAGTATTCTTTTAAAATTTACGGAGCATTACGTATAAATTCACACTATATCTTATCTACGAGTGGTTGACGTGTGATCTGTGTTACTACTCATACTCACAAGCTAACTGGCGCAGGCACGTGATGTTTAGGTTTTTGTGAGGTACATTTTTATTTATCCAACCTCACGTTTTCATTTTTCTGTGTACTGTCACACACTTAACCAGCCTTATTTGTTAGCCACCAGTTACAGTCAACTCATAAAATAAATAATACGAACCTTTAGTCTACTATTAATCAAAGAGAATACCGGAGACTCAAATACTTAACACTCCCATTTAGAAGGAATTTAGAAGTAGGAAGCTATCTATATTTTATCTATTTTGCATGTAAGAAGAAGCTGGTCAAGTCGGCCTGTCATCAATGTCAATTTCATGCAGTAGTTTTCCCATGATGTGCATACAAATATACAGACAGATTTTATTTTATTATATGTACCTATAGATTCCTTTTGCCGAGGTTACCATAGTGCAAGTGATAGTCTTGGTATTGCAGACGATCATAAGTCACAGTAACTTGCTTACCATCAGGCAGTCTGTATGCAAGCAATCTTTGTTAAATATAAAATACAACGTATTATTCTATCATGTTATGTAAAACCGTATTAGATAATATCCTTTTATAACATACATTATATACTCCAGATTTAATTTACGTGTCATAATTATAGTCATCTTACAAATTATTACATTCCATAGAAATTGTATCGTTTTAAAGTGAACAGAAAATCGTATTAATAATATTGTTTTCAGCATACCAAACAAGCAATATAGAATAATTTTCGCTTGAAAACTTGCTAACAGTTAGGCATAAATCTCATGGTACGTGTACTTTAATTGCAGCTACTAAACCCGGCACGTTATTGCCGTAGGCGGTTGAAATATTCTATTTGCTCGTAACGTTACTGTTTAGAGTTTTGCTTAAATACACTAGTTTACAGCCATAAGTACACAATTTTACTATTACGTATGCATGTAATAATATATCTTAATAATTAGTTGATTGTATCATGATCGGATTTTTTAGTAAGTATGTTGAACTACGTTTTAGCACTTAATTATAAACTTACCTGTCTCTGGAGCAACCTGGAAAATAAGTCTGAAAAAGGAGAAAATAATCAGACTACAACTGTTCTACAAAGAGCCAATTTGGTAAAAACGCCATTTTTGTCCTGTAGTCACCAATCCCATTGCCAACGGTGATTACTGATAAAATCTCTCCAAAATTAATTATTTTCGTAGTTTCTAGTTTTGGCGGTAGTCATCACGATCTTAAATCGCAGTAAGTTAATAATTCTCCTTATGTTGCAAGTGCATATAGAATACGGTTTTGATTCTGTAGATTGTGTGGTTCTTTACCAACATGGTATGGTTGACGGTAGGCAGGGACTTTTTTGTTTCCGTGGCATTCCTTCTAAGACAATAAGAAGAAACAGACATGCCCATGAGCTGCAGTTCCTTCTTACCTTTTCATGGGTCGCTACTTTGTGTGCTATAAAGAAGAATAAAAAACGATAGAATATTATGCCTTTTATTCAGCAACTTTTTATTTACCTGGGAAAGTGACCAAAAAGCTTAGGACTGTGACAAATTGATCACCTGAAGGTCCAAACATGAAGAGAATGCTTTTGACATAGCCTCGTTATGTGCGAGGTTATCATCAATGGCCATTGGCTCCAACGCTTACTTTTTCGGCATTTTACGGTATTATCAAATAATGGCATACTGAACTGATTAAAGCATCCCACAAAGACGGCAGGCCGAATTTGGAAAAGACTTTAGGCAGCGTCCTATAAAGGTGGACCTGGATAAGTCCAGGTTATGTTAACAAAAATGCGATACACTTCATCATGTCGAGAAAAAGTACTTAACACAGAACACTTTTACCAATGCGTGTTGCAGTATTGATTTGTGGTACTCAAAATGGACGTTCACTATTAACTTCATAAAGAAAATAAGCTTTTCAAAGGGCTATGCTTAAAGCATTTTCACCCTCAATTCGACGCCGTGCAGTTACCATTAAAGGAAAATATCTACATAAAAAATAGACTGTATAACTAGAGCTCTAGGTACTCTAATTATACCCTAAACTATCGTATTACGTTGTCAAAAATCAGCAACGCGTAGTAGTCGCTGGTGAGATGGCGGGGAAGAAAGACTCGCTGCGCGGGCTTACGGTAAGTTGTATTTTATTCATTGTTTTACGGCTGATTTCCATGTAATATCATTCAAAACTAATGACAGTATACTAAGCTAATCATTATGATTAGCTTAGATTATCTTACTGAGTTTATTTTAGTTTTGACGACGCCCATAACTTGTATGTCCAGTATACTTCTCATCTTCGAATCAATTGTAAAGTAACGGCTGAATACTATGACCAGTATTCTTCTCCTCGTCAAAGTAGTAGAAAACGAAATACAAAATCATATGTCTAGTGTTCTGCCCATTGCAGTATTATTGGAAAAATGAACTTCTGTTATCTTTCATAATAATATTTTGAGGCACCCGCAGAAAAAAGTTTAAATCTTACTACAAGTCGTTTTCCAGAGCTTCAAGTCTAGAGGACATCGCTTAATAGCATTGGTGCCACCTGAAAATGCTTCTTTGGATGTAGATAGTGGTTTTGAACCTGATAATGACGAGGAAATTGCTATTTACAGAACTGAAAAGTTGTTATCCTCACCCTGCCCTTCAATCGATTTATACATAGAGCGCATGAATATATTAGACGGCTCCGAAAATAACACACTAGATAATACTTCAATCGACAGTGACGAGACTAACGTTGATACCGTTGTTTTCATGGAGCCATTAGACGAAAATCTTCAAATAGAGGATCGTCCGAGCGTCAATGGCAATGAGAACAACCCTGTGTTGGAAGTCGAAGACCACTTGAACCATGCGCAACCTCTGTTGACACTTATTATAAACAACGTGCTACCACCAACTGGTAAAGTAAATTAAAATACTTTGCCAAGTTTGGCTTAATTATTGTCGATTCCGTCATCAAATAAGTTGTCTATTGCTAGTCCATCAACATCGAGAAGAACCAAGCGTCAAGGGAAACTACTAGAACGAGCTGTGCCAAATATCCGCGCAAAAGCGACTAAGAAAACACTTATTGTGAGTAACAAATGGAAGCAAAAATAATTCAGACACAAGGCTGACATTCCATGAAACGACTTCGTTTTTGATTTACCGGATATTGGCTCTCCGTTGGACTTTTTTTTAGTGGTTCTTCTCCCCAGACATACTCGTTGATATCGTTGACAACACGAACTTGTACTCAACCCAAAGAACTGGCAAATTGATTCAATTGACCATCGAGGATTTGAAAGATTTTCTCATTGTTCTTTTTATCATAGGTATATTGAAAATGCCTTGCTCTCTACAGAACATCTTTCAAGAGTCGTCGTTAGTATATTATGAATATCTCTGGCCAAATATTAGATATAATGGTTAATAATGCTTGGCTGCTCTACAGGAGAAAATGCAACATGAAGAGCTTGAAAAACATAAGTCTGAAAAACTTTAGACACAGATTGGCAGTAGAATTGAGACATAAGGGGAGATCAATTGAGACGGCACCACAAAGCCAAGTACCGATAAAAACGCTGATCCAAAACCCAACTGCACCGAAGCCTCCAGTTTCTATTCCTTATGATAGCTACAGCCACTGGCCTAGATATACGACATATAGCCGTTGCAAGTTCTGCAAGAACAATAAAACGAACATACATTATTTCAAATGCAAGCAAAGGTTGTGCTTAGTGACCAAAAGAAATTGCTTTTATAATTTCCACAATAAGTAGGTAGGCAGGCAACCAAAGCGCAAGTTACAGTTGATTTATATTAATTTACATGACTATTATTGATATTTTTAAGAACTAGAAGGCTGAATAAGCTAGATATTGATTATTATGAAGATTTTATAGATACTTAATTATAAAGTTCAAAATATATGTGATTTCGTCGTACTTATAAGTTTTCAGAGTTCCTATTAGTGTTTTAAGAGTAAGCCAATGTAACTAAGAGACTAATTTCATATAATATAATAATTATATTTCTACGGAATCACTTGTCGATTTTATTCTTTCTCTTTGACAATGGTAAGTTCATTGATATTTCTGGTATCGATGTGTAGTATACACATGGTTGTTTCTTATAAACTTGATAATGTCCAGTATATTGGACGTAGGTTTTTCAGGAAACTGAAATATGTTGATTTCTCCCTATATTTTTTCTACGATCTTTAACAAGCTAAATACCAATATCTGTAACGACGTTAGTAATTCGATTTAAAAAAATCTCCGTCAAATTAAGGGTTAAAATTTCAAAAGCCGAAATGATGTCCGAAGAAGCAAAGAAAAACACAATATTCACCGATGGTCTATTGACATGATAGTATGTGTATCTCTTTTATTTAGACGCAACTTGCTTGTTACTTTTATTTACGTTTATTCAGAAAGAAAATAGTCGATCGTCCGTCGCTTAGTTTTCTTTGGTCGAATAAATGCCTTATTTGGACTTGTATCACAGTTTATTAACCTCTGAGTCTTCTTCGAAGAGGTCAATGAAAACACCATGTGGGTCTGTGTGTCTGTCTGTTAGTGACAGTTTGTTAGTGACAGGCATAGCTCCGGAACCACTGAACCGATTGACTTGTAACTTGGTGTGTAGACACCTTGGGTCATCCCTCCGTCGAGTTTGAATATGGGCTCTTTGGGTCAAAAGACTCCAAGATATAGGGGTTACAAGGTCATAAGGTCAGAGGATATCCACCAACAGGCTGATTTGGAAGTCCATGGGAGAGGCTTTTGCCCAGCAGTGGAACATTACAAAAAGCTGATGAAAAGAAAGAAGAAAAGAAAAAGGTTACATGAAGACGAAGAGGTTGAATCCTGGCTTTATTTATTTATTTATTTATTTAAAGACACATCAACAATGTACAAGTTACAATTTTCCAAAAAAAAAAAAAAAATTAACATTTTCATTCGCCAACATGAACATCAATTATAGATGTGTACGACATTTACCAATTTGTGGCTTAAATTAGAAGCTAAATCTAACTCTAAAAAGAATAATAAAATACAAAACAATAATAAAATACAAAAAATCATACAAAAAATACAAACTTCAAATATACATCAAAATACAAAAAAAAAAGAAACAAATAAACTTAACCTTTTCATAAGTGTTAACATACATATATATAGTTACTATACAAATGACTTCAGTATCTTTTTCCTAAATGCATATAGAGAATCGTTAAATATGTCCAAATTTTCGACGGTACTGTTAAAAAAATTATACGTGTTGTACATTCTTACAATGGGAGAATTGAGGCCGAGATTAGTGCGAAGTAGTGGTGTGTGAAATGTTCTGGAGATGCAATTTCGTGGGACTTTGTGTGGCACTGTTAAAGATATGCAGTTTGTAATCTCGGTGCATTGTATTTTGTTATTCACGATTTTGTGGAGAAATGTTAAGTCATGTATCTTCCTACGATTGGCTAGTCAATTTAATTTAAAGAAATTTAGGCGATCTTCATAACTACAACGATGAGAAATTCCTTGTGATAGGAAGGCTAAATGGCGCGTAAAAGCACGTTGTATGTTTTCTATACGTTGGGAATGGGTGCTATAAAATGGGTTCTAAATGTTACAACCATACTCCAAATGACTACGGACCAAAACGTTAAACAATATGATTTTTGTGCGATTCTTCTTAAATCCCTTGGTATTACGTTTAATGAAACCTAACATCTGAGAACCCCTTCTGACAATGTGATCAATATGTTCGCGAAATCGAAGTTCGTGGTCCAGAATCACGCCGAGGTCTTTAATCTCATTAACTTTTTCTAATTTTTCGCCTTCAATTCCGTACGCGGAATTGAAAGGTTTTTTCTTTCTAGTGTATTTTATATGGAAACACTTTTTAGGGTTGAGCTCCATCTGATTTCTGATACACCACAATTTAACACGATCCAGATCGTCCTGAATGTCTTTGATATCTTGTAAGGAGTTAATAGTCTTATATAGTTTTAGATCATCTGCGAATAAGAGATAGTTGCAATTGCGAATGATTGTGCCTATGTCATTGATGAATATGGAGAAGAGAATGGGTCCTAAGTGGGAACCTTGAGGAACTCCAGAAATGGCGTAATATGGTTGTGACTGGTAACCGCAAACAGATACTAATTGAAGTCTTTTTGACAAATAAGATCTAAACCAGTCTAGTAAAGAGCCCAGTATGCCATGACATCGTAGTTTTTTCAACAGTAGTGAATGATTTACTTTGTCGAAGGCACTGGCAAAGTCGGTGTATATAGTATCAACTTAGGTTTAACGAATTTATTACTCATAAAGAACAATACATAGTTCACTTATAATGAGCTTAGACATTAATAATTATATAGTTGAACAGCGATCGTACAAATTTAGTAAATGTGTCCGTAAATGTAACTAGTTAACTTTGATTTAAACACTGCAAGTGATTTAGTATCTTTGACATCATTTGGAAGTTTATTATATAATTGTGCCCCTTCATAAGTAACGGTTTTTTTGCCAAAGTTAGTTCTGTGGCTACGAAGTTTAATTTTTTTTGTGTTTCTTAAATTATGATGAAATGTTTTTTGTTCAAGTTTTATATCCCATTTTAGTGTACCCGTTACTATCTTTCTCACCAATATGCACATTTTATATGTATACATTTGTTTTATGTTAAAAAGTTTTGTATTACAGTATAATATTCGTGTCTCAGTAAACCAGTCATATCTAAATAGAACTTTTATTATTTTATTTTGTGAGATTTGTAAGTCATTCATATTAGATTTCGCAGCACATCCCCAGATTTCAATTAGGTAATCAAGATGACATTTTACCAGGGTGTTATATATAGTCTACCTCATGGCATGAGGAATGCATCCTACTGTTCTCCTAAGTATTCCAGTAAGTGCTGAGAGTTTAGATCTTACGTAAGCTATATGAGGTTTCCAAGAAAGATTATCATCCAAGTGCAAGCCTAGATATTTTTCTTGGTGTGAACGCTTGATGACTGCATTATTAATGACTAGGGAGGGGTAGTGTGGAATCTTCTTGTTCTTAGCTGTAAATAACATGTACGACGTTTTATCTGCATTAATCGTAAGTAAATTGCTCTGACACCATATGCTAAATTTATTTAAGTCATCTTGTGCTCTATTAACTACATCTAAGATATTTCTACCAAAGTAGAATAGGCATGTATCATCAGCGTACAAGGTGATGTGTCCCGCAAGGCCTATTTTACTAATGTTATTCACATAGATGAGAAAGAGCAACGGGCCTAACACGGATCCTTGGGGAATGCCACAAGTCACTCTTAAAGGACTACTTTGATGATTTTCAATTTTTACTACCTGATATCTGTCTGACAGATAGGACTTGATAATCTTTAGCGCTGTGCCTGTCACACCCAAGTCTTCTAGTTTACTCAAAAGTATTTCATGGCTGATTGTATCGAAGGCTTTTTTAAAATCGATAAATATACCAAGTGCAATATTTTTATCATCTATATTATTTTTAATTTTAGTAACCAGATCGATCGTTGCTGATAAAGTATTTGACTTAGGCCTAAACCCGTATTGATGTTCATAAAAGAAGTTTATTTTAGTTAAATATTCATTAAGTCTGGAGTAGATGACCTTTTCAAAAATTTTAGCTATAACAGGTAAAACAGATACAGGTCGGTAATTCCCCGGTTGAGCCTTACTACCTGATTTAAAAATTGGCGTAACTCTAGCTAGTTTAAGGTTATTGGGAAAAACCCCATTAATCAAGCAATTATTTATACACTGTACTAAGTTGACGTTTATAATATCAGCAATGCATTTTAACGATTTCGTGCTGATTTGGTCAATACCAGTACTAGTATTTGGATCTAAACCGTTTATAATTTTCATTATTTCTGAACAATCACATAACTTCATTTCATTTAATATTGATTTAACTTTTTGTGTGCCATATGTAAGAGTATAATAGGAGTTATTACTATAAGTTTTAGGAATTGTGCTTGCTAGGTTTGGCCCTATAGATGAGAAGAATATATTAAAACATTCACAAATGTTAAGAGCATCAACGACATTCTGTGAGTTTACTACAAGCTTAGAAGGAGCACAATTATTTTTAATTTTGCTACTTACCAAAGAGTTGATTAGTTGCCATGTTTGCTTAGGATTCTTGCACTGTTTAAATTCTTTACAAAAGTAACTTTCCTTCGTACGTCTAATTTCAGCACAAACTTTATTTCTTTCTGTAATAAATTTATTCCTCAGATCTTCATTAGCCCTGTCTGATTTAAGTAGTTTCCATAGATTATTCCGTTGCCGTATTCCTTGTAAGATATTTTTATTTATCCAATTTTCCTTAGGAAGGTTCAATACTTTTGTTTTTATTGTTATATTCCTTTTAATTTGATTCACAATAAACTTTTCAAGCTCTGTATAGGAGTTGTCTGTGTTAATAAATGTGGTTTCCAGTGTACTTTGATACAAATTTGCGTAGTCAATAGCCTCATACTGCAAGCGTTGTTTATGGCAATGTTTATGTTTGGCAAGTTCTAAGTACAGCTGTTTGTGGTCCGATAATGGCGTGTCTATCACTGTTAGATTATAATCGCTTTTGCTTATCGTAGAACACACATGACCTAGGATTGTTTTTGTAGTACTGGTTTGTCGGGTGCAATAATCTTCGTGTATGTTATTAAATACTTGATAGCCGGATTCTTCTAACATAGTTAAGTAATTCAACGTATCAGTCCCACATGTCAATAAATCTATATTAAAATCACCAAACACTAACCCTCTTTTATACTTTTCTAAATGTCTTGAATACACCTCTAGGAATTCTTTTGTATTTCTTTTGTCCGGTTTGTAAACAGCTCCAATATGTAGACAAAAACGAAACAAATACACCCATATGTATTGAATTCCATCACTGTATAATTCCTCGGCTATAGTATATTTTAGACTCTTATGAATATACAAAGAAACTCCGCCGCCGCGTTTATCTTTTCTATAGTTATAGACATGTGAATAATTATCTAACACAAAACAGCTAGCATCCGCATCCGATCTAATCCAAGTTTCAGATAAAATAATTAAATGAACAACAACATTCATAGTCTTCAGAATACATTTTAGTTCGTCAAATTTACCTGCTGTTCGTATACTGCGAATATTCGCATAAAATATCTTTAACGATGACGGGTACATAGAAATGTTTTCGTAGCCAGACTTAATATGATAATTGATGTTGACATGATTATCTAAGCTTGTAATGTAGGAGTGGAGTTTTTTGTCGGCTTTTTAATAATTTTTGGATTACCGTTAATGTATTTTATCGCAAGTTCCGATTCTCCTTTCTGCTGACGACGTGTTATTTCTTCTCGCAAATATCTCAAGTAGCTCTGTTGAGCAGGTGTTTGGTCGGCGTAAATACGAAGATCCTTGCTAAGTGTAGATCTATTATGAAATATTTGTTTCACCGTATTTGAAGATTCGAAACACACTTTAATCGGCCGGTTTTTGCCGTACATATATTTGCCAATCCTCAACACATTTATAGGGTCTGGACAGTTCATATAAATCGTTTTTATAGATTGCATAACCAGTTTATGATCGTTTTGCTTACGTAAAGTAGGATTTGCTTCATTAATTTCCGGAATACCCACAACAATAATATTGTTAATGCGCCTACTACGTTCTTGTATTTCAAGGAGGAGGTCTTGTTGAGTGGCGATAGCGGGTAGCGAGTTAGTGCCCGAAGTGTTGATGTTGCTGCTACTAAAAGATTGCACTTTTGCCTCTAATATTTGGACCTTCTCCTTTAGTTCTATATTTTCAGTTTTTATTGTAGATAGTTCTTTATGTATATTATCGTATTTTTCTGTTAATGCTTGAGCGGACAATTTTAGAGTCTGTATCTCAGATTTTATTTCTGTTAAATCTTGTTTTAAATCAATTATATCTGCCTTCTGCGTATTTGCAAACTCCTTAAAGAAAGACATTATCTCCATCCTAAACGAATTCAAATCACTTTTTACATCGCAATCAGGATCCGGCTGCTTCCTTTTTCTCTGACTAACGAACATATCATCCCGTGTAGGTGAAGTTAAATCTGGTTCTGAAGTACACCCGCTACCGCTCATGGTATTCCCGCTCTTCGGTGAATGGCACACACTCATCCTTACTACGTTGTGGTGTGAGATAGGTGAATTAGGTCGGCTATCCTTTTCACTCAAGTAGGTAAAGGGGCAGCGCTCACGCAGGTCTCGGTGGCTCATGCCGCACGACAAGGATGAAAAATATCGACTGTGCTCTTTACCCGAGGTGGTGAGGGGAGCGGCAATCAGCTGTCCAATATTTTTCGTTTGTTCTAAACTCACTTTAAACACTCAGAAGATTAAGTAGAATGTTCCTTATGCGTAACCAATTACAAGTCTTAGCGAATTATTTAACAAAACACACGTCTTTCCTGCACGATCGTGACTGTATGAATTCTTCAACTCAAAACTTCAAGTCCGTGATCCAGCTCACTTGATAAATCAGATAGAAACAGATGAAGATTTGTAACTGTGACATGATTAGATCGAAAACCATGTTGTTTACAGGTAAGAGCATTGTCTACATATTTTGTTATTGCAGGGCAGACAAGAGATTCGAAAAGTTTCGAAAGACACGATAAAATAGCGATAGGCCGATAGTTTTTTGTATTGCTGTGGTCGCCTTTTTTGTAGAGGGGCAAAATTCTCGCCTTTTTCCATTCATCAGGAAAAAAGCCATCTGATAAGGATCGGTTAAAGATCAATGATAAAGGTGGGTATGTTGTCAGGACCAGCACCTTTAGTAATATTAAGTTGCTTTATTCTATTGCTAACTTCACGTTCAGAAAACTCAAGTTTACTCATACAGAAATCATGAGGAGAAATATAATCAGAAGAAACTGAGTCGTCAGGTGGGCGAAGAGGATTGGTGTACACAGAAGCGAATTGGCTGGCGAACAGATTAGCAATTTCGCCTCCAGTATTAGCAGTTACGTGGTCCCTGTTCATGGTAGCGGGGATAGTCGACTCATTTCTCTTCCTGTTTTTTATATATCTCCAAAATGCTTTAGTCTTTTACGATTTCGGTTTCGATAATATTCTTATATTTCACGTAACAGTCCTGATACAATTTATGACAATGACTACGAACCGCTTCGTATGATAACAAATCTCTAGGATTCTTGTATTTGCGATACCTCATCCTCAGTTTGTTCTTTTCAGCGAGTCTTTTAATTAATGCGTAACTGAACCACGATGGAAATTTGGATTTGGATAATGTACGCTTAGGAACATACTTTTCGGTCACAACACGTAGTAACTCATACAACACTGAAACCATTTGATTCATATCGGTACACGTAGAGAATTTATCAATCCAATCAACACTGGCTTTTTACACCCATCTCGTTTTCATTTATATTGACGAACAACCGACACTTTATCCAGTATAGCAACGATGGTTACAAAGTAATGTAAATATTTTTATTACCTGTAAAATTATTTACAAATAATAAACCAACGCTGGAAAGTAAAATAATTATGATGAAAAAATATAATTCTTTCCTTTTCATATTATTACACAAACACGTAAATATGCGAGACTTTTTTAATTTCTTTTATACTACTAAAGTTGCCAAAAAAATCATACGGCTCACCTGATGGTAAGTGGTAACCGTAGCCTATCGACGCCTGCAATACCAAAGGCATCAATTGCGCATTGCCGACCTTGTAAAAACCTTATAACGCCCTTTTTGAAGAACCTCATACTGTATCTTGTGGTAAAAAAACCTGGACAGGGCGTTCATTCCACAACATGAGCGTCCGCAGGAGAAAATTTCTTTGGAACCGCTTGGTGCGGCACCAATTAGGTTGTAAAGTATAAGAATGACATCCCTGCCGATGGCGAGCGGTGCGATGATAAAAAGTAGCTGAGGATACGAGCTGAGGCATCTAAAACAATTCATCAGAACACAATTCTTTTTTATATAAGCGGTAGAACACACACGGGGAAGCAAAGTCCTGTCTGAGACTTAGTGGCTCAATACCGTCTGTGAGTTTGGGTTCATCGACAATTCTCAATGCTCGTTTCTATACCACGTCAAAAGGATCAAGCTATTTTGGTACTCCTGCCCAAAGATGACTGCAGTACTCCATGTGAAGCCGGACTTGCGACTTATATAGAAGCAGTCTTTGCCCCGCAGTGAAGTACCGCTTAGCTCTATTGAGCACACCAAGCTTTTTGGAAGCTAGCTTGACCTTGCTCTCTAAATGACTGCGGAACTGTACATCACTTGAGATGTCGAGGCCAAGGATTTCAATACTCTTGGAGATGGTGAGAGACGTGTCCTGGAGTTGTGGAGACTCAGAAAATGAGGTTTTCTTAGCGGTGAACGCGCAGGCTTGTGTCTTAGCTGGGTTAAACACGACAAAATTTAGTCTTCCCCATTCAGATACACTATCCAGAGTATTTCCGATTTCAGACACAAGCCATTTGCGGCTTTCCTCCACTGTGGACCAAGGGATATTAGCATGGCCCGTGTAATAAGTATCCCCAGTACTGTCAGCATATCAATGAATGTCATCAATTGATAACATATCATTGATATGCAGCAAGAACAGCGTCGGGGACAACACAGAGCCATGCGGGACGTCAGCATTTATGTCCATGTGGTTAGAGCAATCACTGTCAACCACAGTTTGGATGCATCTGCCGGACAAAAAGCTGGCAACCCATTCGCATAATCTCTTGGGGTATCTTAATATGGTAATTTCAATAGAAGACCTTTGTGCCAGATCCGATTGAAGGCCTTCGCCATGTCCAGGCTGACAGCCAATGCCTCACCTTGGCTCTCAATAGCTAGTGCCCATCGGTGTGTGAGATACACGAGAGGTCGCCAGTTGAGCGACGATGGAAGCCGTATTGTTGGTCACTCAACAAATCATGACTCTCAAGGTACTTCAGGAGCTGAGAGCTGATCACTCACTCCATCACCTTGGAGAGAAGGGAAGTTATGGCGATAGGCCTGTAGTTGGATGGGTCAGATTTATCACCTTTTTTTGGCACTGACACACAGAAAATTTGATTCAAAGTTAACCGAAAAGAAACCTAGATAGAGTGCAAAGATAGCATATAGTTCGATAAGGGTAAGTAATAGTTGCAACAATAGTACATTTCCCGAGGGAGATTGGCGCGATACAAAGAGATACCGGACGATAATGGTAACCTGTTTCAGTTTAGCGCCATGCTCGGTTGTTAGAGTAAACTAGCACCCAGCTCCACTGTAGTCTAATCACCCTGATCGAATAATCCGCCAATTTAGGAAGGCTTCACGAGCCAATCAGGTATATAATGGGGCTACACTTTAAAATAATAATTTAATCCTTTGAACTCAATCCCGTTGCGCAGTATTGCCTTTTTTGATAGCTTAATTTAAAGTAAGGGTAATTCTGGATTCTCAATGTTATTCATTTTATTTTCACTACTTTAATGGAGGCTTGTAAGCCTTTCAGTTTAATATATATTCATACAAGCAAAGTATATTTATTTTATTGAGTCGTTAATGCTTATTAACGCTAGTAGTTATGCTAGGATATTCAAAAATAAGTTCAGTACTATTAACATGTAACTATGGCGTAATACAGGTTGCTCTAAGAAAGGCCTATGCTCATTAGATGTAATGTGGCTAAGCTGATGCTGTCCAAAAGAAATAATCATTTAATGTACATGAAGCTGTTATACATTACTATAGGGAAGGTTAACATATACATAAATTAGATCATGCAATATAAATGCGGTTCGGTAATAGATGGAGTCTTAGGAGATTATCGAGAACATTCTAAGAACAATAACTGGGACAGTCAGCTATTAAGGTGAAAAACATTCGAATCGATTACACTTGTGATGTTAATGAGAGAGTTTTAAGATAGATCGTAAATGGGAATCAATTATATGTGAATAAACATTGATACCGATCAGATTGTCTCACTACAACTAAGCTTATGTTAATAAAAATATTTTAAGTTTAAAAGAGAAATAAAGACTCGCAATTAATACCAGTGCCTCTTATCAGATTTTAGTCCACTTTTTCTAAATACTCGCCAACATGAGTTTTGTTTCGCGTTTCTCTTTTAAAATTGTAATAGTATTCAGCAAACTAAAATAGAAAGCTAAATACACAAAATAATGTGTAATTGTTTAATATACACTCCGTGCTTACTGTAGCAAACTAAACAAAAACAATAGAAATAGTACAATTGCTATAACAAAAGCAAAATACAGTTTTTGGTCTTTGGATTACAAATGTATTATGTACACACACATGAAACAATAAACGACCATAATTCAAACAAGCGAGGTAACAAAACAAATTAGAATTAACAAAGCTAATTCCGTCCGGTTGGCCTGCGCGCGACTTTTATGATTTATCCGTTGAAATTCATCCGGACGAGTGGGCTGGGGCCGGTACTACCTATACCGCTACCTACCTCTACCGCTGTGAGCTAGTGTCTACCGCCTACTACCTACGTACGTCGTCGCGATATGGATATTGGCACGTTGGGCGTAAAATAAGTCTCAGGTGTAGTTGATAGTCTTTATCCGCCAAAACTGATAAAATATGCCTTTCGCTCAAGCCCAGCCGTTATGGTTAGTTTCTACTGTTAAATTATGAAACTTTTCTCTCACGTATGTCTGCTTGGATTTAGACCTTCAGTGAAATATTAATAAAACTTGTACCAGAGTTACTTTAATGTCTGCTCCGTAATAAATATTATTGAACAAATGATAGGTCAGATTAAACAAACAGGTGGGGATTAAACGCGCAAGCACTTTTTCTAGGTAAACATTATGCTAAAATATGCCATAAAGCATTATCAACATAACATCGTCACACTGCATAGGTCTGAATGTACGGAATTAGCATAACGCCCCCTTTCAGTGATAATGTGTAAAACTGCATTTATATGAAGATAGCGTCGCATACACCGCATTATAATCTTCGCACCGCTACGAGTATTTTAAATGCAGCGTCTGCTTCCTTGCTTGGTCTCGCGGCCATGATAAATGACACAACCCAGATCGTGTTACACGATTTTGTACATCTAAGGTAAAACGGAATCTTAATTCAAAATTACATTGTTGTTGTCTGTATGTTTATACGTCAGAACATTTATGTAAAGATTTCTTATTGAATAATTCTTTTTATAATTGAGTACCACTACAGATTCATAGATTTGTAAAATCATTTTTTAAAATCAACGTTATTATTCCTAACTAATAATATAAATGTAAATGTGAGCTTCTATGTTACTGCTATCATACCTTAACTGTTTGACCGATCATCATGAAATTTTGCATACACGTTGTCAGTGGTGCAGAAAAGTAAATACATAGGGTAAGGTTTCAATCAAGAAAAACAATGCTGTTCCCGAGTGGAAGAAATTAATTGACAAAATCTTCATTAGCGCAAGCGAAGCCGCGGGCCATATCTAGTATAATATAAAGGACCTTCCAAATATAATAATACTGTTCAACCGGGATAGTAACATATCAAAACAGTAATAAGATAAATCATCGTGATCGTGAAGAATCCTAAAAGTAGCTGTGAAGGTAGTTCTTATTGTACAGATAAAAATCACTTGACATAACATAATAAAAAGTATATTCAAAATATGCGCAGGTGTCTACTCCTGTCAGCTTTTCTTATTTTAAAGACGTGTGGACCCGTCTTTATAAATAAGAAAGGTTAAGGTATTGTTTTATAAACGACTTCATGTGCATCTAGAATTCAGATCTGCACCTGCATCATATTGTTCACACACAATTCAATTTTCATAAACTGTCGGCACGTCTTGAAACTCTCCTTAAAAATAAACACCCAATATAAAATCCGTTTAAAGTGCATCTTAGTAAAATACGTATTATTCTATACATGCGCTAGTGTAGTCTGCTGGAAGCGAGCCCATTTCGATGCGCCGCCATAGCTTCGTTCTGTTATCAGGCGCTATCTACGCCCGCTCAACGTACAGAACGCTACATACTCAGATAACAAACTTCAATTCGGATTTCACAGAGTTTTCTATGAAATTAAGTTCTTGTGTCGCTTTTCTTATGTGTCAACTGAAAGTGCTTTTTGTTTTAAAGAAAATCGCTTTACGTTCCAGATACTAATAGTGAAATGGAATTGGATTGAGATTCAAACGTGGAGTTTTAAGCTTTTTGCTTTGTTTAAGAGTCTTGACGCTATTGTTTTGTATTACAATAAAGGAATTGAGAACAAACAGTATTAAATTCAGCGAAGTCGTATTAAGCCACTGCTACATACCATTCTGTTGTTACGAACTATGGCTTAAATCTCACGAAGTGCTTTTATTATAATAGTTACATAACTGCAAAATGAAATGAAAAGTAAATGTTTTGGTGATTGATTTTAAGGAAATGCCTGTAATTTTTTTACGCTCTTAGTAAGAGTAATATCGAAATTAGTCAAAATTCCAATTCAACTCTCAATATGTATTGAGCACAGTATCGAGAGTCCAATTGGACGTCTCCACGATTCCAGTTGGTAAACTAGAATGAGATGAGAGAAAAAAACATTTTAACCTATCTATTTAAAGAAACATTGCCAGCAATAATAATAATAAAGTAGAAAGTGTCATCACGCATCTGAAACCATCCAACATGTTACAGGGGCCTGCTCATCTCTTGCTCGAACAGATTACACTCACAGACACAACCAAATTGCTAATATTGTTCACCAAAAACTAGCCGTAAAATATAACCTAATACCAAAAACTGTTCCCCACTACCAATATAACCCAAAACCAGTGATGGAGAGTAGCAGCCACAAAATATACTTTGATAGAGCAATACTTACAGATAAAACTATACATAACAATAGGCCTGACATAACTATGATAGATAAATTCAATAAACATACATATTTAATAGACGTAGCAGTACCCAATACACACAAAGTACAGAAAACCATAACATAAGAAATACATAAATATACAGAATTAAAAGAAGAAATAAGTAGAATATGGAAAATGACCAAAGTATACATTGTGCCCCTGGTGCTCTCACAGCACAGGCGTCATACCCAAACACCTTCTTCACTATTTACGATAGATAGAGCTACGTACCAACCTTTACATCACTATGCAGAAGGCCGCTGTACTTAATACTTGCCGTATAGTTCGTAAGTTTTTGCAGGACGAGCCCCTTGTAATAAATAATGCTCCAAATGAACACCACTTGGTCTAGACCCGTGGTTTTCACTAAATACAGTTTTTTCTTTTTTTAATTTTATTTCAAGAAAAACAAATTAAGCTTACCAAAATAAAAATAATATCCTACACATACACACAGCACCATCTAGCCCAAACTAAGCAGAGCTTGTACTATGGGTACTAGACAATGCATAAACATACATATACATACTTTTTTTTTGTAAATATATACATTAAAGTATTATTTTCGTGTGGCAGCTGTTATAAAACGTCTAAAAATAGTACGGGAGTCAACGGTTTTATTTTTTTTATATAAGCACTGAACTTAGCCGGTGGGATAAACAATCATACCCACTTGTGATTTCAGACGCAGATTGTGTTACAAATGACTATTAGGTAATATGTAACCATATCTAGGTTAGAGTATTGGTGGACAATGTAATCTAAAGAACTTAAGGTAGAAAATAAAATATTAGTAGTAAGCTAAGTGACTGCCCGGATGACATAGTAGTTTAAATGGCCGCCGCGCTACTGCTATAACACATAGTGTTAGCTTCGGGTCACCCACAGGACAAAAATGGTTAATACTAACGGTTTGTCCTATAGTTGAATATTTACAAATGGTTGTTTCGAGTCTGGGTGCTTTTTATAACCGTTGTTTGAATATTTGATAAGTCTACCGCGGAACAGGAATATTCCTGGTTCGAATGATTTAGAGAGAACAGATTAAAAAGCTTTCCCTAAAAATGCGAATCGTTTTTCAATATGTACGATATCACGGCAGCATCACTATCTCATGTCTATTGCGATCTTGTGCACACAATACCCTGGTTATACCGATAGATCAACTGCTGTGTTCAACTTCGGTTATGCGTAGCAGCTGCCCGTTGTCAGACATAGATCTTTTATTTTGAAATACAGCTTTCACACTAAGATTATTTTCTGTATTGCGGGGGACTACGCTTATAAACAAAGAACTGACCTTGAACCTGCTATTAATAATAAGTGGAGAATATTTTTGTTATTGCTCTTGATGGCAGTTAATCTAGCATTCCACCTGATGGTAAGCGTAACAGTCGCCACCGATCACTGGGTACTTATTGCTATTACAGAAACTACTCTATGAATCTCTACTCTAAATATAACCGAGCCACTGCCTACCATATATCACATAGGTACATTAAGTTTTAGTCCCGACTGCGGATCGAACCTAGAACAATCTGGTACTGACAAATGGCGAAGAGAAATGTGAAACCACTGCACCATCTGTGCATTTACATTTTCCATTAACCGACGGCCCACGAAAGAGGCAGTTACTGTTTCAATCAATCAAAAAGTGCCACAGCTGCATCTGCTACGTTTGCGTATATCATTTTCATTATATATCAAGACTCTAGGTATGTATATATCAAAAAATATGTATGTAGTATTAGAATATAGAGAGCCTTTACTAGATACGGAAGAAAAACTCAGAAATATTTGCTCGAAACGGGTAAAAGTTGATATATACGCAATATGACGGCTCCAGTTTTTTATTTATAGACCCAATTTCATCAAACAGAAAACTTTTTGCGCAGACCTACGCACCCAAACTCGGTCTGCCCATACACATTGATACACTCATCTAAATTCAGTTTGTTCGTGACTAGAAACCCAATTGGCGGACTTCGCTCGTAGTTAATTTGTACTGAAACTGCCACTTGAAGACGCTCACGAATTCCCTTAATTGGCTCAGAAGTTACTGCAAACAAACAATATTGTCACACCGACTATAAATATTGGAAATCTTATTCAAATTATACTTCTCGGCTGGATAGTTAGGCAAATGGGTCGCAGCTGCAACGTACGATATTTAAAAAGTTGAAATAAAATCTGCTGTTTCTATTGTGAACTGAAAACTAGAACATTTCTGTTATTATTTATTGTACCTTTCTTATTGCATACTTCTACTTGTATTATTAACAGTGATCGGAGTAGGTAGATTGATTTTTGGTACTTGTATCATAAATGCACACAGAAAGAATAACATGGATAAGCCATTTTCCCGGAAAGTAATTCCGGTATTGCCGGATTCAATTAAATATTGTTAATGTTGGTAGTGATATTATTCCTACTCGATTCAAAATTTAAAGGAAGGTATCAAAACTAAATTAATTCATTATTTATCTGTTGAATAATAAAAACAATCGAATTCCGATCGAAGCTTTAATTTTTATTTTAGCCTTTTATGGCTAGAACTTTTATAGATAGACATAAATTGTTGCACTTAAATTTAAATATTTTCATAGGGGTCATGGTAATTTGCATTAAGGGTAGAATAAATGACGGGGCCCCATAGAGGGCCAATGCCTGCTGGGGTCGTGAGACTGTTCTAAGGATGCACCACGACTCTGAAACGTAAAGGGCATACGAAGGAACAGGTTGATTTTAGTCAGATTTTAGGACCAAAAAAAAGGGGTAGAATAAAGAAAAAAGATAAAAATCAAGATTGTTTATTGTTAAATATGTACATTTTACATTTATTCACATTTTTAATCTTCATCGATTACAATGTCAGCATCCTGGTAATCCTGATCTTTACAATTAAAATATATAACTATGAGTTTCTCTATATTTTCTATTTTCAACCTATTTCTTTTAACATCTAAAGTCCATTTATAAATGGAAAAAGACCGTTCTACATCTGACGATGTCAAAGGAGCAAATTTTAAAAAAGGTATTAAATTATGTGCTTCATTTTTTTCAATGGCCTCACTATATTCTCTAAGTTTGTCTAAATCTGGGTTTCGTTCCATAACACGTTCTATTTTATTTTTTATATTTTCTGAATTGCACTGATTTATAGCATCTCTGACGTTGTCAAATGCTAAAAGTGAATCTGTCAACGATAAATTATGCTTTTGCAATTCTTTTAAAGACAAATGAATTATAAAATAATTGTCTTTAATGTAATTTAAATCTTCTTTTAAATTTTCTTTTTCTATAATATTTTTTGCCTCTCGAATAGATACCGCATTAGAGCTGCTTAAACAAGATAATACTTCTTTTATTTTTTCAAAGTTTTGAGCGTAATAAAATGCTGCCTCTAACCAAGTGCCCCATCTTGTAACAACTGGTTGGGGAGGTAGCGGCAAATCTGGATATTTTTCTTTTAAAATTTTGACTCTACTTGGGGCTTTCAAAAATACCTTTTTAACATTTGCTATTAAAATGTTAACATCGTGATATTCTAACCTAATTTGCTCAGATACGCGATGAAGAGAGTGCGCCAAACATGTTACGTGCTTCATTTCAGGTAAGTATTGTTTTAAATTTCGTCCTGCAGACAGCATATATGCAACGCTATCAGTGCAGAGGACAAGAATGTTACCTACCTTCGATTCAAAAGAATCTTCCCAAAAGTTTTCCAAACATTCTAACACAAATTGCGTGATTGTTTGTCCATTAACTACAGTTAGCATTTTACATGCTACCAAATAAGGTCTAGTCAAATTGCTAGGATGTAATGGTTTTATTAAAAAATGGACTATATAGCGACCTAAAAAGTCTGTCGTTTCATCTAATGATATCCATAGTTTCTCATTTTTATAATTTTGCCGAATCGAATTGATTTTATTCTTAAAAAACTTGTCCAAGTAAACTTTCCGTAACTGTGATTCATCTGGCAGAGTACAATTAGTACACGTACAACAACAGGTACTACACATATATCTTTTAAAGAAATCTTGAAAAGTAGTATTTTTCATCTGAGACCACGGAATATTGCACAAAATGAGAAATTTTATAAGATCGAAATAAAATTCCTCTTCGGGCCGCTTAAACTTTCCCTGGTGTACTGCTCCTTCGATATGTCTTTTAACGTTTCCTTTATTTATGGTTTTCAAATGGCTTTCACATTTTGAACAGTATATTGTACCACTAGCGTGATCGTAAAGTAGTTCGGGATGACCGGATATCCATTTTTCTACAGTTTCAGCCTTGACGTTTGCCATATCTGAACTTTGTTTTAGAGATGGAACCTCGTATATATCACCTAAAACAAAGACATGAAAAAATTACATTTTATTTAGTTTATTTAGCTTACTCCGTTTGTTTTATTTTTCGTGGATCAAATTTAGTCATTGAAATTTCACCCTCTTCCTGTCAATCCAAAATGGCTGCCGCTACAAGATGGCGGACAATTTCTTTTTTTTTACAATTCCATCAATATATATATATATATCATATGAAAGGGCTTGTTACGTAGAATATTTTGTAGAGAAGTAGATAAGGCCTATAGTAATTTATTTTACCAATACATTGCAAGAGGACACAGGGCATTCAAATTATATACGGATTCCAGTAAAATGTCGGTTAATAGTGGAGTTCCTTGTAACTAGTAAAATATTACTTACCAAAGCTTGGTTTAAATATGTAGATCCAATTCAATAGTGAAAAATCTGAGTCCGTATATTCGAGCTAAATCGTGGTTTAGAGCAGATTCCAGAAGTCAGTATGTACACAAGCCAGGGTCAAGTAACGTTTTCACAACACAGTAACAAACAAAGATGCGCACTCTACGAACCGAAGTAAACGAGTGAGCTACCTGGCATGTCGTCGGCGGGCGTACGCATTGTTCTGATAACCGGTTATTGTACCACCCATGATCCTTTGTTCTGATTGGTCGTTGGGTTTTGTCAAATCGTGACTGTGTGCCGTTAAAAAAAATATGAAGAATAATAAAGAATAATATTGCTCATTTTATTACAACTCCTACCTTTTTTTGAGGATGGCAAATCATCAAATGACTCCTTCCACTCTGGCAGAATAAAATTCCTACATAAGTTCCGGTTTTTTTTTAATAATCCACCAATTCCGGAGGAATGTCCATATTAATATATACGTTTCGGATCAATGACCCCATTTCAATCTACCTACTCCGATCACTGATTATTAATATTGTTAAGCCTATTTCATAACAAAAATCAGTAAATATTTATAAGGAAGTTTCAACTCTGAGTACATACTGTTAAATTCGTGTCTTTGTAACTTACGCAAAAATACATGGTCTCCAGCCTCAATCTAAAAGATGTAGGCAGAAATATAACACTCACAGCTTTTTAACTCCCGTGTTATAGAGGGTAAGCTTATTGCTCTCTACTGGACACATATTAAAACGACGTGTTTATTGCGACTTTCCAACCAAAAAGAACTATCGCGACCGCATGTAAACCTATGCTACGGGACCCAAATTAAATTAAAGGACTTATCGCAGAGCACGAAACTAAATCACGCTTGCAGCCCGCGGCGCGTGGTGACGCACGCAGTATTCTATACTCTCCAGTTTTTAATATTTTATATTTTTATTAGCTACTATCCGCCATTCCATTCGTATTTCTATGAAATGCGTTTTCGTGATGCAATATCTATTTTTAGTAAACTTTGACTAGCCATTTGGGTTACAAATAACTAGTATTTTTTAACCGTCTAGCTAAAGTAAATGTTTCTGTTTTCTGTTCAATTCAGTACCTACTGAGATGGTTGGAGATACGGCTCAGGACATGTCGACCGCAAATTCGGAACGTTAGCCATGCCTGCTGGCGCATCTAATTTTATTATATTAAAGGTGACCTCCTGACCGTTAGTCCGTCTAGTTGTGTGAGACAGGGTCTAATAACTCGTTTATCTACATTGTCTCATACCTACATCTCTGATAAGGTAGATAGAGGAGTACACCCAATTTTTGAGAGTTATGGCTTTACTTTTATATAATAGCGGGCGGAGTCTATGCTATATAGCCGTATTTGTCACTTCGCCCAAAAGACTGCTTTTTATCAGTCAAAAAATTTGCAGTGGTATCACTACTAAGTTCTTGTCTGAATTTCCCACTATCATTTTACTCAAGTATCCCATGCTGGACCCAATATAATAGTCATAATAACCGCTGTACCACCGACGTATTACGATGATTGATCGATGGCAACCTATGTTATATTTTAAAAAGACAACTAATACATATATTCACAATAACTAACTAGTGTAGGCACTAGGAATACCTAATACAGAATAGCGGGCGACTTTGCAAACATTCTAACACGGATACAAAGAAGACCTACCCGAGACAATCATTTGTGGATCTCACAAAAAAATCTCGTCTTTGTATGGGGGGAGAGTGAGAAGGCGACTACTTATACCACTACATCACACATGCAGTCCAATGAATTGCTAAGTAAAGCGCAATTAGGTTAAGATCATCAAAGTAAAAGAAATATAAATCGTTTATTTGTTAAAATGAGGTTTAGACAGATATACATTTTATAAGTATTGGTGGTTATTCTAATAGGCTTCTTTGGCGCTACTATCATCTCATCCACAACTGTTAATTAGGAAAACTAACTCAAATGACAATAAAACAATGAAAGATTTTGATGTAAGGTCCTGCTAAGATTATAAATTTTAAAGTGTGTGAAGATATTTAGATCCTTGTCGACTTAATCAAGGGTATTAGTAATTGTTTGGATACATTTTGGTACACAGATAGAAAATATACTATTATAGATTATCACAAGATATATATTCCGGTACCCATTCCAATGGGATTAACGCAAGGGAAGTCGTCGGCAGAAACTAGTTTTAAGCTGCAGCATTTTCTTATGCAGGCTATAATATAATTATTGAGGTAGAGACGCATTTACGTTATAGCACTTAAATTATCGCACTACTTACTACTGCCATCGTAGGTTTAAATTTGGTTGAGGTAGTTTTTTTAAGTATTGTTGTACTATTCAAATATCAGAATTGAATTACAAAACATTCCCTTTTTTATTTCCATTAAACAATTACATAACTATATAAAGTAACATAATATATACAAACAAATTACATATTAACAATAAGCTTAACATAAAAAAAAAAAAAAATATTTTAGTTTAATATTTTTTTTTAATTTTTGTATCTTTTACCATTCATTTTATCCATATTCACTTAACACTGCTAACAACAAAGAGTAAATTGAATTAAACATAATACCTTATAAAATCTAGAAGTATGTAAGTCACATCTAAAATATAAAAGTGTCAAAAGCATAATACAAAACGTACATAAAATGCAGTGATATTTTGTTATAAGTACGTTATTTTTAAAGATTTAGTACAGGCAGTTGAATTTGTAGAGTATTACAGGGCTCGTTGTAGAGGAGATCCGTTTAATGCTGTGCTCGGTTCATTCTGATCCGGTTTAAGCGCGTAGGATTCAGTTTCCTAGCTAGGGAAATAATAAGACTAGACAACACTGAGCACGACACTTAACTTACATTATATATTTACAAAATTAGATTTTCAGCTTGACAAATTATATTGCTCAGTATAATACGCAATAACAATTGTGAAGACTTTTTCTGTTATTTTTATCCATTGTGATTTTATTCGTCTCACCGTATCGTAAATAAGCATCGATCCATATTATAAGTGAATATTTGATGGCTTGTTGGTCCAAAAATTTGGGAGGTTTTGGAAATGGACACTTGTTTCTTTGTTCTCACTTTGATTGCCCTCGTTGGGTAGTGGTGTCTATGTATGCTTGCGAACTACCAATACAATCCAATGGGGAACGTAGTTAAATGTCAGAGTCATCGCAAAGCGTTATTGGCAGTTTCTGTCAGAAAATTCTCAGCTGCAGTATGGAGACCGACAAAGTGATTGGTAAACGACTATAGGCTCGGCCCCTATTGAGTGACACCTAAAAAGTTGAAAAAATGCTGGGATACATCTGCGTTTTTTAAACGAAGATCATTTACAATAAGTATGCTATTCAAATGCCTCCATTCGTAGACTATTAAAATAACTAATAAATAACGTTTTTAAAATAATTTTGCGCTCGCTAAGACGCGTTGCTCAAACTGACACGCATCTCACGTTGCGATTGACGCTGAGTTCAACGTAAAAACTGATGCGTCAAGTAATTGCTAATATTATAAAAAGGAAAGATTTGAATTTTTGTTTATTTGTAAAGATCTAAATAAAAAAAAGATCTTGCCCCATTGGAACGCTATATTATCACCTAATAACAGGCGAAAACTGACTAAAAGAAAGTGCTGTTACTAACATAACCTTATCTAACCTACTTTTACGCGAGCGAAGCCGTGGGCAAAAGCCTGTATGTCATACAATAGTAAGCGCCAACGCACCGTATGATGCATTGAGCGTGTGAGATGTTGCAATTATTGTATTATTTTAATTATATAAATAGATCGATATTTAGTTTCTATAAATAATTATATGATAAAAATCATGTAAAGAATATATTATTTCTATTTTAATGTATATTTAAATCAAAATAAAATGTTACAAACGTAAACGTCACAACCAGTAGTCAGAGGTGGGGCAGAGTGAAGTTGTTTACGATTGAGTATAAAAGAGGCGAGCGCCGGGCGCAGCGTTCACTTTTGGTTCGAGACACCGATCACAACGTTACTCTGCCCCCTGTCAGTGCTATCTGACTCTGAGTGCCTGGAATATTTCAGATAAGTATACTTTGTTAATTAAAACATAAAATATTTGTTAGAATATTGTGATTTAATTTATTAGATTATAATAAAATGTTTTTCGTTCCTGTTAAAATGTGTATATTTATATTTTGATATTAAAAGGCTAATCTAGCTACAATGTTATATTCTTTTTTATATTTTTTATTAACCTGCTTTTAACATCAGAAGTGGGATGCGGCCTACCAGTTATACTCAATATTTAATAGAATTATTGAATATTTCAGTGTGAACCATGGATGCGGACCTTGTGAAAATTTAATAGAATTATTGAATATTTCAGTGTGAACCATGGATGCGGACCTTGTGAAAATTTATTGGAGTCCATCAGCAAGGCGATATCATCAAATCGACGTCAGGATGATGTGGTGTTACCTGTTTTTCATCCTGAGAAGATAAACAATGGCGCAGAATGCTGGTGTCAAAATATTGAAGATCTGGGTGCAGAACTCAATTGGAGCAGTATACAAATGGTGGCAAAAGCCGGTAAGGCCCTTCGGGGCTCTGTTTCTACTTGGTTAGAGACATGAGAACGCGAACACCGTGATTGGGAGACTTTCCACCAGGATATAATAGACCTATTCCCAATTAAGAAAAACTTGACTGAGAAACTAACCAAACCCGTTTTGTATAATTCTGAGTCTGCAGAGACTTATGCCGAATATGCCAGAGAAAAGATTTTATTGCTAAAAAAATCTAGAGTAGCATTTACTGAGGAACAGTTAGTTGAGCTTGTTTGCGGGGGTGTCCGCGATGTTAGTATTCGCATGGGCTCTTTTAATAGTTCAGTATCAACAACTAATGAATTGATTACCCTCTTCTCTAGTTATGTTAAGAACCCGCGAAAACGATTATTTGATAGAAATGGGACCACTGATGATTCAAACTCAAGTGCTGCTAAGCGATCTCGTTTTAATCAAGCTTCAGATTCTTTTAGTTCAAAGCATTGTTTTATTTGCGGAGAAAAGGGTCATATTAGATACCAGTGTCCAAAAAATGCTTCCTCTAATAAAACCTCTTTAGATAACGTATCAAAGACTAAATCGAAAGAATCGCCAGTTAATACTAATAAAAATAATAGGTGCGAGTTTTGTAAGAAGGAAGGCCAAAGTATCGACAAGTGCTGGTCGAAACAGCGATATGATCGCGAAATAAATTAGTAATAAGCCAGTTAACTGCGTGACACAGTCCGGCCTTAGTCTTACAAAAGTGCACATTAATAATAATCCTGTAAATGCATTGATTGATACTAGTGCAAATTGTTCATTAATTAAGGAGTCCATTGCATATCGATTGGGTTGTCACGTTTCTCCCTGGTCTGTAAGGTTGGATGGTATCGGCTCAAGTCATTTAAATACTTTTGGCAAAATTACGGTACCAGTACGCTTTGATGACGTCTGTATTGAATTGGAATTGCACGTTGTAACTGATAGTGACTTTTCTTACGATTGTATTATAGGGCAAGATATTGTCAAATATGCCGACATTGCTATTGTTACTGACATGTCAGGCACTAGATTAATACGCAGAAACGTTATTAATTTTACTGCTAACCATGAAGACAATTTACTTTTAAAATGTATTGAAAATTTAGATACTAACTTGCAAAAGAAAATACAGACTATATTTAATAAATATTCTGAGGTATTATATTGGCAATGTTAATACTGGTAAATTAGAAATAAAACTCAAATCAAATAAAAATATAAATTACCGACCTTAACGTTTGGCTCCGATAGAGCGTGAAAAAGTTAAGAATATAGTGAATGACCTTCTGCAAGCCGGTATCATCCGTGAAAGTGATTCTTCTTATGCCAGTCCTACACTGTTGGTAAAAAATCGTGACGGTGGTGACCGAATGTGTGTGGACTACAGAGTATTAAACACTATTATTGAAAAAGAACGGTATCCTCTCCCATTGATTCAAGATGAGATTGACCAGTTAGGCAAAACCCAGTACTTCATATCAATAGACATGAAAAATGGTTTTCATCAGATACCGGTTGCCGAAAATAGCATTAAGTACACAGCGTTTGTGACCCCGGACGGTCACTATGAATGTGTCAAAATGCCATTCGGTATATGTAATGGACCCTCTGTGTTTCAACGCGCTATATCTAAAGTTTCTTAGGGTCTACATTGACGACTTGCTTATACCATGTGTATCCCATGAACAAGGCCTTGAATATTTAGATTTATGCTTGGCGGCTCTTGTTAAAGCTGGGTTTACTATTAATCGTAAGAAATGCCAGTTCTTCGTAACTTCTATTGAATATTTAGGTTGGATTATTTCGGCTGAAGGTGTACGACCTAGTGAAACTAAAGTCAAAGCCTTAGTAAATTCACCTATTACCAAAACTGTCAGACAAGTTCGACAATTTATGGGTATCGCGAGTTACTTCAGAAAATTTATTCCTGTATTTGCCTCCAGAACGGCCTCTATAACCAAACTTACCAAAAATGGGCAGAATTGGGAATGGGGTGGTGAACAGGAGGCGGCTCGTAAATATATCATAGATAGACTAATATCGGAACCCATACTCTCAATTTTTGACCCTGCACTACCTACAGAGTTGCACACCGACGCCAGTTCAATTGCATACGGTGGATTGCTCATTCAGAAACATGGTACAAACAATAGAGTAGTCGCATATTACAGTCGCCGCACTACTGAGCCGGAATCTAGATACACATCATATGAATTGGAAACACTTGAAAAACTTCCGTGTTTACCTTTTAGGAATATCATTTAAAATAATCACTGATTGCAATGCGATTAAGTCAACTATGTACAAAAAGGACCTCTCTCCACGGGTTGCTCGATGGTGGACTTTCATGCAGGAATTTGATTTCGAGGTCGTTTATGAGAAAGGTATGTTGGACATGTGGATTATTTAAGCAGAAATCCTGTTGTATCAGTCGCCTCGAAGTCAAATCTCTCCGAGGGTCCACTAGTAGCTAATTTAATAACAGATCAATCATCCTGGTTAGAGATTGCGCAGCAAAAATACCCTGAGACATTATCTTTAATGGAACGAGTAGAATCCGGGGATATTAGTTGAGGTGGTGTTGGTGGATGCGAAATAATTAACATCGTTTCGAATATATATGTATGACTAGTTTATTGCAAGAAGCACAGATGATAGGCACAGTAAATAGTCAGTAAGAAGGAGAACAGAGCGGAAATAAGAATTAAGCACAGTAGATTTAGATAGGTAATAGCACGAAATATTATATAGTACAGAATACGATAGGGCTTTAGCGGAAGTGATCGGCGGACGGGAGCACGAGCGACGTGCGCTTCGCGTTGGGATCAATTCTCAACTGCTGACGGGTCGGGCGCGCGGCGCTCGCGCAGGTAACAAAAAATAGCGGTCGGTGCGAGCCTATTGTTCGAACCGGCCCGCATTCCAATGAATATCTAATACGAAACCCTGTATGTCTGTACCGTACAATATTAAAGAAATTATAAACATTCTTACAAATAAGTTGGAATATAATATGTAAGTATACACATCTGAATATCACGTGTTACATAAATATTATGCATGTATTTATTTATTTATACATAATATATTAAAATTTAAGTTTTACATGTATTTTATTAAACTAAAATCATAAACAATATGGCCATGCTACACCACCCCCCTCCTGAGACCGGGCTACGGGCGATAATAGTCTGGGAATTTAACATTACGACCAGAACGAGTTTTTCTGACCATGCTATCCTTGGCATCAGGTAAGTCATGAGTGGGTGTGTGACTGGAAGAGTTAAGTGGTGTGTGATGTATCGTATGATGAGTTGTGTGTGTTGTGGTGTCTGGCTCACGCAATATGTAGGCAGGTTTTATTCTGTCTACCGATACCGTGACAGTCTTACCATTTACGATGAGCTTGAACACTTTATCTCCACGCTCAATGATTTCGTACGGGCCAGTGTACGCAGGTTTGAGGGATCCGCTCACAGTATCGTCTCGTAGGAAGACATGAGATGATGTGGTCAGGTCTTTAAATACAAATGGTGATCGATAACCGCCATGACGCGAAGCTGGTTTTGGTTGTAACTCAACTGCGAATTTGCGTAAACGCGTAATATAATCGGTGACATCGGGATCCACGAGATCTTCAGGACTAAAGAAGTCACCAGGCAGACGCAATGGTTCACCGAACACCAACTCTGCCGGCGATGCCATGAGATCCTCTTTATACGTACTACGCACATCTAAAAGAACGAGTGGAAGAGATTCGACCCAACTGCTATTAGCATGACACGTTATAGCTGCTTTAAGCTGTCTATGGAACCTCTCCACGAGCCCATTTGAAGCTGGATGGTAAGCTGTTGTCCTTTTGTGTTGGAAACCGGCAATTCTAGCTAAGTGACCAAACAACGCTGATTCAAATTGCCTCCCACGGTCTGTCACGACCTGTGAGGGACAACCAAAGCGAGATATCCATCCACTGAGCAGAGCCTTAGCAACAGTCTCCGCCGTAATGTCCTGTAGGGGTATAGCCTCAGGCCATCGAGTATACTGGTCGATTGCTGTAAGGCAGTACCGATAACCCTGTGATAACGGTAGAGGACCGACAAGATCTATATGCAAGTCCCTAAACCTAGCACGAGGGAGTTTATAAGTGCCCAGCGGTGAAGATGCATGTCTATGTATCTTTGACCGCTGACACGCCAGACATGTGCGAACCCATTCCCTATATATTCCGCCAGGGTGGCTTAGCGAGTGCAGGTTTTCGAACACTTGACGTCGCAGTTCCTTTGTAACGAAAGGTCTTGGGGTACCACGGCTAACCTCACAAAATAAGTTTAAAGTAGACCCAGGAATTTTGACCTTATCGAGACGCAGAGAAGTATTACCCTTCAAAAGTTGATTGAGTTCAACATCAGTAGTTTGCAAAGTAGCCAATGTTGTTAAGTTGATCGGTTGAATAACCTCTTTAACTCTAGACAAGGTATCAGCCACAACGTTATCCTTCCCTGAAATATGTCTAATATCTGTACAAAACTGTGATATAAAATCTAAGTGTCGAAATTGTCTAGGCGAGCAGTTCTCTTTCCTAGAATGAAAAGCGAATGTAAGAGGTTTATGATCAGTGTAAATTACAAAGTCTCGAGCCTCGACCATGAAACGAAAGTGTTTAACCGCATCGTAGATCGCTAATAGCTCGCGGTCATACGGCGAATATTTAACCTGTGATGGAGACAATTTACGCGAGTAAAATGCTAAAGGTTGCCAACCATAATTCTTAAACTGCTGTAACACGGCACCCACAGCTATGTCCGAAGCATCTGTTACAATAGCAAGTTTTGCTTCACAGTCTGGATGTGCGAGCATTGTAGCTTGGCACAGGCTTTGCTAGCACGCTTCCAAGGCATCCAGTTCTTTCTGTGAAAAATTTACAGGATGTGAACCTTTGACCGAACCTGTCAACAGAGCATTGAGGGGTATTTGATTAACAGCAGCGCTGGGAATGAACCTGCGGTAGAAGTTAATCATCCCCAAGAACCTACGTAGCTCTTTCACCGTTTTAGGGACTGGAAATTTTCTAATAGCCTCCACCTTTTCAGGCAGGGGTTTGGTACCGTCTATTGAAATTCGATAGCCCAGAAACGTCACCTCAGATGCTCCGAATACACACTTTGCTGTATTGATTATCATCCCATAGTCTTTCAACCTTTTGAACACCAGTCGCAAATGGTCTAAGTGGGAAACCTGGTCTACTGAGTATACCAAAATGTCGTCCAAATTTGGGAAGACGAAGTCTAACCCCCGCAACATTTCGTCGACAAAACGCTGGAAAGTCTGTCCCGCATTTCGTAACCCAAAAGTCATATAGGGAAATTCATATGACCCAAACGGTGTAGTGATTGCGGTCTTCTCAATATCGCTGGGGTTAACTTTTATTTGGTTATAGGCCTTTACCATATCGATGGTTGAAAAGACCGTACAGCTAGCTAGGTTATGAGCAAAGTCTTGGATATGACGGATGGGGTACCTGTCTGGAATTGTCCGTGCATTCAGCATACGGTAGTCACCGCATGGCCGCCAACCGTTGTCTTTTTTCGGTGTGAGGTGAAGCGGAGAAGCCCAAGGTGATTGTGAAGGTCGGCAAGTCCCAACCTGTAACATTGCCTCGAACTCTGCCTTCGCTATTTTCAACTTGTCCGGTGCTAACCTGCGAGGGGAACAGTTAATTGGTGGGCCAGGTGTAGTGCGTATGTGGTGTAATGTGTTGTTGGAAGATGTGCGGTGTATGCCTGAAGGTCGGGTGATGTCGGGATAGTCAGCTAGTATAGCGTGATAAACCGAATTATCATGTGTCATTACCTTTACCGAGGAAACATCGTCAGAAAAATTAGCAAGCGAAGCCGCGGTAGTAAGCATAGTCTTACCATCTATTAAACAATTATTACGTATGTCCACAATTAATTTATAAAAAGATAAAAAATCAACGCCTATTATGGCCCTGGTAACATAAGCTATAATAAAACGCCAAGCAAAGTCACGGCGTAAATTTATATTTATAACTAAATGAATAAAACCATATGTTTTAATTATAGATCCATTGGCGGCGTATAATTCATAATTAGATTTAATATTACTATATCCTTTTACATGCTTACGTGGAAATACACACACATCACTGCCAGTATCTATTAGAAATTGTAATTTTGTACGGTGGTCAGTAATAAATAAGCGACCCGGATTGGGGCAGGCGTCGGTCACCATCACGGACTGCCCTAATCTTTTCCCGTAAAGTCGCACGGTTTTGTGCACCTCGTAGCCTTTTCACCGAACTTCGCATGATGCCAGCACAAGGGAAACTTCCGGTAGTTTGAGTTGGAACGCCTGGAACGCGAGCGTCCTCGGTCACGCCCTCCGGATCTGGGTTCTCTGGAACGTGACATCCTCTCCAGCTTGGTCGTCAGCTGCTGTACTTGGCGTGTGAGGGAAGCCACTTGACTACTCAACTCAGTGTGACTACTCGATGCCGCCATAGCTGCTACCTGTGGGTTGGGCGTGGCAATGTCGTGCACGCGGACGGCTAACTCTGCAAGCTCCTCCAATGTAGCTTTTGATTGCGAAGCTATTATTGTCTGGATACTGCTGGGTAAACGGCTAGCCCACATGGTTCTCAGGAACTCATTGGAGACATCAGGTCCCCCCAGGTGTTGGATGTGGCGTAAAAATTGCGAGGGTTTGCGATCGCCTATTTCTTCCCTGGTCACGAGCTGCAGTATCTTCTTCTCCCGTGAAGTTGATAGTCTTCGAATCACGAAGACGGAACGTCTTCAAACGTTTGAAGACGGAACGTCTTCAAACGCTCGTACTTGTTTTCTTCCGGAGGAGAAGTTATGATGTCCTCTACCTCAGTCGCGTATACAGGATCCAGTTGCCCGATCACATGGTGGTATTTCGTTGTATCCTGGGTAATCTTGTTCAGGAAAAATTGGCTTTCCATTTGATGGAACCACAAGGCTGGTTTATCGGGATAAAATGGGGGTACCCGTATACTGATGCGTTCTACATCGTGCGGCGCGCTGTAGCCCACGTTGTCGGCATGTGGTGCTGTATCCTTCGGCTCGCTCATTTTTCCGTGTTCTTCGTCGGGGTCACCAATGAGGTGGTGTTGGTGGATGCGAAATAATTAACACCGTTTCGAAAATATGTATGACTAGTTTATTGCAAGAAGCACAGATGATAGGCACAGTAAATAGTCAGTAAGAAGGAGAACAGAGCGGAAATAAGAATTAAGCACAGTAGATTTAGATAGGTAATAGCACGAGATATTATATAGTACAGAATACGATAGGGCTTTAGCGGAAGCGATCGGCGGACGGGAGCACGAGCGACGTGCGCTTCGCGTTGGGATCAATTCTCAACTGCTGAGGGGTCGGGCGCGCGGCGCTCGCGCAGGTAACAAAAAATAGCGGTCGGTGCGAGCCTATTGTTCGAACCGGCCCGCATTCCAATGAATATCTAATACGAAACCCTGTATGTCTGTACCGTACAATATTAAAGAAATTATAAACATTCTTACAAATAAGTTGGAATATAATATGTAAGTATACACATCTGAATATCACGTGTTACATAAATATTATGCATGTATTTATTTATTTATACATATATTAAAATTTAAGTTTTACATGTATTTTATTAAACTAAAATCATAAACAATATGGCCATGCTACAAGTAATCAATATGCAATAAAAAATAATTTATTATATTACAAATGCTCTTCAGATAATAAACTCAAGGCATATGTCCCAAAAGGAAGCCGGCTCAGTATCTTACGTTTGTACCATGACGAAAACTGTCACGCTGGGCAAGAAAAAACGTTACAGAAAATACTAGAGAGGTTCTTCTTTCCTGGTATTACCATTGAAATTAAACTACTATATACGGATTTTTATCAAAAATGGTATTACCAGATTTGTGAAGAAATATATTTCTCATTGTTTAGTGTGTGTTAAGGGGAAGTTTCACAGTGGTCCTCATCAAGGTCTATTGCATCCTATTGATAAAAGTCCAATTCCCTTCCATACGGTACATTTAGACTGCACGGGTCCTTTTACCCAATCAAATGAAGGTTATAAATATATTTTAGTAATTATTGATGCTGTCACAAAGTATTGTTCTCAAACCTCTTAAAACAATGAGTTGTGAAGAAATATCTAGAATAATTCGCGATTCTATAACAATGTTTGGCACTCCTTCTAGGGTAGTTACGGATCGTGCTACAAATTTTTCAAATGAGATTTTGTCCAATTTATTTCAAGAATGGAACATAGAACACCATATGATTTCAACCAGTACCCCTCGCAGTAACGGTCAGGTCGAACGGTATGTTGCCACAATCATAAATATGTTGACAACTATGTGTAATAATGAGGCAGAATGGCCGAACTTATTGTATAAGGTACAACAAACGCTTAATACAACTACTCAGAAAACTACAGGGTTTTCACCATTAAGATTATTAATTGGTCGCGACGCAAATATTCCAAGTGTGCAGGCTCGACTAACTGATATAGGAGAACCGGGTCCTTCTAATGTAGAACAAATGGCAGATATTAGGGCCGATAGGATTCTGGCATATAATAAGATAAAATCGGCGGCGGAAAAATACAAGACACGTTTCGATACCACAAGAAGAGATAACATACAATATCTTCTGGGAGATATTGTATATGTAAATCAAGATCATCGTCGCCACAGTAAGCCGAGTCCCAAGTTCAAAGGGCCTTATAAAATTATAGAAATACTTAATAATGACAGATACAGGTTATGTGGCGAAGGACGATTGCACAATGTTATTATCGCAAAGGAAAAATTGCGAAAATGGCCTGGCGAATGGGTGGACGAGAATCGGACGGCTGAACAAGGTATAATATTTTATACTATATAGTCTGTATTTTATGGAAAGAGAGAGAGAGAGATGAATGATACAGTGAGCTCACTGATAGGTGTCTGTGTGCGTGTGTGTGTGTGTGTAAGTGTGAGTACGCAGATGCATATGTGAACATGGAGGTCTCCTTGGTGGAGGGTCTGGGGACCCGACACGACAAGGATGACAAGGCCATGTGAGATGTTGACGAGATTTAAGATTTTTGCTGCAAAGGTGGCCTGGTGTGACGTCTAGACACCACGAGGCAGCACGTGGTGGGACTGATCACGACAGCCCAGCCTAAAATGATGTTAATATGATTTATGAGATGGTTGCTGCAAAGGTGGCCTGGTGTGACGTCTAGACACTACGAGGCAGCACGTGGTGGGACCGATCACGACAGTCCAACCTGAGAGTTAATGAGATGCTGAGGTTATTGACTTGGTGAGAGGTTTAGACACTATGACCAGCACATAGTGGAACCAATCACGACAGGTTTAATGATGTGAATAAATTTTGTTTCTTTCAGCTTTGAATACCGAGTCATCTGAGGATGATTAGATTACTTCGAGAGCGAAGTAATTTTCAGAATGGCCGTATGAGATGTTGCAATTATTGTATTATTTTAATTATATAAATAGATTGATATTTAGTTTCTATAAATAATTATATGATAAAAATCATGTAAAGAATATATTATTTCTATTTTAATGTATATTTAAATCAAAATAAAATGTTACAAACGTAAACGTCACAGCCAGTAGTCAGAGGTGGGGCAGAGTGAAGTTGTTTATGATTGAGTATAAAAGAGGCGAGCGCCGGGCGCAGCGTTCACTTTTGGTTCGAGACACCGATCACAACGTTACTCTGCCCCCTGTCAGTGCTATCTGACTCTGAGTACCTGGAATATTTCAGATAAGTATACTTTGTTAATTAAAACATAAAATATTTGTTAGAATATTGTGATTTAATTTATTAGATTATAATAAAATGTTTTTCGTTCCTGTTAAAATGTGTATATTTATATTTTGATATTAAAAGGCTAATCTAGCTACAATGTTATATTCTTTTTATATTTTTTATTAACCTGCTTTTAACAAGCGCTTTAATACAGATGGTTCAATACGCGCTATATTGCTGTCGCTATCGTTACTACGTATTATTCTGCTAGCGTTATAACAAAACTATTTAACAAAGCAAGCGAACTGCATAAGCTACACAAGGATTACTAAATATCGTCCGTTCTTTCTAACGTTATCTTTTAGTCAACAAAAGTAAAACTGAAGTGAAAAGGAAGATTTTTGCTATTTGATTTATTTATGAACATAATAGAGTTTAAATTGTCAGAAATATTCTGGAAGCAGGCATCAAACGAGCCTGAATATACTGTTTGCATAAAATAAGTGTCAAATAGTAGGCCCGGTTTATTGGTTTTCTTCATGACATATAGTTTCTTTGCTTATTTTTATGCAAAGAAATACAGTTTTAAGCATCTTGATATTAATCCACCGGCTAATCTGGCACTACGTATTCTTAAAATCCAAAATCCTTGAGTAATGATGTATTGCATAAGGAATTAAATTCATGTCAATATTCTAAGATTTTCGGTTTTTATGAGTTTAAAATAAATGTTGCGTATATGTATATACAGAAGTGTTAAAAATGTTGGTTGAGCATAATTACTGACTATGTAAGTTTACGCGAATGTTATACTTAAATACGGATGAATACGAAATTTAATAGATGCATTGGTCAAACTAAAATAATTACGTTAAATAGGTTCTTGTGCAATGCGGCACAATTCATAATTAAAGGCTATTAATTGGTTATATGACAATATTTAGATATACCAAAAAGGAAACTAACTTCTACTTAAGGTTTTTTACGTGGCTAGTTATATATTACATTACCTTAACAGAGATATTTTGTAAAGCAATTTATTAAGTTCATTTCTTTAAGCCGAAAAATAGCAAAAGAGGACTAAACAATGACTAGCTTTTTTAATATCGGGATCGATATTAACGGTTCTATTTTTATAAACCCTTACCCTAAATCCTTCCATTTGTTTATTTGAACAAAAGACACGACCTCGTTTACCAACAGCACTTCACAAAAACTACCTATTTAGGCGTTTTCGATCCCTCGATTATAAATTTGAGGGCGCGAACGCTGACATTCGGCGCACTCATAGAAACTGTAGAGAGACGCGTGATCAGAATTTTGATGGCGGGATTAAGGCGTCCCGGTGCGACCAACTTGGCTTTAGAGATCTTCCCTGATGGTTCCTAATTAAGACAGAGCTAATGGGGAGGCATGCTACTAAGTAATTTGGAAACGCTACGGGTTCCATTATGTTGACACACTTGATATTAGTAATGGTTGTTTCTATATATGTATCTGTCCAAGTACAAAGTGATAATATATGTAACATCAATGAAACAACATTATTTTAATGAAATACAGCGTATTGGTCATTATTTTTTTGGTATGTGTAGTAGATAATCTGTATGTTTCTATATAACACTTTTATACAAGAAGTCTTTTACTGTAAAGTAAACCACACACAAAAATCTAGCTTTTATTTACTACATGAAATCTTTTCCACATAAAATTACATTTTTCTAATGCGCGGTAAAGCTGTGCCATTTTGTATATAATAAGCCTAAAGGATTTAACTTTTACGAGATATAATCGGTGTGCGATAAGCGAACATTAATTAAATCAAAAGTTAAAATAATCAAACTAGGACTCGATAAAATGATAAAGTGGAATGACTTTTAGCTACTTACTTTACCAGTGAGTTCATTTAAGAAACTTTCTGATATCACTTTGTGAGTAATAAACCGGCGAATTTACTCGCCGTGTATTTAATTAATAACCTACTAAAATTCTTTTATGACGTACCTACAATATTATATACATATATATATCCTTATAAATGAAATGTACTTAGAATATACGTCTTTTGATGTTGCATGTGTTTGAATAGCGACAATTACATTTACCAAAACAAGACCAAGCTTAAGTAGCCGACGCAAAAGTAACCGTAGAAAGAATTCGTCCCTAAATTTCAGTAAGTCCATTATCTTAATAATACCTCCAAAGAAGGTACAGGAGACCAGTAAATATATTTCAACGTTAACTAGACGTCATTTCTGTATCTCTTTTGCTATTTCAACTCGACCTAAGAAGGTCATGTTTTCCCGTCTTAATTAAAGCAAAGGTTTAGCGATCCTCCGGGCGCTTGCTAGAATTACTTACGTCGATTCGAGTTCATTAACTTTTATTATTTTTTTATCAAAAACTAGGTGGTGGTAATGGATAGCTTGGAGATTGCTCATTACTTAATTTGGAGTATACATTGTGTGTCTTCACTATACAAATAAGGTTAAATAAGGGTTGTTAACTCTTTCGTGACGCATGTACGCTTTTTATTGGACACCGTATAAACATAAGTACTCGCAACCATTAATGGATGAGGGGGGAGGCAAAAGCGATATTTTCCCATCGTGATGTATGGGAATCTTGCTTGTAGCAGTAATGAGAAATTCCGCTGTCACTGCTTACTGTGAGGCGGCATTTTTGAACGTGTGTTCTGATACAATTTGTGAGCTCGTCATGCGATGACATGAGGTCAAAGAAGTGACGCGACATTATTTTTCGTGACGGAACCGTCTTTTTATAGCATTTTAAACGGAATTTCCTAAAATAGATGCATTGTATAAATTATTTCATAAGGAGGAAATCCTTTACTCGTGTTGACATAGACATGTGGATAGTAACAGCTATAAATATAGCCCTCAGTTATTCACGACTACTCAAATAGAAGCTCCGCTTGATGTTCTGTGAAATTATAATCAGATATTTCAATCGCCAATATGGCATTTTATCCCGCATAAATTATAACTATACTAATGACCTGTAAAACGAATTAAACTCACAGGAGTAAGTATTAATGAAGCCGTGTTTAGCCATCCACACACAAGTGCACTCTCTATTCCGTCATTTTTATTGGCCGTAGGACAGCAATTCTAAACAACCGAAACAAGACTGGCAACCGGCTTTATGTGCTTTCTGATGAAACATCACCAACTGCCTTACTATAACAAAATAATTTTTGTCAGAGAAATATGCGCCATATTATTTCTTTTGTTGACTACTGTTCGAGGTTCAAGCCGGGACCTCGTGATCGGCAGCCGTATATACACCAATAGACCAAAGAATCATAATCATAAAAGTGTAGAAAGCGTATGGGTATTTCAGCATCAACGTAATACGATTTTATAATAAGTGCGATCCTTAAATATACAAAAAGTATGTCAAAACGGCGTATACTTCACTTTATTTTGCGTGTCAACAAGTTTATACAAAGAACGATGTATCTATATTACATATTTTATGAGTCTACTAGTTATGCATAGAATCTCGTATTTTGTTATTCCGTCAAAGCCTGTAAGTGGATAGCCGTTATGCAATATGAAAGAAGGTATCTCAAAGCATTACCATGAAAATGTTATCGCTTCACACAAAATTGAGCCCTTTCGCGGGGAATAACTTGGGCACTACAATGAGAGCTTGATGCGCGAAGCTTTCTTCTCCCAGAGGAAATAAAGTGACACTTTGATGAAATTTTTCGTACAATAGTATAAAAGGTACGTTTGTATAGCGATCGTTTTTGAAAAATAGAGGTAAATGGGTGGTAAAACGCAGTACGTGTATACAATTTTTGGTAAAATAGAAAAGTGCAGTTTATATCTTCGTAAACATTTTAGCCGAAACAATCGTCGCTACAAGCTGCTATTATCCTGCGAGGCAGTTGTTTTAAGAGGATAATATTCTACTCTGCAGGCAAACATATCCATTTACATTGTTTCGTTAAAACACCCGCACTGAGTAATAATCCCAGCTACATTGCATTGATATTAATCAACAGTAATTCAACACTTGCCTCGATTTGTGGGCTGGCTATGTACATATTTATTACATATTACTAATGTTTTAAAATAAGATATTTGAGTACAATATTCAAATATAACGGAATCTTTAAACGTAACTAAAAATTTTAATAGACATGATACTTTTTATTGTTATATTTATAAAATTTTAGTTCTAGATTTGTCAATTGATCTCGCTGCCAAGAACGTGGCCACTAATTCAGGTGGTCAAAGTTGCCGCCGCCCACAGCTTGGTTAAAGTAAATGAATTGATTTACACTACTTATTCAATTATAGCCAAACCTAATAGAAATACTTAGAAGTAGCTCTCTTAATGTGATAAAATCCTATTATCGCTGTTTGTCTACTGCAATGATAGTAAGCACCTTATTTTTCTTCTAAATATGAAACTAGTTCTCTATTAATTAGCTACTGGCTATATGGAAGACTGGCAAAGTTGCCAGATCACTGCATTACTACTGCGGACGTCATATCCCGTACGTGTCAGCCACGATTCCATTAACTTTCGAGGTTAACTTCTAAAAAGACATAAATATAATAAATTTGACTAATAATGTTACAAGATTTACATACAACTATTTGTACTACATTACCTAAATACCAAAAAGATAGGCAGCGGTTTATAAATATAAGACTTAGCTATCTTAGCTGGCGACATGTGGTACACCCACATCTCACCAGCTGGTCTTGCTTACCAGCAGCAAGTTTATTAGGTCTGCTTTGTAAAGGCCCTCGTATATTTTTATATGGTCATTTTTATATTCTCTATTCTATAGCCCTCTTTTAGAATATTATCAGACACTTAATGGTGTCGAAAAAGTTGAAGAACTACGTGTCAAAATCAAATTCTTGTCAAATGATTTGATTAGCTGCTTATTCAGTCGACCAATCAAAGCGGTTGATATGCGTTTGACCGTCTGTTAACAATTTTTATTATTGATCTGCATTACAGAGACAGGATGTTAATGACTCTTTATCCCACTCAAGTACAGAAATCGGACCTTATACAAACATAAACATTCTCATAAAACGCACCAAAGTTTATTTAAAATTTGTCTTTAGTTATTTCAATATAATAATAATAATATAAATGTGAATGTGAGGTTTGTGTGTTTTACGTTTTCTCGCCGAAACATTTTATACACAAATATATTTTATACCCTAAAAAAATAAGGTTCTATTCATCCAAAAAAAGTACTGTTTCCAAGGGACAGCAATTTATTGACAAAATCTACGGAAACGCTAGCGAAGCATTATCTTGTAGATTACAATAACTATTTATTTGAAAGAATTATACTAAGATTAGACAGTGTTAAATATAATTTATAAATTTTTTTTACAAACAACAACATGCATAAACAAAATTTAAACAAATCTCCTAAACCAATCTGTAATTTACAGAGCGGTCGGTGGAAATTAATTTTTAAAAATCTACCCAATTATAAATGCGTAGGCTGCAATTATTACACAATAGGGGATGGGGAAACAGGAACCACTGTGGTTGTAACGCAAAAATTATACAGTTTAACCGTTTCGCAACACGCGACGGGGCGTAAGCAGACGCCGCGGTTGCGTGACCGTAATCAAAAGGAACTTTGTAATTTTTAATTTTAACAATAGTTCCATTTATTTGCTAATCGCTGGTGCAATTATAGCTGCTAAATATAACAATGACATGTTATACAGTAAACGTTTAGTGTATTTTATGAATTTGCCTTTTGTCTTATTTGCATTGTGCTGATAGTTATTTTTATTAATTTTAGTTTTGTTTTGTGTTAGGTTGTTTTACTTATGTTTTATTAAATATTTGCATTTGACAACACTAACATGTGTTATTCTTTGTATTTTTTATTTACTAATGGCACAATTCTTCCGTGTTACGCGTTATATATAGATAGATTATTCTGTCATAAAGAGTTTTCTATAAAAGACATTTTTTTTTGGGGTAACGCTTTGACGCATACCTTCGCCGTGGTTTCGACCCGCCATTTGGAACGGCAGGCCGACACAAAAATACTTCCTCCACCGTCCCCTACAACGACACGACATAGAGACGCGCGTGGAAACACGCATGCCACCTCTCGGACCTGGTGCTGATCGCGTGGCAAGCAGGCCCACGCAGCCCACCACCCCCAGGTCAAACCTCAGGGTGGCTGGAAGTCATCTCGTGCCCTCCGGCGCCCGGTTCTGCGGTTGGGGAGAGGGTTTAAGCGATCTCTCTCCCGCTCCACCGCCTCCTTGATGGGAATTACTTTTTCACAGAACGAGGCGACGGCGTTCCACGATCTCTCTCTCCGGACCATAGAGTTAATCACGGCCGGGAGTGATAGGGCAACCAGTCCGACTGCCGCGATCCACTCACGGCGCTGCGATGCCCAGGCGGGGCAATCCGCAAAAGTGTGCAGCGTCGTGTCCACAACAACATCGTGGCAGTCGCCGCAGTGATGACATCCGGGCGTCTCCTGCCAGCCTATGCGACACAGGAACTGGCCAAAACAACCGTAGCCAGTCGTTACCTGTATCAACCAGAAGGTGATGGCGCCATGCCACCTCTCCAGCCACTCCTCAAAAACGGGACTTACCACCACGATCGTAGCGTGCACGTATAAAAGACATACTTTAACCCACTCTTATCTACTATGCTCTTTTGAATAAAAACAAAATTGAACATACATATATGTGTTTTTATGTATTTATTGTTTTTGTTGATTATTTATTATATTAGGCATCACGTTAAGATGAAATCGTGAATGGCGTATAATGTTAATAATAGTACTTTATACAAGAAGCTTAAATATAGACAAAAAGCATAAATGCGAAGGTGAGTTTGTTCATTTGTTACGCTTTAACGCCTTAACTACTCGATCGCTTATCATGAAATTTCGCATACTCGTTGTCAGGGAAACGGAAAACGACATACAATACCAGGAAAAAGGACAGTTAGATACTAATCTAACCTAAGCCACATATACGCGAACAAAGCCGTGGGCAAGATCTAGTTACTTTAATAAAATCAATACTGATTTGCAGTGGTACTCTAATTTACTTTTGGTTTACACTGCCTGAAAATATATTATTATATGTATATACTCCCATGATTCTTCATAATTTAATTCAACATTGTATGATGTCTCTACTGTATATACATATCTGTAATTTTTTTATAAATGCCAGCTTTATCTGAAGCATAAAGAAAATGTTTCGAATGAAAAGCATTTAAATAAATTTATCGGTGTATGATGGGATTTAATACAATTGTAAGGTCCATTTCATGTCCAACCTTCATGGAATGTGATGTTTATAAGTATTAATATTAACAGTAAAATAAGCTCTTTATTTATGAGATAACTGAGAAACAGGTCTTGTATATCTTAATTTCGAAGAGTTCGAGAATTAATATGAATAACCTATAATATTTTTATTCTAGCTTACAGATTCGAAGAGAAGGCCAATTCTCGCAATAAACAATACCTAATAAAAAATGACAAATATAACCTTAAATTGTAGTTCAGTTAGGAGTTTATCTTTTCTAATACGTAGTACTTAATAACTCAATGCTTCAATCAGTAATAACTGTAACTTCATATTAATTACTGTAGCGTTGACGTTCATAAGTGCAACTTTGTGATCTAAATGAATAAATAGGAGTATTTTAATTTGTCGATTATGTAGTAAATCACTTCAACTGCAACAATAAAAAATCCTAATTCTTATTTATTAAGACTTAATAAGTAGCTTTATTCAAATTATTAAAGCAAATTCCAATTAAACACGTCGTTTAAGTAATTAAAAGTAAATGTCAAAAGATTAAATACCCTTTTAGAAAACGCTTGCACTACACCTAGAACAAAACTGGTAAAGTGGTTAATGTGTTCTTGAAACTAGACCTTTGATTGTGTACTCAATGACGAACACACAAAAAACATTTTTTAAATAAAAAGTGGCGTTTTTAGGAGCGATTCGGCACGTGCCATTTAGCGGGATCAATCACTCGGCCGACTCTCGCGAAACTGGAGGGTTAAATGTGGCGGAACAATTCGATTTATATTGTGAGTTTTTGAGAGCCTCCCAACTTCACACGACCGGAACAGACACTTTGAGTGAATTGTTCCTTGATAATTTCTATTTATAGTTAAAGTTTAGCAAATATAAGTGTACATTATAGCACGAATTGTATGTTATATACAAAAAGTACAATACAAACGTATAACGTCACACATCTGTTTATCTTGACGAGATACAGATATAAGACGTCAGTGTCATATTATAAACGTTAAGTTTAGATTTTCTGCTACTGATTTTCTGTCAGCTTTGTACTATTAATATCTGACAAACTACAAAATATATTGCTCGAGCAGTTCGGTATTATCAACCTCAATCTAATGATCATTCACTCAGTCTAGAATGTATTCAAAATATATTTATATTAAATTTATCATTTATATAATATCAGAAAATCATATTATCGCAGATTGATTTATCAATAAAACCTATTTATATCTTAGCTTGCAATTGAAATATATTAAGGAGGACCCTCCTTAATATATTAATAATAATATTAAATTATAATTACACTATTTTTATTTTTAGAAAGTACCCTTGGTTTAGAAGCAATGTTTGTGCCGCGGGCGACTTTACAAACATTTCATCAACGGACACAAAGAACACCCGGACACGGAGCAACAATTTGTGCATCACACAAATCTATGTCTCCTGTGGTGTCCACATTCGGCACAGTTGCTGTATCGAGGCTGCCACTTAAACCATTACACAATCCGAACAGTCAAATATCAAATAAAAAACGGTTAAATAAAAATTATTTTAACAGTTTTACATCCAGCAATGTCATAACACTTGGTATCACGATTTCACAAAGAATAACGAATAACTTACCAAGATCACGTTGCCCAAACATATGCTGCCAGTCATCTTTAGAAATTGAAATAGCTCATTAAATTTAAAGACCTCTGTTGGAGATCAACTAGTGTCAAACAGTGCTGTATAAATCTCAATTATCACATTACTATATTAGTAACTGCTTAGCCAAATAATTTTTAAATTTGATTTTAGAATGTATATCTGTGGGATTAGGTTATTATGTCTCATAGGATACTAAAACTCTCATCATCAAATGCTTATAATATGCAAGCTAGCTCTGTTATCTAATATTAAAAGCTATTCGTTTTACTGAAACGATTTTATTCTGTTACTGTGTTTTTCATTGTTTTTCTTCCTGTTTATTATTATTATTATTTGTTTTTATATCCTTGAACACATTGTGTCCACCTAAAAGCTGTAAAGCTATAAAGATTTCTTTCTTTCTTTTAGTGAAACTAATATGTAAACATACTTAAATTTATAGATTTTAATGTTTTAAATGCTATTCAATTTACAGTAGTAACACAGAAGGCTAGAAAGCTAGCATTGATACTGCATTTAAGAAAACTTACTGCGTCATATTAGGACAGCCGTTAAATACACGTCCTTTTGAAGATTTGCTATTATTAAAATGTACTTATTTATATTGCAATAAGTATAATAAAAATAAATATGGAATTAAAATATAATGAGCAGACAAAATATGTCACGGTTTTAGACAGACAACTGACTACAAAACTATTAAAACAAGCGATACATACTGGGAATACCCTTATTATTATCTCATGCAGAGTTTGAAAGTGCATCGGTGTATTGAGTATACAAATTCTCATTGGACTGCGGTTTGGAGTTTTCGTATAATAACATAAACTATGCCGAACCACTACAGTATCAACATCGCTGTAACAATAAATTTGCTGATCATTAAATTTAAACTAATATATTATTATAAATGCGAATCTGAGTTTGTTTGTTTGTTACGCTTTCACGCGTTAATTACTCGACCGATCATCATGTAATTTTGCATACTCGTTTTCTGACGTAGACATCTGGTACTCATCATCCAGAAAAAAGTACTGTTCCCGGGGGATAGCAATTTATTGGCAAAATCTAGATTCATGCTAAGCCTTGGGCAAAATCTGGTTAAATATAGTTTCTATAAAAAAATATTATTAAGATAGCTGATGATCGCCTCAGTATGGACTTCTAGAGAAGCACGGGAGCAAGCAATCGCCTCGTGGCGTCTTGTGTGTTTGTGTCCCACAAAAGACAATTATTTGTGTGATTCGCAAAAATATTACTGAGTCTAGGTGTACTTCGTGTTAGTTCATTGAAAGTTTGTTGTCCTTGCTTTTTTAAACTAAAAAGAAGTCACCTCAGACAGCTGGCAGCTCCGATAGTTACGAGCGCATTAAAAATTCAATTACTACTTGCTCTACCAGTGAAGTTAAACCTTGCGCACTACATAAAGTTTTTGAACGTGTGTAAAATTAGCCATCGCATTTAACCAGTCTGTTGACCTTCCATAGGACGAAATTAAAAAGGAAAGGGAACTCCCTTATCTTCCCTTTTATCCATCTTTAATTTATTTTCTTTAAGTTGGTTTCTTCTTCTTTGTCGTTCCCTCACTAATGAGGATCGTGACCATAAATGATTTCTTTATATCTGCCTTTGTCCTGCGCCAATTCAATAGGTTGGGTTACGCGTAAATTATACCCCTGGTATAATTTAGATAGATGGTAAGTATTGTATATTATGATCACTTGGAGATCATAATATACAATACTTACCATCTAGCGGGCTGTAAGCTTATGTGATACCGTGATAGCATAAAACAAAGAGATTATTAGAGAGAAAGATTACTATGTCACAAAAGAAATGTTAATACATACTGCTTGAAGTCCCGTCAATGGCATGCGCACCTTGGATTGGTGGAAGTCCTATCTGCGGTCTATTATCACCTGCTCTCGCCATCAGAGATCATTTATTGCGTTACGTACTACTTGCTACTACGGTACTACCGTTATAGGGTCTTACGTGAGAGAGTAATGATACAACAATTACGCAAAGATTATACTTTATTAATAACAAATAATATATTCATACATTGGCTACTAGGGTTCCATAATTTAGGCAGATGACGTCAGCATCACATGATTTACTTACAATACATTATATTCAATCCAGCAGGTACATCATACACCATACCGTACTTACTACTTTCAATCGGTAATATTCTAAAGTTGAGTTCATTGCTACCATTGGATACTAATATTACGGCATAAAATCCTAAATGTTCAAATATATTCAGATGAAAGCAGAAAATATTCATATTTACATGTACTTATAGGTATCGTGCTATGGTATTTTCAATATTGGATGACATCCTTTATTGATATTACACTGTGTAATGTCATATTGAAATTGAAACTGTTTATTCGTTGCACGAAAAATAGCATTGCTTTTTTAATTACATAATTATATGTTTTAATACAGCTTCATACTAATAGTGAAGTATTTAGCATAATTGTTACTTTATTTTAAATAAATCAAATAATAAGTTTTCAACTTTTTGTTTTACACTTGGCGTAAGTGTAAGTAGTATTTGTTTACTTATTATCTATATATTAATACGTGAAGCAAAAAGTTTGTACCCATTCTTACGAAAATTGCGCAGACCGAGGTGTTGTAAAGTTTATATGGAGAAGGAAGGGCGAATCCTAATATTTATATAAAATATGCATTAGAAATAAATTAAATTCATGAAAAAGCAATACACGCACACAATCATGCATTTGACACACGCAGTCGAAGCGCGTAACTATGATTACATGATATGTATATCAATATAATTAATGACATATATCAGCAATATTTTACAGTCAAACTTTGGTTGAATTCCGAGCACTAGGCGACCGCTAGTATTTTAGAAACCTTTTTTACTATTAAACACAGTTGTAGGACGTTATTGTCTATTTTATTTTGACTATCTATGTCTCGGGTGCAGGCATTTTTCTGGCTGAAAGGTTGACTATTTCACATACACATTGTATGCGAAATTTTATGATGGTCTGTCTAGTAGTTAAGGCGTGAAAGCGTTACTAACAAAAAAACAAACTCACATTCGTATTTTCAATACTATATAGTTAGGATTAGGATAATACAAATCAAGAGCCTTCAAATAGCAATCCTATCAAGTTACTTATACAGTTGTCGAACGGGTGGACATCATGTGCTTCGTAGAGAATTTGGCATTGGCCATCGTCGACTGCTTAGAATCTCACGGTCATAAAATGCACAGCGTGGATGGTAGGTACGCTTCGAAAACTGCTTACCGGCAAAAAGATAGCATACTTTATTATCAAAATGTAACATACTTTATTCTTTACTAGACGTTACTCGCGACTTCGTCTGCATGGAATTTTATCAAAGGTTTTTTATCGCGGAATCCTATTTTTCTATACTTATTTAAAGTAGCCTAAGTTACTCCTTATAACATAAGCTATCTTCCAGTGAAAGTCTCGTCAAAATCGATTGTTTCAGCCGTTTTAGAGATTATCCGGCACAAGGAGACAGACAGAGCGACAAAAATTTTAAATATAGATTTTTGTGTTTTTTAATTAGGTACATTTTTACTCAGCTTTTCTCAATATTATAATATAGGAAACAGTCGATACGTACTTCAAGAAACTACTGGTAATTTTCCAATGGAGAAATAAAAATAAAGACTGAATTGGTGAGTGTCGTATTAACAAGAGGTATTTTCCAAGAGATGTACGTGTAACAAACACATTGTATATTTTTTTATCCGAAGATAATTTGACTGTGCGATAAAATATTTATATGTGCAGTCTACTGGCGCTGGTATAATTAAACACTTCACTACACTAACACGCAGCCACTGCGAATAATTGAAACTATGTATGTAATTGCGCTTGGAAAATAATTATACTAGCTGGGACCTATATTACGTTCCTTGCTAGCTGGGTATAACTTTTATTTACGTAATTATGTTGCATTTTGTCAATCTAAATAGATTTTCTCCCTCCATGTTGCCAATCCCAAATGTTTTAACAAACTGGTTTTACTAATCTATACAAATAAATAAAATTGAAGTGTCTGTTTGTAATGTCAAAATAACAGCTTTTTACTAAATGCATATGAAAGTATACTGGGTGTAAGGGACGGCGTAACGAAAACTTTACTAACACGACATTCTATAGGTACTTATCTCGACGAAAACTTCTATTAATAAAAAACGTAAGATGAAAGATTTTATATTGATGAATATAATTAGGCGGTACGCAATGGATTGCTACTGATACAACGCAACGCTCATGCTTTAAATCACGCCAATTTAATTACATTGCTGTATTTTAGTAAAATGTGGTATTAATTGATTTTTATTTAATAAAATGTTATGATATACAGTCGGAAAAATTAAAAATTTCAGATATAAATTGGGATTTTTCCGACGAAAATTCCAACGATTGTAACTCAGAACAATGGTCTGAATCTACTATTTCAGTTTTCGGTACACCGTCCCTTACACCCAATATACGTTTCTTATATCAAAAAAACTTAATTTTAATTTTTTATCTCTGTCTGCCTGTCTGTTTGCTTCGGCTTATCTCTGTAACGGCTAGACTGATTTTGACGGAACTTTTACTAGCAGATAGGCGACGTTATAAAGAGTAACTAGGCTAATTTATTTTACAAAAAAAATTAGATATAAAAAAAAATTAAAACAAATAAATAGTAAACGATATCAGATTTAAATTCGATATAAAAGTATATAGGTATATAAAATAATAATTATAGTATATATTCATCCTATATAAACCTTTATATAATAATATAATAAAATAATATTGTGTTTATATTATGTAGATACATAGTTAATAAATAAAATCAACTCACAAATTAGAAGACATTAATTTAAGCATAGGTATTCCTTTACGAGGATTATTATTATTATTAAATGTTCGTAAACTCTGCGAACTTAACAAAAATTTTTTTGTTAAATTCCACACGGACGAAGTCGCGGGTAACAGCTAGTTTATATCTAAAACACAACCGTGGTAGAGATAATTATTGTATTGTCTATTATATCCTAAAGGAAACAACGTTTACATAGAGCGCCTGGGCTTATTACTTAGTATCTGGAATCACGTCGATGTTTTGAATTGAACTTGCAACACTCAGTCTACAGGCAGCGCGTGGTAAACTATAAAAGCACGAGGTCACTCACAGGTCTATGCACAAATAAGTTATAATATCGCGCAAAACTAACCGCTACTATAATAAATACTTTTATTTTACTACAAAGCATGTGACATAATTTTTTTAATGGGTGTTTGAATGAATTTGACCTCATTAGTAAGTTCAATTCGCTGTGCCAATAGAAGCATAAATCGTTTGAAACGGCTAACGCTTTAAAATTGTTTTACGCAAAACGCTGATTTTTCACTTAAAATAAAACGAAAAAGACCTCGTTTATACATTTCTTTTGCAGGCGCAAAGGTACGAGAATTACCCTCTCTTTGTAATGCTAATTTAAAAACCAAGGAATTCATTTTTTATTCATAAGTTTTTCTGCTCTAAAGCCAGCAGTCGGAGCATCCTACTCGTTTGTGATGAGTTTTGAAGTTAAAAAATAAAGTTCATAAAAAATGCTTTGTAGATGGTTGTTTTAAAAGCGGGTTAACATGAACTCGGCTGGTATTTATTATATAGAATGACGCTACTTCGTCAACGTCGACGTAACAGATTTATGTGTATACGTATCGCTCACCGGTTTTCCCTCCGTAAGTATGGCAATAAATAGTAAGGATTGTTTGATACTTTTTAAGTACATAGTTATTGTTGAACGTTTTTTTTCAAGTTGGCTGAATTTATTCTAGTTAATATTTATTACGACGCGATCGAGCGAGAAAATTTTAATTTCGATTTTGAATGTTAATATTTATTGTTAATTCGGTACACGATATGTTAGATTGATGACAAAATAACCTATTATAGATTTTTTGCGTCGTATTTGTTTTATTTACTGCTAAAATGTAATCATAATAAATCAACATCAACAGTTACATTATAAATAATTACGACATGATCAATCACTTGAATATACGAGTGATTCGATCTTTTTAACAATAATCAGTTCCTCGCCCGTCGTCCACCACAAACCCACAAGTACGATTGTGTAATGCGATCGTTTACAGATTGTATGAATTAGCTTCAACCCTATTATTACTCGAGATAATACTAAATAAATGTATACAAATAAGTGTCACTAACTGCCATCAGGCCAATTTAACTCTTACAAAGCTAATGACTAATGGTGTAGAAATTCAATAAATTTGTTTCAAAATTCTAGAGTTATTTGGTTGTAAATTTTTATTTCATTAGACTTTGCAATACAAGTTTCCGATTTATGGTAGTAGCGTGGTATTAGCATGAAATTTGCAAGTAATCCATGAAGACAATGCACGCAACCACCAAAATTAATAATTGCACTTTAGGGATAATATAGTCAATAGCTGACACCCAATATTGGCGTACTGCTTTCGACCTATATAATATTGTATATGCTACCTTACAACCTTAACTCTAACCAAATATGCTGCAATATTGGTTACTTATAGAAAACACTACAATATATTATATTGCTAGCGTGGCAAGTTACGTTTGTTGGTCATGATTTTAGAGAGATATTCAGTTTATAATTTTGTGAGTGGTAAATTATAGCAAGCGTGAGATTTCGCCAAAATCAAATCAAATAAAACATTTGATTCTGCATTGTGACTTGAAGTTCTAAATTAAAAAGAAGGAAAAGTAAAGAAAGAAATTAACATTTATGAACGTCTAAATTTTGTGTTTAATCACTTACTAAAGTTCTAGATTAGATCTTTATCTCAGTTGCTAGGTAGAGGGCGAAGAGTTGATCTTATGCGAACATACATACCTGCAACAAATTCAAGTTCACTCTTATTATAAATTATTGATTTTATTTTAAACACGCCGCCCACGCTACGAGTAATTCGCCTGTGTCGGCAGAGTCTTTACATATGTACATTGAAACAACGGAAACAAAGAACATCCAGAGTCGAAACAACTATTTGTAGATCACACAATTTTTGTCCCGTGTGGGTATCGAACACCGATACTCGGTGTAAATGCAGTGGCAAGGCGACTACTAAAACCATTTCACCATTCGTGGTATTTTGCAAATTATCAGAAAGGCCTATATTATAGCATTATTATATTATTATAGAAATAAAAAACAAAAGATCTCAATAATTAACTAATATTTTAATAAAATGGATCAATTCAGTTTCTGTAGGTATTATAAAAATAAAAAGCATGGTATGAAAGCGCATACACATATACTTTGTGTCAAATACAGTTCGTGACTAAATATGGTTTAACAAAACCTACATTAGAACATTTGTCTTAAAGGATAAAAATTACTGTGTTGTTTATATCACAAAATTACCACGGTTTGGTTACCGATAAAATAAAATTATAGAAAAATTACAGAACTATATATACCTACTCAGATCCGTAATTTTTATCAAGTTATCTTTAAATCATAATAAAACATAAAGCTAGCATAGGCTTTAAGTTTTAACATCACTTTTAATTTATGTAACGGCATATTCACAGTATCTTTCCACAGACATACCATGACTGCAATATATCAGTCTGATACCTACAAACGAATGGATTGTAATTGCCTTAAATGAAAAATCATTTTCAGGACTCATTAAAAGTAATCAGCGATGAAATGAACAGATTACATTTAAAAAACAGAAAGACAATAAATATTAAATGAATACGAACCTCAAAAAAGCTGGCAGTATAATATTTAATAAGTTAAACGTACACTGAAATAAATAATTCAACGTGTGTAGTATTTTACTTACAGTGATTATAACGAAGTACAATTTAATTTAATAATTAGATATTACGGTGAAATGTGACTATTCTCGAAGGAAAACTTACCGCCCTAAACAGAAAGTGGTATTTCAAAGTTTAAACTACAACATTATTTACTTTTATATGGCATCCAGGTAAAACAGGCTAACTTGGTTACGACTGGTCTATAACGACCTTTTCTTTTCCTATAGGTGTCATACAAAAAGGAGATTACCCAGGGGAGGGTAACGGCACATTATATTATATGTCTTTTTTTTAAACAAAAGATTATGCAGGCAAAAAGAAAGTATCACGCGAGAATTTTTTCTTAATTTAAGAATGAAGTAATAATAATAATGTCGTCCTGACCGAATTTCGGTCACGGCAGCCAATCTTAACGGAGACTGGCCATCGGCGCAGGAGATATTATAGTGCACAAATGTGTGCGTAAACACAAGTGCACTCTCTGTTCCCTAACTCTCATGATCCGATGGGACGAATAATCCGACACGACCGGAGAGAGATCAGGCGTAGAACCAACGGCTTTACGTGCTTTACGTGCTTTCCGAGACACGGGGGTGTCTAACACCGCCAACTTCCTAACTCCGGGCTTGTATTGAGATTTCTTAACAGAAAAACCCAATAACTTTTTGTTGGCCCGATCCGGGATTCGAACCCGAGACCTCATGCACAGCAGTCGCATTCACTACCGCTGCGCCACGGAGAATATAAGTATGTTATTGTCGAGTATACCGTCTTTGGCTAATGTTATAACGCTGCTAAGTTATATAGCAGTTCATGAATAATATTTTTGCAAGACCCATAATATAAGATCGTCTGTCATTTATACTAATATAATAAAGCCGAAGAGTTTATTTGTTCTTTTTGTTTAAACACGCTTATCTCTAGAACTACGTGACGGATTTGTAAAATAGTTTTTTTTTATTTGATGGCCTATTTCTTGATGAGAGCGTCTCTTATTCTATAACATCACCCTACGAGCCACGGGAGCGGTGCAGTAATTATAAACGAGGGTGAAGCCACGGGGGCAGTTAGTAATGAAAGTGCCAAGGCACAATATTGTAAAGACTAATTCGCAGCTAAACGTGCAATGTGTTGTGGTCCTCCGGTGAAAAGTCCTGGGGATTGGGTTATTTTACGTTACACACGCACTTATATAAGTGAAGAGTTATCGAGTAGTTCATTTATGAACAATAAGAAAACGTTCGGTACGGAACTCCTGCCCTCCTAAAAGCCACGATTACACGTACTATAAAGTCAATGTATTGAAAAATGAATAAATACATTAACAAGCAATAATATAATATTTGGCAATTTTGTTTTATCTTAAATTTGGCATTAAGATGATTGTCGAAATATTTAGCTCGGTTTTAATTTATAATTTACAGTATTTTATAAGATATATCTGTGTTTATTAATTAACTACCATATTATAATAATTCAGCAAAGATATTTATCATTTATATATACATATATATATATATATTATTTACATATATTATTTACAGCCTCGCCAAGCGTCGTAATTTAGTATTCAAATATGTACAAATTAAAAACAATTAATGAATAAACACAAATAGAAAATAATTTAGCTCAGTCAAATATCAATTATTTAAGTACATTGGATTTGTTATTAATACAGCCTTATCTAAAATTATTATTTAAGTGTAAGTAAATATTAGTTCTAAATTAAATATGCAAAATTAAAATAGTAAAACAAATACTTAAAGAATTTCAAGCGATGGCTTGAGGCTTGATTAAACTAACTAATTAGACAAACCGTCTCTATTGTTTATTTTACAAACAATAGTGGAGCAACGAATTAACAGTCTACTTTGAAATTACTTATATTCTTATTCTATTTGTTAATAAAGTTAAAATATGTACGTGAAATTCCGTATTATAAGAGTATATATTATTATAAAAATAAAATGTTAAGCATTTTCCAGCTTAGATATTCGCTAAAATTTTACAAATTAACGTTTTTATATTTTACCGACCACAGAGGTTCTTGGATAACGTTTAAAATTAAAATGCATATAATTTAAAATTATGTATGTTTTAGGCAGTTTAGGTTGGCCTTAAAAACCAAAAATGTTTTGTTTTGTTTTATAATTCATTAGTATGAAATAAATAAATAAACATATTATATAGCCTTTAGAACACTTTCCAATGAAGCATTACAATGTATTGTATACATATAGATAGTTCTCAGAAGTAACGCATTTCGGAACCGGAGTGATCATGTTAATAAAACGTGCGCAAACATACAGCGAGTTTGGACTTACTTAAGCAACTATGTAAGACTTAAGTCAAAGGGTCTTTTCAACGAGTAAGGCGAATTACAAATAGATACTGATCTCATTCGGGGCTGGGTTTTCATTGCGAAGAGCCAATATTCGATACTTTTTCCCCGAGTGGCACACTTTTACATTTGGACTGCGTTCCTCATTGACGATTCAACCCTTGCGCGGTCGAACAAACTGGATTAGCCCGGGACATGTTCGCTCACAAGGGAAATAAATTGATTTTTTTTATTTTGTTCTGTTTCCAACTCGCGTCCGCAATAACGGACCACAATGAAAAATAATAATACACGAGAGATTGAACAGCAAAATGTTTAATGTGAAGCAATCAAATTATAATGTTGAGGTGGAATGTTCTAACCAACCAATGTTACTACTATATATTGTATCCACACAATAAAACGGAGTTTAAATATATGTGCGAATCTAATTTTCATCTAAAGGTACTGCTATAAAATTGTCACAAGTCTATCTATTTACTGAAGGGATTTTAGAATAATTTTTGTAACTGGCCTTTAAAAAGCTTGGGGAAATACGCCGCTGGGAATAAAAATAAATATACCTCTGCATACTCCTTTTTCATACATTCATTATATTATTTATTTATTATCTTTTCCTCTCCATTTATGTATTTATTTACAAAAATAATGACTATATATGTATGTTTATCCATTGTCTAGGGAATGTACCCAGCGCATAGCATTTGCATGCGAAGAGTTCATAAACTGATGTAAATTATTCAGTTCTTATATGTTATAAACAATAAATTAATATTTTTTTATTTTTAATTTTTATTCAATATACTTGTTGCGGGTATAAAATAAATCGGGCACGCCACGATCGTAGCGGTAAGTCCCGTGTTTCAGGAGTGGCTGGAGAGGCGGCATGGCGCCCTCACCTTCCGGCTGACACAGGTTCTGACTGGCCACGGTTGTTTTGGCCGGTTCCTGTGTCGTATACGCCGGCAAGAGACGCCCGGTTGTCACCACTGCGGTGACTGCCGCGACGTTGTTGAGGACACGGCGCTGCACACTTTGGCGGTTTGCCCCGCCTGGGTATCGCAGCGCCGTCAGTTGATCGCGGCAGTCGGATCGGTTGCCCTCTCGCTCCCGCCCGTAGTTCAGTCTATGGTCCGGAGTGAGAGGTCGTGGAACGCCGTAGCCTCCTTCTGCGAGGAAGTAATTTCCATCAAGGAGGCGGCGGAGCGGGAGAGGGAGCGTTTAAACCCTCTCCCCAACCGCAGAGCCGGGCGCCGGAGAGCGCGAGATGACCTCCAGCCACCCTGAGGTTTGACCTGGGGGTGGTGGGCTTTGTGGGCCTGCCCGCCATCCGTTCAGCACCAGGTCCGAGAGGCAGCGTGCGTGTTCCCACGCGCGCCTCTGTTTCGAGTCCGTCTCCCCTCTAGGTGGGGACAGTAGGGTATATTATAGAAGTGAGTCCTTTGGGTAGGTCTCTTCGCGTAGTGGCCTGCCGTTTCACATGGCGGGCCGTAACCTCGGCGGGGTCGCGACCGCATGCGAAAGCGATTCGCGCGGCCCCGTCGATAGTGGTTTTGTCGAGGAACACCGTGGTAGGTTTAGTCGGTATTCCGGGAGGTACAGTATCTTTTCAACATCTTTCTTTTACCCCGGCGAGTCCGACATAATCCCTCCGCCCCACCCCCGCGGAGGGATATGCGTCACTACATTCCCCCACGTAAAAAAGAAAAAAAAAAGGGTATATATATAGCCCTAGTAAAAATACAACAGTATGTGGTCATCCAATAACAAAAGTTCCGACTGTCCTTTTCGAGTTAGAAGAATCGAGAAAGTTAAATCCTCGTTTTGAAAGGAACGTCAAAATAATGATCTAGATGAAATGGGTCTAGGTTTTGTCTAGGGAATCTACCCAGCACATAGCATTTGCATGCGAAGAGTTCATAAACTGATGTAAATTATTCAGTTCTTATGTGTTATAAATGATAAATGAATATTTCTTTATTTTTAATTTATATTCAATATACTTGTTGCGGGTATAAAATAAATAAAAACGGTACTAAAAAAACAATTAGGTATAACGTAACACGCATTTTCACAAATAATTTCCAGGGGCTTTTCAGAGCGTATTTGATTTCAGTAACGACCTAACTGATTGTAATCGGTTAGCCTGGCCTGTGCACGCCTGTAACACTAGTTGCACCACGCTACAATCATACACGTATTGCCAACCCTGAGAAAAGGGGACGCTGCATAGCAAGCGCTAGACACAAGGATTACTGGCTCAAGTTTTCACCATTATTAGACTACTACTGGTCATAGCAACACAGCAGAAGAATATTTTGCTCCAGTTATCTGTAGGGTAGACGTATTTCCGCAGATAGGCATTTATTTTGAACGACAGGGCTTGCTAGAAAGTTAACTAATTCCTGTGGCTGTGACACAAAGTACACCCAGGCTCGGTACAACAATTTGTGAATCACACAATTATTTGTCATAGAAGATAGAAAATACTTCTATTAAGGTATGATGAAAAATCTCTTCATGATTCATTTTGCTCCTAACTGGTGCGTATAGAAATGAAAAAATATTGACTAAGAATACATTTGGGTGGTGAAATTTTTTCAAAAAAAAAAAAACTCTTCTACTTCACCTTTTGCTAAGTGCTATATTTTTCTAGAAAGAAAACATCAATGCCACTTTAGCCTAAACCGGAAAAGAAAGGCGCGGTGGTAGCGCTTTTTATGTTACAAGAAGAATCAGCTCGTCAAGCTAATGTTATAGAAAAATCTCATAAATTATTCGCATCATGACTCCTTACATGTTGGTTGGAGTTTAGTGAAGGGTCTGCAAGCGGAAAATGGTTTTGCGTGCAGGTGTTTAACCTCATGTAACAATGTTATGTGGTGCATAATTATGAACTTGGGTTGGGTCTAAATAAATATAAATAAATGATGTGTTTAAAAGATTATATTTTGAAACAAGATTATATTATTATTACCAAAGACATGAAATTGATAGAATAAGTTTTAACATTTTAACGTGCCTATCATTACGTAGGATGATTCGGAACTGCTGAACAATATACAGCACTAGTTTTTGCCCGTTACTTCGTGTGGCGTATCGTGTGGACTACAGTTTCGCGTGATGTAAAAGTCACTATGAGCTATATGTGCTGTACTTCTGAACGGTCCTTATCTACAGGACCCGAGTAGATAGGGTTTCGAGGGGCGAACTACGGGTCTCCCCCTTAGGATCAGGGTACTACGGGGTGTACTGTGGTTAGCCGCAGATGACGACATGTTCATTGCTCGGCAAGCACGTGGTGTACGAGCGTCGGACTCATGCGCAGCTAGTGCGAACCAGTCGGTCACGCGAGGCACGGAGTTATCTTTAGTGAAGTGGCGGTGTGGTTTCACTGCCACAACGCGTCTCAGGCGCTTGCCTTCTCAGCAAGTTTTCAGCAAGCACTCGGGCAGTACCCGGCTTGTAGGCCAAAATGGGTAGACGTATGGATGTAGGTCGGGCATTGAGCGTACCTTATACAGCTCCGGCACCATACTGGAGACATGGGAGGCGGCTACTCCGTCAGCTTCAGCGAGGTTTATCGTTAGCAACTCTCAGAGTTTGCGAGTGGTGAGCGGCTTTATTGCTCAGGCACATATCTGTAAAATAGGTAGTGCCACTTGGGCATAAGGTAGCTCGCTATAACGAGAACCGGCTTTCAGGATTTGGGGATAAGACCTGTCTATAACTAGTCCCTGAAGGTGCTTCCGGGTACTGGAAGGTACAGCGGCTCTTAGTATATACCGAAAGGTGGGTGAGTGGGAACGCTATATCATAAATTTGAGTAGACGTAGAGGAAGGGACTCTCCTTCTAAAATTTATTTCAACGTGGCTCAGATTTTAAGTTAAAGTCTTAACTATCAAATTGTGAACACTACATCAAATTGTCAAAGTTTTTTGTATGATGCGGAATCAAACCGTCAGTCAGATATTTTTTTTGTAAACTACTGATTTGTTCATACACACATAGACTCACGCCTTTATATAATAATAATAATATTCTACCACATATACACAACACCATCTAGCCCAAACTAAGCATAGCTTGTACTACGGGTGCGGTGGATGTTAGGTGCAAAATGAATCATGAAGAGATTTTTTCATCATACATTAATAGAAGTATTTTCTAACTTCTATGACAAATAATTGTGTGATTCACAAATTGTTGTACCGAGCCTGGGTGTACCTTGTGTCAGGGCCACAGGAATTAGTTAATTGTCTAGCAAGCCCTGTCGTTCAAAATAAATGCCTATCTGCGGAAATACGTCTACCCTACAGATAACTGGAGCAAAATATTCTTCTGCTGTGTTGCTATGACAAGTAGTAGTCTAATAATGGTGAAAAATTGAGCCAGTAATCCTTGTGTCTAGCGCTTGCTTTGCAGCGTCCCCTTTTCTCAGGGTTGGCAATACGTGTATAATTGTAGCGTGGTGCAACTGGTGTAACAGGCGTGCATAGGCCAGGCTAACCGATTACAATCAGTTAGGTCGTTACTGAAATCAAATACGCTCCGAAAAGCCCCTGGAAATTATTTGTGAAAATGCGTGATACGTTATATCTAATTGTTTTTTAGTACCGTTTTTATTTATTTTATACCCGCAACAAGTATATTGAATATAAATTAAAAATAAAGAAATATTCATTTATCGTTTATAACACATAAGAACTGAATAATTTACATCAGTTTATGAACTCTTCGCATGCAAATGCTATGTGCTGGGTAGATTCCCTAGACAAAACCTAGACCCATTTCATCTAGATCATTATTTTGACGTTCCTTTCAAAACGAGGATTTAACTTTCTCGATTCTTCTAACTCGAAAAGGACAGTCGGAACTTTTGTTATTGGATGACCACATACTGTTGTATTTTTTACTAGGGCTATGAAAAATCCATCAAAACTTTTTCATGTCGTTAGCGAATCTCGGCTTAGCGGCAAAATATAGTCAGACGATGTTCACAACACATGTGCCACTATCGATTGAGAAAAAATGCGAAAGCAAATGTGAGAAGAGAGCTTGAGAACGTGGTAATCGATCTATCAGTATTAAGCAATATCGATGGGGTACTGTACTATGTTTCTATGTATGGCAGATAGAGTTTACCGTATGTACTGGTTGTCGTGTATGTCTGTGACAGTCGAAATTAGAATTCACTACCCTCAAATGTTCAGACAACTGGTGTAATTAAAAAAGTTTTGTTCATTATAAAGGTCATTTTGCGTTTTGCTCTGTGGTAAAGTGATATTTAATTATTTAGGAGCATCAAACGCTATTTTAAACCGCTAACAATAAGTTGAAATGAAATGTATAAACATTTTTTATTATGTCACAGAAAGGTGTAATATTTAAGTATAATAGCCCAATAGATACGGCATCGTTCTCTTATACAACATGAGACTAGCAAAAGAAGAAATTATTAAAAAAAGTAATTATAAAAAGAATGTAGTCTAGCTTTAGTGTTTACATCCTAACTAATATTATATATGCGAATGTGAGTTGATTTGTTTGTGATGCTTTCACGCCTTATCCACGCGACCAATCATCATAAAATATTGCATACACCATACATCAGGCACAGAAAAGGACACATTACATTTATTGACAAAAACTACATAAACTCGAGCAAACCTGCCGGCAAAATCTAGATATAATTATTAAAAAGATACCAAATCCAATATATGCAGAAAGCTTAAAAAGTACAAACTAAAGTCTAAGTAGGTAAGTACTTGAGATTATGTAACTAAGTTTAATTTTAAGCCCATCTAAATGACTCTTGAAACACTTCGAAATTCTGTCAGAGAAGCTACCTCGAAGATGTTCAGACTAAAACTACATTATCCTTTATTTAACTTCAATACAGTCCTTCTAATAGTAGGTTCGTAGCCAATAAGGCAATTTCTATTGTTGAGTAATGGCAAATAATCGCATCGAGTCGACGATAAAAGCAATTGTCTTTCAATTGACAGACCAAAGCTCTGTTAATAAATTACGTTGAACTATGTTTGTACAAGGCTCTTCTGCAAAAGCATATAAGTACTGATTCCTAGAAATGATTCTTTTTTTAAATAAGCTTTTGTTTATCGTCTACAACTTTTTGTTCCAAGACGTAAATACAACACAAAGGAAGTGGGATTACAATATTATTTTCGTTTTAATTTATGTATGGTTAATGGTTATCTAAAAATAATGTCTCGAGTGTCTTACCAGGTAAGTTCTGTGGGCTTAGTACCTAACTTTGTTTAGAACTGGCAAATAATTACAAAACTAATTTAAAATTTAAGTTTTGAATTAATTAAATTTTCTTTGTAAGTTTATGCAATAAATAAGGGAGCAACAGCTAAAGAAGAATATTCAATATATAAATAAATTGTTTATTTTAACTAAACATGAGTTTACGTTTATGTTTGCTGCCAATTACGAAGTCCCCGATTCGATTCTCGTGTTGGGCAAAGGGTTACAACTTTTACTGTCAAGTAGCCAGGTAATGTGTCAATGAGATGGGAGTAGGCTTGTCCCCTATTATATAAGACTTAAAATATAACAGGTGAAAAATAGGTATAATACACCTCTAAATACAGCTTTAGAATATACAGGCGTGAGTCTACGTATGTATTTACTTACGTATGCATTAAATACATACAATACATCTTCACGTAACATACAATTAGTTCTCAAAATTATTAACGTGGATTTCAATATGCACTACATCTTTGGTTTTTTTGTATGAATTCGAATAAACGTCCACCTCGTCGAACCACCTCAAGCTTTAAAACCATGATGACTATCTCAAAGTCTGTTGAGTTGTTTTTGCGTGATATTTGATAAACAGATTGACAAAATACAAACAATTTTTTTGTATTCAGAGTCCTCTGATTTCGACACAATTCGTTTTCAGAAATATATCCAATGCAATAAAGACATATTCATTATGATTTAAACCGGTTAATTTATGCGTCATACGGTGCGTTTAAGGCATTGTGATTGCTCCGTACTATGTATTTTATTATATATATCAATTGCTACGCTTTAGTTTATGCGTAGAACGCAGCGTTAAAGGCATGTAATCTTAAGCAACGCGAATGCGACAAAGGGACTGCGTTTATCGCAAGCTTCTCACGCATAAATGAACCAAGTGCTTTAAAATAGTACGAGTATAAAAAGACGACTGAAACATTACATATCCTTTCCATATATTATTATTTTCTAAGTATTTTTGTATCGTGAAAATGAAATAGTCGTATAATATGCATTAATGTATGTTATATCAGTCACACTATTTACATTGCTCAACACGAATACGAATTGCGAAAATACCGCATCCGCAATGACCGGAACATTATTTATCTCACGCACCAATCTGTGATAACAACGCCACTGAAATGTACATGAACCACGACAAAGTAATGTAGCCACTTCATTAGTTCATCATGCTACATCAACCGAAGCGTTTAAACACATAACGTGACCGGCAAACGGCCATACCAATGTACCTACGCTTTTCGATGCTACATCAAAATAAACAAGACCCTTTCCGTAGGTACAATTCAATTTTCTGTACGACTTTCATCGTAGTTTGTAGACTCATGAGTGCATATTTGCTCAAGGGATAGAAAATCCTTGTCTGAGGAAATTGCCTGCGATCGGATTGGATGACGGTGCCGAGTCACCGCGCCCGATTGTCATTTGTTTAGAGCTCAGCCCACAATCCCGACCGGTTTTCATTATAGACACTTTATCGATAAGCAGTAAATATATACACGTCCCAACATTCGAAGTAAGTTATGTCACATGGAATGCTTTATTTTGTTTATATTACGTTTATGTGCCCCGTATATCTTGTTTAAGTATTTATAGCGCAATATGTATGGGAGTGTTCGGGTTTCATTCCGAGGGTGACATGTACGCCGCAAAGGTTAGAGTGCAAGCGGCACTAGCTTTTATACCTTACGGAGTAGCCGGACTGTGCGACACTGAAGTTCCAGAGCTGTGTTCATAATTTACACAGAGAAATATGTCGTCCGCTGTCACTTGGATACATTTAATTAGCGGAGGCTTCTTAACTGGAATTCAGTTGCTGGTTTATATACAAAATGTTTGGTTTAGAATTGAATCTATATAATATATATTTATTTCTTAAATATTTATTTAATTATATTATTTAACTGCATAGATGGAGTACTACTTTATGTGGCCGCTTGATCGATCCTCACACAGATCAAAATGTTATGTAATCTACAAATGTCCAATGATTAAATGTTTGTAAAGTCCCCATCACACTGGCATTATATAAACTGTGGTCGTTGTATTTGTGTAAAATAAAAAAGCAGCAATAAACTAGTGAAAGAGCGTCCGACTGCCACGTGGCAATCCCTAGTCCGCTCTCTAGGCACTTCTCGTTTTTGGTAGTTATGAACTTTAACGGTGAAAGTATCATCGTGAGGAAACCTATATGTCTGAGAGTTAAATGAATGTGTAATAAAAAGTCTGTTAATCCGTGTCAAAGTGTTGGATTATCACTCTAGCCTAATGCGGGTTGACGGAAAAGTCCCGTGCCCAGCCATGACACAGTTTATATAGAGGTCTGATATTATGTTTTATATGATATATTACTAAATAAGAATGTGATTAGCATGCAATTTTTGAGCACGTTCAGATCTTTTTAACGATACTTAATTTCATGTGGCATTGATGTTATTATGACTTTTTTATGGAATGACTGAACGTCTAATAAGTCAAAGGTAGGGTTTGTCGCAATTTGCCGCGTTCCAAACAAATTAAGTCGGGCCTGGAACCATTATTATTGTTAATAAACGATTTAATGGCTGACCTATTTATAACATATTAGATTGGCACATGACAGTTTTGTTCAGCACGGAATTTTAGTTGGCATTTGCGTCAGAATTACTAAACGCTGGGTTGAGTTTCAACTGGAATTTAAAGCCACTTCATTTGAAATTCAAACACTAGAATAGCGTTATGAAATGGACTTGATTCAAGCTGATTTTTGGTAAAACGGCGCGATTTTTGCAACTATTGACACTATTGTTTTATTTGATTATACTTAATTAAATGTTAACATCTATCACATAAGTATTCTACGCTTAACATCCTATAACAGATACAAAAAAATGTGTGTTTGTATATAATTTAATAAGTAGATACAAATGTCTTTTTTACATGTACTTATGCAGATGATCTTAAATTTTCTAGAATTATTCAATCAAGTGATGACGCTGCATCGCTTCAGAGAGATGTAAATGCGCTTGTCCAATGGTGTAGGGACAATGATATGGGCTTAAATGTTAATAAATGCTACCACGTTAAATACTTGAGAATGAAAAATCTGTTATCGTCTGTTTACAGAGTGGGCTCAACAGTTATCTAAGAGGTGAACCAAATTAAAGATCTAGGGGTTATTTTTGACAAAATGTTAACATTTGTTCCCTTTATCGAAAATATTATTAAAAAAGCTTCAAAAATGTTAGGCTTTGTTATTAGGAACGCCGATTTCTGTGGCATCTAGATTATTCATCAGACATAGCTAAAAAGAAACGTTCCAATGAAGCTAGACACGCACTTTGAGATGGTGTCCTTAGAAAAACGTAGAAGTATCTCCGACTCTATTTTTCTATATAAAGTACTCCGTGGCAAAATAGACTGTCCCTAACTACTTTACAGATTATCTTTTCGTGTTCCTGCTAGATATCCACGTGCCCCTATTACTCCCCTGCATCCTCCCCTACGTAGAACAGTGTTCGGTGCTAGCTCAGTAATTCCCCGACTGTGTAGACTGCTAAATAGTTACAGTGATCTTGTTGATGTGCACTCTGACTCGCTTGGTAGGTTCAGCAGAATAGTATCTGATAATGTTTAAAATTTATTTATAGTTATGTAATCACATTCTTATTGGTCTATGTACATTTAATTTTAAAGAATGTAATGTGTTTAATAATGTACTTAGTTAACTATTAATTGTTTTAATTTTGCTTTGTATTTAAAGTTTGTCCCTATTGTTGTTATTTATGTTTGCTGAACATTTATTGTTAAGTTGTGCATGCTGTGCTTACCTATAAAATATTGTCACACTCGCTCAGTCTGGTAATATTAAGTCTTTTTTTTAAATTGTATATGTGTGAACAATTATTGGTTAGCCATTAAAATAAATAAATAAATATCACTACAAGTCATCGTAAGCCTGTAGGTATATTATAATCAAAGCTAAATATTGTTTTCTTATTATTTTAAGTTAGAGTTTTGTTACGGCCTATAATAATTAACTAAATTTTGGATTTTCATAAACATGGGTTAAATGCATCTTGAAGGATGTAGCTAAAATACTAATTAGATTTTTTAATAATTAAAAGAAATACTTCAGTTTACCTACAGCATATAACAATACTTATTCGTATATTGTTTGATCCATTTCAATTGTAATATTAAAATACAATGCTGAACACCTTTTTAAAGTACCTAAGTGGTAAATACATATTTCATTAATTGTTTTCGTCTACTTTATGATATAAAAATAAACAGTATCACGTTGACACAACAACATCTTCCACAGCATCAATTTAGTTAATTATTTTATAATATATTCAACGGGCTCTTCGTTAGAGCGGTTATACCGATCTCTTATATTTTAATACAGTCTTATTTTCTACATATTTACCTTAATTTAGTTTTATTATATTATGATAACAAAGTTTATTAAACAAATTTTCCTAGAAAGATTAACAATATTAAATACAGCTAAAACAAAAAATCACTAATAACATGTATTATTTTTATTTGATTATATTTTATGTTAAAGGAAGTATTTATATTAACATAAAATAAAATATAATAATGCATTGCTAGCTAAATTCGAAGCATACCTAAAATATTGGCAGCATTGCCACGTCCAATTGCTTATCTCATGGGGCTAAGACAAATCCTACTTTCTGATCATGCTTGACATCGACCAGCAGTTCTACAAGGGCATTGTAATTCATATCTACTGGGCTTCTTAAAGCGTGTCCATCTCAAACGGCTCAAAGCAACCAAATTGTTGTTTTTGTTATATTTAAGGGTTTACGTTGTTTCAGCAGCAGTGCCAACACATCCACTGTGTTTGATAAATCTGATAACATGAGTAGCCGTCACATAAAAGGCCTGCACATACTTCACGGTAACAATGGCATACCATTGGGTCATCGCATCCACTAGGTTCAAATTTCATAACGCATTTTGTAAATGTGTTAATATTGACAAAGTTCTTATTTCCCTTTTGTTATTTTTCATCCGTATGTCATGTTAAGGATTCAGCAAAAAACACCTGTGCATAGCACTTTACTGAATTTTTACTTTGTTTCTTTAGTCGGTAACTGTAAACCATTCCAATGCTTTATGTGTATGTCTATTCACCAGTTATAGTTTCTCAGAAGCATTGATAGTAGCCTCAACAGCGTCGTCTATATTTGCCGAACTAAAAGCAAGATCAAATCATCCACCCATCGGTTTTATTAAAATACGAGAGAAACGTATGGAAATATGTTCGCGCATCATTGCATATGATATGGACCTAGTACGACTGTTGAATATCTTGCTATCGTGTTACAAATGTACTTTGTTAGATCTGTGTGAATAAATAAATAACATTATTGCTTACATAATGCGGTATACGGTTTAGATGTGAATGTACAAAACCGCAAATTAAAATTAATTTTGTATCATTGCACCCACATGTCCCTACACCTTATGACAAGCGTAAATAAAATTTTAAATAAGGTACGCTTGATGATCTAGCTCATTCGTTTACTGCTGAGTCCCGCTATTCTTTTCTAATTTTCAATATAGCTTTGTTTCTCTTAATTTTACAATACGAAAGGTTTTTGCTTTAACAATCCTTTAAAAATATTCCTGTGTGATTTGTGGAGCTATAGAGCGTTTAATTGTACTAAAAGATATTTATATTACTCGTTTCGTGGAATTAAATGAAAATAGCCTCACGTTTTTTATTTTTAGTTTGCCGTTCTATGAACAAATCGCAATCCTAATTGATTCATAATTTATATCTAAACTAATATTATAAAGAGTAAAGATTTGATCGTTTGTTTTTTTATTTGTAAAGCTTTAAATTGACAAGGACAAAACCAATTTGAAAAAATCTTTAACCATTAGAAAGCTATATTATCAGTAGCATAACGTAGTACTTTTCACGTACACAGTACTGTAACTGGCGTAACGTAATCTACTTCTACACGAGTGAAGTCGCGTGCAAAAGCTAGTATTTATAACATTATCAGGCAACATTGATCTGTAAACTTGTCATTGAATCAACTTCAAAATAAAATCATAAGCTAAGTGATTAACATAATATTATTAAACCGAGTCTTAACCGAACACATAAAATATTAAAAATGCGACTAAAGGGTTTTTGATAACGTTTACACGACGATGCTCATTCGTCGGCTACTGTCATGGCTCTAGATAGCATTTGGGTCAAAGTACTCAAGACCTTACGTCTTGAAAACTGCGAGACGATACCACGACAAACGTAAAATGATGAAACAGAAAATACGACATTACGATGCAGCTCGTACAATAAGTCAGTAATTATGAATTATATTCTAAGAACAGAAAGATGTAGTATTAATAATGTTGATAGTTGGTAGATATTTTCACGCTATTATGGTGCAGCATATCGATGTGTTGTTTTGCTTCAATCCAATTTATGACCTCGAGTTCAATTTTTCCGGCTACCCTAATTTTATCTCAGAAATATTGCACGGATCAAAATCTAGATAAAAGCTAGTCAAAATGTAACATTTCAGTATTTTTAATATCTATCATGTAATATTTAATAGGTAACTAGTTTATGCCTATGGCTTCACCCACGTGAACACCATGGGAACACATGATTTGGAGAAAATGTTGTCTCCATATACTACATTTCTCCAAGTCATGCGTTCCCATGGTGTTCTGGATTGGCATGTATTACTCCACTACAAACATAAATTGTTAATGTGTATAACCAATATCGTCTAAATCCATTTACACGTGATTAAATGCAAAAAATCTAAATATCTTCACAGACTTTTACATCGATAATATCAGTAGGATTCATGAAATAGCTATAAAAACTCACATATTGTAGCGGATTTTGCAATACCTACTTATAAATATATTTTACAAGAACAAGTATTATTCCAAAGACCTCCTTATATTTATAACAGTTATTTTATATATCTAACATGGATGAACAAGCTTGGCTTCTCGCGGAAAGCTAAAGCGCTTGTTGGAAATAAAGTTTATTTAAAAATCAGACTTGACAAAATACTTTTTATGTCTTTGACTTATGGTTTTTTGGTCGATAACTTTTAGATCAGCCAGTATCTATTATATAAAAGCCATTAAATCTGAATAACAAATAAATCGCCTGGTTTACCAACGACTAAGAGCATAGCATACTTATCCTTTATATACTCTGAAAGGCAATTATTGATAGACGAGTTTATCCCAAATGTAATATGGAATCAAATTGATATTCATCCTATACCAAAATACCTGATACCGACTTATATCCGCAACTGCCCGTACATCTGCTATCAGAGGTATCAATTAATACCGAGTCGATACCGAAATCTGATGCCGACATTGAACTAATATTCATCCGATAGCAGCACATTAGTACTGATTTAACCAGATACTAGCGCAGACTCGTTAGATAATAGATTGTTACCAGCACATTAATCTAGCCATGTATAAGTGCCATCACAATCAGCGTTCCTCTATTGGCAGGTACTTTGTCATTATCCGGACCAGTGCTTATATCTGTTATGTATCTGTGCTTATATTAACGACTATTATGGATGAAGAGGTTTTATTTAGTTTAATAATTGTTCAGGTATACGGTTTTAAGCTCATGAAAATATTAGAAAGGGTGGAGGGACCCCTTGTAGTATTTAGTAAGTAGTATCTCTGAGAAATGAAGGTAATATGATAATATTCTACCACATACACACAACATCATCTAGCCCAAACTAAGCAGAGCTTGTACTATGGGTACTAGACAATGGATAAACATACATATATACTTTTTTTTTTTGTGAGTACATACATATAATACATAGAAACACCCAGACCAAGACAAACATCCATGTTCATGCACACAAATGTCTGACTTGTGCGGGAATCGAACCCGCGACCTCAGGCATGGCAGTCGGTTATACTAACCAAAGAAGATAATAAAAAGAAGATAATATGTTACTTATGTAGCTTTTTTAGATAAGGTATATTTTCAGTTATACGTCATTTCTAGTTAGTAATCTGCTGATCTAATAATAAATTTTGCTGATAAAATAAATACTTATACTTGTTGCCAATGACATAAATACTGTGTATGCGCAAATTTAAATATTATGGAGTCCTGGATCTTGAATTAATAGGTAATTATGTTAAATATCTAATAACTATAACTGTAGTCATGGCCTTATGTATAAGATTGATCATCCTAACTAATATTATAAATACGAATGTGAGTTTGTTTGTCTGTTACGCTTTCATGGCTTAACTACTTGATCGATCATCTTGAAATTTTGTATACACGTTGTCAGGGGTAAAGAAATAGGCATACCTTTCATTCAGACAAAAAAACTGTTTTCGAGGGATAAAAATGTATTAACAAAATCTACATTAACGCGTGCAAAACCGCGAGCAAAATATATTTAGGTATAAAATATTGATATAATATATTCACTGGTATAGGATTTATACTGAAACTTATTAGAAGTAGCTGGCGATATTCAAAGACTTTGACTTAAGGACTAAAGGTAACTGCGTTTGTGGGTTCACGTGCCTCTCACGGCGGAAACACTTAGCCCAGACACCACTAAGTGGTCACTATAAACCTCGCTCTGAGCGTAGTATTAAAATAGCGCTTTATCCGTCGAATGCAAAAAGAGGTCAAAACATTTATTCCAGAGAAAAATGTTTTAGCGCAAAGGTTAACCACCGCTTCATATTTTGCCAGCAATTTTGTCTGTATTGAAGGATTTATAACAAAGCTTGAAACAAAAAGGTGTGGTCACAGTTTAAGGTTGTAAAGATAATGATAATAAATTGTACCGTTAACTATCTTCGAATTCCAAAATTTTCTTACTTAACCTATTTTCTCTCCGGATACACAATTCTCAATACAATTTAATAAGCTTGCATGTCTATATTAGTAATTATTCAGATATATTTTATTTGGAAATTTTTGGCCAAATTCGAACACGCCACCAGGTCCAGCGAATGTCATTGCCTATGGTTAATATTAATCAGCTAATGTATGTTATGTGAAATTCACCGTATTAACTTTTTATGTCTGTATTTAGATTTTTATAATATTTTCTGTACAAATTTTTCACAATAAACGTATTATTGGGTTAACTTTACGACCTTAAAATATAACCATTCCTTATTGTTGCGTACTAATAATAATATGCAATAAAGTTGTCTTTTCTACAAGTATTGTTTATTCTGACATTCGTTACCAAAATGCGTGAAAATCCGTAAGGCAATCGGATGAAAAGTGATAGTAGTAAACTTAAAGAAGGTCATATTGCATGCAATATTGATTAAATTTGGTTTGGTTCTTATCAATTAAAACTGACCAGTGCGTCGATTAATAACAATGATGTGGTATTTCAATAAAACATTTTCGGTAACAGTGTTCGAAACTTTGCCTGACAGATGGCAATTAGCTCGTTTTTATTACGCGGTGCCTAAAATCGCAACCGCTTAAATTAACACAGGCTATTATGTTATCTTCGTAATAATGGTAAGGAGCTACTTAGCGTCTATATATAACATGATATAAGCTTTAGAACCTACAGAAATTGTACAGACGTGGACAATCGAAAAATGATGGATTATTTGGTGGTATTTCACGTAACATGTGGTTTATAAAAACGCACTACATGTTGAGTAATAAAGTACATGTTTACTAATATGCAAATTTAAGAAGGCGACTGGATGTCGTAGAGGTTTAAGCGATCGCCACTGCCATCGCGCCGATTGTTGTGGGTGCGATCTCCACACAGGACAAACATTTGTATGATCCACAAATTTTGTTCCGAATCTGAGTGTTCGTTGTGTCAGTTGTTTGAATGTGTCTAAACTCTCCCGCGACACAGAAATTATTCCTGGATAGGCAGTTGTCCGCTTTAATAGAAATTAACTAAAAATCAAATTGAGCCACGTGAATCAAAATTTTCTTTTAACATTTATTTACGTTTGCGTGTTTCTTTCACAACTCCAAACATTATAACGATTCAATACTTTGTCAAAACTTGTTATAATACCATTATTACATATGTATTCTTGTTTTGTTAAAGTTTTAATGGTGTTACAATTCTCAAGGGAATCGTATACTTAGTGATAAGAGCGTCCCTCTTTAACGATACTTCCGATGTAACGTATACTTATGGATAAACTCGCATACATATGTACATATATACATACTGTAGAGCGCTGAGAAATATATGTGGTGTGACTCTGAAAGATAGAATAAGGAATAGTGTGATTAGAGAGAGACGCGGCATAAAAGTGGATATAGTGACGAGAATAGAAAAGGGTATGTTAAGTTGGTTTGGGCATGTAGAAAGAATGGACGAGAATAGACTGACTAAGAAAGTTTATAATGCTAGTGTGAATGGAACAGTCGCAAGGGGAAGACCTAGGCGAACGTTTCCTGATCAGATCGGAGACGTTCTGGATAAAGGCCAGGTTAAGAGCACCTTAAACCGGCGAGCGTGTATGAGGAATGTTATGAAAGTGAATGAAGCCAGAGAAGTGTGTCAGGATCGTAGCAAATGGAAATCCGTAGTCTCTGCCTACCCCTCTGGGAAACAGGTGTGAATTTTTGTATGTATGTATGTAGCTTCTCGTGATTATTTCTGCACAACTTTATCCAAGTCAGGTCAGTCTAAATCAATGTCTTTGTTATGAGTGGAAATTTAACGTATTTGAAGATGAAAGAGTTCTCTGTTATAAATTATTTGGATAAGGTATAAATGATTCGGCTTGCTCAAGGAAGTAACCGGCTATCATCAACGAAGTGACGGCCATCAGAACTCACTGTGATGATATTACATTAGACGCTAGCGTATTAAGTCTATTCCCGCTCTAGAAGTTATTAGTTATGCCGCGGGTACGTCACAAATATTTAAACAAAGGATTACAAAGAACACTCAGACTTCGAAAAACTATGTGTAAATAAAACAAAAATCTTTGTCTCGTGTGGGCATCGAACTCACAATACTCGGCGCACCGGTAAAAGTGAGGCCAACACTTAACCCACCTCGCCCTACGTACAATCCAATATCATCTCACTTGTCTTACATAAATACATAACATATTTTAAAAGATTTGTAAAAATCTTCAATTGAAAAAAAGTAAACAACTACAATTTCTCATTCAATTAAACAAACTCCAGTTCCGTTAATGAATTTGTTCGGCACACATGATCCATCTATTTCACGCGCACATGGCGTAAGACGTATCACGTTACTTATTCCAAACTGGTTCTTTGATATCCGTTGACCAAACATCGTACTACTAAATTCCCAGAGAGGGATTTAGAGGGATATGGATGCAGAAAACAGTAGTTATCGTCCATATAATAGGGGTGTTTGGGCTCGGCTCGTTTTGTTTTATATGCCCACAACTTACACATGAACGTGGCGTATAAACATTTTGTGATGCTATAATGTTCCATGATCTAAATAAATATTAAATCCTTTGAGTGACTTTTTTGTAAATATCGGGCACTACATTTATTTTTGTTTTGTCACTATGATTTCATGTTCTCGGAATGTTACCTTTTTCAATTTGACACATACGGAAAGAAAAAACAATTTTATATTTTTTGACGTATCTTATCTTCATGTAAAACCAGTTCCAACAAATGAATTGTATTATTTTTTTGCGAAATGGTCCCGTAGTCGGCCTTTCTCTAATGTATATTATCGTGTTAATCTTTGACCAGTTAATATATGTACGTGCTTATATTGTTCTCTTGTAAGCTAACATTGCTATAAAAAAGGCCGATTCTCTTAAGATCTATTTATCTTTCTAAAAGAAGAACAGATTCTTAGATTACGTTTTGTTTCCTTCAGCTGTAGCAGTTCCTTTTTTAATTTTTAATTTATTTCGGTGGCTTATTTCTAATGTTCTCGTTAATCAGTGCAGTTAACCAAAATACTTGTGTTATAAAGTTTTACATCAATATTGAAATGAATGTACTAGAATCATAACTCAATTCAAAGTGTCTCATAACTTCTCTCGCGATTGCAACTAAACGTTTAATGACGTTATAATTTGAAATTACTTAATAAATCGTCGACAAAAAATCATCAGCATTAAGGCCGGCTATAAAAAAGGAGTTTCAATACTCTTGCTTAGCTCTGAGAAAAGGTCGAAAATACATTGCCAGAATAACTTTGTGTTAATCACACACAATAGGCATGAACGAATTCACGGAATAACAGTACATGAGTGGCTTTTTATACTCAACGGTAAATAAAGTAACCATTTAGCGTTCGAATAAATCGTCCATCTAGTAAGTAAATGTCTACAGTGTAAACTGCGCAGTGTACTGCTTGCGAAGCGTAGTGATCACGGCAGTTTCACCCTACGCTCGCTTGTTCCAGTGATCTATTGGTTGGCCCAAATTCAGCTACGTTCATTTAACAGTTGATATACGTATGTAATATGTATTATGATCGAACGGACGTTCGAAACGTTCGAAAACGTATACCAATATTATATTGCTAATAGCTTTAATATTTATGGAGCCATTTTAAATTGTGATGTGTTTCCAAAGCTTATCCATCATTCATTTATTCATAATACCTGTAACACAATATTTGATGGAATGATGGTAGCATAAAAGCACGTTAGAGCAGCTAATTAGTTTTAAGTTCGGTATTATTTACCTATTTTGTATAGTAAAATCATATTTCAATACTTGTAATAATTTGGCACTAAATTTCTGCCTTCAGATGTCTAGAATGTTATTCCCTTACAGACGTATACTCTAGATATAGCCACCTTCATCTTGTCTTGTGCGGTGTTCTATCTTCATCTACCATAGTAAGCTTAAACGTAAAGTCTTTAATATAACTGCTTGAGCTCTAAGACCACAATATTCATGACAGGCGAGTACAATCAGATGACAAACAGCAGCATGCATAATAAACAAGAAAATGAAGTAAACAAGGAAAATTTGCAAAAATATTAGTTAATTCTGTACACTCACTGCTTACCCTGTGAGTGCAGCATAAAGCAGCTTTAGACGAGCCTTTGTGATATGTATTTTTAATACCTACTTACGGTTAAGCACAATGGTATTAGTACGGTGCATAACTTTGCTCAATGGATTAAAAAACAGCGAATCTATGTTTACATTTGTATAATATTATCATTCATTGAAGTACGTTAGTTGCTTTTAAGCATATAAGTCGTTAAATGTATAACAGAGCTTATGCTCGCCAAAAAATTCTCATCTTTTAGAGTGACATTTTATGCTATGCAAATTCCATGCATACTTTAATAAAATTGTAATTAATTTGGGCCTGTACATTGGAGATATTCAATACCTAAGATTTACGATGTTATTGTCAGGTTCAGAAACAACAGTTTTAAAGATGTTTATTAACTGTTTCATTTGATTTTATATAAAAGAACCAGAGATAGGTAGCTAGTGTAAGTTACACAAAATTCGCAGATAAGTGTAATTCAAGAAATAGTGGACAAATGATAGTTCATAAATATAATATATTGTAAAAATCCCAGTTTAAATAAATTAATTTTCTCCCTTTCTTTCCATCTCACCCAGATAACATTTTAAAGACTTCATGAGCGCTCTCGAATTTTCAGATCTCGCAATTTTTTGTCCTGCAAGAATAGCATTAGTATACATAGTACAATCTACATATACCAATGCTATTCTTGCAATTCAAAACACAACAAGAAATTATTTTACAAGCAGACATAAAATATTTAAATTTAAAAACAAAAGCCGCCATTAAAAATACGCAGCAAACATTTACCAAAAATATAAAAACGTTTAACATAGTAGATGTAACAAAACATGTAGTGTCCTTATAACGAATAAGTGCCGCGATTACACATTCAAAAGAGCCGAGCATAAACCCAGCTTGGTTTTAATAAACCGAGCACCTCTAGCGGTGTCAGTTATGAATGTTATGTTATTATGCATACTGTAATAAGACGCAGCAACAATGCTCACGGCGTACCTACAACGTCTGCTGTAAAGCATAATGTGAACGTAGTTTCAGAAGCAGAAAGCCCATTTACCTTTTGTAGTGGCTTTGTGCTCGGAGACTGGCGGGTTAAGCGTCGCGACGCAGCGGGACAATGGCTCGGACCTTTTTTAAAATGCCTCTCTCATTTCTTGCTGCCAGCAATTCCCGAAACGGAATGGTTTCGAGTTGATCAAATTGGTTCTGTACGGTTAAAGAAATGTTTAAAGACAAAAGCAATTCATTGCGATGTCTTCTTTTTGTAAATAAAAGATTATAATTATGTGATTTTGTTATTTTGTTCACGTTGTGCAAATATAATGTGTGCTAAAGTTTATGATAGATGTATTCATAACGTGTTTGAACGAAAATACGACTTTATTACATATTTCTGTGCAAATATTATGCGTTGCTTCTTTATTACTTTTTGAGTCACGTGAAACATAATAAATACATCATATTAGCTGTGTTGTATATTTTTTTAAGTTGTGTATCCAATAAGTATATCATTCTATTTGTATATTATTAAAATATATTGTTATTTTTGTAAAATATAGCTGACGCCTTAGCATTATTTTGAGACTAACGCAAGTCTGGATATTCTTTATGTCTGTTATTTGAATCGTTGTATGGCTCCCGTGACAAATGAATTATACCGTCTTGGGCCTTTTGAAAATTAAGTTATTTTACATTATTTATTTACCATGACTTTGCGCTGTTTACATGACACATAACTACCATCAATCAAATAGAAAAGTAATTATGTGAAAAGTATATAGATAAAATTAAAAAAAATTAAACTTCTCCTAAACGGCTGGACCGATTGTGATGAATTTTTTTGTGTGTGTTCAAGTGGATTTGGGAATGGTTTAGATTTGGTTCTTTTTTTTTCGTATGTACCGGACAACGTCTGTCAGATACGATAGTTGATATATAAAATGATAAATACATATGAGTACGAGTAGTTCCTATAATAACTGCATGGAAGGCCTAGTGGTTTACAGTAATCGCCTCGCTACTGCCACTATACTAACGTTTTTGGGTTCAAATCCCACACGGGTCAATAATTGATCTGATCCAAGTATAGTTGTTCCGAGTCCATGTTTTCTGTGACCGTTGTTTGAATATTTGTAAAGTGCCACGCGATACAGGTATTGTTCCTATTGCGGGAAATGAAATGTGCTATAAAAACATGACTTGTATGGATTTTGGCAAAATGTATAATTTTGCTATTGCTATAATCTCTGCATTTGACTTAATATAACAGAAAATAAATCATTTTAATTTTAACGTTAATAAAGTTTCCATGCTTAACAACAATAGTAGAAGCCTTGATCGCTTTCTTGTCCGCCATAGATGACAATAAGAAACAAAATTTATTGTTGCAAACTAGAAAATCATTATTTACATATTACTAGTGAAATAAACAATATAAAAGTATGTTCCATTTATAATAAACTGGATTTCTATTCAATTTGATTCTAAAGTGGATAGAATGTGAAGGTTGTTGTCCCGAGTGTGATCAAATTCACAACACTCGGTATTGATCGTAGCAAGAAAACCGCTTAACCATTTAGTAAGCTAATGGAATAACAATATCATTAGGTACCAGTTGCCAAAATATTTGAGGGTAGGTACTAATTAATCATAAAAAGTAAATATTAGGTTTCGCAGTTTTAGGTACTTGCTATGTGTCTTGCATAAAAGGAAAACTACTGATATCGTGAAACGACATCCATCTTCATCCCAAAAGTATTATTCGACGTAGAAAGCTCAGTCTAAATAGTTACTAAATGGACTTTGAAATCGGTAAAACAATAAAATGTATTAAAATTAAGGATAACTCTTTACAAACAAATTCGTGTTGTTTGGATTATATGATTATTGCCTCTTGCGGTAATCGAATCCACAACACTGACGAGACGTCATGGCAAGGTAGCCACTTAAACCATTACCGCGTCATTCATATATTCAAATAAAACCAAATGATCACATAACAGCTCACAAAACCGTCAAAAGCATTTATTTTTATCCTTTGGGTTCATAGGTGTAACTCGCACTTAAAAGGGGGCGAGCCTATAGCCATCTGAAGAACGCAGTCCGAGACCTTTTGGTCCTACTGTGCTTCACAGAAAAAAGTCAATAACACTTTTCACTATCCGGACATCGAACGCCTAACGAACAGTAATAAACTTTTACCATAGAACCAACGAGACACTTCATATCTTACTGGTATTCATCAGTAAGTAGTATCATCAACATAATAATATATATAAACACTTAACTTTATCTTAAAGCAATCAAAATTATTGAAAGTCAAACAATACCGAACACTTGACACCATTAGTTTTAAGTATCTTAGCAAAGTATACTTTTCCGCTTAGAAAGCACTCAGGTATAAAACCCGAGCGATTGTTTGTTCGTAATTTACAAAATTAACGAACAGAGACTGTGTTTAATACAGTAGATAAGGGTCAAATTCCAATATTGAGTTTAGTTTAGCGATGAGACCGCAACTGCAAGAATTTAGCGCAGTCTAACACACTCGAGGAGCAAAGTTGCGCATTATTAAAGTTTTATCTACGTTAGCAACACTTACTACGTGTTACACTTTGTACGCCAGGTAATGTATTTAGTACCTGCATCAGTAATCTGTGCTGTTCTCCGCGAGAAGTTTTACTTGATATGTTTATACGTTCATCTTTTTTGTAGGGGCGCTAGCAATTTTCACGTGTACAATCTTTGTGTTTAACACAAAGGGTATACTGTACTATGCATTTATTTTTTAAATGTAAGGTATATTACTGTTATATAAACTTTATGTACAAAACATATAAAGGCAGACTTAATACTATGGGCAGTTCTTTAGTTAAACGAGAAATTGATCCATCTTACGTCCACGCCACGAGATTTTTGGTAAGACAGTAATTTTATATAGTAAACCAAACAGCACTATCTTAATAAAAATCCATATCTATGAATAATGCATCTGCATGCACTGTACATTTATTTAACATCGACCATTAGAAAAGGAAATGAGATGTACATTCTAGCTTTGTGAACTGTATAAAATATTTTTATTTTTGAATGTGCTTGCTGTCTTTGAATGTTCAAAGACAGCACATTCAAAAATGTAACCTACATAAAGGAACATTCCTAAACAAAAATGTTATTATTTTGCTATAGGATAGCCCATACAGTTATAAATTATACACTGTAACATTTGAAATTAACACATTGCTAGAATATAGCAGAATATTTTTCATTCTGCAGCCAGTTCAAGATAATATCCGCTTTTGAGCGGCATTCTATCCATCTGTGACATATCGGCGAAATTCATTGCTACGTTTGACCTTAATGTATAAAATTACGATGTCTGTACTCGGTACACCGGTAAAACAATTTTCTTGATAATATATTTATTTATTAGGTACGTATGTAGATGATTCATACTCGCGCGTATGTCACCGTAGATTATACGTGTGAATTATCAACGTATTCTAACGTACTTGACAAATCATAAACCTACGTCTGTATATCCCCGAAGGCTTTTTTTACTTATACTTGTGCACACAAACGGAAAGAGATCATACTCAAGACCACACAACACTATCATTTTCCTAATTACCGGCTGCTATTGAGAATTTCTTAGCAAAACAGCTCAATATTTTTTTGTTGGCCCGAACTAAAATTCAAACCCGAGACCTTATGCACAGCAGCCGCACTCACTGTAGCTAAACCAAAATAATAATATAAACCACATTTTTATAATTATTATCCATCAATATTATTCAAAGTTTCCGTAACTCCCAAAATACTGATCTGTATTCGAACTAAATATCACAGTAATAAATTATGCTCCGCTCTAACTCCGCGCTTTTTAAATTGTATAAAATAACAATGACATTCTTTTAGTTGAAAACCCTTACTGGCCGTTTCTTCGTAGAGAACAATATTTTCCAATTTAAGTGACAAAGTGCACTTAGGTCGGCTTGTCTGAAACCAAAACTTTGCCATTTGAACTACAAGAGCAGGCTGCAGCTAAGGAAAGAAAAGTTTTTTTGAGCTATATGCTTTTGCTTCCTATAGTTCCTTCACTTGATCAATGATAGTTAGTTGTAGAGATATTTTTTAACAATCTTGCTTGCTATTTCGTATTAAAACAGTTGCGTAGTTAGTCCTGAATATACTCCAAACTGGGATGATAAATTACGCACATATTTTAATTGCATGATGAGATATAAATTTTTGCTTTCTTTTCCTCCTAGTCTAATTAGTATCATTATTATTGGGCATAATAATTGAGCACGAGATTATCATAATATGTAATGTCATTCTGCTGATTATTAAGAATAGTCGATTATCTACTAAAAGAAAAGCTGAGAGCCATATTCCTCGATTCGTATCCAGCATTATTTTATTTTTTAATAACCGCCATAAAATATTGGTGCGTTTATAATTCAAATAACTGCTATAATAACGTATGTTTGTAGAATAATAATTGGCGTAGGATTACCTTAACGATTAATTCTTAAAACTAATATTTGAAAATATTCAGAATCTTTACAACAGCGGCCCGTACCTACAATATGGCTTTTCCTACTTTAAAGTCCCAATGAACTGTAACGCCGTTAAAAATATTTGCTTCTCGGGAACTCAAAGCAGCTTTTATAAATTGCATCGACGCGGCTTGTGTCCAGATAGTACTGCAATAAACTAGAGTACAGAGACCTTAAGTAATCACAACTAGCCTTTGCTTGCCTTACCTCTGTCTTCCACTGCGCTATAAGCAGCTTATTTATCCTATTTTATTTTCCCGCATTCTGTGGTTATATTTCTAAAATGTTCAGTCATACATAATATTCTATTGTATATAATTTTCTAGTTGAAATCTTTTTCCATGTTAGCGCGAATTTTAAAATATAATGTGCATTCTTTTATTTAGTTTCGTGGTATTCAACTGAGTGTACATTATATACTAATACAAAAGTTTGTGTTTGTATAAAAATTGTATAGATAGTAAAATGTTTGTAAATATTTTATTTCGAAGCACTGCACAGTTCATTTGTATTAGTTCCTTTTTGGTAATGGTAGTAGTAAATTGACCATGTAAAACAAAGCACTGTGCAGATCAGATTTTACAAGATTGACGAAATGTTTACAAAATATGCTTATATAGGACAAAATTTCTATTCAAATAAAAGTCTCATATCTGAAGTTTAATCCATCTTGTTGCAATAAGTAATACTATTTTAGGAAAACCAAATATTTATATAAGGTATTTATTTCATCATTTGTTTTAAGAAAATAATTGTTGTTCTTTGAAAGTAACTAGACGGACTAGAACGCAGGAGCGTGGATCCTCAAAATCTCTCATATTTTCATCAATATTTTAATTTCAAGTTACTTCTATGTATAATAGTTCTTCAACGCATTTCTTAATTTCAGATTATATCGCGTATAGGTCAGTTTAAATGATCTAAAGTAGTTGTTCCTTTTAGGAAAGTACTAAAAACCTAAGGAATACATGTTGAAGTAGACTATAGAGTTAAAAAAACCATATCGCTTTACATACGTCATATTTTAGACGAAAAAGCGTTTGTTTCAATCAAACATTGAAAAGCTTTCAACGGATTTCGGAGCTAGTACAACGCTGTACGCGAAAAACGAACTGTGATTCTATTTCCTAAGCTATCCGACGCAATATCGGAATAAAGTATTTTAAGGAATTATTTGTAACTGTTTCCTATATACTTTTCCGATAAATTGGAACTGTGATAAAATAAACCTGGAGAGAACTAGTTGTTTATAAGGGAAGTATTGAATTTATACCAGTCCGGACTATGAAACGTGGGGTTTACTTGTACTCTCATATTAACTACTCATTTGGACGAAACATTTTTGCTCAGTCGTCTTTAACTAACTCCACGCCATTATACCTAAACTTCTAGTAATAAATATAATTATGTACTAGTGCGCTAATCTCTATAAAGGCTAAACCAATTTAAATGTGATTTTGTATTATGTATTGCAATAAGCTTGCATTAGTATTGTACATATCCAGGTCTTAAAATGAAAATAAATAAGATTATAAATGTCAATTTTAAAGTACGTGTGCAAGCAATCGCGGGTACAGTTAGCATTTACATCTATACTAATATTATAATTAGAAATTAATTGTTTTTAATATTATTAGTGAGTAATAGAGCCTCACTGATTTCAGCATGAAATGTTTTGGCTCGACTGGGCAAAGACTACCCTCTCACATATTGACGTGAAATAGCAGTAATCCTACCGTTGTGTTTCGTTCAGTGAGTGAGATTGCCGAAGGCCCAATCACCCTCTTTCCCTCTACCCGCTTCTTCTCCTTCCCACTTCCTTTTTTTCTTCTTCCTTTTCTAAAGGGTCGGTAACGCGAAACGATGCTTCTGGTGTTGCAGGCGTCCATAGGCTACGGTGACCACTTACTATCAGGTGGGCCGCATGCTTGTTTGCCAACTTATAAGTATAAAAAGTAAAAAAAGGAATTATGTAATGAAAGAGCTCAATTACTGGATTGATTTTGATAACTCTCTCACCATTAGAAAGCTACTACTATTCAGAAATAACATAGACTATATACCTACGTGCGTCATCAGTAATCATAAACGTGGGTTAAATTGCGTGGACACCTTTTATGTATGAATTTTTAAGAATTAATGATTTGACATACATATCTACAGAAAGCTATCTAATTAATTACTTTTGTCTGAATGTAATAATCATTTTTTCTTTGGAATTTAATTGATAAATAAATAAACTGCTGCCTTTTTCTGAAAGTTCACATTTACTGCAGCCAACTAAACAACTATCCAATTATACTACAACGTCATCCATACAGTAGTATCAAAATAATATTAAAATAAACATTATCTAAATGTTTTGCAGAAGATCCTTTTATTTAAAATATCCTCATGCTGTGTAGATATTGAGAATATAAATTAGCATAAACATGCTTACAAATGTTTGAAAACCATTATTCTAAAACAAAGAATGTATTTGTACTTGTAGTTTCACAGCGGTCCTCAAAATTAAACCAGCTTTTTATTATACATATATGTAGGTCAGAGATGTGTAGCATAATAAGGTTAAAGATATGTAGTGTTGGCAGATGGGCACACATACAATTTGCTGATGAAGAAAATCCAACAACCATAAAGAAACACCATCCCCTTTGGCGTCCTTAAATCAAGGCCCGCAGTGAAAGTATACTAAAATATTTATTTGCCAAGACAACGAACTTTAGTAAAAAATTGGACCAATAAATATCTCGTTTAGAGCTGATCGCATGTGTTGCTCAGTAATGCTTATAACTACGTGGATTGTCAGCTCCATACCTTTACATCACGTTCAACAGAAAATCGATTGTGACAGACGAGTGAGTGATCGTACGTCAGCACAGTTTTTCCATTTCGCTGTATGACATACAGTAATTTTTCAATCAATACACACTAGGAACATTTACAATTGATACGGAAAGCTAATATAAATCTTGCACGCGCGCATACGCTAAATGAAATTATTAATTCCGTTTGCAAAGGAGATAATTTTGCAGAATGGTTGCGTTGTTTGAGTTTAATTAATTCGAGGCTTGTCAACGGTGGTTGTAATTTCTACTGCGCGCCTGTCTGAGGCATGTATCTCGTTACAGTAATCACCTTACGTTCATTTAGTGTTGATATCTCTCCGAATACATGATGTTTCCATATAGACAATTTAATTAGGTATGTACCTACCATTACATATATTTGATACACAGTCTTCAAATGTGTTCAAAATAAATAGTACCGTAAGGAATACAAAGTCTTTAAGATAACTAAAATTCTGTCCAGCTAGAAAATAACAAATACACCAAATAAGTTCGATGCTTTTCGAGTCGCGAAAACCGATAGGTAGACTCCCCAACGCACGCTGAGCCAAACGGAATCCGTACCATATTTCATGTTCTCTACGTTATGCGCTTTGTGAAAGAAAATACATTTTTCACTATCTTTAGAGCTTTCACAGTATATTTTCTTTATTTGTTTCGTTTTGTATGCCAATACTTTTAACGTGCCGCACTTTTTCAATTAAGTATGCATTGTGGAAATTTATTAAATTGTTGTTTCTTGTAATAGAAACTGAAAGTTTAGTTGAATGCCAGTCGATAATAACGAATAGCCAAAATCGGGTCAAGAGGCATAGCGACGCGTGTAACTGGAAAAACTCAATGTACGAAATTGGAAAGCGCTCAAACGAGTTCCGCAGAATGATTTCTCGTTTGCCGACACTTGGTAACGATTCATTTGAGAAACTCATTTGCGCGGAGCCTCCGGAGAACGATCCTCATTTGCGTTTGTAGTGGAACTGGAACGTGCTGGTTACTTACATTGTTACATATCGAGCTGAAAGCAAACACGCCATTATTTCTAATGGCCCGTTCCATCAAGAGTATACGATAGCAATTTATATAACAAGGCGCGTTAACAAAAATACTATGTAAGATTTAGAGCGCACATTCCGTATACACATAAAATAACAATGTCGAAAATATTACATCAGGCGTGCACCGTGCTATCTCTTGAAACCATCTTTACACACAGCTGCGTAACAACAAAAGACTGTTGAAAACTGCACTCTGCTTGCATCACGGGTCGTGAAGAATGCTAGACTTTTAGAGTATGTAGGGGAGCAACGGAACAGTGAGATGTTCCCCACTTAACGTTCTCGACTGGTGAAGACGACTCCTCGTCATTTAAAACAAAGGGTGAAATTGCCCGGGGTGGCATGCATTCTAGCGTCGTTCTCTCTTGTGCGTTGACCGCAGTCGAGGGCACTGTGGCCACACGTTACATATGTTGCTAAAGCAACTTTTTTGTTTGACTAAAAGGGTTTTACACCGCATAATTTTAAAGTCAGAAACACAAATTTTACGCTTTTGTATAACCGTAAAATTCAGTACCAAATGGACGGTATTGACCTTACGTGTAAGCACAAACCTCACAGGCGAGACGCCTTTATTTAAGCACAAGCAGTAACAGTAAAACTCGATATGAAAACAATAGCTCGGACCCGATTGAATGCGTTATTTTTAGAACGAAAGCTAATTAACGTGGCTGAAAAGCAACAAAATAGGTGTGTTGTAATATTTCAACGTTGATTAAAAGCGGGTGATGTCAACCCATGGGTCGCCATGAATATTCAGACGTTTATCCCGACGTTGACGTTTCATTTAAAGAGCGCCCGATGACTTTGTAATTTTTTAAGTAATATTAACGTCAACAAAAAGGCCTGAAGTGACCCAGCATTAAAGTCAGCTTATGACTGAGAACGTGATAGATTGCCGACCGCCCGCCGCTCTCGTTTATTTTTTATTAAATGCCTCGGCATCTGGCTTCAATTGCGGTAACAGCTTTTTATAGTATCTCGCTGCAATATTTACGTGGATATCCACAACTGAATGTATCCATCTATTGTAATGTATTTCTCGGCTGTTGGCACTGCTACGCTATTTCAACGACTATGCAACTCTTGTTAATATGTATGTTGTAAATGTGACAGTCGTCCATCTAATATTTTAAAGTGCTACATAATAATATTATTGTTTAAGGATAGGTACTAGTAGTTGCCTAAATAAATATTGGATCTATGCGATTGACGACTTCTAAGTGAAGTTGCTTATAACGTGATCTTTTAAAAGTATATGGGCTGTAAACTTTTGGTGTGTTCCCTAATGAACAATGACGGCATAATGCACTTAAATAATTTAATAGTACGAAAAAGTTACATTTATAACGAAACGACAACTTTGGCTCTTAAAAGTTTACGCTTAAACATAACCTCAAACTAATGAATTTTGTTTAAGTAATATATACATAGACTCTGTTTAATCCCCGAGGGCGTAGGCAGAGATATATTTTCGCAATTTCAAATAATAGGAGTAAGTTTGTCATCTAACTAATTTAATAATAAAAAAACGAACAATGAATTACCCGACTTGATTATCAAATCCAGGACCACCCAATCACACATATACTACCCGCGCAACTTCGTCTGCTTCATATAAGAGAATTTGCCCCGTTTTAGCAACATTTTTATTAATGCTTCGCTCCTATTGGTCATAGCGTGATGTTATATAGCCTATAGCCTTCATCGATAAATGGGCTATCCAACACTAAAATAATGTTTCAATTCGAACCAGTAATTCCTGTGATTAGCGCGTCCAACCAAACAAACACATAAACAAACAAACATCTTTTCAGCTTTATAATATTAGTATAGATAAATACATAGGCATAAACTTATCCCAAAGAGACAAGTAACCCTTTAAAAAGTTACAGTTGTCTTCTATTTACCATAAATTCAACTTATGATAACCACATTCGTGAAGCGCCTATATGCTGACCAACATAAATATTAGATACTAATATTATTAAATAGCAAAAGAAGTATGCATTGCATGTCACGTGTTCATACGCTTAAGACGGCCAATAGTTGTATGTTCAATGTAACAAATCTGTTGCTGGTACAGCTGACAAGCTAATAATTATATAAGTCGAAAATGAAAGCAAATCCACGCGTAAACAGCGTACATAACGCGTGTATTTGGTATTCACGTATACGTCATACTTTTTACGCAAATACGTTTCTTTTTTAAACTGTTCCAATAAGACGATTACTATACAAGGTACCAATTATAATACTTCAGTATACAGAACGGGTTTATATGCTATAAAATAATTTTTATTATAATTTGATCGCTAAAATCATGACATAATGTGATTAGTACCTATTCATTTCAAACGGACGCAGATAAGATGTGCATCTAATTGAGCATTGACCTTGTGCTTCGTACCTGTGCCCCTCGACCGTATGCGAGCCACCATACGATCCACATGGATCATCATCATCATCACTCGGTGGCGTAGTGGTTAGTGTAACCGACTGCCACGCCTAAGGTCGTGGGTTCGATTCTCGCACAAGTCAAACATTTGTGTGCATGAACATGGATGTTTGTCTTGGTCTGGGTGTTTCTATGTATAATATGTATGTATTTACAAAAAAAAGTATATATGTATGTTTATCCATTGTCTAGTACCCATAGTACAAGCTCTGCTTAGTTTGGGCTAGATGGTGTTGTGTGTATGTGATATAATATTATATATTATTATTATATTATATTATATTATATTATATAGGGATTGACTGGGTATTAGAAATTAATGGTCATTGTTCCAAAAAATCTTACTTTTCTTTTGATGATACTGGTAACACATTATCGTGGTTTGGTACACTTTTCTCAATGATGTTGATGGTTAAACCGGCACCCTATATATTATATAACACTCGCATATGTTTACATACTGTACTAAAAGCCGCATCAAAAAGCTAAATCGTGAAATCATAAGCGTTTTCAATACGAGTCTTATTTCAACCTGGAAGTAAATAAATACTACTCACTTTATCGTAAGAATCATACCTAAAACACAAAGCTAATGAACTAGAAGTAAATTATTGTGTAAACATTTTTCCAGACTAATGGTTGCCAACACATAGTTCATAGAAACAATGTTTTTATTGCGAAAAATGTCAGAAAAAATAACGTTAAGGCCGTAAACGATGTAAACAAACAACAACAATTGTGAAGCTTTGAAAGGATTATAAATAGCAATCGCGATAAAAACCATTGAACACGTTTTCGAAAAATATATTCTCGCATAGATATAAAAGCAATTTATAAAGTCCAACTATTCAACAATTGATCTTTTGCTCCTTTGAAAGTATGTGTATTGTGTACTAGCTTTTGCTCGGGACTCTGCCCATATGGACTTTAGTTTTTAAAAGTACTTTTTATTCTATGATGAAGATACATTAATACATATATCAGTCTTATTCTTCTTCTTATTGATATTTTTATATTGGTTGTAGATATTCTAGAAAGTACATTAAATTATAATAATTTATTTGTCTGCATGTACGTTGTGTCCGTATTATCCACTCAGACACAGGAATTTATGCATTAAACTGTAGTCTCTTTTAAAAGATAAAATATCTATGAAAAAGTAAATAAATACAATACAATGAGAAATAAACAAGAAGAGGACGGTTTCACCGACAAGACACTCCAGGCTAAAAATTAAATTTAGGTCAAATCACAATAACAATTAACCTCTGTGTCTCTTCCATTATATTGTAATAAGATTTTCCGTTATGGCACTCATGTTAACTAATTTATGATAAAACACGCAGCCGTTCAGCGAATGTAAGAGGTATAAAACTCGTATGAATATAGAATATAGAACGATAAGTAAGTGAGACGGATCAGATCTAATAAATATTTGCTTAAATTCACAACCATAACACACATTTGCAATGCAACTGAGGACAGTCAATGTAAGCAACAATCAACCTCTAATACCTGAATAAGCAAATCTTGGCTAAACCAAATATTTTGATCCATTTGTGCAATGAGGATGTGGATTTATCGATGTAAACCGTTACTATTAAAATAAATTTGTATATTTATGATGGACTGAATGAATGAGGTGATTCAGTGACACAAAACTGCAACCGCAGCAATCAAATTTGATGGGAACGTTGATTTGTGAATAGTATCTCAGTAATAATAGGTAGTGTATATTTTATTTTATACTATTAATGTGGCAAATTGTAGGCTATGGATGATAAATGATGATAGGATAGAACTATCAGGGTACATCGTTGTACTGACCATATAAAAAAGTGTCACTGTGTTAAAGGAACAAACAGCGCAGTGGTATATTCTGTATCTTTAAGTTATTGTTTTTTATTTTCTATTCATTTGGATACAAAGATCGGAAATCTGCATGTTAGTTAGTTCTACATAATATTCTTAAAGTATACGTCCCATACTTAACTAGCGTGATGGACTATGAATGCTTGAATCTTCTCATAATGAGAAGAGGCCCGTGGCCAGCAGTGTTAGTACATTTTAATTTAAAGATTCAGGGATATGTTTTAATACTTTTAGGAAAATGAATTCTAGCCGCACTCTATAAGCATGTTATACGTGCGAGTGACCACAAAGCAATTTGGTGGTATGAGAATTGGTTTTATTTACCTTCAAATAGAGAACAGCTTACAGTTTTAATTTAAAATTTAGCCCGAAGCGACCAAATTATATGGAAAATTTAACTACTAGCTATTGCCCGCAGCTTCGGTTGGGATCAGTACTTTTTGTGGATGAAAGATACAGTTCGGCTGTCTTTTTCTATATTTTTGACACAATGTATGTGAAATTTCACGATGATGGATCGAATAGTCAAAGCACGGCAGCGTAACGAACGAACAAACTCGCATTATAATATAAGTTAAGATTAAATCTTACAAAAATAAATAGAAGCCTAGATTTATTCTATATTTATTCACCTATCTCAGTAAAAAAGACAAATTTTCCCATTGCTCCTTTCGATAAGATAAGATTTGGGTAGAAAGAACCAACATTTGTTTGCACATATAATATTTGTTACGAATCTCAATAAAATAAAGCGTAAAATTCGTGAGTATTCATGTGAAGGTAGCCCATTTTATGTATTCACACAATTTATAGTGGTGCCGCATCCCGAAATGCATAATCAAATACCGAATAACCGCCACCAATAACGACTTTATAGAGACAGCATTAGCGATAGTAAAAATTAGGAGTCTAAATGTGTCCATTGTTCAAGCGTTACCGCAAATTCTTCCACTTAAGTTGGGCCCGTGAGTAATGTTGGGGCGGACTTCCAACTGTTACATTTCGTTTTAACCCGGGCGACCGTAAACCGACGTTGATAAGTGTTCGATGCGACACGTCTCTATTTGGTCCGAATGCGAGATAAGAGCTGAAATAACTCAGGAAACTAACCTCAATATTGCCTTCGTATGGACGCGGAATACTTAATGTAATATTCAGACTCGTGGTCATCACCGATTCCATTGCGGACGGCTATTGTTAGAATTTTTTATCAGTTTCTTTAGTTCACCTGTATGTCTACGATCTTGAAATGATAGCAGGCATCAAAAAGTATTATGTTTTTACTTAATAATATGAATTCTTCACAATTATAAATTTTCAAAGCGGATTTTAAATTTTGACTGTTATCCGCACTATAGTTTTACTGTAAATTCTACAGTGGTGTTTACACACGACTCTCTGAGGATTACACATATTCTTCATCCGTGCAAAGTCTAAACCTGAATCACTTGGCCAATTGCAAGTAGTAGCGATAAATTATTTATCACGCACATACAAAGTCACCCGCGCAATTAATTTTATAAAGTACGTTAACAGTTGAGGTAAATTGGTAATTGATAAATCTATTTAAATAAGACTTTTGTTACTCACCGTAAAAAATATGAACTTCAATGAAATATGATGCCTGACCATGAGATTAAATTTTAATTAAAGGCTTATTCACGACCTCATAATCTGTTTAAAATAATCTCCTTTGTAGGCTATTTGTGCCACAGCGTGAGCTAAAATACTTTCTATTTATAGCCTTAAAAATGGGGTCAGTCCTTGTTCTCATTACACGGTCACCCGAAAATTTATATGCTTATTGACGAATTGTACACGACCACTTTATTAACTAAAAAGGATTATTTTGTTTTACCATTATGTAATTATGATTTTAATATACCTAACTGATTTACCGAACAAAACATACTGCGATGTAATCAACCTACAAAGTTACACATACTCGTATACTAATCAGGTGTTAAGGTATAGTTTAAAGGGCAGCTGCCCACTAGATTGTAGCATAGAGTAGCCCAAGCAAGGTATAAAACTGTTTTACAGCATCGCGGCTGTTATCCCTAGTTTTGTAAGACTATGGTAATTACTTACCATCAGGCGAGCCATTTGCTAGCATGCCGCCTTAATGGCATAAAAAGTCACAAGCTATGAAGGCTTCAGTGAGCTCGTGAAGCTGGTATCGACTATTAGACATATACATAGATACGAGTCCATTTAGGTAATTAGTACCCCAGATATACGAGTAACCGGTCTGGCATTATTACCTGTGTTAGTTTGCGTCGTTGAAATGAAAGTTGGTCTGTTCTGTGTGTATTAAACATACGCTATACTACCTCGTATTTCGATAAAATGGCTGTGAAGACGGCATATTTGTGCATACATGAAATTTAACAGAATGGAATCGTCTTCGTAGTCTTTTCTACATAGTTTTTTACACACTGCACATATAGCTTTGTATTTTTATGGCCAGAAATATATTCTGGTCATAAAAATACAAAGTCAAATTGAATACTTTGTAGCCTTTATTTGGCTATAAATTGATGTTATATGAGATTTTCTTACAATTGAAGTGGTTAACAAACAAATGATCCGGCAGTAAGTGGTTACTTATAGATCAAGAATGCATGTTTGGTTTCTTGCCTGTTTGGTCTTACGGTGTGGCCCAAGACCGATATGTGTGAAAAACCCTGAAGGAGATCTATGTCGGATATTGGACGTCTTTCGGCTGAGATGATAATGACGATAATGGTTTTACGGTATGATTTATGCTATATTAATATTTAATACTGTCTTATCTTTACGCGAATGTTATACATTGAAATTAAACACTTTAGACGGATTTTGTTTTGAAAATTATGTAATAACAGTGTTATAAAGTAAAATAAACAACACGACAAAATCCGTATAAAGTGTTTAATTTCAATATATTAATATTTGTTAGCAGCTGATCACGAGATCCCATGTTTGATATCTAGGGCAGATGCGTAATTAGAATTGTTGTGAAATTACGCTGGATAATAGCAAGTAAATATATCCTTAGACAGTTAAGTAGTATCAAAAACATAGCGATATACATTATAGATTTACTTGTTGCTTTTTATTGATATGAGGGTTATCTATTTGTTTCTTGCCTTTTTATTTTACTTAAGGTTTTATCTTAAAATCTATAAATACATGAGCTCAAATAAAATTTAAAAGCTCAGATATTGATAGATTTTAAGAGTATTGATTAAATATAACTTAAGGAATTGGATTAACCTGACAGTTTAACCATAGAGAGATATAATGATAAAAGCATTGGTGTTCTCATGTAGGTCCTCTTACAAATTAATAATATAAACTGTAGGTTATAGTATAATATCTTTTTAGAAAATAATAATGTACTCGTAAATAACAACACAAGGATGTTACGAAACTGTCCAGACGAGTAAAAACTTTTAAAGTACCAGAAAAAAAAATTATTGAAATGAACATGATAAATTACTGTACTATGTGAGAATTTGACAAGCTTCATAATTATGTTTAGTCCTAATGGTGGGAAAACAACAAAAATATTTGATTTCTTTTTCTTCTAAGGTTCGCATAACATTGTTTTTGTGACAAAACCTTTATTTATAACGGCATCATTTATAACACGCTTTTAAATTTCTGCATATCTATATCTATCGTTCAATCTCATAAAAGCCAAATTCCATTTTCTTACGTATTTACGTAACATGATATACCCATACCATCACGCATTTACTTCCCAAAATGGTTAGACCGACACACCTGCGTCTCGTCGGTTATGTTAACATAGTATGTATGGACAGCGAAACTAGTACCATCTACCCAACCCATCTAAAGACGCCTACTAAGAACTTACCGTAAGAACCTAATAGCACTTTTCGACTCACGAACGAATTCCAGAACAGTTTTGCGCTCACGCTCGCGCTTATATCGCTGAACCAACGAGACAGCCTATTTATTTATAAAAAAAGTTATCCTTTTTATTTGTCTAAAGAAAATCTACTTTATTTCATTGCTATTCTATTTCTTGCGCATTTCTCGGTGTATCGGTCCGCTTGAGGCTTATTGGTGAGGCTGACAGGAAAACGAGCAAATTTCAAAAGATTCCGAAGCCTAGGCAGGTCTATTGCAAAAAGAGAATATTGTCGATGCTAAAATTACATAAAATCGAACTACTTTTGACACGACTATCACGTTACATAGGAACGTAGTACGGTAGAAAGATTTATGTATGCTCTATTTATTTTTCTTAAAAAATGTTACGTAAGCATATATAAATTATGCACAGTTCTCATAAAAAAATTATATATGAAGGAATGATAATATCGATGTTTCAATTAACTTGTCACCGTTTCGGCTAACACTGAATCCCAATAAAACAAGTAAATAGTGTGAAGTTTCCCCCTCGATAAATGAAGTAGGTACACAAATCAAGCGCCCGCTGGCCAAGCAAGAGAATTCCGTCACCACTAAAGCGTATGCCTTCCGTCTAATCGAGTAAATGTTTCCAAACCAATGGCTCGGACACGTCGCGTAGAGCTGCTACGAGCCGTAGCTACGGAGACGCAGTAATGCTACGTTCAGACTTGTACAAACATTTGTGTAGCACTCCATTTAAATTGGGCAGTTATAGCGAAAATATTTTATCTTAATTATATTTCTTTACTGTTATTTCATGTGAAGGACAAAAGCAATATTTATTCGTAAATGTATGTCTTCTTTTGTGAAATGTAAATTAGTGTGATATACAATTGAATTATAATCAAAGCGTTGCTTTTAAAAGTTGAAATTATAATCGAAATAGCTTTATATACAAATACTGCATTGTTATAGTAATTGTGTTTTAATTGTATTGTATTGTATTGTACCACATACACACAACACCATCTAGCCCAAACTAAGCAGAGCTTGTACTATGGGTACTAGACAATAGTTAAATAGATAAACATACATATATCCTTTTTTTTTTGTACATACATACATATTATACATAGAAACACTCAGACCAAGACAAACATCCATGTTCATGCACACAAATGTTTGACTTGTGCGGGAATCGAACCCGCAACCTCAGGCGTGGCAGTTGGTTACACTAACCACTACGCCATCGAGGCCGATTTAATCGTTTACTCTAAGTAAGTGCCTACATAAAATTCAGTATTTATTTGGCAAATATTATTAGGTACTATGGACAACAGCATAATCACAATTAGTGAGGTCCAAATATATGAAAAAAATAATGAGCTAATTTCATCGACTAAAGTTGGAGGAATTTTTTATATTTTTTATTTATTTATTTATTTACAACATACTTACATCTACCATTACAGAAAATTCCAATGCGGTAAACGTAGACAATTTGGTTTGAAATAACATATAACTATCAACTATCACTAAGTACACGGTAGGTGACCTTAGTGAATTCGCTCAGTGAACAAGTGAATATATCCACGACATCGGCGACCGCATTGAGCGCGCGCAACGCACGCGTGAGCGGCGCCCTCTGTAGCAGATTGGTGTGCGCGCGCGGCACCACTAGGAGTGGCGGCCTCCGCCGTCGCCCAATATAATCGTTTGGAATGCAAAAGCTAATCTGCGACAAAATCGGTGGATTTTGAATCCTACCACGTAATAACTTAAACAAGTAAGTAGCAAGTGTCACTTCGCGCCTTACTCCTAACTTATAATAACCGACCATGCCGAGAACAAACAAAGACGGATATAACAATGGATACCCAGGGTATACTCCATACAGCTTTAAATATATAAATCTCGTGTATTTATTTTGTATCCCTTCCACCATTGCTGAGTACTTAGTCTCACTAGGACTCCAGATAGCCGCATTATGTTCGAGATGACTCTTCACAAGAGCCTCATACAAAGCCTTTACGGCACAGATGTTCGTGAATTCATTTGCCTGACGTAAAATAAATCCAAGGTTACGGTTACAAATATTAGATATGTACTGTTTACAAATATTAGATATGTGCTTCCTAAAATGTAAGTCCCTCGTGAAAAGTATGCCCAAATCTCTTACCTCACCCACACGCTGCAGCGGCTCGCCATCTATTATGTACTGTTGGTGTATCGGTCTAAGTGAACGTGTGAATGAAAGCACAGAGCATTTAGACACGTTGAAGGAGAGTTTATTGTTGTGGCTCCATTCAACTACCCTGTCTAAGTCTTGTTGCAATGAATGGCAATCAGCAGAGTCTTTAACAACGACTGATAACTTAAGGTCGTCAGCAAACAATAGACATGTTGACCTAACCAATTTTGGTAGATCATTTATCAAAAGGATAAACAAGAACGGCCCTAAATTGCTGCCCTGATTCACGCCTGATCTCGTGTAGTAGGACTCGGAACAGTGTCCGGCACAATCAATGAATTGCCTTCTATTGCTTAAGTAGCTTGCGAAGAATTTTAACGCGTGCTGTGTAAAGCCTATATCCGCCATCTTTGAAAGTAAGACGTCATGATCGACTGTGTCGAACGCTTTCCGGAAATCAAGATAGGCTACATCAACCTGCAGACCAGCGTCCACTGCCGGTACGAGCTGTGTCATCTGATGTAATAGGTTACCCACCGTGCCACGACCAGGACGGAAACCGTGTTGCTCGTCTGATAAATAAGGACTTACTTGCGAATATAAGGAGTTGTGAATGGCCATCTCGAACACCTTAGCCGTAGTGCTCAAAACCGCTATTGCTCTATAGTCCGAAACATCAGTACGGCTCCGACCTTTCGGTACTGGTATCACCCGAGTGATCTTCCAACGATCAGGAAACCTTGCCATAGTTATACACATATTGAACAAGTGTAGTAATGGCGCAACCAAAGCCATCTGGCAGTCCCTAATAATAAATGGCGGAATACGGTCAGGTCCCACTGAGCGCTTCGGCGACAGAGCGGCCAACGCTCTCGTAACTGCCTGCGTGTCGAGGTGCGTGAGGTGCGCGTACGCAGCGCCGGGCACTGCTGCCGCGCCGGTCGCCGCCGCGCTCAGTGACCCCGACTGCGCGTTGTATACAAAATGAAAGTACTGAGCATACTCCTCAGCCAATTCCACTCCAGTTAAGAATTGCCCATTCTTAAGTAATTTATATTGACCTGATAAACCTTTTCTCTCTCTAATATAACTCCAAAATGCCTTGGGGTCATCGGTTAGGTGTTTCTGTACCCTATCCATATAACACTTGTGGGCACGCCTCGTTTCCACCTTCACCATAGACCGATAGCGAGCAAACTCCGCATAGTCATTAGGACACTTACTAGCTTTGTACTTTTTGTGCATACTGTGTTTAATTTTAATATCTCTAATAAGGTCTGGGGTATACCATTGTGGATATACATATTTGGTAGTCACATTTTTATATTTTTTAAGTGGTACACATGCATCAAAAGTTTCATTTAATTTATAATAATAATAATTTAAAGCTAAATCGGGATCGTCTATACTAAAAATCTGTGTCCAATCCAATGAATGTATCAAATAATATAGTCTATAAAAGTCTGCTTTACGAAAATTCCATCGTTTGAACGGTACCGTGGAGCGATTGGCGCGCGGGCAGGCCGAGCCCGCGGCGGGCGCGGTGCGCGGCGCTGCGGCGACGGCGACCGCGAGCGGCGGGTGGTACGCGTCCACGGGCTCCAGCCCCTCGTCCGCGCCGCACACGCGCACGTCGTCGCGCGCGCACAGCACTAGGTCAAGCTGTCTACCCGTGCAGTTTGGTATCTCATTATATTGAGCGAATTCACCGAAGGCCACAAAATATTCATAGTAGTTACACACATTACTATTACATGAAAACAAATTAAAATCTCCTAATATAATCAAATTGTTTGCATATTTTACACATAATTGTTCTAACAAATCAAACATTACCATATATTCACTTTCGTCTGTTTGTGGCGGAATATACACTGTACAACAAGTGAATAAGAACCGGTTTTGCGTATAGATTGCAGCACAAATTAATTCGAATTTATGATTGTCTAAATTTATATTACCAGGGATCGCCACTCGTCGTATGTCAAACCGCGGTGTGGCCACTAAAAGCACGCCGCCATGCTTACGCCCGTCGGTCCGATCACATCGAAGTACTCGGTATTCGGGTAAAACAAATTCAGCGTTTTGAATAGATTCGTTAAGGCCAGTTTCTGTTATCGCAAATATATCAGACTCAGATGATTCCAGTAAAGATAAGAATTGAGCAGTCTTGGTACGGAGACCCCTCACATTTTGATACAAAATGTTTACAGGTTTACTGGTTTTGTTGTTTAGTTGTGTCGGCTGTGCGACGAAACCAAATCTATTCACTAAATTCAATATTTAAAGGCCATATATCTGGATTACATAGTTCATCAAAATTGTTTTCAGAAACGCCAATTTTAAATGAAGCGTAATTTCGTTCATTCTTTGGTTTTAACTTTTGTCAATTACACACTCTTTTTTTAATACTGTATCGATATGTTCCTTTATATTCTCCTCCGTAGTACATTTGTCAAATCGCTAGACGTGTAGATACTTCTTACGTTCTACTGCTTTTATACTCACGATTGACGTATTCCCACCCCTCTTCTTGGGATTTTTCTTATGACTCACTTCTTTCCAAGTATAGCTATTATCTTCTACGATACCAGTACCGACGCTCTGCGCACTTTTCGTGGCCACCATTGCGTAGGAAACACCTGAGCTGTGCCACAATTTGCCAACCTTTTAAAGGTACTGATAGCACAGTTAGTGAAGTGGTAGCCTCACCACGTCGTCTGTTGTAGATTGGATAACAAAGGGATAAATGTGATATAAATATTAAAGTTGTTTATAGTTTTAATCTAAATTTCAATTCATGGCGCCCAAAGTTATATACATAATGTTTATAGACCAATCATTCATTTGCTATTATTTTATAAGTGATAGATGCAGACTAATCTGTTTTTTATATTTCAACCACTTAACCATGAATCTCCTGTCTCTTAAGCGATAAATTGGTAGCTTAATTTATATAACCGACTTAACTAAAATTTAAGCGAATAAGCAGCGTATACCCTTCCAAGTGAGTCATGTCAAAATGGTTCTCTTTTAGAATCAGCGCTACAAAAATTGCGTCACTGTATTTTAAGATGGATTTCGCCGTAATGCTGATTTTATACGAGCGATCGTTCATGTGCCTATACAGTTGTAAAAGATACTAAGAAGCAACAGCATAGTTTATAACGCAGCAGCTAATCTATCGTGTAAAACAGCGACAATCTCACGCGGCAGAAGCCAATGTGTAGCCAGCCTAAGAAGACTATTTTAATAGGAAAATATTTACAGTCGCAACTCGCCCGCGCTTGCGTATGTAAAGTCTTGTAAGCGACTAAGGAGCAGTGTAAAGCAACCATATGATAGCGATATAAAATGTAAAATGCTATATCTACTAACGTTGTCAAGCTAATATAGCCAATCTGTGGCCAACCTTATAAGATTGTTTTATTCGTCATGCTATAAAGCTTACCACAATAACAATTTAAACAAGGTACAAATTATTAAAATTTTGCTAAGCTCAGTATTCGGTTATCACGTTCTGTTTTTAATGACTACACGCCAATTACGCGGTGTAACAAAACCAAAATTAATGTCACCGTTAGGTTATTAAGGTTACCATATGGAAATTATCTGGAATTGGAATTTCGTAGCCATAAATAGAGATTAACAAATAGCTGAACAACCGACAAGAGGATTTGTTAATAGGTATCATTTATTGAGAAAATTAGTTTTAAATGTTAGATAATGTTTTTAGTATTTTAGCCTGGATTATTTTTAACCCCCGACGCAAAAACGACGCGGTGTTATGAGTTTGACGTGTGTGTGTGTGTGTGTGTGTGTGTGTGTGTGTGTGTGTGTGGGTGTGTTCGTGTGTGTGTGTGTGTGTGTGAGTGTGAGTGTGTGCGTGTGTGTGTGTGTGTAACCGAACGGATGAACCGATTTTAATTTTGTTTTTTTTTTGTTTGAATGTTGAATTAGTCAGGATAGTTCTTAGTTATGTTTGATGAAAATTGGTCCAAGATGGCCGTTGCCACAAAATGGCGGATTACATATTTTTTCACAACTCTCTCAATATGAGTATTAAATGAAAGGGCTTTACTAGTAGAATACTATACACTATGATAAATTTCAAATCCAAGATGGCCGCCACCACAAAATAGCGAATTATATTTTTTTCACAACTCCGTCAATATGGGTATCAAATTAATCAAGTGGCGGGGATAATTTAAATTTTAAATGTATAGTTATTTTTTATACTACAAACGGCCAAGCTTATTACTCGCCTGATATTAAGTGGTTACCGAATCAAAAAGGTGATAAAAGCAAGCGCGCACGGCTACCCATTGATGGATATTTGGTGCTCGAAGCGGAATCCTGCAAGTTAAAAACACCCGGGTTCTACGTCGTGGCTGTCCCTTTTCAGAGGAGTTCGGTATTGTCGACCTTTTTCTATTGCAATAGTTGGGGTGTACGATCCGAGGGTGCGTGGCGGGTTCCTCTCTTCCCAATAATTTTATTACAATGGACTGCCACTAAGTAACGCCTACTTCGATTCAACGGTTACCGAAACCTAGTTGCCAAGATACCAACAGTTTTAAGAATTAAAAAGCAAGGGTCGATCGGCACGAATGGAATAGTTATTTACATATTCGCCTCGCCAAAACGAGGTATTAAAGTCGTTTACCGAAGCTGCCACTGTAAAAGAAAAAGATGCTCAGGTGTACATAATGCTGAAGACCAGTCATATATCTCTTAGAATTACTCTGCACTTATTCTTATAGAGATCACAAAATACTGTTTACGATAAGATTACAGCACAAGGCTATAAAATAGCGATGCAGCCAAACATTTCAGTTTGACCGCATTTCCAGGTTTAAGCAGGGATGCCAATGTGCCTTATTTATCATTTAATAATATTACGTACAACGCCTGAAAATCAACTAGTAAGGAACGAAAGGTAGATAAATATCTACATAAGTAAAAGTAAAGTGATCAATTCATATTTAAGTATTATTAATGAATTCCGTTTCCTGTTCTAGTTTTGTTGGAGAAAGGGCAGATTCTAATTATTCGCAGTGACCAGAAGAACGCCACAACATTAACATGAAGCAGCGTTAACGTTCGTAAATTAAACTGACCAGTGGCAGTTTAATTTACGAACGTAGCTTGCAATATGATACATATTGTGCGGCACAATTCATAAATAGAATCCATTTGTTACCGACGGTTTATCACTAGAAACAATAAAAGCATTCATATGCACATTTTGTATCTGGCGACATTAACTGACTCAATTAGTGCATATGTCCTGGCGAAGGAAGCAGTCAAACTCCTTAATATTGCAATAATGTTGAGAACAAGGTTTCCAAAGTACTTGACCAATCAATTTTTTTTTATTAGTTATCTCTCGCACAAGTATTAAGCCCTGTGTCGGGAGACGTTACAAACATTTAAACAACTAATAGAAGGAAACCTAAACTTGAAATAACTTTATGTGTATCGCAAATTTATTTTTTTGTGGTCGAACCCATAACTTTCTGCGCAGGACAAGTGCCAATGCCACCATTTAAACCACTTCTCTATCTGTGCAGTCAAAGAAAACAAAACTTGCAAGGGTTTTAAATGCATATAATTTGCTTCATGTCTTAAATGTCTGCTGACCTCTCTGCTCTATTCAAGCTGTAACTACAATCTACATACATTTTCATATACGCTCGGCACTAAATGTACGTGCAGAGCATCTTGTGAACATAAAGTACGTCTATGACGATACGGTTTAATGAACTGTGGCCTCGGCGTACGTAAATGCTGACTTCGAACGGCCACTGCTGACTTGGCACGCACACGAATTTACCCGTAAGGTGTACCTATACGTATATATTCATGTTTGTTGCACACACACACACGCTCTGTATAGGTAACGATTGCCTTGCTTGCAGATTATATTGACATACCCAAATTGTGGCATACGGAGGCAGAGTCCTCACTTAGTTTTAGATATTACATACATACATAGTTATGCAATTGCGTATTTTTCGTCACGGAATTTTGAGGAGTAACAAGGAAAAAGGGTATATATTAACTAAACGAAATTTACTGTGTTACCAAAATTTGTAGATTATTACAAGCATTTAAAACGAAAATCTCTTAATAAATACATAATAATAGAAACTAACTACTCGAATGTGAAAACGGTATTTCGTATTCCTAATAACGAATGCACCACACGTAATGAGCTGAATGACCCAGAATAAATATGTAAGCAAACCCATCTCTGCTGATCTAACTGTTAGGGAAGCAATTATTTAAGTGCTCCCGTACATTTAATATCTGTGTCTGCGCTGGGCAACCAATTTTAATAACTAAAGAAGTAGTCATTGTTATTGAGTAGTTTCAATTTTTAAATATATGTATATCTAGCATATTGACGATGCTTGCATCTGTTATGACATCAAGTGCAGGTGCTATTTATATTACTTACTTTTTTTAAATAAACACCACCCTTCAAGTAATAAAGTGGCAATAATTAATATAATTATCCTAAAATAAATGAAAATTGAGCCATCCGTCCCGGGAGTCTTGTAATAGCAACCCAAGACTTGCTATTATAAGTAAGTACTACTACAAAGCAGAGGAAGTAGGCCTCAGCTGCCTACAAAGCACTTTCCGGAAAAATAAAACCTTGTCTTATTCTAAGTTTTAGGGTAGGCTTTCGAAATACTTTCATAAGTTGAAATAGCTCTTGTTATTACAAAGCTAATGTGCCGAAGAAAAACAATATTTACATTATATTCGTACCTCGGTAACTCACATGTTCCGAGCGTTGGCAATATTTTTATGTTACCAACACAATCGTAGTGTCTATCCGCCGGTATCGGAGCTATCTATATTTTTCAATTCGTTTGAAATTATTAAAATCTGCGAGTGAGGCAGGCGCTGTCGCAGCGGCAGCGGTGGAAACGCTAACCGTTCGCTATAAACTTTTTTGATATTACTCAGCAGCCGCTGCACGTAAATCTGCCCTTACAGTGGTCCCGGCAACTTTTTCAATTTAACAGGTAAGGATAAATCGTTCATTCTTTTTATTTGAACATAGAACTGATATAAACTCCCCAAAACTTCAGAAGGTGGAGGCCGATATTGTTTGCTTCCTGTTAACTTAGAAAATCTTTTGCTGAGAAAGATTTGGCTCGTGCGCGTCGGTGGGTTTTCTATAGTTTGTTGGATACCTAACATTTTATACCTAGAAAGTAAAGTGTTTTACTTTACCTTTTCTTCTTTATACGTACAAGATTAAACTTTTCTTTACGTTAATACCTACGGAAAATGTCGAGGAAAGTAATGTTTATCACTCGCTTAACGTCCCTCTTAGGTTATAAAAATCAACTGAGGATAACGGACCACTTAATAATCCTGCTAAACTGCGCATTGACTGTATTACTCCCTGCAGTAGTACGTAGCACTGCAATTATCAGCGCAACATATTAAATAAATCCCCGTGAATTTATTGGTTTGTTTGTCTGACAAAGGTTAAAGGTTTAGTGTCAAAACATATTACACGCAAATGACAATTAATACAAAATGAAGTAAATAAATACACCGGGCGCATTAAAATAGTGTATTTGTACATACATTAAATATAGTGACCAAAATTGATCGGTAGATATTTCTTGTTTTATAAAGCTCTGCTTATATTCATTATCTAGTAGACTCGATGAAACATAGATTGAAATATAAATTACGTCAAGGGCATTGAAACTTTGTAAGTAATTGTTGGAATTCACAGTAACGTTTCGATGTTAAATCGATTAATAGGTGAAGTAGAGAAAACTTTTTCAATCGAGAAGTTTTATCGATTAGCTCCTCGGCGACGTTACTGTCATCTAGATGAAGGAGAGGGGAACAGTTCGAATCGCATCCTTTATACTCGGATGCTCAGAGTCATTAAAACTTTTATCTAGCACAGATGCACTGGCTGTGTGAGTTTATTGTTGTCTACAGGGGATGCTCTCAGTGAGCAAAGCAGTTGGAATTATGCTTTCCAGTGCATGCAAATCCTGCGAGGATAGTTCGACGCCTTATTTTTGTGATAAAACCTTGCATGGAAAAACAAGTAAAAGCTCTAGCAGACAAGGTGGATGAAAATATTAATCCACTTTCTAGAACTTACCGTAGTTCTTTGTATTTCGTAAACATAGAACCTATAAACTCGATAAAGGAAAAGTTTCAGTAGGTTAAAAGTCACAGTCGTACGATGGCCTTTTAAATCCTTGTGGAAGTTAAAAATGTACTACCTTTACTGAAAATTGATGCGCCGATGTGTTTTAAATTGTTTCTAGGCGGAATATCGTCAATATTAAATTATATCAATGCCTGTGCTTAAGGCAATGTCTTTTCTATTTTTTATATGGCAGGCCAAAGACGATTATATGGTTAATTGGTTTGCTTAGTTCTTTTGAAGGTAAATTGATAATTGCAGTACACATTAAATCAGTAATTTTATTTATCAACCAAAAATGGTTCAAAATAATGAAAGTTTCAGATCGATTTTAACCCAGTGGCAGGAATTTAAGTTGGAATAACCGTGACAAACATAATAATTAATAAATAAATAAATCCGCCATACTTATAAATTATATCAAAACTAGGTAAGGACCATTTCTTCGTGAGAAGGCTATATACACCACACTGATCTAGTGCCGGTTGGCAGACTCCACGCATTTTTGACAACGTTATGGAAAACCCTCGGAAGGTTTTCTAACAATTTTTTTTCATCGCCGTTATGATTGACTACTTATTACTTTCAAATGTTTTTTCTTTTACAATTTTAACTTCATTTTTTAATGGCAAGATGCGCTTTTAATTCTACTAAAATATAAAAAAGCAACAAAACGTAACTAACATAATAGAAACACTATTATTATAATTTAAGTTAATGGACATTGATTTCAATTTCATCCAACAATGTAGTCTTTAGTCTTATCTTTAATAATACGCACATACATAAATCTAAGTGGCAGTCCTTCATTCACTCCACCAGGTTATAGCTTGCTTCACAAATTACAAAAGAGGAGATATTATTCATTGGAAACTAGTGCCATAAATAAAAGTATTGCAACAGTGTTATTTTAAAGGAGGACGAGATTCAGAACAATACTTAGATAGATGGATAGAAAGATAGATATAACTATAATTATTACAACCGAATTTAAAATTATAATATAAGGCGCAAATATAAAACAATAAATAAATAAACAACAATTAAAAAAACAAGTATTTATTCCAAGGAGTATGTAAAAATTTATCAGATCCACATTTCGCTGGATATGTTTTTAGGTCACAAGTAACAAACCTGACTCATATTGCCATCTACCAGCCACATGTGTCAACGTAGGCAAAATTCAATGATTTATTATTTCTATTAACATAATGTCAGAAATTCACAAACCCGTTTTGTTTTAATTGTGTGAAAATATTAATGTGATTTTAAACTCAATGAATAGAATTTTCACACGTATTGTACAATGCGATTGCCACTGAAAATAAATTTAATGATTCGAACATTATAGATTCGCACATTCGAATGTCGATATATACATTTTCATTATTATTAATCGAATGACAATCGAATATTCGATTTAAAAGTGATGTAAAACATGTGATAATAATTAAATTATTAATTTATTTTTGATATTCATTTAGATGATGAAATAATATTAATTTATCTGTTGAACATAGCATGTTAAAACGTCCATAAAGAATAATGACAGCTGATTAATTACGTACTTCCTAAACGTTGAATATTGAGTATACAGTCACATAAAAATTCAAGTTACTTCACCAAGCTATATTTGAATAATTCGAATTATTTATTATATTATTTGTTTGTTGGAAATTGATGCGCCGATGTGTTTTAAATTGTTTCTAGGCGGAATATCGTCAATATTAAATTATATCAATGCCTGTGCTTAAGGCAATGTCTTTTCTATTTTTTATATGGCAGGCCAAAGACGATTATATGGTTAATTGGTTTGCTTAGTTCTTTTGAAGGTAAATTGATAATTGCAGTACACATTAAATCAGTAATTTTATTTATCAACCAAAAATGGTTCAAAATAATGAAAGTTTCAGATCGATTTTAACCCAGTGGCAGGAATTTAAGTTGGAATAACCGTGACAAACATAATAATTAATAAATAAATAAATCCGCCATACTTATAAATTATATCAAAACTAGGTAAGGACCATTTCTTCGTGAGAAGGCTATATACACCACACTGATCTAGTGCCGGTTGGCAGACTCCACGCATTTTTGACAACGTTATGGAAAACCCTCGGAAGGTTTTCTAACAATTTTTTTTCATCGCCGTTATGATTGACTACTTATTACTTTCAAATGTTTTTTCTTTTACAATTTTAACTTCATTTTTTAATGGCAAGATGCGCTTTTAATTCTACTAAAATATAAAAAAGCAACAAAACGTAACTAACATAATAGAAACACTATTATTATAATTTAAGTTAATGGACATTGATTTCAATTTCATCCAACAATGTAGTCTTTAGTCTTATCTTTAATAATACGCACATACATAAATCTAAGTGGCAGTCCTTCATTCACTCCACCAGGTTATAGCTTGCTTCACAAATTACAAAAGAGGAGATATTATTCATTGGAAACTAGTGCCATAAATAAAAGTATTGCAACAGTGTTATTTTAAAGGAGGACGAGATTCAGAACAATACTTAGATAGATGGATAGAAAGATAGATATAACTATAATTATTACAACCGAATTTAAAATTATAATATAAGGCGCAAATATAAAACAATAAATAAATAAACAACAATTAAAAAAACAAGTATTTATTCCAAGGAGTATGTAAAAATTTATCAGATCCACATTTCGCTGGATATGTTTTTAGGTCACAAGTAACAAACCTGACTCATATTGCCATCTACCAGCCACATTTGCTAAATCCGTGCTGTAACCGAGAATCTCCTAAAAGAAAAACCGAAAAATTCTTTTATCCAATACTTTACTGTATGTATACGATAATAAACATAAACGCAAATTTATGCTCCTAGGATCAACAAAGCTGTTTAGAACTGTTAGCATATTTGATAGGTAAATATAAATAAAGATGAAAAGAAACTGTATTTTGGTAAAGATATCGATCACAGAGCGGAACACTGTTTGCACATTATTTTAAAATTTAAATAATATCGGCGTTGTATATACACTACCCACTAGGAGAAGGGTTAGGCCATTGTCTGCCACACTATCCCGCTGCGTAATGGCAGACTTCACATATCATCGAGAACATCATAGAGAACTCCCAGATATTTATGTTTCCTCAATATATATTTCCTTGCCGTTCAATTAATTACTATGCATGTAACTTCGAAAAGTGAGAGTTGCGTGCCTTGGGATCGAATTTAAGACCACTGCATGGCAGTCCAACGATCTCCCAGTAGGCTATCGCGGTTGTTATTTTAATAGCGTGTTAATTTATTGTACTATTGTAATTTATGTCCATTCTATTGCTAAAATGTAGTATCTTGTTTAATACTTTAAACTGAATGTATCATACTTATCTTTAGAAGAGACTATTTAGATTCGTATACCACTCATCATACGTTCTGTCCCAAGTTTCTACTGCTTGGACGTTTTTTATATAAATTTCTACTCCACCTGAATGTTGTGCAATTAATTAATTGTATATCCAATAACACTTCGGCGACCAGTAATCGTGGGCCTAACCTCGTAATCGAACGCAAATATAAGAGCAATCTTGACAACACAGTGCGCAACTCTTTTGCAGATACAACCACAGGCAAATCATAACTTTGGTAGTTACCAAGCGTCTATTGGCTATAGTTGCCACTTACCATCAACCTGTACGCGTGTGTTCAATTACACATAACAACAATGTGTGTGTCTGTGTTCATGTTGTAAATATAGATTGTAAATGTTATTTTGGATTCTCTCTAGATTACGTATTCAATATGTATCAACAAAACCATATTTAAACACCCGATAATCCGATTTCAATTACTTGGTATACTTATTTAAAAAGAGAGTTGTCACTCTTCAATGCATAAAGGCAAATGATCCATTTTCGAGGAGCCATTTTCCACTGGCAGGGCACCTATTGAGAGCCGATGACAATGCTGCCTGTCGGTGGACGGAACCCTATTGTTATACTCGGAAGCCATTATTGACATTTTCAAAGGACTATTAAAATATTTTTTATTGAAAATCGTTTACCAACTTTTTGGCAAAGAGCTATAATTCATCAGTATATCTCACCAAAATAATGCTAAATATTACCACAAAAGAATTTTAGCAGATTGTATGTTTCAATGTTCCGAATAAATGGGCTCAACGTAGGCAAAATTCAATGATTTATTATTTCTATTAACATAATGTCAGAAATTCACAAACCCGTTTTGTTTTAATTGTGTGAAAATATTAATGTGATTTTAAACTCAATGAATAGAATTTTCACACGTATTGTACAATGCGATTGCCACTGAAAATAAATTTAATGATTCGAACATTATAGATTCGCACATTCGAATGTCGATATATACATTTTCATTATTATTAATCGAATGACAATCGAATATTCGATTTAAAAGTGATGTAAAACATGTGATAATAATTAAATTATTAATTTATTTTTGATATTCATTTAGATGATGAAATAATATTAATTTATCTGTTGAACATAGCATGTTAAAACGTCCATAAAGAATAATGACAGCTGATTAATTACGTACTTCCTAAACGTTGAATATTGAGTATACAGTCACATAAAAATTCAAGTTACGTCACCAAGCTATATTTGAATAATTCGAATTATTTATTATATTATTTGTTTGTTGGAAAAATTCGATAACTGCGCATTACTAGTGTAATTGTTGATACAAAAACTGTGAGTATACATTTAAATTCCTATACATATATGAGGCAGTTCTCTGTTCGCTTAAGAAAACACTGCGCCTCGTATCCAAAATTACGAAGTTAAATCAGCCAAAGAAACAAAGGCTTAATTAACAGAATTTTACCGCAGGGCATGAACGAGCTCATGGTATAAAGAGAATATACTATAAAACACATTCAATGCCTACGCTCAACAACGAGTAATATTTGAAAAGTATTTTGTAAGGCTTGAAAAATATAGTAGCGTACAGTAGTACATTTTTCGAGGAAATAGATAAAACCGCAATTTTACGTACAAACCTCGGGAGGAAATTGTACTATGATTTTCACTTAAGCCTCTTACCCGTACCCCTTACATCGTAAGTCGTCGTGCCTACGTGGGCACTTACCCAAAATTAGTCACACCGGTCCACAGGTTACGGTCGGTAAGATCCGCTTATAAATATACATTATACACCCTTATGTGATCGACCTTCGAATTTTATTCAGACTTGCTTAAATCTGTTATATATTATACTGAACGTTATACTAAAATGTTAGTGTTCGAGTATCGACTGATATAGCCAATCTTAGATAAGTGCTGTGAGACGTCAACTGTTGTAAACAAGCGATGGTCTTCGTCGCGTGATTAATGAATGCAGCCTTGATGTGGTGTTGTGATGCAAATGACTCGAGTCAAACACGATGATGACTGGCCTACATACTGCTGACGTCAGGATTATATCACACCGACCTGAACGTACCTGAGGGATTTTAGAATATCGAGATAGTCTCTTATATAAGTTAGCACTGTATAGGTACAACTTGGTAAAGAAGCCGTCATTATGTTACAAGGCTTATTGTATGCCAGACTAATGGAGAGATATTTTATTAACATTTAATTTTTATAATTGCTCTGTTTTTACTAGTATTTTGAAGGTAGTTAACAAGTAGTAGCCTATAGGTATGCAATAACGTAGACTATGACCGCATAAAATATTAAGGGCGTGACTCGCGCGTGACTAACCCTAGAAAAAGGAGCTAAAGATGGTGTGACAGTATAGGAATTGGAGAGGTAAGTATGTGAACTGCTAGAACTCATACGAGCGAGACGCGAATACAGGACTTGTACTTTGCCGCTGGACTAATTAATTGAGAATATCGTGCTTCTGAGCGATACGACTTTAAGTATAGCCACATAGAATCCACAATTCTTACGAAAAATATTTCTAAAGTATGGCATCAAAAATTTGCTAATAAGATACAGTACGTTACTTTCATCGCAATATTCAGCATTTTCGTAAAGACGTAAATTGTGTCATCAATAATTTTATGTCACGGTGTCAATTTTACGAAATACCTACTAAAAAGGCAGGAGACGGTTTATATGCACACGGTTAAATTGATGTATTAAGTGCTTGGCATAGATATTAGTCCCGGGCGAGTTTATAAGCTCCAACGAAGCTTGTATCGCAAGCCGGCGCTCTACTTATTGACTTCAAATAATTGAAGTTTTATCAGTTTTCATATTGTCATCAATTTCTCGTCTATACACAAATGATTTAAGACTTTTATGCTAGCCAAGAATTAGTAAACTGACATTCGCGTTATTTAAAAGATAATTAAACTAAAATAGCTGAATTTTATTCACCTCCTTTGTTGTAATTAAGATTTCTTGGACCATATTGGGTGGACCCAATATTGTCCAAGAAATCTTGGATCGTTCTGCAAAAGAATTAAACATGCGCTTATATTAGATATATCATTACCCAAGATTTATACGACAAAATAATCTTTGACGTCATAATATATTTACGATAGGACAATTGGCGTTTATAGAACAAATGTTAAAAATTACTCATCTTCGTAATAAAAGGACTATGCTCCTCGTAACATGAAAAGAAAATTTTATTTCTGTTTTGTTTTTTTATGTTAACTTATTTAATTTAAACTTATGAACACTTCTTACCCGTGAATCAGAATCAGAAATTATTTATTTGTAGAAACATAGGTAAATACAAATATGTTACAAATTATCTGTCCACCATGTTCTGTCATTGAGACATACAAATTTAAATGAGTAAGTGATACTTACTCATTTAAATATAAAAAGAGAAAAAACAAAATCGTCAATGTCACGAAACAAATTCTAAATTACAAGGCAAATACATACAATAACAAATTAAATTATTACACAAAAAAATTATATATTGTACCATTTACAGAATTAAAATGATTATAATTCTTATTACATTATACATTATTATCTTAATATTATCGTGTTATTAAAATTCTGTCATTTAAATATTCTTTCAACGAATAGTAACTTTTATTTACCAGCAACTTGAATACATATTTTTTAAACTTAGTTAAAGGCAAGGTTTTTATTCCATTAAGTATTTGTTGTATATCTCAGGAGCTACAGCTCCTAAGATATACAACAAAAAAAGTGAAAAGTGTTTTTGGTACACCAAAAACATTATTTTGCATTAGAGCTGTCTTGCACTATACATTACACAACTGTTCTTTATATTGAGCACGTAATGGACCTCTTTTAACAAATAACACTTTAAAAAAATCTTAATTTAGTTTTTACGAAAACGGCTGTTTTCATTATGTACAACGCTGGTAAAGTTAACAATTTGAGGCTTTTGAAGTAAGGTAAGCAGCTGTCAGTAACTTTACACCAAACATTGACCTGATGCACCTTTTTTGCATTCTGAATACCAGTTCTCTATCTGTTGACTGACACCTAAATATTATGCCATACCTTAGTAAAGACGCCACTAGGACGTGGCGGTACTACCGGTGGTGCTACTGGTAGTTCCACGGGGATTTTTTTCCCCCGTAGTACTACTATCCTGCCTGGTAGTACCACGGGAGATTTTACATTACCCATGGTGCTACTTATCAATTTAATATATTACCTCGAAATACGTTTGTATTTTTATATATTAAATTGAAAGTTGCACCATGGTTAATGTAAAATCTCCCGTGGTACTACCAGGCGGGTTTTTTTTTTTATATACAACTACGGTGGCAAACAAGCAAACGGCCCACCAGATGGTAAGCGGTCACCGTAGCCTATGGACGCATGCAACACCAGAGGCATCACTTGCGCGTTGCCGACCCTTTAGGAAAGGAAGTGGGAAGGAGAAGGAGCGGGAAGGGGGGAAGAGGGTGATTGGGCCTCCAGAACTCTCACTACTATTTCACGTCCATATTCTTGAGAGGGTAGTCCTTCCCCGGTCGAGCCGGCCCATTCATGCTGAAATCAGCGAGTACTATAGTAGCACCACCGGTAGTACCACGGGTAAGAAGTGCTTATAAATGACCATAAGTAGCCTTAAATATAACCATAGTATGTTCTGTCGACATATTCTGTAATGCTATTCCAATTTTGCATAGCAATACTAGCGTGCTAATAGTTTTGCAATTTTAAAGCCAACTTTTCACATAATATGCCATTACGTAAAAAATGTAATGGTAAATCTAAAGTACGTCGGTGTAAGCCACGGTTATCGCTAACAATGATTGGACGTAGCGTACGTTTAACGTTTTCACCGAGCCGACGTGTACCTGATGAGGCATTCCTGACTACGCAACAGCTTTGCTGTCCAAACCATTGTTTGAACAACGCCCGCCCTGTGATCCAGCCACTGTTAGCCTACGGAAGTTTACTTTAATTAATTGTATGCAACCTGGTCTAGTTTATAGGCAGACGGCTTTAGATATGCAGATTGCAGCACCTAAAATAGATTAAATATTATTATGACTATAAATCTAAAAAAGACTACTAGGAGTCCTAAAAGAGACCTCAGCGTGTGGTAGTGAATCTAACTGCTATGACTTGCTATATGTTTGAATCTTACTATCAAATAAATTTTCAGTCGCGGTGTCTGAACTTGTGTCTGTAGATCGCATTAGGCTCGTCCCTAATACCTTGGACAACAATTTGCGAAATTTACCTTTAGGGATATACGCGTAAGTGTATGTGCTGTAACTGCAGATACATAATAATATTGAAGCATCAAGCTAGTGATCTATTAATAAAACATCTTATAAAAATAAGCAAAAGAATGGAATCAGCTAATTAAACCAACTATATAGGAATATGGACATAGCAAATAATTATCATTTTATGATGTATAATTTATTAATATTGCTGACGACTGAATAATAAAGAAAGAATATTTCTCTTGTTACAGCTATATACGTATTCAGTATTTTTTACATACTCTCAATTGCATTAGGTACTCAACGAAATGATTGCAATACATAGGATAACATTCATGTTATTATCTATTTTAAATTTATTATTATTTACTAAAAGCAACCCAAGCTAAAAGTAGACACAAAAATAAACATTGAAATATATATACATCGGCACAACTATCTACAGATCAAACCTTTCTTTTCTTATGCGATCGAACACTTGAAACGTGGCATTTGTGGCGCAGAGCAGGGCTGTCACTTGTATTAATTAATATTTATTATTTAGGTATTCCCTTCTATGTATAATAAAGTATGTGAAAGCTTTCGTGTTTTTTAGAAATAAAAATATGTTTTCTTTTCTTTTTCTTCTTTCAATCCACCTTGCAATAATATTTTTGTATATATTTTTGCGGGTAAGTAACGTGTGTCGAATGTATTTATCTCAAAAAGAAACTGAAATGTCACTAAATGTTATTTCAAGTTACGAATAAGTTTGCCACCTTGTATGCACTGTACATCTTTGATCAAATAAAACTTCTTATAATAACAAAATTATACGTCATTTCCATTTACTTTCTATTTATTTAATAGACTTTCCCGCGGCTTCAATCGTATTGATATAGATTTTGTCAATATATGTCTACCCCTCGGGAATAGTATCTTTTTCCTGGACAAAAGGTACCCTTATGTCCTTTTCTGTACGCCTGACATCGTGTATGCAAAATTTCATGATGATCCGTCGAGTAGGTAAAGCGTGAAAGCGTAACAAACAAACTCTCGTTCACATTTATAATATTAGTTAGGATTTATTTATTCGAAACGAGGTAAGACTTATTCAAGTATATAGCTGTACGTTTCAAATATGAATACTTCTAATATTATCAAATGGATTAAACTTATCCCTAGAATTGAATGAATGAATGTCATTCAATCAATCAAAATACTCGGCACCGTCCACGGAATATAAAGCCACCCTTATAGATCGTTAAAATGAAGGATCTGGGGACGATATTACCATAATAACCGTGCTTAATAGGCAGATTAACGATCGCACTATGATTTTAGTTAATAAATAGAAGGATACTGCTACCAATTTAGCAGATAAAGCCCCTTATTCGCGCTTTATTACACTTGTGGGGTGAAATTATTACTGCAAATAATGAATTTGCAATAAATCCAAACTAATGTTATATGCCATGTATGTTTGTTCGTTTCCAATAGCTTAAGCCAAAGCGAGTAATAAAGGAGTATTAAAGTTAAGTTGTTATCGACCTGTATAACTTTGTAATGGTGCCTAGACTGAGGATACGCCTAGTACCAACAGAATATAAAGTACCAAAATTACTCGTGGCAGGGACTGTTTAAATAAATACTTCGATATCGTATGTCGGGTTGCATGCAAACCAGTACGGTTACATGCTATGGTAACAGACTTAGTGCGTTAAAGCGCTAACACTTTTGTTTAGTAATTAATTTAAAACTGTTACTGAACCACGCATTAAGAATAAAATTAATGATCATATTTCAGTATAACATTTTTTTTTTTTTTACCGCCTTGATGGCGTAGTTCTTGTATACTTGGACTGGCCACTGTTACAATTAAGCGGTACGCAAAGAGAGTTCACAGAAAATGTTTATTTAAAGACGAGATTTTTTTTACTATTGAGCAATGGTTTAACAAGCAGAATGGCCGAGTTTATGCTCAAAACTCAATAGAAGCTTTCAAATTTCTCAGCAGAGTACAACGTGGACATTAACCGAATTCAGTGATGATTTGGTGGGGCGTTAGTTATCAAGGAGTAACTGAGCCATATTTTTGTGGAAAAGGTGTCATAACATCAGCACAAGTGTATCAAGATACGATTCTTGAGAAGGTGGTTAAGCCTCTTAACAACACCATGTCCCATAACCAAGGAAGGCCCTTTTAGCAAGATTCAGCACCGGGTCACAAAACTCGATCCACCCAAGCGTGGTTGAAAACTAACGTTTCGGACTTCATCAGAGCTAAAAACTGGCTGTCATCTATTCCCGATTTTAATCCGCTGGATTATGATTTATGGTCAGATTTAGATAGTATGGCATACTCTAAACGCCATGATAACTTGCAGTCCCTAAAACAATCCATAAAACTGGCAGTGAAGAAAGCACACTCACACACGCACTCTCTAAAGTGTTTTCACTGTAGAGAGTGCGTGTTTCTATTGATAACTGACCTCAACGTTTTTAGGACTGTATTAAAGACAATGGAGATAATTTTGAATGAGCTTCATATATAATATTGTCTTTACGCGAATGTTATTCATTGAAATCAAACTACTATATACGGATTTTATCGCGTTGTTTATTAATCACTATATTACATAATTTTGAAATTATTACACTATTATTACTATGGAATTTTACTAATTTATAATCTAATAAAAATATTTAAACTATTAAAACTATTTATATTTAGGTTTACACTCTACCCGACGTTTCGGTTGCTTTTCAGCAGCCATGGTCACGGGGAGACTAAGATGGTAGTTGTCTCAATGTTCCAGTGTAGTTATTTCAAAGTACCCGAACATAATTTAGTCATTGGTGTTTCTATTTACGCAGAAAGAGCTCAAAGTATCATGAAGTCTAGCTGTGGTTTGTTTCTTCTTGGGTTTGACTTTTTGAATTTCTGGATCCCAAGCTGGTGGTACATTCCAACCATCTTCTCTATTGAAATTAGGATGTTTTTTGATTTCAATAGCTTCGCGAAGCATCCTTGGTAGGAATCGGTGTTCTTTAGCGAGAATCTGTGGTTTGTCAAATCTCAGGTAGTGGTTGGTCCCCTGTTGTACATGTTCACACACAGCAGTCTTCAACGAGCGTTTGTGTTTTACGTCAGCTATGTGTTCTTTTATGCGGATGCCTATGCTTCTCTTGGTTTGACCAATGTATGAGAGTCCGCAGTCACAATCTATTTTATAGACCCCTGCATCTGCATCAGTATATATAAGTATACATAGGTATATATGATTTTTAATGTAGATATCTAAAGATACGGTGAGTAATATTTAAACAAGTAATAAAATATTAAACGATAGCCTAGTAGGAGCTCGTTGGACTACCAAGCAGAGGTCTCGAGTTCGATCCCAAGACAAGCATCTCTGACGTTTCAAAGTTATGTGCGTATTAAACAATTAATTATCGCTTGCTTTAACGGTACAGGATAACATCGTGAGAAAACCTGCATGTCTAAGAGTTCTTCATAATGTTCTTGAAGGTATGTCAAGTCTGCCAACTCACACTGGGCCAGCGTGGTGAACCATAAACCTTCTCACACTGAGAAGAAGCCCGTGCCCAGCAGTGGGACAGTTTAATACAGGGTTGATATTATTCTTATTATAAAATAATAGAGAGTACTACTATCATGGTAAGCAGCGGTTTTTCTATACATCAATTCCTAACAATATCATATAAAAACGTTTATCCTAACAATAACGTTTAAAAATTACTAGTATTCTTATTAAACCCTTCAGCTAAGCTAGAGTACATGTATTAAGAGTGGATTCAGGTAGAATAATAGGTAAGATTTGAACCCGCGATCTCTCAGTTGCAAGTCAAATGCCTTATCCTTTGCGCGACCACCGCTTATATGCCCGAAACATTGCCGGATTCCATGAGCGGCGGTTGACACTTACCATCAAGTTGGCAAAAAAGTAATACTTCGGTGATAGAAACGAAAATAAATTCGTTATGTAAAATTTGGTCTCAAGATTACACAAGGCGTGCGGCAGCTATCATAAATAATTCAAACATTTTTTTACATACAATCAATGGAGGAGCTTGTCTCTCGTAATTAGATCTTCGATACGGAATTATTTTAATTAGCTCTGCTCGTTCTCATTCACTTTTATTAGTAGATATTAAAATAGAGTCGCCCAACTTTTCTGTTTTCTTCGCCTATTGCCAGGAAGAAAAAAGAAAATAGATGAATGTCATAAAAATGTATATTATAAAGTATAAATTTTACTGAATCAAATAAATGTGAAAAATAAATGCATTTTTCCTCACTAATGGAGTAAGGACTCGGTATCTACATCCAAAAAACGATTCGTTTTAGCTACGAGAGTAACATATTGATATATTTTTTATGAAATAACTATTTTTGACTGCACGAATGGCGTATTGGTTTAAGAGATCATCTCGCCACTGGCCTCGTGTTATGGGTTCGAACCCCACACGGGACAAAAATATTGAAATTCATAATTAGTTGTTCCGTGTCTGGGTGTTCTTTTTGTCCATTGTTTGAGTGTTTGTACATTATCCCGCGACACAGGAATTATTACTAGTGTGGGAGATGTCTTTAAAAAATACATAAATGTTTTAAGAATTAGTAGTAGGAAAGGACTCGTTTCATGAATAGAGGAACCGGACCTTAGATAATCGATTAAATAATAGTAAATACTGCTCGAGTAAGTTCTATAAATTGTTGTTTAGTAATTATTCGTAACAATACTACTTAAAAAAACACAAGTGTAATATAGTGTCACGCCTATGTATGTATGTAATAATCGCTTTGTTAAAGTCTTACGCATTAGTTGGCGGGCTTATTGCTTTGGGAATATTTCTAGACTTCAAGCTGTTACTGGGGATTGATTGAAAAAATCAATGACGTTTGTTTGACCTGGGAATCAAACCTGAGATATAATATACATACATTACATACACTACCGATGCGCCAAGTACAGACTCCTTACTAATATTATAATTGCGACTGTGAGTTGTTTGTTTGTCACGCTTTCACTCGACCGATCATCATAAAATTTCGCATACACGTTGTAGAGTACCTCACATCTAGGAAAAAAATACTGATCCCGAGCAAGCACTGCCGCGGGCAAAAACGTAAAAGTAAGTATTATCATAATTTAATTCGCTTTCTTTACACGACTTTACGCTTGAGTCAATCAATTATACAGGTACAATCGGTCATGGCCAAGTGGTCTACCAGTTTTAACAAAAGTTTCTGTGTGATCTAATTACCGCTAAGATTGACTTTTCTAACAGAGGTCAGTAAAGAAGGTGAGTTGTTGTTATTTGTGATAATTCAAAATAAATATAAGGCATGTTGAAGGGAGCGATGATCATTGTCATAATATAATTGCAAGGAATAATCGACCTTGAACCTCAACCGTAGGGTGGTAGACCACATTTTTGGCCGGCTGTACAACGCCATTTTCTACTTCATTGAAAAGAAATGTATGGATCTCAAGATTATAGACTATTCCCTAGTTAGTTGAAATATCTGTTACGAGATCCTGTCTCCAATCACATTGGGGTTAATACTGACGGCATTAGATCCACTACTATCATACATCTCTTTCTAACCCGTAGGGGATATCTCACTTAACAGGCGTGACCGTGAAAAGATACGAAACTACTACAACACATTCGTAGAAAAATAAATGAGTATTATACCTACTTTTTATTGGATAGTAGCTTTTGCCCGCGGCTTCGCTCGCGTATAAGTAGGTTAGGTTATGTTAGTAGCAGTAGGTACTTTCTCTTTTAATAAAATAGATCCTGTGTAACTCGGTGATAAATTGATAATATAGCTTTCTAATGGTGAAATAATTTTAAAAATCGGTCATATAGTTTTTGAGTTAAATCCTTACAAACAAACAATTAAACATAACATTCAGTTGCCGAGCACTGGGCTAAAACCATTTAAAAACTGTTGCCATCGACACAATAAAAAGAAGAATAATAAAAAAAAAAAAATATCAAATCTTTCTTCCTTATGATATTAGTATAGACTAGGAATTCCTCGTAGTTTTTCGCGTAGAAGATTATAACTCAAATTTTGCTGACCGGAATTAAAGAAATGAAATGTACTTATTGACTTAAATGAATGTCAAGCTTTCAAAATGTGAAAGCTACAAAAATGTTCCTTTAGTTATTCGTCGAGAGAAACGGACAATCAAAATTCTGAAATCCATTGTTTTGAACTCAGAACTCATAAACGCTCCAACGTGCAACCCATGAACATTCATTCTAATGTCTTTAATAGAAATAATTCTTCTGTCGACCTCGATGGCGTAGTGGTTAGTGTAACCGACTGCCACGCCTGAGGTCACGGGTTCGATTCCCGCACAAGACAAATATTTGTGTGCATGAACATGGATGTTTGTCTTGGTCTGGGTGTTTCTATGTATAATATGTATGTATTTACAAAAAAAAGTATATATGTAAATTTATCCATTGTCTAGGACCCATAGTACAAGCTCTGCTTAGTTTGGGCTAGATCGTGTTGTGTGTATGTGATAGAATATTATTATTATTATAGAACCACAGCATCTACAATTAACAATTACATATTACTGTAGATATAGATAAAACTGCCTTCATGGTTCAGTGGCATAAGTTTACTTATTCGGATGCAATATTAAAACGGTGGGTTTGATTGCCGGATCGGGTAAAGTGTTAATAAGTCTTTCGGTTCGAAAATTTGTAGCTAATGCCGCTGAAAATTACAATAGAGTTGCCATCTATTATGTGTAACTTAAGACTTCGCTGGTAAATGTGACTGTAATACACCACTGCTTATCTCTTTAGAGATATATTATAAGCGTGAGTTTAGGACCATATGTATTTAGATAACATATCATGCAAAAAAATTGTTTATCTAAACATGTTGTAAAGTTTTCATGCGTTCATAAACGCCGCTTCGGGTTGCGTAGGACTAGATTTTATTTTAAATCTAACCGTGTCCAATATTCGCCATGTAAAAACTAACAGGGTAAAACTAACTTGGTTGTGAAAACGTACCAGTTTTGTTTTTTAATCCTCAATCGCACGCAAATATAAGCGCAAACTTATGCCGCAGGCCAACGAGGTTGGAGTATCAAATATGATTAAAAAGGCAATTCAAATATGGAATGGAATTGTATACTATAAATGTAGATTTTACTTTGGTGACACGGATTTAGATGCAACTTAACACATGGTCGACCATATTCAAGAACATATTGGATACTTTTTCTCGATAGCCAGGGATTCAAGAGTGCCAAGCTGCGGTCAGAAACTAGTATGAAATGTAATATTATACTTCTACTTAATCTATGAGGGCAAACAAGTGTAATGATACATCGCTCTTCAAATACCAGCAGTTCAAATGTGTTAGCGTTAAAATTAAATAATATCAGTAGGTATATCTTTGGTATATTCTAATGACGTCAAATTTAATATGTCTTTATTAATTTTGCATAAAGAAAAAATACTTATCCAGCCAGTCAGAAATATATTTACGGGTAGCAAATTTTAGTTTGGATAAGAATCATAAATTTTTTCTCTTCTAAGCGTTTACATGTTTGCTGTTAATAAATTAATTATAATTGAAATATGTAGCGTAGATAGTCTATTTTTTATTCAATTAAAATAATTATACTTGAGATAAAATAAATATTCATGTGTCTAACAAAACAAGGTTTAAACAATGTGGCCAATAATCGCATTCGAATGACATTCGAATTGTCATTGACCATGCAAAGTCAGTTTGGCGTTGTGCATGTAATTCCATTTACTGCATGGTCCATTGACTAAGTGGCCAAGTGTTACGCAGCGCACGCACTTTTGAATAATGTCTCCAATACAATCACTACATATTATAAAATAAATTCCAAGTCGCGTCTCTCTGTCTGTCTGTTTGCGATAAACTTAAAAACTACTGAACAGATTTTCGTGAGGTTTTCACCAATGGTTAGGATGATTCATAAGGAAGGTGGTGTATCAATTGTTAGGATTTTGTGTAAATTGGTTGAAATATGACGATAATTGTTGAAAATGTTGGCAAATGTCAAACCGCCCTAGGAGCTTTAATCGAAAACGCTGCCTAATACCTGTTGTTTTTTATTTATTGAGTTAGAACAAAACAAACCTGTGCGAAGCCGGGGCGGGTCGCTAGTAGAATATAATTCGAATAGAATTGTACACATCACTAATTTATACTATTTTATGCACATTAACAGATCAATTATGATTATGGTTGCAATAATGACAATAACTGCAACCATAATAACGGCATTTTCACGAAAATTTTCTTTCAGAATGGAGGTTACTTTCACAAATAGATTTGTAACAAAACAAGTTGACTTTGTGCATTTTATTCATGTACTGGACTGCGTCATTGTTTGTAAGTTTGTCCCAGTTACGAAACCCTAGGAAAAATTTATAGAATATTTGGAAAATTCTTAAAAACGGCACAGGCCCTGGCCTTGTTCCCAGGAGATGGCAATACGCCAATTACGTGGGATCTAAGATATACCTAGATGGTGTAATATGAGTATGCAAGACACTTCAGCCTATTCTTTCGGAGATATACATACATTCGTAGTTCCATCTACTCATACATAATTGTATATACATACATATATGTCTCTAGAGTGTGTTGTTCCAATGGCAGTGCAACACCCCATCTTATAGTGGAATTTATACCCAATGTGGGAGTCGTCCCCTTTAATACTCGTACATGCAAAATTAATTATAGTAGGTATTACAAACTTATACTTATGTATAGCTAGTTCAAAAATTATATCCCTTTTGACATCACTGTTAACAGACAAGAACTACCGTCCATTATTGGATAGATAATACATTTTCATAAAAATTCTTTTTGATGGTAGCGTCGTTAAAAATGATTTTAGCCTCCAACCAAATTTATCGAAAAATTGCGTTGGGCATTTTTGTCGCGTTAACTGTAAGCAGAGGCTGTCAGCGGTCGAGTATTTCTTTTTATGCGGCCTTTTAGAATAAAACGTACACTTTCATCGTTCATAAATGAAAAGATTTTTTTTTATTTACCAAAATAGCAAAGGGATTTACAACAACTTTAAACGCAAAGTGGATTTTAATGTCCAACTAAAATAAGTTTCTTTGATAATATTAATACAAACTAATTTCGCACCCGAGCTCTTGTTTAACATTTTCTTTGTGTAATTTTGTTTTTCTTGTAGTTTATACGCACTTTAATTTAAATGCTATTACAAATATTCTGCTGTATAGGCACTAAACTGTATTAGACGTGGGTATTTATTGAATCTGGATAATAAACTCAAATAGAATTTTGATCAGTTATTTGGTATGTTTAACATTGAATTCTAGAATTATCTTTTTTAGACAAATTTCTTTTACAACATGAATTCTGGAACTACATTGAAGAACGTCATTTCAATTCGATTTCATGTTGAAAAAGTAATTTGGATACATTAAGTAAAATCTATTCGTTCAGTACAGTAGCGATGCTCGAGAAATCAGTTCATATTGATCGAAGAGCTGCAGCCGAATATGCTCTTATAATAATATCAGCCCCGTATATGAACTACTGCTAGGCACGGGCTTCTTCTCAGTGTGAAAAGGGGTTAGACCATAGTCCACCACGCTGGCACTTTGCGGGTCGACAGACTTCACATATCTGAAAGAATAGACATACAGATTTCCATACGATATTTTCCTTCACTTTTAAAGCGAGCGATAAATATTTAGTACGCGTATAACTTTGTAAACTCAGAAATGCGAGCCTTGGTGCCAAATTCAAGACCTCTGCGTGGTAGTCCAAAAGACTATTATACTGGAGATTGGTTGTTAAAAAAACTATTTCATACGGTAGAAAATAAGTAGTATATATATATATTGAATGATAATGATAAATGAAAGCCCTATTAGTATAGATGAAATAATGAAAGTATTGAAAAGCATGAAATTAGGAAAGGCTGGTGGTTATGATAGGATTACAGTCGAAATGCTGACAGCTGGACAGGGTCTCACAGTAAATCAGTTGTGCCGCCTTTTTAAATTGTGCTGGAATACCGGCCGTGTACCTAATGATTGGTGCAAGGTCGTCATAGTACCCTTATACAAGGGAAAAGGCTCACAGCAAGATTGCAAAAGCTAAAGAGGCATTAGCTTGCTCAGCGTCGTCGGTAAATTGTATGCGAAAGTGTTAATTGAAAGGATTGTGAAAGTAACCGACGAGAAAATATGGGATACACAAACGGGATTTCGAAAGGGTATGGGATGTACGGATCAGGTCTTTTTCTTACGGAGCATAGCCGAGAAAGTTTTGGCCAAAGGTCAAAAGGTCTATTGCGCATTCGTAGATCTGGAAAAGGCTTTTCATAAAGTGGTGAGGAATAAACTTTCGTCGGTTTTGTCCATATATGGAGTGAATAGCAACCTCACACGAGCTATGAAATCTCTTTATGACGATTCCAGAGCTTGTGTTAGGATAAATGGGACTTACACAGAATAGTTTAATATTGAATAAGGTGTTAGACAAGGATGTGTAACGTGACCCTGGCTGTTTAACCTATACATGGAAAATTGTTTGAAAGAATTAAAAAATTGTGAATGGGGATTAAGAATGAATAAGTTACTTGTCAAATGTCTACTTTACTCCGACGACCAAGTAATACTTGCGTCATCGGCGGAAGAGTTGCAGGCGATGGTAACTATTATGCATGGCGCTTTTGAGAGTAAAGGAATGAAAATGAATGTAAGACGAAAGTAATGATATTTAAAAAGGAGGAGTGCATGACGATGTGCAATATTATGATTGATGGAGAACAAGTGGAGCAAGTGAAAGAGTTTGTATATTTGGGTACTTTGTTTACAAGGGATGGTACACATGAGGGCGAAATTGAAAGGAGAACGATTGCTGCCAATAAAGTGAATGGCGCTCTACGCGCTTTTATGAACAGTCGAAATGTATCTGAAAAGGCACGTTTGGCTGTTCATAGAGGACTATTAGTGCCTACACTTATGCATGGAAGTGAAAGTTGGGTTTGGCATAAGAAGCATGAGAGCAGAATAAATGCTGTAGAAATGAGAGCGCTGAGAAATATATGTGGTGTGACTGAAATATAGAATAAGGAATAGTGTGATTAGAGAGAGATACGGCATAAAAGTGGATATAGTGACGAGAATAGAAAAGGGTATGTTAAGCTGGTTTGGGCATGTAGAAATAATGGACGAGAAAAGACTGATTAAGAAAGTTTATAAGGCTAGTGTGAATGGAACAGTCGCAAGGGGAAGACCCAGATCGGAGACGTTCTGGATAAAGGCCAGGTTAAGAGCACCTTAAACCGGCGAGCACGTATGAGGAATGGTATGAAAGTGAATGAAGCCAGAGAAGTGTGTCAGGATCGTAGCAAATGGAAATCCGTAGTCTCTGCCTACCCCTCTGGGAAAACGGCGTGAATCTATGTATGTATGTATGTATATTGTCATAGAACTGGTACATTTGAATTAGAAATAGTATAAAATAATTAAATGAGACCTCCAACCCGTATTAAGAATGAGAACGAACTGTCTCTCGAGCAATGAATATTGGCGTCTATTCACAAAAGTGCGGACATGACAACATAGCGTGGTGGATACAAAGCTCAGCCGAATCCTTAGCATGTCAAGGGTATAACGGGGCCACCACTAGGCTATCGCTGGTTTTAATAATGTGGCAAATTTTTCAACACCGGCAGTAAAAGATTTGGAAGCATTGTATTGCTTTCAAACTAAGGTAATTAAAGGTTTATGGCTCTTGAACACGGCGCGGGTACATTGCAGTTAAAGCATTTTCATGAATTATATACTACACATAAAGGACCAACGCTTGCTACTCGCGTAAGTATACCCGTATTATTAACTCGTACATGTTGCCTGCACGAGTAGCTTGCACATGTAATCATGGTCAGCTCCTCGCGTTTACTACTTGATGAACTTTTATGAAATAATTATATAGCGTCAGGCGAAACCCCAGATGGGTTTGGTTATATTTTAGGCGCGTAATTATTAAACATGTCAGCTGTTAAACTTTTATTACTTCGGTTTATGCAATGTAATCTTTGACACTGTCACTGAGCCAAGTATTGTTGGTTCGAACCCCATACGGGAACAAAAATTTGTGTACATGACGAATAGTTGTTTCGAGTCTGGGTGTTAATTGTGTCTCTTGTTTGAATGTTTGTGAAGTCCGCACCGACACAGGATTTATTCCAAATACGGGAATTTTCTAAAATCGTTGTTGCAGATGTTTGTAATCATGTAACTTTTGATAGACTTGCCAGACTAAAGACATATCCACACCATATATTTGTTTTGTTGAGGCGAAGATCATTGTTCGTTCAGTATTGATGAGATCTGGTGCATTGATCCGAACAGTACTCGATAAAGCCGGATAGGTGCGAAGGGGACATCCGTGTTCCTACGGTTAAAGTATAACATACATCACCGGACAGATGGTTATGGTACGCCAAAGATATTGGGGCAATCTACCTGCCACCCACATAACTGAAACAGCTGCTACACTTTCAGAAGCACTTGAAACGACTAGTTGTATCTGGTATAAACGATACTTTGCGACTTTAGCTTAAACTATAACTAAAATACTGAAGGTTCACTTCAAATATTTACATTATTAATTTTAAAATAATGAATCTAATATATATTTAAAAAAGATAACATAATTGTTAAAACACTAATAATTATACTACTACATAAATATTTACAAAAATGGTTTAGGCATCGTGGGATTCGTCAGCAGCGTTGTCAACTGGTAACGTGCCCAGAAGACTGGCAGCATTGTGACGTTGAATGGCAATGCTGATTCTATTTGGACCAAGAAAAGACCAGCCTTTTGATCACGTGAAAGACGTGAAACGTCGATCAAGCGTTTTGCGACCTCTCTGTACAAAATAACCAGCGCTCGGACCCCACGAACCTAAGATTTCCACCCGAAACGGCTCAAAAATGTTATTTCTGACTAAATTACTATATTTGTGTCGTTTGAGAGTTAAGGGGTAATCTATATATGAGTTTATATAATATAGAACTCGAAAATATAAATAAAGGTTGATATTGGTATACCAAACCTTATTTATATACTCGACTTCTAGGCGGTGTATCAAGATCAAATATGCACCAGACTTTAAGTTAGACCAGTAATACAATAGTGACAATCGCATTCAATTTCATCCAGGAGATTTTGCATAATAACCATACAAAAATACAGACAGACAAGCAATCATTCTAAAAATCATAATTTGTCTTATAAAGCTCTTATAAAGATTCCTTACATATTTTTCGTAATATCTACTATGTACAGACATCGACCAGTTACAATTTTATTACCTATATGTATAGATTTAAAACCCTGAAATAAAGCATATAATCACCCCATGGATTGCACCATTAAGCGAAGTTTCAAACCCCTACTAATGTTTCAATTTCCGTACGTTATCGATAAATTGAGGCGACTAACAGGATACGAACAGATTGGACTCTGAATGATGTCATAAAATCCTTATCAGATCTGCGGAAAATGTTACCACTACTCTTGTCTTTATCGTTTAAGGCTACGAATGCGAACAAGCCCCTCTGATTTGAAACGTTATGTTGGTACCCACATAGCAAATATACAACTCGCGATAAAGCGGGTGATAACAGAACTAAAACGTAATGACATCCTGAATCGGGTTATCGAAAATTGGAGGGTGATTACTACATGTACAATTTTCTGATGCATATCGATAGGTGGAGCTTGTCCTTTTTGTTGGAGATGCACTAGAGCCAATTACACAGCTGCACAAGGAATTTTATGACACATGCATGGGGCTTAGGTAAATACCAATATACTATTGTAAAAGCGAATGTGAGTTTGTTTGTTTGTTTCGCTTTCACGCTTTCCCTATTCGACCGATCGTCATGAAATTTCGCAGACACGTTGTTATGGGTACAGAAAAGAACATAGAGTACCTTTAACCAGGAAAAAGTACTAGTAAATCTAGTTTAACCTGAACGAAGCTGCGGGCAAGATTTGGTAGGTAATAAGTAACGTCAGTCACTTTCTTAAAACCTGCCCGAAAGTCAAATGTCAATATATAAAATAGTTGGTTATCGGGACGATCTTTATCCTGATTAATTGAGCGCCTAATCTAGTCGAGAGTAGGAGCTTTGAAGCTCTGCAAGATTACTGTTGGGGTGTTCTATGCTAATCAAACAAGGCGATAGCTCTAAGCCGGGTGTGGGGTGGGTATTGGTTCCCATACTGATTGATTCATTGCCTGCGGTTAGAGCATCTCTATTCTCATAAAATATAGCTAAGCGGCTTTGCGTTATATTGATTGAAAACAAGCTGAAATTGTTCGAGCACGTAATACTTTTACAGTTAGAGTTGCGAAGACTATTTTTATCCATCGTGACTACACTATTTTGGTAGGTTGAAATCGATTTGTGGATTGGAGTGATAGACATGTTTTGCAAATAGTATCTCGTTTTTATTTTAAAAGTTGCTAGCGAATTAGCATTCGTTTGCACATTCGTTATCTTTATTATTTTAACTATTCCTGCATTGCTGCCTTTATAAATACTGGAACAGTAAATTGAATTATCGCTTGTGGGGAATTAAATCTGCTACTACACGCATTAGATAATACGAGCTAGTCATCGAAACAAATGATCAGCCGCAGCATCAAATTCAATAATAGGACAACGATTGCCATAGAATTTGGTGGCTTGAGTTCCGGGGCCATAAATCTACGAAGTGACTATATCCATAAATTAAACTAGAGATACATTTGAGCCAGTACAGGTTTTGAGTCGCAGCAGAACACCGGTGACCAAACACAATAGATTTTTAATTATGTCTGGTATTCTAAGACTTCATAGACTACAAGGATTTTAAAAAAGGGTTTATAAATTTTACGTTACAATGCATTTTTAAAAGTTCATTGGCTTCAAAAATTATTGTTTCAAAATAATATAAAGCCATTGAAACAGTCGTATTAATATAGAACTACCGTTCTGTGTGTAGAACCATGAATGCAGACTAGTTCACGGCTACTGCTAATGGTAGTAAGCGTTCGGTTTCCAGAAAACATTCAATAGCACGAATCTCAAGCCACATGTATGCGATAAAATAAAGCCATCGCACATCATCTTAATATCTTTGACAGTCAATATGACGTTTTAGTAGACTGAATAATCGAACGACTAATTAATCCCATTAGCCGAAGAAGCTATAAAAGCTTTGATACTGAAATAGTCGCTAACCGCATGAAATATAAATATATGAATATAGTCGCATGAAGCCACTTTATTTCATTAACTCGGTTATGTTCGCATGTGCAGGTGGTAAACCAAAATCTTTAAAAAGTAAAGGCCAAAAGTAAATTAAATTTAATTAGCTCATTTTTGAAGAATCATCACTAATTTTAGAAAGGAGAGTAGACGGTGTTACTGTTTTGCCGTATTGTACCTAAATGATGTAAATAATGACTCAAATATTTTTGCGCTGCATGATTTATATGAGTATTAACGAAACTACTATCCCACAAACGAAAGCCTGCACCGCGGCGCCAATCTACTTATGACCACGGTCAGTGCTACCTGGCCGAAACGTCAAGCCATTCGAAAAGGCATATAAAATCCGAGCATAATCACGTTAATACTCGTATTTAGTTAACTAAAAGGTTTTAAAAGCCAACAAAAAAAAGCAATGTATATAATAAAAATGTTTAATGCCGTATCGTTATCTGCACTTGGTCTGCTATCATATCGATATAATACATTATAAAGTTTCGATCCCGCATTCCCGGGACTCACCCAAGCACGACTGTGGACCCATAAGTTGCACAGAATTAAAACCCGGAACACAAGGTACCATTTATATTTCCGGCGGCAAACACTAGTCGTATAATTGTGCAACCTTTAACAGTAACTTTCACTTACATTAGTGTTTCTGTACACGTAGCCACGTACTACATATTTCTTCTTAATTCGTATCCTTTGGTAGCCAGGGGCCATTGCGAACGTATTCCGCTTGTTCTGTGTAATCTAAATTGATATTTACACAAAAACAAGGTGTTTGCCTTGTGCTTAAATGGACCATGAAAACTAAATATGAATAGGTAGGTTTTATGTTTGTATTCGACTATGTATATTCCATATAAGTGATACAAATATGCATTTATTATTTGTTGTATTATTCTTATTGTGGTACTCGATACAGTTATTGCATCACAGTGTTTCTGAAAATGGAGATTAGGCGGAGAAAATATTTTAGATACGAAATCATTTACATTTACTTCAGATAAGATGCTATTCAATTGCTTTATAGATCTTCTCACTAAAACAATGTTAGAACTTATATATGTAGGTATATAAAAAAATATTCATGTAGTAAAGAATAAGTTAATTACATAATAATAATGATTACAATCTTTCCATCTTGATTTTTGTAATAATTTTAGGAGTGTTAGACGGATTTACTGAGGCGGCCAAAGTAATGTAATAGGTATCAACTAGCGGTAAACTTTAGCAATTTGCTATTCATAGTTATATTATTAATAAATACTAATACCAGTAATATTAACTCATACCTACCTATTAAGATGGGGAGGTCAGTGTTGTTCAATTTATTTATTCTAATGTTATTAAAAGGAAAGTTGTGTTGCGTTTGTCAATGTTCGTGTATTAATAAACTCTGAAACTTTAAAACTGATTATAATATTTCTTTCGCCGTTAGAAAGTTACTTTGCAGAAGTAACACAGGGTTTATACAACACGCTACGGGTCAAGGGAGCGATGAAGTAGTCATAAACGTGGGTAAAACCGCGGGGGACAACTATTTTATTCATTACAATATGCCGATTTTAATTATATGGTATTACTCAACAAAATTATTAACGCATTCGTATCTTAGTATGCTTATCATCGTCAAAATTAGCAGTTACAGCCAATTATATTTTATTTCTTGATATGATTGCTAAGGATCAAACGAAAAATACGAGACATTTTCAAGCTGACGAGTCGAAATCAGTCGTACTTTCGTTAAAATATTAATTAAAAGTTGAGTTACGATGCTGTATTACGTAAATATATCATCAATATTTTCAGTAATATTAAATACGCTTCAAAAGACACTGATAAATATTTCGGTTCATCGCACTAAATGCGATGACATCGCAAAAAGTAAAGAATAAAATAGCGGACCAATACGTGCATAAAAGTGCCGAGATAGATTTTACACGTGAATGTGTACGAATTCAATGATAAAAAGCCGTTCAACATGTATTTCGTGCTTGAAAAATGCATGGTTATACCATTTCTGTGACACTATACAAATAGCTTTGGGCGAATGACTCGAATCGTAGGAAGTCAGCGGATGCTCTTTTTATTTGCGCGCCACAGTAAAGTCTCGCCAAGAAAAATATATTCCAATTTAACTGAGATAGTGGCCTGGGATGGCCTCGTTGTGCCAAAACTTTCCATTAAAAAACGTTGGTCCCAAAGCGGGTTCCATGTAAGCGCCGCGTCAGGATACTTACGTACAACCGCCCCAAAGTAGCGACTGTACTTTCTTCTACGTGTACATAAGTTAACATCTTGTAATCTTTGTACTGCGGTACATAAAAGTTTGCCTTTTTTATTTATTCTCAAAAGACTGCAGCAAGTCTACCTAGTTATATATTTATCGTGATCCTGTTCGTAATCCAGTAATGCGGATATTCTCCTTTTACGATGATGAATTTTACATATGTAAATTGAATGAATTGCTGAAGTAAAAGGATTTATTGAACGTTTTCCAATACATTTGCTTTACTTGACGTACAACATAAACTTATTTATATATGTGTATACTCTACTCGTGTTGGGAACGTCAACTAAGAGAAATGGGTTACTTAACGAAACCGAAGGGCTAGCAACCCTTCATTACCCCATAAGGGAAAAAGCTTGAGTGATACGTATATTCCTCGCCCATTAGGAACCCTTTCCCCTGTTATTCCATCGTTATTATCTATCCAGTGACCTCAATGTCAATGACATATTTTTGTATTCGAATATTTTTAAATATATTTAAAAGTAATATATATAAAAGTATATAACCTTTATACTGGCATGCATATTTAGAATTATTCATACATCTTTAAATTCGTTCATAAACTGAGTCAGTAGGTACTTCTTAATTTTATAATCAAACCGTTTAAAAACTCGATGAAAAGAGCACTTAGTTGAAATTAAACTACTATATACGGATTTTATCGCGTCGTTTATTTACCACTGTATTACAAAATTTTGAAAATATTACACTACTACTACTATTGATTTTATTTGACTAATTTATAAGCTAATAAAATTATTTAAACTATTAAATATATTTATTTTTGGTTTACACTTTCCCCGACGTTTCGGTTGCCATGGTCACGGGGAGACCCGTGACCATGGCTGCTGAAAAGCAACCGAAACCGTAACATTCGCGTAAACAGAAGACAATATTATGTAAAAGAGCACTTAGTACTCTTAACAAATTATATTCGCGCTATTATGAAGAGGAGATATTATATGATTTTATAACTACCTCGTATAAGTAAGTTGCGCGTTCCTTCAATAATATTGGCACGATAACGACTATCTAAAGGCAATATCAAATCACTTCTCGGAAAAATGCCGGCTCATCTTCGTTTGATAGCTGTATTAAAATCTAAATTATCTGCATAAAGCGGCCTCGAAATATCATACTTTTAAATATCAGTAAAGTGTAAGGAGCTATCTCATTTCTATGTATCATCAATCATACTTTCAAATCATTTGGGCCGGGCGATAAGCAGACTTTTTTGAATAAGAACGTTTTTGAATAGCGAAGATATAGGGCGACTCTGTAGACACTGCGATTAAGATAAGATGGAGTAAAACGTTTTTATTATGTTTTTAAACAAAAGAGATTAGAGTTAAAGAGTATAATAATGGATAAAAAATGGAAGTAAGAGGCTTTAAGAAAATATATTTTAAAAATTAGAGGCGTTTCACGATCGCATTCTTGGCTCATTTGTCTTTTATATGGCCGTTACTGTAATGTTTCCCCGGAGAGGCATACTTCTCAGATGATATTAATAACGACGGAAGCGAACGCTGCCATTTCCCTACAGAATTTTTACTGTAGGTATGTAATCCTTCTGTATTCATGCGTCAGTGTTATCACAATGAACATTTTTATGGCGTACACTTCATTCTCGTTTGTAACAATGAATCTAAGAAAGCTAACATAAATAAAAATGAGCTATTATTGCAATGTACACTATAGTTTATGGATTTCACAATATATAGCGGTATTAGTACTTAATTTATTATTGAGTTTCAAATTGCATAGCACCACAACGAAATGATTTAAGATCTCGGTTGATTTTAAATCTAAACGGACACATCACAGTAATAATGTGAGTATTGCCATTTATCTGAGATTATTACCTTAGTTCACAATACAATTGTAAGGCGAACTGCCCCTCCTTTCGTCTTCGTCGGTATAATATAAACGCTGTTAATCACCCTTAAATCAATGAACAATGTGGAACAGATACGGTAAAATATCACCGTAGACCACACCTGCGTTCATTAGATAAAAAATGAAGCGTGTGAGCTGCCTAACCCTTCAGAGAACTTTCAAGCACGCTACGATTCGGGGTAGAAAATTTATAAAATATTTAAGACGCGTAGTGGTTTTATTCATCTTTTATAAGCAGTTTTATTATTACATTCTTTAAAGATTATTAGCAGTTCAAAATCCAAAACTATAAGCAATAAGCTTGCTCCTATTACACTGGATGTCTCAGTATAACTAATGAAATATGTGTGTAATATACTTCTACATAATCCTTCAGAGAGATACAGTAAGCTTGATATGTTTGTCTTATACATTCGGTCATTTAGTTCCTCTCATTTTCCCCCTATGAAGAAAGATGACACAGAGATTATCCTATGATAGCACAATGCCGTGCGAGGTTGGCATATTAATTTATGTGTTTATTATAAGAGTATAGCGTACATATATAGACACACGCCTGTTTGCAATTGGCTAAGATGAGTCTACGTAATTGACTTGCTTCGATCCTAGCAAATCTGTTTTTCTTTCATTTTCATTATATCCTTCATGCACGTTGGCTTGACAGGAATTCTTAATCTAAATCTCTTTTCGGCTATTATTTCAACGTCCAAACCAGTAAATGTTTAATATATATATTTTGAAGTCATGAATTGATATTAATTAAACATTTGGTATTGTAAGCCTGGAACACATAAAATCCGTACACAGTAAGCTTAAGTCGTACACATTAATGATCCTTTCAAAGTCAAGCCACAGATAATTCGGTACAAACGTCTTCGTCGCGATATATCAGAGTCGTTAGGAGGATGCAATTTACATCCGCGCTCGTACTGTGACGTATTTATTGAGGGGGTTAAACATCGTTTGTGCCTCAAAGAAAAGCATTACGTTGCTAGTAACACATTGGCGAAATCAGCTAGTTACCGACAAATGCTATACAGCATTAGGAGTACAAAAATGTATTTGTTGTATTTTCTATCTACTACAAAGATATTCTGTCGTGTGCTTTGAAGACAAGTATTACGTTATTTGTACAGACATAGAAAATTTTGTGAGATAGCATTTATATTCTTGTTATATCGTTTTATTTTGGTTTAAAACAGTGTTTACTCTGTTCGATATTTCGAATATAGTTATGGTAAGGAGAATAAAGCACAAATAAAAATAGTAGACATTTATGTATGGATATGACATTCTCGTGAACTTAAGAAAACATGAATAACATAATGAAAAAGCGCAGAAAGCCAGAGTAAGGTGTTAACTTGCCTGTAGAATGACGAACTTTTGAAAGTTGTAGACGTGATGATAATCTACAATCACTATAGAATAGAAATTCTAAGAATATATAAACGGTATTAAGATTTATTTCATTTGATGTAACTAAAATCAAGTCCAATTTAGGCTTATATTGTTATTTTTTGCATACTGCCAGGTTAGTAAAGAATCATTAAGCCATAACTAAGGCTTATAATTACCAGTAATTTGTGGTTCTATCAAGAAACGAGATAAAATTTGTGATGTGCATAAATAGTTATTTCGAGTCTGGGTTTTCTTTGTGTCCGTTGTTTGAAACTTTGTAAAATCCTTCGCGATACACGTAGAGAGTGCGATACTGCGTTCTTCCTTCAAAAAATAATTGTGCATTCTTGTTGCTATAAATAACTAATCGCAGCGCTGCAAGGGTATGGAAAACAGAATAAGCCCATCCTTCTCCCTCGCACCAACCCACTCATTGCAGGAACACAAAGTTATTTGGCTACGATTTTCTAGTAGCGTGAAGGTAGTTACTTGCCAAGTTAGGCTGCCTCAGGATTGAGTGGACGGAACCACCATTATGGCACCCACCACAATTTTATAATTATCTAAATTGCCATCTCTTCTGGTGTATTTTTCCGCTATTGAAATTTGGGATTCACAGTGTCATTAGGCTCAGCTCCGCTCTTTTTAATAATCGCGTTTTATTTGAATATATATTGAATAATTAGATATGTATACATATTAATAAAATATTTTGTACAAATTATGCTTTTCTGGAGCGCGAACTGCTAGCCAATGATTCTGCTCCCAAATTGCAAAATCATATAAATAGTTCTGACGGAATAAAATACTTTTCTATGAATGCAGATAAAACCGCAAGCAAATAGGTAACCTATTAAATAAATTCATATCACGTCAAATGAACGCCAATTTAAATTGCAAAATTGTACGGCTACACATAATATAAATGCGATAGTATATCAACTTGTTTGATTTTGCATAATTTGTCTAATTTACGGTCAGCGACAATTGTGAATTGGTTTATTTAGGGTAATCGACAGTTAATTTCGTGCTCCTCACAGAACATCTACATAATGCAAGCTAATTTGGCCACTGAGTTGTTATACTGTCAGTTGGTCGATAAATAACATAGATACTACAACATGACTTTTTTTTTAATATAGTCGTGTTTATGCTTATGTCTTGCAGTTGACTGTGATAGGCTCATTGATTTATTTGAATAAGAGATGAGAGATTGTAGGTGCATATCAGTATCGAGCATTTCACTAAGATTCCCGATTCCACACAGAATATATTTTGTATAGAGTTCTCTAGATTTCTGCGTGACACTGCTTTGTGCTTTGCAATTGTGTTGGAGAAATCTTAACTTCCTATCTTATTATTTGTTATGCTTTCACGCCTAACTACTCTACTAATCATCATGAAATTTCACATACTCGTCAGAGGAACAGAAAAGGTCATAGGTTACCATTCATCTAGAAAAAGTACTGTTATTAAACTAACCTAACCTACATTTACGCAAGCGAAGCCGCGGGAAAAATCTAGTAATAAATAATATACTTATTTCAACATTTACTAAAAATAAAACAACACATGCAAAATATGCACTGTGACACTTATTTAAAGGAATAAATTGCAGATTAATTAGTTCTTACAACTGCGTGGCACGACAAAACAGCGCGAAAATGCATAGATTTAGTTCAATGAGAAAACCAGCTTAGCAGTATCGGCTGGGATAATAACTCTTTATAGACTAATAAAATAAAACAGCTTTTATTACCACTGGGTTAGTTAGACATCCTATAGAAAGAACTATAATATATTAAATTTAGGAAATAAAACTCTTTTATCAATTTACTAGCTTTTGTCTACGGATTTGCCCAGAGAAAGGACTTTTATTCCGAATCGTGATGACCACTCGTGTTATTAAGGCATATAAGTATTATAAATAAACAAACAATCAAACTTACATACGCAATTATAATATTAGTTAGGCCGTACAGTAATTTAATATAACCTGGGTTTCTACTAAAAAAGGCAATAGAAATATCAATTCAGCCACGTTTATAGTTTTGACAGCAGTGAGAGGATCATATAAGTTTGTTTACCTTCCATATAACATCATCATGAGGTACCTCATGAATAAAAACAAAAGAATATTCTGCACGATACAGCTAAATTAAAATGGAATTTATCTAAATCCCTTCTGTTTAGTGTTAGAGTACTTATTCAACCGATACCATTAGTTAATATAGAAAATCAGTTTGTAGCCAACTTTATTACCATGAACCAGTGATAAGGACGCAGTATGCAAAAACATCAGCGCTGTACAGTTTTAAAATGAAATGCCAATAAATTTGGAACTGAATGCCAATGGCACCGTGCAGACTTTCCCTTCATATTCCCGTTAAAACGTGCCGATACATAATGTTTTAATAAATTAATCAATAATTACAAGCATTGATGCAAGCACATGATTGTAAAACACTTATTAAATTCTAGAACAATGTGTTATTTTTTATCGGCCAATCGAATGATTATTTATTGCCTTGCATTATTCTTCGCTTAGGCTGGTCCCACACATGCACAAAATTTCGTGAGAATCTTTACAAATGTGGCTGGAGCCTTATTGAAATTTATAAATTGCAGTTTTAATAATAATAGTAGTAATAATTGCATGAAGCATGGAATCGTTCTATCTATCTTTATTCAATCAACGATAAAGCGATTCGTTGATTAAATAAAGACTATAGACTGTTGAATTTTGATAATATTATAAAATATGAGTCAAAAATTTACTGCCCGTCGGTAAAACAACTCGTTTTTTGAATAACGAAGCTGGGCCTGGGACTATAACTACGAATACATAAAAAATTGTGAGTTCGTAAGCTACAGATATTTATGATCCATATTTGTGATAATCCTACTATAACTTTGTACTAGTGGGCTTCTTTTTGTGTTCCAACTTCACCAATATACTATTGATTCAACTCGTTGCGGTTTCCAAGACAGTCTAACTTTCCTCGGGGCGAGTCGAGTATCAAAACTGAATGTGTTCTATAGGCCACTATAGAAAATATTCAGCTTTGACACAGACCACTGCTCAGCTTGGCTATACGACTATTACATTAGTGGGGAACATTAATCCCAAGTAAATTCTAATATAATGCACAAAATGTGTTTAAAAAAGATAAATTTAATGGATGATGACTTAAATAACAGTTTAAAGGCAGGAAAATAGCTGACACTTTTATTTTCCGTCATTTGGAAAGGGTTTGAAAGGGACGCGGTCATATATTGAAGTGGGAAATAAATATACCCAAGGCACTTAAACTTATTTCCGCGGTCGTCTACGGACAGACGCAAAACGGATATCAAATCTTACACCGGTATCCTTATAACGCAATGGGTATGAACCGCTACCGTAACTGGTATTAAAAAATATGTTTGTGTTAGCTTATAATGTGTGGTAACACAGTTACAGTTATGGCACATCATATAACAGGTTCTGATAAACGGTTTAATAATCTGATATCGATGACGAAGCTAGCTCATTGTATCTTGCAATAAGCCCATTAGCCTTCGTGCCACAGAAGGGGGCTTATGCGTCTTGAACAGTTGTATACCACGGCACTGATATCGTACTGTTTCCATACAATATATTAAGCTATACAAAATAAGGATTAATAGTTAAATTACAAAACTGCTTTGACTTAATTTTTTACTAAACCTAAATCCGAACTAATATTATAGAGCGTGAGTTTGTAAGATTGTTTGCGACCGTGAGTTTGTAAGATTGTTTGTTACACTTTCAAGCCTTGTCTACTCGACTGATTATCATGAAATTTCGTATATACCTTATCAGAGATACACAGAAGGTACATAGAATAAAAAAATATTAACAGAATCTGCATTAACAGGAGCAAAGCTAAGAGTAAAATCTAGTTAACTATAAAACGGTTTATTTGTCAACGTCCATGTGGCAACTGCCAATGGCTGGTTCATATTTTATATTAATCATTATACAATTTATATGTTGTTAAAAAATAATAGTTTAGACTGGCATAAAATGGTCTACAACATTTACGCCGGTATTCTGCAAGTCAAATCAACATAAACATAAGTTAACAGAAGGTCAAACGCATGTCATCTGCTGGGATTGGCTGACTAAATTAGTAGCATCCAATCAAATCACTTGACATGCGTTTGATTTAGATACGTCGTTGATTAGTCTTACTAGATAGCCGGTGTAAGTCCGCTTGTTCAATGTAATTGAGGGAAGTGTATATGAATACATAATATCAGAGAGAGTATATAAGGAGCATATTTGACTGCACGGATGGCGTATTGATTTAAGTGATCGCCTCGCGACTGCCACTGCACTGCGTTATGTGGGTTCGAATCCCACACGGGAAAATAATTGTATCGTCCACAAATGGTTGTTCCGATTCTGGATGTTCTTACTGCCCGTTGTGCGTGTGTTTATAAGCCCTCTGCGATGCATGTATTATTCCTACCGCTACGGCAGCCTACAAAAAATGAATAATAGGAACAGAAAGAGATGTACTAGGCGAATAATAGATTGACGTAAGAGCACGAGCATTAAACTGTCAAGCTTGCATTACGATTGTAACGCAAGTTAATAAAGAAAGAGCGATATGCCAGTCTCATTAAAAAATAGACATCCATAGTCTCCGCTTACCGATCTGATGATCAGGAGTAAGTCTATGAATGTATACCAGAAATACTAAGGAACGTTTCTCTTTTACGATATTAGACTGAGCAGCGAGTTCGCAAATTTTAATCTAATGTCTGGTGCCGTCGTCAATGAAAGTAGTACTAACGTGACCGTTTTACGTCCTCTTGATTAACGAGACGTAGTTAAGTACGCCTTTACTTCACAATCTATGTACATTTAAGCACTCTGCATCGTTATTGTAAATGGTGGTATATTTGTCATAAAATAAGTTTATTGCCGCTTCGCGTTCACTGTTACGCTTTTTATACAAGTTCTCTCTCGTTAATCTTTGTTACGAATACCCTCTTGTTTGCCTTGTAACATCTGTTTCGGTAATAATTTACAACGACGGTGACATTAATATTTTTCTGATTGCAGACTAAGTCGTGATTTTAATTTTTTCGCGAACTCTACGCGGGTTTATTCTAGCTAGCAAACATTAGCATTGTTTGCCAGCTAGAAGTTATTATATCCTACCTTAGGATGCAAGGATTTATTAACTACTAAATAATACTTATCCTAACATTCATTTCAACCGTATTATTTCTCGAATAATCAAAGTTAGCAGATAACTACGAACATTATTTAAAAATTGATGCAAGCTCTCTGATTGACTTCATCGGTGGCGCAGCGATAGTGCAGCAGCGATAGTAGAGTAGTCAGGAAATGCTAAGAAGCAGCATATGTCATACTGTGTCAAAACTGCGACAAGTGGCTCGCAGTCTATTACGTGGGAACTACAACCTAAAGATAAATGTAGTTCTACTAATATTTGGTATGTTATAAACTATAGATAAAATCCCAACTAATATCTACTAAAAACGCGGATTAGAGTTTGTGATGAATTTTCGCATACACTTTCTCATGGGTACAGAGACTCTTTGTCCGTATCATCCAGAAAAAAAATACTGTTCCCGAGGGAAAGAAATTTATTGCCATATCTTACATTAACGCGAGCGAAGCCGCGGGCATAATCTAGTTACATATATTTATACAAAATGTTGCCATATAAGAAGTTGTACAATTATTTGCCACGAGGCGCTCATAGCCAGTTGCACTTACTGATCGGTAAACGATTAGCGAGGTTAAGCAACGTTGGGTGCGGTCAGTCTATAGATGGGTGACCGCTTAGTGGTATTTTATAGAGCGTCTCCGTGGTTCGGAGAGCACGTAAAATGTCAGTCCCGGTTATTGCCAAATTTACAGCAGTCGTTAAGCCATGTCAGAGGCCTATGGGCGGTTTGAACAACTCTTGACAACAGGTTGGCCACTAACCACACGAAAAGAAAAAAAGAAGAAGAATTTGCCTCGGGGACTTCTAGATAGTCTTAATATAATAACTGCCTCCGTGGTGTAGCGGTAGTGAATGCGACTGCTGTGCATGAGGTTTCGGGTTCGAATACCGGTTTGGGCCAACAAAAAGTTATTGAGTTTTTCAGTTAAGAAATCTCATGAGCAGCTCGAAGTTAGGAAGTTGGCGGTGTAAGACACCTCTGTGCCTCGGAAAGCACGTAAAGCCGTTGGTTCTGTGCCATCAGATGATGAGAGTTAGGGAACACAGAGTGCACTTGTGTTTGCGCATACACTTGTGCACTATAATATATCTTGCGTAGTTGGTCGGTCCCTGTTAAGACTGGCCGCCGAAATTCGGTCTGTAGGATATATTATAGTAATAGTTACTTATTTGCGACTGTACGAATGACATTGGTGGAAATCATCTTGACAGATGTACTCTGAGCCTTCTCAGAAAATGTTTTCTGATCTCAGAGATGTTGCAGAGATAGGCCAAGGTAAAGAATACCCAGGACTGACGAGCGTGCGTGAATAATATAATGCGAACACAAGGAGCAAAAGAGGTATTTAGGGATCTTTGCATTGAAAACCGAAGTCACTATGTGAACTGTTGGAAACAGGCTTCAAGTTATTATGTATGTCAATAATATGCGAATAAAACTTAAATATATTAACTAACACATTCTTATCACGAAAATGTTATATTATATAGCTAACGGACCCAACAAAGGTTCTCGTTGTTCCAACTCGAACGAAAAGAAATTCCAAAACCAGATCAGAGCGCCACCTACATCGGGTCTAATTGTAAATCTAAACTATCCAGGGACCAACTCAAAAATTTACCAAAAGAAATCATCAAAATCGGTCCAGCCCTTTAGAAGCAATACAGTAACGTACGCATACATAAGAATTATGTATATAGGATAAATAATAATATTATCAAAATAGGTTATACCATTAAATTCCATCTTTAGTTCAAATCCCATGTACCGTGCTTAATAGCCGTCAATTAATTAACCGTAACTATACAGAGGAAACGCAATGTTGCGGTTTTTAAGGCAATTCATGTACATTGACGTTATATTATCAGATTACATAAATTTTGGACAAACAGCGGGTTTCGGCGGCGCAGCTGCACGAGTTCAACTAATTTCATCTCGACATGACAAGGGTATTAGTTGGGTCGAGACCCTTTTTATAACTCAGGTTACTCCAGCAAAACCTGCCTTTGTAACGTGCCCGGATAATTGTCGCTAAATTAAATATGAAACCAAACAACGTACAGCTTTATAACTAGCGATGATTGCTTTTATTATTTACAACTTTCGCTTGTTTGTTATACTGAACTGAATTGTTTTGTGTACTCGTGCATATGTATAATTTATGAAACACATGCAATGACATTAGGTATACAAATGAGAGTGTATAATTTACACTTTCTTCTTTAATTTGGTAGGCCGATAAATGTAGACGTGTACATTTTTACTTAGTATCCTATAGTAATCCTAGTTAAATAAAACCAGCTTCAAATATATATGTATATTTTATTAAATATTCGTAATATATTTATCTGTATTAATGCTTTTAAAGCTACGCAAACGAGCTTATACTAAACAGTCATCCATGTTAAGTTTAAATACGTCGATACTCAATATTTTATTGAGTTATTATATTTACGTCAAATGGTACTTCCTTAATAGAGCACATCTAGTACTCAATTTATGTTATGTTTGCATATTAAGCTTAGAGGATAATTAAACTGAAAATTGCAAAAAGTACCTACATGATTTTTAATAATATACATACTAAGCTAGCTACGAATGTGCAATTAATGGCATGGCAATCAAAACATTTTTACTATATTACTGTAATTTATCTGCATTTTATTTCACAGTTGAATCAGCTACAAAGTATACAAAGAATTTAATCTAAAACTATCTAACGAACTATTGCGATAAAATTGTATCAGGTTGGAAATAATTCCCGTTTGTGTTTCATTCTAAATGTGCTGAATACAATTATGGACCGAGCACAAATTAAAACTCTAAAATACACACTACATGTACTACGAAAAAGGTAAATTAAACTTCATACATTAGTGTGGTAAATTTTACGAACTCGAACAATTTACGCTCTACAATATTATTTATAAGCTTTGTTAGCAAAAATCCTTTTTAAAATGTAATTGAACCAGCACGAAACTAAGCCCTGACGACTGTCACCGTTAAAACTCACTGCTAGGGATTTAAATAGGCGCTTCTAAATTATGCAATAATTTGTCTCGAATTAAAGGCTTGTAAGTATTCTTGAGTAGTATTCGAGCCTCGGCAAGATTTAAGACCGTCGTCGCTCGCACAACTGAAAGAGATAAGAGTGGATCGCGCTAAGCTGGTGAATTATCGCCGTTTCTTTGTGCGACATCGGCCTGACTTCGTCTGTCGGAGTGGAGAATAACTTAGCCGTGTGTGTGCCCGAATTTATTTAAATTCGCAGCATACCTCGCTCGGGCTCGAGCGAGTGAAGTTAGTAAGACATCATTAACTCGACAATAATCGTAATGAAATGTTCTCCGTGACCCAGCTGCGCCGGGCGTGGAAGACAATATTACGAACTTTATCACAATTAAAGGGCGATAAGAGGGCCCAAATTACTCTTTACTCAACGAAAGTATATGACGAAAGAAATAATGAATGGTAATGTAGTCGGACTAGGAGTAATAAAGAACTACGCCAGTTTCGCGTTATCTGAGCGAGATCGCGAGGCGCGTCGTGTCGCGTCAGGCGAGTCAAGCGAATGCCTGCAGTAGGTATGCGTAGCTATAGATTTTTGTGACAAATACACGTCAAGCTCATAAGAAATTCACCCTTGTCGGTGGCGTTGGGCGGGCCCTCGTGAATTAAAACATAGAACGCCAAGTTTTTGCGCCGAGATTAACTGCGTATTACAAGCCGAAAGTATGCCAATGAGCCGGTGTTCTGAAACTTCTTAATTACTTACGAAGGGTTTTTTGTTGCGACCGCCTTTCAGGGTAGACACGAATTGTTTTCACATTTCAAAGTAGGAGAACGACAGAAGAAGTTTGCATAGTTAACGTTCGCTGCAAAAACTTCAACATAAAAGTTTCACGAGATGTTTTCGTATGAGAATGATATTATTATCTCGTTGAAACTTCTTTAATCTTATTTGATCTAATTTGTATCAGTAGATGTTGCGTGTGACTGTAACCTAGATATTAATTAGACCATTCTGATTTCAAATGAGAACAGTTGAATTTAAAAACGAGAAATAATGTAATACATGTAAAGTGTATTTAGCAGTTGCGGCGATGGGTGGAGTGATGATAGCTCGGCAGCTGACGTTGTGGTTTTAGTAACTACTTGCGCTCGGCCTGCTGTTTTTTATTTTAACTCGTATTACCCTCTGTCGACTATATTTCCACACTAACTAAGCTAGACGATGACGACCGTCTTTAAATGAAAATTGTTGATACCAAGCTAAAATTTTGATAAAATATTTAACTTGCATATACATTCATAGTCTCACGCTTATATTACCAAAGGCAACAGGCAAAGGTATATTACACCTGAATTTTACCAACTGTAGCTCTAGGTCCCACGTTAGACGATAACATGATAATATTATCATTATCATTTGTAGGCCTCCAGCTGTCTACTGAGCAGAGTCTTTATTCTACTATTAGGATAGGATTTTTTTTCGAAAAATAAACAATTTTGCCTTGGCACGAGGATCAAGCAAGAATGTAAGCACAGCAGCATTCACAACCACTGCTTCACCAAGCCTGGCAAATTAAACCTGCAAGTTTTAAATGACTACCAAACTATACAAACTTATTCTGCTGCATAAAAAGATAACTGAGTTACAAGTCCTAAGCTTTTATACCTCAGTAACCTCTAATGATGCCTTTGAATAGAATTGCAAAAGCATGTTCTTTTCATTTCCACGCCACCGAAGGATACAAATACAAAAGCGCAAACCCAAAACAAAGGAATAAAAACATAAATAAATGAATAACCAAGCAAGTGCATTGTTTCGTTAAAGCCTGTAAGATTAAAATAGCTGAATAGTAAATACGTTTAATAAACCACATCCCTGGTACTTTGAATCTGTGCTTCATGAATAACTCGCTGAATAAACCGGCTCAAAGTATTACCCACAACAAACACAATTTCTTCTAAATGTTATCAGATTTTATCTTTATTTCTGTTATTTTGGTACACTTCATTAGGCAGCACTGAGACGGGAAGTAAAAATTACTGACTTGTATAACTTCTTCATTTAGAACTTTTTATGGTGAGGGGTTTTGGCAATACGAAATTCACGAAAACTTTTCTTTGTATGAATGGAAGCCATGTTTGAGGTCGGATGCCATACAACCTCGGCGATGGTGATATACATTAGGTGAGAGTTGAACCACGCCACATACTTATACTAGAGCATGCTAGCTTTCTCCACAATGATAGTACTAGATTTCTCCACATGACTGCGCAAATGGCATTGTCGTTTAAGGGGTCGCCTGGAGTTCGAATCCTACACGGGACAAAATTTGTGTTATGCACAAATGATTGCTTCGAGTCTGAATGTTTCTTGTGTCCGTTTTTGAATGCTTGTAAAGTCTCCCTCGATACTGGAATTAATCCGAATGCAGAAGAGATCTTATAATAAAAATATTGTCCTAGCTTTTCCACAATTATTGTCTTAACCGAAGTAACTCTGATGTTTCTCCAGTCACATTTTATTTCATTACCTACTTTTACACATAATTCTTTGCCTTAACGGTTGTGCTAGAAGTATCTGTACCTACTATCGATTTTAGCTGTTTATTTATTCCAAAGACAAATTTAATATTACTCCTTGGCCTATCATAGATTCCCTTTTCACATCTTCTAGTGGATATAATCATATTGGCATATTTGTTAGTATGGTATTTTTCTATGTTTAACGTACTGAGTTGCAGCGGCACACCGGCGGCCAGACAAAATAGGGTTTTTAATTATATATCGCATTTCAAGACTTGACAGGTTAATCAGGTGCATAATTTATTGAAATAGATAGATAGGTATTATTATCTGTACTAGTAATGTTACAAAGTGAAACGACACTCAGCACATATTTTTAAAACAGTTTGTAAACCCTGTATTAGTGTATGTTTTGTAAGTTGTCCTAAATAAATAAAGTGGGAAGAATAGATATTTTGTTTGTTTTTAAATATCTAACCCAAAAACTAAATAAACGATAAAAAAAAATATTAGGAAGCTATAATATCACTTAGTAACATAGGCTACACTTTATTAAAAAAGTAAGTACAGTTTTGCGCAAGCGAACCCGCGAGCAAAAGCAAGTGATAAATACAACAACATTTTAACAATATGGATTGATATGAGTGATTGTAAATGTCAGCTAAAGTTATTATTATAATTGGCTAACTAAATAGATTGAAGTGATTTAGTGCTTTGAATTTTAATGTGGTTAAAATATTTAATAGTATATCGATCATAAATAACCGTACTGATTAGATTATTTAATACTAATATAATTCAAATGGTTTTCAATATAAACTCACGCTTGTATAGCCTTGAAAAGGTAAATAAATACGTGTTACACCCACAATTCACTACTCTATATTGTCTATGTTTTAGATTTTAGACTTAGTACTTACTAAAATTAAAAAACTGTCTTGGGAATGAGCCTATACGCAAAAACTCCAATAACACGGCCAAAAATCAAACCTCACCAAATTTATGCCCCGGAATCAAAGAGACAGTTTTTCAATATTTATACAATTTATCCTTGCCTTTGCCGACTGTACTTCGGTCAGGTCAGGAATTTCTTTCTCCTTTCTCTTAAGCGGAGCTTTGGCTACACAATCCTCATGTTGCATTAATCGTAACCGGAAAAGACAGCATCAACATTACACGCCCTTGAAAGCCCAGCTTAAATTAATTCAAGGTGAACCAAGAACTCGAGTTACAAATCGTATCGCTTATGTCAACCCCTTTTCACCTTAAACATTGCAACTGAGATAATGCCTTTAACCGAAACGGTTCATCAGTATTCAGCGGCAAAGCAATTGAAACTGCGGTGGTGCTCGGTCCTCCCACTCAATTTTCCTTGTTCCGACGGCTCGAGTTATTTGCATCACAAAAACACAATGTCGAGGGAACGCGAGACCATTAATCACGCGTAGCGGAACTTCAGCACAGCGGTGAATAGCTTCAACCACACGCGAATGATTCAGACGTTTCGCTGGCCCGATCGAAAGGCGAGCCGCCGACGACGCGCCACGCGTCACTCGTCGCACGACGTCGTGACACAACACGCTGTCTCCTTACTGATTATGAACGACGTGGTGACTCGCAGCGTCATGCACTGACAAACCCATGTTTACAACCATGACTTAAGTAAAACAAAACTACGACAAACGAGCAAAGACATTACGTAGACAAGCCTTTTTAATAAAATGTTTACCCAAAAGCAACACAATGATCACGGTAACGAGGCAAAATTAATAGAATCCCCTAAACGAAATTTATTGTGTAATTCGCAACAATGTGCCTGTAGGTACTGTTCAAATTGTCTGTGCCTATACTTTAAAAGTTTTTTAAGTGCCGGAACAAGCCGCCGTTTTAATTGCGCCAACCGGAAAGGGGAGAGATGAATGGAAGGAAACGGCAGCAGCCTTGCCAACCGCCCTACATTATTAAAACTTGCCTCTTACTCCACCGCGCTCCACTCTTGCAACTGCGAGCATAATGAATCGCGCATCTCGAATAGACTTGAAATAATTTCGTTTATAAAAAAAACACCGCAGTGAAAATTGAAGAGGCATTGCGATTTTATCTCGCGGACGAATATTCCTACTCAAGCACTAGTTTCACGTTTCTAGTTTGCACTGAGAAACTTTTTAGGACACTTTTATTATATTTGAAGTGCTCAAACGACCTCGTTAGTTTACACGTGTGTACCCGTGCCATCACGAGATTCCTCCCAACTGCGAGCTACAATGATGTTGCCTCTACTCGTACTAATAAGTTCGGAGATACAACATATATTTTTGTACGAACGCCTCTTAAGAAACACAATAAAAACACATTTTTCTAACGTTTTTGGCTTGTAGCTTCAAAATAGTATATAAACGATGTATTCTGTAGAACGTTTTCATGAATAATTCATGGTATCTTAGTGGCTGCGACGCATGACGCCAAAACACGAGCAGTATAAAAAATTACAATATTTTTAACAGTAAACATTGTGATAGTGGGGTGAGCTATGCGTCATGAGCCGTACAGCGCCGTGATTGTCAAGGGTGTGTCACCGTATGCGTTGTATTCATACGAGTTCCTAGAAAAACAACAATGAACCTGAAACTAATTGCGTCCTTGATACAACGAGCCCGCGCGGGCTCCACGTAAACATTGTTTATAAAAGGTGCGAAATAGACGGGCGTCCCCGTATTACCGTGGCCGCCTTATTACATTGTACAAGTACCTTCACAAAGCCTCCGGCGTGCCTTATCTGTGGTACCACAAGAGCCTCATAAGCCCAGGTTGTTACCTGGGAACACATTGTAACACATTATGCGCCGACGCGACGCCGACCTAACGCTCTCATCCGCACGTAATAAGAATATGTAGTCTTATGAATATTTTGCTCTTTCTTGACAATGTGCGATTAGAGATTACTGTTTTGTGGCTTCCGAGAAGCAACATGAACTGACATTACTGCCGCAACACAGATTTATGTCTAGACATTATGTCTATTGGAAGTGTGGCGGGTATTGGATAAGCTTTACCACACGTCACGTAAAGTGTACTAAGAAACCGTACAAGTACCTAGCATTGTATAAAAGAAGAAAGACTTTTAATTATTGCAATGCCTGTGTTTAAAATAACGGAGATTCTAAAATTCTATTTCTTGGGATTATTCACATTAGTCATTAAAGTTTGGTTCTAATTAGTACGAATTAGTGGGAAGCCTTTTAATTAGAAACTCCAACTGTAGATGAACTGAGTGTTCATTTGAACCGCGTACATACATTAAGTTCTGTGTACGTGTAGCGTCCATTATAGTGATTAGCTGTAATTAGCCCGTCTAACTGCTGCCACAAAATAACAGTTTAATTTAGATAAAAATTCTATAATGAATTTTCATTTAAATTATACTGTTATTTGAAGTAGCAATTAGAGACATAGTTTTAGTGTTTCTAATTCCAAAATATTTTTGCTGAATAATATTACTTTAAGCCACCCCCAAAAATAGTCCTTTTACTAAATTCGTATCTCTTAATAGAAAATTGCAGTCGATTAACCTTATGTTATGTTTTAGCAATAAGTATCTTCCAGAACTCCTTCATGAAGTAGATGTTCCGTGTTCCTAAGCAAAGAGAAAAGATACTAAGAATCCAGAGCAACTAAAGAAAAATTATGTTAGATGCCGCTGGGATAGGCGATACGTGAATAATAAAAACAAAACTTGAGAGGTGTCAAGGGACACCCGGATGGAACGAAGTTCCTTTCGATTAATTAGTGAAGGAATTGTAATAAATTTTTTTTAATTTATTTATTTATAAAATTCCGAAAATCTAAAAAAATCCATTAAAGATACACACCCTACATGGCGCGTGCATAATAATAAGAAGTCTGTTAGCTCGCAGCTGGCCACAAGGTCACGCATTTTTTCCATAATGAAGTAATCTGCTGGCGCATGAATGAACAGTGCGAGCGAGATAGCGTAACTACTTACGCACGCCGCACAGCTTACAATAGCTTACTATAGCAAAAAGTGTCGTGATAACTTTTCGTAAGAATTTTTCCGTCTAGCCCCCTTTCACAGCGCGCGATAAGGAACTTCGTTCCAATAATGTTTATTTCTCAAAAAATGCACATTATAAACAGAAATATGGCTTATATAAGTATATATATGTACTATAATTAAAAACTCTGATCTCTAAACTATGTATATACCTGTATCTTAGAGACCAGTGATTGAATGATATGCCTGACTTCACTAATGTCTATAGATATGGTATCATTAGGTGGAATATAAATAATTATAATTAAATCTATCCAAATTATAACACCAATTTTAAATTATTATTCTTAACAAAATTTCTTACTAAAATGAGATAAATTACTATCTAGCGATCATGTACCCGTATCTCAACTTAAAACAAAGTAAAACGATGCAGAGTTAAATCTGAGGGTTTCTTAGCTTTCATAATATTTACTTGAAAATAAAACTTTCAATCTTACATACATATGTTCTAAATACTAGCTCTTGCACTAAGGACACTTTCCGTCTCAAAGAAGTGTTTAAATATTTAAACACTTCTACATATGAGAGAGAGTGTGTAGTTTTTAGAGTTGAAACAACTAGCTGTAAAACGCGTTTATTTTTCCCATACGGCGTTTATTTTGCACAAGTCGCCTATGGTAATATTTGTTGGCAGAAAACGCTGCGACTGGGACGCATCTGTCAAACACCGTCATATTTTATACTATTCAGGCAGCTTCTAAGGAACATCTAGTGGTGTTCTAGATCTGTGGTTTGCATCGTTTCGAATGCAAAACTAACTTCACCTATATGATCTTCAGTGGGATTGCAGACTACGCATGTTTGCATATACCGTGCTCCTTTAACGATAGAGGGAGGTCACACTATCAACTATAATGTTATGTCGACCCTATTATTATTATTATGTTGGCATTTAGCGTGCGTGCGTCGCTTAGATTAGATTGGCACTTCGTAGATTTGGTTGTTTATGTTTTGTTGAAGAAGGCGAAGGTGTGTTATTTTGTAGGGTGTATAAGATTGCTTTGGTATGGTTTTAACAAACACATTAAACCGCCTCAGCTTAACGACCTAACATGCCCTTTAGGTGCCTTCATCAGCAAGAAACCTCCTTTATGGATGAGTCTAAGTTATGTAGAAGCCCTTCATATAGGGGCCGAATTTATAGTCAAGAAATTCTAGATTGAAAACATAGAACCTGAAACATGACTTTTATAGATTCCTGGTCGACATCTATTTCAATTAACTATTTACACAAAATCTGTGCACAAAATAGACATTTCAAGAATATTTATGTAATATTACGTATTATTATAGATATATTTGAGGTAACAGATGGAGGCAGATGTGCTGTGTTTTTAATCAGTCTATTTTTGGGTTGTAGTCACCAAACATATCTATAATGCTTAAATCACGCCAGTACGTCTCCCAATGGATAGAAGTCTATTAATACGCATATATTATATCTCTTACCTTATCTTTAATACTCTTCAAAAAATAGACTGCGGTATTTGGATTTAATTACTGTAACTTCACTTGTTATATTTTAGTGGCGATAATATTGAGGTTTACCTAGAAAGACAGAGCCGGCCTCCGTGCGCCTTATTAAAATTTCTTACTTTTCTCTCTCTTCCTGGGACCTTACGATTGGGGCAGACTTACACTACGAGAACAACAAGGCAGCTAACATTGTAACTTAAAACATAATCGAAAGTTCGTATGACGTAATGGCTTAGAAGTTTGACTAAGTGCGACTAATTACGAACAATTTCTCTGAGCAACTGTCGTCAGAGTTCCGAATCGAAGTACGGTTACTACTAACTTAAAGTTAGATCAGTCGCTGCTGGACTTTGGTAATGACTGTTTTAAATATTCATGTCTACTGTGACGTCGTGATTTACTTTACAAAGCCAAGCTAAGCACAGTGACGCGCATATCTATATTTATTTTAATCTTGTTATAAAAAGGCTACTTTTATAAATGCAAATGTGAATTTGTTTATTTGTTACGCTATAACTACTTGTCCGATCATCTTAAAATGTTGTTAGGGTTACAGGAAAAGGACAAAGCGTACCTTCTATCCAGAAAAGGTACTGGTGCCGATGGAAGCCGCGGGCAAAAGCAAGTTGATTTTTTAATCTTCCATTGCTATTTAAGTCATGTTGAGGATTATTTTAAGTCATCTCTTTACTATCAATGATCTTTGTGTGACGAGAAACTTAACTAACATTGATACAACGAGCATACAGAAAACATACTAAATATTTCTTACCAACTATTTGTGAACCACACAAATTTTTGTCTCGTTTAAGTTTGGAATCCACGAAACAACGCAGTGACAAACTGACAAATCTATATATTAATACGTGAAGCAAAAACTTTGTACTCCTTTTTACAAAAATTGCGCGGACAGAGGAGTATGAAATTTGGCACAGTTAAAGTTTATATGGAGAAGGAGTGGCGAATTATAATATTTTTATAAAATATGCATACATTAAATTAATGAAAAAGCACTACATGCACACAACCATGCATTTGACACACGCAGTCGAATATCGTTCGTAGTATTTCGACATTGTTCGTCTGACGTCGTACAATTCTTTGTAACTATGGTTACCTATCCATTATAATATATTATTTATATGTAATAGAGAAAAACAAAAAACAAAGTAGCAAGTTTAGGAATTTTGGTCGAATTTTGAACACTAGGCGGCTAGTATTAGATAATATAATTGTACTCAAACGTGATACAACTACAAGTATAATTGAAAAGTGTGGTCATTCTCATAAAGTTAAATATGAAACCTCCTAAATAATGTTCAAGAAAAGCCAATAAAATGTCATGATTTGTAACTGTTGACTGACTTGATGACACAACGGTAGTAAATGCGACTGTTTTTCATGTAGATTTATTTCTATTAAGGAATGAAGTATCTGCTTGCATGGGTTGTATGCTTCGTATAAACCGCCGACGGGAGTTACCCGCGTAAGCAACGGACATGAATAACTCGCATATGGATCTCGTGTGAGTAGTTGGCGCGTATGACCTTAGTCGCTTGCGTTGTATTTGTATACGAAGCAAGTAGTTACTACGTTCACAAATTTTATGCGATACAATGAATTATCTGAAAATCAATGTTATTTCGACATGGAACAACAACAGCTTAATCTCTACAGAAACTTATTAAAATATTAAAATATTTTATTGCAGTATTTCATTTATAAAATTTGATGCTCGTTGCAAAAATGCATGGCAGTATGTGACGTTTTATTTTTATTTAAAATACGTGTTATTTCTTGTCATATATTGTAGTGAAGCATATCATTGTTTACGGGGAAATTATGCTCAACGCATACAATCCAAGCAAAATGGAAAATATAATCGCGTGGAAAAAGCTTTTCATCCAACCGATGTATACTCGGGCACTTACCGGGTTACATTAAAGCTGCCGTTTCTTAAATGACTATGGACTCCCATGAGAACTAACGAACATATACGGGAAGTAGCTTACCATTATCAAACGGCTTTTATAAATCAGCCCGATCTTTAGGTTTTTATGACTGTTATGCTACGATCGATGGCAGTGGTGCAGTGAAAGTGAATCTGAATGCCGTGCGTAAATCTCTGGTTCGAATCGTGTTTTAGACAAAGTGTTATTAATTTTCAACCAGAAATTCTTAGTAACAGCACAAAGCCTGTGCCTTGTAGACCGCAATATGATTCACTAAAACCAAAGCTATCGAAATTTGTTATACACATCCGCCTATTCATTCAGGGATAGGGGCGTGAGACCATATAATATATACATATTATATGTATGTATATCTCTTTTGGTTATTAAACTATTACTAGGCACACCGGCGACTAAACTTAATAGGATATCAATTATGTATGGCATTCCAAGCATTGACAGGTTAATATATTACTCAAGACAATAATGCTAACCGTAACTCAAGCGTATTAATCAAATCTGCCTTTAATACTCAATAACATAACATTCCTATTACACAAGAATTTACTTCCCGTACAAATTTTACCCCAAACACGGTAAATCCGCCATTGCAAATAGGCATCCCCTATAAACGCCATAACAATTTGAAAGGTTCCCCGTCCTGGGAAAATATTCCCGTAATCACTACCTTTCGGTGCTTGATAATATGGTAGGGTACTATTAGTTTACCGAAGGATATAGCTGTCCAATGTACACGTCGTATAATCTTTTGCTTCCCACTTAAAAGCCCCATGGGTAGGGTAAAAGTAACCCTTCACAACACACCAAAATATAATCTATACTAATATTATAAAGCTGAAGAGTTTGTTTGTTTGGTTGAACGCGCTAATCTCAGGAACTACTGGTTCGAATTGAAAAATTATTTTAGTGTTGGATAGCTTATTTATCGAGGAAGGCTATATAGGCTATATAACATCACGCTAGAACCCACGGCGGCGGCACAGTAACGATAAACGCGGGTAAAACTGTGGGCACATCTAGTCTATACTAATATTATAAAGCTGATGAGTTTGTTTGTTTGGTTGAACGCGCTAATCTCAGAAACTACTCGTTCGAATTGAAAAGTTCTGTTAGTTTTGGATAACCCATTTATCGAGAGAGGCTATAAGCTATATAACATCATGCTACGACCAATAGGAGCGGTGCATCAATGAAAAATGTTGCAAAAATGGGGAAAATTCTCTTATGTGAAGCAGACGAAGTAGCGTGGGTCTACTAGTAGCATGTAGTCCCACGGTTGCATCACGTTTATTTTTATACTGTATTTGAGATGTTTTGGTTTGGACTCATCTTTATATGTTATAAGAATTTGCCCGTGGCTTCGCTCGTGTAAATGTAGGTTAGATCAGTAACAGTTCTGGATGGTAAAAGGTAAGGTACCCTATGTCGTTTCCTGTTCCCCTGACAATGTGTATGCGAAACTTCATGATGATCGGTCTGGTAGTTAAGGCATGAAAGCATAACAAACGAACAAACTCACATTCGGATTTATAATATTAGTGGTTCGGATTTATAGTATGAGGTGTTTTGTTTTGAATTAATCTTTATACCTATATGACCATCGACTGCGTCGGTAGCGCAGCGGTTGTGTATGTGACTACCGCGCATGAAGTCTCGGGTTTGATTTTTAGCGAAATTGTTACTGGGTTTTTACCATCTCAGTCGAAAGACGTCCACTGCTCTGCCGTGGTAATCGAGAGGGCAGTAAGACAAAGATGGCGATTTTTCAAATTACTGGAAATGTATTGTTTACAGTAGAGTAGTATTTGGAATGCTACTCTACTGTAAACAAAATATTAATGCCTTTCTTTTGACATACAGAACATAAAAATCGAGCATATAGTTTTATCAAAAACGCTAAAATTGTAACATAATCTTTGCGCGCTGTTTTCTAAAACTGCCTTTTCTGACTTACTGTCCTCTCGATTACCACGGCAGCTGGACATAGGTCTCTCCCAAGGTTTTCCACACTGACCGGTCCCTTACCAGGTCGTTGGTCCATCCTATAGGGGGCTATTGGGTTTTACTGTCAAGAATATTAGTAGCAGCACGAAGGCGAGAGCTGTGGTCGGTAAATGGCAGTAGGATCGGCTTCTATGACATGGGACCCTTAACCACAGCTAACGAAATGTGAGCGTAATACACTTCTGATAACCCTTTCTAGAATATAGTTGTGAGACTATGTATGTATATTATTAACCTCTGAGTCATCTTCGAAGAGGTTAATGAAAACACTATGTGGGTCTGTGTGTCTGTCTGTTAGTGACAGTTTGTTAGTGACAAGCATAGCTTCGGAACCACTGGACAGATTGACTTGTAACTTGGTGTGCAAACACCTTGGGGTCATCCCTCGGTCGAGTTTGAATATGGGCCCTGTGAGTCAAAAGACCTCTGAGATATAGGGATGACAAGGTCATAACGTCAGGGGATATCCACCAACAGAGTGATTTGGAAGTCCAAGGGAGAGGCTTTTGCCCAGCAGTGGGACATTACAAAAAGGTGATGATAAAAAGAAAAAGGTCACATGAAGACGAAGAGATTGAATCTTGGGATTTTACACCCATCTCGTTATCTTTGGAGCGATGGTTTGCGATGATATGACCTTTAAAAAATGACTGGGTAAAACATCTAGTATATGGTGTCAAATATTTATATCTTATACCTATTACACTAGATGCGCCCGCGGTTTCATTCGCGTCTATAGTTACTACGCCACCTCCGTGGGTCGTAGCGCAATGTTATATAGCCTATAGCCTTCCTCGATAAATAGGCTACCCAACGCTAAAAGAATTTTCAATTCGTACCAGTAGTTCCTGAGATTAGCGCGTTCAACCAAACAAACAAACTCTTCAGCTTTATAATATTACTATAGATATCATTTGTCATTGCTTCGATCAGATACCAAGCACTGTAGCCAATTTAAAGATTTATATTAACTCCGTAAGGGAAACTACAGGTGAAATCTAGTATATTTTATTGGCAGTTCAACGAATATCAACGGATTCATTTTTCAATCGACTGTTGTGATCTGGGCATAGATATTCGTATTTAAAACATTGAAATCGCTGACACAAAATACATCCCACCCCGGAATAATAAGTTGTTATATTTATATACTATAACAAATTATAATTATTAAAGCAGCTCTATTCCCAATGTTCATTAAACATGCATTCAAACGCTACTGCCGTGTATACTACACACAATAACACATGTAATAGGAGGCTTAATACCACCAAACTGTCATTATTCCGGCCCTGAGATTGTCTGAGAATTGCCTAACAAAAATACAAAAATACTCAATACCGGTTAACATAAGCTTTAGATTCGGTCAAGGTTATTAAATTTAGTAGCGAAAACAATGTTCTTTATACTGCTGTAATGAGGAAAAAAGACCTCTAAAACGTTTATTTTCGAAATTAAGATTTTCACCTCTTTGCAATCAGTAAAAAAGAAGCATCGAACAGTAATTTATAAAAAAAAATTGACAGATACGTCTTTTTTCCTTATGACGGCAGAATAGGTCATTTTGGTTTTTGTAATGGTTATGAGAAAATTGAAGTACATAGAATTAAGTAGTATTGAACTAAAGTTTGTTTGTTGTTAGAAGTAAGGGTCAAATCTGGCCCGGGACAAATTAAATTTTAAATATATGTTGAAATTAAACTACTATATACGGATTTTATCGCGTTGTTTATTTATCACTGTATTACATAATTTAGAAACTATTACACTACTACTACTCTTGAATTTTACTTATTTATAAGCTAGTAAATATATTTAATCTATTTATATTTAGGTTTACACTTTCCCCGACGTTTCGGTTGCTTTTCAGCAGCCATGGTCACGGCGAGACTCTATATATATGTTTCCATTTAATATAATTTAACTATCTGCACTACTTTTTTATTTTTAGCCAGTCAAAATGACTATTCATCCTGATGGTAAGCAGTTATGTAGTTTACGAGTAGTCCTCTTCATACCACGTCCTAAATATAGCTGAAGTAGCACCGAGGTCTCTGCTTTGACGTCTTAAGAGAGAGCTTTCTCACGGCCCGCTTGGAGGATCCAGGATCGAAGGGAAAAGAAACACGTGTTCCGCTTAAACAATCCAAGTTCTAATAATACAACAAAGAAACACCCCCTCTATATAAACTTTAATAATGCCAAATCGCCCACTCCGTGCGCGCATATACTTAAAATAGGTACGATGTTTTCTCTTTACGTATTAATAAATAATAATAATAATATTCTATCACATACAACACCATCTAGCCCAAACTAAGCAGAGCTTGTACTATGGGTACAATGGATAAACATACGTACATATATACTGTTTTTATATAAATACCTACATATTATACATAGAAACACCCAGACCAAGACAAACATCCATGTTCATGCACACAAATGTTTGACTTGTGCGGGAATCGAACCCGCGATCTCTCGCGTGGCAGTCGGTTAACTTATCTAAACACTTGTCGACACTGCCTGAATAAAACATTTACCTACTTAAGTTACCAAAACATAAGAGTTAAATTCCGCAAAGCTCAGGAAATAATTTGATGTACAATATTAGTTGTCATGGAGCTTATAGTACTACATATATTAATTCAATTTCGAAATAAGACGGTAAATTATTTTCCTCTAGAAATGAATTTGAAAGTACCGAGGCGATCGAGGGCTTAAACTAATTTCATACCAAAAGCTTTGTCTAATATTGTTAAATGAGACACAAGATTTAGATCTAACAATAAAAATAACAATGGAAAATTTCGTAGCTGGTACGCGCTGCCATTTCCTTATTTATCCATGATTTAAAAATATAATACTAGTAAGAATAAACAGAGGAAGAGCTAAGTACTCTACTTATCAAAAGCTCGGCTCGACCGAAGCCTGTCCAATATGAAGCCTAAATAATACTGGACCTAATCTTATGACCGCTGCCCTGTCACTGATACATACATAAAAAACTCTGCGGTTATAATCTGGGGTTTCTACCAAAGAGGAGTCTAAGAGACCCCGCGTAATAATCGCTAACAAAATGTCAATCAAATGAGGGTTGAATTGGGTTGAACCAAGGATGAAACTGAAGGGTTGGATTATAAAGGTCTAATTCTGTGAAGCAACCGGATTACTGATATTCAGAGCCACGGTGATGGCTTTAATTTACTTTTATTTAATATTCAGTTACAGGTTACTTTTTATAAGTATATTGAAGCCAGTTGGAGGGATTATGAACCTCATACATTGTAAATCCTTTTCCTTATTAATATTATAAATGCGAATGTGTTTTGGTTGGTTTGTCCTTCTAACGTAGCAACAGATCAACGTCTTTTTTGCAATAATATAGTTTATTACCCGTAAAGTGATATAATGTTAAGATTTATCTTGAAACAAAAAAGCTTTGTGAGCTGAGCCTCGGTATTAGTATTTTATTAGAAATGTATGTAGTAGTAATGAGGTATTATATAATTATCCTATTGAATTGCAGCAATACACAGACAGCCAGACACAATGGGTTTTATTTACGTCTCGCATATCAACAAGTAATAGATTAAATATGCTTTATCAGATGGAAGATGTCATGGATGGATAGAAATCTTCTTTTCTTTTATTTTTCACTGCAAATAACATGGATTCACGACCGTATATTTCCAAAGGAGGAGGGCTGTTGTTACTTATCATCCAAATGGATATAATTTTTTAACTCGGAATAGTAATGTTTATTCTTTATTCGTTTATATATGGTTACTTTCTACCTGCTTTTTTAAGTACCACGTGTATAGAACGAGCCTATTGACGTGTATACGGCACGTTGCTAGACTTAATACTACTGTTGAGAATTACCTTACAGAAAAACGTTACCGGTATTTTTGTACTCAAAATTGCCACGGCCCACCAATGAGACAGTCATGCCATCAAAATGCAAACTGTACAGGTAGAAATGTATACAGTCTGCGTTTTATTATGAACTCTAATCTGTATTTAATACTGACTAATTTGTTACAATTAAACAAATTATTCATTCCAGTGAATGTAATACATAGATAAGTTAATTATTTTACTAATATAAAAATTGTAAAACGTAGTGGCAATCAAAATATAATACTAATTTTGGTTTGTTCCGCATTCGCCTTTTCAATATCAACAATTCATTCGCCCCTCTTTTTTAATTATTCCTTTTTTGTCCTACATTTTTTAGCATATGGTTAGCAAAACAAAACATGCTTAAAAATTATTTTATGTCTTCAATGTCGGGCTTGTGATGTCTTGCAATCATAAGCCTAAAGTTTCGCCGAGAGAGGAGGTATTTTAAAATATTTTTCAGGTGACGGTACATCAAAATCTACTATACAAAAAAAAACAGGGTCAAAAAAGGAACATAATTCGGGACGAAATAGGAATTACGTTTAGAAATTAATATTTATCTAAATTTCGGGGCATATGAGGAACAATTTTTGGGGCGAATGCGTATTTTACATTCAGGACGAAACATAAGGGGCGAATGCGAAATAAATCCTAATTTTATGTAAATTATGCAAGAAATTTCCACAATTGTAGGCATTGAAAATTATGATTCAATCCATGAAATAGTGATTCAGGTAGCCGGTGCTATCCGTAGCTTGTATGAATGCGCAATATTGTGCGGTTTTCGTTGCCGCATAGAAGAAATACTTGTGTGATTCCTAATTAAGGAATCCATTGCATTGTTTGTATTTTCCTTGTAAAATAACTTTGTGTTACGTACTTTTAAATTATCTGTACCTAATTACTTATGATTGTATAATACAATCATAAGTAATAAGTTACAGATAATTTTATGAAAACATACATAACTATGTAACTGATTGTATAAAATACATTATTGCTTTTTAAATACACTGTCCAAGTACAGACTGTCATATTATATATTTTACGTGTCTTTATAATAATAATATATTATAGAAATCGACCTGCGATAAAAAAATAAAGGACTTTGTTTTATACTAAAAATGCTCCGCTTTTTGATGATATATATATATATATATATAAAATATATATATATATATAATATTCTTCCAAAGTGGCAAACAAGCATTCTGCCTGATGGTAAGTGGTCACCGTAGCCTATAGACGCCGGCAACACCAGAGGCATCACTTGGGCGTTGCCAACCTTTTAGGAAAGGAAGTGGGAAGGAGAAGAAGCTGGAAGGGGGAAAGAAGGTGATTGGGCTTCCGGCACTCTCACTCACCGAACGAAACACAACAGTAGGAGTACTGCTATTTCACGTCAATATTCTGTGAGAGGGTAGTCCTTCCCCGGTCGAGCCGGCCCATTCATGCTGAAATCAGCGAGGCTCTATGAAATACATTCACGTAGTTTTATTGGTATTGATAGTAAATTCTCAGCAGGATAAAGTCTGGAAATGTGCTCGGCAGATGGAAATAGACATGCCTGCTATTAAGTGCAACCTGAAAACGTAGCTGACAAATTGTTAGTACAATATAAATATACCATTAATAAAATTAACTCTTAAACTTCCACAGTATAAGGTTTGCAGAGAAATACAGTAGTATGCGGCTTAAACACAGAATAGCCAGTGGTTATAGATGTTTTCCTTGATAACGAGGAAAACACTTACCACTAAAATGTTTTTCTTAGAAGAGCCTACTTGCGGGTGACAGGTTAATACGACCGTAATCGATCAATCAGTATGTAATTAACACTATTTCTTACAAGTTAGAAAGACAATTATGATATTAATTACTATTGAGCTTAGTACTTGTCATTGGTGTCACTAACAAGTCTATACTGCATACTGTACAAGTTAGAAGTATGGAACTAATAACTACTTACGGTACTAATGAATTCTACTAGTGAGAAACAGCCGTTTACGTTTTGGTATTCGAAGAATAGGAGCTTGTGTAAACTAAGCTTACTTGATGCTTAATAATTTTTATCTATAAGAAGCAGTAAAATAGAGAATAGCTGGTGTGACATTAAGGCTGAAATGATAGTTGCGTTTGTCGGGTGTGCCCAGTTCGCGGATATTTAACCGGCGCAAACACCGCGAGGACACGGCTCAAAAATTAGAGTAATAAGCAAAAATCGTAAGTGTTGCAAGCAAGCCCGACAAATACTGATGTCGTGAGTGATTCCGGCCCAAGATTTTGCTATATACGAGATTATAGTGACGCTACATATGTATACATAACGCAGAAGGTATCAATTTTCTGATCAATCCGTTTACTTATAGAGCATTTTTTTATACTTTTTATTACTTAGAATTTGCAGTAAATATATTTTCAGAAATAACTGTCATAAATTACCGCAAAAGTGCTGTTGAAATGTCTAGATTTGCGAGATAATAACAATATTTTTTATCTTTTTAAGACATCGATGTCAATATAGGTACTATTAGATGGACCTTTCACTCTTAAATGGAACCATGGTTTAAGTAACCTACCATATAATACATGTCATATATAATTATTGAACATATTGACGCTAAACTTTTAATCTTTTTATTATATCGGGCTGGCTACATGGGTAATCGAATTCATATCGATTACTAGCAAGAGCCTCCCTCGATGGTTCCTCCATAACATTAGAGAAAGTGCAGGACCGAGTAACGGTTATTAATTGAAGCTATCTCCGTACACTGAACAAATTATCAACCTTTTTGCATATTATAGCTATTCTTACAAAACTTGACCACTTGTCGCTGATGGTATCTTAGGGATGAAGGAACATTGCTTTATATAATTACGGTAATATCTCAATGTAGAATGTTATAAATGTCATGTGACCTAAACATAGCAAAATGTGGGTGTCATACATTTCTACCAATCGCTTTTGTTTTGTTTTCCAAACGACAACTCCTGTACTAGGAATAACTCCCATATCGCGAGGGACTTTAAAAACATTCAAACAACGGCCACAAAGAATATCCAAATACCAAACAACAATTTGTGGTTCACACAATTTTAGATCCGTGTGGGATTCGAACCCATAACACTCGGCGCAATGGCAGAGACGAGTCGGCCACTTAAACCACTACGCCATCCGTGCATTCTCATTCTTTGGTTGCCGAATAACAACGCTATTTTTTAAATTGCATATTTCATATTTAATTTACTAAATTCCTGCACTAATGATGTAATATCATTGGTTCTATGGCAGTAGGTATAGACAAAATATATATTATGTGACGTAAATAACTGGCCCATACCTACTTATGTGACTCTCTCTCTTTCCCCCCCCCCTCCGCTTTCTATTTATCCCATATTAAGGGGTCAGCCCTCTCTGTTCGTCCTCCACTTAACCTCCACACTTGTGTTGGATTTGTTACTGTGATATCCTAATCTATTAAGTACGCTCTATGGCAGGCATGATCACTGCTCGCGAACCCTTTGTTTCGAATAATTCTTTTTTTCTATTTTACTTTGGCATGACTAGTTAGGCATATTTTTTTTCTTAAATATACTTTGCTGTAATTATTTTTTGGCATACTATTTCAGTAGGCATAAGTATAATTTAGGCTAATGCTTTTTGCCTTAATTTTGATTGGAATAAAGTTATAAGACATATTGTTCATTCATCTAATAGTAATAACTTGGGTACCATAGAGTAACAATAGGTTAGGGTGCGGCGGGGGTGGCCTCTGAGCCACCCTGAGCCACCAACGTGTCTATTTTATATACGAAAAGTATTAAATTAATAATTATTATGCCTATAAATATTATGCTTAAATTGTATAATTATGCATAAACAAATTTATGCTTTAGAATAGTATGCTTAACAATTATTATGTTTATAGAAATTATGCTTAAAAAATAGTGTCTAAACAGTTATGCCAAATTAATATTATGCGTAACTATTATTAGGATAAGTAAAAGTATGCCATTTTAAATTATGGCATATAATTTTATGCGAATAAATAGGGAACCTCACTGTTCGCTATAGTGACCTATTACACCAATAAAGTAAGAAGCAGAGTTGAGCATAATATATAATTTATATAGTTACTAGCTGTCCCGACAGACGGTTGCACTGTATAGACAAAAACAGAAAAAAAGAAGGAAAACATCTAAACCATCCTCGAATCCACTTGAACACACACAAAAATATTCATTCAAATCGGTCCAGCCGTTTAGGAGGAGTTCACTGTCAACACACATACAGAAGAATTATATATATAAAAGAAGATGAATAGCGATGGTAGATTTAATTACTCAAACTTTCGCTAACATTATAGCAATAACAGTCTAATCAATGTGTATAAAGGTTGTTTATCTAGCTTTTCTTTGAATATTCATACATTTCACTTTGAAATCTTAATTAGTTATATTACTAAAAGGCAATAGTCATGCTAGCTTTCTTAATTTACGTAACTAATATAGTTGAAGCCTGTACATAAATTTGGCAAAGGCTTGCTAAATCATATTGCGGTATTAATCTCATTTAGGAAATACTAGTACGCATGAAATACGCCACAACGTAAATGGCTACGAACTAATTAATTAACACAGTTCAAGTGGAAGTTAACAATAATTTAATAATAACAAAATATGCATTTTGGTTCCGAATGAATAGTTACAATGCAGAGGGAACAAATTAACGTATGAATATGAGCTAAAAGGTTGAGTGCGGAAAATTGGAAGCTCGTTTTATTTACTCACCGTAAATAGAACGTTTTCAACACTACGAGTGTAAACACCGACGTCAAACTATACGCGCTGTCGACGAAACTCCTGGAACCCATTAATTTTATCTTTTCCACGCATTATTAAGTGCAGTCAAACATCAATCAATTTAATTGAAATATTGTTTGTGGGAAAATCGAGTTAAAACCGCGTACCTGAGTAAGGAACGCTAAAAATAAAATGAATAATTTAGGCCGGCGGTCGTTATGTGAATTGCAAATCGAGCGAAAGATTGTATTTACGCGAAATTATTCAGGCAAATCTTTCCTAACGAATTGTTTGCTTGCTTCAAACTTTTGCAATTCCGAAATAGGTATTACATTTTGTAACATTTTATTCAATAAATTTTAATACTTGCGTATAGATTTTGCTAAAAAGAATTTAATTTTGAAAAAGTTCGATCGCGTTCGAAAAATATCGCCGACTTCTTTATGATACCTACCAATAACGGTGAATGGGTGTATTTTATAACATTCATATTTTAAACGTTATGAACGTTTTATTCTTTTTAAAAGATAATTCATGCACTAGGGATAATCACATCGTCAAAAAGGATTTTACAAACATTTAAACTACGAAAATGATGATCATAAAAAAGTCTCTAGATCGGCAACGAATCCATAAAGCTCAGCGCACTATTAAAAGGTGAACCACTGCGCCATCTGGACAAACAAAATGACGTACATTAGTAGTCTTTTTAATATATGTAATGTTTGAGTTAACTGTGGTCATTGAACCGTATTAGCAATCGAGAGGATAAACACATCCGCGAAGTGGTGGGTAGGGGCTTGGAGCTAAGTTGAGAATATATAAGCAGGTCTGGAGAGATAGTAGGATGCTCAGTTAAAGACAAAGGAATACGACACAAAGCTATTCCAAGCGAGTCGACTGAATCTCAGGGGGTTTGCGGCTTGCGTTCGCAACGCTATGTTTTCGCTGTAACTCGCCTGTTGCTGTGAACGTGGCACGTAAATATTAAGGAAATTCAACTGTACTATTTTTACGGAACACCGTCCATTTAAACGCTAGACAGCGCGTAGAACAAAATTATTGTTTAAGGTTTGTTTCTTCTGTATCGTCTACCACATCATGTAATAGAATAATTATAAACAACACCCGTGTAACATATCTGACTCTTTTATTATATTTTTACTGCTCAAAATATTCCGTAAATGCTGGCCATTTTAAATTCTTTCGTCTCATTTTTCACCGTATTACACTCGGTGCTTCAGATTGTTTTTTATTATAAACTTTTTTAGAATGTGGAGTTTTTGCATACCTGCCTCTGTTTTGTTCCGTATCATGAATTCATGAAACAAAAACTTTAGCGTTTTAATTTTAAAAGTACTCGTAAATTTTTGTGTTTGGAGCTGGCACATGTGTGTGATGTAATGCGTGCATTTATGTTTTCATTTCATATCGCAACTCATTTTGGTAATTAGTGTTATTATACTATATTGACTTAGTACAAAATAAAAATTATACATTGAGTCTTTTGAGTTATTTATTTTCATTTAGTAATAATAAACTTTTTTCGGTGCTAAACTAACCGTAACAAACGTTTTTTATCCAAAAAGGATGCCTTAGGGTGTTGTGTCAACAAGATACAACAAAACAACGCGGATATAAACTATGAACTCGGCGTCATATCTGATATGGTATTTTTATTTCATTTCACCAGTATTGTTTTTCATTACATTCGTTATTGTAACTCAATGTTTTGTTGACATTTCTGTTCATTGTGCTCCGTTGGAGACCAAAAGAATTATGTTGCCGTAAACACGAACAAAATTTTAATAAACTCGCGATTCAATTTGTTATCTGTCCCTTTACACATTGTTTCACGAAAGTCTAATCAAGCTGCCGACAAACACAATAGGTCCAGTTTCGATATCTGTTAATTAAAATCAATCCTTTCTTTAAATCAATTTGGGTAACAATAAAATAAAACATATTTTTGTTGTCATTTTCCATTTCGTTATTTATTTGTTACAAAGGGTAAGTATTGTAAAATAAGTGCACGTGATAGGTTATTTTATTGATTTGAGTCATTGACGTATTATATATGTGCAAAACATATGCAAGTAAAAAAATCAACATAATCAAAAAGAGGTCAGGTTGACTGAATGATTCCATGTTGACAAATGTGGCAACAATATATTATATAGCTTCATGTACATTGTGGTATATACAGTTATCCTAATTGCCATCCAGATCACTATATTTTCAATACCTATCATAAAGATATTGAAAGCAAAGTGTATTTCTTTTTCTACGTATAATACGTATTTTTATATTAAAAGCATATGAATATTAATTATTTATTATTATTTTATCCCATTTTTTCATTGGTAGTAGATATATATTGAAAATGGTAATTATGGAACTATGAAGATATACATAGTCTTTAATTGATAAATTTTTTGTAGGCATGAGTATCCAATAGGAATACCTGCTTTACATGCTATATATGTATATTATAAAATTGTATTTATTGCACACTGTGGTCTCCTATAATTGAAGGGGTACACATTCATAATACTTATGTGTAAAATTCTGTGTAAATTATAGTGTATTTTCTTTGTTGGAGATCCCAAATAAATAAAATAAAATAAAAAAACTTATTCATATAATTAAGGAAGTATTACTTTTTAGCATGACTCTTCGCTAATATTGCACTAAATATGTAATGCAAGATGGCTCATAATTTTTTAACGTATTATTATGATAATGTGCTTAGTATTTAATGAAAATACCTTAATACATGGGCTTAAACTCTAAGTTCATGTCTTGAAAATAACACAAAAAGCAGCTACCACAAATGGAATTTGTTGCCATTATTTGCATAAATTAACGAGATGGGCGTAAAAACCCAGGATTCAACCTCTTCATCTTCATGTAACCTTTTTGTTTTATCAGCTTTTTTAATGTCCCACTGTTGGGCAAAAGTCTCTCCCTTGGACTTCCTAATCACTCTGTTGGTGGATATCCCCTGACCTTATGACCATGTGACCCCTATATTTAGGGTGTCTTTTGTCTCAACCGAGGGATGACCCCAAGGTGTCTGTACACCAAGTTACAAGTCAATCGGTCCAGTGGTTCCAGAACTATGCCTGTCATTAACAGAAGACACACAGACCCACATAGTGTTTTCATTAACCTCTTCGAAGAAGACTCAGAGGTTAATAATACTATAATAAGATTACATCACTATGGATTTAATTGAAAACTTCAATACGTATAATTACATAATCTAATAGATTTTACCTGCGGTTTCGCTCGCGTAAATTTTCTATCCCTCGCGAACAGGTCTTGTTTCTGGGTGAAAGGTATTTTATCATTTTGTGTACCCCTGACAACGTGCATGCGAAATTGCATGATGATCGGTCAAGTAGTTAATTAAGGCGCGAAAGCGTAACAGACAAACTCACATTTGCAAATTTAATATTAGTTAGAATACCAGTCAGTATTTAAAGAAAAATATTGTTGTAATATATATGATAGACTACAAAATTTATAACTTGGTAAACAGCTTTGTCCGTCTGTCTGTTATAAAACTTTCAACTCAAGAAACGTAAGAGCTAGAGACTCGCAGTCGACGCCATTCGACTCAGCATAGTCGATATGCTCCGAAATGACTATGGCCTTTGATCTCTGACCTCAAGGTCACGTGATACCACTTTTTCGAACTCTAAGATTTACGGCAATTCATTGCCGTTTCTCACTTGTTTAATTGACATAAACAACGGAAATGTTTTATTTAACACACTTTTTACTGCGGCACATATATCTAAAGTCCTTGAAAATACTGAATATTTTTATTCTATGTTTTATTGTATCAAATAAAATGGTACCTCATATTTATTTTATTCGACCAATCAAAATATATGAATTTGAAAACTACACCTTTTAACTATTAAAAATGTTACAACGAATAATGTATAAGTATATGTATTATACAAGAGCCAGAGCGATTCCGTTAAATTTATAATAAAACGACAGCTAAATATCCGAACAGGAAATTAAATAGGAATCAGAACAAATCCCATTATAAACTCTCATCAATCATTAAATTCAACAACATGAGCCTTCTGTATGGAAAACGTCAATGTACTTATACTTATTTATAAAATATTAAATTGGTTGGAATCTTTTATACTTTTGTATCATATACAATAGATTGTACACAACGTATTGTGATCAAAATACTTGAGGACAATGATCGTAAAATTTAATTATCTCATTTTAAGTTAATTACGGTAGGACGATCCTTGGACAGGAGGACTGACGACCTGGAAAAAGGTTGTGGCGCAAATTGGGTAAGGCGTATGTCCAGCCGTGGACTGCAAAAGCCTGATTGATTGGTTAAAGTGAATTAAATTGTTAAATAGTTAGTAAGCTAAGTTAAAGGAAATATTTCAACGTAGTCTATAATATTGTAATGAATTTGTTCAATAATAATGCAATAAATGGCATTACATTTGAATGCGCCAAACACAACTGACACAAACTGAATGGCAAGATTTTCTTCTATACTTAGTATTTTTGCACTTAGCTAATTATTTTGCTAAATTTCGTCTACGTACGTATGTAATGTATTATTAAAGAAGTTAATCTTATGTGAACAGGATAATCTATTGCAATAAGATATCTACTTAAATTGGATGCTATTATTAGGAGTAATACATAGTTATACTGTGTATTAGTAAGTAACTAATATAGGGAAATCATGGCGCTATATTTTAACTGGTTTTGCATTCCACAAAACAAATACTGAAGTAGGTGCTCTATTAATTGAGACTCAATAAAGTATTTATATATAAAGCGTGTAAAAAAATATAGAAAGTTAACATTCATTTTATTTCAAGCCCGCAGGTCGCAAGACATAGTTAGGAGATCACCATGGTGAAATAAGAATTGCAAAGAAGCTAAATAATTGCAATGGGTATATGATGCCTAGATCAGAACCACACATTGCACAAGTGAAATGCAAATTCAACGCTATCAAGATTCATCAAAGTAATTATTACAAAAGCTTTATAATGATGATTTCTACGACAGAATTCGAAACTGACTTGCGAGCCCCTATTGAGAGTGGAGCTTTTTTCTTTCTCGCAAAAGCTACTGAAGTACCTTAACTTTTGTCAATAGACGCTAACAGTCTGTAAGACCAAAGAAAATGCGATCTACAGATAATCTCTTTGCCTCAACCTTAAACGTAAACGGTGTAGATGCTGGGCTCATATTGCAGTATCGTATATGCATGTTAGCAATGATATTTATACATCTGGCAGTTCAGTGTGAGTAACTATTTTTGTTGTACAAAAACCAAGTAACTCAGATGCATCCGAATGTTCTCAAGCAGTATGCCGCAGTATCAGTATCCCCAACATAACATACTAACATTCTTCTTCGCATTTTCATACTACATGAAGCAATTTGTGTCTTCATGGATGAGTCAGCTTACGCAGGTCACACGCAGTCGTCCAGGTACTTAAATACGGTAAGATGTACTTAACAAAATATAAGCCTATGTACACATTATCATGTGTGTCTTATCCTAATGGGCAAAAATATAAGTCAAGATGAGCTATAGGCAGTCAGTCCAATCGGTGTGGCGCAGATGTCTTCTGTCCAAGTTGCCATCGTTGGACTGTCCGACAGGATATAGTAATGGGTTGCCAGTTTCCTGTACGGCAGAAAATTTAAGGTTATTCTAACCAAACCGCTTGGCTATGACTACATGTCTCAGATTTAGTAAAGACTTTGTGAAATATTGTTGCATTTTATTTCGTTCTGGATGATATCTGTAGATATATCTATCTTTCTAGATATATAACATTCGCTTCGTCCTATTTGTACATCACTTTCCTTTCATAATATTTGTACTTACTTTGAATACTGTGGAATTGTTTGCATGAGCCATAACTTACAATAGTAATATTCAATAATGTATAATAAAAGATTTATGTTGCACTATATGCTTTCATTGCAAGTTCGTGACCGCGTATTGTTTATTCAAGGCGCATTGTTATGAACAAATGAACAAATATTATTATAATAATATAAATTATTTTAAACAACCTATGATGTTAGCAATTTAAAATAATCGGTGATCGCGTTTATTTGCTTCAACGCCATTTTGCTATTGATCTTTTATTAACTCAGACGAATACTTTTATTCGTCTGAGTTAATAAAATATATTACCATGTTATAACTTGTCTAGTATTATAAATACTAATGTGAGTTTGTTTGTTTGTTACTCTTTCATGCCTTAACTACGCGACCGATCTTCATGAAATATCGCCTACATGTTGCCAGGGGTCCAGACAAAGACATAGATCTCATTCAGAAAAGAAGGACTCTTTCTGAGCGAAGCTGCGGACAAAAGCTAGTATTATATAAACTTAACACGAGGTGCAACGGCACCTATGATTATGATTATCTTATGATTTTGGAGCCAAGGTCCAGGTCGGACAATTTGCTTTTAATTTTACGTGTCAGAATCAACAGGCGTTTTGAAAATTTTGTCGGGTTAATGTATATGCTGCTTATTTTCCACCTGGATTGCAATCAATTTAGAAATAGTCAGTTATACCAGGTTGATTGTAAAGTTTTTTCTTAGATTCCAATTTTGAAGTGAATTGTATTTTTTAAAATTTATACCTATCGCTTTTCTGTCAAGATTTCTGTCAAGAAGATATTAATAGCAGCACGGAGTTTGGTCTTCGGAACATGTGCTCAGAAGATAGCAATAGTTTTGCCTTATTATTTGTCACCTAAAACCATAGCTGGCAAAATAAGTACCTATGTAATGCATACGAGCCTACCCCTTTGAAGATATAAACATGAGACTATTTATGTACGTCATAATTTATTGAAATGTTTGATAAATTTATATCGAAAAGATATCTTAAATTTAAAGCAAACAAACATTTAAAGCTATTCAATGAACTACACTGAATATTTTATATTCTATTTGCGTACTCGACACGAGGAAAATACAAAAGTTGAATTAATAAATCAATATACAGTGTTACGAATCCGACCAACACTCCAGTATACATGTAAAAGATGAAAATACATGATGATAGCAATCAGGGCAGTTGTATTGCAAGTAGCGGTGGCGGCGCCTCGTGGCATCGGTGGGGTAGATGATGCCCGTACTTGGCCGTCCGACCTCCAATTGCTCGTTTTATTTGGTTTATGTAACAATTAGAGAGGCAAATAGCAGAAAAGGGTATTCGCATATTACGTAATGTTAGCCATTTGGGAGCCAAAATAAAGCCTTACTCCGTACATCGAACATTTTTGTTTAATTTTCCAGTATTTGAATAACTACGCTTGGTAATTTTGCTATAACTTCGCGGAACCGTTTGATGATACTGAATTTGTGTGTTTTGGTCGTTTTATGTGCTTGAATTAAATACAGATTTTATTACTTATTATAGTTTTAAATCAAATTAATTTGAATGTGTTTCTAATGGTAAGCTAACTAAATATATGGACTCCACATAATTAATTAATATTGGAACAGCGGAATTTGTAACATTGGAGGAGTAAATAAATTTAGATCTATACATTAATAGGTGAAGAGAATAATTAAAACGCCTTTTCAAGCACTTTGTGCTTGCAAAGGAGTATAAGATCAGGCATAGTAAAAAATTATAATTATCGATAAGGAATGTAGAAGGCTAAGAAATTAAGGATCATCTAATATTCTCATACAAGGACCACGCCCATATCTCTTACTTTATCCTTTTACTAAAATTTTTCTGACAGAAAAGTCAATAAAACTTTGCCTGGCTTTCGAATCTAACTGTTACCTTATGCTACAGGAGAAGAAATGACACATTGGTTTAAATAGTATACTATATATGTAGGTATAGGTACTATATAAACAATCTGCGAGATATTTTAATTCATTTTAACCGAAATACCCACAGCCTATTTTATTATTCCGGCGTCGTTCAAGAACGACGAAAATATGAAAGTCCAAAGAGAAACAGCATTCAAATTGGGGTCCTGTTAAGCCCCAATGATTAATGTCACCTGGTAACAGTCGAGTCGCAGGCTTAACACGGCTCAATAAACTTCCGAATTCACAAGAGACTTAAAGTATCAATCAAGAACCCAACTATTAATAAGCAAGCGTTTCTTTACTATTGTAACACGTAAGTACTATATATTATGTCACTATAATGTGGTAGCTACCAAATATTTTACTTTATACTCTATGCACAATACATGGCAATTTACATATGCGGACTTAATGTCAAGATGTATTATCTTATATGCAGAGAAAAGTCAAGCGGGTGCTTGTAAAGTCTGGCTAATATTAGTGTAGTTGATGATGTAGACTACACTGGAATGTGCTCCAGTCTATGCTTACCCCTGCTGCGTCAAGCAGGCGTAGGCACAAGGCGGACCTACGACCTGGTGATGGTCGCAAGATGCGGTTAGCTGCGGGCGGCCCATGACCTATTGTCACCTTTAAAATGAGACGAAAAATGCCTAGTCGGGGAAAATTCAAAATATATCAATAATTCATTTCAGGATTTCATTCAGAAGATTTTTGGTAAAAGATTATTTATGACATTTTATTGGTATATAATGTTATCTATTAATAACTAAATTAAAGTTTAAGTAATGTAGGAATACTGGGTAATGTATTAATTTACATTTTACCGAAACAAAATAAGTTCTTTGGCAAAGTCCTATTCGATATTGTCGACCAATTCTGATGGAATTTGTGAAAGAAACGCCAGAGAAAACCCCTTCGGTGGTTGGTGATATTCAAGGTCAAATTATTAATTTGGAAACTTCCAAGATATACAAGGAGAACCAAGTAATTAAAATAAGTTACAAGCTATTCTTAACTATGGTGGATGGCAAAGTTACACAAGTTCTAACTGACACGAGTTCTGGAGATGTGTGTACTGTGTGTGAGCTAAACCAAGCGAGATGATTCGGAGAAGATTGAATCAAAACCAGATAATATGAATGCTTACGTTTACGGATTTTCTACGTTACATGCGTGGATTAGTTGCATGGAGTTAATTTTACATATTTTATATAATCTTTTGTTTCAAAAATGGGCTGCAAAGAGAAAAAAGTAAAGAAGACAAGAAGAAACTTGTACAAACTTTATTGCGAATCCGAATAGGATTACATGTTGATAAACCCCGGCAAGGAAGTGGAAATAGCAATGACGGCAATACAGCTCGACGATTGTTTGAGAACTTCTATCTATTGCTCTTCAGAAATTACAGGAGTTGATGAGGATCTTATTATTATTTTTTTTTTTTTTTTATACAACTAATGTGGCAAACAAGCATACGGCCCACCTGATGGTAAGTGGTCACCGTAGCCTATAGACGCCCGCAACACCAGAGGCATCACTTGCGCGTTACCGACCTTTTAGGAAAGGAAGTGGGAAGGAGAAGGAGCGGGAAGGGGGAAAGAGGGTGATTGGGCCTCCGGCACTCTCACCCACCGAACGAAACACAACAGTAGAAGTACTACTACACAATTTTTACGTTACAAAATATATGTGGTGCTTCTTCAGTACATAAAATCTTAATAGATGGGGAGAGTATAATTAGTAATTTTTCTGTTCTGCCTATGTGTAATTTATCTGAGGATGCCCAAGAATCACGTAATAAATCGATCTAATGCATCATCAACAGAATTGCTTAACTTAAAAATTACTGTCACTGAATCTCTTGATGAAGTTAATAAGTTTTTGACATCTATTAGCCCAAGTCTTGCTAACCAGACCTTACAAAAGCTAAACATTGATGAGACAACCTAGCACAAAAAGCTAAAACAATGAATGCACCCCTAAATTCGATGGCTCTTTATTTGTCAAATCCAGTTGAAGTTAGCGACGTGATTGGTAACGTAAAATTATCAATCTTAGTTTTGAATACGGTGTTTTTCCCAAAATACTTAAATGCGCCATTGTTTGTCCTGTTTATAAATCGGGCGTTAAGGCTCTTTCAACAAATTATCGGCCTATTTCTCTTTTCAGTACTCTTTCTAAAGTTATTGAAAAATAATGAACAAACGGCTGACTAATTATCTTAAAAGCAATAAAATTCTTGGTGATAACCAACACGGGTTTCGTGCCAATCGTTCCACCGATGATGCTGTGTTGCAGCTTACTTCTAATATCACAGCACATCTTGACATAAATGACAAATGTATAGGAGTATTCCTGAACCTACAAAAGGCATTCGATACCATATCTATTCCAATCCTACTTACTCGTCTGGAGAACATTGGAATCAGGGGGAATGCACTTTGGTGGTTTAACCACTACCTTACAGAAAGAAAGCAATGTGTTCGACGGTCCAACGCTCTTTTTAGCGTACATTAATGATTTATGTAAATATCAAATTAAGGGTGCAGAGATACAAATGTTTGCTGATGATATTGTCATACTTTTTCACAATAATTCACGGGACAATGTACGACAATTAGCTGAAGAAGGTATGTCAATTGTGACCGCATGGCTTGAAGACAGCTTATTAACTTTAAATACTAACAAATCCAAATTCCTCTGTTTAAGCAAGACTAAGGTGTATTTTTCTGTTTCATATACACTCTTACCCGTGCAACCGATCTAGAGTTTTGCCATCACATTGTTGCTGTCCTACATTATCAAGAGGTAAAGATATCAAATACTTGGTGGTAAATATTGATGAAAAATTAAATTGGAAGAAACGTATAACTACAGCAATAGTATATATAGCATAACTACTTAGCAATAGACTTAGGAAACTTATATATATTTTTAGGAACTTGAGATTGATTCCAGATACTACACTCTTGATACAAACGTACAAAGCACTAGCTGAATGTGTAATTACCTAGTGTATATGTTCATGGGGCTCAGCGGCCAAAACACACCTGCTTGAGCTCGAAAGAGCACAACGGGCTATGCCCGAAGTACTTATTTTCCTTCCGTTTCGTCACTCTACACATTTAGTTTATGAAAAAGCTGATGTTTCAACTGTGCTAAAATTATTTATCTACCAAAGTATACGAAAGTACCATAAAACTATTGTACCCCTTTTAAAACCGACGGGTAAAAGAATAGATAACTGTCCAGTTCCAAGAGTAAAAAGCAAATTTGCCCAAAAACACTATGATAACGTTGCACCTAGACTATATAATAAACTTAATTCAACCTATAAAACAATAATCCTATCTAACTATAAAATTAAAAATATTATTATATATATGGCTTAAACATTTAGGATACGATGATGTAGAAAACTTACTACAAATTGTGAAATAAAATGAAAGTTGCAACTCCGACTCAATCATCATACAAACACACACACACACACAAACTCACACACGAAAGCGCGCACAACAACACAATCATATATACACATTTTTCATATATTCATGCATAAACACACATATGCGCGCACCATACATAATTAAAACACGTATTATTATTATTGTATCTAACTAAAAGAAAAATAAATATAAATTGTATCTACTAAACAGCTTGTAACTATTTTGCTTTAAATTGTCTTTGGGAAGGAACTGACTTCCAACATACAGCTCATGCTAGTTAGGGAATCGGGGCTGCATAATATTTGTATTCACCTTGCTGTAAGTAATAATATAATATAGTAGTAATAATAAAATAATAATTCTTTATTTGTAAATAAAGAATTATTATTATTATTATAAAGATTAAAAATATATCAGATTACATCACGCTAGAAAGTGCACTAGATCCGCAACGAATCATGAAAAGTATCGCTATACTTCATGATACTTTGAGCTCATTCTGCGTTAATAGGAACACCAAAGATTAAATTATGTTCGGGTACTTTGAAATAACTAGCTATACTGCAGAACGTTGGGACAACTACCATCTTAGTCTCCCCGTGAACATGGCTGCTGTAAAGCAACCGAAACGTCGGGGCAAAGTGTAAACTTAAATATAAATAGTTTTAATTAGAAGAAATATATAGCTTAAATAGTAGTAAAATTCAATAATAGTTGTCTTAGAGTTTTCAAAATTATGTAATAACAGTGTTTAAAGTAAAATAAACAACGCGACAAAATCCGTATAAAGTGTTTTAATTCTATTGTATAACATTCGCGTAAACATAAGACAATATTATAGAAATTTTAATATTCTCTTAGCCAGTTCGTTTCTGACTAACACATAAGTGAAACTATTAGCTGAATTACAAAACTAGAAATAAATACATGTCGATTTATCCTAGTCTTTGCGTCTTGCTCGTCTTTCCCATTAACTATTTTTCATATCATTGAGCTTCATGACGGACTACCTATTACGGTATCACCAATGCAAACTGCGTCATCTTATTAAAAATAGACCCAAGCCTGTATCCTGCACGGGGTAGGCAGAGATCTAAAATTACAATTACATAATGCCACATATTGTTTATGTAAGTGTCAATAAGGGGCGATTCTATTGCCATACAACGGTCACATTTCCAGCCCGCGTTACTGTCTTCTATCACAAAAACTAAAAAATACTGGCTTACCTGGTAATATGTGACCCGACAACCCAAGATGTCTAAGGACATATAAGTGCGAATTTATGCTGCGAAATCAACGAGACCTTCAGTCTGATTCATACATCAGAAATACATACTTAGGTACGTAGTTAAATAGTCTTATACTTATAGAACTAAAACCAACATTTTCCCAGCAATTTTTTTATGTCTGGTGTTGTAGAGTGCGACCCTAATGCTGTCTACCGGTCACAGTTCCTAAAAAAACTAAACGCTCTGCTGGATTCGGGTATCTAACCCGAAATTACTTGCTTCTATTTAATATCGCTTTGCTATTGAGGTAGTCCTTATAAAATTAATATTCAAAGTTGCATACTGTCACGCGTGCTATTGTTTTTATATTCGAGAATATTCACTAAAGAAAATAAAATCACACACGCTCTTCAGCATATTCACCTAGAAAGGCTTTATTTAATATAAAAGTAACATAATCTGTCCAGACACCAGTTGTGTAGGACAGAGCACGGTCATATGCGAGTGACATTCGTAATAAATAAACTAGCAGAATTTTGTTTACATGCTCTACTTTGTGAGGTGTTATAATATTACATAATTAAAGTATATAGATATATTGTGTACTGAGAAATAAATTCAAGCTTATGCGTGTAGAATGATAAAGAATATAATTATAAGCTAGTTAACATGTTCATGTCTCAAATAATTATTAATTCGTACTTATATTTTCAATGATAGAAATTTAGTGAAGATGTACTTCTTAGAGCAAGATCCCATGGCGGGGTCCCTGGGATCTTGCTCTGGGATTTTATGTCTGTGAAAATAAATAATATATTTTCTCAGAAAACTGTGCTCAATAATGCCGTTATCTCAGCAATCTTGAAGGTAGAGACCTCACCATCTTATGACGTGTAGACAGCGATGATAATCCCCGCGTCTATGCGTGCCTCTATAAGTCCCATAGCGGTGACACCGAAACTGACCGACTTATCGAGCACATCCAGATGGCTTCAGACTTTGTGCAGCAGCAGATCCAGTTACCACGCCCACGAATCCTAGATGTGGAGAACCAAAATCCTTCACTGTTGGACCTTCTGCTGACTTCACATCCGGATGGCTACCATGTATCTGTTGACGCCCCACTCCGTTCCTCAGATAACTGCTTTATCCGGAGTACAGTACCTCTCACGTGCTCGCCGCAATCATGTGTCGCACGCGGCCGTCGTGTGCTACAAGTCAGCAGATTGGGATGGGATGCGGTCTTTCTTTGGGGACAAGTTCTTCTACTTCTCGCCGGATGATCCCAATGCCGTTGCTAATTCTGTTGCTGATGTGGTGCTACAGGTTATGGAGCTTTTTATTTTATCCTTTGTGGTCCCCATTGGTGGCAAACTTTTGGTATATCTTCCAAAAACGCTTCTCGCAGGAAGCAAAAAGGTTACCAAGCCTGGGCTGATGCTGATGAAAAAAGGAGTATAACTTTGCCTCAGATCCTTCAAAAGAGATATTGTAAGGGCGAAGTCAGAGCATATCGGTAGAATTGGCGAGAGGCTCGAGCGTCTTCTTCGGAAACTCGTGAATTCTGGTCTCTTACCAAAGCTATCGAAGGAAATTTCTGCAAGCCATCCTTTCCACCGCTACACATGGGAAATGATTCGTTGGCCTACGACGCAAAAAAGAAAGTCGATCTTCTGGGCAAACTCTTTGCGTCCAACTCGACTTTGGACGACAAGGGACAAGAACCGCCTACCATACCGCGGTGTGACGGTTGTATGCCGGATATCCGTTTCTACCAACGCTTAGTGCGCTTAGCACTTCTATCCCTTGATATCCATAAGTCAAGTGGGCCTGATGGAATCCCTCCTATTGTGTTAAAGATGAATGCTCCAAAGTTAGAGCCGGTCTTAACGCGACTATTTCGGCTCTCTTACTCTTCTGGCGTAGTCCCGATATCATGAAAGACAGCTTTGGTCCATCCAAGCCCAAAAAAAAACCACTGCTTAAATTTGTTCAACTACAGACCGATAGCTATATCCTCCCTTTTCTCGAAGATAATGGAATCCATTATCAACTATCAGCTCTTACGGTACCTAGAGGGTCATTAGCTGCTTAGTGACCAACAGTACGGCTTCTGTAAGGGTCGGTTGGCTGGTGATCTTCTAGCACAATCCCGTCTCGCACCAAAAGGTTCAGCAATTCCTTTTTATGCCATACCATACAACTTTGGAACAATCTTCCGGCTCATGTGTTCCCTCCCTTCTATGACATTGGGTCCTTCAAACGTAGTGTGAAGAAGCATTTGGTCAGACCGGCTTGACACTGACGACGACTAGAAGACATCTATCTTCTCCTCGTCGTCACACATACACGAACTTCTCTATGCGCACCAATAACTCACCCCCACACTTCTTGTTCTCTAGTTGTTCACAATTGCTGCAATAATGACATATGGGACTATCCTTTTTTTTTTTTTTTTTTTCACGTGGGGGATTGCAATTACGCATATCCCTCCGCGGGGGCGGGCGGAGGGATTATGTCGGACTCGCCGGGGTAAAAGAAAGATGGAAAAGAAATAATGTACCTCCCGGAATACCGACTAAACCTACCACGGTGTTCCTCGACAAAACCACTATCGGCGGGGTCGCGCGAATTGCTTTCGCATGCGGTCGCAACCCCGCCGAGGTTTCGGCCCGCCGTATGAAACGGCAGGCTCCCTATTATATATAAATTCCCTACTGTCTCCCCCCTAGAGGAACGAGACGGACGCGACACAGAGGCGCGCGTGGGAACACGCACGCCGCCTCTCGGACCTGGTGCTGAACGGATGACGGGCAGGCCCACAAAGCCCACCACCCCCAGGTCAAACCTCAGGGTGGCTGGAGGTCATCGCGCGCCCTCCGGCGCCCGGCTCTGCGGTTGGGGAGAGGGTTTAAACGCTCTCTCTCCCGCTCCGCCGCCTCCTTGATGGAAATCACTTCCTCGCAAAAGGAGGTGACGGCGTTCCACGACCTCTCACTCCGGACCATAGACTGAACTACGGCCGGGAGCGAGAGGGCAACCGCTCCGACTGCCGCGATCAAATCACGGCGCTACGATGCCCAGGCGGGGCAAACCGCCAAAGTGTGCAGCGCCGTGTCCTCTACAACGTCACGGCAGTCGCCGCAGTGGTGACAACCGGGCGTCTCTTGCCGGCGTATACGACACAGGAACCGGCCAAAACAACCGTGGCCAGTCAGTACCTGTGTCAGCCGCAGCTGTGAGGGCGCCATGCCGCCTCTCCAGCCACTCCTCAAACACAGGACTTACCGCCACGATCGTGGCGTGCCCGATATGGGACTATCCTGAACTAACTAATAGCAAAAAAGTTAAATATTTAGGAATAATTATTGATAATAATTTATCTTTTCGTATTCATATAGAATTATGTAGTTACATCTAGATTGAGAAAACTCATCTATGTCTTCAAAAATCTGAGACATGTTGCAGAGCCTAAATTAATCACACAAGACTATCTTGCACTCGGTCAATCAATAATAGATTATTGTATAACTGTATGGGGAGGTGCGCCAAAAACTATTCTTAAACCTTTAGAAGTAGCACAGAGAGCAGTGCTAAAAGTAAGCACTTTACGCCCATGTTTGTACCCAACGCATCTATTATACCAGTCTTGTGAAGTTTTGTCAGTGCGTCAGCTGTCTGTGCTGCTTTGTATGATGAGGCAACATACCAGGATCGATTTAAAAAATAACACCCAGGTAACTAGGCGACGACAGAATGCAATAATGTATAATGATCTACCGACTTTTAAACATTCATTCGTGAATAAATATTTTTGCCATCTGGGTCCATTTCTGTATAACAAAATTAATAAAATCGTTAATGTTGTGCAATTAAATAACAAACAATTTAAAGTTAAAATTAATAACTATATACAGAAAATGAACTTATGAAGAAACTGAACACTTATTTATATTAGTAAAGTAGCTCTCTCACTCACCCTCTCACACTCACTCATACATACCACATTCTACACACAGAGAGGTTACAACTCTACACAAATTTTAATATTATCATAATTATTTTCTTTTAATATCTTTCTGTTAATTAATTATTTTTATGTACACAGTGTTTGTAATCATAAAGATTCATAAAGAGTCATGTTGTTTGGGATGAGCGCTGTCGTCCGAAATAAAGATAATTAATTTTATCTAGTTCGGACACAGATGACTTCTCACCAGAAAATAGACTAATTATAATTAACAATGTATTATTATTGATAGCATGTTTGTTTAATTAATGAATAAATAAATATTATTATATTATTACTGTCTCTGGACTGTAATTGGGCTTTCCATCAGGTCCGTTACAATCACATTGCCGGGTCACGAAAGAAAAAAAAAGACTTCTTTGGTCACAGGCGATCAAGACAAAGTCGTGGCGGTTAGTTTGGATATAGCAACGGCTTTCGATCGTATCTGGTACAAAGCGCTTCTTTCGAAGCTCCCTTCCTATGGGCTTTGCGAGAGATTATGCGAATGGGTCACTAGCTTTTTAGCAGACAGAAGCATTAAGGTCTTAGTCGACAGTGAATGCTCTAACTCCATGCCTGTAAATGCTGGTCTCCCGCAAGGCTATGTGCTATCGCCTACTCTGTTCCTCGTCCATATCAATGACATGTTGCAAATTAGCAGCATTCATTGTTATGCGGACGACAGCACGAGCGATGCTCTCTATACCGGCCGCGCTAACATCTCTCGGGAAAACGTCATTCAGAGCCGAAACAAACTTGTATGTGGAATGGAGACCTCTTTGAAGGAAGTCTCGGATTGGAGAAGACTTAACTTGGTCCAATTTAACCCCACAAAGACATAAGTCTGCGCGTTCATCGTATCTCCTCGTTTTGACCACATCCCCGTAACTGCTTCAGCCAATATTGGAATACTTGGTGTCGACATATCGAACGAAGTCCAGTTCCGCGGCCATTTAGAGGATAAGGCTAAATTAGCTTCGACATAGCTTCGCGTGCTCAACAGATCGATACGGTATTTCACGCCAGCCCACCGCCTATTACTTTATCAGGCGCAGGTTCGACCTCACATGGTTCGTTCCTGTTCTCATCTTTGGGCAGTGGCACCCCAGTACCAGCTTCTCTCTCTGGACCACATTCAACGGAGAGCGACTCGAATCGTCGACTGCCAGGATGTTTCAAATCAGCTAGATGCGTTGCCGCTGCGTAGAGATATGGCCTTGCTATGCATCTTCTATCGCTTTTACTATTATGGGGAGTGCTCCGAAGAACTGTTCGGACCAATTCCTGCGCCTCTTTTCGCCATCGTCCTATGCGACAGCTTTTTCATCATCATCATTTAGATTGTTGGCAGTCCGCAACTGTGCGGTTTTCCAGAAATTTTCTGCCTCGCACAATAAAACTGTGGAATGAGCTGTCGCCTGCAGTATTTCCGGACTCATACGACCTTCAAACCTTTAAGAAAAGAGCGTACTCCTTTTCAAAAGGCCGGCAACGCACTTGTAACTCCTTTGGTGTTGCGGGTGTCCATGGGTGGCGGTAATCAATTACCATCAGGCGAGCCGTCTGCTCGTTTGCCTCTTATACCATAAAAAGAAATATTAATAATACTTACTACTCTTAAATTCACAGTGCTGATTTTTATGTACACACGGCTACACATCAAGTTAGACACCCTATATACGCATAACTACGCTACATACAAAATAGAGTATTGTCGGAAAAGGACAGTGCATAGTGGTGTCGACGTTAATGGTAAGGATAGAGCGTAACAAAAATATAACGCACCCTCTCGCACGATTCGCAGCGTTCAACTTCTAATAGTTCAAAGTCTAAGCCGTCTAGGTTGATGTGTCACTGTGTGTACATACATTTTAAATAATATTGTTCAAAATTAATAATCAATATCTTCAGACAATTTCCGTCGGCAGTAACTTATACCAGACGCTTTAAAGCCCTCAGAAAAAAATTGTGACTTTACTTATATTCTTAGTCTTGATTTATATATGTACTCAAGGAACTATTTCAAAACTGTTTGTAAGCAACTAGATCAATTAAAGGCGACCAATCATCCCCCAGACAAACATAATATTGTGTCCTGGAATCATGCACTATCAATATGAGTTTTCAGATAAAATATTAAAGTTATTAATTAAGGGCTTTTTATACACTGTTAGTTTTAACTACAAACAATGTGTTTAAATGGATTAGCAGATCCTCGAACTAGTTATTTAATTTTATCTGTAAATACAATATTCATATTGCTTTATATTTCAATTAGATCTTAAAATGAATGTAAGTTAGGTTAGGCTATTACCTAACCTAGTTGTACTGTTAATATACAGTATTATTTTCCGGATAAAATGGTCCTCATTTCCTATTCTGTACCCCTGACAAAGAGTACCTATGCGCAATTTCATGATGATCGGTCAAGTAGTTCAAGCGTAAAAGCGTAACAAACAAACAAACTAACCCAAACATTCGCATTTGTAATATTAGTTAGGATGTTTCTCACAGAGCGAGGAAGCATTCCCGGTGCTCTTTATGTTAGGATCGACGCCGTATAAAGCCATACCGGTTCGATCGCCACACATCACATAAATATACTTTATCCCCAAAATCCAGTCACAGCACAGTCTTGTATGAAACTAGAGCGGGAATGTATTCTTAAAAATTACGTAATTGAAGTTCAATAGAGTAGGAACTGCTACACAGAATAACGCAAAACTATAAAGGATGGGTTGTTGAACACGGATTTTGGCAACTATTATAACCATTATATTGTGCGAATTTCAAAGACAAAAAAATTTGCAACTCGATTTAAATTCAGTTACTATTTTAATAAATTTAAAGAATAAAACTTGTCAGGTCTTGGAATACCAGATATAATTAAAATCTATCTCACCGCCGGTGTGTCGGTGCCACTCAATAAGTTAAAAATAACCTGTCTGGTTTCTTTCTTTAAGTCTAATATACAACGGTTACAGCAACTTCTAAAATCTATAAGGATGTTGGTATATAACAATAAAGATTGTGACAGGGGATCAAAAACTTAGGTATTGAACTTATAAAAACAGATATACACAAAACTCTTTGTAAAAAAGTGTAAATTCTATATTGCAATTTCCTATCTCATAGACATGTGGCAAACATTAAAATATTATAGCGCCATGTATCGCCCAGTTTTATAATAGCTACTGACAATGTTGCAGTGTATTACGAAAACTTGTAAGTGAACTACTTTCCTACTTTACAACTATAATCCTCTTCATTAGTCAACTTTTACTACTCATGGACACAACAAGATTGTACAGGTACTCTATTCTCTCACAGAGCTTAAGTTCTAAGATTAAATATACACAGGGTAGTCTCAGTTTATTTAATAAGTTCATACTAAGTGCCATTTTTGGTCGCTCCCAAGTAATAATGAACAAGGATGGCTTAATGTTCTCTACCGTCAGAAGTCAAACGTCTAAATCCATTCGGTGGCCGAATAGTGAAGTTTGATTCAACCAAGCTACTTACTTGAACTAAGCAGTGGTTTTAAGATAATCGCATCTTTGTGTTGAAAAATTTAAAACATTACTTCCACGCTTGCCTTTGCGTCGTCGACAGAAAAAGATCTTTGGTATAATCAAATTACATTTCTGCTCTCAGTAGAAAGGCACACACATCTGCAACGCATTAGCTTTATAACATATTTTTCATAGTATCGTATACTATTTATAGTTAGTTGGAATTCCTTTAGCATGTCAAACAAAATATTGTTATTTGGATGCACGTATAGCGTAGTGGTTTACTCGGACGTATCGTCACAGCTGCCATGCCAAGTGTTGTGAGTTCAATCCGCACACCAACATTTGTTTCGTGTCTGTGTGTTCTTTGCGTCCTTTGTTTCAATGTTTGCAAAGTATTAAAATTGATATATGCATTAATAGTTATATAATAGATGAATACCATACAAGCATGATATATTTTAAAACAGCCTATGACTTTTTAACATAATTTTAAATCTTCTTCTCCCTAGCATTTATTATTCCCAAATCACTTAAGGTCGGCTTTTCTGGTCTAACCGGATTTGACTGGATATCAGTTTTTACACGGAGCGGCTGCCACCTGACCTCCACATCCCGAAGGCCCTGACCTCCGCATCCCGAAGGCTGACGATACCCTAAGGCTAGACCAGTATCAGGATATTATAGGGCACTGACTTCCCAATAATGACTGTCATAGATTTCCAGGGCAGCCGGGACCGACGGCATAACGTGCTCTCCGAGGCACGGAGCAGTCGATAATTGTCAATCAATACGCACATAATTTCGAAAAGACATATCATTTCCAAAAAGTCAGAGGTGCGCGACGTAGGTTTGAAACTGGGACTCTCTGCATTGCAGTCTGCTGGTCTCCCCACTAAGCTATCGCTGCTTATACTGCTATTATCATAATTTTAAATAAAGTTTTAGTATTTTGATCCAATAAAAACCGTATTCTCTACCATATAAATTATTAAACTAAGTATGAAGAATATTTTATACATATAAAAGGCATATTCATACAACTTACAGCTCGATGCATGATTGCGTCAACCGCAAAGTATTGATCTCTGTTTTATGTTATGAGCACACAGTGCCTTTTCCTCAAACAAAATATGTAAGATGTAGAGATACCTTACAATAGAGGAAAGAAAAGAGATGCTCTACTAAAGTCGAGTACGTATAATTTATCAACGTTAGTACCTTACATTGTGTGCTAAGCTTATTGTAGCTTCGTATATATACATACGAGGAGGTGTAGGAACCAATTGTGAGACAAATTATAGTCTCACATCGCAGCCAAGATACGCTTCAATGGAACCTTCTCTGTTTGAAAAATGTATCACTCTATTCGGTACCGTACTTTAGTACTCTGACATATAAAATGTTCTAATAATGAGTAGTTTCTATTAGCCATGACCACATTGATATGTGATTTAGTACTTACTTCAGTACAATTAGTACAATCTTTAAACGTATCATGTTTATTACAAAACTGTAATTCAATGCCTAGAAGACTATATTTTCATTCAAATAACAATAAAGTTCATTAATACTAAAAGCATATTTAGGCATAATACAAATAAGGGTGTTCGTTTAACATAAAATACAGCCCGTATATTTATCAACTGCTAAACAATATGGCTGTTTAACCCGCTTTTTATTTCAATTACGATATAACTCAATTTGTCTCATAGCATTTCCCCTAAGTGTAATTGCGTTTCGTAATACGTAATTTGGGAAATTCTCTTCGCTGGAAGCTTGCTCCACGATGGTATAATTAGATACGTCGTTAATTAGACGGTAGCTCCACAAGAGCACTCAGGGGCCGCTTTCGTTTACTTTCGTACAAGAACTAGGCACCGAGCCCTTCTTTGCCAGCGGCTAAAATTAAATCACTTTAGTTGTATAGGTACTTCAAATTTAACAGACAATGAACAAGGTATCAGAGTTGATACAGACAATTTTGCAGTGAATAATAACTATGCAAAAAAGTTTATGTTATAATAGGGCTGTTAAACGAAAAAAATTATGTAATTAATTTAAAGCGATCCATTATTTAACATTCAATCACGCTATAATAATTTAAGTTCGACAGTAAGAATTACTACGACTGTAAATATAAGCTTAACATCGCTGTCAGTTGTCGGCCTCAGACCGTAAGAAAAGTAGCCGATATAATTTTCCACGAACATATGCCGTCCCCTAGGAACATATAGGAGAAAGCTATTCTGTTAATGGAAGCACAATGGAAAAGAAAACTCAATCAAGCGCGCGAGTCGCCGTGATTTCTGCGCCTAACTACGAGAGATATATTGTGGGCCGGGTCTTGTCATTAGCTGCGAAACGCCGCATTGCCCGCACAGCGGTAGGAAATTCCTCCATATAACCTTTGCGTAACTTTTCATATGTAAGCCTGATTTAACGCTCGTCATCACTTTCCTTCGCATTTTTTTACTTGTTTATGGCAAAATTAGCCCTCTGCTTCCGCGATTCTTGTTATTACGCGTCGTTTAATTAACAACACACCGGACAGCTATATTTCTCTCGGAAAAAGACGTAATATGATCGTATGTTATTAATTTTCTCATTCTACGCCGAATATTCTATAAATTTTTTACAGGCTATTTAAATTTTATTATTATATAGCTTTTGCCAGCAGTTTCGCTCGCATAAAAGTAGTTTAGGTTAGGTTGAGCGAGGGAACACCTCAGGTTTTTAGTGGGTATACCAGCAGGTTATATTAGTAAAGTAGTTCTTCTTATATAAAATTTAGCCTATGTTACTCGGCGATAATATAGCTTTTGGATGATTAAGTTTTGTTTTAAATCCTTTGTCTAGTTTTGGTCTTAAATCCTTAGAAACAAACAAAAAACCCAAATCTTTCCTCTTTATAATATTAGTATAGATTTGAGTACAGACATGACATCGCAGCACCAGTCAGCTTGTGAGCACGGCCGATGTAACCTGGTCGAAACGTCAAGCATATAAAAGGTAAACATTATGCATGATCGCGTTAATACCCGTTACATATTATACAGAATGTCCGGTAATTAATCGATAACCTTGAAATGTCTTATAGTAGAAATGAAGGGCGTTCAGAAAAAAAAAAAAAACCTGTATATTAAAAAGTGCAAGCTATATTAGCATAGCATACTTTTGACTGTCTATCTATTAGCATAATTAGTGTTTAATAATAAAACAACAAACACCGATAGATTTCATTCATTTATGGTCGTAGTATACAAGAAAGTTATAAATTGTAATTTAAAAAAAAACACATTTCTCAGGTAGTAGTTAGGATAGATTTTTTTCATTTTTTTTTCTGAACAGCCATCAGTTCCACTATAAGACATTTCCAAGTTATCCATTAATTACCGGACACCCTGTATATATATATATCATGCAACGCGAAAGTTTAAAAGTTATTAACAAATAAAGCGATTTCATTGTTTAATATTTCTCTATCTCATAACCATTATTAGCACCGAGTGTCGTAACAGTTAACACATAATTATTTATGGGGACGGTTATGTCTGCAGCGTTTGTCAGGCCTAGCACGTAACCAACACGTGTTTTAACGAATTGAAGGGACGAAGACTTATAACCGAGCGATTATAGCGTAAGCGCAAATTTATATTTATGATAGATACTAAACAGGTGGATTAAATTTGAATGTACATAAAATTAATTGTTTAGTGATAAACCTGCTTCAAATTATATTATAAACAGAAATGTTCAAATCTACAACGATTTTACATTCATGAAAGGAGTTGTTGTTACCACCTTAAATCGTTAGAATCAGTTGAACAAAGTACTTCAGTCAAATTTCAAAAGTTAATCTAAACAAACTTAATGAGTCCTTGTTTCCATATCGTTTAGAATCTTTATTATTATGGATATAACTCCTCGCGGACTTGTAACAATGATACTAATCTTTACGCAAACCAGTAGAACTCATTCTAATACACTTGCGGTAAATAAAAAGCAACTTTGAGTTGTTACAAAACTCGTAATCCTAAAAACGTCTGTTCCTAATTTCTTTTCCGATTTTAAAAGAGCCATCTTTCATTTACGGCGACATTTAGAACAAGAAAATTTCAGGCTTCGACACGAAGTTTTGGCAATTTCCGTACTTGGCGACGCTTTTTTTGTGACCCATACTTTGTCGTTAATCTTGCGAACAAAAAGCCGCCAATGCTCGGCGACTCGTTACTGGTAACTGTGTGAGACGACAGATTTAAATTACCGGATTAAATTGACCGGAGACATTTAACTTTTTTGACCAAAAGTCTGCTAAGAGCATTAGAAATATTGATAGCAGTGACTGTAAGAAAATTCAAGACCCTGAATTCTATTAAATTAAAAGCTTTGTCTGACTATAAAAGTTAAATTATCTTATAAATCATCCCTTTTGTCGCATATAAACAACCTAAAGAATGATCATCAACAGGAGTTGACTTTAAGGTTAATTATTAATAATTACAACCTAATATTTATTAAATAGTTTCATATAGTAATTGCTTATTATCATTTGGAAATATTTGAGTGGAATATTCTTTATGGAACAGTAAAATGCTCATTGAGGACGATTTTTGACAACTCTTATGAGTAAGTAATATATAAAGAATGATGCCAGAAAAGACCAAGCTTGTCCGCTAAACGTAGTTGAGTTCTACAATGATAGAACTTATCAGATGAAGATATAAAAGAGATGTGTACTTGTTCCGTATACAGCTTAAACAACTGAATTGAACAGAACTCCATTCCAACTCGTAATTAATGGCATCCACTTATTTTGTGTATTCAATAATGTAAAAGACGTATTTACTGGATTTTATATTACGGTTGTAAGGGATCGTTCAGTCTCTTCTTTCGAGGTTATATTCGACCCAAATTTGTCCAAATGCGGACACATTTTCGACGTCTCCCAGAACACTTTTCTTTTTATTGGAATGTATATTTCAGAAATTTCATCGGCACACCCCGGGGCATTCCCGAATTTTATTGCAAATGAAAACATGTTGATAGGTTGCATCTCGTAACATTCGTGCTCGTGATGGTATCATAACAGGAGACGTGTTTTTTTACAACTTTGAGTCGGTATAAAATATTCTTGAAGTAAGATTTGTGGTAACTATTATTTACTTTTTACTACGATGGAAGCGTTTTATTCGCGTCCCGTTTCTACTAGTCGCACGTCGAAGCAAAGGATTTTTTTATCTAGACGATCGAAAATAATAAGTGCCCGGTTATGGAGTATGAGTTTTTAACTGTATAGTGTTGCGAAAAGATTGCTTGCATCATAACATTAAGTGGTACCTATAAGCTACCATATCGGAAATTGCTAATATATTACTGGAAAATTTTATGTTTCCGTGGTTTTTATGGACTCATATATTGCTCTTATTCTATACTGAAACCATTTTTACGGCTTTAACGGTCATAAGTATGTGTTTTACGATCGCCTAGTGAAATCGAACGTTTCATAATAAAAATGATAGTTTGTATTAGTGCCTCGATCTTGTGTGCATGATCACAACACAATGCTGCCAATGATAAAGCTATAAATAAAGAATACAAGCTCGTATTATATTTACCATCGTCGTGGTACAACGACTATCGTAAAAATGCAGTTGCAATATCTTTGAATATAAATATGTAAGGAATCTGAAACGACAAACAACGAAAAAGGAAGAAACTGCATTGTAAGAGAACATGGTAGAACAAAATGGTAATCGCTAAACTAGGCTAGGCAAGCAGGCAATAATGTGTCTACAATATGTACCAAAACAAATTGTATGAATATTTAGTATGATATGTATACATACGTCACGCCTAGATGTGCCAGAAGACCCTCATGTCATCAACTATAAAATTTTTAGACTATCGCGATTTTTACACATACTTAATATAATGTTAGACAACGGGTCTTACTCGCGATAAAGTAATAAATACTTATTGATTGCCCGACGTTTCGACCGACTTGCATCGATCGTGGTCACGGGTTGACTGATGTGAGCTCAGCGGCGCCTTCGTGAAGTGTGGGTTTCGGCAACTACCCTCACTTGGTCACTATTATTTATATTTGCACTGTGGGTATTTTGACACACAACACTAACGACGTCTACACACTGGCTACCTAAGTCACTACGGCGACGTTTACATTTACCGATGACTGGATTCCAAGATGTAGACAAACGGTATCCATCCTCCCAGTTGAAGTTGCGATATTTCTTCATTTCAACCGCTTCACGTACTATCCTGGAGTAATAGTGACGATCGGTGGATAAAACCTGTGGTTTATGTAACTCAATCCAGTGGTTTGGTCCAGACTCCAGCAAATACTCGGCTATAGCAGACTAGTTTACTAACCGGTTCTTAACAGCTGTAATATGTTCCTTGACCCTTTCAGCGATTGTATGTTCGGTCTGTCCGATATAAGAACTACCACAACTGCAATTCACCTTATAGACGCCAGGTGTTTGAAAAGGGATCGGGCAATCAATAGGTATTTATTACCTTTTAAATACTTTATCGCAAGTAAGACCCATTGTCCAACATTATATTAAGTAAGTCATCAACTATGTTTAGGTCCAAAGTAATAGGTGGTAAGATTATTGGCGTCTACCATATTGCCCTGTCGATACTAAGAATTTCCGAACAGATAAACCTAACCATACTTTGCACGTCTTAGGAATTGAATTTGAAGCCTCATATATAGCAGTCGCATTCATTGCTGCGGCTTTAAACCTAAACGGACTTTAAAAGTCCAATTAGTTTAAACTACGGGCACTAACAAGATGTTTTTTTGCTTGTATAAAATATACATTAAACTCGTAAAGGCTCGTAAAGTTAGATACTTAGATATATTATATGTGTAAGTCGCTAGTAGAAAAAGAAATATAGAATACTAGTTTAAGCCCGCGTAAGTACGTAAGTAACAGTACTGCATTTTGAATGAAAGGTACTGTACCTATGACCTTTTCCGTTCCTCTGGTAACGTCTATGTGAAATTTCATGATGATCTGTCAAGTAGTTAAGGCATGAATGCTTAACAAACAAACATTTATAATATTAGTTAGGGTATTGAGTATTGCAATATACATAATATCTTTACAGTGATAATATAACGTTAATAGACATTATATAATTATATTTCGCAGTGCAATAGTAAAGTACGTATATATACAACAAAGTTAACTTTAATACAGAAAGTTACCTTTATATGCGGAATTTAGCTTACGACTACTACATTAAAACTAACTTATAAATTATAAGATCTAACGGAAGAAGAAGTCACAACCAACTTAATTTAAGTATCCAAAGTTTCGAAACATATTCAGCACAGAGAATGTAATACATACATATTCTCATAATTGCTGTATGATATTTATATTTCTTGTTTTACGAAAATCTTCATACACATTGTAGGTACCGATCAACGCATTTGAAACAATAATTTGACGGTCCTATTCCCTCCAATCTGGGCCTAATTAGACATCAGGATATTTTGTAATTACTAATGTTGTGTTATAGTTATTCTTGATTTTAAAGGCTTTACATCACAGCTCGAATTCTATAACTAAATGCTGCTATTTTATATTTGGTAGAAAATAAATTGATTTTAATTCTGATTCGATCTGGTTTTAGCGCCTATACTTAAGTCACTGTAGTGTGGCAGCTACGTCGACTCACAAATATGTAGGTTAATATAGCACACGGCTTGCCTGATGAAAAGTGGATATATGGACGCATGCAGGACTAAAAGACTCGCGCTTTGTCATAGACATAGTAGGAACATTGCCTCATTGGCATGTTTCTACAGAATATTCCACAGGGAGTGCTCTGAAGAGTTATTCCACCTTATCCCGCCCTCCCCTTTCCTATCCAGAACAACGCGTGCTGGGCTCAGATGCCATCTTTAAACGGTGGAGTCGACTAGAATGCGTAACAACAAGTTTGGGTCCTCATAACTCTGCCAAACGAACAAGGCATGGAATTCTCTGCCAAAGCACGTGTTTCCTTCTTCCTTCAATCCTGGGTCTTTTAAGCGGGGCGTGGAAAAGCACCTTCTCAGGCCGTCAAAGTAGAGACCTCAACATCGCCTCGGCTGCTTACCATCAGGAGGAGTGTGGTCACTTTGAGGAACAAAAAAAATTGACGTTTTACAAGATCGGTCGTTCTTGGTAACAGTAAAGTGGTCGCCTTGTAATTGCCCCTGCTCTGAGTGTTGTGAGTTCGATCCCCACACGAGACAAATATTTGTATTATCCACAAATAGTTGTATCGAGTGTGTGTGTTCTTTATGTCCGTAGTTTGAATATTTGTATGGCACCCGCGACACAGAATTGCTTACCAAAATACAAGCCTGACACAGAAATGTTATTACTCTGTAGAATAAATGCTATCTATAAAATAATAATAAAAGAAGACTGGGTGAAAAAATATAATTAACACTAGTTTTCGCCGCGGTTTCACCCGCGTAAGTCCCGTTCCCGTGGAAATATATAGTCTATGTGTGAATCCAGGTCTTCAGCTACATACCAAGTTTCATCGCAATCAGTCCAGTGGTTTTGCGTGAAAGAGTAACAAATATCCATACTTCCATCATCATACAAACTTTTGCGTTTATAATATTAGTAAGGATAATAAATAATATATATTGCTACGCTACATGCTTTATAAATCATAAGAACAAATAAATAACAAAAACTCAATCAAATGCTATACATGGATGAATTTAGAACCCTACCTGTATTATGTAAACAACCTATAGATATATTAATAATAAAGTGGGTATTCCTGAAATTTGCAACGGCCCACTAAGTTTTAAGTACTTATTATACAATATTTAAGACCTATTTATGCATTGGAAAGCCTCACATGTAGCGCTTTATATCAATATAACGAAATTTTGAAAACGATAAATTTTATTAACCAAATATAAAACAATTGCTAAATGACGTGGTCTATAATTTTAAACGACCTCATTTACGTTCATTATACTCGTTAAACTATTGCTAAACATGGCACGTAATGGTACCAAAACACTGTACTATTTTGCCGACATACTCCAAAATATAAATGCCGTTCAACAAACATACATGTATACAAGTATACGACGGGCTTGTATACAATACCACATAAGTGCCCGTCATTCTGAGTCCGTCCATCATACTCGAGTAGAATACATCAAAGTTTATCGGCGTACCCCTGTTTACATTCAGCTCAAACGCGTCAGATCAATATTTGCACTCATAACGTAAAAGAAGAGTGACTATTACACGGACAGCTGGTTTTTTTGGTCGCAACATCCCTTCGTTCCATTTAAACGAACGAATTGTAGACCTCGTAAAGTTTCACGGCACGCCGCCTCCGGCTGTCAGGCGAAGAGCGGCGGCTCCGAGCATCACAAACCATTTACCACGATCAATCACGGCCTGAGCCGGCAACGTCTCCAACGCCTATATCACTTTACGAAATTGACTGAAATTTTTGCTGAGCACCATTATTGGCACAAGAGACCCGTACTTAGCTCAAGTTTTGAGAACGTTACAAACTTTGATATCTGGGTATCAAGGGAATCGGTTTTACTAAATATAGCTTTGGAATTTGCGTTACATTTAGGAAGACGGCATGTGACCTAAAACGTCCATTTTATTACTCCAGCAATATTATATCAAACTTCAAACAGCTGGATACATTGGTACATATATGCCCACACAACACATTCTGTACAAATGGTACCCGTTCCGAGCTTTCAAAAATACTTGCACAACAAGTCAATAAAATCTGTCAAAAAGAAAAATAATTCTCTAAACTACAATGTAAGTTTAACGTTGTATTCGAAGTATTTTGCTTTTGTACGGAATATATCACAAAACTTTGTTGGAGTTAACATATTTATGATCTAAATATGCTACTGCGTATATTTGAGTTATGATACACGTATTAATCTGAATTAGTGTAATGAAACTCTCTGTTCAGTCATCAATATTCTTTACCATTTGTCAGCTCAACGCTAAAATCTCAATAACGATTGTTTTTATTAAATTTACTGGGCTTACTCAACTTTGAAAGGAGTTTCGGTTGCAAATCTTGATTGATAGGTAGCACGAGAGCCCATCAATTGCGAGCCGAAAGCCGCATTTGCACTTTAATGGCTACAAGTAGGTACGTACACGCCTTTGTATTATAAATCAATAGAGTCTAAGCTAATACTAAGGTTAAAATATTCACGTTATCATTACACCGTAGGCTTTCGCCTGATTTAGTAGGGTCTTACGTCTTTATCAGCTCGACGGAGCCGTGAGTTAGGGATTTTCGATATCGCACATGCGATGATACAAAAGATTAATTGTTTATTATCTAGGTTATATTTACTTAAGCCGTTTAATTAAGACGGATTAAACGTATTGTGGTGCGGCGTGTATTTGCTGATAATCTGTAAATGAGACTTAAGCCGAGGGTTTATACATGGTCCTTTTAATTTCGTCTAGACTTCTTATATGAAGCAAATCATTTGTAAGGAGAGAGTCTTTGTATTTACCTTCTGTTAATAATCACGTCGAAATATTATGAACAAAAATTATTAATTATGTCTTCGCACTTCACAAGGTCACAGAAAAGCCTACGCTATTCAGTATTAATAAGGAATTCTATCGCACGAATAGCCATGTTAATACTGGCAGACTAAACAATGCCATTTGACGTCGTTTGTTCAACGATTCCGGCGACACTCAAGCCTTCTCTCTCATTAAATATGAACTATCTAGGAAGGTGTGAGTAACGTTGGAGATTACTATCGATCCTAAACATCTGTAAAACGAGTTCTACTAAAACTAATACACGTGTAGCTATGCATGCCTTCTTTAAGTAATTAGTTTAAAGAAAAGACGGACTTACAATTACATTTATACATGCTTGTGAGTTTAGCTTAGTAGGCGTTTCGGCCGCTGAGTTTCGTCCAATCCGGTCGAAACGGGCATTTCTTTATTTTAAATATTTTTGGTTGGTGTTTTGGACTATCCTTTTTCAAGCAGATTTTGTACAGTCAGAATGAAAAGCCTTAGATAGGATTATATTATTTAAGGGTCGTATTTAACTGCACAGCAAGAAAATACTAATTGCACAGCAAAATATATTTAAAGACATCAAACAAAGTCGACGAAGCTCCGCTTCGCGGCGCTCGTATTTTTGGGTGGGTTTAAAAAGGAACCTAACATAACCTAACCCTTCCGAAACGGAATGCAGTGATTTGATGCGTTTAGGTGCTCGTTATGATATATTTTAGTAAGCATATTTTGCTGCGCATTTAGTATTTTTGGTGGTCATTATATTTAATCCCAAAGTAAAATAGGTATGATTTAATTATGTTTCTGACGTTACTTTGCCTCTAAAAAAAGATTGATCAGAAACACCACTCAAAAATATTAATAATAATGAGATTCCTGTTTCGACCGCGGCCGAAACGCCTACTAAGCCGTGAGTTTCTGGCTTTACTTTGAATTTTTGTGGACCTAACCTAACTAATATTATAAATGCGAATGTGAGTCTTTTGTTTGTTTGTTACGGTTTCACGCCTTAACTACTCGACCGGTCATCATGAAATTTCACATACACATTGTCGGGGGAACAAAAAAGGATATAGGGTATCTTTCATTTAGAAAAAGGTACTGTTCTCGAGGGATATAAATTAACCTACATTAACGCGAGCGAAGCCGCAGCCAAAATGTAATTAAATATTTTTTTTTATAAATGGTGTATATTAAACGTAAATGTTACTTTCACGATACAAAGTACTAAGGTGTGGTCCAATTATGTCTTCATTGACTAATAAATTATCGGACTGAACAATCTTATAACGTCTAATATACTATAATAATACGTAAGAAAAAGCTATTGTCTAGTAAATGGAGCTATTTGCTTTTCGTTTAGAAATATTGTTATTACAGAGATATTTATTTTTACTTCAATATGGAGGCTTTAATAAAGTCTTACCTTATTTTTATCGAATACCCACTGCGAACTATTTTGTGTACTTAAGTGATCTGGGTTATAGAAATAATAAAATTAAAAATTATATGTAATTAGATCATTTCTGGTAAACTAGACATAATTAAAAAACAATTGTGTCTGGACGGTGAGGAGCCGTTATAACTGGACACGTGAAAATTAGTATAGAATGGAGCGGTACCGCCATACTGCCTTTTTTATTTGCTGATAAGATTAAATTTGCGTTCTCCCTGAAGGATATAATAACCGTTACTATTAAACCAAAGATTTCTTCTGTTTTTGTCATGGGTACACTGCCATTGTAACCTGACCTATCTATAAGGAAACTTTACCTGCTGCAGCTTATTTTGAAGAGACACACATCCCCTCCATAAGATCCCACAACACTACATCGTAGAAGGAATCACGCAGTCGCTCCATTTGTCGCGGTCAAATCTGCTTTTGATGAAAGGCAGTATCGCGGAACAATCTTCTCACCTGTACAACCTGGTCAATAAAGAACTACATATATACTCACTGAAGCTTTGTGACTGTAAAAAAGTCGTACTTGAGTGGCTCAAGACTAAAGATTACGACGAAATAGAATCTATAGTATCTACAATATGTAGTTAGTGGGAAAAGCTGCACCTTGGCTTTTCTGATCCCAAGGCACTGTCGTATGGCTAACTAACACAAACTTTAATATGTAAAGGAAAGTAACTCACACACAACCATACACATGCTCACACTTAAACACACATCCACTCCCTCACATCACACAAGCATTTGTCTTCCACACACTACACAAAAACGCGCCTTCTTGCATTTAAAGATTTATTTGTATACTTTTACTATAATACATATGTCCAATAAATTACTTTACTTTGTGCAGTTTGTTATTGATTAAGTAACTTGCCTTCTTCTAAGGCAAAATAACCCTTTGTTGTATTCTTTCATTTTTCAATTGCAAAACACTAACACTTGCTAATGTTTAAGGAGAATAGCGGAGTCACCTAATACAAGCAACTCCATGCTTAAAAGGTGATCTCCTAACAACGTAATTTAAAAGCATTGTGTGATATATATATTTTTTTTTTATATTTGTACATATATCCGCTTAAGAATAGACTAAGGCGTACTACACAAACAGCCAGCTTTTAAAGATCCTACGTAATAGAAGACGAGCCTATGGCCGGGCACAGTTCGTGAAATTGTACTGCTGCTATACTTCTTGACAGAAATGTCTATACACACTTTGTCCGTCTCTTCAATCCAACACAAGACTACACACTACAATCGTATTCACTATCGCTGCGCAACCGATTCACTTCATATTTCTTAATTTATCATCTTAGTAGTAGAAAAAGGAATTTGATCGCGTATAGACAGGACTGTACTACACCCACAATTCACTATGTTTAAGTCCAACGGTATAAAGCACGGGCCTATTGTCGTGTTACGGGCACTGTGCCAACCTCTGTGCTGCTACTGAGAATTTTCTATGTCAGAATAATCCAATAACACTTTGCTCGATAAACTAAATCTATACCTATATCACTATGATTTTCGACGCGGTTGTACGCCCGTCAGGAGCAGTATTGAGATAATAGATAGTAGCTGTATGACTTTTTTGTTAGTCTGATGAAATATGACACTGCAGGGAATACAGAATTTGAAATTACTAAGCCTCTATCGTGAGTTATAGCTGAGCAATGGTTATAGAATCTATTCAGGTTGTTCCAGCCATTTTGATTTCACCATGGTGTCACTTAGGAGTCCTGTGAAACCCACTTAATACTTGAATAAAGACTATAAGAGAAAGAAAAGTTAATAAAAATAAAACTTGTTTCATGAAAGTATTAGATTTGCCCGCGGCTTTGAGTTCATGTCAATTTTGTCAATAAATTTTTGTCACTTGAGAACAGTACTTTTTAGTAGATAAAAGGTTCCCTATTTCTTTTTGGCACGATAACAACAACGTGTGTGCAAAATTTCGTAATAATCGGTCGGGTAGTTAGGGCGTGAAAGCGTTACAAACAAACAGGCACATTCACATTTAAAATGTCAGTTAGGATTAAATATTCATAAACACAATGTAAGCCAGCTATAGTCCTGATTGATGGGTCAATGCTCAGCCATGCGTAGCAATAACTTATGTTTATTATTGTTTTCACAGCATTAACCTGAAAACTAAACTAAAACATTGTTTTGTTTCACATAAAACACGCATCATTGCGGGATTGCGGCATTCACGTGCACACAAAATGACATAGTATAAAATGCCTACAACGAATGCTTAAACGAATATCGCAAGCATAGAAAAAGAAAGACTTGTCGTATGTGAAAGCCTTGCGGAACTTTGCCAACTAATAGCAGTTAGTCCACGTATAATAAGCTGGTATGAAACATACCCCGGCCAAGTAACTATTACGTATTCGGAAGGTAATTTTTGTCGACAGCTATATATAGTACGTAGCAGGAGGTATGTACAACACCGCATGTCGTGCGCACTTGTTTCACGTAAATTATGGGTAACAGACGCGCCGCGACCAAACTTGCTGTTTTTGTTTCCAAGATTAACGATGAACAACGGCCCTCGAAAAAACGTGTCACAGAAAACGGATATTGCCCAAAAGTTTGCCGCATAAATTTTCTTTGTTCGGTTTTATAGCGTTTATGTAAATAATGATACAGCCCTTTTATGAGTTTCGTTTTCCTCCCTTGATGTTTATTAACAACTTGTGGGTTAAATCTGTAATAAATATAAAAGAAGTGAAACCGCAGTAATAAAAAAGCACTTTAGATTAGCATATGTATTAAAAAGGCGTTAACTTAAAGTGGTTTTAACGGAAACGAGGTTCGCATGTATACATTGAAAATAAAGGACTCTTGAAAGTTATTAGTTTATTTGGAAAGCTACAGCCTTGTTGTGTAATATCATCTAAATAAAAACACATAAAACACATCGCGTAGTTCGCTGATACACTTGAAACAATCCTATTGTTCCACCGTTTGTACTAGCAAAAAGTTTTATAAGCGAAATCGGAACAATCTGGAGTGGCAAATCAATAATCTTTTTACTCGTCTGTATTGGAAAAACTAAGTGAAACAATGTGTATTTTATTATGTTTGATGCATTTAAATGCTAAAAAAATCTTATCAAGTACCAAAATAAAAAATGTAGCTGTATTGTTCTGTGTTTTGCTTTATTCGTGAGTTGTATTATTTATTTTTCTCTTCAGATCTATCTATACACAATGACGTATCTTTTGAATCTACGCATTTTTGTTCAGTAACAACTAGGTATGCCACATAAAAATGACATACACGCTTGCTATTTAAGAAGTATTGAACCCACGTATGACATACTGGTTTAATTGGTCGCTTTGGCACTATCACTGCCACTGCACGAAATTCTGTTGAATGTTGGTTTGATCTCCACACAGGATATTAAAAAATGTTGTTAATTACACATATACATAGGTATGTACATTGTTGTTTCGAGTGTGCGTGTTAATGTGCCCGTTGTTTGAATATTAAAATATAAATCCCCCGCGATATAGGCATTATTTCAAGTGCGGGACAAAAATAGGTATGACTGCTGGAATCCTTTGAGGATCGGTAAACGCCGTAGCCCTAATTTGGCTCCACCTTAATAATTAATTCTCTGAGTATATACGCACAACGTTGATGATAGCACGTTTGGCAAAACCTACGTGTCAAATGCCAGTGTGTTGCAGATCTAATCTCTAAAATAAGCTAAGTTGAGCACTTGAGCTTGTATCTGAATTCGGTGTAACTCAGCGATGCTAAAACTTATGTTTCTTTAATCTCTATCAACCGAAAAAATTTTAATTTATTTGAACTTGTCTAAATGCATTCACACTAATAACAACCTAACTAGAGTTTCTTAACGTGATACTAATGTACGTATGTACGTAAGTTTGGTTCATACATCGAGTTCAAGGCTCAAGTTGCTGTCAAAAACTTGGCTATTCTGTCTAAAGTACTCATACCAGAACAGTTGCTTAACTTGAACCAGGCACAGGTTTGATCTTATATGAAATACAGCTCTCATCTTTGGGATGGCTCGACTAAAATCACCCAAACACCTCTGAAATAGCAGATATGCCATTGCTGCGTAGGTTGACACAAAATTAAAATATTGAATAGTGAATTCGACGGTAAAAGGATTGTGATATCAATAATATACCACACATCACACCTAAGCCCTTATAAAACCTCATTTTCATCCAAATATCGATGACAAAGCTAAATTTACATTTAATTGGTGGTAAGATAGATGTTATGTAATATCAATATACTTAATACACAACCTTACTTCTTTTTGTTAATAAAGCCAAGTGGTAGCGTAAAACATTATTTTCTGCGGATTCCTAGTCATAAACAAACTATGAAGTGAATGATAATGACTCCTATTAGATATTATATTGCATTGACTGCTACATAAGTATCATTACGAAATGCGTACTAAAACGAGAATGAGTCGCCTTATTCTCTTATCGAGTATAGTTAAAGATAAAATGCAATCTAAAATATTGCCGACAGTGGAGAATTTATAGAGTAATATTTGTACTCCTTTTTGCTAAATATAGAATTTATACAATTTCATCTCAAAAATGTGTGTTAAATACCTTTTATCACATACAGCCACGTCCATGAACGCTGGTTACCGCTTACGTGGACCGAATACTTTTGCCGTTCTGCGTTGTATTCTGGTAAAAAGATTGTAATTAAAATAAGAACTACAACTAATATTACAATAAACAAATCAGGTAGGCAAGCCTGATTAATTCAAAAGCCTTTTAAAACTAAACATATACCTAGTCATTTATAAAAAATATAACCTAAAAATTTCCTTTTAGCAGCACAAGTTACACCACATAGGGCTGTATGAATAAAATATTTTCGAATAACTTTTTTGGCTGCTGTACTAAGTTTGTTCGTAGCTAACAATTCGGAACATTATGACATTGGTAATAAAACTTGTTTATGAACTAATTACGTAACAACATTTTTGTTCTAAGGAAATAATCAAACAATACACAAAATTTATAGGTCCTCTTGATATTAAAATAAGTAAGTAAAATCTTTTATTACCATTTCAATTTTAACAAAACACCAATCTAGGTACCCACGTTCCTTTTAGAATTCTTAATTTGAAATATAATTTACTATGTGGTTATAAAAATTTCACCGTTCTAGTAAACACGGTGGAGCAAACTCATGTACCATTAATTACATCACCATTCATCACAAATACACGACAATGTGTGACAAGAGAGATTTAAAAATGGAATAAAAGCAACTATAACCTTATTTAAAATAAAAAGTTGTTGTACTTACAGTTTATAATAACTGAGAACCAACAATATCCCATCACACACTAGACCACATCTTTAATATAGAACAAGCACAAAATATATCACTATTACTAACAAAATAACAAATCACAATATTTAATTTTAATATTTATGTAGAATTTGGTTACTTAAGTTAGACATAATTCTATTGATTGCATAGACAAGATCGGTGAGTTTTTATAATGACGGTAGATGCTCTTAATGACCATCAAAAAGATCAACTGCGTACGTGGTGTTCGTAATTATTTTAGATTCGAACTTAATTATGATTCTCATAATTTATAATAATATTATGTAGTGTTTTTTATGTTAATAAATTAATACTTTAGAATTCACGGATGAATAGAACATTGTTGAACATGTCTAGCACGGATTGCGTAGTGGTATAAGTGGTCGCCTCGCCTCGTTGTGGTTTCGATACCCATCCCTTGTGGGTATCTAAAAATTACGTTATATGCAAAAGTTATACATTTAAATTAAACTACATGATAAAGATTTTAACGCGTTATTTATTTTTAAAACACTATAGTTATATAATTTTGTGTGTGTTAAATGTTAATAAACATTAGACTAACTTTTGAATTCCTACGCTGCTTCACATGTTTTGTATGTAATATTATTGTAATGAACGTGTTGAGATTTAAACAAGGAATGAATAAAAAATCGAATCTAGGGATTCTAAATTGAAGTAACAATATTTTTATACTTAGCCTGGCCATAAATACTGTAACAATATAAAAAACAAAAAAAGTTATTTGAATTCGGAATCTGTCATTCTTATGTGATTTTTAAAAATAAAGAGAACCGAATTGCTGTGATAGCATTACACAAAGTAGGTATGGAGTCAAATGCACTTTTTGAAACTCTCCATCCGCTTGTTATTAGTCGAATGTAACGAAAACAATGAAACCCCTTCTATTTGTGACAGAAAGACATCTGGGCGTCCACGTAGTATGCGTACGAAAAAGGCGACAAAGGAAGTAAAGGAAAGAATTCGAGGAAATCCTATCCGAAAGCAAAATATTTTATCTCGGGAAATTAATATAGCGCCTAGGACCATGTCCGGTATTTTAAAAGATGACTTAAGACTTGCAACACTGGTCATTATTTAACTGATAATTTAAAAATGAAAATGGTGGTAAAATCAAAACAACTTCTTAAGCGGTACGCAAAGGCTGGTCACAGAAACTTTTTATCTACTAAAGAGATTTTTTTTACTATTGAGCAATGTTTTAACAAGCAGAATGATCAAGTTTGGGCTCAAAACTCTATAAAAGCTTCCCAATTAGTCAGCAGAGTACAACATGGACATTATCCGACTTCAGTGATGGTTTGGTGGGTGTTAGCTTTCGAGGAGTGACTGAGCCATATTTTTGTGCAAAAGGTGTCAAAACATTGGCACAATTGTAGCAAGATACGATTCTTGAAAAGGTGGTTAAGCCTTTTAACAACACCATGTTCCATAACCAAGATTCGTCCTTTCAGCAAGACTCAGCACCGGATCATAAAGCTCGATAGACCCAAGCGTGGTTGGAAACGGACGTTCTGGACTTCATCAGAACTAAAGACTGGCCGTCGTGTAGTCCTGATCTTAATCCGCTGGATTATAATTTATAGTCAGATTTAGAGAGTATCATGATGATTTGGAGTCCCTTAAATAATCCATAAGATTGGCAGTGATGAATTGTGTTTCTATTGATAACTGGCCTCAACGTTTAAAGGACTGTGTACTTTAAGCCAATGGCGATCATTTTGAATGAGGTTCATATATTTTTAATGTTATTATATTAATGTATAAACTAATACACATTACAGTAACAAATGTTTTATGCAATAGAAACATTTTTTTTCCTTGTAACAATAATTATGGCAAGACTAGGTATATATATAAATATGTGTATGCAGCATGTCACAGATATAACGTACAACCTCAAACACGTAATAATAATATAATCATTAAAATGTTGCTTTTATGTACTTAAATATTTTAATTTAACGAATTAGTTCTCCTTGTTCTGCGCGGATGGTATGGGTATATTACAATAAATCTAACATTATTGCCTTTATTGCATCAAAAACCTTATTGCCTTGAATTATAGTACATTTTCGTTAATTTCGACTGTTCAAAGAGAAGGATGACTATAATAATTTACATTGTTTTAATTATTTTAGGACAAAAAAATACCTATATTAAAATGTTAGAAATGGATTCAGTAGCCGATTCTGAACAAAGTACTTTCAGGAAGTGCGTTTAATATGTTACACATTATATATGCTTAATACATATATCTATAAATATTTATTTTTACCTATAGATTAGAAACACGTACATACATACATACTTACCTTAAATTGTTTGTAAATTTACTTTTGTTGATTGCGATCAAGCCAAAATTGTATTTTAACTATTGTAATCCGAATAAGGCATCCACAGGATAGGCTTGCCTAGTGTGGGGCCAATGGATTCTACATGAAATATTGTATAATATTGTCTTCTGTTACGCGAATGTTATTCATTGAAATTAAACTACTATATCGGGGAAAGTGTAAACCAAAAATAAATAGATTTAATAGTTTAAATAATTTTATTAGCTTATAAATTAGTAAAATAAAATCAATAGTAGTAGTAGTGTAATATTTTAAAAAAATTGTAATACAGTGATAAATAAACAACGCGATAAAATCCGTATATAGTAGTTTAATTTCAATGAAATATTGTACTTTTTGGTTATAAATATTTATTTCTTTTTTATTTTTTTTATATTATTTTGTCGATTACGACTGTTACCATACTTAGTCTCAGATACAGCTTTTGAATTGCTACAATCCAGGCATATCTGTCTTGCTAGATTCAATCTTATTAAATTCTTAATGCATTCTCGGTCGGTTTAAGGTTTTAATCTTTACCTGGTCTTTCGCCAGAATGTCGACGAGCAGACCAGAGAAAATCCTTTCTCTTTCGATAATTCAAGTCACAATGACCGAAAATCTCTGAGACCCATATAGTGGCCTCAAGGTTCGCATATGCCTGCGATCTTATTTAATATATTTATTAATGATCTTCCTAAATGCTTCCATTTCTCTGAACCTTATCTATATGCAGACGACCAAAAGTTTTCGAGAGTGGTTGAATCTCCAACAGACAACGTACTTTTACAAGACGACCTTAATCAAGTTGTAGAATGGTGTAAAATAACGGAATGTAACTAAACACAACTAGGTGTTATCACGTCAAATATACAAGAAAAATCAACTACATCCATACGGAATATTTCATAAACCAAGACAAAGTTCAAGAACTAGAAATAATTAGAGACCTAGGTGTAATATTTAACAAAAAAGTGAGCGTTTTGCCTCACATTGAAAATATAATAAAGAAGGCATCTAAAATGATGGGATTCATACTACGTAATACAAAAGGATTTCGTCAAAGCAACACTAAGAAAATGTTATACTTTAGTCTGGTATGAAATATATTGGAATACGACAGTAGGCATAGTATGGCGACCACACTTTAATACCCACATGTTGTGAATAGAAAGAATACAAAAACGTTTCATGTGGCACCTAGCTTTTAGTGTAGGCAAAGCCAAAAGCCTTCCCTCATACTCAATCCGTTTGAATTACTTTAAAATGATCAGCTTATCAACACGCAGAGATATGACTGACGCAGTCTTTTTTTATAAACTACTAGCTGACCCGGCAAACGTTGTTTTGCCATAAAAAAATGATTTGACCAAAAGATTAAAATAAAAAAAAATAAAAAAAAAATAGACGTTGGCCGATTCTCAGACCTACTCAATATGCTCACAAAATTTCATGAGAATCGGTCAAGCCGTTTCGGAGGAGTACGGGAACGAACATTGTGACACGAGAATTTTATATGTATATAAGATATATTTAGAAACAAATTAGATTGCTTAAAGTTACTGGATCTTATCAGATGTCATGTCCCGCCGAGGTAACCAAGGAATATAATCACACCTCTCTGCCCACCATTACGTCGATCAGTACTTGGTTCAAACTCCCCAATACCTAGGTTATGCAGGCTTCTTAATAACTGTAGCGATTTAGTAGACATACACCAGGACAGTTTAGGCAAATTTAATAAAATTATTAGAACTGTAAATAAATATTAATGCGTTGTTATTTTGTTTCTTTTTAATAGTATATTTTTTATTTGTTAACATTTATATTAAATAATTATTCCATATTTTATAATAATTTTATTTATTATTTACTAATTGTGATTTAATTTTTATTTTTATATTGTTTATTTATTGTCTATTAATGTAATTGTAATTGTTTTAATAATAATAATTGTAATATCTAATTTATGATTTTTTATAAATTGTGGAGCATAGCTCTTTTTAAAATGTTAACCTTTAAGTATGTACCCAATAAATGATTGTTACACTTGTAAATATACCTACTCAATAAATAATTATGTAACGTGTTGTGTAAATAATTGTTGGATAACCTAATTAAATAAAAATATATAAATTAGCTTATCTTTGGCGGTGACTTCAAGTCAAAATTTCTAAAAACTATTGTTAGCCTCAGGCTCATGTAAATAGATTAATCTGATAAGATTTATAAAGAATTCCCATGTACAGACACAGTAGATAATAATACGCATATATACGTCATATATCATTACAAGTCATCAAGATAATGAGGACCGAAATAGCGTAATTAGATGATTGCGAACACGGAACCGAGAACTCGGGTATTCATGGATTGCAAACGTACCAGACTAGTGAGTGATTAACCGTCAATATACTATTGTACCTCTTGTATCTGTATATACGATCTCTCTTCAGTCAGTCCCTCATTGCTTAGGATTGTAGCCATGATTGATGAGTCAATAATCTGTGACCCGTGGCTTCTGTCTGTGGTTGTCCGCATTTCATCATAGGATTTGAAACGAGAGATCATTTTTTTACAGCATTTTAACATGATCTGTCCAGATGAACAGTTGTCGGCGTTCTCTATCAAGCAATATTTATTATACAAGTATCTACCTCAGGCACAAGACAGGTTTTACTCTTAGGCCGTATATTCTACAGGACTAGAATACTTACACTAGAACATTGAGACTGCTACCATCTTAGTCTTCCCGTGACCATGGCTGCTGAAAAGCAACCGAAACATCGGGGAAAGTGTAAACTTAAATATAAATAGTTTTAATAATTTAATTAGCTTAAAAATTAGTAAAGTTTAATAGTAGTAGGAGTGTAACAGTTTCTAAATTATTTAATAAAGTGTCAAATAAACAACGCGTTAAAATCAATAGGTATATAGTAGTTTAATTTCAATGAATAACATTCGCGTAAACAGAAAACAATATTAAGTAGAATACTTGCCTCGACGAGCTAATTTGGTATCGTACTCATCAAAAAATCCATCTCAAAATCCGTCTCTTCCATCCGACCAACAATTCAAAAAGGTGCAATGTCATTGCTTTTATATTGGTATCAAAGAAGCAACAAGCACCATTCCTTTTGTAAACTCACCAATCATTAAATGAAAGAACTTCAAAACTATTAGGCTTGACTTACCCTAGACGCAAAACCACCCTAACAAAATCGTCGAATGGATTATTATATCCGCAAACTTTGAAATAAACACTCGCTATTTACGGGTCAACATTATCAAGAAACTTAGTTGACGCAACCAAGAAGTGTAGGGGCCTTTACATACTATATCAAAGGGCAAAAGTTTCAGTATTATTTCAAGTTCTTAATAGTATATTGACCACAAGCGAAACCTTAAGATCGAAAACTGTACACCTCATTATCAATGAATGTTATAATTGTATAAATCGAGATACGTAATAAGGAATAACTTGGTTTTGCTGATTTGCAATAGTGAGATTTGGTAACAAATTCAATAGAGGCAGCAATAAAATTATCCACCGGATAGCTCAGTGTTATATGTACACAGTTTTGCATTTACTTCTCATTATATCACAAGACTCTGGACGCTTACGACACGCGAATTATATAGAAAATATGTATGAAGTTACAAACACGGATGAAGAACTCATATTACATTATTTTAAAAACATTAAAATCCTTATCGACGTTGCTTAATGTTGCCTTGGATCTAGGTCATTTTCGACTGACTTATTCGCATTAACCTTATATCTTATTATTTTGATAGTAACAGTTGCTCAAACCATCTGAAGCGAGCAGCACATAGTATCATTTTCATGGTCAGTTTATTCAAATATTTATCTTATGCAGTACAAATTTAATGTATAAACACCCTAACGAAAATTGCAACAGATATTAGACTGCAGAAGATTCCTAAAGTTTGAGATATTACGTTTCACGTGCCCCGAGGAATGCTAAATGCTTAGAAACATTGAGCAAAGTTATTCAGAAGAAAATAGGAGTTAATAGAAGGAAAAGTTGGGCACGTGTATACCATACTGATATTATAAACAAAGTTTCATCATATGTAAGAAGTTCACACAATAACAGCTAATCAGATTTATATTAAACTTGGCTACGTTTATTATGGGTTTACCTATTTTTGTATTTGTTTGGAGATTATAGCTTATATGACTAAACTGTTTTTATCTATTGGCATTATTGGCTGTTTTAGAAATACAATAATAACAATACAAGTAATTTTTGCTGTTAAAAACTTCTTTGATTTCTTCAAAGAAGTTTATTACCGCAGATCTTACAAACGACATTAAAATTTATGTGATCCACGAACAGTTGTTCCGAGTCAGGGTATTCTTTGTGTCCATTGTTTAAACAATTTTGTAAAGTCTTTGCGACACAGAAATCATACCTTGCGTAGAAGATGTAAAAAATAAATCTAAAAAGCCTGTTTTGTGCCTTACCACATCGTTTCAAAAACCCTAAATACCTTCGAAAATAATTATAAAGTCACCCGCAACTGAAACACATTTCTTAGGACCGAATCGTTATTCTTAGTGTTCCCGTCAGTATGGGAAATGTAACAAAATGGGAATGTCCTTATCTTTCCGGGAAAGTAGAGCCGATGAAGGCAAGATCCTCCGAACGGCGTCATAATTTTATTATGTTTACTCCTTGACGCGTATTTGAGGCGATTCATAATAATATAATATAAAAGGTATTTTCCTTCTCGATAATATTCCTGTAGTTTATATGTTATACTTCTATTTATTTGAACAAATAGTACTAGTCCTTTGAGCAAACGGACCTAAAACTACTAGCGTATGTATTTGTTTACACATACAGTAACTACATAAGGTAGGTATGTAGTTGTACATACGATGCGTAAAATATTGCGTCTTTAAAATATCAGGCAAATGTGAACTGACCTGGCTGAGAATGGGATTCATCTCATTGTGAGAGTATAGAAGGTAAGAATATTTGCAGGTTTCTTCACGGCATTTTCCTGCACCGTCAACATGAGCGATAATTATTTGTTCAATAATTATTTGTTTAATACGCACCTAATTTCGAAAAGTCTAACTTGGGTACGTGCCATAGGGTTGAGAGATTTGCGTTGCGGACTGGCCTATCTAGAAAAGATCTTAGCAAAAAAAAACCTCGTTAATTCATCTAAAAAAAGATTTAGTTAATTTAGTGACATTTGGTTAAAATATTAAGATTATAATAATATTTAGAATTACGGCTGTTCGCGGTAGGATAGGTTATAACAATGGATTTTCATTTCATTTAGTCATCTCTTTTTCTATAGAACGCGAACGTCTAACATTTTATTTAGTGATTTGATATTGTTTACGGTCTTTTTACCAAATATTTCTTACCATTTTTATAATTTTGTGCTTCACCAGTTTAATCTAGAAAATAATGATATATTGCTTGCCTTGTGTCACATTCAGACAAAATAGTACTTCCATTGAGCATCTTTATACCTTAGTGATAAAAGCATTAGAATAAGTTGGTAGCTTCACTTGCTTAAAAGCTTAATGAGTTTTTACGCAGATTACATAACAAACTCCATGTCTGGAACCTTTGCGCGCTAGTATGAAGTCTAACAGTATGCTCCTAATTCGTTGACATTCTTACTGGACCTGAACGTAGCTGGAAAAATCTCTTATCCTACGGAGTAGACACTTCGGACAGAGGAGCGAGGTTAGTAAGGTACACGTCATGTTATAAGTAGGTAATAGTTCTACATTTTCCTTATGCCCATTATTTGGCAATATTTCCCTTTGCCCAATTTACCGTAACAAGGTAATATTATGTCATCTTCAGGTTTATAATAAAGCCACAACCTTCTAATTGCTACTAGATACTTGTACAAACAAAGAACAAAATTTGTAATCGATATTGTTAACCGAGGACAGAAAAATAACAAATTACCGCAAGAATAACATCTATTAAAAAGGTAAACATCATAATTTCATTCTTAAAGACATAGAATTCTATTGATTTTTAATGGTAATATATGGTGGTAAAAATAAAATTTGTGAATGGGATATACAGTTAAGGATCAAAATGTACAAGAATAATTATAACTAAACTAACAGGGCACGTATGAATTAAATCCCCAAGCTTTAAAATTTTTATAAGGAAAATAAAAAATATAGATTATACTGAGCGTTAAATTATATATTACATAATTCATTCATCGGTCCATAATAATCGATATTTGACCCCTGACAGAAATAATAAAATATGAAGGTTTCATTATTTTACTTAGTTATTCTTCACTTATGTGAAATTAATAAAATATTAATTATTATAGATGTCTTCAAAATAATATTTTGTCCGAGATCTTGCATTACTTAAATAAGAATAAGGGTTTCATGTTGTTTAAGTTAATTTTTAATTGTATCAATTGATTCAAATGTATTTTTTTAGAAAAACGTAAATCATGTTTGTATTTAGATTCAGTTAAAGATATGAAACGAAATACACAATTTCGTTGGTTCATTTTCGTGAGGTCGGCTTCTATTGGTAGACAACTAATTAGATCGCAAGAAAAAACGGTTATGTTCGAATCTACCTCTTGCACCGAGACTTTCTTACTTTGGAACCGTGCTGTATTTGTACCATTGTGGTATGGTACCATTTAAATTAAACAATTGACATGGTGATTTCAATTCACACTCCGTCGTAGTTACTTGTAAGCTTTGGTAAATACATATATGAAATTATAAGCTATAGTGAAATTTATAATATCTTTTCGACATAACTTACCGAAATTACACGGGCTGTAGAGCCGGGAGAACGTTCAAATTATTCTCGTCATTTACGAATACCGGAGCTGGCAGGTATGACATCAATGGCAGTACCTTCAATATAAACCCAAAAGCTCAACTTGTCTTCCTAAAATGTTCGTTACTCATTAATATAATTATAATAGTTTAATAGTGTATTCAAACTAGCACTGGCATACCGTGCATTTGTTACATAAAAATAATAGTATACACAACAAATGCATTAATTTCTTTCTTTTTTTTTAACTTACTTAGGATCCAGGCCTCTACGGCCTGGATCCTACGACACAGGGTATCCTATTGTGGGAGCCAGAGATATATTGTATTTTTAATTCCACTTATGTACCTAATATGTGTATATATATTGTACTAATGTTTAAATAAATAAAGCAATTTATTATTATTATTATTATTATTTATTATACCACATACACACTATAGTGCGTTTTGTGAGCCGGTAACATTCAAGTTCAAATTTAAGAATAAAATTAAAACAACATAAATGTATTAAACCTTACACTTAATTTACTTTGCCTGCCTCGGTGGCGCAGCGGTGTTAAAGGCACATAAAGTCTTGGGTTCGATTTCCAGGCAAGATGATATGGAAGTTGACGCCAAAAAGTTTTCTCTATTTATTTCCATACACATACTTGGCGAAATATGGATAAAGTATCCCTCTGACTATCCTTTTGCCGATATACATATGTAACTATGTAGATATGTATAGATTGTTAAAATAGCATATATTAGGCCTGCCTTGTTCCAAAACCACGTGTTACTGTATATTGTACGTATTTAATATACCTATATCTAAAGCAACTGAAATCGTTTCCATCAGGCCGTCGGAATCACAACTCGTTGGGGGTATTATTACGTTTTTGTTTTCCATTTGTTCATTTTATGGTTACGGCTTGCTCCAGCGAACTGCCGGGGGCATTGTAAGATAGCGCTTAGTTACAATGTTATGTAACATGAGTAATACATATTTTTATTCAATACCTAACATTATCTTTATACATAGGTACATACCCCATGCTTGTACCTTCCTAATGGGGTCCTAATAAGTATATTATACGTCAACATAGTTTAAGTTATTTTAAATAAATAAATAAATAATAAAATAAACATTTCGCCAGTAATGTTTAAGGTTCTTTTTTATTTTATCTTTATTTATTTTAAGGGAGTTTTGTACAAAATGATGACAATGTCAATCCCATCGTACATTATTCTTAAAAAGAAACAACTACTACAAAAATAGCATATGCTAATCTTCATAGCTACTAATCACAATCACTGAAATGAAATGTATAATATAATGTTCTAACTGTATCAGAGTTTGGTTCAGCTAGAATATTATGAAATATCCCGCCATCGCATTTTAGGTTCTAAGTTATATCGTCAACGCATTGCTGTCAACTATACCTATGAGACCTTCTTAACATAAAAACTAAATAGTCGGCTTCAGTGGCGTAGTGGTTAGTGTAACCGACTGCCACGCCTAAGGTCGCGGGTTCGATTCCCGCACAAGTCAAACATTTGTGTGCATGAATATGGATGTTTGTCTTGGACTGGGTGTTTCTATGTATAATATGTATGTATTTCAAAAAGGTATATATGTATGTTTATCCTTTGTCTAGTACCATAGTACAAGCTCTGCTTAGTTTGGGCTAGATGGTGTTGTGTGTATATGTGGTAGAATATGTGGTAGACTTGGCCTGACACCGGAATTAAACTAGGAACTCGCAATCAAACACATACATAAGTACGATTAATTTGACACATTGTCATAATTTATTGATTGATGATGTTTCGTTGGTTCAATGGCTTTACATGTGATGATGAATTTATTTCTAGCAATTGACAATAATAGTCAAATATAACTTGTCACTCTGCATAATCCATCCACCCACAAATGTCGGACAAAGATATTTTCCCTACTACCTACTAAGAAATGGTGTCATAAATGTGACAACTTTCTATAATTTATTTACAAAACAAACTAATATGGATTTGCTTCTAAATAAGACAGACTATTGTGAAAGAATTATTAGAGTAGAGTCTGCAGACTATTTCCTTACAATCTAAACTCTCACCCCTCTACGAACAGCTTTTCCTAAGAAAATATATTTGCTTATGTGTTTAGCCCATTGGAGAACAAGTACAAGCGACGCGTCATCGGTCTGAAATTTCTGTATACTAAGACATTGTTCCATAAATATTACAACATTCTATAATTTGATTAGTACACCCCAATTAACACTTTTCTAATTAATGATTAGAGTCTGTAGACTATTTCCTTAATTCCTGAACTTTCAACCCTCTAAGAAGATATTTTTACTAAGAAAAATATGTTTTTAGAAGGTCGAAAGTTCAGCTTAGTATAGTACTAAAACATCTGGTTGCCATAATATAAAAGTGAATATATCCCAGCACAGAGGAAAATAACACTTGAACTCTGTTGAATCTTGTAAAGTAACATTCGAAAGTGTCGTACAGTTGTCGTGAAGCGTGATCGGTCTCTAAATGGCACTAAAGTTTACTTTGAAACGACTTTTATAAATATTTAAAGACTGCAGTAAAAGCTCTGACATTCTTAAATGTGCCTTAAACCTCCATTAAACCTTTTTTATCAGCGACTATAGTAGTATCTTCTTAATAATTAACAATTATTATGTTTGTTTTTAATTTCCAGCTTTTAGCCGTGGCTTCACTCAAGATCTTGGAAGATAAGAGCTACATCGATATTACGGACCCTAAATCTATGGACTGAATATAAATATTGGGCTGGGTTATAAATTTTGAAAGACTCCAAACTTACGACATAATTTTTCGTAAATAACTAATCCTAAAATTTATGTCGATTCTTCGTTCTGTTGCTTCGTGGCGAAGAAAGACAACCCAACCAATATACTTTAGTTTATAATATTATTAAGAGGATGAGGAAGAAAATCGACCTCACGATTTCATTGAAAATGTTCTAAGATTCAATTTATAATTGTTCTATAATATCTAAAGATCTAATAAGAAAATAACTAATTAAATACTCTGAAAAGTTTTTAAATCAAAAGAAATACAAACGTCTCATATGTAACAGAAACGCTCAGCAATGTTCAGGTATCGAATGCACAAAAACAATCGTCCTAGTAGCCCAAAAACAAGTTGCTTTTTTTTAATGTTTCCGACTAATAGTATTCATGAGAAAGTTTGAAAAGATCTTTGAATTTTTGTTGCTCAATCACACGTAAACCGCCGAAACTTCATTCACGGATAGGATGTGTTAACATATAGGCTACCCTTTAGCCTAGTATGCATTGTTGTCGCACAACTCTAGCGCCGCAGGTATTGGCTAATGCTGCCTAATTTGTCCGATAACACCATATCATCAGTTAATTGATTATACACAATTATTTTGGTTTCATCGGTTTTACCATATCGGCAATTTTTGATATGCAAACGCATAATTTGGTACTTGTGTGAATAAATTATATGAAAAGTCTAACAATTTCTACTTAAAAGCTAACAGACGCAATGTTCAGACTTTTAATTTGGTTCAAGAATAGCAAATAAACGTTTCGTAGATATTACGTGACGGTCTGTGGGAAAGTTTCCTAAAGCAATAACAACTCGGCCACGATGTTCGGCGTGCCATTAACTACAGCATTATCTCGTAGCTGCTCTTTTCAAATATTCGGCCATTTTATTTGACATCAACGCGAGCGCTCGTGTTTTGCGATAGATAAAATTTCTCTTTAGACAATATTATATTTAATATTGGAATATTTCTTGAACGTGTTTGGAATGTACTGGTGCTTTAAGTCTTAAAATAATGAAAACATATAGTAAATGAACCTCCAAAAATTACTAGAACAAGTAGGAATATGAAAAAATAATACAAACTAAGAGACGGACAACTATATACGAATGGAAACAAATAAATACAGTGAACCGATCGCAATGATAAAAGTTCTTCAAACTTATACTGGCTGACTCGGTAGACGTTGTTCTACCGTAGGCAGTAGAGTTTTCAACAATATTTGACTGCACAAATGGCACGGTGGGCAAGCCGTCGCTTCACTGCTGTGAGGTGTGTTGGAGGTTCAAATTTGACACGAGACATTTATTTACAATTCGTGTGATTCACAAATTATTGATCTATAGGTATGTATTTATACATACATTCTATTATGACATTTGTCTCGAGCGCATACGTCACAAGTGCGGGCAGAGAGGGGGCAGTCAGTGTCCGACCGTCAACCCGATAAAACGTGGTGGTGCGAGCTAAATAAGTATAGTATTGGCGACGAGGATAAAGAATAACTAATTGTGAGTAAAATTTTAATTATAGTTATTTAAAAAACTTAGACAATAGGGTGTGTAGGAATGAAAAGTACCTTGAACTGAAATATATATTTAAAATAGTGATATTTATCAAATTTAAACGACTTATAATGTGAGTAACTTTTATATGTTATATCTGATTAGTTAACTAGCATTATGTCTACCAACATTATGCCCGTTTAACCTTTAAATTTTAACAATCTATTTAATCATTGACGAATTAAATATTTTCGGTAATTAAGATCATAATATGTTGTTGTCTTATGTATGGTAATAGTATTTAATACGTAATAACTTAAACAACTTGATTATCTTAAGCAAATTAAACGAAAACCTTAGTTGTTTACGCTTAACTGAACTATGAGTCATTAGTCATTACATAGGAATGCGTTGCAAGATGAATAGAAAGAGGCGATCGCACTGATAACGCTTTTGTATTATTTTATAACTAAATATTATAGAATTACTCGCATCTGATTAATTATAAGTTATGATTGAAACAAAATAAAGATATAGTTTAGACATTAAAATAAAATAATAATACTTACAAAGTTTAATATTATACGTATTTACTATATATACATATATAATTAGCGTTCCAAGATTGAACTCGCACTAACTACTATATTTAAAGAAAAATATTAAAAAGAAGAAGGAACAGAAGGACATGCTGGTATATACATATATGTATTCGCTAAATTCATTTTAAAATATTATAACAGCTTTGGCTGGTCATTAAATTGACACCAAATAGTTACTATTTAATCATAAAAGCAGTTTGACTGGTCATTGAATTGACATTGTTATTATTACCTTACGAAAGCATTTTTGACTAGTCATTAAATTGATATAAAAGCAGTTTGATAAGGACTGTGAACAATAGTGTCAGCTGTATAACTATACAGGTCACTAAATTGACATGAAACAAGATTAGTAACTTAAAAGTTTATTAAGACTATTGGTTTCAGGTAGCAAAATAAATTAACATGTCTCAACTCACACTCGAAAAATTCGATTGTGAAGGAGAACAGTCATCGGTCGGGGCACGATGGGAACGCTGGAAACAAGCACTGTTTATCTATCTTGATGAAACAAGTATTGATAAAAGTGAAAAGAAAAGAGCTAGCTTGTTACATTTCGGTGGATTAGAATTACAGGAGATATTTTATAACATTCCAGAAGCGAATGCTTCGACTACAGATGGAGTTGACGTATTCAAAATAGAAATAGATAAACTCGATGCATACTCTATCCCGAAACAAAGTAAAGTCTATGAAATTCATTTATTTAGAGTAATTAAACAGGAACCAGACGAAAGATTTGAGAAATTTTTGGTGCGCCTGAGGCAACAAGCTAACTAATGTAAATTCAATGACAAAGATGATCAAATAATCGATTAGATAACTGAAAAGTGCTCTGTCAAGCAACTGAAGAAAAAGATTTTGCAAACTGGCGATTCGATGACACTAGATAATATTTTAGCTGAGGCAAAGAGGCGCTAGAAGCTTTTAGCCTACAAATGGAAGATTTTGGAAAGGGATCAAGTAAATCTGAAGACATTAACAAAGTAGATACAAAGGCGAAACGTAGTGAAAATCAAGACACATATAGGAAGAAATGGACTAGTAAACCAGCTTGCGGCAGATGTGGCAATAGAAGCCATGGTTCTCTAGACGTCAATTGCCCTGCACGAGATGGAGAATGTTTAAAATGCGGGTTGAAAGGACATTTCAGATAATTCTGCAGATCTAAAGTACTAACCAAACGGAAAATAGAAACAGATAACAAGAAAATAGACAACAAAATATCTACATAGATTACAGAACAAAAAAGAAAATAGACAGAAGACACGAACGACGTACACTATGTATTAAGAATCGATGAGGATGGTGAATTTGAATGTGACATTGGAGGGGTGAAGGTTAAAATGTAAGTAGTTGCCGGATGCAAATGTAACTTAATAATAAGCAAAACATGGCATGAAATGAAAAGTAACAACATAGACATTTGTAATCAGGATGACAAGCCCGACAATTTGTTTTATGGTTATGGTAGTGACGAACCTTTAAAATTAATAGGATCTTTTGAAGCAAGGATCAAGATAGCTGATAGGTCTGAGTATGCAACTTTCTTTGTACCAGGGACCTATTAGGCAAACAGACAGCTATAAACATGGGACTCCTTAAGATTGGATTGGACATAAACCATATGGAAACCAAAGAACCATTTCCAAAAAATTAAAGATGTTCAGATACATATACTTATTGACGATTGAGTACAACCAGTCTCACAGCCACTTCGAAGAATACCTATACCTCTAGAAGAAAAAGTTAGCAGTAAAATTAAAGATCTTATAGATAGGGACATTATTGAAGAAGTGCAAGGGTCCTCAAAGTGGGTATCTCCAATAGTACCAGTCCTAAAAGATAACGGAGATGTTCGAATCTGTGTGGATATGAGACGAGCGAATAAAGCTATTTTACGAGAAAACCATCCTCTCCCAACAATGAACAAACTGCTACCTAAAATGAAAAACGCCAAATTGTTCAGTAAGCTTGATATAAAGAATTGAAGAGAAATAGAAGAGAAAAACTTGAATTACACCCAGACTCTCGTCATATTACAACCTTTTATTACAAGTAAAGGACTATATAGATACAAACGCTTAATGTTTGGTATAACATGTGCTCCTGAAATCTTTCAGAAAACTTTAGAACGTATTCTTCTAGGGTGCGAAGGGACGGTAAATTTTATTGATGATATTTTAGTGTATGGCGAAAATAAAGAAATTCATGACCAAAGATTAAAACCAGTTATGAAAACTTTAGAAGAGAACTATATAGTGCTAAGAAAGGACAAATGTTTATTGAATAAAACGGAAATACAATTTCTGGGACATGAGTTTTCAGAGAGTGGAAAACCTTTACAGAAATATGTAACTAGTATTGAAGGATTTCGACCACCTATGAACATAGGTGAGCTTCAGAGCTTCTTAGGAGTAATGACCTTTGTCGGGAAATGGATTCCAAATTTGGAAATCCAGCAACAATAACTGCAGACAATAGAAACCAGTTTTGTAGTGCAGAGTTTAAGCAGTTCTGTGCTACACGAAATATAATTATACTTAACACAATACCATATTGGCCACAACAGAATGGTGAAGTAGAGCGTCAAAACAGGGTCATCTTGAAACGCCTAAAAATCAGTCAGGCAGGAAAGGTCATTGGCGAGAGGGGTTGTAGGAATATTTGGTAATGTACAACAGTACACCACACTGTGTGACTGAAAAATCTCCAGCGGAGTTATTCTTTAAGCGACAGTTTCGCGACAAAATCCCAATGATAGCTGATATAAACCGTCAGCTAGAGAATTCAGATGTTAGAAATAGGGATCAGCAGAAGAAACAGCTAAGAAAGAAATATACAGATAATATAAGAAAAGCTAAGGAATTTGAAATACAGCCAGAAGATAAAGTATATTTAAAATAGCAATAAAGACAATAAATTACGCTCAAATTATGATCCGACTCCGTTGAAAAGAGCACTGGAAGGGATATTGAAGTTCGAAATGATCAGACCGGACAGGTTTTAAGGAGAAAGATAGTTCATTTGAAGAAAGTAGAAGGCCAGTGCAAAATTCTTGGTAATAAAAAGGATGACAATATCAGTTTAAAAGTCGAGCCTTCTACAAGTAATGGGGAGGAATGATATTATAAAAGGAAAGGAAAGGGAGCATAGAGAATAGGAATACCTACGTGATTGATAGCTCAATAGATATTAATTAAACATGAAGCAATTAAAATAAATATATATATATATATATATATAATTATATTGATTAAAATAGTATTTAGAAATGCATCTAAAATGTTATACATGTTTAAGAAATAAATGAGTACCTACTTAAATTTATAATACCAAATCGTTTTAATATTAAATATAATATAAATTAAAATAAGGAAGGGATGTAATGTATGTAGTTATACATACATTCTATTATGGCATTTGTCTCGAGCGCATACGTCACAAGTGTGGGCAGAGGGGCAGTCAGTGTCCGACCGTCGGCCCGATAACACGTGGTGGTGCGTTGGCGAGCCAAATAAGTATATCTATAAAGTTACGTATAAAGTGCAACTACTATACTAGGTCTGGGTGTACTTTGTGTCCGTTAATCGTCTGAGTGTAAAGTCGCCGGCAATACAGGGCTTGAACACTCGTGTGGAGGAACAGAGGGTGAAGTCCCTCTAACACACAGGGCGGATCCTCCGACCAGGCTGGTTGACCGTGCCTGGCGGGCCGTGGCCCGGTGGTTAAAGTCGGGAGCTTGTATATGCAGGGTGTCCAGTAATTAATGGATAACCTTGAAATGTCTTATAGTAGAACTGATGGCCGTTCAGAAAAATAACGAAATATAAAATGTGCAATAGCTATCATACTTTTGACTGTCTACGTATCTATTAGCATAATTAGTGTTTTATAATAAAACAACAAAAAACTGATGGAATTCATTCATCTATGGTCGTAGTGTACAAGAAAGTTAAATATAGTAAATAAATTTAAAAAAAAACATCTCTCGGGTAGTTGTTCGGGTTTTTTTTTTAATAATTATTATACTCGACTGGAGAACCGCTAAGACATCCCAGCATAATAATGAACCAACAGAACATGGCCTTATATTATTCTGGTAGTTAGCGTCGTGCAAAAGTCACAGAATCCAAAAGCACCAATAATAATTATAGGTATGTATAAATTACCATTATTCTTTAGATTTAAATTTTTCTACTCTAGAGTAGCATACAATTGGTTCGAAACATGAGAATATATAAAATCATTTGTTTTAATGTATGTAAGGCAGACAGACTGACTAAGAAAGCTTAGAAGGCTAGTGTGAATGGAACAGTCGCAAGGGAAAGACCTAGGCGAACGTTTATCGATCAGATCGGAGACGTTCTGGACAAACACCAGGTTATGGGCACCTTAAACCGGCGAGCGTGTATGCGGAATGTGATGAATGTGAATGAAGCCAGAGAAGTGTGTCAGGATCCTGTGTACCATTTTGGGAAACGTATGTATGTATGTTTGTAATACTTTTCAGCAGCATTTGTGTTTTATCAAGCGATCCATTATTTAATATAATTTAATATCCTGCTATCTTCTTTGCCAATATAGCAAGTGATAATTAATTATATATTATAATTTATCGTAGAGCCTCGGTTTCACCACTAACATTTAAGTTTACAATTCACAATTAATTCGTATTAAGCAATCATATATGTTAATATTAATATTTTAATCAACATTAATTAAAAACTTCATGCATGTTAATTTCAAGCAATATTCACAAAGAAAATTCTAAACCATTTTAACACTTTCACAAAAAGCTGAAAAAAAATGGGTGGATTATGTTGAAAATCATTTAACATGTAAAGGAAATCCAATTATGGCGAATAACGAGTCCCGTCCTGAACACGCATTTCCCCGTAGAATTTTAAATTGAGTAAATATGACTTTGTTTAAAAAACAGTGACTCATTCCTGGTCAATTAAGATACAACTGTCTCTGGGTTATGTTATGTACTTAACCTGTTGAGAATCATGTTATGAAGAAGTAATATCTTTAAGACTAACATATTTCTCATTTTTGCATAGTATACATAGGGCATACAATCTCTTACAAACATTTGCTAGCTGTATTGACTTTGTTCGCTTGGGAACAACACATTTTTCTGGGTGAAGGTATGCTCTTATGTCCTTTTCTGTACCCCTGACAAAGTGAATGCGAAATCCCATGATGATCAGGCGAGTTGTTAAGGCATGAAAGCATAAAAATAAACAAACCCACATTCGCATTTATATTATTACTTAGAGTAACGTATAGGCGCCAAGCAGTTATGTTTTATGTGTTAGATAGGTGTAAACCAAACGTTAGAAAATAAAGTCATCCGTTTTAGACATAATTTTTTTACACTAAAAACTTTTGGAACACTAAAGTGCACTGACTCAAAATGCATATGATCGTGCCATCAACTTATCTGTGAAAATGCCAATGGTTAAGTGATGGGTCCCTAATGGTTATTAGTTATGTTCAGAAAATACGAATTCACTCACAGTTCACAGATAAATATTGATCGAGCATTTTGACTGCACCGATGGCGAAGTGATTTAATTGGTCAGCTCACCAATGCGAGTGCGCTGAATGTTGTAGATTTGATCTCTACACTGGACAAACATTTGAGTGACCTACTGAGTAGTTGTTTCAAGTCTGAGTGATTTTGTGTCCGTCGTTTGAATGGTTGAAAAATTCCCCGTGACAAAGGGATTATGCCTAGTGCGGCACTTGTTTATATGTATGTTGTTGTTATGTTACACCTACATATGATCCATCGAAGTGAAAGCTTTCTTAGTGAACATAATTTAAGTTGGTCTAATACAAATCATATAATTATTACTGGACTGTATATCGTTGCTAAAACCCTTGTAGCAACAATATATATATCATATAGTGGTTTATAGTGACTAGGATGGGTTCAACTGAAATAGCGTTATGACTGCCATCAATAATAACTATCAGGATAGTTAAGACTTATGAATCTTAGAGATTGCCCATGGCTTTGCCATAGACTAAACGCTCTACTGAGTATAGATACAGTTGCAAGAGTGGTTACTATTCTGCGTTATGGCCAAGCTTTGGTGCAGTCATACCGCTATTTCAGTCAGTTGTTCACCACTGAGTGTGGTTAGAAAAAAATCCATAAGCATAGACTGCTTCAATACTTACGATTATGATCTAACTTTCTAAATTGCATTAATTCGCTTCTGAATAAAAATGCATATAATTATAGTCTCACGACTATATTTTGGAAGGGGTACGCGGCGGTGTATTGCTCTCACATTTTGCCAGCTATGGTTTTAGGTACCACGTTATAGAGGGCAAGCCTTCTAACTACTTTTGTTGACATTTACTGGGAACTGTTCCAGACTTGACAGAATACTAACCCAATGACACTAACCGACCGAGAGTTACACCTGCCTCATAGATTCAATACTTTGTCACCGAGGCATCTTAATAAAGGTATATGAAGTTCTCTTTATTAATCTTTTAATATGAACGTGAAGACGAACTAGATATAGTAGCAAACATGTCTGGACTAAGCGCAAAACCACACTATAATGAATGAACACAGTATAAATGTGTTTGTTAAACTATTTAAACAAACATTTTGAAAGTCTCCTCTCATTTTAGAAACACCGCACTCAGTTTATCAAAGCGCAACCATAATCACGACATGCTCGTATCGTCCCTCTAATTATACGAGCTTTTTCCCTACCACACTACAAAATGACACTCTAAAATGCCACCAACTAATACTAACTGCATCTCTGTGTTACTAATATGACAGCAGAATCGCAAGCGTGTATAATTCACTGTGTTGTTGCATTTGGCACGGAACTCCGGTGCTTGAAAAATAATGGAACAATTTTATAACGTCATATTTGTTCATTCAGCTGTTTCCGAACAAAATGAAAAATCCTTTAAAAATATAGAGCGCAAATTTTCTCAATTAATACAAAGAGCGAAGAACAATTAACTGGATTAGTACTATCTTGTTACAAACTTGGCACACACGTACTGTACAGAAAACAGCTGTTAAAACAAAGTTATAATTATTTACCACTTCAACCTTAGCAATTCTAAAACAAAGGCGAGTGTGAGCACTCGGTGAATACTTCCTATTGTTCTTCGCAACAGATAGTTTTCACCTGTAATTAAAGTTTGCGGTGTGGATTATATTGGCTGTGATTGCAGGCAACTACTTAATTACGGAACAGGGCAATCTCCTGGGAGGCGATCGGATAGCAGCGCCCCTGAAGATTTACTGCTCTTGACCTCACTTGATCTAAGCCTCACCCGACAACTTGTAATTATAACATCGATTACAATCTGTGTAACAATTACCAAGTTTAATAAAGCAATATTGTTCGTTGCGCTCTACGAGTTTCACAATTGATGAGCCACGTTTTAATGGGCACAAAAGAGTAATACACCGCTGTAATGTTTGTCATAGCGATTGTTCTTCGGGTAATTTCGGCGACTTTCTAAACTAATTATATATTCTTTCGTCGTCTGCCGCGTCTCGAGCGCCTCCACTGGAAAATTGGAATTTTATACTGTCGTTTTTGTGACAGGATATTAAAATGTGCACAAAACATTTAAAATTAAAATTTTCATTACTGTATCTCGTATTTTATTGGTATTGTTTTCAATTGAAGGAAATTGTACGTACATCAGCATATAAATTGAAAAGCCAAGGAAATTTCTGTTAAATTATACTGCTTTGATGTTTAAATAATCCCCTAAATTTGTGTAAAGACTACTTGCACAGAGATGCTCTAAAACTAGATACAAACTTTCGGTTGCTCGGTGCCTTTGATAGTGGCGTACCTATACAAATAGTTAATAATAATAATATTCTACCACATACACACAATACCACCTAGCCCAAACTAAGCAGAGCTTGTATTATGGGTACTAGACAATGAATAAACATAAGCACATACATACTTTTTTTTTAAATACTTTTTCTTTTGGATATGCATACATATTATAGGTACATAGAAACACCCAGACCAAGACAAACATTCATAGTATTTGTATAGTTGGTTGCACTATATAAATAATAAGTTTAAAATATTACTTCTTTAAAAGCGCAATCTTGAATATTGCAAAGTGAGGATATCAGGTAAAGTAAAAGTTAGTGAATGCTTTGCTTTTTGGTCATCAACATTGAATATTGTATTATATACTGCAGAGTAAAATGATATATAGATGAAATAGGTAAATTATGGACAAGGTTAAATTTAATGTGAATATTTTATTAGTACAATATAATTTATTGATAATATTTGATACTCATTGGAATAAATAAAGCTATTGCTATCCTAACTTACTTAAGTATTCACTTTAAGTAACAGTAGAAATATATTAAAGAAAGCCTTATTAAGTCATATTTATAGCAACACGTAAAATACACCAATAGCCGTCATCAAGTAAGTCATCATAGCAAGTCACGTGGCTTCACGCGAGCAAAGTTGAAGGATCGTTTATCAACATTTGACAAATATTACCATCGTATCTTACGTCATGTTATATGTGGCATTGTGGCTACTCATTGTGGCAGCTCATTAGATTACTTGGTCGGGCGTGAACCTTCCAGACATTCCTGAACGCCATGTCCTGGTGGAGGAGGAGATGCTAACAAAGTTTTTTGTCCGCAATAGGGCTCCGCTGCAAATCTTCCACTCCTGTAAAATATTTTTAAAGGCTGAGTATTCAACAATCTTTACTAGCCTCTTAACATTAGACAGCGATACTGATGTAAAAGATTGCTCTCAGACTTCCAGATAAATACATATTTAAAAGATATCACTAATACGGTTTAAGTTATAACTGTGCCATTTTGAATGCGCCGAATGATGTAATCTCCAAAGTGGACAAAAAAATTGTGGATTGCTTGTCGTTCACAATCCATACTACATTTAAGCAAGCATAAGATGATAAAAAATAAAATCTAAATAAATCTAAATTTCTACAGACTTACTGAGGACCGGGCGGTGGTATACCTCCACACTTTAAGATTTGGATAATATTGAATACATTAGAAACAGTGAGATCCTCCTGAAAAATGTTGCAATATGGAAACTATTTAATAAAATAAAGATACATATTAATTGTCAAATTTTAATTATTATATTATTTTCTCGTGCTCACGCTTAGCACAGGCTTAAGTAACTGGCCATCATCACCATGCGCCAACTAATGCAGTATTAATAAACCTCGATAAATTTGAAACAGCATAGAAAGTAGTTCACCGCATCTTTATAAAAACAATATTTTATGAAAATGCTGTATGAGTGAATATGTAAAAAGAAAAATTGCTTTGTACGGGTAGTACAAAATCTTAACAAATTATACACCGAAACCTTCCTTATGAATCACCCCGTCTATTGGTGAAAACCGCATGAAAATCCGTTTAATAGTTTTTAAGTTTATCGCGAACAGACAGACAGACAGAAGCGGCGGCGGCTTTGTTTTATAATATGTAGTGGTAATAAATCTGGTCTTTTCTTTACTTACGTAATAATCATCGTTCACAACGATCATGGGCGCATTAACGCAGGCTCCCTGGCACTCCACGACGTCGACTCCAAACATTTTGTCCGGAGACAGGTCGCCCACAGTGCAGCAAGTGGCCTCTTCAACCGCTCGAATTATTATATCTGCCCCTCTCAACATACATGGCGTTGTTCTACAAACCTTTACATGAAACTTGCCTCGAAATTTTCTACAAAATGAGATAAGAATATAGAAACACAAATTGATTATAAATAATGATTCCCTATTTATAGAAAAGATAACTCCCGCTCTCGGATTAATTCCTGTGTCGGGACTTTACAAACATTCAAACAACAGACACGAACACCCAACCTCGGAAAAACCATTTGTAGGTCACACAAATTTTTGCCTCGTGTGGGGATTGAACCCACAACACTCGGCGCGGTGGTAGTGGCGGGACGACCACTTAAACCAATACGCTGTCCATGCAGTCGAAACTTTCCTTAGAAAAAAATTAAGAAATAAAATTATAAGAGAAAAGTATTGTTCGTAACAAGGTTACCTTTTCACCGAGGTGTAAAAAGTGGCACACTCGTAAACTCGCATTCGAGGCAAACTCAGTAGTTCGGCGACTTTGTGCATCGCAGCTATCGGCACCCATCCCATCTGTCTCTGAGCAATATCTAAAGCGGCGGTAACCGCTGATCTCTGCGCTCCTCTTGGATAGTTCTGGATGAGGGCTGCAAGTCTCTGTGGAAAATATAGGTAACGCTTCTTATGCAATATTTTCTCGTAACTAGTCATATCTGATATTATAAATGCGAATGCGTGTTTATTTGTTTGTTACGCCTTAACTACTCGACCGATCATCATGTAATTTAGCATACACGTGGTCAGAGGTACAAACAATGGCATAAGATATCTTTTATCCAGAAAACAATACTGCCGTCAATAGCATAGTTACAGTAAGTCGTATTTTTGTCAAAAATGAGTTAGATATACAGCCGTGATCACGATAACAAAATCTACATTTGTATCTTATCCATTCGCTTCAATCGCTTTTTAAACCAAATTTAACAATTCAAAATGTTCAGGAAGTCGAGCATTTTTTTACATCACAAGGCATTATTACAGTGGATACACTTACTGCAGATGTTCTTATTCCGAATCTATTAAATATATTTTTTTTCGTCGCTAGTCATATAGCCTTTTTCTATAGAAATCGAGGGTAAGTTCTAACTGGCCATCTCTTTGAAAAGTGAGTTTATAACGCTGTCGTTTCTTACTACTATGGGCGTGAAGTCACTTTCGTTATACTACATAGGTACGAACATAATTTCCCTAGCCTATGAAATATGTTCTATATAGAATATATAGAACATAGACTATAAAATTGAATTCTAAGACAATAGTGCATGAGAGTGCGAGAAGTGTGTCAGGATCGCAGCAAATGCCTACTCTACCTACCCCTTTGGGAAACAGGCGTGAATCTATGTATGTATGCATAAGAGTGCGATTAAAAAAACCTAACCGAATCCCCTTACTATAAATGCGAATGTGAGTTCATTTGTTACACTTTTACGCCTTAACTACTCGACGGACTATCATGACATTTCGCATAAACGTTGTCAGAGGTACAGACAATGACATAAAGTACCCTTCATCTGGGAAAAAGTACTGTCCCTAAGGGATAGAAATTTATTAACAAAATTTAACTAACGCGTGTGCAGCCACGGGCAATATCTAGTAATATTATAAATGCGAGTGAGTATGTGGGTAGCGACACTGCCAACGCTTTTGTTTAATATAGTTAAGCGTAAGCATGCTGTAGAAGTCGTATCCCCGCAACCATTCTGTTAGGTCGTAGCTCAATATGTATGCAGGCACATTACAACTATATCACCTCAATCTTTTAGACGACTTACGACCACAATTGTATTACTCAATTGTGCTGAATTATTATTTAATATTTTACTTAGTAATATATTTCTCTTTCTATGTGTGTATATGTGTATGCTCACACATGCTTAATATTGTATTATAAATACTCTCGATATGATCAAATAAATAATCATTCTAAACACGCAATCGTAGTTTCCACTACATGTATTTATAGTATTTATAACTGGTACCAGTAAATAAAATTAATAATAATATAATTTCTTCAGGTTTACTAACGGATTCACCCAATTTAGGAGATAAAGGGGCATGCCAAGACGCCATAGTAATTTGGGCCCACAGTGCACACCTATAAAGGCTAATTATAGTAAGCAATGCCAATAATTAATTAGCATAAGAAGTGATTAACAAAAAACTTGGCATTTTATAGTTATCTAATCAAATCAAATCATCTTCTTATATATAAAATTCTCGTGTCACAATGTTCGTTCCCGTACTCCTCCGAAACGGCTTGACCGATTCTCATAAAATTTTGTGAGCATATTGAGTAGGTCTGAGAATCGGCCAACATCTATTTTTCATACCCCTTCGTGATAAGGGTTGTCCACCCCTAACATTTTTTAAATCTTTTGGTCATAAATTTTTTTATGGCAAAACTACTTTTGCCGGGTCAGCTAGTATATCTATAATATTGTCTTCTGTTTACGCGAATGTTATTCATTGAAATAAAACTACTATATACGGATTTTATCGCGTTGTTTATTTATCACTGAATTACAAAATTTTGAAAATATTACACTACTACTACTATTGATTTTATTTTACTAATTTATAAGCTAATAAAATTATTTAAACTATTAAATCTATTTATTTTTGGTTTACACTTTCCCCGACGTTTCGGTTGCTTTTCAGCAGCCATTGTCACGGGGAGACTAAGATGGTAGTTGTCTCAATGTTCCAGTGTAGTTATTTCAAAGTACCCGAACATAATTTAATTATTGGTGTTTCTATTTAAGTCAGCGCGATGTTCTCTGATAACTTGTATTAATTAATAACTTTTGACTTGCCTGTTTTAAGATCTTAGCGCTTCCTCGTATGTCTTTCTTGGCTGATATCTTGACACACGTAGGAATGAGACTGTGATCACGACATCTCTTCAAACAACTTATATCTCATCAATTTTAAATTTAAATTTAACATCTTATATCTCATCAATACAATTTATATTAAATATGTGCTATATCATTTTACACATTATTATTAATTTATTTATGAGTACAATCTATTAAGAATAAAATAAAACAATACATTGCGGTTTTATAGCTTATAGGTAAAAGTCATAGATATTAACCGCAATAAATATAAACAAACCGTCACAATGTAGTTGCAAAACAAGCAATGATATTGACATTTACGTTTTCCGGCGTCATACGATTAAGAAATGGTGTTGCCATAATAAATACAAAACCTCGATACATCGATAATAGACATTACTTTAAGTCAATCAAATCAATCTTGCAAAGATAAAACTAATAATTATTATTAGTTTCTGTACTACATTTGTATAAAAAATGAAATGAACGATTAAAATAATAATTATATAATATAGCAATGGTAAATTACTATTTCGATTAATTAGCCAACATATGTATATTGTGTAAAAGCACCATTTTCACGTTAATGTACTTGCTTCCAAGTTCTATTACATAGTTTAGTCGTTTTCTTGTTTAATATTTTTCGAAAATTTTACTCACTTCTACAGAATAATAAATACAAGGAAAAACTAGGATAAATATTGATATATTTATTTAGTATAGCCAATTTCTTGTGCACTTCTGGGCCTAATACTTGCATCCCCATTTGGGTCTTTGATAATCATGATGTTCAGTAAATAAATACATATTTAAGATCGATTATAATATTATATATAGTAATTTTAAATAGCTAACAAGATCACACATCACACATCATACTGGCGGTTTCGAAACTCGCCCACTACGTGTGGTGCGAGTGTTAAGCTTTACGCTGGTAGCGGATTCATTATGTTGACAACTTTATTTAAATAAATAATTTATGTTATTGTGTCTGCAAAACAACTTTGTTATTTTATAGAATGCTGAGTCGGTAATGATTGCAGAAGTACAGTACGGTTCTTATTATTAAGTGTATTCAATATATGTTATAAATTAAACAAATTTAATGTATACTGAATAAAATTTTATTGTATTTCTGAATTTTATAAAATTATGTGTCTATTATTTTCTTACATGAGGGAGAGTAGCTGTGGCGACGCAATAATGTAATTGTCAGCAGAATGTAAAATGTATGGTCAAGCGCGTGGCCGCGTCGCCGCAGTCGGGGTTTCGTTGTAGCTTAGTAAACACCATTATATGTATCATAATAAATACAGCCCGATGCAAACTTAATGGCGGCTCTGAACATCGTACGAGTCATTGCGCAGAACCCAATATTAGGTGTCAGCGGGACGTAGCGGCACGGGGTGGCAGGGCACCTCCCCGCGCGCCCTTTCTTTCACCCGCACTCGCCGTTCGCGTCTTGTATATTTAGTGTGTGAATTATTTCCGTCGAATGTACGGTCAGGTGCAAAAGTTGAGTAGCAATTTTACAAAGCAATAGGATCACAACAAGTTGTACTTACGACCTTTTTCAATAAAATCATTGCACACATACACATAAACCCGCCTCACTTTTATACTGTCGCCTGTTCTAATTTTGATTGTGAGTATTCATTTTAAATAAACAAGTAAGTGATGTAGTAGCTACGATTGGTAATAATGCGATCTAAAACGATACGCTTGTTGGTTCGATCCCCAGGAAAAGATAATCTTTTAGCCATTTTTTTCTGAAATTAGAAATATCGATGACTTGTTACTTTAAGACTTGTTTAAAACCGTAGTTTTTAAAGGATGAGGGTGGATTTAAAAAATATTAATTTCTCACTTGAAAATAATTATGTGTTGTTGTTGGTTGGTGATCTTTGTTACGAGCGTTTCTATCACTATTATAGCAAACTTTTTTGTATTTTGTTTTTAAAATGCATACTTATATAAATATTGAATCCAGGCCAAATATTGTCGCCTTGCATAATTATTGGCTTAATATATCTCAAATTGCCGATGAAACTGGACTAAGTGAAAGTTATTTTTTAATATTATGTTATGGTATTGTGATTTATGATTTGGTTGTTAAGGAATCGTTATACTACGATTATATCATAAGATTTATGATTTTGTTTTAGAGAAATACTGTGAGCCGTTGGGTGACACGATTTGTAGAAGAAGGGAGCGTAAAAAGTCGGGCGAGAAGTGGAAGACCACTTCTCATTAACCAAAAAGGCATAAGGATGAACGGCTGCGCTTTGCCAGAGAATATTTGGATTTTAATTGGGAAACCACAATATTTTCTGATGAAAAATCATTTCAGTCAAGTCAGGTAGAAAGACGTCATTTATGGCATATACGATGGTTGGAAAACAATATTATTGTCAATACGGAGTCGGGCAGAATTAGTGTGAATATGTGGGGGTGGATCAGTGCGCAAGGTCCAGGTGAGTTGCCATTTATATCGACGCGTGCCAACGGCACTAGTTACGTCGAAGTGTTAAACGAAGTGATGTTACCCACTGTGCGTAGTGTTTACCTGCGTGAAGACTGCCGTGAATTGCATTTTGTTCAGGACAATAATTGTCCAATACATTGCGCTGGCATTGTTCGTGAATGGTTCAGGGAACATTCCGATATTAAACTTAGTGCGTGGTCAGACTTAAATCCAATAGAGAATATTTGGGGTTTAATGGTGCAAAGATGGGATGCGCGAGATGACTGGTGTCCTGATCAGCTCATGTCCCATTGCATACAGTTGTGGGACAGTTTACGCGGCACAGACATCTGTGCTAATATTGTGACCTTTACGCGTAGACGTCTCTTGAGCTGCATTGAGAACAATGGAGGTTACACTAAATATTAAACAAAGTTATTTTAAATATAATATTAGTAAAGATAAGGGACGTGGAGTGTGTGTCAGAAAACATCCCCGTGGTACACCCTGGGCGTCAGCAACAATGCTCCTCATTGTTGCTGGCGACTAATATTCTGACAACCGGTGCCTTTTGCCGTCGCGTTCGGCACCGGAGGCGGGGGGATGGACGTTAGTCTCATCCCCAGGCCGGAGGCCCTATCTTACTGCTCTGTTTTAGAGTGGACATGGGAGAGCTCCTTTGATGGGTTCGGCGTGCCGGAAAAAAAAAGGGGTACGTGCTGTTCGACGATCTTAGAATTGAGGTTAAGTTTCAATCCTCTTCTCCACTTTCGTGAAAAAGAAAAATTAAGCTATAACCTTAATTATTGTCATTATAATAATTGTAAAATATTATTTGTAAATAAAATGAATCCAAATATTAAGATTAATATGTTTTTTTATTATATAGTATTGAAATATTTACGGAAAATTGAATAAAAGTTCATTTTCAATAATCATATTTTAACATTTTTTTAAATAAATTATATTGTGAAATGAAATGAAATGAAATGAAATTAAATTAAATTAAATGATTTATTTTCGCAGAAAACACTGTTACAATGATGTTAATAAGTCCGTATATATGTCTCAAGTGTTTCGGCCTGGTGGCATGCAAAATTCACATAGATTTTATATGTACTAAGAATATAAAATAAATTTAATTAATTACATATTTAGAAAATAACGAAGAACATAAATTCATTGCATATTTAATCATTAATTAGAGTCAAACCTGGTCAAACATAAATTATTTTAATTAAGACTATCATTCAAATAATCATCTAAATTATAATAACATTTATTTAGTAATAAGACTAAGTTTTTCTTGAATAATTTAAGACTCATTGCTTTTATGTCAGTTGGTAATTTATTATATATTACAGGTGTCATATGAAATATGCTTTTATGCATTAAGGCTGTACTGGTCTGCCGCATACAAAGGCGATATATGTCACGTTGCTTCCTGTTATAAGTTGTTGACGCTAGATTATATAAGTTTGGGTTCGCTTTAACAAAATTAGATACTTCATAAATATATAGGCATGGCATTGTAAGTATCTTATATTTTAGGAAAAATGGCTTACAAGAGTCAGTTGCTCGTAGCCCAAACATAGCTCTGATGCACCTTTTCTGTGCCTTAAATTATTTTTATTATTTAATATTTATTTTATTATGCCCCTGTCCGTCGAGTTTCCCCAGAAAACTATCCCATACCTTAGGACTGAAGCTACCAACCCATGATATGCCACTAGGAGAGTGTTAACACTTGATATTTTTGCTAATTCGTGAAGAGCATATACTGATTTATTAATCTTTTTGCACAATGTTTCAATATGAGCCTTCCATGTTATTTTGTCATCTACAATAAGTCCAAGAAATTTTGTCGATTCGGTTGTGCTAATTTGTTCACCTTTGTAGTTGATCATATGCACAACAGGGTTTATACGTTGTCTAAAGTGGATTAATTTGGTTGTGCGTACGTTGGCCTTTAAGTTATTAGTATCTAACCATTTAATTATGTCACTTAATGTTCTATTTATATCACGTTCATATGTTACTTTATCATTGCATTTAATTGCAACGGTGCTATCATCAGCAAAGAGCGTAATAGGATTAGAAGTCGCATTAGGAGGGTCATTAATATACATTATGAATAGTAAGGGACCCAATACGCTCCCCTGCGGCACACCATAATGTATTTTGCGCTCTTTCGATAAATAAATGTCCTTCATCTTGGTTTTAATATTGACTTTTGTAAGTTTGACATATTGGGTGCGATTTTTTAGATAGCTATCGATAAGTTTTAGTATATTTCCCCTTATGCCGTACCTGTCGAGCTTGTGCAATAAAATATCCAAATTCACATGATCGAACGCCTGCGTCATATCCATAAATATGGCGCAGATAGGCGTTTGTTTGTCAACACAGGACATAATGATTTCTAAAAACTCATATATAGCAAGAGTAATAGTTTTATCCCGCCTGAAACCTTTTTGCTCCTGTGCTAAAATATTGTATGTTTCCAAGTAATTATTAATTATATTATATATGTACTTTTCGAATATTTTAGATATAATAGGTAGTAGAGCTATTGGCCTATAATATCCCACGTCTTCTTTACTGTCTTTCTTATGTACTGGTTTAACACTAGCAATTTTTAACTTATCTAGGAATGTCCCACTTTCTATACACAGGTTTAAAATGTAGCTTAGTGGAGTTGTGATATAATCAGCCACACATTTAAGTATTCTAGTGCATATGTCATCATATCCAACACTGTTTGTGTTTTTTAAACCTTTTATTATTTGTTTTACGTCATCAGGTACACATGGTTTCATATATATAGAATTAAGTCTTGTAGTTAAATAATTTTTATATTGATCTTTACATATACTGGTTGTTGGAGTTACCTTATTTATATAATAATCATTAAAAGCATTTGAGATTTCATAGGGGTTGGTCAAAATGGAATTATTTAATTTAATATATGGAAAAGAATCAATTGGTGTATTTTGTTTAATTGAATTTATGATTTGCCAGACAGTTCTAGATTTATTCATAGATGTATTAATACTATGAGTGTTTTGAGCGCGCTGGATTAACTTTGCAATCTTTTTAAGTCTCTTTGTATACTGCAATAGTTTTAACTTGTAATTGTATGTATATTATTGTTATAAATTGAATAAAATTTAATTTAATTTAATATAATTATAATTTGCATTTTATTTATTAAATAGAACATAAAAACAAGACGTGTTTATTTGGTAATGAAACTAATTTTGATAAATAATTATAATTATTATAATAAAATAATTATTTTAGTTTAATTCATAAAAAACACTGCGTTTTTTTATCACTAAATGTTGGTAATAGGTAAACAAAAATAGCGTTTATATTAATTATTTGAAAATTTCAGTAATAAAAATAACAAAAAGTGCAAGAAGCGGCTTGTAGGTTGAACCACCCTCATTACGTTTTAGTGATTTAGTGAGAAGACTCGTTACCCGCTCCGCTATCGGAACCTGCGATATTGAATGCAAAATTAAGCATTTTTGTGAATGCGGACTAACAGAGACACTGTTGTTGAATATAAGGGATAGTAGTTATTATAGTTATATATACCAGTACTCGTTTTTGTCTTGTCTTGCACACATGCGCATGACGAATTTCACCTACTATGATTTACATTAAATAATGTTTCATTGTTTGCGTTGAAACATCACACATAGAGATATTCGCTCGGAACTGTATGCGATTGTCTACCGTATGATGTTACTCCATTTTTATCTTTGACCGTACCTGCGCACACCGGCACTCGCAGCTAACTTCCGAGCCGCCATTAAGTGTGCATTTAACTGTACCACATTATATATTTCGTAAATCTGTGTCTGATTTCATGGTCACCACTTGATACCCCGAACACACGAACATCTAGACACCAACATACATATACAGGATGTCCGGTAATTAATGAATAACCTGGTAATGTCTTATAGTGGAACTGATGGCCGTTCAGAAAAAAATATGAATAGAAATCTATCCTAACTACTACCTGAGATATGTGTTTAGTTTTTAATTACCATGTATAACTTTCTTGTATATTACGACCATAAATGAATGAAATCCATCGGTATTTTGTTGTTGTATTATTAAACACTAATTATGCTAATAGATAGACAGTCAAGAGTATACTATGCTAATATAGCTTGCACTTTTTAATATATATATATTTTTTTATTTTATTATTATCTTTTTCATTTCAAGGTTATCCATTAATTACCGAACACCCTGTATATTAACCATGAAGCATTTTATTTCGATATACAACAATACTTCTGGTTTTCCCCACGTGTGTTTGTTTGTTTATTACGTTTTGACGCCGTAACTACTGACCTGTTAACATGAAATTTTGCGTACAAGTTGTCAGGGGTACAGAAAAGGGCATTGGGCACCTTGTATCCAGAAAATAGAATATAGTTATATACTCGGTATTAAATAAGTATATTAAATACTTGCATGAGTAATAATCATAGGCCGTAGGCCTAGAATGACTGATAATTGCAAAATCAATATCTATACTAATATTATAAAGTAAAAATATATATATTTGACGACCTCGATGGCATAGTGGTTAGTGGGTGACAGCACATTTATCCACACTAAAATCTATGCTGATAGACTTACTAAAAGTTTCAGTTACTTTAAGTAAATCCATCAGCTGTAAATCAGTGTGAGCAAACAAATTTAAGTCATCCATATACAGCAAGTGGGATATTACTCCACCACCTCTATGTAACCTGTAACCTAGCCCAGAACTCTCTAGTAATGTACTAAAAGGATTCAATGCTAAGCAGAACCAAAGAGAACTCAGGCTGTCGTCCTGAAATATACACCGCTCAACTTTTATCGGTTCGCCATTCTCAGAGATCTGTCAACATCCTGGATAGCTAAGAACCTTTTTCCATTGCCCCATGCATGACTTCAAAAAGGTGCGTAGAGTTGCATTTACTTTATACAACTCTAACAACCTCAAAAGCCATGTATGTGGCACCAAATCATACGCTTCATAATCTATCTAACATGCCGCCAGGTCCCCTCTTTTACGGTAAACCTGTTGGCTAATGGCCATATCAATGAAGTAGAGCTCCTTAGTGCCACGAGCCCCACTCTTACATCCATTCTGAGAAGCTGGCAATAGTGAATTTGTATCAATATGTTTAGATACCTTGGCTCTCAAAATAGATGTAAGAAGCTTATAGATCGATGGCAAACATGTTATTGGTCTATAATTGCCGGGCTCGTTGGTACTACCTGTTTTATGGAGTAGGTGGGTTATTCCTGTGGTCATAAAATCGGGTAACGATCCAGATTCTAGGGCAGATTGAAATTGAGCAGCCAAACAAGCACGTGAGCTACGCAGCCATTTCAGCCAGAAATTGTGCAGTCCGTCCGGTCCTGGCGATTTCCAATTTGATAAGGATCTATTATCTAAATAACTAGATAATAGCGAGTCCAGGACACTCACCAATGCTATATTTTTTCTATGCATAGGTAACCGAGAATCTGAATCGCACTTTCCAAAGCATCCTTTACCTCCTCATTGTACTGAATACTTACATTATTTGTCATATCATCCACCTCCATGCTGGCACTATTGCCCGTCCGCGTCGCACCAGGTGATAGTTGCGTAACTGCGGGTTGGATGCGAATGGAATGACTCGTAGGCAAATATTCTGAGCGTGGCCTATCAAGCACGGTATCATTCAACTGTCGACTGCGTTGGATAACCCGCATTTGATCAGATAATCGCTGTGCTGAAACGTTAACGCTTGGTTCAAGGGCTTGAAACAGAACAAGCATGCGGCTGCGATACGCAGTGAGGTTAGTTCCTCCCTCTGTAGCCCCAAAATATGCCCGCATGACGTTTTCATTAATGGATTGAGTCTATCGTATGCGGCGCACATCACCACCGGCAGCGGGGGCCCTATTCGAGATCGGTGGGCCTCTGGGTTCCAAGTGGGTCGGTGGCCAACCTCTTCCCTGCCGACGTGCAGTACGGTGACGAAGGCGGAGAGAAATATTCTTCGCTCGAGCTCGACGCAACTGCAGCGGCCGGCGATTCTGATCGAGGCACCGACGGCTGCGAGGCGGAGCTAAGCGACGAACCCGGAGGTGGTAGCGGTGCGGCTCTACATCTGGCTCTTGTTAACATCTTGTGGTTTTAAGAAAATTAAATTCACTGTCGAGGGTGAAAATTTTCATTTTTGACGTTGTCATTTTATTTGTAATACTAAATTCTGATGAATGTTTGCTATTACGCCTGTAATTTTATTATTATTATTATTGAGGCAGGATTTGATTTTTGTTTGTTTCTAATGATTATAACTCATAAAGTCATACGTCATAAACTACTCAACCGATTTGAAAAACTCTTTCATCATTACAATGTTATACAAGTATTATCACCAAGTAACATATGCTATATTTTATTTCAAAAAGAAGTACTTGTACACCTAACCTACGTTTATCCGACCGAAACCGCGAGCAAAAGCTAGTACTATAATAGAATTATCTATCATTTGTAATAATCTTTATAAACACTTGTAATGCTTAACAGCATTACAAGTGTTTATAAAGATTACATAAATCAAAACCACAATACATTAAAACTACAAGAAAACATTTTCCAAGTGACAACTAACGCCTAAGGCATTTACGGTTTCACTGACAAAAATGTATACCAACTTTTAATGGACTTGATTAGTTCATAGGTCAAAGAAATTATCATCAAGTTTTAATACTTTACAAGAATTTTACTTTATATCAATTGAACTTGCGACAAGTGCCAAAAAAAAAGAAACTTGTCGCAACTTGTGCGCAAACTTGTCATATTTTTGACAAATGATAAATATTTTAAAAACGATTTTTGTATTTAACTGAGCCCTTGATAACAAAACGCTGTTCCACTTAAACTTAGACAGTTAATCTATATTCATAATTAAAAATATAACATTGCGTCATGGTTCACCAATGCCTAATACCAATTTCAAAAATCGAAATAGTTCTTCTATAATATGTATATCTAAGCTGTAACGTATTACCATGTATTACGCCTACCCTCTATTGCTATCAATGCCATCTCGACTCGTTCCATCCCCGGTTATATGAAGCGCAGTTAAATTTAATACTAGACATTTCAGAAGAAAAAGCAAAGCACTTTGCTTAACCAGATATTATAAGCAAGTCCGCACTAATCAATAGATTGATATACTTACAGAAGTTTACTAGACATTTTATTAATGTGCAAAACACTGAAAATAAACAAACGTAATACATATATTCCATATATTCATTATACAGCTGACGAATGATAATGATAATAAAAAGTCTTCAGCTTAAGAGTATTGTTATTAGTACAGGATTTCTGATGCTCAGCCGCCTGGTTACGTACCTAATCGCTTTCTACGACACCCATGGGATGCCAAGGGTTGCTACGATTTATGACGGAATACCAGACAAAAATGTACCGGCATAATTTAAAGACCTCAGATACTTACGTCACAACGTACCCAAACATTGTGGCTTAAGTAAATGTAATCATCTCGTCACTAAAACCAACACAAAAAGTGTGTGTATTAGATTACACAATACCAAACAGTAACGTAACAGGAGTTGCAGGTTTAGTCCAACAAAAATTTACACTCACACAGATCACCGATAAACATTAACTAGACAATAAGAATAATGATTACCAATTTTTGTCACGAAAGGATTCAGACACATATACTAACAAAATTAGTCAAACACGAGCTACTAGTTCCCCTTACGTCTATTTTCACTAGTCTATACAAAATCTTCTATAAACCAGCGCATATTCAACTTTGTGATTGGACTTGGGAAGCCCTTCAATACATTGAACATCGTACAGCAGACACAATAGAAAATCGCATATTGTGCGCACTCAAAATATTAATCTTTAGGGTAGAAGGGATATATTAGTCATAGTAACTACAGAGCCTTGTTATTGTTACTACAAAAACTTCTGCTCATTAACTATGAGTAGAAGTTTTTTGTTACCTTTATTATTGAGAAGGCCTGCCTCGGTTGTGAATGCGACTGCTGTGCGTGAGAGTTCGAATCTCGGGTTGGGGCAACAAAAAGCTGTTGTGTACTCTGCCATGAAATTCGCAATAACAGTCCGGTGTTAAGAAAAAGGCGGTGTTACACACCATCACGCCTTGGCAAGCACGTAAAACCGTTGGTCCTGCGCCTGATCTCTCTTCAGTTGTGTCGAATTGCCGTCCTATCGGATTATATGAGTTAGGAAACCAAGACAGCAATTGAGTTTTTGCACACACTTGCGCGCTGTAATAACACCTGCGTAGATGGCTAGTCTCTATTAAAATTGGCCGCCGCGCCGTGGGCAAAATTCGGTTTGGAGGACCTTATTATTATTTAAGTAGCAACATAGAGTCTGGAATGGTGCCTAGAGAGTGGCCTCGATCCCATTATAGGGAAGTTGTCTATGTTTGATTTTGTAAATGATTTGACATAATGGAGCAAATAGCAACACAAACATTATCAAAATTAGTTGCATATTAAGGGAGCATATAGTAATATTTTAAATTTGGATAGAAGAAACAGTGGGTGTGGTCGGAATATCTCGCTATCTCCCTCGAGCAGCTGCATTTAAATAGCAATTACGTGACAGTTTTTATCGTGCATCTTTTTTCTGTCATTTGACTATTACCCAGCTGTCAGCATGCTGACAGCTGGACAGGGTCTCATAGTATCAGTTGTGCCTCTTTTTTAATTTATGCTGGAATACCGGCCGTGTACCTAGTGATTGGTGCAAGGCCGTCATAGTACCTTTATACAAGTGAAAAGGCTCACAGCAAGATTGCAAAAGCTATAGAGGCATTAGCTTGCTCAGCGTCGTCGGTAAATTGTATGCGAAAATGTTAATTGAAAGGATTGTAAAGGTAACCGACGAGAAAATATGGGATGCACAAACGGGATTTCGAAAGGGTATGGGATGTACAGATCAAGTCTTTTCCTTACGGAGCATAGCCGAGAAAGTTTTGGCCTAAGGTCAAAAGGTCTATTGCGCATTCGTGGATCTGGAAAAGGTTTATGATAAAGTGGTGAGGAATGAACTTTGGTCGGTTATGTCCATGTATAGAGTGAATAGCAACTTCACACGAGCTCTGAAATCTCTTTATGAAGATTCCAGAGCTTGTGTTAGGATAAATGGGACTTACACAGAATGGTTTAATATCGAAAAAGGTGTTAGACAAGGATGTGTAGCGTCACCCTGGCTGTTTAACCTATACATGGACAATTGTTTGAAAGATTTAAAAGATTGTGAATAGGGATTAAGAATGAATGAGTCAAATGTCTACTTTATGCCGACGACCAAGTAATACTTGCGTTATCGGCGGAAGAGTTACAGGCGATGGTAACTATTATGCATGGTGCTCTTGAGAGTAAAGGAATGAAAATGAATGTAAGCAAGACGAAAGTAATGGTATTTGAAAGGGAGGAGTGCATGACGATGTGCAATATTATGATTGATGGAGAACAAGTGGAGCAAGTGAAAGAGTTTGTATATTTGGGTACTTTGTTTACAAGGGATGGTACACATGAGGGAGATATTGAAAGAAGAACGATTGCTGGCAATAAAGTGTTAATAATTTCAATGAATAACATTCGCGTAAACAGAAGACAATATTAAAGTGAATGGCGCTCTACGCGCTTTTATGAACAGTTGAAATGTATCCGAAAAGTCACGTTTGGCTGTTCATAGAGGACTATTAGTGCCTACACTTATGCATGGAAGTGAAAGTTGGGTATGGCAAAAGAAGCATGAGAGCAGAATAAATGCTGTAGAAATGAGAGCGCTGAGAAATATATGTGGTGTGACTCTGAAAGATAGAATAAGAAATAGTGTGATTAGAGAGAGATGCGGCATAAAAATGGATATAGTGATGAGAATAGAAAAGGGTATGGCAAGTTGGTTTGGGTATGTAGAAAGAATGGACGAGAACAGACTGACTAAGAAAGTTTATAAGGCTAGTGTGAATGGAACAATCGCAAGGGGAAGACCTAGGCGAACGTTTCCTGATCAGATCGGAGACGTTCTGGATAAAGGCCAGGTTAAGAGCACCTTAAACCGGTGAGCGTGTATGAGGAATGTTATGGAAGTAAATGAAGCCAGAGAAGTGTGTCAGGATCGTAGCAAATGGAAATCCGTAGTCTCTGCCTACCCCTCTGAGAAACAGGCGTGAATTTATGTATGTATGTATGTATGTATGACCATTACCCCAATTATCAGACTTGAAACGCTTGCTTCTTATTTATTTGCTGAGTGCATTTCCAAAACTCTTTGCCGTTTGGAGTTTGCGTAATGCAACTATTTGGCACAAATAATAAAAACTGAGAGTTAATTCCGCTATTGCATTCGAATCATATTTGAATGTGTCGTCACTATACATAAGTAGGTACGCCGCATCCACGATCATACAAAGTAGGTCTCGCGTTATGCACAAATATTCGAATATCATTCGCAAGCAATCATACGCACCAGTAGTTTTGATAAGCAGGCGTGATATGTTATGCTATGACTGGGTAACACTAAAAGCTCGAATGTGCAATATTACATTTCAATATTATCTTTACTGGACAAAACACATTTTAATATAATTTACTTTGGTTCTTTATTTATTATGGGATGGCATTTCTGCATTGCGATGAGCCTGAGGGGTTTACTGATATAGCGACGATCACCAATATTATTTAACAGGTATTATTATAATAGCAACAGTGGTTGGTCAAGTCACCCTTAACTTGTTGAATCGTCTAACCTCAGAAGATCACTAAGTCCTTGCAAATACCATACCCATTAAAATAAATACTCATTTCTCCTGTAAGTAACAAAAGAAAGATAATGGTAGAATAAAATAAAGGTGATGTCAAAATTTGAAGTAGAAAATACTATCTGGTATTGCAAAGATTTCAATGTACTACTAAGCAGACAATTAGAAATGTGTGTTTTCGCATAACTCTATATAAGATATTCTTATTACTTAAAAGATACACGATTATAACTCTGACTATGAAATAAACGGGACAGCTGGAACCTTCACCTCAACTCGTAACTCCGTGAACTCTGTGCCGTTTAATAGACTATCCAAACTTAGCTCGTTTCTACATAACTTCAGATAGTTCGCTATTCGCGCTTAGGGAACCGCTTATTACGGAAGATACTAAGGCTCTTGAATGCATTTAATAATGAAAATATTCAGAATTCTATTAGGTATTACTTGGCGGCTTTCCTTTCTAAAACGACCATGTACTGGTCTTCCTCAACTTATCGAAACAACAATAAAAATAAAATAGTACTACCAGTAGTGTAAAAATGGGGGACCTGGATCAAAGATCCAGGATCCCCCATTTTTACAATTCATTTCATTCTTTTCATTCATCCACAGCAACATAATTTTACTTATTTTACCACTCATAAAATGTATTCTTTAATAGGTACGAATGAACATCTTAATAATTTTTTTTCGCTCATTTTCACAATTAATTTCATTCTTTTCATTCATTCATTCACAGCAACATAATTTTACTTATTTTACCCCTCATATAATGTATTCTTTAAGTACTGAATGAACATCTTAATCATTTTTTGTTCATGAAATTAAATGATTAATGTATCTAGTTCTGAGTATTTGATAACACAGTAAACATCGAATGAACACTGATATCTGACCCGTACAATGTAATAATGATCTCATCACTGAGGGACGCAGATTATTACTCGTGCTATTTATATCTGTTTCTCTTAATACACTATTTAAAATATAGGTATCTAATTATGTTTCAACTTTACATCTTTTTAAATAAAAATACAATTCATTTGCAAATAATAAGTGTTTATTGATAATAATTTAATAACATTTATTTTACAAAGACTGGTAAAACGTATTGTTCAAATAATGTAACATATCTTTAACTCGCAAGTAGATGCTATCAGTGTAAATGTCTTTTACAATATGCTGAAAACATATCTCAGCACTGCACCGACAGACGGATGATTCAATGCTTTCAAACTGGTTTGCATTATAAACCTCGACCCGAATTACTTTAGAGCCCTTTGAAACAGTTTTATAAAAATTCAACAACTGTCTGCTATCCGCACTGTTCGTCCGTTCTTCCTCATCCAAATAATCAATGACGTTTTGAACCACATCGGGGTCTATCATCAGCGGAGGTGAAACCGGTGAATAAGCCCAAGTGGGTAGCTGAAACATATTATTCGTTTATATTTAGTTTATAGAACATTATATTAATTTATCCTATGAACTTTTAAAAAAAAAAAACAAATTATGTATAGTTAATATACTGACCGACATTATAGTATTCCATAGGTGCACGTCAAAAGAAGTGATAAAGTTAAATAATTTTATTTTATTTTTTCTCGATCTTATATAACGATCATTTTGTATTGTAAAATGAATATTCATTTGTAATATAAGATCAGGTGTAACATAATATTATAAAATGTGAAGGTATGTTTGTTCGTTGTAAATTTGATTTTCTTGCTAATACCTTATTATACTAACATGCCTATAATAAATACTTAACACGAGCAAATCCATAGGAATCAATTAGTGTGTATATCTAAAAAAATTAAGGTTTTATAATAATAATAATATTCTACCACATACACACAACACTATCTAGCCCAAACTAAGCAGAGCTTGTACTATGGATACTAGACAATGGATAAACATACATATATACTTTTTTTTTTTTGTAAATACTTACATATTATACATAGAAACACCCAGACCAAGACAAACATCCATGTTCATGCACACAAATATTTGTCTTGTGCGGGAATCGAACCCGCGACCTCAGGCGTGGCAGTCGGTTACACTAACTACCTATCCTATCCTACTGTTCACAATGTAGCATACTACTCATATATTTTATTATAAAATTAGATTTATTTACTATCCATGTAACAACAGTGTATCATAACCCTAATGAGACTCGAATAAAAATGCTGACAGAGCTTTACAGCTATTTGATCCCAAACGTATGTCATTGTATTGTAATACTATGAACATATTTTTATGTCCGTTGCTGTTTTAACCGACTACGTAAAAAGGTTGAATGGTTTTAGCAAGAAAAGTAATATTTTTTTTTTATTAAAGATGTTCAATCATAGCAATGCCCTGTCTTTGATGAACGAGGTATCGTTGAAATCATTATTGCGTTACATGTACTATAAAAAAATTATGCAGACTATGCACATATTTAGTACGAGCAAACCCGTGTTATTTGTGTAGTAAGAATAGACGTCTCATTGGTGGACATTAAGTGTCCCTTATTTATATTATTTACAAGTACATCCATAGTATTAAATAGTACGTTCCACTTAAAGCTTAAGGGAGTGTATACACCATTCAGAATACAACGTCGTACATCAAACAATCTCAATCAATAAAGATAAGATTCCAATACAACATGAGTAACAGTGTACCATCATCCTTATGATAGGTAACTTATTTAGACAAAGTGCTGACAGAGCTCTACAACCATGTTTTTATATTCGTAAGTCACTATATTGTTTTAGTATCGGATTGTTTGTATGTTCGGTACAGTTTTTTATATGAACAAAACATGTGTTCAGTAAGTATTTGTCATAAGCGAAGACATGGTATTTGGGTTGTATGATTTTAAAAGATTAAATGGATACGTATCTTATTTTACACTTTAAGCAAATTAAGGACATATTTGGAGGAATATCGTCTGGATGGGCTGTATATAAAGCGTATCGATGTTGTCTAATTCACAAACAGCTCTCCACGAGAGAAAGGATCTTCACCTAGACAGCAACGCTTCAACCAGAACAAAATGTAAGTAAACAATTTTTTATATTATTCTCTCTCACCTTTTATTAATTATTTAAATCTTGCAATCGTTTGAATGATTAGTCATTCAAACGATTTGATCGCTCGTCATTCAAGTGATTTGAATAGTAAAATGAATGAGAACCATAATTCTCAATCATTATATTAGTTAAAATGATTAAGAATCATAGGTCTCATTCATTCATCATTCAGTATTCTTACCATCATGTATGATGATTATTGATGATTAATATCAAATAACAATCTCATCAAGCTTGTACGGCGTTCTAACTGACACCTACTTATGCATATGAATTAAACGTTTCGTATTATAAGATACCTATGTTGAATTTCTAGATTAAGCATGTATCTTACATTGGTAAATCTTTGATTGAATATTAATCCTCGATGGTGTAGTGGTTAGTGTAACCGACTACCACGCCTGAAGTCGTGGGTTCGATTCCCGCACAAGTCAAACATTTGTGTGCATAAACATGGATGTTTGTCTTGGTCTGGGTGTTTCTATACATGATATGTATGTATTTACAAAAAGTATACAGGGTGACTGGTTAAACATTGTACATACTTAAGGACATGATAATTTATGGTTAGACGTAACGTATATAAAAATAAAAATAGTTTGGGCTAGATGGTGATGTGTGTATGTGATAGAATATATTAAATATTATTAATTCCAATTTCATTTATTATTCCAGGCCCAAGTCAATGCCTCAATTGTTCTCATCCGATGAAGACTCAGATGTTGAAAAGCAGCCGAAGCAGCGGCAATCGTCCCCAAAGCCGGCTGTAAGCAAGCGCTCCAAGCCTGCTGAGGGATCTAAAGCGCATGTAACTAAGAAGCCTCGAATAAACCCAGTGCCTTTAGCTGACAATAAGTTAACGGCAAAGGATCTCTTCGGTAGTGATAGCGAGAGGGAAGATACATCTACGAAGGCGTCTACGTCGACGGGTAAAGATCCGGCTCCTCTTTATTCGTACTACACTAAACGAGTCGCAAAAGGCTATGCCCGGAAAATTTCCGAGACCAAAGAAGGACCCTATTATATAGAAGTAAAGGTGTATAATTGTGATGAAATTAAATCTATACCACCAGTAAATAGGTGGCGTCACTCAATCGCTACAATTAAAACTAAGCTAGGTACTGATACAGAAATGTGGCGTCATTTGAAAAAGTTCATGTCATCAGTTAACAAAGATTTTAGTAACTGTCCAGTCACCCTTATAAATTCATACTATAATTAAATAGTATAATTAAAATTATACGTACATCAATTATGTTTATATTAAGATAATAAATATAATATCTACTTGTACCCTATACATAAGGCTTATTATTACTATTATTATTATAATTCACTTGTTACTAAATATAAACAATGACTAAATAAATAAGCATACAAAACTAATGTTTTATTTCACAGTTCCACAGTCCGACAACTGCAGAACGAGAACTTGTCCCGAATGTAAAAGTGAAATACCGCAAAATCGATATGCATATCATAACAGAACTAATATACATAAGACAAATAGCTTATTGAGTACCGAATTTAAAAATGTTTCTATTGTAGCAACAGCATTTAAAAATAGAATTGTATCTTTTCGTCTGAACTTAGCTCGGGATGACGAGCACCTCATAAGTGAGGCGATCCCGAGTAATAGCCAGACACGTACAGGTCAAGATAATGAGCCCCTTATCCGTAAGGCGATCTTGAATTCTATGCATTCAAATATCTGTGAATTACAATTAGCTCGGGATGACGAGCACCTCACTTATGAGGCGATCCCGAGTAATATACATACAAATCAGAATCACAAGTACCTCGTTCCTGAGACGATCTTGAATTCTGTACATTCTGATATTGAGAAATTAATAATTATGATACTTAAAAAATATGACTGTATAAAAGTAAATTTTGAGCTTTTTGCTAAGTTTCTTCTCATTAAATCTGATCACGAAGAAACTGAAATGAAATCTTTTATCACCAAGTATGATATAATTTATAAAAATACTGATATACATGAGTTTTTCTCGAATAAAATACATATCTTGATGCAAAAATTTTCAGAATTTGAGCATGTACAGTCAGGTTGGACATACCTTTCGCTAAGTCATATTGAGATAAATATATGTAAATACTGCCCCATGCGTGGTGGCACGTACATACAGTTACCTTCAATAATAAAAAATACTAAAAGTTGTTTGAATTTACATAATAATGATGAGTCTTGTTTCTTATGGAGTATCGTAGCTGCATTATTTCCTTGTAAAAAGAATGTGTGCAGAACGACATCTTATCCTCATTACAGCAAAGTACTTAATATTCAAGGAATGTCATTACCTCCTTCATATAGAGACATAAATTTTTTTGAACACATAAATCCTACAATAAGCATTACCGTATACGGTTTAGACAAGAAAAGTGTTGTCACTGGACCGTTATACATAACAAATAAGAAAAGAGAAAATCATGTAAATTTATTATATATAGAAAAGAACGATAAAGGACATTACTGTTTAATAAAAGATCTCATACGATTAGTACGACGTCAGGTTACTCATCATCATGGTAAAATTTTCTTATGTGATTTATGTTTACAATTTTTTACTAATGAAAATAAATATGTCTCTCATACATGTTCTAAAATTCTGACTATACTACCGGAAAAACATACTATACTGAAATTTAAACATTATGAAAGAAAACTTAAAATTAATTTTATTATTTATGCTGATTTCGAAAGTTTGTTAATCAATTGTAATGATAATAGTTCTAAAAATACCACAACACTAAAAGTGCATCAGCCGTCAAGTTTTGCATATTATATATGCTGTTCTCATAACAGCAATCTCAATAAGTTTGTTACTCATAGAGGTATAGATTGCGTTGAAGTTTTTATTAAACGTTTAATAAAAGATGTCAAGAGAATAACCAAAGTTTTATATACTAATTTACCAATGAAACCTTTAACTCATGATCAAGAAAGAGAATATCAAAATGCAACTGAGTGTCACATATGCAATCAGCTATTGTCTGGAGATAAAGTTCATGATCATGATCATATTACTAGCGAGTATAGAGGGGCGGCGCACTCGTATTGTAATATAATGTACAAAGTGTGTCCATTCATACCGGTAGTATTTCATAATTTAAGTGGTTATGACTCACATATATTTATTAGAGAGTTGGCTAAATATGAAGGTTCAATCAGAATAATACCAAAAACAAAAGAAAAATATCTTTCGATAACTAAACTAATTAGAACAAACAAAGGCACTCGTTCAATACAAATAAAATTTATTGATTCCTTTCATTTTTTAAGCTCAAGCCTAGATTCTTTAAGTAAAAGTTTATCAGAAAAAGATTTTGTCAATTTGTCAAGAGAATTTATCGATAAAAGTAAACTTAATTTATTACGAAAGAAAGGCATTTATCCTTATGAGTACATAGACGATTGGTCAAAATTTAACGAAAAGCAACTACCGTCAAAAGCCAATTTTTATAATAGTTTAACAATGGAATCTATTACAAATGACGAGTATGCTCATGCTCAAAATATTTGAAAAAAATTTAATATTAAATCACTAGGTGAATACAGTGATCTGTATTTGAAATGTGATGTTTTATTATTATGTGACATTTTTGAAAAATTTAGGGAGACGAGTTTAAATTTTTACAAACTGGATCCGGCTCACTATGTGACATCGCCAAGTTTGAGCTGGGATGCTATGCTTCTTTACACGAATGCTGAACTAGAGCTCATTAGCGATTTAGAAATTTATACATTTATTGAAAAAGGTATACGTGGGGGCTTAGCACAGTGCTTTCTGCGTCATGCAAAAGCTAACAATAAATATTTACCTCATTATAATGACTTAAAACCCCCGAGTTATTTGATATATCTGGATTGCAATAACCTTTATGGTTATGCAATGACTAAAAAGTTACCTGTTTCAGAGTTCAGATTTTTAACTCAATGTGAAATGGACAGTTTTAATGTTTTAAAAGTATCTGATGACAACTTGTACGGTTTTATTTTAGAAGTGGATCTATCTTACCCGGATAGTATTCATGATCAGCATAAGGATTTACCATTCGCTGCAGAGAAATTCGTACCCCCAGGTGGTAAATCTGCTAAGTTAATTGCTAACTTGCACGATAAATTAAATTACGTCATACATTACGTACATTTAAAACAATGTATAAAAAATGGTCTGATTTTAAAAAGAATTCATCGTATTCTCACATTCAAACAAGATGACTTTTTAAAAAAATATATAGATCTTAATACCAATCTACGTATAGCATCTAAAACATCCTTTGAAAAAGATTTTTTTAAGCTTCTCAATAATGCAATTTTTGGTAAAACTATAGAAAATAGAAGAAAACAGGTGGACATAAAATTAGTTACTAAATGGGACGATAAGGAGAATTTCACGAATAAAAAACTTTGTGCACAAAAATTGATTTCAAAACCTAACTTTAAAAGTGTATCAATATTTTCTAAGGATTTTGTAGCTATACAATTAAATCGTGATAAAATATTATTAGACCGACCAATTTATGTCGGATTTACAGTTTTAGAATATGCCAAGCAGCATCTGTATCAATTTCATTACGATTTTATAAAAAAAAAATATAGAGACAATGTTGAATTATGTTATACTGATACCGATAGTTTACTTTACTTAATTCATACAGAAGACTTTTATCATGACATGCATGACGATTTATCGTATTTTGATACTAGTAACTTTCCAGTGGATAATAAATATAATTTACCTAGAGTAAACTCCAAAATCCCTGGCCTATTTAAAGATGAAATGGGAGGTGATGTTATTACAGAATATACAGGATTAAGGGCAAAACTGTATTGTATTAATAGTTTAAATACACAGATAACTAAAGCAAAAGGTATGTCTAAGTCTGTTACTAAGCATTTACAATTAAGTGATTATAATGGCTCGTTGTTATTAGATAAAAGTCAATCGTTTAAAATGAATATTATAAGATCTATCAATTATGTATTGTACTCTCAACAAGTGAGTAAGCAGACATTAAATAGAAACGATGACAAGGTTCAGATACTTCCAGATCAGATTCATACCTTGCCTTGGGGATATTTTGATGCAATGTTCTGAATCAGTATTTTACAATACTTCGTTATTTCGACAATAGCATTACTATTATTAATTACTGCAAGTGTAACTGTGGACTATTTGAATTAAACATTTTCATTTCAAAATATATGTTTACTAGAGTAGCTATGTATACTTATTTGATATATGAATACAATATAGTTAATAAGCATATAAGTATAGTACAAAATGTGTATTATGTTAAACAAGAATTAATAAATAAGAATATACAAAATGAACGCTTTTATTTCAACAAACCTAACTCGAGCATTTACCTGCTATGCAAACCTGTAAGTTAGCTCTGTATATAATAATATTTTGCATATGTATATATGTTAATGTTAGATAGCATTTGAATTAATCGACAAGATGAAGTTGATCAAGCAACCCATATCCTTAAATGTTAATAATATAAGGTTAACTGACTCTGCTCACCACATTAGACATAGCACTTTATTACCGAATACCATTCGCTGTATAATATGCGGCCCATCAAACTGTGGTAAAACGAATGTTATGATTAGTTTACTGCTGCATGAAAATGGGCTCAAATTTAGAAATCTATATCTTTACTCTAAAACTTTTTTTCAACCTAAATACCGTTTCTTGACCGAAGTATTAAAAAGAGTACCACAGGTTAATTTCTATGAGTTTAATAACGAAAAAGATGTCATTTCTCCAAGTGAAGCTTTAACAAATTCAGTGTTTATATTTGATGATGTTGCGTGTGAAAATCAAGTTAATATCCGTAATTATTTCTGTATGGGTCGACATAAACAAATCGATTGTTTCTATTTATCTCAAACCTATTCTAAAATTCCGAAACAACTGCTACGTGACAATGTTAATTTGATTATTGTATTTAAACAAGACGATGTGAATTTAAAACATATTTATGAAGAGCATGTTAGTTCTGATCTACAATGGAAACAGTTCAGAAACATTTGTCAAACTGTTTGGAGTAAACCTTACAATTTTTTACTTATTAACAAAGAATCATCATTGAATAATGGACGGTATAGACAGAATTTTGATATATATTTTAAATTTGACTAATAGTTTATATAAGCAATAAACACATAAAAATAAATCATTATTATTTTTTCTTTAACTAAAGGCAGTTGTTTTAATATAACATGGAGAAAAATATTAAAATAGAATTAATTAAGTCTGTAAACTCTATAAAGAATAAAATAAAACAAATGAAAAACCAGGAACACTCAATGAACTTGTCACTTGATAAAATGTTAAAACCTGTCACAGATCCCCTTAAAACCCTAATTGATTCGAATAAAACAATGGAAAAAATACAAAATTTAGAAAACACACATCATAACTCTGACGACATTGAATTGGCTGACATTAATACTAGCTCATCTATGAAGTTTGAAGACTGCTACGATCCAAAACTGAATTCTGCACAGTTGGTTAAAAAGTCTCCTACAACGGAATTACTTGAAGATTTAGAAATATCATTAGAGAGTCGTGATATCCATGATATTTATGATGGTGTAAATATACCATTCGGAATAAGAAGTGTAAACAAAAAATTATTAATGGGTAATTCAATAGTTTCATTTTCTAAAATAGATAGTTTGAATGACGATAGTGTCATTTTAATTAAAATAGGTGACAAAACCTACAATTTAACTCCTGGTTTAAAAGAAATTTTACTTCGAAAAAAACCTGATTTAAAACTAATATCGAACAAAGACAAACTTGTCTATAAGGACATGTTGCATTATACAAATGCACATAAGAGAGATTTTAGTCCTAATGGGCAAATTAGAGGCGATAAAGGTATAAAATATCGTGAAATAATCAAACCTTTGTTTTCCGAATCGTTAAACGATAATACAATCACTAAATTTGGAGGAAGTTTACCAACGCTAAAGAAATACAAAAATAACACTGACTTGGTATATTGGGATGATCCTAACGAACTGGTTGATAGATTGAAACTATTAATTGCTTCCAGAGATGCTGGTAATACAAATCATGACAATGAAATTTTATCAATAATCGAAGAATTAAAAGAAGCTGACATAATTAAATAATAAATAGTCATAATAATATGCTTTTTATTCAGTACTATAGCTGAAGTCAAGACAATTATACTGAATTGTGAACATGAGCAAAGCTGACGTGGTAAACGAAATTCATAAAAATGCTAGGGTGAACTATCCACGAAGACATGTTATCATGAAAGATATAGACGACTTGTGGCAAGCAGACTTAATTGATATGCAATCAATTTCAAAAGAAAATAAAAATTACCGATATATTCTCGCTGTTATTGATACATTTTCGAAATATGCCTGGACCTTTCCTATAAGAAGTAAAACTAAAGAAGATATGTGTAACTCTTTCAAAATTTTGTTGGATAAAGGACGTGTTCCTAAAAATCTACAAACGGATAATGGAACAGAATTTTATAATAACAAATTTCAGAAGCTTATGAAATTGTATCATATTAACCATTATTCAACCTTCTCAACAAAAAAGGCTTCAATAGTTGAACGATTTATCAGGACATTGAAATCTAAAATCTATAAGGAATTTAGTTTACAAGGCAACTACAATTGGGTTAATAATACCCTTAATAATGTTATTTACAAATACAATCACACTTATCATCGAACTATTAATGAAATACCTGCTAATGTGGACAACATTAATAAAAAACTGATATTAGAAAGGTATTTAAAGTTGCTAAAAAATGATAATTTAAAAACTAAGTATAAAGTAGGTGATTATGTGCGTATCAGTAAATACAAAGGAACATTTGAAAAAGGTTACACTCCCAACTGGTCAACAGAAATATTTAAAATTCGTAAAATACAAAATACAACTCCCGTAACTTACTTAATTGAAGATACTATCAGAGGTCAGCCTATTTTAGGTGCATTTTATACGCAAGAGCTTCAAAAAACAAAACATCCTAATATATATCTAGTCGAGAAAGTTCTTAGAAGAAAAGGTAACAAGGTTTTAGTAAAATGGTTAGGTTTATCGTCAGCTGAAAATAGTTGGATTGACAAAACGAATATATTACTATAATATTAACCTAATAACAAATCATGAATGAATCGTTTAAGTATTTATTAATATGTTCAATCTAGTTTTATCAGTCTTATAATGTGTTTTGGGGAGAGTAGTCTTCTCAATTGGCTTATTAACAATTTACCATTTGAATTACATTTACCTGCATACAATTATTGCGGTCCAGGTACAAAATTAATTAAAAGACTTACACGTGGGGATAACGGTATTAACAAATTAGACGAATATTGCAAAAACCACGATATTGCCTATCACAAATCAATAGATTTAAGAGATCGGCACAAGGCTGATTTAATTCTATTAAAAATGGCGAAAGAGCGAGAAGCTGCTACAGATGCGAGTGTAGGTGAAAAAATTGCGGCACGCTTAGTAAGCAAGGCTATATCCACCAAAATTAAAACTGGTTCTGGCCTAAAAACAAGTAGCAAAAAGTATTCTCAAAAAATTACACCTGGAAAAGGATTAAAAAGTAAATTGAAAAATGTGATTACTAAAACTAAAAAACACATTAAAAAATTAAAACCAAAGACCAAGAAATTAGCTATCGAATTAGCTATTACCGCTGCCAGAGAATTAGCTGATAATTCATCCCTTAAACTTCCTCGTATAATTCCTATACCAAAAACTGGTGGTGACCTTTGATTCCTATCTTCGCGGGACTATCAGCGGTGGGAGCTTTAGCAGGCGGTGCAGCTGGTATTGCTAAAACCATTAATGAATTCAAGATGGCTAAAAAGATGATGATTGAGTCGAAGAGACATAATGAAAAAATGGAAGCACTATGTATTGGGAAAGGATTACACCTTAAACCGCATAAAGATGGACTTGGAATTTTTGTATCGAAAGAAAAAAACTAAAATATCGGCTACCCAAACGAGCCTTAACTAACTTTGATATTTTAAAGTATGGAAACAGTATACCTTACTTTAGAGGTGTATTTATGAGAGATGAGCTCCCTAAATATCCCTTTAAAAAAGAATGTGGAATTATTAATTTAGATAGTTCTAAAAATCATGGTTCTCATTGGGTAGCCTATGCAAAAAATAAAGATTACATTGAGTATTTCGACAGTTACGGCAATCTTAAGCCTCCAAAGGAATTCATAAAATACGTAGGTTCTAAAGTCCAATATAATTATGATAATATACAGCGTGATCATCCATTCAATTGTGGTCATCTCTGCTTAAATTTTTTACAAAAATTCTGGTGTAATCAAGGAATAAAATAAATAGGATCTTCAAAATGCGTTCATTATGTTAGCATGTCTACAACAGTTACCATCTCTGGAAATACATCAGAATTAATTTCATATTTTCAACCACCACTGCATTTATCTGATCAATATGAGTGCGGTTTGCTATACTTTTCAGTGCTAAATTCAAGACCAAATGTGACAGTCAACAACAGCAATCTATCTGTAATCAGAATCGAATGTGATCTTGTAAACAGTTCATATTGCAACGGCTTACCAACTCATTTTATTCATGAATTTGTATCTGATACTGCTCTAGGTCACTGTTACATAGAAATACCACGAAGTGTTATTTACTTTCCAATAAACAAAAATATAATTCCATCTATATCTATAAGAATTGTTGATCAGTTCGGTCGCTGTATTAACTTTGGAGAAAATCATTATATTGAAATACGTATTCATTTAAGAAAAATAAAATGATAGTTTATTATAAAAACACTCCAATAAAAATAAAACATCTTATTCCATGTACAACCACCAAAGTGCATAGACGTAAGAAAATAGTGAAGAAATTGACTGAACGAAATAAAGATTTTCTTAAAGCTCTAGGTTTTAAAATATGAATATACTACAAATTAATGAATTACCGCACTTCGATACTTCAATCGAAAGTTATGAAGTCCATTCATACAATCCCTATAATAACAGCTTTAGAGAAAACGATGAAATCAGAATCCCCATACACCAACAAGACATATACGTGCTACCATCAGCCAGTTCAATTTACATCGAAGGTCAGGCAAGGCTGTTCGGTAAAGATGGGAATCCGATCAAGAAAACTGTTGCGTTCACTAATAACCCTGTTATGTATTTGTTTCAAGATATCAGATACGAAATGAATGGTATTGAAATAGATCGTATAAAAAATTCAGGGATAACGTCAACAATAAAATCATATATATCATTAAATCAAGCAGAAAATAAAGTTGCTGCATTATGGGGTTGGAACTTAAATAGATTCGAAAGTGATGGGTATTTTAGTGCTGTGATACCATTAAATAAGATTTTAGGGTTTGCAGAGGATTATAATAAAATTGTGATAAATTGTAAACACGAACTTATATTGAATAGAAGTAACTCGAACTTAAACAGTGTTGTTCTTACTGATGATGTCGCTCAATGTCAAATTGATATACAAAGGGTTCAGTGGAGAGTGCCACATATAAAAGTTTCAGATCGGGAACGATTAACACTTTTAAAGCATTTAGAAAGAGATAAACCTATTCAGATGGCATTTAGAAATTGGGATTTATATGAATACCCTTTACTACCTAAAACCACAAAGCATTCTTGGTCGGTTAAGACTGCTTCACAATTGGAGAAGCCCAGATATGTCATCTTTTGTTTACAAACTAATAGAAAAAATAATAAAACAAAGGACAGTTCACTGTTTGACCATTGTGATGTTACAAACGTAACGCTTTTTTTGAATTCACACTATTATCCATATGAACCTTTAAATTTAAAGTTTTCTGAGAGCAAATACAGTATATTATACGAAATGTATGTGAAATTCCGTCAGTCATATTATAACTGTCAAGCTGACCCATTGCTCGATTTATGGGACTTCAAAGAAAAAGCACCCCTCTTTATCTTAGACTGTTCAAGACAAAACGATAGTCTAAAAACAGGTCCAGTAGACGTGAGGTTAGAAATTGAAACTTCTACAACAATACCAGATAAAACGACTGCATATTGCTTGATTATTAACGATCGTCTTGTAGAATACAAACCTTTGAGCAACATTGTGCGCAGATTGTCATGACTGCCATTGTAGACGTTCAGGGTTTTAAAACAGAAGCAAACGAATTTATAATAAAAGAAATTGCTATATGGTGTAATAATACATTGCAAGTATTTTTAATTAAGCCACCATTTCCCTTTTATGATTTAACAAATCAAGAAAGAAGACAAGTTGACTGGATTGAGCGTAATAGGAAAATATACTGGAATGAAGGATTTATACCTTATTCCAATTATCAGTATTTAATTTTAGATTTCTTAAGAAATAAGTATGTTTACACTAAAGGTCTTGAAAAAGTAAAATGGTTAAAAAATATTTTAAATCATAATAATGTAATTAATTTAGAAAATAAAAATTGTCCTAATCTGTTAAGTCTGTATGATCGATATAAATGTTCTAAAGATTTGTATAGTTGTATGTATCATGACTCAATATGTGCTTTAAAAAATGTTTTGTGTTTAAAAACATGGTGCTTTGATAATAAATTTTTTTAAATTAAATGAAATTGTGTTCTTATTTTACATGATAATCTGAATAGAAGAATATTTTAAACCCTAAACTTAAACTCTATTTGAATATAGTGTAAAATGAACGCATTTAACCATTTGAATACATAATAACGAAAAATTCATAGGACACATGTGTGTATAACGAATACCTAGTAATATCTATTTAAAAAATAAAATATTAAAATTTTTGTTGTTTGACATAATTATGCCGTGAATGAATGAGTAGAATAAAATTTATTGTAAAATTAGAGGATCCTGGATCTTTGATCCAGTCGTGTACTACGTTGAAAGGGAGAACGAACGTTTTCTCCATAGCGTTCATTCAGTACCTATTAAAGAATACATTGATTTCATTACACTCTCATAATTGTAATAATATAGACTATCTTTTTATTATACACTTATCATAAATACATAAAATAATTCAGAAAACTACTATTGCTTTAATTATAATTCTAAATCTAATTGGTTTTTAAAATGAATGAAGTAGACAAAAAATTTCGGTCCATCAAAAAGTATGAACACAATAAAAATGATGTCTTATTAGATCTTGAACAACAGATAAACATTCTAAAAGAAAATAAAGAACCAAGAGTAGCTGATCTTTTAAAGATTATGCAGCTGCAGGATCAAGTAATACAGCTGCTTCGGGAGAAAATCGCTAAGATTACTAGCCAGCGAAAACGAAAACCTGAGCAAATCTGTGCTGCAAAACATGAAGTTGTACAGTGTGCAGACAAAGAACTACTGGTTTTGTTAATTATTAAAATCAATCTCTGTCAAATTGTGTTTGAATAGATATATTACATGAGGATAGTGAATTAACGTGCACTGTTCATTCGATGTTTACTATGTTATCAAATACTCAGAACTAGATATATTAATCATTTAATTTTATGAGCGAAAAAATAATTAAGATGTACATTATATGAGTGGTAAAATAAGTAAAATTATGTTGCTGTGAATGAATGAAAAGAATTGTAAAAATGGGGGATCCTGGATCTTTGATCCAGGTCCCCCATTTTTACACTACTACTACCAAACATCTGTTTTGTAGTGAGTAAAATCAATTTGCAAAACGGCACATAAAAAAAATATATTAATACAATTGTTTATCACAATTCATCCTCGGGTCAGCTTAGACGTAAATAAAAAAATATTTTACCTATGCGTGACCTATGTTATATACTACCATTTCCACGTTATAAGTATCTCTCAACCAGCCTAAAGATCAAATAATTCATACACATACTTAAGCTTATTTCTCAGAAGAGGAAGGAAATTTCCACTTGCTAGTATCCTGACATGTTTTTCTCGCTTGATCTCTTATAATCATATCGAAACAAATAAAATTCGACTTTTATGAACATTTTATTTAGATAGCTACTACTGTTAGTAACCATTTTCCAAGCTTATTACTTGCTAGGAGTTGGATGTCAATACACTTCAATAATGCTGTGACACTTTTCTAACAAACTAATGTTGTGAGTTGGCATCCCATACTGTAGTTGAATTCCAACTCATGTTTCTATTGCTGGTATAGCGCCAAGTAATAGGGCGTCGCCGTCGCCGCGTTCAAGGAAAGGCGTTTATCCACTTAAATAAACGTAACATTAAACTTAAAATCGTATTATGATGATGTGAACATGCACTACTTTTCACTACGTTATGCACTATGCATATAACGAAAGTCAATATGGCGCAATATCACAGTAGCTACATTGTACATACACTCCGATGTAGCACAACTTACATAAGTGTATTTGTTATACATACACACTGGAGTAAACACAAAGCATACCGCATTACCTGCTCAGTTATACTTGCTCATATAATATTTGAACTTGTAAATTTACACGTGAGATGTTACACAATATTTATTAAACTGACGCAGAAAGTAATAAATAAAATTATACCTATTGGAACGCAAATTCAATAACTGTAGCCATACATTTCAATCAACAAACGAGAACATTTTCGAACAAACTCAATGTAATTAAAATAATTGGAACGACAAACCCGTTGGTTGGATCGCGACGTATCTTCATATATGGCAACTCAATTTTACAAATTGCCACTCCCCATTAAATAACACGACATGTCAATGGCAACACCATTAAAGTGATGGTTCATTATAATTTAATTATTTTATGATTTTAATCTGGTTGTAAGCTAATTAATTATACTTATAATTATTGTTTAAATTGTAAACACGATAATTATAATATTAACGAATGTGTGCGCTGTAATGTAGCGGACAATTTAATGATAACTATCACATGGTGGCCGACTAAATTATGCAATATGCACAGATAATAACAGTAGGTGAATAAATTAATGTTGTGCATAGAGTTATTTATAACATATGGTTAAAAGCAGAATGGAACAATAATATATTATTGTTAGATCAAAGTTAGTGGTTATATTGCATATGTAATTACGCATAGTTCACATGATTAAGTAATTAATTTTGCGGTCGCGGATAAACGGATACAATACAATTGCGGTTAAGCAGTAGTTAGTGCATAGATATACGGGAAATCGAAGAAAATATATATAGCTATGGATATTATACGTTACGTTTTGAAAGCCACTATTATATTGATTACCTATAATAAACCTACTTTATATAATTAGTACCTACTACTAATAATATTCATAATATGGAGAAGCGAGCATGCTTGCTATGGAGTTCTTCTGCGCTGCTTCTGCTTCTACGTTCACTGCGCGAAGCAAGCGCGAACCGAGCATGTAGGTATGGAACAATTCTTTCATAGTGTTGAAAGAGAAATCTCAAACGAGCATGCTAAGTACACTCAAATGCTCGGTGCGTGCTCGGCGCGCAGTCAAATTGCCAGTTATTAGCGAACACAAAGAAATTTGCATCACAATCAGAACATTTAATTATTTATATTACATTAATTAAAACGGTTTACAACAACCAATAACAATAATCATTTGTTTTTGTTGCACCAAAAATATAATAACTATTTGCTGCCCGCGGCGTCGCGTGTCGCTAGCGTGACCCTTTCGGAATAACTTACCTTGTTAAGACTACCTATCCTTTGTAAACACAGATTGACATTCAAGGTATGGCCAATCTGTACGCCAAGTCAGATTTTAAAGAAGAAGAAATATGTATGAAGAAGTCTCTTCATACCTAAGGTGTCACGATAAAAAACAATAACAAATAAAAACAATGTGAACATTAAATGTCTTCTATATTTAGTAACAATATAAGTAAGTTAAAAATATTATGAAAAATTTAAAATTATAATTTTTTATGTAAAAACTTTTGCAGTTTAATTTACTATATTTATTAAACACAATGAACGATGCTATACGAATCTATGCCTTGTTTTGCCTTTAATATTCCTTGAGAACTGATAACTACAGAAATATCTACCTACATTTTGTACCTACATGTGTATTATGAGTCACATTTCACCCGAGCGAAGTCGGGTTTTCATGTAGTATTTTAAATAATATCTCAAAAGCAGAGCGCAGACAGAGGATATGTTTGGTTAATGAGTTTCGTATAGCTACAAGTTTTGTCTCCTCTCCATTCGTATCCATTTTAGTAGTATAACTCAGCTTAATGTTTATTTCATAAATAGTTTATTCTTAGTAACTTATTCACAAGAGGTCTTCTTAGAGCCAGCGCCTGATACCAGAACATATTCAGTGCCCAATTTTATTTCTTGTTTTTTGTAATCAAATTATAACTATTAATGAAACTGGTTTCACTATTCCAGTTTTGTAACAAATTGGTCATGATTATTATCATTACTATTCTACTTTTATCGCAAATTGTTTGGGATTCGTTTAGGATATATTTGTTTTATTTAACTTTTTTTATTGACATTATTGCAAAATTTTCGCCCTTTTAAATTATATAGTTCATACGATGCATCGAGCCTTTTGTAGTACATGGTCTTTCTGTTTTTAAATCTATCTACATTCACAACTAATACTTCCTTTAACACATATTTTGGGTATGACAACTAACGTTTACGCTTCAACTTGCCTGCCACTGTTACTACATTAAAATTGCCTGATAAATATTCTTATCTACTCATATTGTACGCCACATATCCATATCATCAATAGTATTTCTGTAGCTAAATCGACTTAACAGGTCAACAATGTGATATATTCGACACAATTAACACGTAATGCTCTTGAAATTTTTCCAAGAGTTTAAAGCCATCAAATAATCAATTCTATGTTCATTTCATAAACGTATGTAACGTAACAGAAGATCTCGCCAATGTTAGAATGGATACAACAGATTAGCATGTTGATTAAGTGTTTCACTAGTAAATTAATATGCTAAAGACATACAAAAAGTTCAAGAGTGGTTTTTATCACATGATCCTTTGGCGGAGGTTGACAAAATTACACTGTGCATATTATGAAGAACACAAAGGTTGTAAACTTTTTGAATTGTTATATCCCAGTAACGGGGCCTCTTAGAAAATAAGGTATAAATTATATTTCTGTAGATAATTGCTTGATCTACAATTTTATCTAATCTATTTTTAGGATGAAACTCTCCGTTTGGCTGAAAAACGCAAGAACACCATTTTCGAACTTTGACCTTGCATAGTTTTTCCAGATGAGGATCGATTATTGAATGTTCCACTTTCACCTTTTAATAATTTCGCATAGAGCTAAAAATTGCAACCTTTCCCTATATTTTAGGCTAACTTGACCGGTCTAAATAACATAACGTGGCTGGTTCTTAGCTGAACAATGTATGGCAATAGAGCTATTACCACGATTTTGTTGTACATCGCCCATAAAATTAGGTGATGATTTTGATATCAATATTAAAGTCATAAAAGCGGAAGCAAAACATTAGAAACAAAAAGATCTCTTCCATATCTGTTATGTATTGGATGAAGAAGAGTAAGAATGAATAAAACAAATAAATTTAACCTTACCATCATGTTAGCCTCAGTAAACTGAAAAGGGGTATCGGCATTATTATCTCTAGTGTCACTGTGCATCGGGCATACGTCAGAAATCAATTTTGGTGTAGTATAAAACTTTCTGGTGCAAATAATCTGAAACAAACTTCTAGAACTCAATTTTGGTTTTATATATTTCTTAGGAATATAAATCGATCGCCACATATCCTAACTAATACTATAAATGTGAATGTGAGTTTGTTTGTTACGCCTTCAAGCTTCAACTACTCAACCGATCATCATGAAATTTGGCATACACGTCGTTGGGGGTTTCATCCAGAAAAAAACATTACGGACCCAAACACCACCCAATGACACCACCGGTAGTGCCATGCGTATTATTCAATCCCCATGGCACAACCGGTAGTGTCAAGAATATTATTCAATCCCCATGACACTACCGGTAGTGTCATAGATAAAGGTATTTATTTGAAATTATTGGACACATGCTATTAGGAAAAAAGCCAAATCTTTGAATTCTAAGCCCAGAAACAGAATTGGGGGCTTGACAGCCGCCTTGCCATTTATTCCGGCACAGCATACTCTTCATGTACTGTTACTAACCTAACCTTCATTAACGTGAGCGAAGGCGCGGTCAAAATCTAGTATTGTTATAGATTCCCATAATTCCTATGATTTTCAGGCATACATATATACATAGTACCATGCCATGTGTCTACAGACGTGTACAACATTTAAATTTCGCCTGCTATGCTTTCGATCCTACGAAATAGGGCGTGAGCTTATTGCCATCTATGGGGCATAGTTCTAGACTCCTTGCTGCTACTGACAATCCCTTGGCAGAAAAACCTAATACTGCCCAAGCCGAGAATCAAACCCGAGACATCATGCACATCAGTCAAATTCACTACCAATGCGCTACTGAGATGTAGACTTCGTAATATAACTTGAAATATAATTAATTTTTAAACGCAACACTGTTATTATACAATTAAAAAGTGCCTAAACAAACAAAATCAAATACGATTTCGGAGGTCAATGTGAAAAATATCATGATAATGGACGCTATTAACGCTTCACGTATACAAAGTATAACTTAGTAAAAATGTTATAAGATATTTTATAAAAGAATAAAGCACAATGTTTTTAATATTAAATCTAGATATTAAATATATAAAGGTTATTTGAAAAACTGCAGTAATAGTAGGTTGTATTTTGGCTTGAACAGGTAATACACCCAATTATGCATGTAGCCGTAATGGTGCCAGTAACATTCAAGTACTAAATCCTATTCCTAACTAATATTATAAATGCAAAATTGAGTTTGTTTGTTTGTTACGCTTTCACGCCTTAACTACTCGACCGATCATCATGAAACTTCGCATATACGTTGTCAGGGATAAAGAAAAGGACATAAGGCATCATTCATCCAGAAAATGATGTATTGTTTCCGAGAAAAGGCGCGGTCTAGAGCAAGTTAATATAATAAATGCCGATGTCTTTGTTTGTTTGTTACATTTTCACACCCTAACTTCTTGACCGATCATCTTGGAATTTGGCAAACACGTTGTCAGAGATACAGAAAGGAACATGTGCTAGCTTTAATCCAAAATAAAATACTGTTCCCGTGCATAGTCGCGAGCAACAGCTAGTACAATATATTCTTTAGTATACGAGGAAGCACAGCGAGGGTATTATGAATATAACCGGTAGTAAGCTACGTTTGATTACTGCTACTGAGGCACTGGTACGAAAATTCCTTCAATATTCGTTTCTTTATATGGATGCGTCTTATATAGATACACACATACGCCGAATGCGTGCAGAAACACACTATTGCCGACGTAAAAAATAAATATCAGTTTAAATATTATATTTATCTAAATATATACTTTACATCACAACGAATTTATAGAAGACCTAAGAAGGACACTGCCCCCGGCTGAAGATAAAAAGCAAACGTATAATACAGTTAGTCATACAAGACTCAGCCAATATAAAAGTTAAACGGATTATCTTGGACCTCGTGTTTTCAAAATTAGCTTCCTTTGACGTTCCATGCATAGAAGTTCGAATACAGTCGGGTAGTATTACCATTCTACATTGAAAGTACTTGATCGAATTAAAGTACTCAGACTACAAAGTGTTGACATTAGGGTTATCACGTAAAACATATTTGATTATACTTACATTTGGACAAATACTCTTCAATTTTAACATTTTATTTACTAGTAAGGTATGATATAGCATTATAACTATGCTACTCTTTGCCAACGAAATTCAGTAAAATGTACAACTTGACATAAAACAAGAGTCAATTGAGCTCTGTCTTTTAGACAAGTTATATAATAGGTAGATTGAAATCTGCAAAGGTTTTATTCAGCTATAAAATAAATCGGTTTATATTGTCACCTCTCCTTTTTGGTTTATAGCAAGGAAGAAGAATGACAGAACGAGAAAGTTTATATGCACTAACTCTGCTTGTCCATGTTGTAAGCTTTTGTTTCGTTGTGATCTTGGGAAGCTTAAAAAAAGGCATGTGTCTATACAAAGTCTCTTGGTAAGTTCTAGTACTAAACATATACTTCTTTTGAGTCTGTGAGGAAAATATAACAATCACATATCACCTACATTAAAAAAAACTATCCGTTTGCAATATTTTTTATTGAAACCCTAAAACTCGCCAAAACAACGGTTGATAAACTGTTTTGCGTATTTATACATAGATGCAAAATTTGTGATGATTCTTAAACGTTTTTACTCAATCAGGCAAAAATTGTCGAACGAATTTAAATTAAACTTGGCAGACAAATATATCACGTTGATACGATTCAAGCGCGCAAAGCTGCGAGCAGAATCTAGTAACGTATAATGCAATAATCGGGATGTAGGAAGGGAAAGTTCTATAATACATATGTACAAGTAAGATTTAATTATCAAACAACTGTTATCAGAATTTCCTTTATATACCTAACAGACAACGCCATTAAAATTTAAGCGTCTTCTTGCACATTATGTATCACGCTGTGTTCCAGTACACTTTAGAAACATAAATGATGGCCACACAGTACACCTAAATTATCATATCAAAGGCGTATAAACCGTTACAACTAACGCCAATGTGAGCGGCTAAGGACGTCGCTCAGTTAGCTATTGAGGATATCAATGTTCTCGACACCTACAGATTGACGGGAAAAACAAAGTGAAAGGACTCCGCGCAACTGCCACTGCTGTCAAAAGCAAAGCACCTGTAGTTTGGGATTTTAAAGGGATACTGTGTGTGTATAAAAGTAAACTTGCTGATTTGTACGGCAACAAAAACAAGATTATACCAAGCTCCGAATTCTAATGTTTAAATTTAATCAGATAATCATCCTAATTATTGTAACTTGTCTCGGTTCAGGTGAATCTAGAATGCAGCACCACCTGCACAAAATTCTTAATCCTCCACTCTCCATCCCATTCGTGGTGTCGGTATCCTATTTCTTATCTCACTTATCACTGATGGCAAGGACTTGGGTTTACATACTAAAAGCTAGTCGCAAACAAGTTACCATTCCGAGTATTTCAGCCGCCAAAAGATTTACGTTATCCTACTAAATAAAAAGGCAGAATAGCCGATCTGGCGCGGCCACCCACCCGTAACTAGTCGCTTAGTAGAAAATAGCTTTTACCATCTATTTTCCTGGTATTGCTTCTATAATGCTATGAAAACACAACCATGTCCATAAACGGCGGTTACCGTTAAGTTATTTTTTATTAAATCTCTTTGTATAAGCAGTTCGTGGAAGGCAAAGCAAAACTTACAGATTTACCTTACCATCTACGTAAAGCTGTAAAAAATAATCAGCTACCTTTTAGTACTTTATACCCAAACGGCAACGAAATTTAATAACTATTACGAAAATGTAGGTAAACATCCCTGCCATAACATAAAACGATGTCGCAAACTAATGTACAAAACATTCTAAATATCGGCCCGAATATGTTTGGGTTACTTCGTAATGCCGCAAGAAAACATCGAGGAAAGTGATTCCAACAAACTAAAAGTTGTTACCAGCCACCCAATATTAACGGATATTGGAAAAAGATGGTAAAAGATGGCAGTTGCCGGATCAAGGCTAGTAGGCACTAATATTCCCTGGATGCAATATCGGGGTTCATTGCCATAAAACCGCTCGAGGCGAATATCTCGGGTACGATATTGACCTCATAGCATTTCGCCGAGAAAGCAGATATCTGAGGCAATTTCAACATCGTAAATGATGTTTATCGTGGTAACCCACTGACCCTCTACCTATGAACACTTGTCAAATACCACTGTATCGCTTTCCGTACACGTATCGGAGGCACGTGTAACTAAGCTGTTCTGTCGTTATGTACGTCAATATATTTACATACGGCCGTGTAGACGCCAGAATACAATATCATATTGGAAATATTATCCGTAGCTGGAGTATTAGTGCCATCGTAATATTAATAAGTTTAGGGTCACTGTGAGCATTATGTAGCCTCATGCATGTGTAGGCTTAAAGGGCTAAGCAAAGACTCATATACGTAGTCGGCCTTTTTTGGCTGATTATGTAGTTATATGTCAATGTCTTATTATTTTTATTTTATTTTGTGTCTAAATTTCACCTTGGTGTTAATGTCTTTATGTTTATTTTTTATTGCCATTGCAGGCAGACGAGCAAGTGGCCCACCTGATGCAATGTGGTAATCGCTGCTCATGGACTTCAGCAATGTCAGGACACAGCAAAGCCGCTGCCTACCGTGATAGAAAACTCTCTTTAAACCTCATTTGAAAAAGGACATATCATAGCGCTATCTCGTGTGTTGTACCAAAATAAATATATTTTCTTTCTTTCTTCTTTCTATATACCCATATATCGCTGATAGGGTAGGCTAAGGTGTATATATTTCGCCCACATTTCGTCGCCATCTATGTTTTGTTTTACGTCCTACGTAATAGAGGGCGAGTATACTGCGATTTACGGGGCACATTAGTTAATACTGAGAATTCTCTAACATAATTATTTTGCCGCGAGACAAACAAGGTTAAGCAGAAGCCTCGAACTACTTCATTCCATCTGTTTGGATACTACTTCTATAATCATGTCTATGTATACGCACATAGGTTTAGCAGATTACCCGGACCCAAAAACTTTTAAAAACAACAGCCGTATTCCATTTTTGTTGACTTATCTTTATAAATTGCTCTGTACATGTGAATATCACTGAACTCCTAAAGGGCTGGACCGATATCGATGAAATATTTTGTTTGAGTATCTGCCCTATTCAGGGACCCCCTGAATAGTTTAGATTCCCAATTGAACCTGGTAGGTGGCGATACAATCGAGTTCTAGGTTCAGGCAGCATAAGGTCTATTGAGTCGTCTAGTTTTATATAGACTTCAACAGGCAAGCAGTATTATATACACCCACATTTGTCCAGCCATGTTACAGGTCCCACTATATAACAGAGCTGCTATTGAGAATTACCTGTTAGAAAAAGCAAATACCATTTTACTTCATCCAGTGATTGAACTCGGTACCACTCGATCGCTGTAAGCCAAATAATACATTATTATCTTCGCTGATGTATCCATATGTAACTTTTGCTATAATTACAAAGCTTAGATGCCAAGAGAATATCTGCGTTAATAAGTAATAAAACCGCACGCTCCATTACGGCACGACTCGATAAGTAAGCAATAACACCAAATGTTCGAGGAAAAATCAACGCTAAAATTTGAACGACAAATTTAATTTCTTGTTGACTGCGGCGTTCGTTCGTTAGATTGAAACGAATTTTCAATCGAGCGACAAAAATATTCAGCGGCAATTTTAAACGCAACCGGTGAGGTGATTCGTTATCACGTCTGCCTAACTTTTGATTCAAGAATATTCAAATGAGGGGTTTCTTATAAAAGCTTCTGAACATTTTTGTGACGAATTGTAAATTGCGGGCGGTGAATGGTTTTTGAATTACTTTTATATATTCTCGCGTACATTCGTATGGACGCTTAAATATCCGTGTAGATTAGTAGCAATCTGAAATCATATAATATTACTGTAGTCCGCCGTATGAAATCGATATCTTAATTAATCTCTTGGTCAACGCTCGAAAACCGGGGCGTCAGACATAATGCTTTTTTGTTTCCAGCTAATTTATGAGCTAGAACGATAATTTAAAAATATCAGCCATGTTTAGCTTGCTATTTACCTCATATCTGATGGATGGATTAGATCATGTTTCACCATGCTGACCAGCGTGCCAGACTTTACGCATCTTGGCAAAAATCTAGCGATTTTTTAATCACCTGCATGTTTAAGAGGTCCCGGGAATGTAAAGAAAAATTAAGAGATAAACCTGCATTTATCTCAATATGTTTTCTTTTACCGTTAAAGCAGCAATAATTATGAATTTAATACATAGTATTTGTTTACTTTGAAAATTCAGAAATACGTGAAATTTCTGCATGGCAGTCATTCCCCACTTAGGTTTCGCTGATACAACACAATATATTGAGTGTTATTTTTTGAAAATCGCGTCCGTTCTTTATTTATTTTCGTTAAACAAATACACAATTGCATTTATTAAGTACTTACGACCCGCCCCGGCTTCGCACGGGTAGAACAAAACCTTAAAAAAGTATACGCCTAAACCATCCTCAATAATTATGTAGGTAGTAGTAGAATATTTCTGTCTATTGGTGAAACCGCATGAAAATTCGTTCAGTAATTTTTGAGTTTATCGCGAACCGACAGACAGACGCGGCGGGGGACTTCGTTTTATAATATGTTTATTGAGTATAAGACAATGTTACTCTATCATTTTATAAATTTATATATTACGAGTATAAAAGATTATATAGCTACATATACAATCGAAATAATCCTAAAAAACCAAAACACGCCAAAAGCCAGAAGGAAAGTATAAGCAGCGAAATATTTCGTCCGCACACAGTTTTTTATTATAAAATAAATTACTCACCACTCGACCAACTTAAAGACGGTCAGAACAAAAATACAAGGTGTGAAATTTCTTAAGTAAGAGCAAATATAGGACCTTTTTAGTGTGGGGAAGTAAGTGTGGTATTTTCATTTCCTTCTAAACGCCGCGATTCGCTTACAAGGCGTACCTTTTTTATCAAGTTAGGTAAAGAGTCGGTGTACCTTAATCATAAAATACGAATTTGGATAAAAACGTGATTTAGCATAATCTGTGAAATGCGCTTAAACATAAATGAATTCTTTGATTTTTTTCCGCATCAGTCTACGGTATGGATTCTTTTAGAAATTAATACTTTCTTATTATTAAGTCGAACTGTTGCTGTACCGACTTTATCATATAGATAGAATATGTTAATGATATTTAAGTGTAGTAGATATGAGTTCGACGGCAGCTCTTGATAAGGTTTCGATTTCTAGGTTGGCAAAGTGTTTAAGGCCAGTCTGCCATACCTTGGTAGTAGTAGATTAAGGCCAAAACAACGTTCATTCGCTTAATTTTAAGATACATATATACATAGATGGCCCTTGTAAAACCATCATGAGAAAACAAAACCTTGAGCTTCTTAAATTAATTTATTTTACTTTTAAATTAATTATTATTAACTATTATTAACTTAATCTTTGGCATTTCACACATAACTGAAAACTGGTGTGTGTGAGCAGGTGTGCCAGTGCGACTTAATATGTTGAAGAAAACCTTGCCTTAAAAAATCATATTCAATCAATTTGTTATCCTATGTAGACATCGTAATATTTAAGCAGGTCACTTCTTATAATTTTTTTATTTAAACCACATCTTTAACTACGTATCCCCATCAGCCTACCGAAGTATTAAGCTAGCCAACTAAAAAAGCGTCTTACAAAGCATTAGCATAAATTATACAACATACAACAACTCATTGAAAAAGAGTAAGACCGTATTTTATACGTTTAAAGTATAATTAATTTAACCGAGACTAATAAAGACACGAAGATACGAAAAACACGAATGATATTTAATGAACTTACAACCTAGTCGTTCGCTAGAAGTAGGGGCTTTCACCGGCTAAATAATGGTTTGCATGTTTACAGAACGACATTTGCAAGGGAATGCCACGGCCCGTGCCTGGATAATGTCAATCTGTCCGACAAGGGACTAGTCGCACCCACACCAACTTACTAATACAGCTTTGGTTACCAGACTTGTTTTTGTAACACCCATGTTTCTATAAAATGTGGTGGTGAATTACTTATGTGTACTATGCTAGTTTGTTCTTCTACGTATATAGGAAATGCGTCAAAGATAGGACGTAAACGAAGTTACTGGTTAACGTCGGAAATTTCGAAACTGGCTTCACATATGGTCAGTCATCGGGAACAGAACCTTTGAAACGACATCTTCTTTATCCAAGCCAGCTTTAAGACTAAGATTAGCAAAAAATATATAAATTAATAATAGAACCGCGTAGAAGTAATAAATAATCTTACTTATCCCTTTCGCACCCTGTACTCACTTTTGTGAGTATGATTTTACGATTTTTTATACGCTTATTCGAGAACGGTGAGCGAACGGGGACAAGCTCGCACGAATGTGAGGGCAGTTCTTTATGCCTACGATTTTTTTCGCGGCGGGGGATAGCGTCTCTGTGGGTCAGTGTGAGTCCGCGGTCGAATGAGCGGCGAACGAACGGCGAACGTGTCGTGATCTGTCGCCATGCTGATATTTTTTTTTGTTCTGGTATGTATTATTCATGTTTGTTTTTGTTTTATTGTATTTAGAATGAGTGGAAAATAGTTGTAAGTTTAAAAATAGTGGATTACTGATTACGTTCAATGGATTCTGGTGCCGCAAAAATAACGCTCACGAATGTGAGAGCTCGATTTAAACTTTAATATTTGTTAGTATTTTCATACAAATTAAATACTGTTTTGTGCTTTGTTTTAGGTATTATTTCGATGTTAAACGATCACTATGAGTTGAAGAAATTTAGTACTTGATGACGGTAGTGTTTTGGACGCATTAAATGACTCGGACTTCGGTGGCGACTCCGATGAAGACGATAATTGTATGCCTCCAGGGGAAGTGCCCGACAGCCCATCTGGTGAAGACCAGGAGGAAGACGATAGGGCTCCTATTGTGGCAGCACCAGCTGCTAGAAATACCTGGATCAGACGGATGTTTTGTGGGAAACCTATGGCTTCAGTTACTACAACTGTGGAAGAAGTATGCATTTTGTTTAGTAATCTGGTTTTACGTAAATCCATGTATAGAACATGGATTTACGTTTACGATTTACTTATTTCAACACATGTTTTCATTTTTTAGGTACTATCGCCTGCTGAATACTTTGAGAAGTATTTCACAGAAGAGTGTTCGAAAAACTCGCACTGTGCACAAATATATACTACCAAACAACTAAGAACGAGGTGCTGAAACATACTACCACTGCAGCTGATGTAAAGAGGTTCTTTGGTGTGTGAAATATTCTAGGATTAAGATGGCGTGGCTGCAGTAATTTAGGTTGCCGTATATTACAGATGCACTGACGAGGGACAGGTTTTTTCTGATTAGGACCAATTTACACATTGTTGACAAGGCAGCTGTTCTAGCTCAAGAGAAAACTCAAAATCGGCTATGGCTTCTTCTGGTTATGGTTCAACCAATGATTGACATGGTTCGTAACAGATGCTTGGAGTTGCCCAGGAATCATGGTACGTATTCAATAGACGAGCAAATGGTACCTTTTCTCGGAAAATAAAAAGATTTAAAGCTGACCGTGTCCGATTTTTTGCTAAGTGGAACTATTAGAAAGAGGCAACGCGATCCTACAGACAATTTGGCTGAGATGCCTGAAACATCTCATTACAAACCAGCTACGATTCCAACAATGGATAAAAGACTCGATAGATACAATCACTGGCCAATATGTGACACAATAAAAGCAGCAAGATGTTTTAGACTGAAGAGCTGCAGCAGTCGTAGTCGGTCAAAAGATAGATGCACAAAGTGTAATGTTTGTTATAATGAAAAAAATGTGATTAAAGTTACGTCCAAAGAGAGAATTATGATTAAGATTGAAAAATGATCCTAATAAGTAATATATGTTGGTTTTGTTCATTATATCTAAGGAAAATACTGCCATAAATGTTAAATAATTAATAGTGTTCACTTTATGAACATTTTTACTGTTTTCATGATGATTACAGTTTAATTTCCTATATTTAAGGGTCTTATTTCTCAACCCTCACAATTTTGCGTGTACCAAAACTTGGCCCGATCCTTCACAATCGTGAGTATCGTGAAAACCGATTCTTAGTTTTCTTAGATTTTTTCAGTGGCATATTTTTCTTCAGCTACCCCGAATTTGCCAGAAACAGTAACTTTCATTTTGAAATACCTTTCCGTTTAGTGACAGGTCTGAAAGGGATGTGATTCCTTATACGTATATTTCCTGAACAAAACTATTTTTATTAATTACACTTGAATATCTTCTAAGATATAGGTAGAAAAGTATTGAATCCACATATGGTCAGCTATATTTATATCCTACATAAAGACAATAATAAAAGGTAACTGCTCTCTGCTACTGAGAATTCTATAACAGAATAGAAAAGAAATAATATTTTCTTTGACTGCCCAATCATCACTCCAAAGCAGCCACAAACATAAACGCAATCTTATATCACGGGACAATGAAATAGTAATTAAATTTTAAGAAAATATTGTACTAAGATAAACCGTTAAATCGGTGTCCAACAATTAATTAAGATATTACTACAATATAAAACAAACTAAAGTATTATCATAGACAAAATGAACCGAAACAATACGATCTTAACCGCTCCTTATCTCAAGAAGTAAATAGCACAGTTACAAGTGAATTACAAATGAACCTTTCCCAGCCAATAAAACCATTTGTAATCCTCCAGAATTAACGACACCCCAATTTCAGGGAGAATTTTCCCGCACTGGTAGTGTTGCTCCACTTAGCTGTAACTATTATGTACAGACGGCGCACTTGAACAACACTAGCTTGATGGCTACTTGGATATGAGAGAGCTTTGAAAGCCCTACATCCTAAGAGTATACCACATACGTATTAGTATTATTACCTACGCTTCCACTTACTAAGTTATTCTACTTACAAAACACGGTTTTGATCTAAAAGGCTATATACTTTGTGGAACATATTTTATAATCGTACGCTACACTTAATAAATATAACTTAGTATTTCAATCTCTATCAAAAAGGATTTTCGCAGAAACAAACAAAGGGATGTTCCAGTCGACTGAATAAACTAAAATATATGAAAGTCTTACTTAAAGTAACGTCTGAGCTGTATAAACATAACCATTTGAGAATGTTTACTCTGCATTAATACTGTTATGAATCCAGCATTATAACGAATAGAAAAAAACTACATTTGCATTTTCGAGTATTAACCGAGAGTTTTAAATGCAGCATAAAATAATATATACAAAGGATGAAATATCATAGTTGATACAATTAAAAGAAAATAAAAGAGCTTTAAAACAGCTTCCAAATCAGAATACATCCACACAGGTCCAGAGTCTTTTCAGGTTTGTTTTATAGGACTGATTTGCCACAGTAACAGTTATTTTGCAAACCAACTTAACCAAGATTTATGTCTCGGACAAGACATCATACTGCATATTGCAATTCCTTATGTATGAATTTTATGAAAAGTCAACTTTGTAAGAACAAATTTTACATAAACTGAACTAATTCGCTCCAACATTATTCTGTCAGTGCACAGCACGATGACCTATGTATCTAGTTTTGCCTTCGCATCGCCTATGCACACAAAGTTCTTGATTGTTGGGACTAAAAGCAAAAATGAATTAAAATAGAAAAAAGTACTCAAACTTATACTTTTGTTAGCAGCCTCAATTATAGTGATACTCTATAATATTCGGACTTTTGTACAAGTCAAAAAAGTCTTGAAACATTATTCTGAGACTGAACTGGTTACGAAACGCTCTTACAAAATGGGAGTACTGGGGACGCAAAACGGTTCATTCCCTTTGTTTTATGAGACAATTAAGAAGCGAAGGGACGTTGGGGTGGCGCGAAGAGTAAATTTTTGTTCCTCGTAATAAAAGAAGCGAGAGCATTTAAATAGCAGATTGAAAACTCCTAACGATCTATGTTAAGTTCACGACGTAACAAGGATTTTTCGGTAAAAAAAAGGTTACGGCACGGTAATTTACATTTTATTATCTTGTGGTCGGATTTATTTAAAGGTGGCTCCACACTAAGCAACAACGGTTACATAACATGAGTCAGACGGAACCAACCTTATGACCCTCATTTTTAGGTCGGCAAACTTTGGCAAGTACATATTAAAATATGCTTGTTTACTATAGTATATTTGTACCGCGTTTATAAATTAAGCACTGCTACGTATTATATTTAAAAAAAACAATATTATTTCGAAATAGGTATTTTAGAAACAAAACTAGAACGTAGACAATTCCTCCCCGTACGCGACTAGGTATTTTAAGCGGAGGCGGCAAATATCTAGCAATTGCCTATGGGAATGTAACTTAGATAATAAAAATAATAATAAAAATCTAAATGTCCACTTAAGATTGACATTGACTCGGCTTAACGTTTGTGCCAACGTGGCAATTCTGCTACTTTTATATTTTATCTTACTTAAACGTTGGGCATGAAATTTTCATTTTCTGTTATTTTCGTATATATTAGTAAAATGTCAGACGTAGCAGGTAAGTACAGGTAAAAAGGTACAGAGTAAACATGAACAACTGCTATAACTACAGTATCAATTAAACAATCCGTCATAAAGACATTTTCATCACCCGTTTTAGTATATATTATAGATATATCGACCACAGGATAATAATTTTATTAAAATGTTATTATAAATAATAAATAAATAATAATAATATTTTTATTTTCAGTAAGTTGTACAATAAACTACTTACAGCTAAAACAAAATAGAATGAAGCACTGACAATATTATGTAGTAAGTAGTGTGTTGTGACACTGGTACCCAAAGTAAGATTCAACTTGTGTTATGGGTTTCTCACCTATTTAACACATAGTTACATTGCCCGGTCAGATGTAGTTACAAAAAAATTATGACAATTATATATATTACATGCAAAATTAGAAAAATGGCATGCATGTGTGTGAGTGAGTGTGATGCGCGCGTGTGTATGTGTGTGAGGGTGAGTATGCGTATTCGTGTGATTAACACCCGTGCGTGTGTGTGTGTTCTTGCTCATGTATGTGGATTTCATGTTATAGATTATATGACATGTACCTAACTGACTAAATAAGTCCTTGTAAATCTATCTATCGCTATTTGTTAGATTAATGCACTGGACTTCTACTGTGAAAGCTTTTACTACGAGTAAAAGAAGAAAAAGACTAAATAACATATGCAATATATACAGCCAACACTTTGGCGTTGAAAAGTTGATTTAAATAGGTTCTACTGAGAAGATTATTCAGTAAGTATGACTATAGGTCAATGGCAGAGAGAATAACGTAACAGGATAACGTTCGCCTCACCTCTACCGCTGCGCTGAGTATTTTGAGTTCGAATCTCACACTGGTAAATTTCTGTGACTCGCAAATTTTTATTCTGAACCTGGATGTGCTTTGAGTCAATGAATTATCTGATTATTTCTGATTATTGAGCTCGCAACATATGACAGAAACAAAGTAAATGAAAAATCGTGTTTAAAAACATACGTTTATTGATCCCAAGTATTGTAAGGTCATGTTATAATAATAATAATAATAATCTTTATTGCCATAAGTTTGATACAGTTTAAAACAGAATTATATTGTATTTGTATGTGTGTGTGTATGTGTGTTTATATGTGTGAATAAATGTGCTTGTGAGCCACTGGAATATGTTTATGATACTATTAAAAGGTTTTCTACTGCATCATAGTCCATTGATCAATCAGATTAGTGTGACTTTTTTGAAATTACTATTATTTAGTAAGCGCACTTTATGACTTTTGTTACAAATATTATATGTGTAGGAAGCTAAAAAGTTTTTGCGCAAAAGTTGATTTAACGCTTGGCACTGGAAAGCGTTCTACGCGCCTTTGTAGAATAGCCAGGCTAACAAACAAATTCTTTATGGTATCTTCTTAACGCTTTATACAAATATCTTTCTAACAGATAATACTCCAGACATGTCGTATACGGTAGAGGTTGGAGGTTAGTATTTTATCACTAGCAAAACATCTATTATGCAGCTTTGAATATTTCAAATTTCACCAGGTTTAGTTCTTCAGCTATATTTGACTATTACAAAGGTGAAATAGACGTGCTCTTTAAAAAATTTAAGGATATACGTTTTTTATAATTCTGCCATAATTTTAATGTATTAAAAGAAATTATAGCACAACTTATGTTTTACCGATTTACCCATATTCATAGTTTGCATGCAATAAAGAATTCAGAAGGTTCAATAGAGACACAATACCTTACCCAATATAAATGTTTTATCTCTTTGTGCTCGTACAACATTCTTCTTACGTTTGTTACCATTGAACATTGCAACAAAATACAACATTCCCTCAAGTGATACGAACTTGGTATAAACCAATCGGTTAAAAGAGATGCTATGATGTTAGCTTTATTTATTGTGGCGTATGTCTTTACATTGTTGGATGCCGTACAAAATCGTAAAAACCTAAACTTACCGTGAGAGGATCTATCCGTCTGTCTTTGTGGTCACAGTAATATACCCATCTCAGCAAATCAATGCAAAAGAATTGTCTTAAATAATACGAAACAAATTTATCGCAAATAAAGGTACGAATCTTTTTGTTTGAATATATAAAAATAAAATAAAATAATATAAGACAACTTTTTTTATAATGGAAATTGACATTACAATTTATTTTCATATCTCCAAGGTATGTAATATGAAAGAACTGAAATAAAAATATATTTATTCGCTCCCATGGCACGGAAGCCTTGACAAATTATTCGGACTCGCGCCTGGCCGACGTTTTATGAAAAAAACAGACCTTTTAATTTACAGGTATTAAAACAATGAACACAAAGAGCATCCCATAACAACAATATAGACTACAAAAATATAGTAAACCTAACGTAACATGACGCAGCGGTAGTGAATGCGACTGCTGTGAATGAGGTCTCGGGTACGAATCCCGGGTCGGGCCAAGAGAAAGTTATTGGGTTTTTCTGTTAAGAAATCTCAATAGCAGCCCGGGGTTAAGAAGTTGGCGGTCTAAGACACCCCCGTGTCTCGGAAAGCACGTGAAGCCGTTGGTCCTGCGCCTGAACTCTCTCCGGTCGTGTCGGATTACCGTCCCATCGGATCGTGAGAGTTAAGGAACAGAGAGTGCAATTGTATTTGCGCCCACACTTGTGCAATATAATATCTGCTGCGCCGATGGCCAGGCTCCGCTCAGACTGGCCGCCGAAAATGAAATTCCGTCTGGAGGACATTATTATTATTATATTATTATTTATTATTATAATAAACCACTGTGCTAGCCGTAGCATCTTATTCGAACTTTATTTAGTAGCACACATAACAGCCCTTAAAAGGTAAGGTTTTGACTGATTTAAAAGAACCGTTTGATAATAATTACTATCGTATATGTTTGATCGTTCTCATGGGAGTCCATATTCATATGAGCAACAGCAGCTTTAATATAACCCAGTAAGTGCCCGAGTATATATCGGTTGAATGAAAAGCTTCCACGCGATTATATTTTTCATTTTGCTTGGATTGTATGCGTTGAGCATAATTTCCCCGTAGACAATGATGTGCCTCACTACAATATACGACAAGAATTAACACGTATTTTAAATAAAAATAAAATGTATATACATACTGGCATGCAGGTTCGAAAACTGCATCAAACTTATAAACAAAATTCCGCAGCAAAATGTTTTAATATTAATCAAGCTGTTGTTTTACTATGGTAATAAAAATCATTCATTGAGATAATTCATTGCATCGCACAAAGTGGTTAAAGTAATAACTACTTCATGAACCGATATAATGCCACTTGCATTGTATCGGTACCAGAACCGATACAATGCAAGTGGCTGTCGCTAGCTACATGCGCAAGCTAGTCACGCGAGAAACATGCGCAAATCCTAACATTATAAGTGCGAATGTAACTTCGATTGCTTTTTTTTTTGTTACACTTCACGCCTTAACTACTCGACCGATCATGTTGTATGTATACATATGAAATTTCGTGACGATTTTCGACGATGACGGTCAGGGAAACAGAAAAGAACATAGGGTACTTTTTAACCTGGAAAAAGTACTGTTACTAATCCAACCTAACCTAACTTTCTTTTAAGCGAGCGAAGCCGCGGGCAAAATCTAGTTATTATATATTACTTAATTCGGTACGTCACTTTAGTTGTTTATCAATTCAGCCATATACTAGGGTCACCAATTACGTTCAATTGAGGCCCGTTTTTCAAATATTAATATGGTCGCGGTATTTATTATAAAAACAATAAAAAAGACTTAAGGAAATTCGTTGGTATAAATATAATAGTTTTACGAACAATTCCCAGAAATAGTTCCAGTGAGAGAATGTGCCGCAAAAACATACAAAAATAAATTAAATTATAATAATCAATTTAGGTATATAGCTTTTGAACCTCCAACCCAGATTCCAATGGCAGATAAATGTGCGATCACAGAAATTTACTTACAGTAAGTAAGTAAATTTCTGGAATCGCTTTAAATTCCCCACTTCGCTGAGCTAATATTGGGAGCCTGAGAGAGATGCTAAACAAATTCCTTAAATCTCTAAGATCTAAGAGTTCAAACCTGAATCTTATAAAATTATTAGGTGTGTGACTAATATTGAATGTTTGGTGGCTATCTTAAGCTTAGTACCATTTATGATAACGAAATTTGTGTGAGTAAAAGTATTAAAGTGTTATTATTGCCTGTAGTAAAGTATTATTATGGCCTCTAGTTAGGTGGTAGACCTAACAACAATAATTACGACAAATCGAGTGAAAATTAAATACTCAGTTTATAAAATCTTAAGTAATTGAAACCACAAAACGAAAGTTAAATACTTCTAGACTGCTTACTTTTAAAGATTGTCTATAAATACAGACCCTTTTTACCAAGCACCCAGATGCCAAGAAAAGCAATTGATTGTGAAGATATAATGCGTATGAAAAGTCGGTTTTATTTAGGTATTTTGCAAATATAATTAGCAGCACGGCGTTTTAAACTGGTGAAGGACAATAGACATGATCTCTTTTAAGATGAAACCTATATAAAACTAGCTAAATGAGTGTATTTAATCCATCGCAAATATATATACGTAATATTTTGTTCTTTTTTTCATACTCCCATTTCCTAACACGCAAACGGCGATATAAAAAAGTTCTATGAAATTATGTACTATGTATTAATCCAAGTTGGGGTTGTCAAGTTTTACCCAAATCAGTTCAACGGTATACATGTGATAGATTAACAGATATCCAAAAATCTTAACTAACTTTCACGTTTATAAAATTTGTAAAAATACTAGTACTGAAAATATACAGCAGGCAAGAGCCCTTACACTTAAAATCACAGTTGAATAACCGTGTATTAATTATCTATTTAATGGTGAGAAGAGTTAGAGGGACCAAGGTACGGTAAGCAAGCTTTTTCTACCGGGAGCAACAACGCCCCAACATTCGGTTTAAGCAACGTTCATACCACCCAGTAACTAGTTACTATCAAGAAGAAAGATCGTAGTAGCTAATTAACTATTAAAAATAAGCCATATTTTTACCACATGACATACAAAATATTGTTATTCTTATCTGATTATCTCCAAACTTTTAAATACAACAGGTTTTTTTTTATAAAACAAAGTACTGACTCTTTCGTTGACATAAAATAAATAGAGCTCTTTAATTTCACGTAGTCTCTAGCGTTATCTTTTAAAGCTTTGAAGTCGTAAACATATTATAATAAAAAATAAACTGATACATTTAGATCGGCGATATAATTTTGTTAAAATACATTACAGCGACATTTTCTCTATTTTGAACCATTAAACAAACATATTATACACACACACACAGACACACACACACAGACACACACACAGACACACACACACACGCGCGCGCGCGCACACACGCAAAACATTGTTAATATTAAATCAATATAATAGAGACTTTGCCCTTGTTTGTTTATCGATTTATTTTTAAAATTATTTTAGTTTTCTTTTTTTTTTGTTTTTACTTTGAACTCATTGGAATATTAATGTATGATTGACTCAGCAATCTTAAAATTGTATACATAAATGTGGAAGGCCCTGTGCCCTGTAATACAGTTTTTCAACTAGCATAGGGCACAGGTAACCTTTTCCACTAACAAAACAAAACAAATTGTAAGTAATTTTAGTGTACATTTCAGTAGTGGAAAAATAATTGTAACCTGTTTTTTGAGCCCAATAAAGTTTATTATTATTATTATATGCAAAAAGAGGCAGCTAAATAACTGGAACCAAGTCTTATGCTGCACGAATGGCGTACTAAACAAGCAGCCACTTCGTCGCTGCCACCGCGCTGAGTATTATGGATTAGAAATCCCACACGGGATTGCCATTTGTGTGGTACACAAGTTATTTTTCTGCTTTATGTTAATTGTTAGTTTGTAAAGTCCCGGGTGTTACAATACTTGACAGGACATCACTGGTGCGATAAGTGTTCTACAAAAATTTGAATATAATAATGTAATAAATCTTTAGAAGGGTACTAGTATAGTATTATATTATCTGTGAGAAGGGAGATATTGATTACATAGATTTCTAAACTATTAATTTATTCACAATTGTGTATTGTGAATAAATTAATAGTTTACATACAATGCACCGCAATGTCGTTTGTTTAGGTAGCATTTTTGCCATACAGATATAATTATAATTATATAATATATAGATATAATAGATTAGCTTCCTACAGTGACGTCAAAACTTACTATAAAAATGCTACTTGACAAATCCCTAACGATTCCCTCGTCTCACTTCCCTCTTTTCAAGAAAAACCAACAATGTTACCGCTACAAAAAATATGCTCGAAACATTTAACAGTGCACTCCAACCGTGTTGTTTTCAACTAAAACTTTTCCATTAAAACTTTCCAGCAGCTCTTTTATATAACCATTTAGAAATGTTTATATTTTATTTCTATTAAAAATTACTTAAAAATATTAAGTTATTTTAATGAAAAAGTGCAACATTAAGTTTTGTTACAGAAGTTGTTGAAAGTACGGCAACTGGCTAACGAAGCTGCGACCCAGTTTTATATATAAGTCGTTCAAGAGTATTCAAGGCCCATTCGGTGGTTTTTGTAATGAAAATATTTCTTTGATGCATCTGTTTTTCGTAGCAATTTATACATATGTTCGCTATTGCAAATGGTGCTTTGAAAAACACATGATAAGTAACCAATCATGTAGGGTCATAAAAAGCTTTGAAGTAGACATTTCTGTGTCTACATACGGTTTCTCACGTAGACGTCGATCTTACCATTATCATACGTTTATAACATACAGTTCTTTTGTTTTTTGTAGGCCTCTACGTTGGATTTGCAACTCAATTTGTTGTAAGTTATCTCCTGCCAGTTCCTTTAAGTCTGCTCCGTCATATTCAACTGTCTTATCATGTTATGTAAACATTTATATAATAAATTTACATATAACATTATTTAAATTTACAACAGCTGTAAAACAAAATTAGGCATTTTATGTAATAATGGTACGCCTGTAGTCTGATCGCCGTATTTGTTAATCCAATTATCGTGCGGTTCAAAATATATGCTATCTATTATAGATACCCCTTTCAAATTAGGATGCATTTTGTTTCAATGACTGTAAAACGAAGCCGGCAGGGCTAGGAGGTACGGGTATAAAATATAGTAATTATTCACTTTTTAAAACGGCTATGTCCTCAGCCCAACCTCTGTACTTATTCATATATTGATCGTGCAACAATAAGAAGTAGTCATATTTTAAGGTTGTATAATTGGACTCTATGCCTAACGTAAAATTTTCAAAGCCTTAAGGAATTTTCTTTTTATTTAGAATTTTGTTGAATCCAAATGTGGTATTGAATAATTTTGATGTAATTATGTACTGTAAGGTATCCTCATCCGTTAGATGAGCTAATTAGAAATAACAATAGGTTAACTCTCGATGCACCATCGAGAGTTATTACCTATACTGCCGTTCGCTAACTAAAAGGACGTTAAGCCATATGTTTTCTATATCACATAGCGTCTTTTTAGTTATAGGATGGCAGTATAGGTGGCATGTCCGAATCTGTTCAGAAAAATATTACTATATAAATTAAGTATTTAGATGACTAATTATACTACGGTACTATGTGCTACTATACATACGACCTTGCGTGTATGTGCTTGTTGTATCCTTGTATCTACGGTATTATGGTTCTTTGGAGTGAGTTTAATCTTGATTTAGCAGTTGTTAACAATGTCATGCTTTGCAGTTAAGGTAGCAGAGCATTAGGCTCACAGTCCCCCAAATGAACACTATTTGATACATACATATACCTATAGTCTTACGGCTCTCACCTTTTGATAAGTGCGTTACACCAACGTTTTACCAATTATGATTTAGGTCCCACGCCAATACAGATGTGTTTTCATAGCAAATTATCGTAAGACACGTAACGAACATCTAACCTTTCATAAATATAACATTAACAAACTGTACACTTTAACTGACATTACAAAATCATCACAGGTTTATAATAATAATAATAATTTATTGACACCAAAATTTTGTAACATGCATTCACATAAAAATAAGATAACCAACTTATTTTACAATTTAATACCTAAACATCTGTGCCTGAACTAGATCAAAAACATCTGATTTTTACATCATAATATATAAGCTGATCTACTTTTAATGACATAGAATTTTGGAAATTTTAATATGTATCTCTAAAGCATGTCAATTTTCAAGTAAGATACATATATACATATATCGCTCCGAATTACCATAACAGATAAGCTACAGCCATTTCGTATCGAGTTGTAGCTTACATGAACGTAGAACAAGGGAATACCTCACTAACGTATGCCTTTGTGTGTAGTACTTGGACTCGTGTCCCAGGAGTAAAGCAAAAAGGTTTGCTTGCAGGAGGCGGGCTCGGCTGTCTGACTGCGAATATGGAACGTCAAACAGAATCTAAAGTACCAATTTTATAGATTAATGGTTGATATGTTTTGTTATTTTGTAATCAATAAAATATTTTATGAGAACAGACGCAAAAACATTAAAACACATAAGTTTTGGGTTTTGAAATTTTGTTTATGACTGCAATGTTACAGTGTATAACCATTGTAACATTTATTGGAATTTTTTATGCAATAAAGTATTCGTCACGTTGTTTTCAATATGTAATATTTTTATATTTGATATTTTTTAACTTTTTAATGCATAATTTTATACTTTTGTGTAAGGAATCTATTTATTAAATTCGAAAGCAATTGTATAAAAGAACATGAAGGAAAAAAAAATTATGGAACCAGAAATTAAAACCTTAACGCAAAAGTAATTATCACGTTGTCTAAACCCTAAGGCTACATATTTTTCACACACACGACGTGCCGCTGTCTTAGATGCCGAATAAAATGATTGATGAATTGATGATGATAATCATTTAATGAATATTTTTCTATTTTCTTAAGTCAAATGTGGTTCGTATAACAAAAGTTTTGAACTTATGCGCATAAATTACTGGATGTAAAATGACTGGGTTAAAGTCACATATTTATTCAGCCATTACTCGGGTATGTTTTCAAATATTAGGCAGTGCCTAAAATATATTTTTAATTTTCCCGCCTTATTTATATGGTCATCACATGTCACAAATTATAACACCCCAGCTTAACATTAACGCGCTCGTTAAAAGGTTTTTGGTAAGAGCACGACATTGTTTTTTTCTGACCCTCGTCACAGTAATTTGGTTACAAACTAATTAATTTATATTTTCACTAGTCACCCAACCTCCGCCCTGAGGCAAGAGAGGCTTTTTGTGTCTCTGTCTTATCATATCTGCTAAAGACTCAATAAAAAATGATCTTGTTAACGATTTGGATTGCCCTTTTTATTTTGGGGATAAAGTAAACGAAGAGGACACAGTGTAAAAAGAGAAAAAGACATAAAAACCGCTTGTGATACGTCTCACGGACAACGCGAGCGTCACGTTTTATATTCAAATAATACATTTTCCTGTTTTCATCAGTGTGTTAAAACATGATGTATAGTTAACATACTAAAATGAGCTTCCATAATACTTTAAACCAAAACATTAAATAAAATTATACCGAGGCATTATTTATAGCCCCAAGCATTTAACAGTACACTTCTTAAACATAATTCAAATGAATGCAAACAAAAAGAATTGTCTAATTTGTAAAATTCATTTTAAGAAAAGGGGCCGCACACTGACCCAAATACATTGACAAAAACTCGAGTCATCAACGTTTCAACAAAGGAAGTAGGTGGGTACAAAATTAGGCTTTAGAAAATAAGCTTATCTTAGACCCTTATAATCCCTACCCGGAACTTTGATCCCCTCAAAATGGAGCAGACCTACAGAGATTGACATTTACAACGTTATCTGTCCCAGCAGGCAGCGCTTTGAAACTAGCGCTCGCCGAAATATGATCTCCATACACTGAAACACGCCCGCACACATCAAACGGAATGACGTCACACAACGTCTACTTACTCGTACAAATCGTATTATGACAGGTCTTCTTTTGTGTTTAAAGTAATATTACTCTTGACGAATAAATACCTTGTTACTTCATACTTCACATAACGAACTTGACGTGATTCAAAGAAACGCGATATACGAGTACATTGCCGAAAATAACGTTCACGGCAGTCAGGTAATTATCGCTTCCTTGTTATTTAACGTTAATATGAGGTAAGATGTGAAGCAGTAATGGTTTTAGCCTAAAAGCATCCATCAAATCTCCGTTGAACATGATGTTTTCCGTACTTGGGGTAATTTATATAGATAAACAATGTGATTTTGTGAGGCAGCGCTTTTATTTGATAATAATAACGGGCTTTCGATAATGTTCATAACAGACATAATGTTTAACGTGCACGTATTATTTACGATATTCTGTATATTGAAGCAACATTTATTTTTTAGTATGTATATTGAACGCGTATCCCTGAAGTGGAAGACAGATGTGTGGTATCCATATTAAAGCGGCTACGTTTAAGACCCTATAACTTAGAGGCTAAGGTACTGCCCTCTGCCGGACACATATGGAGACATGCAGACTCGGTGGTGCTACTAAGAATTTTCCAAAAGTAAAACCACTTACGCTTATTATTATTTTCGTTTATACAGATCATCTCTCGATCGCAAATCCAATTCCTCATCGAAAAGACAGCCGCCGCTTCAATTTTTAAATTGAATTGAATGCTCTATCTTTCAATCAAAATAGTAAACACAACCTGAAAATAATGCCTTAATAATTGTATTGACTATTGAGTCTGTATATATTATTATGCAGGCTGGAAACCACGGCTGGGATTACCTGAAAATTGGTGAAATTTGACACGAATTATGACCATTATCTAATTCATGTTGAATCAACACTTCATAGAACAAAATACTTCAAACACATAAGCAAAGAAAATAGGTTGACCCGGATTTTGTATTGTATGCATACCAACAAACAACAAGCTCATTGATTAATCAATATGTTCCGTAAATCATAACTTTTGCCCGAGTCGGACTGCTAGCAAACGAATATAGATCATACATATACATAGCGGTCCAGCATCTGTCAAAACCACAAAGCACGCAATACTGTACGTACTTCTACTAGAGACAAACGTAATGATAATAATCATATTCTTCCCGGTAAAGGAATGCTGCGAATGTAAGCAGCATCGTCAGTTCAACAATGAACATAAGTGTCATATTTGTATCACCTGTGTACTTTTTATAGTCACACTTTAATTGTATGGGATACTAGAGTTTACACAAGGCTTCGCTCGCTTGAATAAACAATACTTTTTGTCTATATAAAAGATACTCTGTATCCTTTTCTGAACCCCTGATAACGTGTATGCAAAATTTTGTGATGATCGGTCGAATAGAATAATAATAGAATTAGGCTTGAAAACTAAACTGAACAAATAAACTCACATTTGCGTTTATAATATTAAGTAAGGATAGTTAGAATGTGAACTTACTTTATTACGAAGCTAGCGAATGCCAAGATGATGATCATTACGGCGTCTAATCTATAATTATTAATGTTATCTATAAAAACAGAGTGACGCTACTGAATGTAAGCTTAGGCAATTTAGGTGTACCACGCTGCGGTGGCAAATGTGAAAATCAACGTATTAACCTAATGCGGTCATGTTGGAACAGAGAAATAATTAGGTTTGCGTCGAATTGATGGATTGTGATAGATCCTAATTGCCAAATTCGAAATCATCGCATGGCTAAATAAAGCTAGTGTCAATGCTGCAAGATCTATAATAGGGTAGTTAACTCGCAATTTATTATTATATCAATCAAATAGTAACATTATCGAAACGCAAAGCAAAAATGAATTTTTGAAACCTGCGTATTATATTTGAGATACCAGCGTTTTATACCTAGTAGCAGGGAAGATTATACATTAACAAAAAAGGATACACGATGCTGTCCGAGGGAGATAACAAGAAATCCTCCTAATCCCCACTACACCGCACTTTTTCTAATACCTAAATTTAAAATATTAATTAATCCCTTATTGTGCAACCAGTTTTGCACAAAACAAAAACCTTTTGATCACTCCTGTTTGTAAAATAATGTCCAAATACAAACATAAGCAAATATCCTATGATCTGAAAAATGATTTAACATAATATAAAATGCTAATGGTCTACAAGGTTATAGAAATCGCACGTGCAAGTTAAAAAACCGCGCTATAGGATGCTGTCACTGCTATAAATTGATAGTCAAAGAGAAAACTAGTTGCCTAGTGTACTGGCTACACTGGCTAGAAGAGCAATTTTATTAAAATTGCATCTCTAGTTAATATCTTAAGCACGAAAGTGATGAGATGTTGCATTTTCGTCACATAAAAAAGAACAATAATGTGATGCATTTTTCACAAAGGCACGTGTAACCTTGCAAAATAAGCAACATTTTCCTTTAAAAATATATGTAATAAAACTAAACAGATTATATATTATGTAAAAAAACTAGGAAAATGGCTATTAAAAGCATGTAAATATTGTGCGATACTGTGCTTTTATCCATTAAACCATGATAGAATAATATCTACACACATGCAGCAAGAAATGACATGAACAAATTGGATTCCCAAATGTATCGCGCATAATGCTTCATCAATATTAATTTCCTAAATCGACTGTTGGGTATAATGCGTGTCGTGGTATATATTGGCTTACGTATAACTCTATACGTAAGGACAATACGGTAATATCGTACAAGCAACACTCATAAGGAAAGTATAGGAAATTTATCATGACTATATAAAATCTAATGATATTTAGTTGTAATTTCGAGAAATGGCTTTAATGTTATATTAGGAAGTTCAACTCTTACGATAAAATATTAGTATTTACTATAGCATAACTTCACGCCTGCAAGTATCGATGAGTTAGATTCAAACGTATTACAGACACGTTTCGCTCTGTTGATAAATATAATATAAATCGAAATTACTAATAAACAAGGGAAGGACATAGTTAGTTTTGAGAGCGACATCAGCCCATCGATATAAACCCAAAAGTCTGATTTGCCTTACTAAAGTTCGCCCCAGAATATTATACAGGATGATTTTGAAATCGTGTAATTCCTTTTAACCACGCATTCTACTGGTGATATAGAATAACCCTGACCATATTTTTTCTTAATTAGAATAATGGTTTCGGCAAAATTAGAGTACAGATTTTTTTCATGAAATGATTTCATATAGTCATATTTTAACCACCTGACACAATCTTAA